>CP124709.1:130902500-132240000 GCA_031232105.1 Capsicum rhomboideum
GGTACATTCGTTCCAACTTTCATCTGTTTATTTGTTTAATTACTATTACTTTTTCATTATATTTACATTGTTTGTTTTTATATTTTTATATTTCTTTTTTTAATATTAAAATATGGATGCAGGTAAAAAAGGTAGTGGTAAGAAAACATTTATTAGTCAGGTTAAAAAAATTTGGGGTAAAAAAGATAAGGGTGCTAGTTGTAGTAGAGGCGGTGGTGGAGGTAGTTCTAAATCGTTGCCACCTAGATTTAGAATTAATAACGATGATTTTAATCAGTTTGATGATACTTCTTTTGAATGTCCTTGTGCTATTGATGTTGCTTCCGGTAATGTAGTAGACCATGAGTCCTTAGATAGATGTTTTGATACTTATTTTGAAGACGTAGAGGAAGAGAAAGATGTAGAAGAACAAGAGTTAGAAGATACCCCTACCTCTACTAGTCCGGCTACGAAATTACCGGAACAAGATGAAGTAGAAAATTTACCTACGTTTACTAGAGTAGGAAAGAGCGAACGTCCTAAGAGATCACTAGTTTGGAAATTTATGATCCAAAATAAGGAGAAAACTACTGCAACTTGCAATAAATGTAAGAGAGTGATGAAACATTTGACTGGGGGATCGCATGGTGGGACAGGAATGCTAACTAGACATTTGAGAGGTTGTGTTCCTGAATATGTTCGTCTAGAAGCTATCGCTAAGGCTAAAAAAGATGGTAAACCCTTGCCCGGTACTAACCAATCTGTCGGAGGTTCTAACATGGTCCAGAATATTTTAGATTATAGTAACCCGGCTAGCCCAAGCACATCACTCACATATAGTCAGGATAGGGATCGTGAAGAATTAGCTAAAATGATTGCGGTTTGTGGTTTGCCTTTTAATTTTGGTGAACATCCCAGTTTTATTCATTATATTCGAATGGTGTATAATCCTGATTTTCGTGGTTTTTCAAGAAATACAATTAAAGCTGATATTTTTAAATATCAACGTGAACATTGTCATTTTCTTCGTTGCTACTTTTATTATTTTGATGGTAAATTATCTATCACTTCTGATATGGGTGTAAGTCCTAACGGTAATGAATATTTTACTGTTACTACTCATTGGATTGATCATGACTGGAACATGCAAAAAAGAATTATAGGTTATAAATATGTTGAAGAGAGGAAAACTGGTAGTTATATTGCTTCTTTGGCATTAGAGATTTTACGTTATTTTGATCTTTATGATATGATAAGGGATGTCACATTAGATAATGCTTCTGCTAATTTAAAAGCTATTGAATTTTTAAAATACAGACTTTGTCCAATTGATGATAATGTTTTTCATGTTAAGTGTAATGCACATATTTATAATTTAATAGTGATGGATGGTATTAATGTATTTTCTGATTCTTGTGTTAGAATTCGAGCTGCTTGTGCATGAGTTTTTAAAGCTAAAATAAGATCTAGAATTATAGAATTTGAAAAAACTTGTGCTTTATTTGAAATGCCGTTTAGAAAAATTCCAAAATAAGTGACTACTAGATGGAATTCTTTATTTGAAATGCTTATTGTTGCTATTGATTATCGCCAGCCTTTACAAATGCTTTATAATAAACATCAATCGCATCGGAGTTTTAAAATCACCGATGAGGATTGGAAAGAATTCGAAGAACTTATTAACTTTCTGAGAACTTTTTATAGTTCTACAAATATTATATCTGGTCAATATTATCCTACTATTTCTTCAGCTTTAGTAAATGTTTGTGTTATTTCATCTGAATTTGTTAAATATAAAGATCGTGAACATTTTAAACTTGCGGTTTCATATATGATTGAAAAATTTAAAAAATATTTTTTTCCTATTCCTCAAATATTTTTGACTTCTACTTTGTTCAACCCAACGTACAAAGAACATGGTGTTAAAAAAATGATTGAAAAAATTTAGAAATTACAAGTGATGAAGTTCCATCTGTTGAATCGTGTAAATATAGTGTATTAACTAAAGCTAGACATTTGTATAACATTTATAGAGAGAAGCTACTAAATGATGAACCGTCTGAACCTCCATGTCGTAGGGCTAGATTTAATGATTTTGATGAAATTATGGATGAAGAACTTGGTCTTGATTCTTCTAACAATAATGATTTTGATCAATATATTAATCAGGCACGGGAAAATATTAGGGATGAAAATGGAGATCCTCAACTTTTAACTTGGTGGAAGAACCGGACAGAACAATTTCCATATCTTTCAAGGGTGGTTCGGGATGTGCTAGCTATGCAAGCATCTTCAGTAGCTTCGGAGCAAGCTTTCAGCGCAGGGAGATTTTTCATTGGAGACCATAGATATTCGTTAGCAAAAGATAGTTTGAAAATATCAGTGTTGTTCAGAGATTGGATCAACGCCGAACGAAGGAATGCTGGACTACCAAATTTATCGCATCAAGCCGAAGTAGAAATAGATGAAGCACTTGGAGATAATAGTGATGATGGCATGGAAGCAATGGATGAAGAAAACCAAATACCAATTCCGGATCATGTTTCCAAGGAATTGATAGATAAATTACGAAAAGCATACTTTCGAAATTATAGATATTAGTATAATAATCGAGACTTAGTTAAAACAGAACCCTTCCTAGAAGGTGGCTGCGTAGATTAGGTGCTCTTCTAATATTTGTAATACATGTATACTTCTTTATTGATTTGAATAAAATTATAGGCTATTCGCCTTCATTTTCTTTTTAAAGTTGTCTTTTATTTAAACTTTAAGAATTAAAAAAAAAAATAATTAAACTTTAACTTATAAATTTAAATTTAAACTTTCAAGTTTAAATTTAAATTTAAACTTTAAAATTGAAAATTTAAATTTAAACAGGAAAGTTGAAAATTTACATTTTAACTTTAAAAGAAATCAAAATTTTCAAATGTGAAAATTTAAACGTAAACTTTAAATTTGAAAATTAAAGTTTTCAAAAAAATGTTTTAAAACTTAATAAAATTTGAAAACTAATTTAAATTCAAACAAAAAAACAATTATTAAATTTTTATTTTTTTTTATTGATTTTGAATTTAAATTAAAAGTTTTTAAAAAAAAAACAAAAAAAACCCGGGTGGAACCGGAATCCGGACCGGTTCGGACAAAGGGGCCTTAACCGGGCAGCCCGGTCCGGTAGGCCCGGTTCCGGACCATATCTGGTCACCGTCCACGGGTGACGGTCCGAAAAACACGAACCGACCGGTCCGGTTGGCCCGGTCCGGTCCGTTGCCACTCTTACACTCAATGATAGAGAAAAGTTACTACTATTTTCCGTTTCTCTCTTTCTCTCTCTTTTCTTGTCATTTTAGTTTAATACCCCGCTTTTATTTATAACACTTGCCACTATTTAAACATTATAATACTTTGTTACATCCTATCAGAGTTCTAATCAAATGGACACATGATCCAAAGGATGGTTGAGAACACGTAGTGATTTTTAAGCAATACTATTCAATTAGTTTAAAAACAAGTGATGGTTCTCAAAGCACAATCTTAATCTAAAGATGTTCTTTGTACAATCGTTATTTGTCCTAAACTCCTTGGATCCACTTGATGGAACTCTCATACTGTGGCAGATCTAGCATTTTCACTAAAAGGATTCGAAAAATAAAAGTACAGTGTTTGAGATTTGAACTTGTAACCTCAAGGTGAATCTAGAACCCCCTTTAGATTCACCCCTACTCTTATATGATATAACAAAGTGGTGCTACGATGTTTAAATAATGGCAAGTCCTCTATTTTAATTTTATTTATTTATTTATTACCCCTTTTAACTAAATACTGATGATTTAGGGGTCATTAATTACTTGTCCTTAAACTCTGAGAATCATGTCACTACTTGACTAGAACTTTAGTCAAAATGGAACCTCCAAGTTTTTATAAATATTCAAATGACTACTAGTCGTCAAGAATGAATAACTATCACGAGTTTACAACTGTATGACACAAATGAATTTGGAATTTAAAAATGACGAATTCAATATTTATGTTCTTACCAATATTGTAATTTTAAAATTATGAGTTCAAAATATAACAATTATTAAAATGTAGTAACTTTACAGACGCTCCAGGATCATAAGTTATATGCGAAGTTCTTCAAATGCGAGTTTTAATGGAGTTCAATGGCATTTTTTGGCCATATAGTTTCGGATGAAGGTATTAGGTTGATAGCTAGAAAGTTGAAGCTGTGAGATTGGTCAAGGCCCACAATGTAAAAAAGTGATATTATGATGTTTAAATAGGGATAAACTACAGAAATGACCCTCTTTTTGAGTGACATTGCTTTTTTGTCCCCCATAAAAAAAATCCTACAAAACTAGTCTTCCTTCTTTTTTATGTATTGATCAAATACCTATTTGCCCCTCTATACCTCAAATATTTTTAAACAACTCTCCATGCTCATTGTCTTTCATCTTTTTTTTTTTCTCTTTTTTATTTTTCTTTGTTTTTTATTTTTTCTTTTCTTTTTTTCTTTCTTTTTTAATTTTTCTCAACCTTTATTTTTTTTTTCTCAACCTTTTTTTTTTTTTTTCTTTTCTTCTATTTTTCCTTTTCTCCTCTCAACTTCTATTTTTTTATTTTCTCTTTTTTCTTTTCTTTGATTTTTATTTTTTATTTATTTTATTTTATTTTTTTAATTTTATCAACCTTTATTTTTCTTTTTAATTTTTTCTTCATTTTTTTCTTTTTTTTTTTCCTTCTCTTTTCTTTTTTTTGATTCTTTCCAAACAACAAGTTACGCTCCATGGACAATAGTTGACACTACCACATTGTGTCTAGATTTTTGAGATGTTCAATAACTCTTGCCTTAGAAGCAAGACTTAGCCCAAGAACTTTCAAACAACACGTTACGTCTCATGGCCAAGAGTTGACACTACCACATTGTGTTTTGATTTATGAGATGTTCTCTAATACTTACCTTAGAGGCAAGACTTAGCCCAAGGATTTTCAAACTACAAGCTAGTCTCATGGGCAAGAGTTAACACTATCACATTGTATTTTGATTTATGAGATGTTCTCTAACTCTTGCCTTAGAGGCAAAACTTGGCCCACTAAAGGAAAAAGTTATGCCCCACGGGCAAAAGTTAACACTACTACATTGTGTCTTGATATATGAGATGTTCTATAACTCTTGCCTTAGGTGCAAGACTTAGCCCAAGGACTTTCAAACAACAAGTGACGTCCCATGGGCAAGAGTTGACACTACCACATTGTGTCTTGATTTATGAGATGCTCTATAACTCTTGCCTTTGAGGCAATACTTAGCCCAAGGACTTTCAAACAACAAGTTATGCCCCATGGGCAAGAGTTGATACTACCACATTGTGTCTTGATTTATGAGTTGTTCTCTAACTCTTGCCTTAGAGACAAGACTTACCCCAATGACTTTCAAACAACAAGTTACCCCCCATGGGGAAGAGTTGACACTACCACACATTGTGTCTTGATTTATGAGATGTTCTATAACTCTTGCCTTAGAGGCAAGACTTAGCCCAAGGACTTTCAAACAACAAGTTACACCCCATGGGCAAGAGTTGACGCTACCACATTGTGTCTTGATTTATGAGATGCTCTATAATTCTTGCCTCTAAGGCAAGACTTAGATCAAGGACCTCCCAAAAAAACAAGTTACTCCCCATGGGCAAGAGTTAACACTACTTCATTATGTCTTAGTTTATGAGATACAATATAACTCTTGCCTTAGAGGCAAGACTTAACTCAAGGATTTCCAAACAACAAGTTATGCCCCACGAGCAAGACTTGACACTTTCACATTGTGTCTTGATTTAAGAGATGTTCTATAACCTTGCCTTAGAGGCAAGACTTATCCCAAAAGACTTCCGTACAACAACTCACACCCTTAAATTTACTTCGATGTCAAAGAAAGAAGATCATCTCTGCGGATTATCCAGTTTTCTGTTCATTAGCAAAAAAAATAGATGTTGATAAAAAGAAAAAAAGAGAAGAAAAAAAAAATAAAGATTGAGGAAAAAAAAAAAGAAAAAAAGAGAAGAAAAAAATGAAGGTTAAGAAAAAAGAAAAAAGAAAAAAGAGAAGAATAAAAAAAAAAAAGGTTGAGAAAAACAAAAATGAGAAGAAAAAAAATAAAATAAAGGTTGAGATAGGGGTGTGCATTGGTCGGTTCGGTTCGATTTTATGTATTATCGGTTGAGTTTATCGGTTTTTGATTTTTAAATACGCTAAACCAATAACCAAACCAATAAGATATTTTTTATCGGTTTTCGGTTTAACCAATAAGAAAATTCTTATAAAACAAATATCAATTTGGCGCAATGATTTTCAATGTTGTGTAATAGTAGCAACTAACATGATATCAATAAGAATGCTCAAAAAATAAAAATAGTAGCAGCTAACATAACATACGCCTTGCAGTGCCAAATTCCACAAAATAAGAAGTCTACCATCCTATCCAGTAACTATGCAACAATTAGACTTTAGAGGGTATTGAAATTGAATAATGAATAGGTTTAACTTTATCAGGTTATATGTTTTCACGAAATTTAATAGGTTTGTAGAAATTAAAGAGAAATTAAGTGAAGACACTAATAACTAAGTAAAAGTAGTAATTTATTATATTCTTATTGGGTTATCGGTTTACCCAATAACCCAATATTAAAAAACTGAAACCGAACCATTAACCTAATAAATTTTTTTATAAAATTATTTAAAAATCGTTAACCCAATAACCGAATAACAATAAACCAATAGCATATTTATCGGTTTGGTTTATTGGTTGGTTCGGTTTTTGCACACCCCTAGATTGAGACAAATGAATTAAAAAAAAAAGAGAGAGAAATGAAAAATAAATAATGTTTGGGTTATTGGGTTAACGATTTTTAAATAATTTTATAAAAAAAATTATTAGGTTAATGGTTCGGTTTCAGTTTTTTCATATTGGGTTATTGGGTAAACCGATAACCCAATAAGAATATAATAAATTACTACTTTTAATGTTTGAGAAAAAATGAAAAAGAGAAGAAAAAAAAGAGAAAAATAAAGGTTGAGAAAAATGAATTAAAACAAGAAAAAAAAAATAAAATCAAGGGAAAAAAAAAGAAAAAAGATGAAGAAGAAAAAATATAGAAGTTGAGAGACAAATAAATATGAAAAGTATAGAAACATTTGAGGTGTAGAGGGGCAAAAAGGTACTTGTTCTCTACATAAAAAGGAAGGAAGGTTAGTCTTTAAAAGACTTTTTTTATGAGAGACAAAAAACAAAGTCACCTACTATGAGGGTCATCCCATGTAATTCTCTGTTTAAATAGTGGCAAATCCTTTATTTTATTTTATTTTATTTATTTATTGCCTTTTAGCCATAGGTCAGCATGGTTGTTGATCATATAACTCAACTTTTTGATATTGACAATGAGCCAGTTTAGTAATATACAATACTTATTTGGGATTTGGGGTTTGTCTTCAACAGGTTTCTCAATAGTCCTTATTTTTAAAAGTCTATCCTCAACCACCAACTTATTATAGACAATGTTGCCATATAATTACTCACTTCCTCGAATCTATGCTTAATCACTGCCTTGGTCTATGCCATCTTAGATGTGGTCTAATATAAATTTGAACTGCATAAAATTATTTCGAGTCACTTGAGACAGTCAGACTTGTGCAAATTCAACAGAATTCTCAATAGTTCCTATTTTAAAAAGTTTATTATCCATCCTTAACCTATTATAGATCATGGTGCCATATAATTAATTTCTCTTGCTTTTCATTATCTCTTTTCAGTCAAAAGTGCCGGTAAAATGAATGGTACATCATCGTCAACTTGCCAAAGAAAGGCTAAAGAACAAAAGCAAAAAGGAACTTGCCATTTATCCCACTAAGTCATGTTGCAACTTGCAAGTATTACGACAAGAAAGAGAAAAGGATATCCTACTACATAAATTGATGGAAAGAAAATAAACTAAAAAGAAGGGGATGGATGCATGCAAAATACAAGGATGCGACAAACCTAAAGGCCCTCTAGAATAATTAACTACCGAAGTTAATTCGGTTTAGCAGATTCAAAATTTAAAATTTATAAATTTCTATAATAACTTCAAATTAATATAATAATAATAATTAAGTTTACAACAAATTTTTATAGATAATTAATAAATGTTTTAATATATATACTATTAGATTTGGACAAAATTACTGGATTGGCGGGCTTCTAGACCTTCTCCAGTTCTATTATTTAGATCGAGACTTGCCACACTTGCTCACTGATCCGTTGTCCCAGCAAGTAGCTAGCCCTTGTTCATGCACCTGTGCTATTTAAAAGAAGAGTTTTGATTTGACTTTTAATAAAAAGCGATGTGAAGCGAGAAGTTACCATTTCATGGTTGATGGGTCCAACCATGAGCTTGACGTGTGTGTTTGCAACAAATTTTAATTCATGGAAAATAAACTTTAACCACAAACAAAAATATGATGAAACATAGTTTTATTGATAAAGAATGTGGGTACAATTCTGTTCCTCCCTTGATTCTTCTCTCTGGATTTTCTCCGTAATTCGAGGGCCGTTAGTAGCGTATTTCTCGAACGTAGGATGATCTCTTTGTGAATATCTCATGATTTTGTGGGATATTGGAGATATTCGAGATGCCTTGTTAAGGGAATATGTTACTCTTTAAATAGGCATAATTTAGGGTTTAGGGTAAAGTAGCCTCCAAGAACTCTAGAATTTGGATTCTTCTTGTAGAGTTCCACAAAATTTCGATGTCTACAGTGTGTATGCTCAAATAATGACGGATGAAGTGATTAAAATAGAAAACAACATCGATTAGTGACGGAATCAGAATTTTCCTTAAAGAGAATTAAAATATAAAGAATTAAACGCATGGAGAAGTCATTATATACATCTAAAATATAAGTTAACCTTATATATAATTTAATTTTATTGACGAAGAAGGTTCAGATGAACCCCTCGTGATATGCTGACTCGCCTATGACCGTGGTTCTTTGTCGACCATATCATTTCTTTCGACACTTTCCGCTTTTAAAAACACCGGTACCATATAAAGGACATCGTAATGCCCAGGGGTAAAAAGAAGATAAGTCTATCCACATAGATATTTTGTTAATTAGTGTTCACATTATATATAAATATTAAAAAAATGCACCAAAGAGCTATATATAGAGGAAGATAGCAAGCAGTTATGATCAATTAAGTGAGTGTAATAAGAAAAAAAAAAGGTGATGACTCTGGGAAGTCCAAAAGTAGCAGTGGCAATGTTCATAGTGAAGGGAAACAAATTGCTTATGGGCAAACGCCGAGCTTGCGTTGCTCATTTTTTTTTTTCTGTTCCTAGTGGTCATCTCGAGTTTGGGTACATATCTCTCTCTCTCACGAACACATATTCTACTAAAGATTTATTCGCACTAATAGACACTAAATTACCGAATACATGACATGTATCTTGGCGTAAACACACTTATTCTTTAATTATGATTAATTAAGTAATATGTTATATATATTTCAGTTTAATGAAAAAATAAATTACTTGTTGATTTTATACAAACATCGAGTGTAGCTAAGTGCCGAATGCGTTGATACCACATATCATGCAAATTTCTTTGATACTTGGTAGAATGAAACTTGTTACTGTTCTGACGAGAAAAAAGAGAAATGGGTGGTCAAATATACGCATTTTACTTTCATCTATTAGCTAAGTTTGTTCCTAGTTAAACTATAGGTCAAATATACTCTTACTGGTACCAAAATAATCATAGAATACCCTTCATTTGGATGAAATCCCCCAAATCAACCAAAATAATCCTATTTCGATTATCCGTTAGAAATGAATTCCAAATTAAATCCGACCCGCAAACGAGCTCCGTTTAGATTGGTTTCACACAGAAAACTTGACCACTATAGTACGTAAAATGTTTATCATAGAGAATGATAGTTAGATAGAGATCTGACTATAGCTGCATATTTTTTTCTTTTGAAGGGAGAATTTTGAGGAATGTGCAGCAAGAGAAGTGAAGGAGGAAACAGGTTTGGACATCATGAACATCGAAATACTAAAGGTGACAAACAACCTCTTCCTAGACGACAAGGCAAATCTTGCAGCACACTACGTAGTCATCCTAGTACGTTCAGTATTGGCTGATCCAAATCGAATTCCTCAAAATCTTGAGCCACATAAATGTGGTGGTTGGGACTGGTACGACTGGGAAAATCTGCCAGAGCCTCTTATGCCACAACTTAGAAGTGCCATTAAAGAAGGATTCAACCCTTTCCAAGACAATTTTAAAGTATATTGATCATCTACAAATTGCTTTTATTCATACTTTTCTGTCTAATTATTAAGGGGTCGTTTGATAGGGTGTATAAGAATAGTGCAAAAATATATGGTATAATGGTAATGCTTGCATTAGTAGTACTTGTATTAGCTATGCTGAGATTTTACTTATGTAATGTTTGATTTGGTATATTAAAAAAGACATGCATCGTATAATTTCTAATTTTTTTTTTTTATTTACAAAAATATCATCCACAAAGATGATGGAAAGAATGTGGAAAAGGTTTTGAGGGACAATTGTTAAACAATGCTAATGCATGCATTATATTGGAGTCTCTTGCATTACTAATACCATGAATTTTCATGTATTATTATGCATACCTTGATTCCAAATAGAGTATACATTAGTTATACATAGGTTGAAAAAGTGTATCAAACAAAGTAACTAGTAATACACAAAGCTAATGCCTGCTTTATGTTTTTCTTCTAATGCGCTCTACCAAATGACCCCTAAATATGTCTATGACTTGTGCGGACTATCTCAACTCGATGCCTTTTCTAAATTAAACTATGCCTTTCTATATTTCAATTTATGTTGTATAGTTTAAATCAGTATGAAGTTTTAAAAAAATGAACGCTTTTAAAACTAATTGTCCAAAATATATCAGGTGGAATATTAAATTTTAAGAGCTACATAAACATGAAAGTGACATTGAAGGAGGGGGAGTACTATACAATTGCCTAGCTAGTTGTTGGATAGTGTTATGTAAATAATATAGGGAAAAGGGCTAAAAATCTATACCTCTTATTTATGAGAAATAAAAAAATAATTTTGTCGTCCGCTTGAATTTGGTTCTTGATATGCCCTCATCGTTGTGGATTAACTTAGAGTTTCTCCTTAACTATGGAATAAAATAGAACAAATTTCCCCTCTATTATGATTTGATCCCAATTTCCAAATATGTCCTTATCATTGTGGAATGGCTCTAATTTGCCCTGAACTATGTGAAATAGAACAAATTTATCCTCCATTTAATATTTTGTCTCAATTCTCTAACATGACCTTTTTGTTGAAGAACTTTCTCAGATTTGCCTCTTAAAACTAAAGAGATCATTATTTTTTCAATCAGTCATTTTATTTTGGGGGTAGTGGTACAAGTCCTTTGATTCAGAAATCAAGTAAAACTCGTGCCACAAGCCCAAAGTAAGGCAGTGGTGCAAGTCTCTCTGCATTTTGGGCATTTTCCGCTCGTTTTGCTATGCTTTGCGATGTTGATCCTCCCTTGGTTCCTTGGTCCTCTTTTTTTTTTTTTTTTTTTTAAGATCCAAATACCTCAAGACACTCCTACATACACAAAATAAGAAATACAAGTGTAATTCATATCATTTAAGGTCAAGATGCTACTAAAAAGAGAATAAATGTGAGGCAAAAGATGGTGAAATAACATGATTTTTAGCCTCACATCAACACCTCACACTTAAACCCTTACTCGTCCTCGAGTAAGCTATACACTTATGACTTAGACTCTACTACAAACCACACCAATTGAAACAAGATCACTCAAGCTAAGACTACAATGACTATAATAGAAGACAAGTTCTTATTACACATGCTTCAATCATACAACACAACTAAAACCTCATGAACAACTACTGCAAGACATCCTAGCCTCAAGAACTAACTCTATAATATAAGCAAACTCATGCAAGTAACCTAGTTGAGAGATCAAATACTTGACTAATCTTTGATCTATCATGTGCCCATACAACAAGAGAGTTACCCATCTTCATTCACAATTATACACAATATCACATATGCAAGTATAAGAATAGAATTACGCTCACTCTCATAAAGAAGTACACATACAACATAAGATGAACCATAAGCTTGATCTTAGTGTACTACTCCACTAATATAAGAACATCAAATTGAAGATCAAGTAGGACTATTAAGGTTGTCGTGTAGGCAAGGGACATGTAGAAATTATTTTGGCCAAAATAGTGACTATCTTCCCTAAGCACTTTAATACATCATAAATTTCATTGTTCGCTCACTCTTCAATCAACCAACTCTTTCTTCTACTCTTTTCAACCATAGATTTCTTTATTTTTCCATCTCTTTAAGCAAGTTCACATACCACTAGTAAGGAGTACTTAATTATCAAACACTTTTTTTCTTTTCTTTTGTTCTTTTTCTACTCCCTACCAATAGCATATGAATTTTTTTTAAGAACTTGCAACCTTAGATTTTTCTATAGGCTTCCTACCTCAATTCCACTCCTTTAAACTCTTATTTTTTTTTAAAATTAAAGTGCTTGGGAGTTTTGGATCAAATTAAAGGTCTATTGAAAGAAAAGGATTAAGCTTTATACGTGGCTACCAAAAAATAGGCTAAAGGCTGGTAAAGAAAAGGATAAAAATAGGCTAATCAAAGAAATGCCTAGATAATCTCCATAGCTCAAAATTCTTCATTTTGCTTTATAAACACACTGCAAGTTCTAGAAATCAATATAAAAATATGAAAAATCAACATATACTAACATACATGGCACGTGTTCAACTCATAAGGATCCATAAAGACTCTCAATCAAGCAAACAACAAGAGTTTAAATTTAAGATGAAAACCACATACGAGTCAAGTAAAAGAGCCTAGGTGTCTTAAAAGAAGTGATTCAGTTTTCTTCACAGCATGCTTTCGAATTCAAAACCAACTTGAATCATCCAGTCATGTGTAGTACCTAACAAGAGCACCTCACATTCAATTTTTTCTAAAGACTCTCTAACTCCTAATGACTACCTCTTCCCTCAAGACGGTTGTCAATCATCCATCGCTGGGAAAAGCCATTCTACCTAAACTAAAACAAAAGCTATTCTAAAATAAAAGAGATACTCGATTCAAAGGGCCTTCCCTCAAAAAAGAAATTAAAAAAAATCAAGAGGTGGGAGAAGAATACTCTACTAAAGAACTAAAAAGCTAAAAATAGACACAAACTGTTCTAATCTAGAAAACTATAGAATTTTTCTTTTTGGATTTTTTCAACTTTTTTTTTCTTCACATTTTCTCAAGTAAAGCAACTAAAACCAAAGCAACTCCTATAGCATATTCCACCCTTAACAAATATCAAAAGATATCCCATACTCTTAACAAATATTGAAAAATATCCCACCCACACTTAAAGTCATGCTTTGTTAACAAGTGACAGGTTGGTATGATGGGGTATCCAAGTGGAGCCTAAATGCGTCTTCTGCCAATGCCCTTTGGAAACAAGGGATCATTTGTTTGCACTTTTTGGATTTAGTATTTTATTATGGAATAGATTGATGGTGTGGTTACAGAGAATGCCCTACGTAGCGACCAGTTGGGAGCAACATCTACAATGGGTCCTTGCACAGGCAAAGGGAAGAAGTCGAGCTGCTGGAGTGTTTCGACTGGTGTATGCTGAAGTCGTACATGCAGTTTGGCTTGAACGCAACCAAAGGATATTTGAGCATAAAGAAAGAACAATGAGCGACATTGCTAGAGAAGTTGCCTAGATATGCAATGTTCGGGCCTCACCTAGATTAAGGGTCCTTCTTCAAGATTTAAATTTCTAGCCTTTCGTAGAATTGTTAGTAGTCCTTTCTGTTTACTAGCTATATAGGTATTGTGTTACCTTATAGCTTTAGGAGTCTTTTGCTTTGATAGCTTGTTTGAGACAACCAGCTGGGATGTGTTGGTTGTGGATTTGTATTTCTGACGTTTTGGTGATTAATAGAGACCAGTTAGTTACTAAAAAAAAAATCATGCTTTGTCCCCAAAGCATTAATAAGACAAAACAGTAGTTAGGAATGCACCCTGAGGCCCTCTGGGACCTATCTAGCAACACATTTTTTCAATCTTTCCATCAAAGGGGTGAATGACCCCACACTTATGCTTCAGCCATGCTTCTTAGCTACTAAATTTGAGTACTTAGACTTTCTCAAATCTGCATAAAACAAAAATAGAAATAAAAGTGACACTAAAAATAAAACTACACTATGAAAACTTGGGTTAACTCCCAAGTAGCGCCTTATTTAACATCGCGGCACGACGCAAGTCACAAATCATGATTCTCTTAACCTCTTCCTCCTCCTATGATTCAACTTCTTTCTCTTCTTTACTCTAGGAGGATCACAATCATCATTCACTCTCTTTGTCTCCAATTCCCTTTTTGGGTCACAACCGACCATCTAAACACATGCTCATGCTTTCTCAGCAACTAGAGAAATTTTTCTTGCTGCACCTCATATAATTCAGTGGTAGTCTTCCACTCCTCAACTATTTTAGGTCTGCACTCTTCCACCCCACACTTATTGATTTCCACTCATTTGTATCTTTTTTTTTATAATTTTGTGTCGTTAATCTAAAATATGAGGCTAATTATCCCTTGAATTATGCTAATATCTGATATTTTAGATTTACAAGAAGTTTTAATAAAAAGAAGTGAAATCAAGAAAGAATGGAGCTAAAACGGAGCTGAAATAAACAAAAGGTGCCAGATGGAGTGCCTAAGCAGAAAATGGATCACCTAAGTGGTCCCGCTCAGGCGTTGAAGATGCCACCTTAGCAGAGTGGGATAAGTCAGCATATATCGCCTTGGCGACTGGTCGAATGCATAGGCAATTCTGCCTTGTCTATGAATACGTCGCCTCAGCAATAGTCAACAGTAGTCAAACGCTCGCCTTAGCTATGAAAATGTCACCATAGCGACTGTCGGGCTAAATTCAAGGGCAAAGAGGGAATTTCATAATGGTTCGATCCCAATTCATTAAATACTTGATCCCTAGCCATTCCCAGGGATTTTTGACATTTTTGTCATGATTGGAGGCTAAGGAACAACATCAACACCCTTGGAGTGAAGATTTGGAAGCTTTGTATTGAGAATTTCTTTACCCTTTTCTTCATCTCCTTGCTTTTTAATGTTCATATTTGGGTGTAGTTTTTGATTTTAGTATTAAATATTGATATGGAAACATAGCAATATTTGGTGTTTTAATTTTATCTAATGCTTTTTTGTTAATTAATTACTCTTGATTTATAAATGGATTTTCCTTATTTAAATTAATCCCATGCTTTATTGATTTCTACTCTAGTTGAGGTTGAAAGAGAAGATTGGAGTGGGAGTTTTCCATCTACTTCAATTAATGGTTGAAAGAGCTAATTGAGGTTGGGAAAGATTAATTTAATGTAATTTGGGAAGTATGACCCATCTAATGGATTTGTTGCTAGATATAGTCAAATCCTAGTGTAGCCATAGATTGGAACTATTTGTGTTGATACTTGGCTAATGTCCGACGGAATTTAGCCAAGAAATATTCGTCAATCGATTGAAAGATGTGGAGGATAGTTGAGGTTCCAAGGCTAATTTGTTAATTCATGAGTAATTAGTTGAATACAATGGGTCATTAATAGAATTGATTCCCCGTTATCATTTTCCTTGTTTCCTTCATTTGTGAAAGACATAGATCAACTTGTTTATATTAATATTGGTTCTACCCTTGTTACATTTTTATATTGAAACCCCCCCCAAAATTTTGTATCTTAGGTTTGGATTCTAGCGAGTTACTTTTATTTCACACTATCTTGATCACTAGTCACATTATTCCTCGTGGATTCGACCCCGACTCCTAGTTGAGTAAAATATTTTGCTAATGACCAAGTACACTTCTTTTCGAGGGTGTATTTGAGAGATATCACTTATTATTGACCACCTCTATAATCATGCATAAATATTTAGAGTGTGATGATGTGAAGAGTTTCTTGTATACTTTGAACGTCATCTCTTCTTCATTTACTCTCATCTTCAACTCTTTCTTCCTCACATCAATAAGTGCTCCACTAGTCACAAGGAATAGGCATCCTAAAATAATCGGTACTTGCTCATCTGCATCAAAATTCAAAATAATAAAGTCAGGAAGAGTCACAAACTTACCCATCTTGATAAGCACATCCTTAATTACTCCTTCCGGTTGTATGCGAGAACGATCAACTAATTGTAGAGTGATAGTGGTAGGACGCAACTCTCTCAAACTAAGTGTCTGGAACATAGATAGAGGCATCAAGTTAATATTTGCCCCAAGATCATATAATACATATCCAACCTCATCTTCACCAATTTGCATTGGGAGGGTAGAACTCCTAAGGTCTTTGAGCTTTTGAGGTAGCTTGCTTAATACCCTTGAACTACACTCTTTAGTGGGTGCAACCATTTCAAACTTGATATGTTCTTCTCCCAGCCACCACACCTCTCAGGTATTTGACATAGTTTGGCATATTCCTTAAAGAATCAATCACGGGAATATTAATGTGATATTGCTTGAAGATATCAAGGAACTTAAAAGTGGCATCCACCCTGCTTTTCTGGAATATATATGAGAATGGTGGTGGAAGTCTCTCAACTTTGATCTTAGACTGCTCAACAACCTCTGTTTCCTTTCTTTCTCCTTGCACAGGCTCTATCTCTGGAGTTGGTGCTGGGCTCAACCTTTGTGGGAAAGGGTGGATGCTTAAAGTTTTCATGTCCATCCGACTAGTGATGTCCCTGTCATGACCCAAAAATCCCATTCGGACTGGACTGGCACCCGAAGCCGATATGGCCCGAGAGAACCAATCTTTGCTTATGTTCATTCGCAAGCCTATTTTTGTATGAATATTATTATCCCCATGCTACTAGGCAGAAGTCATGGAAAACTTATACAATATATGAAACTTGGCCGTTAGGGGCATCAAGTCAAACAGAACACACATCTCTTACATTCACTTTCCCACATATGTCTACAAAGCCTCTAACCGATACATGAACACAACAACCTAGAGTCGGGACAAGTCCCCGCTTTATACAACAATTGCAACATTACTAAAACAATATACACATAAGACTAGGAAAGCCCCGAACCAACTGCAGCTCACCAATGATCCGCGGATGACTCGTAGCCTACTATGGAGGTCTACTAACACCTGTGCCTGCAACAAATAAAGTAAGTTCCCCAAAAGGGGTCAGTACGAAGAATGTACTGAGTATGCAAGGCTATAAGGAACTTCATGAAACATAAACACTTCAATGGACTTGATTTCAAGAGAATAGTCAATGTGGATCAATCATCGTTTAGTATGTGTGGAAATAGGTACTTTATGTTCATTATTCCATTTGCCTTTATGTCCGTTACCGTTAGTAGTTAGAACCGTCAATAGATAATTGTCAATAGTGTATAACCGTTAATATGCAGCTGTCAATATGCAACCGTCAATATGCAATGAAATCATCAATATGCAACTGTCAATAAATATATATATAGCAGGTTCGGCCCTTAGGGCTACCCCCTGTCAGGTTCGGCATCAAGTTAGGCTTTTGCCCCACTGAGCTTCCCCCCTGCCATCACTCAGAAATCAGTGAAGCAGGTTCGGCATCAAGTTTGGCTTTTGCTTCACTGAGCTTTCCCCCTGATCCAACAATATCGGGATCGGCTTGAGTTAGGCTTGCACCACCACAAAGCTATCACCCGTACTCAATAAGTATGAAGAAAATATAAAGTAACCATAAGGAAAATATAAAGTAACCATACGGGAATTACTTCTTTCATTACTTCATTGGATTACTTCTCTCTTTTACTTTTATGAGATTGATACATTGGGGGATCATAACCTTATTGGAACACATACATGCATTGCTTCAGTCTTTATGTTCATGAGATTGGTACTTGGTAACACTTATAACATTATGGAAGTTTGGAATTTCGATCAATTATTAAGAGACATATGAGTCATGATTGGTCCATGATTAAGAAACATGAGAATAGTAACATATGACGACCTGACATGATGTACCTTTTAATATTTTAGAATGGAACAAGGACAATGACAACATGAACAATATGTGCTGCAGAAAGATACGGACAGAGTAACCTTACATACCTTATCTCCTCAATATGAATACTCAATTCTATAAGTGGACACAGTAGTCCCGCTCCTTCCTTATGTCTCACTCTACAACAAAAATATACAACGGAGTTTACATTAACCACCAACTATCTTACAAATTCATACAACGACAATGAGTTACATGTTTGGCTTTAAAATGTCATTTCCCTCTTGATAATACCATGTGTGAAACTATCACACCAACAATACCATTTACAAAACTATCATACCAATAATCCCACAATATTCCCAACATTGATCAATACATGATAACCAATAGTATGTCACACCAAGTTCATACTTCCCACTCTCCATCATCACAACATCACAATTTTACCACCAATTTACTTCCATACACCTCACAAAAACAAATCGGCCAAAATTCCATAATTTACACTTATAACAAAATAGCAAGTTTAATAACATAATCACGCCATACATGTTTATATTTTAACCATACCATGCTTTTTCATCAAAACCACAAGTCATATTTCAAGTTTAAATTCCATAGATGGCACATCTTTTACAAAAACACAAAGTGCCATGTTCAACACTTCCAAGCATAACCAACATGATATACATACTATCCCATGCATATAATATATTAATCCATAAGAATATCACTTACCTAGGCTTGAAAGATGATGATCTTGCTCCAAAGGTGGCTTAGGGTTTGAAGAGCCCAAAGGGGTGTTCTCTTGAAATTTCTAGAAAATGCAAGAAAAGCATGTGTGTTTTTGTGGGTTAAAAATCTGATTTTTGCTTCCTTTTTATAGACCTTTGAAGTCCTTTCTCAATGATTGATGAGTCAAAAGAAGAATGGGTCATTTGACCCATGTCTTTTTTCTTCACTTTGGGCTTTATTGAGCCCAAATCACTTAACCCAATAAAATCAATAATTTCTCATGTTTAATTCATTCCATGCGCGTTATGACAATATTCCCACTCACGGGATTCATATTCATAGCCTCAATCCCCAAAACAAGCAATTCTAGCCACGTATGGCTTATTTTGACTACAAGGGTAAAACCGTCATTTTGATGCCAAATTCATTCACGAGTAATTTTACCACACCAATATAATACTTCAATTGTTCCATGTATATTCTCGTGGTTGTAGAATAAACGTGGCAAAAATCGGCTTGGTACGTCCCCGGGCACCCTTGAGACTTAGAAAAATTCCAACTTTTGAAAAATGGGCAAAACCACCCTGGCACGCCCTTGGGCTGGAGCTTGCTGACTCTGGGCTAAGACTTTTTTCCTAGAGCGGCCTGGCATGCCCTCTGGGGCTCCCCACTCCAAAATTTTAAAAAAATTTGTTTCTTCGACTTTTCTTTGCGGATTTGATTAGATACTTCTAGTCCTATTCTTTAACTTACTTCTTACCCTTAATATCCTTTTTTTAGAGGTACTCTTAGACTCATTTTAAGCCCCACAAATGCTCCACGAAGATCCTAAAACATCCCCTACGAAGGGCTAACCACATGCACGAGGCCAAAGTTCAATTTCCTCATCATTAACATTACCAAATGCATACTTATAGCTCTCGACACCTAGGTATACATTGTTCAACATTGTCACATAGGGTTGTGAAGGTCTGGGGTGTTACATTCCCCCCCCCCCCCTCCCCCCCCTTAGAAACATTCGTCCTCGAATGCTAATGATGTCGCTTCAATTTCAACAAATGCATCTCTATATTAGCATACGTAGGCATAGACGCTTAATACTCATAGATACTTACTTGTTATCGCGCCACTTCTGCACTTGAACGTTTTCTTCTGTATGACACAATATGGGTACGTCGATTTCATCGTTTTTCCAGCTTACCATGTGATCTCTTCTACTTTTTGATTTCTCCAAAGGACTTTTACGGACGCTACATCTTTATTCCTCAACCTCTTTACTTGTCGATCTAGAATCCTTTTGATAATTTCATATGACCTATATAACATGGACTCAATTTTTCCTTTCTTTCCATATAACGCTCCATAAGCTGCCCTTTGTATATATAGTTGGTTTTCTCAAGCAACTCTCACATCTGCTAACTCCATATCATGTGTTGGCTAATTCCTCTCAGGTGGTCACAACTATCTTAAGGTATAATCTACTACGTTACCATGTTACATCAATTCATACCCAAGAATGGATTGACGTCTCAAATTTTTTTTTTCCAAAATTTTTTTTTTACCTGATGATATCCCAATCTCAAATTAACCTTGGAGAAACGTTTGAACCCTATATTTTGTCAAAGAAATCATCAATTTTGAGGAGGGAATATTTATCCTTAATTGTCACCGTATTCAGTTGCCAATAATCCATGCACACGCTCAACGTACCATCTTTCTTCCGTACACATCATTCAGGTGCATCCCAAGAGGACATACTAGACATTGTGAATCCCCGTGGATATCATTTTCCTTGCTTTATGATATCAAATAAATTTACCCCTTGATATGCCAATACTCCTCCTCCAGTCAAGGAAGGCCTTTTGTAGGAAATGAAAATGGACTTTCTTAGCTCGGCAGTCCACCGTAGCATGCTCACAAATAGGTTCTATACAGTTACGATGTAATTTCTTAACTATAGTAGATTCATCAACAGGTGTAAATACTCCAGATGGTCTAACTAATACTTCTGATGTTCTTTCAATTTCGTAGCGGTCAATGGAATAACATATGATATTGTAGAGCCCAGATCAATCAATGTGTAGGTAAATATATTATGAAAATAATAGATAATATACCTGTAGCTACATCAGGATGGGCCTCCACATTCTGCTGACCTTCTAGAGCATAAGTGTTGCGACCCAGCTATACACGCAAGTGTACGTGATCGTGCAAGTAATAAAGTGGCTCCTTTTAAAGAGCCGGATATCGAATCCAAGGGACTTTCGTTAACAGAAGTCAACTCTGGACGTCAAACGATAATAAAGAACTAGTGTTGCGAAAACAACAATGGATTTGGGGCTTAAAATTTAATGATTGCGGACTAAGAACTTCTATCTTAGCTACTGTAACTTTGGGTTTCGCAAATTTGCTTGAAAAATCAATGAAAAGTAGATTCCCAGGACTAAGGCACCATGAACATCATCTCTCGAGCATAATTGTTGTTGGTTTAAGCATTTTTGAGTAGTTTATCATGGTTATCGATCCCAAGGTTAATTTTACAACTATATTCGTCTCCAAATTATAATTGTCTACTAGAACTTAGAAACCTACCTACATCTGTGAGTGGTGGTAAGCTTAACTAATTCTAGAGCATTCAAGCTTTCTTCCTGAAATTGACCGAGTGTGGGTGGTTAGGTACCTCTCGATCCTAACCACAGGTCAATCCCTTAGAATCACTTCTCCAAGACAGACCACACTTCATACATTCAAGTTCTATCTCTCAGTTTCTCTCTCGAGCTCACTTCAAGACAACAAATATATTCCAATGGTGATCAAGCATCAAAATAATGAAGTTTAGAATATATGAATAACCACTTTATAATAAACTCCAGCAAAAACCAATACAATTAACCCAAGAGATTCATGTTCTTGGCCTTAACCCCAAGAATGAGGGGTTTCTAGCCACTCATAATGTTTATCAACATCCAAAAGTAAACAAATAACATAAGAATGCTCAAAAACTGAAAAGAAGAGGAATGGAACCTAATTACGATGTCCAAAAACGCCCCCAAAATTTCTAAGGATGATCCCCCCTAATACAATCACTCAAAAGCCCTATTTATAGACCCAAGTCGAGGAAAAAATCGACCAAAAAGCGGCCCGGCACGCCATTGGGCGCGCCTAGCACTTAGGCAGATTCTGCCTCAGCAAAAAGGGTTCGCCCAGGCGGCGTGGCACGCTGGCCAGCGCGCCTGGGCACTGCCTGGACAGATCCCATTTTCGCCAAAAGCGGCCTGGTACGCTGCCTAGCGCGCCAGGCCCTTTTTATTGTACTATTCTAGCTTTCGTTGACTTCTCTTCACGGATTTGGATGGATTCTTCAATATAAACTCTTTGGCTTGTCTCCTATCTTCAATATTCTTCACTCGGCGCTCATCCAAGCTTCACTTTCCATGCCAAACATGCTCCAAAAAGTCGCAAATTCCACCTACAAGAGTCTAATCATATTGGTTAGCACATTATCTCATTTTCCATCAAAAACTTATATAATACACAAGTATTGTTCTCAAAACTAGGGTAATCATGGGTTAGCGTCGCTACTAAGGCATATAAATATGCCTCAGATCAATAAGTATGGTCCTGTGTTCCACCAAAATTGGCTGCTTCTCTAATACCGTTACCACGACTAACCGGCTACACATCTTGGCCTAAGAAAGGAAACGATGATGACGGTGCAATGGTTGATCCCGTAGGTCGCATAATAATGCCCGTGCCCCTTCTTAGGCAATCTCTTACCATGTGCCCTGACATACCGCACCAAAAACAAATATTGGTCCCAAACCGACATTCCTTTAAATGAAGCTTTCCACAGTGTGGACACGGCTGGCGAGGAAACCCCGATTGGTTCATACTTCCTTGCTCTTGATACCCCACTGGTTGTGAACCCCGACTTCCACTACTTTGCCCAACGTGACTGCCTCCATACCCTTAGAACTGAGGTTGAGTGCCTACTATAGGATGAGAAAGTGATGGTCTCGGCGGTCTACTAAAATTCCGAGGTCCAAACTCTCCTTGGGACACCATGTACTGTCCCATAGGTCTAGCTTTCTTTGATGACCCACCTTCAGCTTTGTGCATCTTTCTTCTGTTCCTCTGATCCTCCATTTTCTGTGCAAAATCCTGTATTTTGGCTATATCCATGTATATATTCAGAGCAGTAATGGTACAGTCTCTGACCAATTATGGATCCAATCGATCCATATACCGATGAACTCTATCAGCCATAGTGGCTACCATATGGGGAGCATATCTGTCCAAAGAATTAAACTGAATACTGTACTCCCGAATGCTCATATTCCCTTGACGGAGATTTAGAAACTGGTTTGTGCGTTCCTCCCGAATCTCATATGGAAGGTAGTGATCCAGGAATGCCATTTTAAATTCTTCCTAACTAGCTGGGGGTGCACCTACGTCCCTAGCTCATTTCCAATCTTCGTACCATAATATCGCCTCCCCTTTCAATCTATACGCCGCAAGTTCAACTATTTCTACACCAGATATGTGCATAACATCCAAAGCCCTTTTGATTTGATCAATAAAATCTTGCGGGTCCTCATTAAGATCCGATCCAGTGAATATAGGAGGGTCTAATTTTAGGAAATCCTGCGTCCTTCGACTAGCTGCTCTAGCCTTACTGTCATTACTTGTCATTGGACCAGCTTGTCCTTGATTCTGTGCTGCAATTAGCTGAATCAATATATATACTGCATTTCTTAAATATTGGTCAGTGACATTAACGGGTGGCTCAACAGGTTCTTCTCTCCTTCTCGGCTCTTCTGGAGCTGGAAAAGTAGAAGAAGCCCGCGATGTAAACTCATTTTTAGCTTCATCTAGCTCAACCCGTTCGGGTGGTAAGTTACTAGGTCCTTCTCCGCCAATCCTATCTAGCTTCTTCATTTTTCCCTTGCCTCTCCTTGTAATCGGCATTTTTTACTGTACCAAAGAAAAACAATTCCCATGGTCAGATGCAATTTAACTTATGACACTGGCTCTATTGCACGATCTAGAAGTGAAGAAAAGAAATAACATCCTAAATGCCCCATAGCCTCCTGCTCATAAATGTGGTGCACAACACATCCATGAACAAGACTCTACTCGGACACGGCTTTGTAGACACCCTGTGAACGACCTGCTCTGATACCACTTTTGTCACGACCTGAAAATCCCATTCGGATCGGACTGGCACCTGAAGCTGATATGGCCCGACACAACCAATCTTTGCTTATGTTCATTCGCAAGCCTATTTTCGTATGAATATTATTATCCTCATGCTACTAGGCGGAAGTCATGGAAAACTTATACAATATATGAAACTTGGCCGTTAGGGCCATCAAGTCAAACAGAACACACATCTCTTATATTTACTTTCCCATATATGTCTACAAAGCCTCTAACCGATACATGAACACAACAACCTAGAGTCGGGACAAGTCCCCGCTTTATACAACAATTACAACAGTACCAAAACAATATACACATAAGACTAGGAATGCCCCGAACCAACTGGAGCTCACTAATGATCCGCGGATGACTCGTAGCCTACTGTGGAGGTCTACTAAAACCTGTGCCTGCAACAAATAAAGTAAGTTCCCCAAAAGGGGTCAGTACGAAGAATGTACTGAGAATGCAAGGCTATAAGGATCTTCATGAAACTTAAACACTTTAATGGACTTGATTTCAAGAGAATAGTCAATGTGGATCAATCATCGTTTAGTATGTGTGGAAATAGGTACTTTATGTTCATTATTCCATTTGCCTTTATGTCCGTTACCGTTAGTAGTTAGAACCGTCAATAGATAATTGTCAATAGTGTATAACCGTTAATATGCAGCTGTCAATATGGAACCATCAATATGCAATGCAACCGTCAATATGCAACACCTTATTCATCAAATCCATTAACACCGCTGGTGCATTTGTTAGTCCAAATGACATAACTAAAAATTCATAATGACCATACCGTGTTCGAAAAGCTGTCTTGGGTACATCCTCTTCTCTAACTCTGACTTGATGGTAACCCGACCTCAAGTCAATTTTTGAAAAATATTTGGCACCTTGTAACTGATCAAACAAATCATCAATGCGAGGAAGGGGATAGTTGTTCTTGATCGTTACCTTATTCAACTGTCGGTAGTCAATGCATATCCTCAATGTGCCATCTTTCTTGCGTACGAATAATACCGGTGCACCCCACGGGGATATACTGGGCCTAATGAAGCCCTTGTCCAGCAAATCTTTCAACTGCTCCTTCATTTCACGCAGTTCTGCTGGAGCCATTCTATATGGAGGAATAGAAATAAGCTGAGTGCCTGGAATCACATCAATTCCAAATTCCACTTTCCGTTCTGGGGGTAAACCTGGAAGATCCTCTGGGAAAACATCAAGAAATTCATTGACTACCGGTACTGACTGTGGAGTTAATGGTTCCATATCGTTATCTTGCACCCGTACTAGATGACATATGTATCCCTTGGCAATCATTTTCCTTACTTTCAAATAGGAAATCAATCTTCCTCGTGGTGCCTCTACATTACCCTGCCATTTTAGAACATTTTCCTGCGGAAAACAAAATTGTACCTTCTTGGCCCGGCAATCTACCGTAGCATAACAAGAGGCCAACCAATCCATCCCCATGATCACATCAAAATCCACCATGTCTAATTCAATGAGATCGTCCAATGTATCATGACCACACACCACTACCACACAATTGCGATAAACTCTCTTTGCAATAATATATTCACCCACCGGTGTAGACACTTCAATTGCTTTAATTAATAATTCTGGTGCTTTTGCAAATTTCGCCGCGACCAAGGGAGTAACATAGGAAAATGTAGAACCAGGGTCAATCAATGCATATACATTATGTGAGAATATGGATAATGTACCTGTGACAACATCAGGGGAAGCCTCTGAATTCTGGCGGTCCACCAAAGCATAAGTGCGATTCTGGACACCGCTAGTACTGGCTGCTCCTCTGGCACCCACTATGGCCAATAGGTTGTACACCTCGGCCTAGTGAAGGAACCGATGCTGATCATGCAACAGCCGACCCAGTCGGTTGTGCTATACCACCCATGCTCCACTGTGGACAATCCCTTGCTGTATGCCCTGGCATACCACTCCAAAAGTAGACATTCGTCCCTGACCGACATATACCTGTGTGAATACGCCCGCAGTGTTGACACTGCTGACAAGGAAAACCTGCTGCCTGGGACCCATGAACTCCGCTACTCTGCCCAGATAGACCACTCCTAGACCCTCGGAACTGAGAATAAGCTCCTTCCATGGAATGAGAAAACGATGGTCTAGGGAACATACGAGGCCTAGATCCTCCTTGGGACATCACAGGTGGTCCCATAGGTCTATCCCTTTTGGACTGTCCTCTGTCAAATTCATGAACTCTTCTCTTCTATCATTGGTCTTCCATTTTTTGAGCGAAGGCCTGGATTCTCGCTATGTCCATGTTTTTGTTCAAGGCAGCAATAGTGCAATCTCTTACCAACCATGGCTCTAATCTGTCCACGTATCGGTGGACTCTATCTGTCATCGTAGCCACCACAGTTGGTGCATATCTATCCAAGGAATTAAATTGCAAACTATATTCTCGTACAATCATATTCCCTTGATACAAATTCAGGAACTGATCTGCACGTGCTTCCTGAACCTCATAGGAAAGATAATGATCGAGGAAAGCCACTTTAAACTCTTCCCATGTAGGTGGATTTGCACCAATGTCACGAGATTTCTTCCAATACTCATACCACAATATTGTCTCTCCCTTCAACCTGTACGCAGCAATTTCAACTGTCTCCACCCCTGTCACATGCATAACTTCCAAGGCCCTCTGAATTTGATCCACGAAGTCCTATGGATTTGCTTTTGGATTGGACCCTGTGAAGATAGGAGGGTCCAATTTTAGGAAATCCTGTGTTCTGCGACTTGCCACTCTAGTCTCATCATCATTATAGGTCATTGGACCAGCTCGTCCTTGACTCTGGGCTGCCACTAACTGTGTTAACATATGTACAACATTTCTAAGATCCTGATCTGTGGCATTCATTAGTGGTTCTGCAGGTGCTTTTCTCTTACTCGACTCTTCTGGTACAGAGGGAGTGGAGGAAGCTCGCGACACAAATTCAGGCTCAGTGTCGCCTTGATTAACTTGATTAGGTGGTGGTATACCAGTTCCTTCACCAGCAATTCTATCTATCCGCTTACTTTTACCTCTTCCTCTTCTAGTGTTCGGCATTTTGACTATACCAAAGAAAAACAATTACCAAGATCAGATACAATGCAACTTACAACATTGGCTCTATTGCACGATCTAGAATGAAGAAAATAAACAACATCCTAAATGTCCCGTATCCTCTTACTTATAAATGTGGTGCACAACACATTGATAAGTAAGACTCTACTCAGACACGGCTTTGTAGACACCCTTAGAACGACCTGCTCTGATACCACTTTTGTCACGCCCCGAATCCCAACGAGGCATGAGTGGAACCTGTAGCCGATAAGGCCCGAGAGAACCAAGCTATGCTTCTATACGTTCATATGCATACGTTCATATGCATGCCATAGGAAACACCATTATCTCATAAGAACATGAACGACTGGTATTGGAAATCATGGATATTGGAAATCATGGAATATGTGGCATATATATACACATTTGAGAAACTTGGCCGTTGAGGCCATAAAAACAATACTTCATGAGTCACCTTATATACATATACCCACCTGCGTCTACAAAAGCCTCTAACAGATGCATTGACCAATACAAACCAAAAGTCGAGACAAGTCCCCGCTTTATACAACATGTACATCACCAAAACATATATACACTCTGACTCGGAGAAGCCCCGAATTAGCTGGAGCTCACCAAAGAACCGCTAACACTAGCAATCTACTGAGGAGGCCTACTGGTACCTGCGCCTGCAGCATGTAAGGTAAATTTCCCAAGAGGGGTCAGTACGAAATAAGTACTGAGTATGCAAGGCTCAAATAAAATTGTACAATACATGAGTATTTCAGTGAACTCAAAACATATGAATAATCAATGTGAATAAGTCACCATTTTGCATTTTGGGAAACCATGTGAATTGCTTTCATTACTTTCTTTGCTTTCTTTATCTCAATGCTTACTTGTCAATACATGTGTCACAATGTACCCGGGCCCCTACTGATCAGTGGGTCTTTACATAACATATCATCATGTTGGGATCGGGTCGAGCTAGGCTTATGCCCCTAGACCTGCCACCCATAAATCAATGCATCGGGATCGGGTCGAGCTAGGCTTATGCCCCTAGACCTGCCACCCATAAATCAATACATCAGGATCGAGTCGAGCTAGGCTTATGCCCCTAGACTTGCCACCCATAAATCAATACATCGGGATCGAGTCGAGCTAGGCTTATGCCCCTAGACTTGCCACCCGTACTTGATCATTGACCACATATGCATTACTTTGTTCTTTACTTTGGGATTGGTACAATGGTTGCCATATCTTTATTTGAAACTTTGGATCATTAACCAATGAGTGAGAGACATGAGAAACTTGGCAACATAACACTATTGGAACCATAACACCATGGGAACCATTGGAATAATAATCAATGAACAATAGACATAAGTATAGTCACTATCGGAACATTGGAACATAACCTTATTTGAACTTTTGGAACATTAACCATGAATATGAGACATGAGATTCACAAATGATCAATGAGTAGGAAATATATGACAATTGATAATCGGATATGGAATACCTTAGCACATTTCGGGATAGGACTAGTGACATGTCAATGTGAATACTATTTGCCGCAGAAAGATACGGACAAAGTAACCTTACATACCTTGGATTAGCAATACGAATATATAATCCTAGAGGTGCATACAATAGTCCCTCTCCTTCTTTATGTGTCACTCTACAACACAAATACAATACGGAATTCACATTAACCACCAACTACCTTACAAATGCATTCAACGTCAATGAGTTACATGTTTGCCGTTAAACATGTCATTTCCCCTTGACAAAACCATGGATAAAATTAGTATTCCAAAAATTCCATAATATTTCCAACATTGACCAATACATGATAATTGACACATTTCACCACAACACTTCTCCTTTACACCTTCTTATCCATACCACATCACAAATAATCCATCAACTTACCTTAATACAACTCGTAACACATATCGGCCAAAATCCCACAATTTCCACTTATATACAATAACAAGTTTAATACCAAAAATAACACCATACATGTTCATATTTTTTCCATACTATGCTCTTTCATCATAGGCACAAGTCCTAATTCAAGTTCAAATCACCAAGATAGCACATCTTTCACCAAAAGCAAAAATACACTATTCACCACCTTGCCAACACAACTATCATAATATACATAATATCCCATGCATATAATATGTTAATCCATGAGAATAAATACTTACCAAGTCTTGGAATAGGATGATCTTTTCCAAAGAGTCCAAAAGAATTATTTTGCTTTAGGGTTTGGAACTAGAGAAATGTTTGAGAAAATATCTCAAAGGCATGAGAGTTTTGGATGATTAAAAATCTAATTTTGGGGCCTTTATATAGACCCCAAGTCATACTTAGCCATTCCTTTGGCATTAAATGTGGTCAAAGTGGAAGAATGAGTCATTTTGCCCTTTGGGCCTTGTCTTTTAATTCCATTTTGGGCCTAAATTTGGGCCCAATAACACATATCCATTTAACCCATCAACTTCCATATATAATTCACTATATATATCATGTTGCAACAATTCCATAATGTTACGACAATATTCTCTTACGAGATTCTCATTCATCGTCTCAATCGCAAAAATAGGAATTCTAGTCTCCCATGGCTTCATTAGACATTTTGGCTAACTATTCATGTTTCATGATTTGATCATGTAGGAGTATGTAGAAGTGTAGTGAAGTGTTTGAAGCTTTAACAATGCTCAAGGAACTCCAAAGAACCAAAAGAAACCATCTGAGAATCGTCGTAGAATTGCGTTTCAAAACGAGTCCGGAAGTGGCGCAAGAAATGAACCCCCTCTGAATCAGGTGGCTTGCGCCACACCCCCTGAAACAGGGTAGTGGCGCAAGTTTCAGCATCTTGCTGAATTTTTCGGCCCTTTCTTCAATACTTGCATATCGTCCAATACCTTATCAAAACACTACAAAATACTTACTTAGTGATCTTAATCATCAAGTAAACATGACTTCAAGTCACCAAATGAGGTTAGAATGCGTACGAGGTATTACCCAAATGCTCCACGAAATCACAAAACACCTCCTACGAAGGTCTAATCGCACATATTAAGTCCGATATCAAATGTTTCACCAATGATACTATAAAACACATACTCATGGCATCTCAACACCTAGGTGGATATGATCCCAAGGTATCAAGTGAGGTTAGAAAAGTACGAGGTGTTACAAATAGTGTATAACCGTTAATATGCAGCCGTCAATATGCAATTGTCAATATGAAACCGTCAATATATATATATATATATATATATATATATATCAGGTTCGGCCCTTAGGGCTACCCCCTGTCAGGTTCGGCATCAAGTTAGGATTTTGGCCCTCTGAGCTTCTCCCCTGCCATCACTCGAAATTCAGTGAAGCAGGTTTGGCAGCAAGTTTGGGTTTTACTTCACTGAGCTTTCCCCCCTGATCCAACAATATTGGGATCGGCTTGATTTAGGCTTGCGCCCCCACAAATCTATCACCCGTACTCAATAAGTATGAAGAAAATATAAAGTAACCATAAGGAAAATATAAAGTAACCATACGGGAATTACTTCTTTCATTACTTCATTGGATTACTTCTCCCTTTTACTTTTATGAGATTGATACATTGGGGGATCATAACCTTATTGGAACACATACATGCATTGCTTCAGTCTTTATGTTCATGAGATTGGTACTTGGTAACACTTATAACATTATGGAAGCTTGGAATTTCGATCAATGATTAAGAGACATATGAGTCATGATTGGTCCATGATTAAGAAACATGAGAATAGTAACATATGACGACCTGACATGATGTACCTTTTAACATTTCAGAATGGAACAAGGACAATGACAACATGAACAATATGTGCTGCAGAAAGATACGGACAGAGTAACCTTACATACCTTATCTCCTCAATACGAATACTCAATTCTATAAGTGGACACAGTAGTCCCGCTCCTTCCTTATGTCTCACTCTACAACAAAAATATACAACGGAGTTTACATTAACCACCAACTATCTTACAAATGCGTACAATGACAATGAGTTACATGTTTGGCTTTAACATGTCATTTCCCTCTTGACAATACCATGTGTGAAACTATCACACCAACAATACCATTTACAAAACTATCATACCAATAATCCCACAATATTCCCAACATTGACCAATACATGATAACCAATAGTATGTCACACCAAGTTCATACTTCCCACTCTCCATCATCACACCATCACAATTTTACCACCAATTCACGTCCATACACCTCACAAAAACAAATCGGCCAAAATCCCATAATTTACACTTATAAAAAAATAACAAGTTTAATAACATAATCACACCATGCATGTTGATATTTTATCCATACCATGCTTTTTCATCAAAACCACAAGTCATATTTCAAGTTCAAATTCCATAGATGGCCCATCTTTTACAAAAACACAAAGTGCCATGTTCAACACTTCCAAGCATAACCAACATGATCTACATACTATACCATGCATATAATATATTAATCCATAAGAATAATCACTTACCTAGGCTTGGAAGGTGATGATCTTGCTCCAAAGGTGGCTTAGGGTTTGAAGAGCCCAAAGGGGTGTTCTCTTGAAATTTCTAGAAAATGCAAGAAATGCATGTGTGTTTTTGTGGGTTAAAAATCTGATTTTTGCTTCCCTTTTATAGACCCTTGAAGTCCTTGCTCAATGATTGATGAGTCAAAAGAATAATGGGTCATTTGACCCATGTTTGGCCCATGTCTTTTTTCTTCACTTTGGGCTTTATTGAGACCAAATCACTTAACCCAATAAAATCAATAATTTGTCATATTTAATTCATTCCATACGCGTTATGACAATATTCCCACTCACGGGATTCATATTCATAGCCTCAATCCCCAAAACAAGCAATTCTAACCACGTATGGCTTATTTTGACTACAAGGGTAAAACCGTCATTTTGATGCCAAATTCATTCACGAGTAATTTTACCACACCAATATAATACTTCAATCATTACATGTATATGCTCGTGGTTATAGAAGAAACGTGGCAAAAATCGGCCTGGTACGTCCCCGGGCACCCTTGAGACTTAGAAAAATTCCAACTTTTGAAAAATGGGCAAAACCACCCTGGCACACCCTTGGGATGGTGATTGCTGCCTCTGGGCTAAGACTTTTTGCCCAGAGCGGCCTGGTACGCCCCACTCCAAAATTTTAAAAAAATTTGTTTCTTTGACTTTTCTTTGCGGATTTGGTTAGATACTTCTAGTCCTATTCTTTAACTTACTTCTTACCCTTAATATCCTTTGTTTAGAGGTCCTCTTAGCCTCATTTTGAGCCCACAAATTCTCCACGAAGATCCCAAAACACCCCCTATGAAGGGCTAACCACATGCACGAGGCCAAAGTTCAATTTCCTCATCATTAACATTACCAAATGCATACTTATAGCTCTCGACACCTAGGTATACATTGTTCAATATCGTCACATAGGGTTGGGAAGGTCCGGGGTGTTACACTCCCTTCCTCTTTGGAGGTTCTAAATCTAGAAAATCTTTCCCACCTCTCGAAGTGATTGCCATTACCTGCTTTGAATTATTCTCTGTATCACTCGATAATGCACTTGCAGGTCTTGCATGTATTGATGAAGCTAGGTGTCCTACTTAGCACTCAAATTCTTGAATGGAAATTTTTATTTCAGCCATAATCTGATTCTATTATCCCATAAACTGCTTCATTATCTCCTCTAAAGAATTACTCACATGTGGAACTTGCTATGTATATTATTATCTTTGGCCCTGCTGATTTCCACCCCAGGAGAAGTTTGGGTGGTTTTGTAATTTTGTTATACTACATAATGTATAGATTCTGGATTCAAAGAACATCTAGAGTAAGCATGGTTTTCACTATACTTTTCACAAAACAATGCAGTCGCCTTAACCTATTGCACTTGACCTACACTTTGAGCTAGTAAATTCTGCTTCATTAAAGCACATAGCTGCCTAATATCAGCTCAGATGGCTGACACATCATCTAACTCTAGCTTACCCAACATGTTTTTGTATAGAAGTGAACACTCTGCTGGGCTCTGGATTGTCTCGGTGACCTGCAGACATAAAATTAAGCAACGCCTCTGTTTCATCATAACTCTTGGATGAAATTTTTCGTTGAGCTATAACATCTAATAAAGACTATGAGTTTGGACTCAATCCTTCAAAAAATTATGCTAGATAATCTCTTTCGATTGCTGATTATAGCACCTTAGATTTAGAGCCTACAAATATTCAGCACTTAACACAAAAGAATAGTTTGAAACATAAAGTCCCAGGTCCCCAAAAATTGATTCACAAGTCGTGAACCTGGTCCACGATTTGTGAAATCAATCGTGGAACCCATTTTAACTGTCTAATAAACCACAAGTTGGTCCACAACCCGTGAAACCAAATCACGAGTCATGAAACCACTCGTGGAACTAGTCCCCAATTTTTTCTACTTCCCAGGATTCCACAAACCACTTCACGACTCATGAAATGGAACCATAGATCTGTCTGATCATTCGTGTACCCCTATTAGAGAGTTGACAAATATTCTTAAAAACTACAAATAACAGAACGAGAAATGGAAAATAGTCCATGAGACCATGACCCATGAAGTGATGATGAAACATGACCCAGAAGACCTACAAAATTCTACCAAGAAACTGTAACTCAAATCATGAACCATAGAATTAGTTCACGATTCATGAACTGATATGTGAGTTGGAATTCTTACTAATTTTAGTACATTTTAAAAGGGGTAATTTTATCCATTTCTTACTTTAAAAACCTTTACTAATATGTTTAAACTTCTCAGAAGGGGGTATATCATATGATTTTGTCAATCTCCATCATTATTCTGTCAAACCCCTAACAGTCAGAATAAGCTCTCAAGAAAAGCAGACCTAGGGTTCCTATCTTAGTCATTCAATTCAAGCTTATTATAACCCGAGCCTACACCCTAGACGTAACTAACGTTTGAAACCATAAGTGGCCTAAGAGAAATACTTGTCCTGGTGTAAAACTAGTAAAGCTAAACTTTGATAAAATGTAGAAGCTGAAAACATGGCATAACTTTTATAATGACATAAAATAAAATAAACTTTCATTAGCTGAAATATATAGTTATTTGAAAACTGAATACAACTATCTGATTGACTGTCTATGAAGCATCTACTAACATATTGAATGCGGTTAGCCAGGACAAGCCCCCAGTCTACCTTTATATAAACAAGACTATCTTGTAACATATCTACTAGACTGTGCCTTGTGGAAATATTAAGGGCTCATCAATAGCTGAAGAGATGAAGCTTACTATAGAGTCTAATCACGCATTTGAATACCTGAATTCTGGGAGCTACATCATAAAATAATGTAGCGCCAAAAAGAGGAGTCAATATTTTGGATGTACTGCATGTAATTTAAGGATCAAAATAAATACGGCACGACTAAAAGACTGCAAAGATGAGCATGGTCAAAGTGAAGACAGTAACTCAATCAAGAGAAATCACGGTTGAGGCATGAGAGATAATGGATTAAAAATATTTCATTAAACTAATAGCATAGGATAAGAACTTAACTGAAAAGTTGAGACATGTCTAAAACTGATTAACTGACAAATAGTAACTGAATAACTGAGATTGAGAAATGCGTAAAATAGGTAAATTATTATAAAATGCTTTTTAGAAAATTGGTGGCCTGAAGTCATTAATCATCCTTTAAAACTTACTAAAAACTGAGGACTGAGTACCTAGAACTCTGTGAAACTGGAACTGTATTTGAATAGTTGAATAACTCAATGACTAAGTTATACTATCTGAAATCATAAGCTGAATCGAATAATAAATTTTAAAAGCAGTTTGAAAGCAAAAATATTGTAAATAAACTCATCTTAAAACTGAAGTCTTTAAGCCAAAATAGTCTTTCGTGAAAATAGCTAAGCTTTTCTGATTTTGGGAGTTTCTTACAACCGTCATATACCATGTGAGTTCATGATGTCTAATGTATAATCCCAATTAGGAGGGCTGCCTATACCTTTTTAGGGTATAGAACCTATCTATCTATCTATGGATCCAATACCAAGCCTCTTGGGCTAAGAGGAGTCACTTGACTTGCGAGCAATCCTTAATCCTACGTTGGCAACATAGTTATGGGACATGTGTTATCTGAACCCATGTCCTCTTGATGCTAAATAATCCTCTCAAAATTATCTTCATAATCATAGTTGCTCATAAAAATATCTTGTGAAATCTATGTAAAAGCATGGTATGAGACTTTGCTCAAAATCAATTCTTTTTTGAGTCTATGCTCAAATTTCTGAACTTCATAATGACTAAATTTTTTTTAAATATACTCTATGAGATAAGCATAAGGAGTTTTCATGAAAAACATATCTTGACCTTTGAAGAGAATCAAAGAGTATACTTTCTTTAGGGATAGACAATTCAAATATATGTTAAAATATCAAGGGTTTGAGGAAAAGACTACAACCTTTTTAAAAAATTCTATAATTATTCATGTCTAAATAACAATTAAATCAACCCAAGAGATAAGAGAAACTAATTTGAAGATATATGGTTAAAAATCCTAACTCGAACTCTATCTATCATAAATTTAAAATCAATATGAAAGGATTTTCCTCACTAAATTCTTGCATACCTAAGAAGAATAGGAACTTTAAAGAATCTTGAAGGAGGATTTGAAGAGTTTGCTTTGAAACCGTAGCTTTGCTTCTTCTTGAGAACTTTGAATGTTTAAGTTTTTGAAGAGAATGAGAAGAATGGATTGATGTTCTGATAGGTTACACCCCTATAGGAAGTTTTAATGTCATTTAGATAGTTCTCCAAAGGACTTAGGACAAAAATACCCCTATTTAAAATAAAATTGCAAAAAAATATTTCACGTCAAACGGTCAAAGTGATGAACCGTAGTTCAATAGATGGATCATGGTTAAACTATTAAATTCATGGCAAATTTCTAGATCACTAGATAATTTCGACGACTTCAAAGTGATGGACCATCGTCCAAGTGACAGATTGTCACTCTGTCCGTCACTTTCTGGCAGATTGGGACTCTAGTAAAATGATCATAATTTTTTACTCCAGAGTTGGATTAACATCTAGTTGGTGGCATTGGAAAAGACTCGAAGACCTTTAATTTGGGGGGTAATGATCCACTCAACCCTTCATATTCTATGAGGATTAATCATTTGAAGTTGATCCTAGTAAGAAGTTATACAAAAACTCAATCGACAAAAAAGCTTTCAACTCAAATTTGTCCTTGTAGTTTCTTGTGACCATAATTCATATTAAAAGCACTTACCACACTAGTTGATAAACACTTACTACACTAGAGAATAGATCTTAACACCTATCTAAAATTAGAGACCATTGAGATCGGTCTATACGCATACGAAGAATGATTTAGATCTTAGCTTGAGAGTTTGGAGTGTTACACTTTAGTTTAGAATCTTCATCTCATTAGGCATGTAAGAGTTTGGTGATGGTATTATTTCACCCTCATGCCAATATTTTGAGAAAATACTATAGCATTATGATTTTAAAGTTAGGGTTTTTACCCAAGTATGCAAATTCTTATTAATTTCAGCTGCAATTGATTTCCATGATCTTAAATCGTATATAGAAATAGCAAAGTATGAATTTTTATAGTCATTTCTTCTCGTAGATATTTTGAAGTATGAACTTAGAAAAAGTTGGCCTAATGCAGTTTTTAGATTAACTTTAGTTATTAGAAAGATGATTTTAAGCTAAGTCTCATACCCTACTTTCAGATAGACAAACAATTTAATTATTTTTTGAGCATATGAATATATTTATAGTAATGAAAGGATTACTTAGTACTGATAGGATGCGATTTCAGTAAACCCAAGTCCCATAACTATGTGCCACCATAGAATTTGAGTGCACCACACAACGATTAGCTTTCTTTAGCCCAAAAGTCTCAGTAGTGTATCCATATTAGACATATCGGTTCTATACCTTGGCGAGGTTTAGAGAAACCCTTCCAAATGAGTTAAACATTAGACATCATGAGCTCACATTATGTATGTCGGTTGTAAGAAACTTCCCATTTAAAGACTTTATATTTATGCTATAGTTTGAACTGGTTTGCTTACTTGTGTAGTTGTAGATATAATGATTTCTTAAACTTACTTTTAGACATGTTTTCAGCTTCAAGCTATAATACAGATTTACATTATCAGATTATATAAGTTCATTTTTGAAGATCCTTAATTATGTTTTCAGACATGTTATTTCTATCTTATTTGATTTTGCTTATTGGGTCAATATAGTTTATAAAATCGTGTTAGATATTTTTTATACACTGCTTTCCTTTAAACTTTCATACCAATACATTCATACGTACTGATTGCATACTTTTCTTTACGCTACATCTTTTTATTAATGTTGATTCTAGCGCTCGTTTTCAGACTTGTGGCTAGATAGTTGTAATTTTTCATTTAGAAGTTGGTGAGTCTTTTTCATTTGGGGATGTGGAGTAGTTTGTTATTGTCAATTTCTAGTTCAGACATTGTTTTATTTTTAAGGGTAGATGGAGGCCTTGTCCTGGTGAACTTATTTCATTCCATTAGTAGAGGCCAGTCAGATATTAGTTATTTAGTTTGTGATAGACTTTCAGTATTTACCTTTATAGACATGTTTTGTTTAAGTATTTGGTCCATGATATATTTCACAACTTCTGCATTAGTTTGTTTGAGATTTTATTGTTCCATAGATATGCTATGTCAAGGGTCTGCTTGGGGCTACTTGTGGTTCCAAGTGTCGATCACACCTAGGGTATAGACTCAAGTTGTGACAAATTTGATATTGACACATCTGGTTTTAGAGTCCTAGGATATCTACAAAGATGCATTCACTAGAGTCCTCTTTATAGGTGAGAAGTGCGCCACACTTATAATGAGAACACTACATGACGTTCAGGAAATATTTCCCTTCCTTTATGCTCTAGTTTGTAATAGTATTTAACTCTATATATCTCTTCTAACTCGTGCTATACACATGTTTTAGATCATACTTCCAAAGAGAACTGCCAGTTAGAGTGCTACTTCTGGTGCTAGAGATGACACTGCACTGGCACCTCCTTCTCGTTTAATGCTTACCCAGAACGGAGCACGTACTACTGGTCAGAATGGTAATCCTCACGTGTTACCCATGCCAGTCAGACCAAGAGGTCCTAATACACCTGTTGTTTAGCCACCCCACGTTGATGTTACAAATATTGAGTTCTGAAATGTCATTCAGATACTTGCTCAATTGATTACAAGTTAGGTTAACCATCAGGGAGAAGTTTCTGCAGGTCCTCAGGGTGTTTTAAACACTTTTAGGATTTACAAATTTCTCAGAATGAAACACCTGAGTTCATAGGGTCAAAGCTTAATGAGGATCCAAAAAACATTATCGATGAGATTCAGAAAATCTTTAGGGTGATGCATATTTCTAAAACTGGACTTTCAATAACCATCATAACGAATCTACTCCTTCCAGTATCGGAGAGTCTCATAACTATAGCAATTATTCTAGACTAAGGCTCAATTTGCATTTCTAATCTAAATCCCCTAAACAGGTTAGGTCATGAAAGAACTAGTTGTAAACCTATACTACAATCCCTACCTAGCATGCGATCGATATAATACACAATCTCATAGAGAAGAGAAGACCATAGCCTACCTTATTGCCGAACCGAAGTCTCGAATCGTCCACGAACTGCTCGTCTCCATTCCACGATCTCTTAATGTCGTCGCGCTATGAAAATCATAATCTACACATTAATACAAGTAAATGAGACCCATATTGTAATATAAAAGTTTGGGCCAGAAATTGGGTCACGAATAAGTATGGCCTGCAAATAAAATTCTAAAATTGACTCCATCATGAGATCCCTCGAAGGACAAGGAATGCGTGCTTAAAATTTGAGCACCAACAAGGTCTCAATTGGGGCTCAAATCTACCCCAAGAGCTAAAGAAATAAAAGTGAAGAATCAAGAATTAAAAGGAGAATTAGTCCAAAAACTCATGAAGAAACTAATGGAAAATGATCATCTCAATGTCCTCTACTCATCCCAGCTCCAATTTATGATCCCCCATGAATTCGTGAGAACCTAGGACCTTTAATGGCAGAAAAGAGGGTTAGAAAATAGTGGAAAATCGTGGAAGTCATCAATATATAGGACTAGGGATTACCCATCGCGATGGCGAAGGTCCTTGGTCAAGAACGTAGGATCCAATGAAATTGCTCTTCGTGAATGTGGGTTAAGGGCCGCGAACGCGAAGGCTAGCAAGAAGGACCATTTACTAAGGGTCGCAAATGCGATGAAGAGTAGATTGGATCGGGTCAGGCCAACCCTTCATCATGAATGCAAAGGTCAAAGACTTGAGCCTTCGCAAATGCAGCCAGATCCTCGTGAACGCGAAGGGTAAACTGACCCTGCACTAAATGCTGGAAACCAACAAAATTACCAATATCCTTACGGACTACGATCGGGGGCTCGAGATTCATTCGAAACCCCGTGCACACAAATAAACTATGTTACCATACCAAATTTGACACTCCGGACTCAACGAAACCATCAAAATTTCAATCCGAGGTCATTTCAATAAAAAATAAGCCCTACACTCATTGTTCCATTTTCTCTAAATTAAACCCAATATCCCAAAATGAGCTCGAAAGCCTTGAGACCCGGACCAAGGGTCCTCTTAGCCTAAAATTCACATTTGAAACTGTAGAAATTCTCATCTGAGGTCGTTTACTTTAAGTGTTGATCCACGACCAATTTCTCAACTTCAAAAGCCGCAAAACAAGAAAATGGGCTTAAAACCCAAATGAGCTGCCCAAAAATCAAATCGACGGTTGTGACAAGTCATAAATGACCTGTAGCCACTATGGGAAGGCTCAAAAAGATGAAACCACACAAAAATGGAGAAAATGACCTGGAGGGTCATTACAATATCCACTACTAAAAGGACTTTCGTCCTCAAAAGTCAATGGATAGAAAGAGCTCAAAAGCTCAAAAGAATGAGGTATTGGGCCCGCATGCCTCGTGCAAGCCTCCCTAGAAAACCTCTAAGGCCAACCAACGCTTCTAAGGGATTTTGCTAAAGGTATCCTTTTTTATTCACACCTCCTTACTTCACCTTCTAAATTACCAAAAACTCATCCTTAAAAACCAACTAGCTTCCAACTAAACCGTGCACGACTAAGGGATGCAAACCCAAACCATAACATATTGACACCACACCGATACAAGCATTACTAAGCAAAACTCAACCAGGCTAAAGACAATCTAAAGCATGAACCATACAACCAACTCTAAATTTCAAATCTAATATCCCCTTGTCTTTCCAAACCTATTGTCTGCTCCAAGCTAAATAGATTCTCTCTAGCATCATCTGAGTCCCATCCTCTTAATCACATCACACCAATCTCGAAAGAATAAAGCTAACCTACTGAAAATCTACACGGACTACTATATGAATAATGCCCCATAATGTTCTACCAGAATACTCAATTGGTGGTGACCAATGTCTGCGATCTTTGTCAAACCTACTAACTGATCTCGATGACCCTCGAAACCAATAGTCATTAGTCCAATGTGAAACTCTCAAAATTTAATGATTCACTCAAGAATGCCCCACCAAATGTAGGAAAAACCACACCAAGCCCAACTTGAGTACACTTTTTCTGCTGAGTAGCCTTCCAAAAGTCAGACAAAAACTAAGAACCAAGGTAACAAATAGTAGGAGCAAACACCATGTGCCCACGAACCATCCTTCAAGATCTATTTAGCATAATTTCCCTGAGCTGAAGAAAACTAAGCCAGTAGGTAATGAGTAAGCCTAGTCAGTCGTTCAACAAATGTTAAGCTGAATCATACCTTAAAATAGGGCTGCAACCAAGTTACACAATCTATAACTATAATCTCAACACCGAAGCTAAACTACTCGACCTCAAGTATCCAAACTGATCCTGCTGACGAGTAAGCATCCACACTCAAAAGTCTATCATAACTTTCAAGCTGTCATTCAGAAGAGTCATAAGGCACAACTGGAGCCAACAAGTCTTTACTAATGTCAAATACTCAAACCAATCTCACCTTTAGAAACCAAGCACATACCCAAAAATTTGCTTAATAGCTGAAACTGAAAAATTATCGAAGAACATAATCATAGTGGGGAAAAACCACATGATAAAAACACAAGGGATAAAATCCATATCTTCTGAGGGGTATAACACATCAAATCATAACCAAAAACTCACTGGGACTACGAAGAGTCCTAACGATAGCCAACTCTCAAGAAAATTAGAAAATTATGATCTCTGGTACTAAGTTTCTAGAATCACACCCCTTGGTTGCTGACAACTGATACACATGAACACACCACCAAGCAGAAGCGATCCATGAAGTCACACTAGGCCTAATAAATTTCAAAATGAGAATTTACTGAATCTACCCATTTAAAACCCCTCTTAACTCAACTGGACCATGAACCACATCGTGGAAATAACGGAGTACCCAATTTAACACCAACACCAAGATCAATACTACTATCGGGTGATGAACCAGACAAATTGGAATAACAAACCTCAAACTTATCAACATTAGGAATGGGCTATAGAAAAGGGATCGCCAAAACTAGAATCACAACAAAACCATGTAAGGACAAACCTTCCTTCACTCCCATAGCTCACTCAACAACCGACCTTACATCATTAATGTAAAGGAAAACTAACCAACCAAGGTCCTAAGCCAAACAGACAAGAATCACAAAAAAGGGAACACTAACTAGATAACGCTAGTCTAGCCGTCTATCAAGTAAGAATCAATAAGAATCATAATAATAACAGTAACAATAGTAAAACCAGTATAAAGTGTAAGGGGAAACAAAAGTGAACAACAACCAATACCAATCTAGTACCACATAAAGGCCAATATTCCAAAGGAAAATGGGAATTTGGCCAAGTGCTATACCTCAAGGAAATCACCACACCAATCCACTCAATCCATTACTAAAACAAAATATATACGGGGGTGTCACATATGCATAAAATCTACACCAAGGCTAACAACAATCAATATAGTAATATCAAGGCATATAACACCGATGGGTATAAAACCCCCAACTCAATTTAAATAGAACTAAATAATAGTAAATCAAAGGCGCATCTATAACGATAGAATCCAAAGTCATAGTCCTTGGCATGCCCGAAGAAGTATGAATCTGAGTGTGTCTAACCCCTAACTAAGCATCTGAATGACCAACAGAAATACCAAGGGCATCACCTCTGAACGAAGGTGCCACAACAATATGAGACTGATTTGGCTGCATAGATTGCTCAATAATCCCATGTCGAGGACACTCTCGGGACTAATGACCAATCTTTCTGTAGTTGTAATAAACCTCTAAAGCTCTAACCTAGTGCGAAACATAAGTTGGCCCCAACTGGTTGACCAACTCATGCTTGGGACACTCTCTAGACCAATGACCAATATCACCACAACCAAAACATGCCCCTAAAACTCTCTGATGCACTATACCTGCTAACCCAGAACTACCACCACTGCCTAAAGACCTAGATAGAATACCCTGTAATGTTTGACAATAGCTCTATCCACTAAGACCACTACGACCTGTCTGAGTATCTCCCATAACCTGAGGCAGTACCTGAGCAAACTTGATAGGCTGCAAGTGATACTGACCTCTGCTGGGAAGATCCCTACCTCCGGATGGGATGCTACTAACACTGTACAACTGATATGGCCTCTTACCGCTACCTTTATATGTCTCAAGACATGCCATCTCTGTAGTCCTCGCATGATTAACAACCTGAAGAAAAGTAGACCCAGCTATCAAATGCTCAGATGCTAAGTAGAGTGGTAAAGTCAATCCTCTGATAAATCCACGCACCATTTCATGCTCTGTAGGAAATAACAATGAAGTATGTTTGGCCCACTCTTGAAACCTAATCTTATGCTCTAAAACTGATATATAGCCCTAGTGAATAACAACAAAACCAACTCTGGCATGAGAACCACTCAATGTACCGAGGACGACCACTGATAGTGACATATCCACAAAAAGGCTCGAAATCCCCAACATGGTATCCTAAAAAGTTGAGGTAGTCACAAACTCTGTCGGAGCCTGGGCTAGCCCCTGACCCTTTGGCTGACACTGCAGATCCTCAATACGAATCTCAAACTCCCTAGCCTGACACTCTGCTGAAACTCTGGTAACACTTGTTGAAGTCCCATCTGCTCCGATCGATCGTGCTATCCATCTAGGAAAGAGTGGAGTCAAAAGACGTACCTAGAGGTTCATTGAAGTACGGACACATGATAAGGAATCAAGAATCAGGATTTCCTATGAATTCCCTATAGCCTTCTGAAGATAGGGTACATATATCTCCTTACTGATCCGCAAGACTCTACTGGGAACTTTGCTTTTATACCAACAACACCGGTGAACCTAGGCTCTGATACCAAATTGCTATGACATAATTTCTTAGATCATGATGACACCTACCAGAACCCACCAGTAGGTAAACCAACCCATAGTCCAGAACAGATAGTAATGGACTAACAAGAAAAGTGGAAGCAATACTAAATAAAAATTAGAAAGAAGTCAAGAAGGAAGTAAACATATTCTCAAAATCGAAAGTAGTCAGTACAAGAGCTTCTAACAAAACAGGAGTACAAGATAAGCATAATGTAAATATATATACAGAATTGTCTTTGAAACACAAAATAAAGATCAGTTCAACAAAAAAGGGAGAACAGGAACAACTCCGAATGCCAGGAGCTCCACCTGAATCTCCAATCCATGGCAGCTCCACACGATACAAGCGTCAGCCGCAAGAACTCATACTATGATCTGCAGGGTGCAGAAGTGTAGTATGAGTACCAAACACGAGGTACTCAGTAGGTATCGACTGATTGAGCTCCAAAGATAATGCAAGTATAAATAACATGTAAAGAAGGAATATACATTACAGACACCTATCTAGGAAACAAGACATAATGATAATAATGGAAAAGTAAATATACACTATCACACCCTATAAGTAATTCGAGACGAAGGTGCAATACCATAAGTAGCTAGTCACTATGAGATAATACGATGAAAAAAGAGATATACAATGTACAATAGTAGCAGGAAAGAAGGAAATGATATATAAAAAATAGCTAGAGAAGAATGGATACACAACCGCACTATGCAAATAACCAAATACGGAGGTACTACCCTAAGGGAAACTAGTCTAATATCTCGAGGATCATAACCAAATAGGAGGGCTAACTCTAGCGTAATTAGGGTCCCTATGTGAATAAGCATGAGCTAATCTAATAATGATAAAACGTACAATAATACGAAGTAAAAGAACTTGAAAGCGTACATCCAACCTCGTGTACGAATCCATAACCAGCTTACTACAAACTATACAACAATAACCGAACAATAATATAACCGTCTAGCCTAGACAAATAATAAGCTAACCGGACCCCCATAAGCCAGGAAGGTACAAGTAATCACTTAGCAATCAACAACCAAACCTATACCTATCCAGCCACCCCATAAGACCAATAGATATAGGAGCCAAACAATTATATTGGTGATGGAAAATGCATATGAACAAATAGATAAAATGTAAACCAATAATACCATATCAAATAAGTACCAAACTGTACCAAGTATATACACCTCCTTCAGCTCGCCAGCTCGCAAGGCAAGACCTATGGATATCACTCCTTTCGATACTTGGTCCCTAGACAGAGGAATCTATAGGGCACTCGGGATCTCCATATAGACTACCTAGTCCCGAAGTAGGACTTTTAATAACCATCATAACGAATCTACTCCTTCCAGTACCGTAGAGTCCCATAACTATAGAAGGTATTCTAGACTAAGGCTCAATGTACATTTCTAATCTAAATCCCCTAAATAGGTCAAGTCATGAAAGAACTAGTTGTATACCTATACTACAATCACTACCTATCATGCGATCTATATAATACACTGTCAAGACCCAAATAAACAGACCATGCGGGCACCTATGCTATCCTAAGTAGCTAGGAGAACCCTTATTAACCAACCAAAAATATGCGGAAGACTTCTATTTTTAAGAGAATACTGGATTAAATATAACAAAGTAAATTAAATACCAATAAATAAACTTTTCAAAAATTTCTTACAACTGTCCTTTACTACCCCAAGACCTGGTCAGACATGTACAAGAGATACCTATTACAGAATAGACTGACAATAAAATAAATAACATAAAGACTCCAACATCTGCCAGGAAGGAAGTGCAGAAGTTAGTGCTGAATATCACCATCCATCTAGTAACTGCAAACTATCCTACATCCAGTCTACACCCCAAGAAGGGATATAGAAGAATAGAGTCAGTACAAACGCACATACTAGTAGGCAACATCGACCGACCAGTGTTAGTCCACATAATCATAAAATAGAATCAAAGAAAAGAATCATGACATCTTAAATAGAGTATAATTCAATTAAGGCTGTAATATCATTATAACATTTTGCCTATATAATTTACAATTCTCCAACTCTATTAACGAGATTATATTCACCACTAGCATTGTCTAACCTCATTAATTCATACCATCCACCACAACCCAACACTAAACCATCACTATCACCCCTTTATTCGCATTGCCATTTCCATAACCCACATCTATAGGATCAACCCAGTAATCATAGACAACTCACACTAAACCCTCGGGCTAACAACCAAACACTCTCTTATAATATTAAAGAATAATAACTAGACAATTGGATAAGCCACAATTACGCCAAGTATAAATAAAGTAAGTCGACCAACATATAGCAAGTAAGCACAGAGTTTCACTTTTCCAAGTACATGTCACACAATCAATCTCAAGGATACAATCAAATAGGGAATACAAATCAGCTCACCTCTTAGTAAAACACACAAGAGAACTCAAGTTTCATAAGCAAACCTTATAGATACTCTTGGAGAAGGATTAATTCAATTATTGAAACTTTGGGATCGTTTCTTTGATATTATTCATTGGATTCATCACTTTAGATCACATCATTATCAATTCCTTTATTATTAATAGTACCATGCCATCTCCTGGCACCCGATCCAATCACGTCTTACAGCAATACTGAAATTTAACGTCAGTCGCATTGCTTGAGAAATCAATAAGGTAGCAATACCAAAATTTAACATCGACCATATTGCTACTAACAATCTTTCCACTTTTCTGTTCTTAATAAATATTCATCATTAACTTTTCAACATGTATGAAGGTATATCATAAGCCTTCTTTACTCAAGGCATTCTTTTCAATCACTTTATCATTATGAATCACGATTTTTTATTTATCAACAATAGTCTGTACACACATGCTAAGGGACTTATTTCTGCCCAATTAGTCATGACCTGCAGGGGACAATCTAAGTCCATGTACCGTACCGCGTGGTACCCAATCCTCCATAAATAAGTAATATCAACATCCATATCAGTACCGGTGTGGTACCCGATCCTCCATAACCATATTATGTATAGTTTATCAACTTCATACTATCTCTCAGGATACAATACGACGTACTAAATTTACAAATACACTTATAATCATAAGGCAATTCGATCAAGTTCAATTTTTCATAATTATTCATGCAAGTATCAAAAATCCAAATATAATCAAATTCAAGTATGTCCGAAGACCAATCAACAAGCATCCAATTTAGGAGCATACACACAATTAAATGGATTCTAAACTCCAATTAAACATTAACCTACTCAAATACCACAACTTGGGTTCTAACATCACCACCCATAACTAGTACATTCAACCCTATCATTATTTTCTACCTCTCTCCGTATAATATAATGCATATAATGATTCAAGTCATCTATCCCTTAGGCCTCACCATTATCATGGCACAATATGCAACTTATACCTTTATAACTCAATTAGGTTCATCACTAGAACAACTAAGAAACATCATATCCACATACTTCATTCACAATAATCCCCTTTCGGGCACATGACACATAATATCATAAATATCACATAATAAATCAATAACATAGTTTTCGGGATTAAAGTAAAATTCTTATGTCTTTATCCACCTCAACTCCATGTCTGCAGGCCTAGACATGCTTTCTCCCATCAATTATAAATTATGAAAATATAAAATAACACAGTCTTCTGCTTATTAACCTAGCCTACCTGAACGCCAAGCTTTTTGAAGCAACAAGTCATATCAAGGATGCTCCTTCCCTTTCTTCATGCTTCAGAATGATCAATCATCTAAATATCAAACAATCATAAGAATAATTAATCAATTACTCTTTAAATAAATATCTTTGGGAATTTAAAACCCACAAATTCTACCCTAATTCAAGGTCTATATCATTCTCCAAGCTCAATTAACTATTAACTAGTTCTTTCAAGCTTAACCCATCTCCATTAATGGAGTTTTTATGCTAAAGGTCTCATCTTTATGGGATTCAAGATTTCCAACCAACAAAATACATAATCTAGTTTACCAAGTTCATGCTAGAAATCATTAATTTATAATCTAGAATTAGTTCTAGATAATATCAAGAACACCCATAAGTTTTTCCCAAAAATTCAGCATTAAAGGTTCTAACCCAAAATTTCACCATTGAAGGTCTTTCTAATAATTCTAGGATGTTAAATGATTAAAAGACGAAGAAGATGATGGAAAAACTTACCTCCACGAAGGACTTTCACCCTAAACCTTGGAAAATTACTTCTCTAGGGCTGGAGAATGAAGTTTTGGGGTTTTGGACCTGAAAATCGGCTAAAATTGATTTAAATACCACCAGAATTCTCGCTACAGTGAAATTCCTATCTCAGCCCGGGCAGTGTTTGGTAAAACGGTTATAACATTTTACTCTGAACTCAGATTGATAAATGGTTTATTCCATTGGAAAGAAGACTCAGAGATATTTGATTTGGTGGGTATTGGTCCCCCTAAATCCTTATATTCTAGGAGATATGATCATTTTAAGTTGTCCCTAATAGAAGCCCATATTGAAACTCTATCGGTTAAAAACGTTTTCAACTTAACTTTGTGCTAGGGATATTGTACGACCTTAATTCATATCTAAAGAACTTCCAAATTAAAGGATTGATATTAGTAATCATGAATAGTTAAATTCATCTGGCTTGAGTCTATCTAGACACATCGAAAGGCTAAAATCTTTGCCAAAAAGCTTGAGGTGACACAATGAAAAAAATGATGGCTATTTTGGATTCAAGTTAATATTGAAGAATGGATAATTTAGTAACAACAAAATGGGTAATTACAATTAGATACCAATTTATCATCTGTTAATCCCCGAACGGGTATTCGGTGGAGAGACACACGATATTGAAATTAGAGAGACATTACTAACAGAGTTTCTTATATTGCACCATATGCCACTCACTTGATATCATCAATAATTAACCTACAGTCTATACTCCATCGTTCTATAAAGGCTTTTTAAACCACAAAGAGGTCGAGCCAAACATTTATGCACGGATCACTTATTCTCCTTACTACGGTCCAAGTCTCAAATTTGAGTGTTATGAGTCAAAGCAAGATAAAGAGGGTTAAAAGATTCACCTTGAAGAAGACAATCACCCAAAATCACCTCTTTTTCACCCTAGGTTCATTCTCTCTTCTTACAATGGAAGAATGGGGAATGAACTCCGAATAATGAAAGAAAAACTGAAAAACTACATTCTTTACTGCTGCTTGCCGTTGCAGTGCTAATCGCCATAGCGGACCCATGGTGATAATTCCCTTGACCAAACCAGTGAGCTCCACCTAGCTCACAGATGCTTCTATTTTACAACACAAAATCAATATTTGGACATAAAATTGCAAGCCTATCATGATAATTATCATTATCAGAGTTCTAGAGCACCGAATTCAATTTCAAAAAGTGCTATGGGATGCTACATGAGTCTACTACTCAAATTTTAATACTAGACAAGTCACATCTAATCCACCCAACACACAGGCTTACCTTGAGACACCCGAGTAAGTTTCTATCCAAGACTACCCCCTGGAAAATCTACATCTTAATCATATTTAAGTCACCACTCCATTTACAAGTCACATAACTTAGATACTCGCATGCACCTAATCAAGACTACTAGTTTCATTCTATAAATCTAGCTTCAACATCTCACAACCACTATTCTTTTCACCTCAAGATCACCCACGGTTCAAGCTAACGGTTTACTACTATACATGGGTGACAACACAACCTCTATCTCATTACACAAACTTACAACTATTAGCCATAGAGATCTCACAGAATTAGAGACTACAACAGATTCTCCTCCATAACATCTCTAATACTCATCTAATCATCATACTTTAATCACTCAATAAGCAATATCCACCAAGTATTACCCAAGGAAAGATCAATCATACCCTTTAATAATTCACTTATATTCTCCCATTTAGTACCATTCTTAATTATTCTATGGGTGTAACTACGCCATTTAATTCTGTATTAACACCATCATGGGGATTACTACCCTCTAAAATTGTTATCTATCAGTCAATACTATAGGACGTTAATCAAACAATTCAATCACAAGACCAAGTCAACAATCAACTTATCTTATCAAGTCCTCCCTTAATACATCAATCCACAACTAAAACTTATGCCCAGGCAATCACTAACTTCAATACTTATCACACAAAAAAACCTTTATTGTCAAGCCCAATTACCCATCCATCACCAATACCAAGATAAGGTATACAATGTCATTCTTATTTTTACCTTACAATATTTTAATTACAGGCTTCACTAACTCTTAACCACTTCAAGATTGATCCCTATATAGTAAGCATACGAGCAAAGTCAAACAACATCACCCATTACAAATCATTAACAGTCTCATTACCAATATCACATTTCAGATAAGTTATTTGTAACACCTGAGGTGTTATGGTCACATGAAAATACGCAATAACTTGGGTATGAGGCTAAAAAGAGGAAAAATGAAGAAGCATGTACTGGAAAGGAGCATGCGAAGAAGAACAGAACCAAGTCACAGGAGTGACCCACAGCAAGGACTCTCGTGTCGTGAGTCCACCCACGTCACGTGGGTGGCTGCCGTGAACCAACTTCTACGGGTTGGCCAAAAGCCTGATTTCCACGGCAGGGTTTCCACGTGGCGTGACTTCACTCACGTGATGTGAGTGGGTGACGTGAATGAACTTCAGAGACTTTTTAATGTTGTCTTATTCCCACGACACCCATACACATGGCGTGACTTGTCCACGACACCAAGTCACGGCACCGTGGAAATTTATCGACTCTGTTGTACTATTTTGATTCGGAAAGGATTAGCCTTGTATGTGTAAATACCCCTGCATTGTCCCATGTGCAAAATGGAGCTAGTACATCATTTTGAGAGACATGTTCCATTGTTCCCGAGTCCATAAACATATTATAGGTTTTGGAATCGAAAAGCCTAGATTTGGGTGTATTACCCATTGAATGTGTTAGGCTGAATTAATACGAGGTTTATGGTCTAAATGGAGGCCCAAAATGAAATAAAAATACATGGGCCCAAAAGAGGGATGATCCATTTATAAATGGACCAAGTCAACCTAGACTTTTGGTCAAAAAGGGTGGCTAAGGGTAGACATGAGAGGGGATGGTTGGAGGGCCTATATAAGGTTGAAAAATCAACTTAAATGCACCATATCTCACTTGCCAAAATCAGATTTTTATCAAAATATCTTCTCCTCTCTCAAACCCTAGTAACCCTAAGTTTCTTCAAGGAGTTTTGGGCAAAGCCTCCACTTGCAAGTCTTGGTAAGTGTTTCCTCTTGTAGATTACTATATTATATGCACAAGAGGTTATGTATATCATGTTGGTTATGATTAAAAAGTGTTGAGCAGTCCACTTTGGTTAGAATAGGTATAGGATTTGCCTTCTATGTTGGTTTGTGGACTGTTTTGGTGTCGTTGGTGTTGTGAGGCAGTAACTTGTCTTGTAGTAGGGTGGAATGAATTTATATGGTAGTAGGAGGGAAGGTGGAATGATATACCATATGTTGAGGATGTTGGATAGTTTAATTATCGCTTTGCGCACTTGTTATGTACTTGGTTTTTAATATGAATTCCTTGATGTATTCAGATTGTAGAGTTGCACTTTAAGGAAGAGAGGAATTATTATAGTCACATATTGGAATGTAAAGGTATGTAAGGTTTCTCATTTTCGTATTCTTTGGCCACACCTATTGTTCATATCTTGACCGAACTTGTTTCTACTCCAAAATGTTTTAAAGTACCTCATTTCCAATTTATTAGAAATTGTTATTCATGTCTCTTATTCATTGACTGAGGTTCCAAAGCTTCAATAATGGTACGATCACCAATGTATCAATCTCACAAAAATAAAGAAATGAAGTAACGCATATATGGTAGTTGTTTGAATATGGGTGGCAGCTTTGGGGGCAAAAGCCTAGCTCAAGCCAATCCCGAGATTACTGGGTCAGGAGGCATCTCAATGGGGCATAAGCCTAGCTCGAGCCGAACCTGCTTATTTGATTTATGGGTGGTAGCTCAAAGGGGCATAAGCCTAGCTAGAGACAATCCCAATGGTATGTTATGACCCACTGATCAGTTGGGGCCCGACCACGATATGATATGATTGATGATGATTATGAACGTAAAAGCAAAAGAAAGTAATGAAGGCAATGTACATGGTTCCACACATACAGAACAATGGTTTATCCATAATGCTTTTAGCCTTACATACTCAGTACATTATTTCGTACTGACGTACCTTAGGGGACTTACCTTACTTGCTGTAGGCACAGGAGCTAGTAGACCTTTCTAGTAGGAAGTGGGTCATTTGCAGATTATTGGTGAGCTCCAGATTGGTTCAGGGCTTTTTGAGTCACTTGTATACATTTGTTTTGGTACTGTGTAAAGGTTGTATAAAGCAGGGACTTGTCCCAACTATAGGCATGATTATGTATCTGTTAGAGGCTTTGTAGACGTTGTAAGTCAAATGAAGAAATGCATGACCATTTTGACATGGTGGCCCTAACGACCAAGTTTCATATCTATTTGAATGTCTTTCCATGACTTTCGTCTTTGACATCTTGTATCTGTATGACTGAATGTTGTTCACTTAGGGACATGCATATGAATGTACATAATTGTAGGTTGGTTCTCTCGGGCCTTAACGACTTTGGGTGCCATGTCCGCCCCAATAGGATTTGAGGCATGACAAAATTGTATCAGAGCGGGTCATCCTAGGGTGTCTACAAAGCCGTGTCTGAGTAGAGTCTTGCTTATGGATGTGTTGTGCACCATATCTATATGTAGGAGGCTATAGCACATTTAGGAGTTATCTCTTTCCTTCATTTCCTAGATCGTGCAATAGAGCTAAAGTTGTAGGTGGAATCATATCTGACTGCTGAAATTGTTTTTTTTTTTCCGTTATAGTACAATGTCGATGATGAAGTAAGAAGGTGAGTATGATTACCGAAGAAGGAACCAGTATACCACCACTTAGTCAAGGTAAAGCTGAGAATGAGTTTGCGTCGCGGGCTTCTTCTACTCATCCATTTCCAGGAGAGCCACAAAGGAGGGAAGTATCCCCAGAACCACCTTTTAATGCTACTGAGCAGGATTTATGGAACGCGGTGAAAATGTTGAATCGTATAGTTGCTGCACAAAATCAAGGACAAGGTGGTACAACTACAAGTAATGACAGTGCGGATAGGGCAGCTAGTCGGCGGACACAGGATTTCCTAAAATTAGACCCTCCCACCTTCATAGGGTCAGATCTTAATGAGGACCCACAGGACTTCATGGACCAAGTTCAAAGGGCTTTGGATGTTATGCATGTATCTGGTATAGAAATAGTTGAGCTTGTAGCATACCGGTTAAAAGGAGAGGCTATATTATGGTGTGAGGATTGGAAACGCTCTAGGGGTATCCGTGCACTTCCAGATAGTTGGGAAGAATTCAAAGTGGCATTCCTTGATCATTACCTTCCATATGAGATCTGAGAGGCTTGTGCAGACCAGTTCTTAAATCTTCATCAAGGTAATATGAACGTCAGAGAGTACAATCTTCGGTTAAACTCTTTGGCCAGGTACACTCCTAATGTGGTAGCTACTATGGATGATAGAGTTCATAGGTATATGGGTAGATTGGGTCCATATTTGGTACGGGATTGTACTATTACTGCTTTGAATAAAGATATGGATATAGCCAGGATACAAGCTTTTGCCTAGAAGATGGAGGATCAGAGGCAAAGGAGAAGAACGCAAGAGGTTAAAAGAGGACCGTCAAAGAGGGCTAAACCTATGGGACAGTTCATGGCATCCCAGGGAGAATTTAGGCCTCGGGTTTTTCCTAGACCATCTAGACCATTATTTTCTTATTCTACAGCAGGTACTCCACCCCAATTTCGAGGGTTTAGAGGCAATCCAGTTGGGCAAAGTAGTGGGATTCGAGGCTCACAGATAGCAGGATTTTCTCGTCAGCCGTGTCAACACTGCGGGAAGTTTCATTTAGGTGCATGCTGGTTTGGGACTAATGTTTGCTTTTGGTATGGTATGTAGGGGCACATAATGAGAGAATGCCCACAAAAGGGCACGGGTAGTATGGCGCGACCTACTGGGTCAGCCGTTGCATCATCATCATCGGGTGTACAACCTACTGGGCATGGTAGAGGTGTTCAAGAAGCATCTAATTCTAGTAGAGTCCAGAACAGTACTTATACGCTAACGAATCGGCAGGATTTGGAGGCTTCTCCTGATGTGGTTATAGGTACATTATTTGTCTTTTCACATAATGTATATGCATTGATTGATTCGGGCTCTACCCTATCCTATGTCACTCCATTGATTGCCAAAAAATTCAGAAGAATATCGAAATTACTAGTCAAACCATTTGAAGTATCTACACCAGTTGGTGAATCTATTGTAGCTAAAAGAGTCTATCATAATTGTATAGTAACTGTTTATGATCATGATACGTTGGCTGATCTTATTGAGCTGGAAATGGTAGATTTTAATGTTATAATGGGTATGGATTGATTGGCTTCTTGTTATGCCACGGTAGATTGCCGAGCTAAGAAGGTACATTTTCATTTTCCACAAAAGACCATCTTTGAATGGAGGGGTAATATTGGAGCACCGAGAGGTAAATTTATTTCTTATCTTAAGGCCAAGAAAATGATATCCAAGGGGTACATATGCCATCTAGTAAGAGTGCAAGATATTGATGTGAAGCCACCAACTCTTCAATTAGTTCCAGTGGTAAATGAGTTCCTTGATGTATTTCCTAAAGATCTTCCAGGTTTGCCTCCAGAGTGGGAAGTAGAGTTTGGTATTGATGTGATTTTAGGTACTCAGCCTATCTCTATTCCTCCGTATAGAATGGCCCCAACAGAGTTACGGGAGTTGAAGGAGCAATTAAAAGACTTGCTGGAAAAGGGATTCATAAGGCCTAGTATGTCCCCTTGGGGTGCACCAGTGTTATTTGTACGAAAGAAAGATGGTACATTGAGAATGTGTATTGATTATCGGCAACTGAATAAAGTAACAGTCAAGAATAAATATCCCCTTCCCAGAATCAATGATTTGTTTGATCAATTACAAGGTGCCAAATGCTTCTCAAAGATTTACTTGAGATCGGGTTATCATCAAGTAAGGGTTAGAGAAAAAGATATACCCAAGACAGCTTTTCGAACACGGTGTGGTCATTATGAATTTTTAGTTATGTCATTTGGGCTGACAAATGCACCAACAGTTTTTATGGATTTGATGAATAGGGTGTTCAAGCCATTCTTAGATGTGTTCGTGACAGTGTTTATAGATGATATTTTGGTTTATTCAAGATCCCAAGAGGACCATGCTAATCACTTACGACAGGTGTTACAGATTCTTCGTGATCGTAAGTTATATGCAAAGTTTTCTAAATGTGAATTTTGGTTAAAATCTGTAGCATTTTTTGGTCATATTATGTCGGATGAAGGAATAAGGGTTGATACACAAAAGATAGAAGCGGTGAAGAATTGGCCAAGGCCTACGACGCCTACAGAAATTCGTAGTTTTCTTGGGTTGGGAGGTTATTATAGGAGGTTTGTAGAAGGATTTTCTTCTATCTCTACGCCTTTAACAAAGCTAACACATAAGGAAACCAAGTTTCAGTGGAATGATGCATGTGAGAAGAGTTTCTAAGAGCTGAAGGATAAATTGACTTCTACACCCGTATTAGTACTTCCAAAAGGCACAGATGGGTATGCAGTATATTGTGATGCTTCAGGAGTCGGCTTAGGATGCGTATTGATGTAGCACGGTAATGTAATAGCTTATGCCTCAAGATAGTTGCGGCCATATGAGAGAAATTATCCAACACATGATCTTGAGCTAGCAGCTGTGATATTTGCTTTAAAGATATGTCGCCACTACTTATATGGGGTTCACGTTGACATATATACCGATCATAAGAGTTTGCAATATATCTTTAAACAGAAGGACCTTAATCTGAGGCAGCAGAGGTGGCTTGACCTATTAAAACATTATGATATTGATATCCTATATCATCCACGAAAACCCAATATGGTAGCCGCTGCATTAATCCGCAAGGAAATAGGAAGCACTGATGGCCAGTCCACAGAAAATGAGGGATAATCAAAGATCTACATCAACTAGCTAGCTTAGGAGTTCACCTTCTTGAATCTCCAGACGAAGGCGTTATTGTGCAAAATGCAGCGGAGTCTTCATTAGTAGCTGAGGTGAAAGAGAAACAGTATGCAGACCCTATTTTATTGCAGCTGAAGGAGAATGTTCAACAAGGTTTGACAAAGGCATTTGATCTTACGCAAGAGGGAGTGCTTCAGTGCCAAAGTAGATTGTATGTACCTGATTTAGATGGGTTAAGAAGATGGATTATGAAAGAGGCACATCATTCACAGTATTCTATTCATTCGGGAGCCACAAAAATGTTTCATGATTTGAAAGAAATGTATTGGTGGGGTAGCATAAAGAAGAACATTGCAGAATTTGTAGCTCATTGCCCGAACTGTCAACAACTAAAAGTAGAGCATCAGAAATCGGGAGGTTATATGCAATGTATAAATCTTCTAGTCTGGAAGTGGGACATGATCAACATGGATTTCATCACAGGTTTGCCTCGTACACTTCGGAAATTTAATCCATATGGGTGATAGTTGACAGACTTACCAAATCAACACACTTCCTACCGGTTAAGACTACTTACACAGCTGAAGAGTATGCGATATTGTATATTAAAAAGATAGTTCAATTGCACGGAATTCCAATTTCTATTATATCGAACAGGGGAGCTCAATTTGCTGCAAATTTTTGGAAGTCTTTCCAGAAGAGTTTGGGAACCCAAGTGAAATTAAGTACGACTTTTCACCCTGAAATAGATGGACAAGCAGAACGTACTATACAAACACTTGAAGATATGCTAGCTTGCACATTGGACTTTAAAGGTAGTTGGGATGATCATTTAGCTCTTATTGAATTTTCCTATAATAATAACTATCATTCAAGTATCAAAATGACGCCTTACGAAGCTTTATATGGAAGAAAGTGTAGATCACCAATTGGATGGTTTGAAGCGGGTGAAACTGCCTTATTTTGGCCAGATCTTGTTCATCAAGCTATGGAGAAAGTTAAGGTGATACAACAGCGGCTATAAACGACCCAAAGTCGACACAAGTCATATACCGATATTAGAAGAAGGGGGCTAGAATTTGCCATAGGTGATTGGGTATTCTTAAAAGTGTCACCAATGAAAGGGGTAATGAGATTTGGGAAGAAAGGAAAGCTCAGTTCATGTTATATAGGGCCGTATGAGGTTGTACGGAGATTTGGTCAAGTAGCGTATGAATTAGCACTACCGCAAGAACTCTCCACAGTTCATCCAGTATTTCATGTTTCAATGCTTCGGAAGTGTATAGGAGATCCATCTCAGATTTCTCCCATTAAAGATATACAAGTGACAGAAGATCTCACCTATGAAGAAGTACCTATTGCTATTCTGGATCGACAAGTTAAGAGGTTAAGAAATAAAGAAGTAGCTTCTGTCAACGTGCTTTGGCAAAATCAACAAGTGGAAGAAATCACATGGGAAGCCGAGGAAATGATAGAGACAAAGTACCATATTTCAAACAGAAGAGAGAGTTCAAACTGTGGGATTGGAGCAGTAACAAGTAAGTACATATAAATCTTATGGGTATGTGTATGTGATAAATAAACTTAGACTTGAACTTGTTTAGCTTGGATACTGTTACTAACATTCGAGGATGAATGTTCCTAAGGGGGGAAGAATGTAACACCTGAGGTGTTATGGTCACATGAAAATATGCAATAACTTGGGTATGAGGCTAAAAAGAGGAAAAGTGAAGAAGCATGTACTGGAAAGGAGCATGCGAAGAAGAACAGAACCAAGTCACAGGAGTGACCCATAGCAAGGACTCACGTGTCGTGAGTCCACCCACGTGACGTGGGTGGATGCCGTGAACCAACTTCTACGGGTTGGCCAAAAGCCTGATTTCCACGGCAGGGTTTCCACATGGCGTGAATCCACTCACGTGACGTGAGTGGGTGCCGTGAATGAACTTCAGAGACTTTGTAATGTTGTCTTATTCCCACGACACCCATCCACATGGCGTGACTTGGTCCACGACACCAAGTCACAGCACCGTGGAAATTTTTCGACTCTGTTGTACTATTTTGATTCGGAAAGGATTAGCCTTGTATGTGTAAATACCCCTGCATTGCCCCATGTGCAAAATGGAACTAGTACATCATTTTGAGAGACATGTTCCATTGTTCCCGAGTTCATAAACATATTATAGGTTTTGGAATCGAAAACCCTAGATTTGGGTGTATTACCCATTGAATGTGTTGGGCTGAATTAATACGAGGTTTATGGTCTAAATGGAGGCCCAAAATGAAATAAAAATACATGGGCCCAAAAGAGGGATGATCCATTTATAAATGGACCAAGTCAACCTAGACTTTTGGTCAAAAAGGGTGGCTAAGGGTAGACATGAGAGGGGATGGTTGGAGGGCCTATATAAGGTTGAAAAATCAACTTAAATGCACCATATCTCACTTGCCAAAATCAGATTTTTATCAAAATATCTTCTCCTCTCTCAAACCCTAGTAACCCTAAGTTTCTTCAAGGAGTTTTGGGCAAAGCCTCCACTTGCAAGTCTTGGTAAGTGTTTCCTCTTGTAGATTACTATATTATATGCACAAGAGGTTATGTATATCATGTTGGTTATGATTAAAAAGTGTTGAGCAGTCCACTTTGGTTAGATAGGTATAGGATTTGCCTTCTATGTTGGTTTGTGGACTGTTTTGGTGTCGTTGGTGTTGTGAGGCAGTAACTTGTCTTGTAGTAGGGTGGAATGAATTTATATGGTAGTAGGAGGGAAGGTGGAATGATATAACATGTGTTGAGGATGTTGGATAGTTTAATTATCGCTTTGCGCACTTGTTATGTACTTGGTTTTTAATATGAATTCCATTATGTATTCAAATTGTAGCGTAGCACTTTAAGGAAGAGAGGAATTGTTGTAGTCACATATTGGAAGGTTAAGGTATGTAAGGTTTCTCATTTTTGCATTCTTTGGCCACACCTATTGTTCATATCTTGACCGAACTTGTTCCTACTCCGAAATGTTGTAAAGTACCTCATTTCCAGTTTATTAGAAATTGTTATTCATGTCTCTTATTCATTGACTGAGGTTCCAAAGCTCCAATAATGGTACGACCACCAATGTATCAATATCACAAAAGTAAAGAAATAAAGTAACGCAAATATGGTAATTGTTTGAGTACGGGTGGCAGCTTTGGGGGCGAAAGCCTAGCTCAAGCCGATCCTGAGATTATTGGGTCAGGGGGAAGCTCAATGGGGCATAAGCCTAGCTCGAGCCGAATCTACTTATTTGATTTATGGGTGGTAGCTCAAAGGGGCATAAGCCTAGCTAGAGACGATCCCAATGTTATGTTATGACCCACTGATCAGTTGGGGCCCGACACAATATGATATGATTGATGATGATTGTGAACATAAAAGCAAAAGAAAGTAATAAAGGCAATGTACATGGTTCCACACATACAGAACGGTGGTTTATCCATAATGTTTATTCACATGTATTTGATTCTATTTGAGTTCCTATAGCTCATCCAGTTGCTTATTGCCTTACATACTCAGTACATTCTTTCGTACTGACGTCCCTTGGGGGACTTACCTGACTTGCTGCAGGAACAGGAGCTAGTAGACCTTCCTAGTAGGAAGCGGGTCATTTGCAGATTATTGGTGAGCTCCAGATTGGTTAGGGTCTTTCCGAGTCACTTGTATACATTTATTTTGGTACTGTGTAAAGGTTGTATAAAGCGGGGACTTGTCCCGACTGTAGGCATGGTTATGTCTCTGTTAGAGGCTTTGTAGACGTTGTAAGTCAAACGAAGGAATGTATGACTATTTTGACATGGTGGCCCTAACGATCAAGTTTCATATCTATTTGAATGTCTTTCCATGACTTCCGTCTTTGACATCTTGTATCTGTATGACTGAATGTTGTTCACTTAGGGACATGCATATGAATGTACATGATCGTAGGTTGGTTCTCTCGGGCCTTAACGACTTCGGGTGCCATGTCCGCCCCAATGGGATTTGAGGCGTGGCATTATCAATCAAATACCTTAGGTATCAACAACCTCCACTAGTTTTTGCCACTTTTATTTAAAACTCATTATTTTGTCAAACCTTAAAAGTTAGTTCATACAAGGAACTCAAAGATAATATCACTCAGCCAGTCCTCTCAAAGAACTAATTAAGATTTCAAATAATAGGATTGCAAAAGAATTCAAATAAAGTCTCAATAACCGGACGACACAAGGATCCACATATAATATCATATAACTGGACCACACAAGGATCCATTCACAATATCAAATAACTGAACCATACAATTGAATTCATTCACAATATCAATTGCAAGAGTCCATCATTAAGGGAAACACATATCACCTCAGTCTTTTTTTCATGTCTTTTTCATTATCTTCCCTTGACATCATGTCCTCATATCATCCTCTCAATTCTCATACCATCAATTTCATCAGCATAACAATAGTATCAAGAACAAGAAAGCACCAAAGAATTTATTAATTTCACAACAACAAGATCACATAGTTCCATTACAATTTTCAACAAAAGCAACTTAGTCAATTTATTTCACCACAATTCAAATAAAAATACTTCACAATAATCATACAGTTTAACAATTCAAGTTCATCCAAATATCAAACAACAGACAACCAAATAAGTTCACTACTATCATACGTCTTCATATTGTGGTATTAACCCTTAGCCATTATTAACAGATACCAATTGGAATCTCCTAGATTCCAAAGCAAACTCACTAAGATACCAATTGGAATCAACTGGATTCTAATTGATCTTTGTTGAGATACCAATTAGAATCATCTAGATACCAATTGGATCAAAGCCAGGAGTCAAAGAATAGTACGCTACGATGGAGAGGAAAAAAAAAGAAAACAACTTCTACATGCCTTATAGCCTCCCAAAGATTGGGTGTGGGGCCCTACACATCAATCTGCGAAACTCTACTTGACATTGCTCTTTTACTTATGGGACCGGTGAACCTAATGCTATGATACCAACTGTCATGACCCAAACAAATGGACCATGCGGGCACCTACGTTATCCTAAGCAGCTAGAAGAACCCTTATTAACCAACCAAAAATATGCGAAGGACTTCTATTTTTAAGAGAATACTGGATCAAATATAACAAAGTAAATTAAATACCAATAAATAAACTTTTCAAAAATTTCTTACAACTTTGCCTATATAATTTACAATTCTCCAACTCTATTAACGAGATTATATTCACCACTAGCATAGTCTAACCTCATTAATTCATACCATCCACCACAATCCAACACTAAATCATCACTATCACCCCTTTATTCGCATTGCCGTTTCTATTACCCACATCTATAGGATCAACCCAGCAATCATAGACAACTCACACTAAACTCTCGGGCTAACAACCAAACACTCTCTTATAATATTAAAGAATAATAACTAGACAATCGGATAAGCCACAATTACACCAAGTATAAATAAAGTAAGTCGACCAACATATAGCAAGTAAGCACAAAGTTTCACTTTTCCAAGTACATGTCACACAATCAATCTCAAGGATACAATCAAATAGGGAATACAAATCAACTCTCTCTCAGTAAAGCACACAAGAGAACTCAAGTTTCATTAGCAAACCTTATAGATACTCTTGGAGAAGGATTAATTCAATTATTGAAATTTTTGGATCGTTTCTTTGATATTATTCATTGGATTCATCACTTTAGATCACTTCATTATCAATTCCTTTATTATTAATAGTACCATGCCATCTCCTGGCACCCGATCCAATCACGTCTTACAGCAATACTGAAATTTAACGTCAGTCGCATTGCTTGAGAAATCAATAAGGTAGCAATACCAAAATTTAACGTCGGGCATATTGCTACTAACAATCTTTCCACTTTTCTGTTCTGAATAAATATTCATCATTCACTTTTCAACCTGTATGAAGGTATATCACAAGCCTTCTTTACTCAAGGCATTCTTTTCAATCACATTATCATTATGAATCTAGATTTTTCATTTATCAACAATAGTTTGTACACACATGCTAAGGGACTTATTTCTGCCCAACTAGTCATGACCTGCAGGGGACAATCTAAGTCTATGTACCGTTCCGGCGTGGTACCCTATCCTCCATAAATAAGTAATATCTAGATCCATATCCGTACCGACGTGGTACCCGATCCTCTATAACCATATTATGTATAGTTTATCAACTTCATGTTATCTCTCAGGATACAATACGGCGTACTAAATTTACAAGTACACTTATAATCATAAGGCAATTCGATCAAGTTCGATTTTTCATAATTATTCATGGAAGTATCAAAAATCCAAATATAATCAAATTCAAGTATGTTCGAAGACCAATCAACAAGCATCCAATTTAGGAGCATACACACAATTAAATTGAGTCTAAACTCCAATTAAACATTAACCTACTCAAATACCACAACTTGGGTTCTAACATCACCACCCATAACTAGCACATTCAACCCTATCATTATTCTCTACCTCTCTCCGCATAATATAATGCACTCAATGATTCAAGTCATCTATCCCTTAGGCCTCACCATTATCATGGCACAATATGCAACTTATACCTTTATAACTCAATTAGGTTCATTACTAGAACAACTAAAAAACATCATGTCCACATACTTCATTCACAATAATCCCCTTTCGGGCACATAACACATAATATCATAAATATCATATAATCAATCAATAACATAGTTTTCGGGATTAAATTAAAGTTCTTATGTCTTTATCCACCTCAAATCCATGTCTGCAGGCCTAGACATGCTTTCTCCCATCAATTATAAATTATGAAAATATGAAATAACAAAGTCTTCTACTTATTAACCTAGCCTACCTGGACGCCAAGCTTTTTGAAGCAACAAGTCATATCAAGGATGCTCCTTCCCTTTCTTCATGCTTCAGAATGATCAATCATCTAAATATCAAACAATCATAAGAGTAATTAATTAATTACTCTTTAAATAAATATCTTTAGGAATTCAAAACCCACTAATTCTACCCTAATTCAAGGTTTATATCATTCTCCAAGGTCAATTAACTATTAACTTGTTCTTTCAAGCTTAACCCATCTCTATTAATGGAGGTTTTATGCTAAAGGTCTCATCTTTATGGAATTCAAGATTTCAACCAATAAAATACATAATCTAGTTTACCAAGTTCATGCTAGAAATCATTAATTTATAATCTAGAATTAATTCTAGATGATATTAAGAACACCCATAAGTTTTTTCCAAAAACCCACCATTAATGGTTCTAACCAAAAATTTCACCATTGAAGGTCTTTCTAATAATTCTAGGATGTTAAAGGATTAAAAGACGAAGAAGATGATGGAAAAACGTACCTCCATGAAGGGCTTTCACCCTAAACCTTGGAAAATCACCTCTCTAGGGTTGGGGAATGAAATTTTGGGTTTTGGACCTGAAAAACGGCTAAAACTGATTTAAATACCACCAGAATTCTTGCTACAGCGAAATTCCCATCTCTGCCCGGACAGTGTTTGGTAAAATGGTCATAACATTTTACTCCAAACTTGGATTGATGAATGGTTTATTGTGTTGGAAAGAAGACTCTGAGATATTTTATTTGGTGGGTATTGTACCCCCTAAATCCTTATATTCTAGGAGATATGATCATTTAAAGTTTGTCCTAATAGAAACCCATATCGAAACTCTATCGGTTAAAAATGTTTTCAACTTAACTTTGTGTAAGGGATATTGTACGACCTTAATTTATATCTAAAGAACTTCCAAATTAAAGGATTGATATTAGTACTCATGAATAATTAAATTCATCCGGCTTGAGTCTATCTAGACACATCGAAAGGCTAAAATCTTAACCGAAAAGTTTGAGGTGACACAATGAAAAAAATGATGGCTATTTTGGAATCAAGTTAATAACGAGGAATAGATAATTTAGTAATGACAAAATGGGTCGTTACATACACAATCTCATAGCGAAGAGTAGACCATAGCCTACCTCATTGCCGAACCGCAGTCTCAAATCGTCCATGAACTGCTCGTCTCCATTCCATGATCTTTTAATGTCGTTGCGCTATGAAAATCATAATCTACACATTAATACAAGTAAACGAGGCCCATATTGCAATATAAAAGTTTGGGCCAAAAATTGGGTCAAGAATAAGCCAGTGTGGCCTGCAAGCAAAATTCCAAAATTGACTCTGTTATGAGATCCCTCGAAGGACAAGGAATGTGTGCTTAAAAGTTGAGCACCAACAAGGTCACAATTGGGGCTCAAATCTACCCCAAGAGCTAAAGAAATAGAAGCGAAGAATCAAGAATTAAAAGGAGAATTAGCCCAAAAACTCATGAAGAAACTAATGAAAAATGGTCATCTCAATGTCCTCTACTCATCCCCAGCGCCAATTTATGATCCCCATGAGTTCTTGAGCACCTAGGACCTTTAATGGCAGAAAAAAGGGTTAGAAAATAGTGGAAAATTATGGAAGTTAGCAATATATAGGTTCAGGGATTACCCATTGCAATCGCGAAGGTCCTTGATCGAGAACGTAGGAGCCAATGAAATTGTTCTTCATGAATACAGGCTAAGGGCTGCGAACGCGAAGGCTAGAAAGAAGGACCATTGCGAACGCGACATGAAGGGTCGAGAATGCAATAAAGAGTAGGCTGGACTGGATTAGGCCGACCCTTTCATCGCGAATGCGAGAGAGTGCTCACGAACATTAAGGTCAAAGACTTGACCCTTTGCGAATGCAGCCATCCCCTTGCAAACACGAAGGGTAAACTGACCCTACACCAAATGCTGGAAACCAACAAAATTACCTACTCCTCACAGACTCCGATCGGGGGCTCGGGATTCGTTCGAAACCCCGTGCGCACAAACAAACAATGCTATCATACCAAATTCGACATTTTGAACACAATGGAACTATTGAAATTTCCATCTGAGGTCATTTCAATAAAAAGGAGGCCCCACACCTAGTGTTCCATATTTACTAAAATCCACCCAATAGCCCAAAATAAGTCCGGAAGCCTCGGGACTCGGACCTAGGGTCCCCCTAGCCTAAAATCCACGTTCCAGAGTTAATGGAACTTTTGGAATTCTCATCCAAGGTCGTTTATTAGAAGTTTTGATTCAAAACCAATTTCTCAACTTCAAAAGCTCCAAAATAGAAAAATGGGCTTAAAACCCAAACGAAATACCCGAAAACCAAATCGACGGTTCCAGAAAGTCATAAATGACCTATAGCCACAATGGGAAGGCTCAAAATGCCAAAAACATGCGGAAATAGAGAAAATGACCTAGAGGATCATTACAAGAAAAGTAATAAATAAGGGTAATTTAGTCAATTTAGTATGTAGTTAGTTTTTTTCTTAAGGGGAGCGCAAACAAAATGGTGAAAACTATTTAGGAACGGAGGGAGTACATTTTGTCCAGCAATAGATCACTGGTATTACTTCCCTTCCATGGTATTACATCTTTTATTCTGAACCTTGTGTTCCATCTACAAGTGACTATACATGAACTCCAAGAGACTATATGAAAGTTGTGCCTTATAAAAAGCTATACAAATTTCCTCCGGGATATTTTGGATTTCAATATTGCAATAGAGAGATATATAAGTATTGTAAGCTGGGAAGAAGCCAGAGATTGAAGAGGGATGAAGCAAATGTCATAAACCAAAACAATAGAGCAATGGCAGTGGAGAACTGATAATGGGTGAATCCATTTTTCCCAACGACACAAACCCCCTAAAAAACTCGCCAACTTTTTACCAAACTACTTGTGAAAAGTGAAAATATATTTCTTAAGAACTCTAAAATGAAAAGAAAAGAAAAAGGTACACAAGAATCTTGTACTAACACTGAATAAGTATATCCACAATTCCATATCGTTAGCAAAGTCAAATGACAAAAATGCAACAGAATTCCCACCACAAGATACAACTTTCATTTTCACTCTTAAAGAGAAATTACCAGAAAGAAGTGAATTTATAGGAAGGGGCATTCAAATGCATGAAAACCATTGAAGTAATGGAGAAAATAACATGTCCTAATATCAAACCCAAACAAGCAGTAGTACTCACTGTCCCTGGAAGTTCATCCATGCCGTCCTCACCAACAATGCCAGAGACAACTGGTACTATAATTATACTAAAATTATGAACTGAGGTATTTGTCGTAGTCCAATTTTAGCTTAGTGCGCATGCCATGCCATGTTTTACATCAAAGGAGGAAGAAGCCAACCATCAACCGAATAGAAGGAAAAGAAGAAAACAATAATTTCAGAGGGAAATAAATGATAAGGTTTGATGTTTGTTTGTAAGGCAACTGTAATTTCACTTAATATCTTTTTTTGAGGCTTGTGAAATAAAGAAACAAATTCTTTTGTAATGGAATACAAAAATTGAGGTGGTGATGATGGCCTTTGTGACTTTTTTGTTCATCATCTCTTTTGGCTTTTTTTTCTCTTTTCACATATTTAGGATCTTTCACTTGTCTTTTATTACGACTCAGAAGTAGAACATCACAATTGTTGATCTTTTAAGTTTGAATACTGTCAAACTCTAGCTCTTCTATGTCATCCTTGCGGACAGTTGCTCTTTATTCATATCCTGGTAAATAAAATTCTAAACAAAGAATTAATTACTATAATGTAAACTTGTATCAACTGTAAAGATGCCGCAACACCCTTGGAATGTTGTCCTTCCCCGGAACCAGTGTGAACATGCAATGCTTTATGCACCAGACTCTTTTTACCAAGTTTTTGCCTGCTTTACATCAAACTATAGTAGGAATATCGAAAATAATGACATATATATACGACCCATAAAATAAAAAAATTTAGAAGAAAGAGATTCATGAAACTTTGATTTCAACTGCCTTTACCATAATAGACTAAAGTAACAAGGATCAAAGTCAATTTTGTACTCCCTCCGTTCCTAATTAGTTATCGTCCTTACTAAAAATAGATATTCCTTAATACTTGTTATTTTACAAAACCAAGACATAATTACTTTTATATTCCACCTTTACCCTTAGTCATAAATATTGAAAGACATTAATATAGAGCAAAAAAGAGAAGTATTAAATAGAAAAGAATAATAAATAAGGGGTAATTTAGTTAATTTAGCATGTAGTTAACATTTTTCTTAAGGGGAGTGCAAAAAAAAATGGTGACAACTATATAGGAACAAACGAAGTACATTTTGTCCAGCAATGGATCATTGGTATTACTTCCCTTCTATAGTATTACGTCTTTTATTCTGAACTTTCTGCTCCATCTACAATTAACTATATATGAGCTCCAAGAGACTATACACAAGTAGTTCCATATACAAAGCCATACAAATTCCCTCCGAGCTATTTAGGAACAAACGAAGTACATTTTGTCCAGTAATGGACCACTGGTATTACTTCCCTTCTATAGTATTATATCTTTTATTCTGAACTTTGTGCTCCATCTACAATTAACTATATATGAACTCCAAGAGGCTATACACAAGTAGTTCCCTATACAAAGCCATACAAATTCCCTCCGGAATATTTTGGATATCAACATTGCATCAGTGAGATATATAATTATTACAAGCTAAGAAGAAGCCAATGATTGAAGATGGATGATGCAAATGTCAGAAACCAAGACAATAGAGCGATGGTAGTAGAGAACTGATAACGGGTGTTTCCATTTTTCCCAACCACACAACCCCCCTAAAAAACTCGCCATCTTTTTACCAAACCACTTGTGAAAAATGAAAATACATTTCTTAAAACCTCTGAAAAAGAAATGCAAAGCAAATGGTACACAAGAATCTTGTATTAACACTGAATGAGTATATCCACAATTCCATATTGTTAGCAAAGTCAAATGGCCTAAATGCAATGGAATTCCCACAACAAATTACAACTATCATTTTTACTCATTTTTAGCTCTTTCTCATTTGTAGATAGAATCCCTTCGAAATTCATGGCAAAAGAGAGCTGTTGCAATCAGTCTTGAAATAGCAATGCCAACTTGTTAAAGTACAAAAAATCAAGAAGATGATTTTTGGGGCTATTCTTGCTACTCCTTAATTTTATTTCCCTTCCAATAATTTCCCATACCTTAATCTTCCTTCTACCCCTGGTATTAATTATGTTATTCGTTTCTCAACTTCTAGTCCTGGTTTACCTGTTACAACAGGTGATCTTTCAAATTCTACTGAAATTAGAAAAACAAGGTTTTTGATAACAATAGGATGTGTTGTATATATGAGTCTGCATCTTGCTCATCATTATCTATGTTTATTTAAGGCTGTAAATGTTATTATGTTAGATTGGCTTGTATATTTCGATATCTTATTGATTATTTATCTGCACACACTTCGTTTGGATGGTTGTTACATATCGTTTTACAACATATTGTGATATTTTATTGTACTGTATTGTTTTTTTTAATTGATTGCATCATTTTTCATTGTTACATAATATCACACATCAATAATTTGGAGGACAAACCTGTACAAAAAATAAGTTTTGGGCTAGAGCTATTATAAAAAAGTAGGGTAAAGAATAAAATAAGATTATTAGATAATAAGTAATAAACAAAGACAAAATGAGAGGAAAAAAAAAAAGATAACGACGTGATCTCAATCCTTATTTTCGTGATCATGTAATGGTGAACTTAACATACTATACAATAAGATTTAAGTAACAACTAAAACAAGCATTATATTTAAACTAACTACACAACACAATAGGTAACGACCATTCAAACAAGCTGTAAAGGAATGAATAGTTGATCCACGTCAGGTACATGAGTGGAAAAATTTAAGTTCTAGTTAAGGAACTTCATTAGTGCTGATAAAGCATTTATGGATGGCTTCAACTCCTTTCCATTTGATATTCTCTCCATTTCCTTCCTACGTGGATGTGTCACAGATGTCCTATATAAATTTCAGAGGTCTAGATTAAATTAATTCAAATTTCACACCATACTTACGACTCACTTTTCTACTCTCTCTGTTGACATCTCATCGACTCCTTTCAAGCAACCTCGACTGAAAAGACAATAGCGGACATGCTCCAACAACCTTGCTCGAGCCCCTCTCCCTTTATTCAGTGCTTGAATGCTTTCTTCATGTTGCGTGACATGTCTATCTTTGACAATCATCAATCAGCTAAAAGACGATGGTTGCGAAGCAGGGGGTTGAAAAAGCACCATAAGGGATGGGAACGATGTCCTGACTAAACAAGATTTTCTTCAATTTGATCCAAAGTCGTAAAAAATGCACCAAATAAGAAGCTAACATACACTACTACCATACAGAGCATCACATAGGTGGCCTTCAAAGGCTATCATTCGTAGGACTAGTACAGAGCATCATGTAGGTGGCCTACAAAGGCTATCATTCGTAGGACGAGAGGCTAACCTATGCCCATACATTCCAATCTTCCTCCTTGGGACTTAACTCTGAAGATGAATTCCCGATTAGCCGATTACCTTACCCGGTTAGAAGAATAGTTAGTGATAGGAAAAGATTCTGACACCAAACAGTTAAAAGAATTCTCCTTTGCTTCAAAACTGCCAACCTATTCGCTTTGAGCTGAAGCAGAAGTTGCCTTTGGAGAGGAAGTCTAAACTACACAATCTAGCAAACAATATAAGAGAAATTCCTCTGTGGTACCAATTCCATGTATGTGGATGAATGAAATGAGGATGCATTCTCATAACCAAAATAATATCATGTGAGGAATCAACTCTATAATGGTATTAAATGAGATCAAATCTCCTCAAATCACAATAAATTATAATATAAGTTATCACATGAATCTCAAAAGATGAATCTCACGATAAAATCCCCAACCCATAGCATATTTTACGTGAAGGGTTAACTAACCAGCCCGGTCTGAAGAAAGTTAAGCCATAACCTACCTTGAAAAGTTAAAACACGAGCCTAGACCCTCAACTAGGAGCTTTTCCTTTTTTTGCGGTCTCGCAACGAACCCAGTCTATCAAAAACATAATCTATAAGTCAAAAGGAGCATAGTGATACCCATAATAGCTACTTTCATTTTGGGTCCAAAAATATTTTGAAAATTGACCCTAAAGGAGAAACGTAAAACCAGAATTTTATTAAAGAATCAAGTTTTCCAAACTTTAAGGACTTTATATGAAAACCCATCAAAAACCAAGTTGAAATCAAGGTTGAAATCGAAGAAAAATCATTTTCTCACTTTATCGGGTGAAACCCCAAAAATACAAGTTTTGAAGTTGAAAACATGATTTAATTGAAGGAAAATGATCAAATGTAGTTTTAGAAGATTACCCAAATCCAAGTTGATGAAACCCCCCTTTGAAATCTCTTAAAACCGTGCTCCCCAAGTTTAAAAATGATGAAAATGGACTAAAATTGTAAAAATGGACTAAAATCGTGAAAATAGAGTTTATATATTGTTCAGGTAATCCCCCTTCATGAACATGGTCACCTTGTCACGTTCGCAACCTAACCCAAAAAGCACCCTTCACGAACACAGCTACCACCTTGCATTCGTGATGACCAAAAGCTCTAACCCTTGGAGAATGCGGCCCTATCTCCGTGATCACAATGAACAAGAAAATCCTTCTCCACAAACATGAAAGTATCCCTGCAAATGCAAAGAAGGAATTATTGTTGCACCAAATGCAACAGTTCAACTAAAGGGAATGATTAAAATTTCTCTGAATGGACCCTCAAGATTCGTTTGGGACCCCACAAAAATAAACCAATAATGCTACTAGGCTAAATTTGACGTTTTGGACTCAATGAAACCATCAGATTTATCAACAGAGGCTGTTATCAACAAGTTAACCCCCAAAACCCCTTTTAAGTTATTTTAACTAGTTTCTCATCTAAATGCTCAAAACCTAAAATAAAGACTCAAAACCCTAACCACAGTACTAATCCAAAATCAACATTTTAGATCTAATTAAACTAACAAAATTATCATACGATGCTCGAATCACAAAATACTGACCAAAGTCAAACAAATCACTTCCAAGGCTACTCAAAACCTCAAAGTCACTCAAATTACTCTCAAATACTTTGGGGACTGTGCCAACCATATTGCAACCTATAAATAATATATAGCAACTACAGAGAAAGAAAAAATGATCAAAATATAGAAAAATTTAAAAATCACAATAAGGGTTGTTATAAGGTACAACTAAGAAGAGAAAATCAGGACAAGATTCAACCACATGCTTGAATCATAACTGTTGAACTTAAGTGAATTAGTCATCTTTTAATTCTTTATGCGAGTAAACAGTAAATTAATATTAACCATCATGTGAGTGCATAGATTTTGATCTCAGCCTGAGCCTGATCAGCTAAGCTATCCTATACCTTGTGAGATATTGGATATACATGACATGGTTTACTAGCAAGGATCTATTACAAGACCATGTAGGAACACATGAAAGGAGTCATTCAACTTGTATAAAGATCCAAAACCTATATTGGAAAACATAGTTTCAGATATTTTTCATTTAGACATATGCCTTCTCGATCAGCCATATAACTCTCTTAAGTTCATATGGTTTCTTATTCTAGTCCCTTTCGACTCTTTTTCATACATTAGCCATATTAGGCTCCTGGTCATGGGTTAGCAAATTTACGCTTGATGCACCATGGTTACATGGGAATTTCGATGCTTAAAATAAGGAAAATATGCAAAAACTTGGGTATATTTTGTTGGTATGATGTGGTTTCTATCCTACTTTGCAGGAAAATAAGTTTTTGAAGGCAAAATGATCAAAAAGGAAGAATCAAGCCCGAGAATGAAGCATCAGAAGATGAAAGAACAAAAATTTGCACCGGATTGGGAGTCAAGACACCACTCACGTGACGTGAATGGTGTCGTGGGCCCACTTCCAGTGTGAAAATTGTGTTTGATTTCCACGCCAGGCATCCACGTGGCGAGGGTGCACATACGTGACGTGAAAAGGTGGCGTGACTCAACTTCTGAAGACGTCTAATTGAGCCTGATTTCCACGACATCAACCTACGTGGCGTGACTTGGTTCCACGACACCAAGTCACGACACCGTGAAAGTTGCCGACTCTGTTCTCCTATTTTGCTTAGGATAGGATTAGCTTTGTATCTATAAAACCCCCTGTATAGTACTATGTGCGGGATTCATTCAGAGTTAGTCATTACATTGTTTTGAGAGATATTTTACATGGTTTTGGAGTTCATAAACATATTCTTGGTTTTGTAGTTACAAACCCTAATTCGAGTTTTATTGATAATTAAGATTTCAGTTTTTCTTCATTGTTATGAGTTCATAATCATGTTTTCATCTTTGAATTCTTCTTGTGTTCTTATAATTATGAGCAGCTAAACCAATCAACTAGGGTTGTGTGAACCATGAGGAATTAACAAAACCAATTGAGTGCAAGGCAATTCTATACCACTGTGTATGCATGTATTGTTGTTTTCTTTGTTGTGATTGCTCTTCTAACGGTTGCAAACGTTAGAAACTCGCTTGTATTCTAGACTTGCTCGAGAGAGAGGTAGAGATTAGGAAAAAGGAGATAACAACAGAGATTTAAAGCTATCAACCTTCACCTAATAACCTGAGCCTTAGCGAGAATGGTTATCTGAGATCCAGGACAAGGGTCAGTAGTGCGACACTCAGAGACCAAGAGGAGAAGAGTGAAATTCGTCTAACCAAGGTCGAGAGACGTTTAGAAAAACATATCTTGTCAGATTATGCATGCCACATAGCGGGACGGTTTTGTTAGCACGAGTTATCGGTGCAGTTAAGGAATCATTGGGGATCACTGTCCTAGTGTATCTCTCTTATTGTCTACAAACTTGATACAACCAGCGATCGTTACTGTCACTTATATTCACATAAATCCCCCAATTTTATTTACTTCCCAATTGTTCCATCCGGTATTCTACTCAAACTTCGACCTATTCCCTGTGGGATTGACCCCAACCTAGATGGGTTATTATTTGACAAGCGACCGCATTATACTTTTTAGGAGGTATATTTTGGGTGACATCAAATGTTGGTGCCGTTGCTGGGGAATTACGGTTATGGAGTTGATTGGTGTTGTTTTTATATACTTTTGAGGGCATACGCCAGTGTATGCCAAATACTAGGAGTCAAGGTAATCCCTTGATTCCACTTGCTCGTGAAATTGAAAGAACTCTGAGAGCTAATCGAAGAATGGTGAATACTGAAGGAGTTTAGGATCCTGCAGCCATGGGAGACATTCATCACCAACCAATTCAGCTAGTTGGTCATGAAACAGCGGAACAAACCACCGCTCGATTGACACGTGAGGAGCAGGCTAGACAAGCTACTCTTAGACAAGCAGAAAGAGATAATCGAACGATGCAAGAAGCAACACAGTGACTGGCTAAGGATGAAGAGCGACAAAGACAACTGAGGGCACAATCGAGACCATATGTGCCTGTTTATGATGATCCGAAAGATGAGGATGTGGCTTGTTTTGAGCCAGTTCAGACCGGTGCCATCATTCCACCTGAGTTACCTCCAGGCACTAAGTTTGACATTACCAGTGCCATAATTCACCTGCTAAACTTAAAGGGTGTGTTTGCCGGTTCGCCTATGGATGATCCAAACGTACACGTAATGAATTTTGTGGGGGTTTGCACATCATATAATTTGCCTGGAGTTGATCAGGAGGTGATTCAGTTGATATTGTTCCCATTCTCCCTAACAGGAGAGGCGACATTGTGGTTGGCAGAATTACCATGAGGATCCATCAATAATTGGCAAGGGTTGAGAAATTAATTTCTGGAGAGGTTTTTCCCACCTTCCAAGATGCTGCAGCTAAAGGATGAGATCTATAACTTCAGACAACTACATTTCGAAGCACTTTATGAGGCATGGATAAGGTTCAAGAAGAAGTTGCAGAATGTGCCAAATCATAGGATGAGTGGTAGAAACTTACTTAAAATCTTCTACAGGGTGTTAAACGTAAATACTAAGGATGTAGCAGATACTATAACTGGTGGAGCATTTATGAGAATGAGGTGGGATCAAGCTTCAGAGATATTGGATCGTATCACTAAGACCAACCGAGGATGGCATACTCGAGAGGCAGATACGCCGGTGGGCACATATGCTATTGGAGCCTCGGCAGCACAACGAGCTTTGGATGAATATGTGGCTTAAGAGGTCACTCAGTTGAGGACAGAAATTGGTCTTCTCGCTAAATAGATAGCGGCAAGAGATATGGAAAAGGTGCATACTGTAGGTGCACAAGGGAAATCGGCTAGACATGATGATAGTGAGTCTGATGAAGAGGCGAAGTACCTAGATCAAGAAGTGACGGGTTTTCGAGCCAAGGGCCAAGGGTCTAATCAAGACTCTTGGAACTCGAGGCAAGGGAATCAAGGTCAAAACTATTATGGAGACAATTGCAACAAATCGGGAAACAAAGATAGAGACCGGGATCGTGACGGTGATTGGAGGTGAAAGGATGATTATAGAGAAAAGAATGGTCTTTACGTACCACCAAGTAGCCGCAATGCTGAGTTGGGAAATTCAAGGATTAAAGACCTTCTTGATAAACTGGTTACAAGGTCAGAAAGACAAGAAAACTATCTAAAAGAGATCAAGGCAGATATTTCAGGAATAAGTCAGAAGGTAGATTCCCATTCGACTGCCATTAAACAGTTAGAGCAACAGTTTGGGCAGATATCATCGTCACTGAATCAACGTCAGCCCGGCACCCTTCCAAGCAACACCATCCAGAATTCGAAGAATGATGCTCATTGTATGGCTATCACAACAAGAAGTAGAATGAATCTCATTGAGGCACCCAATCAAGTTGAGGGTGTTCATGCTCCACTGGAAGAGCAAACGAATGCCACAAAAAGGGTAAAGGATGCTCTAAAGAAGTATGCTCCATTCCCAAAGCTTCCTTCACCTTTCCCTCAACGTCTAAACAAAAAAGTGGATGAAAATAAAATTATTAGTGGGGAGATCAAGAGAGAAGTTGAAAAGCCTCAAACTGATGAGAATATGGTGAATGCTAAAAACGAGAAAGAAAAAGTAGCCCCACAAGGGCTAACCCCCATTCCTAGGCCGCCACCTCCATTTCCTCAGCTATTGAAAAAGAAGAAGGATGGAAAATTTTAGAAGTTCATGTCCATATTGAAGCAACTTTCTATAAACATCCCATTGGTGGACTGGAACAGATGCCGGGATATGCAAAGTTCATGAAAGACTTGGTTACAAAGAAGAGAACTGTTATTATGAGTCTGTTGATAATTTGCACCATTGTAGTGCAATTGCATCCTGTTCTCTTGTGAAAAAGAAAGATGATCCTGGTGCCTTCATAGTTCCATGCACAATTGGGTTAGTTCACTTTGCCAGATCTTTGTGTGACCTAGGTGCGAGCATTAACTTGATGCTGCTGGAAGTATTTGAGAAATTAGGTTTGGGAGCCCCCGAGCTAACAAAGATGTGGTTATTGATGGCAGATGATACGATCAAGAAGCCCGTGGGCACATATGTGATGTTTTGGTCAAGGTTGAAAATTTCATATTTCCTGCTGACTTTGTTGTCTTGGACTATGAGGTCAATTTTGAGATGTCCATAATTTTGGGGAGACCATTTTTAGCCACCGACAGAGCATTGGTAGATATGGAGCGGGGTGAGCTGAAATTCAGGCTGGATAATAAGGAAGTCACATTTAATGTTTGCAGAACTATGAAGTAGCCAAAGAATATGAGGGTGGTTTCAGAAATAAATATTTTCGATTACCCTAGAGGACAACCTAGTGGGGATCTTGATTAAGTCTGAGTAATCAAGATACCCCCGTTGTACCGCGACGTTAAATCAAGCGCTGCTTGGGAGGCAACCTAAGGTGTCTTACTATTCCTACATTTACTTTGATTTTTGATTTTGATCGACATCAGACCCATGCACCTAGGGTGACACAGGTATATTCCTAACACATTTGTTTTATTTTATCTATTACATTAGGGACAATGCATGCTTACAAGTTGAGGGTGTGAGGTACTTGTGGGTCTATATGTCCTCTTAGGGGTTTTTGTTGCCGTGTTTCTTTTCCCTCAAGTGCTATCTTAGTAGAACCGACATGTTTAGGTTTTCATTATCATGTGTATTTGTGTTTGAGTAGGAGAAAAATAGGGGAATCTTAGTGCAGTCCAATTTTGAAGTTGATGTTTTTTCTATCTAAAGGATACCCCTCCTGAAATTTTTTTATTTTTGAAATATGTGTGAGTAGTATGTTTACATGTAACAACTGTTGGATATTGTTATGGCACTAGGATTATAGGCAAATAACTGAAGCTAGCATTACATGAACTATATAGGTAGTAGTTGATAATACAATCCTGTGCTATGTGTGTGTGAGGTCACTACTTAGTTAACTGTGTGTGTGCAATCCAAAACTTGCTCGGTTAGTCTTGCCTAGGTTAGAGGATGGGGATTAGAAAAGGATCATAGGCCATTTTTGAATAAAGTCCACTTTTAGCCGAAATGCCAAACCAAATGAATAAGTATCCCTTGATCCTTTGAGCCTTAATTGACTTATTTCTTTCATTAGCCTATTCACCTTCCCATTTTAATTACAATGAACCTGTCTTGACCCTGGTCCCTCCTTGGACAATGTGTAACTCAACTCAGGCAAATCACCTAAGTTGAGGGTGACTATTATAGGGGTGTGTAGATTGAGTTGGGTACGTGGAAGAGGTAAATAAAAGAAAAAGGGAAAACAGGTTTGGATGTGAAGAAATTTTTTTTATTATAAAGTGAAAAGAAGAGAAATTGCAAAAAAAAAGAAAAAAAAAGAGTTGTGTTGTGAAGTTTGAGAAAAATGACAGCCAAAATCTGAAAATAAAAGAAAGGAGAATAAGGGAGAATAAAAATGAGAAAGGTTGGAAGTTGGAGACAAAAGTAGTGTAGTGTCAAGGAGGGTTGAGTCACCATATCCATATGTACCATACCCGTCCCTAAGCCTACATTACAAGCCGAGTAAGGTCCTATAGTGATCCTAGTCCAACTGTCCGAAAAATAAAGCGTAGAAAATAAGGGCAAGCCTATGGTATTTCATGCACATTGTTTTAACTTCTTTGTGAGAGTGAGTGTTTTGACCTCGTCCCTACTTTGATATTCATTAGTATACGGTGAGTGCATGGGACTTCTTTGATTATGAGAGCACATGGGTTGCATTGTTAGCTGCTAGTTGTTCGAACGTTTGCATATATGCTTAGTTGTTTGTGCATAATCTGGTGCCATCACTTGATCCCTTCTGTGTCATGATACTATGCTACCTGTATACACACTTTGATTTTGATTTGCAAATAGGAGGGGTCGGAAAATTTTTATGCCAAAGGCAATGAGTCGACTGCCATAGGTCACTTAAGTTTCTCTTAATCAAGCATCGTATATGTGTGTTTTTGTTTTGTTCGCCTGAGGTGCAAACGTTCTAAGTTGAGGGTGTTGATGAACCATGGTTACATGGCACTTTCGATGCTTAAAACAAGGAAAATATGCAATAACTTGGGTATATTTTGTTGGTATGATGTGGTTTCTGTCCTACTTTGCAAGAAAATAGGATTTTGAAGGCAAAATGATCAAAAAGGAAGAATCAAGCCCGAGAACGAAGCGTCGGAAGATGAAAGAACAAAAATCTGCACCGGAGTGGGAGTCAAGACACCACTCACGTGCCGTGAGTGTCACTCACGTGACGTGAGGGGGTCCGTGGGTCCACTTCCAGTGTGAAAATTGTGTCTGATTTCCACGCCAGGCATCTACATGGCGTAGGTGCACCTATATGATGTGAAAAGGTGGCGTGACTCAACTTCTAAAGACGTCTAATTGAGCCTGATTTCCATGACATCAACCTACGTGGCGTGACTTGGTTCCACGACACTAAGTCAAGACACCGTGAAAGTTGCCGACTCTGTTCTCCTATTTTGCTTAAGATAGGATTAGCTTTGTATCTATAAATACCCCTGTATAGTCCTATGTGCGGGATTCATTTAGAGTTAGTCATTACATTATTTTGAGAGCTATTTTACATGGTTTTGGAGTTCATAAACATATTCTTGGTTTTGTAGTTACAAACCCTAATTCGAGTTTTATTGATAATTGAGATTTCAGTTTTTCTTCATTGTTGTGAGTTCATAATCATGTTTTCATCTTTGAATTCTTCTTGTGTTCTTACAATTATGAGCAGCTAAACCCATCAACTAGGGTTGTGTGAACCATGAGGAATTAATAAAACTAGTTAAGTGCAAGACAATTCTATACCGCTGTGTATGCATGTATAGTTGTTTCCTTCGTTGTGATTGCTCTTCTAACGATTGCAAACGTTAGAAACTCGCCTGTATTCTAGACTTGATCGAGAGAGAGGTAGAGATTGGGAAAAGGAGATAACAACAGAGATTCAAAGCTATCAACCTTCACCTAATAACCTGAGCCTTAGCGGGAATAGTTATCTGAGATCCAGGACAAGGGTTAGTAGTGCGACACTCGGAGATCGAGAGGAGAAGAGTGAAATTCATCTAACCAAGGTCGAGATACGTTTAGACGAACATATCTTGTCAGATTTTTCATGCCACATAACGGGATGGTTTTGTTAGCACAAGTAATCGGTGGAGTTAAGGAATCATTGGGGATCACAGTCCTAGTGTATCTCTGTTATTGTATACAAACTTGTTACAACCAACGATCGTTACTGTCACTTTATATTCACATAAACTGTAACACCCCGTACCTTTCCAACCCTATTTGATGGCATTGAATAATGTTTACTTAGGTGTCGAGAGTTATAAGTATGTATTTGGAAATGTGAAAGATGAGAACAATTAAAATTTGGCCTTGTACATGTGACGAGCCTTGCATAGGAAGTGTTTTGTGACTTCTTGAAGCATTTCTGGAATACCCCATACACATTCTAACCTCATTTGGTGACTTGGAGTCATGTTTACTTGATGATTAAGGTCACTAAGTAAGTATTTTATAGTGTTTTGATAAGGGATTGGACGATACGTAAACATTGGATAAGTGGCCGAAATTTCAACATTTTGCTGAAACTTGCGCCACTACCCTGTTTCAGGGGTGTGGCGCAAGCCACCAGCCTGCAGAAACTTCAGAGAAGGCCAGATTCTTGCGCCACTACCCTGTTTCAGGGGGTGTGGCGCAAGGCACAACACTTATGCCCTTTCCGGCGTCGTTTCGTAACGCAATTCTACGATGATTTCTCGATGGTTTCTTTTGGTTCTTTGGAGTTATTTGAGCATTGTTAAAGATTCAAACACTTCAATATACTCCTACATACTCCTACATGATCAAATCATGAAATGTGAATAGTGATCCAAAATGTTCAATGAAGCCAAGGGCGACTAGAATTCCAATTTTTGCGATCGAAAGGACGAATGAGAATTGTTTAAAAGAATATTGTCGTGACATGATGGAATTATGTAAACATGATATATAAGGTGAATAATAAATGAAATTTGGTGGGTTACATGGATATGTGTTATTGGGCCCAAAATTAGGGCCCAAAATGGAACAAAAGAGAAGGCCCAAAGGCAAAAATGACCCATTCTTCCAAGATTTGACCAAGTAAACCTATCAATTAATTACAAATGTGGCTAAGGATGACTTGGGGTCTATATAAAGGCCCCAAGATCAGATTTTTTATTGTCCAAAGCTCTCATGCCTTTATGATATTTTCTCCAATATTTCTCCAAGTTCCAAACCCTAAAGCAAAATATCCTTTGGACTCTTTGGCAAAGATCATCCTATTCCAAGCTTTGGTAAGTGTTTATTTTCATAGATTAACATATTATATGCATGGGAGATTATGTATATTATGCTAGTTGTGTTGGCAAGGTGATGAATAGTGTATTTTTGCTTTGGTGAAAGATGTGTCATCTTGGTAATTTGAACTTGAATTAGGCCTTGTGCCTTTGATGAAAAAGCATGGTATGGACAAAATATGAACATGTATGGTGTTATTTTTGGTATTACACTTGTTCTTGCCTATAAGTGGAAATTGTGGGATTTTGATCGATATGTGTTATGAGTTGTATTAAGGTCATTTGATGGGTTATTTGTGATGTGTGATGGCTAAGAAAGTGTAAAGGAGAAGTGTTGTGGTGAAATGTATCAAGTATCATGTATTGGTCAATGTTGGGAATATTATGGAATTTTTGGAATAATAATTTTGTCAATGGATTTGTCAAGGGGAAATGACATGTTTAAATGCAAACATGTAATTTATTGACATTGTATGCATTTGCAAAGTAATTGGTGGTTAATGTTGGTTCCATTATGTAATTGTGATGTAGAGTGAAACGTAAAGAAGGAGCGGAATTGTTGCGCTCACATATTTGATTGGGTGCTTACCTTGGGAAGATAAGGTATGTAAGGTTACTTTTATATCCTTCTGCAACATATGATGTTCACACTGTCATAGCACTCACTTGATTCCGAAATACTCTAAGGTATTTCATATTCAATAGTTGGCTAGAGTTACTCATATGTTCCTTATTCATTGGTCAATGGTGAATCGTATAACTCATGTTTATTGATTGACTCATGTCCATTGGTTGACTCACGTTCATTGGCTAATATGTCAAAAGTTCCAAATGGTCTAAGGTATTGCATCGCAGGGTGATGAATAGTTAGTATCGCAGGGTGATGAATAGTTAGTATCCACATGTATCGTATTTAGTGATCATTATGTTAAGGTTCCAAAAGTGTACTATACCAAGGGGGTTCTAAAGTATGCCAACTAGGGGTGATATATTGATAGTCATATGTGTTTTACTCCTATACGAATCATGAATCACTTAGTTCTTATTTATGGGTGGAAGTTCTTAAGTTGTCATATGTTGTTGATCCTAAGAGAATTATCCCAATAAGAGCAATGAGGTAAAGAGAGCTTGTTTAGTTGAATATCATTGTTCCAATCATGTGAGGAGTCCTATGGTATGATGCTTATCCTTGTACCAATTGTAAGAGTATCAATCTCATAAGAGTAATAAGCGAGGTGATGTGCAAGTTAGTATAGTTATACTTCATAAGTGAACTTGTCAATCTCATAAGATAAAGGGGTGAAGTGAGATGTGCATGTAAGTACGTGTTTGGCTAAGGTGTAAATCTCATAAAGTACAAGAGTAAGGTAAAGTATATGGGTGTGTTCCAATTAGTGTCATGATCCACAGTCCCAATAGAGTTCTACACATGTCTCATATCCTGCAGTAATGTTCCAACAGAGCAATGAGGTTATGTTCCAAGGGTTCAATAGTGATCATACTCATGTATCTTGTTCATTGTTCGTTGTTCAACGGTTCCAACAGTATGTTTCCAAGAATGTTTATATACACGTCTCTAGCTCATTGGTTATTGTTTCAAAGCTTCCAACAATGTCATGGCTACAAAAGTATCAATCCCTCATAAGCCAAGGTACCCTAATTTTGGGTATCAATTATGGTTCATCATATGTTCTTTATGCATTGATCAATTGTCATTCACATGTTTCATACACTTTGAGTAATGTTATAAATATTTCATGGTTCCATCAATGTTATGTTCCAAATCAAAGTATCAATCTCTCACAAGTTGAAGTATCAATCTCTCACAAGTTGAAGTATCAATCTCAAAGTAATGAAATGAAGTAAGAATCAAGTAATGCAAATGTGGTTAATGATTGATTTATGGGTGGCAAGTATAGGGGAATAAGCCTAGCTCGACTCGATCCCAACATGATGATGCTAAGTTATCCATGGGGTACAAATACCTGCATGATGATGGCCATTTATCCATGGGGTGAAAGAACACACCTGCATGATGTATCCATGGGGTGAAATGAACACCTACATGATGACATGATTTTATCCATGGGGTGAAATGAACACCTGCATGATGACATGATTTTATCCATGGGGTGACAAGATCACCTGCATGATGAGGGCCCTAACAGTGTAACAGTGTATGAGTAAAGTAAAGTAAAGTAAAGGCAAGTGAAAGAAAGAACGTAATGTACATGGTATCCCACCTACAGAAAGAGAGTTCGTTTACATTTGCTATTTCTCTTATGTTGATTCCATGGTTATTTTATTATGTATGCATCATTGGAGATGATAATAATGAAGGAAAGGTACAGGATTCCACATATTGAGTTTATCTTATAATTATTTCCATTGAAGTTCCTATGCACTGACTCAGTTTTTCTTATGGCCTTACATACTTAGTACATTCTTCGTACTGACCCCTTTTGGGGACTTACCTTACATGTTGCAGGTGCAGACACTAGTAGGCCTCCACAGTAGATTGTCAGTGCTGCAGATCTTTGGTGAGCTCCAGTTAGTTCGGGGCCTCTCCGAGTCACTGTTGTACATGTCGTATCAAGTGGGAACTTGTCCCGATTGTTACTTCATTTGGTCAATGCATTTTGTTAGAGGATTTTGTAGACAGATGTGGGTGTATCAGTGTAAAGGAAATATGTTGTTTTGACTGGATGGCCTCAACGGCCAAGTTTCATATGTATGTATAAAGATGTCCCATGTTCTCCTTTATTCGTCTTTCACGTTTTGATGCAATGGTGATTATTATATGCGTATGATTGAACATAGGCGAAGGTTGGTTCTCTCGGGCCTTATCGGCTACGGGTGCCAATCATGTCTCGATGGGATTCGGGGCGTGACATAAACCCCCTAGTTTTATTTACTTCCCAATTGTTCCATCCGGTATTCTACTCAAACTTCGACCTATTCCCTGTGGGATCGACCCCAACCTCGTTGGGTTATATATTTGACAAGCGACCACATTATACTTCTTAGGAGGCATATTTTGGGCGACATCAACGCTCATAGTCATGAGTTAGCCACTTTAGGCTCATAGGATAGATTAGTCACTTTAGGCTTATGAGCATAAGTTACATCGTTCATTAACATCATTGAAGACTCAAGGAATGTAGTATCATAATTCATTCAACCATGATTTTGGAGTGTTCATATCATTTTTAATATAGCTTATGGTTATGGAGATCATATCATAAGATCATGAAGACATGCTTGAAGTAGTTTTACAGTGTTCGAAGCCACAAGGATTATACTATTATGTCACAGTTTATAAGAAAGGGATTTCATGACATTATGAAGGTTATGGAGATTTTGGAATTTAAATTGTTTTAACATTGTTTATGTTTAAAAGGTTCATTTAATCATATACAAAAAGTATGGTCAAGAGAGTTGTATTATAAGATCATAAATTGGGGGAAATTATATCATAAGTCATGGAGGGTTCACATCATCATATTTGGAGCATGAATAAGTAAGTTCATACTAGATCCCATGGAAGTTACATGATCATAAAAGTTTAATTTTTTTGATTCATAAGATTCAGAGGATTCAAAGAAAATCATAAGATAATAAGTTTCATAAGATTTATGGGATTCATAACTTCATAAGTTCATTGAGAAGAATCCATGAAAAATTACATAGAATAGGGTTATTATGAGATAGGATACATGAGTAAAGCTTTCAAGATGTTTACATAAGGAATCAAAGAGATTTCAAGTCATGAGAGTTTTCTTCTAACCCTAATATTTTCTTGAAATTCCTATGAATTAGGGAGTGAAATATATGGGAATGATGTCTGAAGAGATAGTCTTACATACCTTGAGAAGAAGAAGAACTTGAAAGAAGAGCTTGATGTAAACCCTTGCTTGAATTCTAGACTGAAGTTTGAAGGAGATGTCTTTTCTTTCTTGGAATTTTTTAGGGGAAGAGGAGAGAGACTATAGATTGATTTATGAGTGAATTCCCTTATAATAGAGGTTAAAAGTCATTGGTCGGTTTTGTAATTTAAGAATAATACAAAAATACCCCTCCAAGAACGTTAAAAAGATAAAGAATTGAACATTTCTGGGTGGAAAGGGCCTGGGGCGGTGCGCCACCCAATGCGCCAACATACAGAAATTAATTCACAAAACTTTTGGGGTTTGAACGGTGCACCAGACATTTCCCCAGCCTGTTGATACCTGATAAAATGTGCGTAAACTTTTACTCGACACCTAAATTGGCAAACGATCAGTGGTGTTGGAAACTAGACTCAAAAAACTTTAATTTTATGGGTATTTGACCACATAACTCTTCATATTTGATGACGTAACGACCCTTTTTGTCATTACGGTTAAGTCTAGCGTGCCAAAATCTGGGTTAAAATTCTCCCCGAATAAGGAGTTAGAAATTTTAGGCTAGGTTAGTCTTGGACAAAACCAAGCGTGGTATAGTCTAGGGTAATTCGGTAATGGATTAGTTAATGGCTACGTGACTTGAGGTTATTTTGTGATAGCTATGACGATAAGGAATCCAGAAACTTTTAGAATTGAATTTGGGTTAGTAAAACTCCAATTATCGTATTTCACATAAAGGGGATAGTTGGGATGTTAATATCCAAAAGTGTTGTCACACCCCAAAACCCATTGAGGCATGATTGGCACCCGTAGCCGATAAGTCCCGAGAGAACCAAGCTTTGCTTCTATTCATTCATATGCATTCCATGGAAAAACACCACTATCACATGTGAACATAAGAGGCCAATAACGAAAATCATGAAACATGTGTTATATATATATACATATGTGAAACTTGGCCGTTGAGGCCATCAAGTCAAGGTGGACATACAACTCTTCGTTCAGATACCCACATTGGTCTACAAAAGCCTCTAATAAGAGTACACACATAAACATCTTAAATTCGGGACAAGTCCCTGCTTTACACAACGCTAAAGTACAAAAATAAATGTACACAAGAGACCCGGTAAGCCCCGAACCAACTGGAGCTCACCAAAGATCGGCAAAAGATTTGCAACCTACTGGGGAGGTCTACTAGTACCTGTGCCTGCAACAAGTAAGGTAAATTTCCCCAAAGGGGTCAGTACGAAGAAAGTACTGAGTATGTAAGGCCATAAGAAACTATATGATACATCAATACTTCAAAGGAGTCGAATATAATTAAAGAACCAAAATGGATGAGTCATCACTCTATATGCATAGAAGTATGTACATTAGATGGATTACTTCTTTTTATCTTTACGCTCATTCATTCTTTCATCATTCACCTCTTCATTCACAACTCATCCTTCCATTCTTACAATGCCTGGGCCCCAAGCTGATCAGTTGGTAATCAACAGTTTTTGGGATCGACCCATGCTAGGCTTTTCCTTTGCCCCTGGGATACCACCCGTAGCAGCGGGATAGACCCATGAGAGGTATTTTAACCCCATGAGATACCACCCGTAGATATTGGGATCGACCCATGCAAGGTATTTTAACCCCATGGGATACCACCCAAGAACACATCATTTCTCTTCACAACATTACTTGTTTAATCTTGAGAAAAGTTCATTCGATGATCATATCTTTATTGGAAAATACATGGATGCATTACTTTATGCCTTTACGTTCATGAGATTGATACTTTGTAATTGTAACATTATTGGAAGCTTTGGGATCATGTCTATAAGTATGTTGTACATGAATGACAATAGATCAAGGATAATATATGTGTGATTAACAATAACCGATAACCTGAAATGAGATGCCTTAAGACATTTTGAAACTGAGCAAGTACAATAACAAGGTATATACTATATGCTGCAGAAAGATATGGGAAGATTAACCTTACATACCTTCAATTCCAAGTATGAATATGCAAGCCTATAGATGAACACAAAAGTCCAGCTTGAAGGTATGAATATGCAAGCCTATAGATGAACACAAAAGTCCAGCTTCTTCCTTACGTCTTACTCTACAATACAAGTACATATGGGAGCTTACATTAGCAAATAATTACTATACAAGCATACAAAATGATAATGAGCTATACGATTGCCGTGTAATGTCATGTCACCCTCCTTACAATTCAATTCACTGCATTCTCATATAAACAACACCATAACATTCCACACATTGACCAAGATATCATACATCAATATTATTTCACACCACACTTACCCTTTATGCTTTCTCCTTATCATTCCATCACATTTTTTCCTATCAACTTGCCTCATAACAACATATGAACAACAATACACACTTAATACAATCTAAAATTCCTCCATACGACACTTTAAATTCATTAAAACGGTATGACAAGTTGATAATTACATCCAAAAATGGTATAGGGGCCTTCGGGGGTCGACTAGATGCAAAAACATACAAAGTGGAAACCTGGGCTGACCTGCATAGGTGGATGACCTGTGCTTGCATGTGACCTTTGGCAGATTCCAGAGGCACCTGTGTTGGCATCTGCGCCCGCAGGTGCCCTCGACTGCTGGGGCGGATGCCCGTTTTGGTCCGAAATGGTCTATTTTGGGTCTTTTCATGTCATGAATGGTCCATGATCATAACTAAAATTATTTTGACATATTTATGATCATATTGAATACAAAACATCAGCCATGGTCTCACAACACACACAACAACACCCAAAACTATACTTCACGGTCAATACGTCACCAATTCTGTACACTTTTCCCATAACAACAATTTCCAAAAATGACACATAAAGAGAAATCAACTTAGGTCATAACCATATCATACATGTTGATGTTCAAACCATCAACTCACTTCTTTCAATACCACAAGGACACTTTCATGTTCAAGTCACCAAAATAACACAACTTGTGTCACATAAGCAAAAGTGCACCAATTAACACTTTTAGACATAACCATCACAATCCATACAATATCTTATGCACATAACATATTAGACCACAAGAATAAATACTTACCAACACTTACAAGGTGATGATCTTGGCAAAATATGTGTAGTAGCCTTGGCTTGAAGAAGGGTTTCTTTTTGGTCTTCTTGGAAAGTCTAGAAATTTCAAGAAATGGCAAGGTGTATTTTGTGATTAAAATCTGATTTTTGAGCTATATATATATATCATCCTTAGACCATATTTAGTCAAATATGAGGTGTCTATTTAGTCATTAATGCATGGAGCAAGAAGGGGTCCTTTTGTTCCTTTTTTGGGCCATGTCTTCTTGTTAATTTGGGCCAATTTTCAAGCCCATTCCCCAAGAAGAACGTAACATACATGTTTCCCCCACATACAGAAAGAGAGTTTATTCACATTCATTATTTCTCTTATATTGACTCCATTGATGTTGTTATTATGTATGATGCATTTCTTATGAGCCGTACATACTCAGTACATTATTCGTACTGACCCCTCTTCGGGACTTACCTTACATGTGGCAGGTGCAGGCATTAGTAGACCTCCTCAGTAGACTGTGGATCATTTGCAGAGTTTTGGTGAGCTCCACTTGGTTCAGAGCTTTCTGGGTCATAGCTGTGTATTTGTTTTAGTATTGTAAATATTGTGTAAAGTGGGGACTTGTCCCGACAGTAAGTTGGTCTTGTTGATGCATCTGTTAGAGGCTTTTGTAGACATATGTGGGCATATGGATGTAAGAGACGAATATGTAAAAGATAAATGTCCGTTTGACTTAATGGCCCCAACAACCAAGTTTCATAAGTATATATTTATATAGCACATGTTTCTATATCTATGACTTCCGCATACTTGCATGAGGTGTAATAAGATTCATACGAGAATATGCATACGAAGGTTCCTGAGCAAAGATTGGTTCTTTCAGGCCATATCGGCTTCGGGTGCCAGTCCGGTCCGAATGGGATTTCAGGGCTTGACAAGGACGGACTGGCACCCGAAGCCTTTGAGGCCCGAGAGAACCAATATTTGCTCATGTACATTCATATGCATGTATTCATATGAACCTCATTATACCTCATGCAACTATGTGGAAATCAGGGAAACATATGCTATATATATGTGAAACTTGGCCGTTAGGGCCATCAAGTCAAAACGAACATTCATCTCTTACATTCGTCTTCCCACATCCGTATACAAAACCTCTATAGATACATAGCCATAACCAACCTAGAGTTGGGACAACACCCCGCTTTATAGACATATACAAAGCCAAAAAAAATGTACATAACAACTCGGAAAGACCCAAACCAACTGGAGCTCACCAATAATCTGCGGATGTCTCATAGCCTACTGAGGAGGTCTACTAGCACCTGTGCCTTCAACAAGTAAGGTAAGTCCCCCAAGAGGGGTCAGTATGAAGAATGTACTGAGTATGTAAGGCTAAGAGCAACTGTACAAAAGATATGAACTTCAATGAAATCAAGATAAGAGAATAGTCAGTGTGGATAAACTGTTGTTCTGTATGTTTGGAGTCATGGATTTTGCTTTCATTACTTACTCATCCACTCTTACCTTCATCATTCTTATAAAAACTTCCATATTTATATATATATTCATGCAAGGAATATACTCTCATTTCTTTTACAACTATCTTCATTACTGTTCATCCAACTAGTTAGCAGTTCATAATATCTTATGGATCATCCACCTTATCATTATCTTTTGCATAACATCACTCATTTAATACCGGACATCCAGCTGACCAGTGGGATATAATATAAACTGGACATCCAGCTGGTCAGTGGGCCATAGTCGAATATATAATAATAATAATAATACTGGACATCCATCTGATCAGTGGCCTATAGTATAAATCGGACATCCAGCTGATCAGTGGGCCATAATATAATAATAATAATAATACCGGACATCCAGCTGATCAGTGGGCTATAATATAAACCGGATATCCAGCTGATCAGTGGCCCATAATATAATAATAATAATAACATAGCATAATATTGGGATTGTTCCGAGATTATGCCCTTTTGATTTGATCCATACTCCAGAAACATAAAGTAACCATGCGTACACTACCTTTTTTGCCTACTTCTTTCCTTTTCATTGTTATGAGAGTGATATATTGGTGATTGAAACATATATACATTACTTCATTTCCTTTACTTTCATGAGATTGATACCTTTTCTTGTGAGAGATTAATACATTCACTTATGAGAGATTGATACTTTTGTTGTAGGAGATTGATATATTTGTAGTCATAACCTTATTGGAAGCTTTAGAACATAACATTATTGGGACTTTGGAACCATGTCCATGATTATGCAACAGATAAACAACAACGACTAATGAATAAGGAATATGTTACTTAACAATAGGTAACAACCGGAAATGAGATACCTTAGAACATTTCGAAAATGAGTAAGTACCATAACAAGGTGAATACTATATGCCGCAGAAGGATAAGGAAAGAATAACCTTACATACCTTATGTCCTCACTATGAACACACAATCCAATATGTGAATACAATAATTCAGCTCCTTCCTTACGTTTCACTCTACATCACAAGTACATAACGGAACCAACATTAACCACAAGCTATATTCCAAGTGCATAAGACGACAATGAATTACGTGACTGCCGTATAATGTCATTTTACCCTCTTACGATACCATTTATTTCATCACCATACCAACAATACCATAACATTCCACACATTGACCAAGATATCATAAACCAATAACATTTCACACCAAGTTTACCCTTTACACTTCCTCATTAACACTACGTTCCCTTTTCTCCGTCAAGTCACTTGATAGCTTTCACAATAACACATTAACAACAATCCATATTTTATATCATTCAAAATACCTCTGGGATACTCCTTTATAGTCAATTAAAAGGTACCATAAGTTGATAATTGCATCCATAAAGGGTATAGGGGTTTCGGGGGGTCAAAGAGATGCAAAAACAACCGAAACATGATTTTGGACCGACCTGCGAAGACACCTGCATCCTCAGGTGACCTTTGGAAGTAGACAGAGGCATCTGCAAAGTCACCTGCGCCCGCAGATGCTTCGTCTGCGAGGGCGGGTGCCCGTTTCGGCCAAAAAGGGTCTCTTTTGGGTCCTTTTATGCCATGAATGGTCCATGATCATAACCAAGCTTCTCTTAACATATTTTATATCATCTTAGATGCCAACAAGCAACAATGGTTTCACAACGCACATAAACATCACCAAAACTACATTTTTCTTTCATTTCGTCACCCATTTCATGACCAATTTCAGAATAACAATTTCCAAACATTATGTACAAGAATTAAAAAAGTTAAGGCTATAATCACATCTCACATGTAAATATTTAATCCATCAAATTCACTTCCTTCAATACCACAAGTCTATTTTCAAGTTTACAAGGCAAATCCCTTCACCGATTAAGCAAACACAAATTGTTTCACACATAGTGAACTTCTCACACTTCACCAACATAACCAACATGATATACACCATCTCTAATGCATAAAATATAGTAAACCATAAATATAAACACTTACCAAGGCTTGAAAAAGAGTTGATCTTGTCCAAAGAGATGGTAGCTTAGGGTTTGGAAGAGAAAAGAGTGTTGTGGAAATTTCTAGAAATTGCATGTGGCTTTTGTTGATTAAAAATATGATTTTGGTTGCCTTTTATAGTCCATTAATATTCCTCTTAGCCACACACTTGGTACAATAATTAAAGGTTTTAATTGATCAAGATGAATGGGTCAAATACCCCTTTTTGGGCCATGTCTTTTGTATCTTTTTGGGCCTCATTTGTGCCCATCATCACAAAACTAAATTCAGCCCACTTAAATTAATGCATAAATCCTCAAAAATCCCATGTCCAAATAATTCCATGAATGTTATGGTAATTAAATAGGTTCGAAAACATACGGGGTGTTACATTCTTCCCCCCTTAGAAACATTCGTCCTCGAATGTTAATAACATCATCTCATGTACATCCAATGCATCTCTATATTAACATATATATATATACATATACACATAATGCTTCTAGATACTTCCTGGTTATTGCTCCAATTCCGCACCTTGAACTTTCTCTCCCGTTTGAAACCACTACGGGTACTTCGACTTTATCATTTCTTTGGCTCCCCACATGCTTTCTTCTACTTGTCGATCCCTACATTGTACCTTTACCAAAGCTATTCTTAATCTCTTCACTTATCCATCTAGAATAGCAACATATCTCTCTTCATAAGTGAGAACCTCCATAACTTGTACACTTTCAATAAAAGCAATAGATCTCGGCATGTGACTTGTGTTAGCTTGTAGCTACTATTGTACCACCTTAACCTTCTCTATATCGTAGTGAACAAAATCTAGCCCCAAGTAAGGCATTTATACTCGCTCTAAATCATTCAATTGATGATTTAAACTTTCTTCTATATAAGCCTTTGTAAGATACCATTTTGATACTTGAATAATAGCTATTGTTATAAGCACATTCAATAAGGGGTACATGATCATCCCAACTACCTTTTAAGTCTATCGTACAGGCTCGTAGTATATCTTCAAGTGTTTGGATAGTACGTTCTGCTTGTCTGTTCGTCTGAGGATGAAAAGTTGTACTCAAATTCACTTATGTACCCAACTTCCTCTGAAAAGAAACCTCCAGATTTCTGATGCTCTACTATTACCTATTGACAATTTGGTCAATAAGCTACGAATTCTGTAATGTTCTTCTCCTTTATATGGCCTCATCAATACATTTTTGCCAAACTATGGTACATTTTGGTTTCTCCCGAATGAATAGAATGCCGTAAATGATGTGCTTTGGTCCTAATTCATTTTCTTAACTCAAATATATTTGGTATACATAATCTACCTTGATATTGAAGTATTCCTCCCTTATGTAAGTTCAAGTAATTTTTTTTTGCCGAACTTCATTGTATATTCTTTTTCAACTGAAATAAAATAGGATTTGCATATTGCTTTTCTCTCTCTCAGCTACAAATGAAGATTCTCCCACACTGTTCACAATAATTCTTTCATCTGGAGTCTCAAGAAGATGAAACCCATACCGGTTAATTTATGTAGATTTCTTGACTACATCTTCCTTTTCTGCGAGCTGGCCATTAGTACTTCTTACTGCTTTGCAGCTTAATGAATTAGCTACCACATTTGCTCTTCCCGGATGTTACAAGATACCAACGTCATAATCTTTTAATGGTTCAAGACACCTTCGCTACCATAGATTTAAGTCCTTCGACTTAAGGATATATTGCAAACTCTTATGCTCAGTATATATATCAACATGAATCCCTTACACATAGTGACACTATTTCTTTAAAGCAATATAACAGCTACTAGTTTAGGGTCATGTGTTGGGTAATTTCTCTCATGTGGTCGCAACTGTTGTGAGTCATACACTATTACCTTACCCTGCTACATTAATACACATCCGAGGCCAACCCTGAAAGCATCATAATACCCTGCATAACATTCTATGCCCTCGGGTGGTACTTATAACTGGTGTGGAAGTTAATTTATTTTTCAACTCTTGAATTTTTTTTATTTTTTATTTTTTTCACACTACACATCAAATAATGGAATAACATATGATAAGGTAGAGCCTGAATTAATCAATGCAGATACATTATGTTAAAAGACAAATATTATACCTGTACCCCCATTAGGAGGAGTCTCCAAATTCTGTCGGTCTGCTGCGGCCAAGGTATGGTCCTGAATCCCACTAAAATTAACTGCTCATCTCACACCTCTTCCACGACCAACAGGTTGTACACCTGGCAATGATAACGTAACGGTTGATCCCGTAGGTCGTGTTATACTACCCGTGGCCCTCTGTGGGCACTTTCTCTTTACGTGCCCTGACCTACGACACCAAAAGCAAACATCCGCATCAAACAAGCAGTCACCTGAATGAAACTTCAAGTAGCGCTGGCACCATTGACGAAAATACCTCGATTGGCTCAGATTTACTTGTTCTCAATACCCCAATGTCTGTGATCCCTGAGTCCCATCATTTTGCCCGGCTTGACCGCCTCTAAACCCTTGAAATTGAGATGAAGTACCTACTGTAGGATAAGAAATTGATGGTCTAGGTGGTCTAGGAAAAATTCGGGGCCTAAATTCTCCTTGGGACGCCCTGAACTGTCCCACAGATCTCGCTCTGTTTGATGCCCCTTCTTCAAATTCTTGTATCCTTCTTCGTTGCCTCTGGTATTCCATCTTTTGTGCAAAGGCCTGTATTCTGGCTATGTCCATGTCTTTGTTCAACGCAGCAATGGTACAGTCCCTTACTAAATATGGCTTTAATCTGTCCACATATCGATGGACTCTGTCTGCCATTGTGGCCACTACATTTGGAGCATATAGAGCCAAATAATTAAAATGGAGACTGTATTCTCTAACACTCATGTCCCCCTAACGGAGATTTAAAAATTGATCCGCACGAGCCTCTCGGATCTCATATGGGAGATAATGATCAAGAAATGTTGTTTTAAATTCCTCCCAATTAGTTGGATTTGTGCCAATACCCCTTGATCGTTTCCAATCCTCATACCACAATATAGCTTCTCCTTTCAATCTATAGGCCGCAAGTTCCACTGTTTCTATACCTGTCACATGCATAACCTCTAGAGTCCTTTGAATTTGTTCCACGAAATCCTGTGGATCTTCATTCACATCTGACCCAATAAAAGTGGGAGGGTCTAATTTCAGAAACTCATGTATCCGAAGACTATCTGCCCTATCCACACCATTACTACTTGTCATTGGACCTACGTGCCTTTGATTCAATACATCAACTATACCAGTAACTATATGAGTTAACATTTGTACTGCATTTTTTAGATTCTGCTCAATATCATTAACAGGTGTGTTGGCAGGTTCTTCTCTCCCTCTCAGCTCTTCTGGAGCTGGAAAAGTAGGGGAAGCTCTTGATGTAATTTCAGTTTCAGTCCCACCTTGACTAGCTTGGTCAGGTGGTGATTTACTCGTTCCTTCTCTTTCAGACATATCTACCTGCTTATCTTTGCCCCTATCTTGTCTTGTCATTGATATTTTACTATATCAAAGAAAGCCAGTTACAATGGTCAGATATAATTATCACTTACAACATTGGCTCTATTGTACGATCTAGAAACGAAGAAATGAAACAACTCCTAAATGTACCGTAGCCTCCTACTTATAAATGTGGCACGCAACACATCCATAAGCAAGACTCTACTCAGACACGGCTTTGAAGACACCTTTAGGATGACCTGCTCTGATACCACTTTTGTCACACCCCGAATCCCATTCGGGACGGACTGGCACCCAAAGCCGTTGAGGCCCGAGAGAACCAATCTTTGCTCATGTACATTCATATGCATGTCTTCGTATGAATCTCATTATACCTCATGCAACTACGCGGAATTCATGGAAACATATGCTATATATATGTGAAACTTGGCCGTTAGGGCCATCAAGTCAAAACGAACATTCATCTCTTACATTCGTCTTCCCACATCTGTCTACAAAGCCTCTATAGATACATAGCCATAACCAACCTAGAGTTGGGACAACACCCCTCTCTATAGACATATACAAAGCCAAAACAAATGTACATAACAACTCGGAAAGACCCAAACCAATTAGAGCTCACCAATAATCTGCGGATGTCTCGTAGCCTACTGAGGAGGTCTACTAGCACTTGTGCCTGCAGCAAACTGGGTAAGTCCCCCAAGAGGGGTCAGTACAAAAAATGTACTGAGTATTTAAGGCTAAGAGCAACTGTACAAAAGATATGAACTTCAATGAAATCAAGATAAGAGAATAGTCAGTGTGGATAAACCGTTGTTCTGTATGTTTGGAGTCATGGATTTTGCTTTCATTACTTGCTCATCCACTCTTACCTTCATCATTCTTATAAAAACTTTCATATTTATATATATATTCATGCAAGGAATATACTCTCATTTATTTTACAACTATCTTCATTACTGTTCATCCAACTAGTTAGCAGTTCATAATATCTTATGGATCATCCACCTTATCGTTATCTTTTGCATAACATCACTCATTTAATACCGGACATCCAGCTGACCAGTGGGCTATAGTATAAATGGGACATCCAGCTGGTCAGTGGGCCATAGTCGAATATATAATAATAATAATAATACCGGACATCCATCTGATCAGTGGGCTATAATATAAACCGAACATCCAGCTGATCAGTGGGCCATAATATAATAATAATAATAATACTGGACATCCAGCTGATCAGTGGGCTATAATATAAATCGGACATCCAGCTAATCAGTGGTCCATAATATAATAATAATAATAACATAGCATAATATTGGGATTGTTCCATCCGAGCTTATGCCCTTTTGATTTGATCCATACTCCAGAAACATAAAGTAACCATGCGTACACTACCTTTTTTGCCTACTTCTTTCCTTTTCATTGTTATGAGAGTGATATATTGGTGATTGAAACATATATACATTACTTCATTTCCTTTACTTTCATGAGATTGATACCTTTTCTTGTGAGAGATTAATACATTCACTTATGAGAGATTGATACTTTTGTTGTAAGAAATTGATATATTTGTAGTCATAACCTTATTGGAAGCTTTAGAACATAACATTATTGGGACTTTGGAACCATGCCCATGATTATGCAACACATAAATGACAACGACTAATGAATGAGGAATATGTTACTTAACAATAGGTAACAACGGGAAATGAGATACCTTAGAACATTTCGAAAATGAGTAAGTACCATAACAAGGTGAATACTATATGCCGCAGAAGGATACGGAAAGAATAACCTTACATACCTTATGTCCTCACTATGAACACACAATCCAATATGTGAATACAATAATTCAGCTCCTTCCTTACGTTTCACTCTACATCACAAGTACATAACGGAACCAACATTAACCACAAGCTACATTCCAAGTGCATAAGACGACAATGAATTACGTGACTGCCGTATAATGTCATTTTGCCCTCTTACGATACAATTTATTGCATCACCATACCAACAATACCATAACATTCCACACATTGACCAAGACATCATAAACCAATAACATTTCACACCAAGTTTACCCTTTACACTTCCTCATTAACACTACGTTCCCTTTTCTCCGTCAAGTCACTCGATAGCTTTCACAATAACACATTAACAACAATCCATATTTTATACCATTCAAAATACCTCCGGGATACCCCTTTATAGTCATTTAAAAGGTACCATAAGTTGATAATTGCATCCATAAAGGGTATAAGGGTTTCGGGGGGTCAAAGAGATGCAAAAACAACCGAAACGTGATTCTGGCCCGGCCTACGAAGACACCTGCGACCGTAGGTGGATGAACTGCATACTCAGGTGACCTTTGGCAGTAGCCAGAGGCATCTGCGAAGTCACCTGCTCCCGCAGGTGCTTCGTCTGCGAGGGCGGGTGCCCGTTTCGGCCAAAAAGGGTCTCTTTTGGGTCCTTTTATGCCATTAATGGTACATGATCATAACCAAGCTTCTCTTAACATATTTTATATCATATTATATGCCAACGAACAACCATGGTTTCACAACGCACATAAACATCACCAAAACTACATTTTTCTTTCATTTCATGACCAATTTCTGAATAACAATTTCCAAACATTATGTACAAGAATTAAACAAGTTAAGGCTATAATAACATCTCACATGTCAATATTTAATCCATCAAATTCACTTCCTTCAAGACCACAAGTCTATTTTCAAGTTTACAAGGCAAATCCCTTCACCTATTAAGCAAACACAAATTGTTTCACACATAGTGAACTTCTCACACTTCACCAACATAACCAACATGATATACACCATATCTCATGCATAAAATATAGTAAACCATAAAAATAAACACTTACCAAGGCCTGAAAAAAGAGTTGATCTTGTCCAAAGAGATGGTAGCTTAGGGTTTGGAAGAGAAAAGAGTGTTGTGGAAATTTCTAGAAATTGCATGTGGCTTTTGTTGATTAAAAATCTGATTTTGGTTGCCTTTTATAGTCCATTAATAGTCCTCTTTGCCACACACTTGGTCCAATAATTAAAGGTTTTAATTGATCAAGATGAATGGGTCAAATACCTCTTTTTGGGCCATGTCTTTTGTATCTTTTTGGGCCTCATTTGTGCCCATCATCACAAGACTAAATTCAGCCCACTTAAATTAATGCATAACACCTCAAAACTCCCATGTCCATATAATTCCATGAATGTTACGGTAATTAAATAGGTTCGAAAACATACGGGGTGTTACAAATCATATCAAATTATAATCAAATCATATCAATCACTTCAGAATAGGATGCCTTCCTTATACATTGCAGGTGATGTGTCTCGACCCAATTTTCTTAGGTCATGATGGAACCTCCCATAACCCACCAGTAGGTAAGTCAATCCTCCGGAATAGCTAGTAACAGACTAATAAGAAAAATGGAAGCAAAACTAAAAAAAAAAAGAAGAGATAAGAATGAAGTAAATACAACCCCAAAACCTGGTGAGGTCAGTACAAGAGTTTCTAATGCAACATGTGTATAAAGTATAATATAGAGTAAATATATACAAAGTCATCTCTGAAATATAAAAATAGAGATCAGTCTAATAGTAAGACGGAGAGTATGGATAACTCCAAACGTCAGGAGCTCACCTCGAATCTCCGATCCATTGTTGCTTCGCACAATACACACATCAACGAAGAGAACTCGTACTATGATTTGTAGGCTGCAGAACTGTAGTATGAGTACCAAACATGAGGTACTAAGTAGGCATCGGCCGACTGAGCTCCAAAGATAATGCAGGTATAAATAACATATAAAGAAGAAATATAACTACAGACAACTACTGAGGCAACGAAACATAAAAGTGCTAATGGAAAATTAAAGGTAAACTATCAGGTACTGCCAGTAATCAGGGATGAAGCACGTTTCGTGAGTAACTAGTCCATAGATGATAGTATAATGAAGAAAGAGATATACAATATACGATTGTAGTAGAAAGGAAGGGAATAATATACAAAGAGTAGACAAAGAAGAATATATATATATATATAACTGTGCTATACGGATAACCAAATATGAAGATACTAATCCAAGGGAGCTAATCTAACATCACCGGGGTCATAAGCAATAAGGGGTCTAACACTAACATAATCAGGGTCTCTAACTGAAATGTGAATAGGCATGAGGTAGTCTAACGATAATCAATTCTTACCATAATAAAGAATAAGGGAACTCAGAATCATACCTATAACCTCGGGTACCAATCTGTAACCAACCTAACATGAACTATACAATAATAACCAGTAAATATGAAATCGGCTAGCCCGAACAAAAAATAACCTAACTGGGCCCCTATAAGCCCAAAAGGTAAAAGAAATTACTTAGCAAATAGCAACCATAACCTATACCTATCCATCTCCCTATAAGATTGAAAGATACAGGTGCCAAACAATTATACTGGTGATAGGCAATGCATGTAAATGAATGACATTCATGAAAAGAACCAAATGATGCAAGATAAACCAAGTACCACATCCAACACAAGTGTATACACCTCCTCCAGCTCAGCAGCTTGCAAAGGCAGGACCTACTGTGACCATCCTTCTCTGATACTATAGCTGGGGCCCATAAAGGACTCGGGATATTTATATACACTGCCTGGTCCTAAACCAAGACTTATACAATCCATAACCAATCCACTCAGTCCAGTACCAGAGGTAAATATGAGTAATAAGTGCTCGGAATCAAACCGAGACTAAAACAAGCAGAAATCCGTAAAGTCCAGTGCCCGAGATTGAATTCGGGACTAAAATGGTAAAATAGTATAGAAATGGTTGAAACCTCCCTCGACCGAAGTAAGTAAATAGTGACAATATCATAGATCAAGAATGGACTGTAATCTGCCTTGGTTCGAGTTTTCAAAGTAGGATGCTCAGTTTAAAAGATCATAAACCAATAATGAGGGTGGTACATGTTCCGTTTAGAAATCAATTTTAAAAGTGAAAAACGGGCATAAACCTATTTTTGGAAAGCAGTAGATAAAACCAAGTTTTAGTTGGAATCGTACCACTAAATAAGCGATAGTGCGTCGAAATATATGCATGCTATCACCAGTATCCAAACAATACAAAGGTAAGAGTCTATGAACTAAACCACATCCTTTCAAATAATAGTGAACTAACCTGGTGTACAACTGATCTCGTAACTACGGCCTTGGGACAAACAATAAACAATTTAGTAAGATAACAATATTATAACTCAGAAGGTAAATACGACCTTCAAGCTACTGGGAGGATCTAATCAAGGGATATCACCCAAATCACTAAGTAATACTATAAATCTTATACTAGGGGTTCTTACTATCAACCTAAGGTCATGTACACAATCAGACTTAATGATATCCTATATGTATAACGGGTATCCTTAGGTCAAGGAACAATTTACAATTCTATTCTAAATCTCCTAGACCGATCAAATCATGATACAACTAGCTATAAACCTATTTTATAATCCCTTACCTAGCATGCAATCTATACAATACATAATCTTGTAGAGAAGAGTAGACCGTAGCCTACGTGGAGTCTAAATGCTAAGCTCGCGAACACCACACCGAAGCCTAGCCTTACGGAGGAGTCTTCAAATGATGTTCCACTAGGACCCAAGCTTGAATTGCTTGATGTAGATAATCAATTTTGTTTTGGAAATTGAATAAATCATCAACAATATTTTTCCCTCGAAACTTCTTCCTAGCGCCAATATGTATATAGAAAGAACGATCAAAATAAGGATTAAGGGTAGGTGAGTATATGTCGTACGAATTAATGAAAAAGAGAGAAATATTTGGAAACAACTACTGATTCCACAAGAGTTATATGATGAAAAAGTGAATTCACAATATCAAGTTACATATACATAATATGGTATAGGCGGTGGCCTTATTCATTAGATGACAAATCATAGTATTTAATTATTGAGTAAGTAATCTAACAAATCATAGTTTTTAATTATTAGACAAGTGTAAGAAAACATAAGGTGGTGGCCTTTCCATTTAGCTGCACGTTGTGGTGTTGTTGTCACCATTATATACCATTTTGTTAATGTAATCTTAAGTGGGGCTTATGTCACGAATGTACTTAGATATTGCGTAGGTTCATGGTAAAATAAATATAACTTTTTAATATACTATGATTAATAGAAAATTATTTCAAACAAAGCCTCTATCATATAATAAAAAGTTTTCAACATAACTAAACTCACTATCTCCGTTTAAAATATTAATAAGTTATAAAACTATTATGAAATAATATAAATATATCATAACTATAGTATTTTCATAAATATCAAAATCAGTTTAGAAAGGCAATAAAAATACAAATTATAAATTTACTAAACTCTAATTTAAATTAATTATTTCAGAATAAACGTGATATTAATGAAATTTTCAAATGAATTATTCAAAATTGAAGCACCTTTCCTGGCAGGTCATAAATAACGGGTAGCAACTATCGAAAAGCTCGAAATACCAAAAACGCAGGAAAATTTAAAAAATGACCTAGAGGGGTCATTACATGATGATATTTTGCTAGTGTTTTTGTTGATTTTTAAGATGGCATACAAATTGTTTCTTCTTGTATTTGCTGGTGTTGAATCTTGTAATTGTTTGGCTGTTGTGTTTTTGGTTTGACTGCTTTTTATGCTGAAAATGACAGCAATTTGGGTGCTATTTTTACTGGAATTTGGATGGTCTTTTTGCTTGAATTTAGTTTCTATTTTTGATCCTTGTTTCTGCTGGAAGTTAGCTGCTATTTTTGCTGAAAATGACTGATATCTTTGCTGATTTTTGTGACTGGTGCTGAAATTTGACATTATCTGCTCTTTAATATTTTTGGGTTGTAAACTACTATTGAAATTAATAAAAATGGTACTAAATTTTTTTTCATAATTACCATAAAAACTTTGAATTTTTTGTCTTAAGTATCAATTTTTATGTCGATACTTAACTAAAGTATATGACCAACAGCAAAAAAAATAAAGAATTGTATCAACAACTTTATCAGAAATAACATTGATACTCATTCGTACCGTACCATTCATTACATAAAAAACTAAGTGATACATCTTCAAATGGCAATTACTATTTAGTAGTTTCAAAAAGAAAAATAACTATTTAGTGTTAGACAATTGCTTAATGTAATGCTGAGATGATACTAAGAAAATTAGTAATCATATTTCTAAGGATTAATCTTTGTTAGTATATATAATGGATACTGAAATGGTCTAGTATCATTACTCTCATGTATTCTCAAGAACTTGTAGTCTTAGTTTCTCTTATTCTTCACCAGAGTATATCATAGTTAAGGAAATGAAAAGCCTAATTTTAGTGTTATTTTACTTGAGTTGATCAGTGTTCGCGTTGGTCTACCTAGTTTCCATTCTAAACAGATCAATCTTGATTTTTTTTACTTGTCTCTACTCTTGATTTGACACGCGCTCATTCTAAGATGTTCTCAATTCTTGGTAGGCCGACATTCATTTTGCTCTACCTTTCTAATATGCAGTAGACAAAAACAACAAAGTTTAAGGATAGGTTGTTAAGTCCAGCTAAAAAGAGTACAATGGTCAAAGTTGCACCATGTATTCTAATTCTTTTCAATACTCTGTACCACCAACTTTTTAAATGCCTGGCATTGTGGTGATATTTTGTTAGTGCCTTAACAAATTGGTTGATTGATTAAATCAACTAATTGGGTTGGGGTGGGGGAGGGGGAGGTTTGAAGAGCATAAAAGACATGGTTGCTTGTGAAAAGTTTGGAGAAGAAAAGTCTCTAATAATTTTTACAGAGAGATCAGCGTATATACTTTTGGAGGGAAAGAAAATAGTGTGCTATGAAGGTAAGGAGGCTGCTGTTAAAAAAAATAACGATGTTAGCTTTATGGCTAAATGTGTACCACTGTATTAAATAAAAAGGTCTATTAGTTCTCCAGTTGAAAGAATATGTATTATTTTAGGTCTATAGCCAAGGATAGTATATGATTTTGGACCTTTACTCCATAAACTTCACCCTTTTTATGGGTTTAATCTATCTTTTTGAATATCCGTAATAACATAAGAGTTCTAAATTCAAGCTTTAAAACATAAGCTTCAAGAACTACATACAAAATCATGTCTAGAATGAAGAAGGATGACAAGTAAAACATTACTAGATGTAAAAATTAATGCAATATTCATAAAGACCATAATCATAAATAACTACTTAGAGAAAATAAAAAACTTTGCTTAAATAAAGTGAGAATTGAAAGTGGGTGTCACGACCCAGGACCAGGCCCTGGACGTAACGGGTAACCCAGACCAATGAAGGCCCAAGAAGACCCCTTAGCATAATATCATAAACATATTCACTGTTAAATTGCAGAAACCATAACATCAGTCTACAAAGCCTCTAATCCATAAAGAAAAGATCATTTATACCGGGCCAAGGCCCCATTGTACTATAATACAAATACTAGAATGTCTGTCATAAAGGTGCTTTCTGAAGCATGGAGATCTCACCAGAGCTGGAGCTATTTGAACGAACCTAGTGTTGCATCGTACCACGAGAATGTACCTCCAAGCCTACATCATGAAATGATGTAACCATCCAGAGATTGGTCAATACATGGAATGTAATGGCATACAGAACAAGTAAATGCATAAGATATACTTCAAATAAAATAGCCATAAGAGTAACATCAAAACATAATGAAATATCTCAGTTGTGACTCAAATATTTGAAAACATATAGATTTTATTCTTTAGTTCTGAGCTAAATGGTATCACTGACTTCCATTTAAACACCACGGGCTATGTGAGTCCGATCAACGCTCTACCGGCTAAGCCCCAATCCATGTGATTAAATCATTATGGCCAGCACAATCATCCTCATAGAGGAACATATAAGGTCGTCCAATTAAGAATCAAACCATCCCTATGTCGGCAAAACACAGGTTTCGGATGTTGAGCCATTTGGACTCACACCTTCTTGGTTAACCATCTAATTCTCTTTAAGTCTAGATTTTAGTTTTTTCATATAATCAAGCATCATAAAAAACAATTCCATATTTCATTAAGGGCATAGACCATTATTGGTATCGTCATACCAAGACTTGCAAGTCATCTATTCCTATTTTCATTGAACCATAAGGCTTGTCATCAATTTCTCATGCCCAATATATCAAAAGTCAAGTATAAGATAGTTCTTGATAAACAATCAAATCATTTAATAAATCTATTTAATAATTATGAGTCACAATTTCCTCAAGTATCATAATAAGCTTCTTAATATGGGTCAATCCATATATGTGTCGTTAGAACATTAATACAACATAAGTGTAACACCCCGTACCTTCCCAACCCTACCTGACAACGTTGAACAATGTTTACTTAGGTGTCGAGAGCCATAAGTATGTATTTTGTAATGTTATTGATGAGATAATTGATATTGGCCCTCATACATGTGATTAGACCTTTGTAGGAGGTGTTTTGTGACTTCGTGGAGCATTTGTGGGGTTAAAAGCGAGGCTTGGAGGACCTCCAAACAAAGGATATTAAAGGTAAGAAGTAAGTTAAAGAATAGAACTTGAAGTATCTAACCAAATCCGCAAAGAAAAGTCAAAGAACAAAAAATTTCAAAAAATTGGGCCAGGCGCGCCAGAGGGCGTGCCAGGCCGCTTTTTGCCCAAAATTTTTGGGCACATGCAGCAAGGTGGCGAGCCCAAGGGCGTTCCAGACTGCTTGTGTACACCTCTCAAATGTTGGAAATTTTTCTAAGTCCCAAGGGTGCCCGGGGGCGTACCAGGCTGTTTTTTGCTGCATTTCTTCTACAACCACGAGCCTATACATGAGATAATTGAAGTATTATATTTTTATTCCATTTTGATAAGATTATTTATGGACGAATTTGGCATCCAAATGACGTTTTTACCCTTTCGATCAAAATAAGCCATACGTGGCTAGAATCACTTGTTTTTGGGATTGAGGCTACGAATACAAATCGCTTTAGTGGAAATATTGTCATAACACGTATGAAATGATTCAAACATGAGAAATTATTGATTTTATTGGATTAAGTGAATTGGGCTCAATAAAGGCCCAAAATAGGGAAAAAGACATGGGCCAAATGACCCATTCTTCCATTGACCTTCTAGACATGGAATTTAATGCTATAAAGAGTGTCTAAGGATGAATTGAGGGCTTATATAAAGGGGCAAAAATCTGATTTTATTCATTACAAACACACATGCTTTTCTATGCTTTTCTAGACAATTCCAAGAAAACCCATTTAGCTCTTAAAACCCTAAGTCATCTCTTGGAGCAAGATCATCATTTTTCAAGCTTGGGTAAGTGTTTAATATTATGGTTTAACATATTATATGCATGGGAGAGTATGTATATCATGATGGTTATGTCTAAAAGTGTGAGTAGTGCACTTTTGTGTTTTTGTAAAAGATGTGTTATCTTTGTGAATTAAACTTGAAAGGCGACTTGATGTTTTGACGAAAGTGCATGGTATGGATGAGATATCAACATGTATGGTGTGATTATGATCCTAAACTTGTTATTTTTCTATAAGCGTAAATTATGGGGTTTTGGCCGATATGTGGTTATGAGGTATATTGAGGTGACTTGATGGAGTAATTGTGATGTTGTGGTGATGGAGAAGTGGAAAGTATGAACTTGATGTGACATGCTATTGGTTTATCTTGTATTGGTCAATGTATGTAATATTATGGGATTGTTGGTATGATAATTTCATAAATGGTATTGTCAAGGGGGAAATAACATTTTAAAGCCAAACATGTAACTCATTGTCGTTATATGCATTTGTAAGATAATTGATTGTTAATGGAAACTCCGTTATGTATTTGTGTTGTAGAGTGAAACATAAGGAAGGAGCGGGACTATTGTATTCACGTATAGGATTGTATATTCGTATAGAGAAGATAAGGTATGTACGATTATTTTTCCCGTATCCTTCTGCAGCAGATATTATTCACATTGATATTGTACTGGTTCCATTCCGAAGGGTTCTATAGTATCCCAACTCAGGTTGACATCTATTGTTATTTACATGTGTCCTATTCTTAGACGAGTTGTGATTCACTTATCTCTTATTCATTAATTGAAGTCCCTAAGCCCTCATAATATTGTAACTACTAAAAGAAACTGTTTCAAGAAAAGTGACGACGTAAGGAGAATCTATTCATTCTTAAGTCACATAGCCTTCATTCATTAGTCGTTGTTGTTCATGAGTTGCATAATTATGGACATGGTTCCAAAGTCTCAAAAATGTTATGTTCCACATTCTAATAATGTTTTAACCACTAAGTATCAATCTCATTAAGTGAAGGAGTGAAGTAAAGCATATATGTGTGCTTCCTACAATGTCATGATCCTCAAAAGTATCAATCTCTCACAAGTAAAGGTATCAATCTCAAAAGTAAAGAACCGAGTAATGCATATATGTGGTTAATGAATGAGTATGAGTGGTAGCTTTGGGGGCGAAATGCCTAGCTCAAGCCGATCCCGAAATTATTGGATCAGGGGGCAGTCCTAGAGGCATAAGCCTAGCTCAGACCGATCCTGACAGGGGGTAGCTCTAGAGGAATAAGCCTAGCTCGAGCCGAACCTGATATGTTGGTTTATGGATGGCAGCTCTAGAGGTAATAACCTAGCTCGAGCCGATCCCGATATCTTGATTTATGGGTGGTAGCTCTAGAGGCATAAGCCTAGCTCGAGCCGATCCCAACATAACGTTATGTTATGTTAAGACCCGCTGATCAGTTGGGGCTCGGGTACAATATGATATGAGTGATGATGAACAAATAATAGAAGCAAAAGAAAGAAATGAATGTAAGGTACATGGCTCCACATATGCAGAACAATGATTTATCCATATTGACTATGCTCTTTTATGTTGATTACATTGAAGTCTTTATTGTGTCATACAGTTTCTTATGGCCTTACATACTCGGTACATTCTTCGTACTGACCCCCTTGGGGGAAATTTACCTTACTTGCTGTAGGCACAGGTGCTAGTAGACCTCCACGGTAGGCTACGAGAAATTCACAGAGTTGTGGTGAGCTCCAGTTGGTTCAGGGCTTTTCGAGATGTCTATGTACATTTATTTTGGTATCGTATATGTGTATAGAGCGGGGTATTGTCCCGACTCTAGGTTGGTTATGGTTATGCATCTGTAGAGGCTTTGTAGATATTGTCGGAATCGATGAAGGAAATGTAAGGAACGTATGTTTTGTCTCGATGGCCCTGACGACCAAGTTTCACATACATATATATCACATGCTCCATGATTTCCGCTGTTAGTATTTTATGTCCTTACGTGATGGTGATGTTTATTATGGTATAAATATGAAAGGACATGAGTAAAGATTGGTTCTCTCAGGCCTTATCGGCTTCGGGTGCCAATCCGCCTCAATGGGATTTGGGGCGTGACAATAAGACTCATCAAATAGTAATGTATTTTGACCTAAAAAAGAATTAATCAAACACTTTAAATATGGATTAAAAAAATAAAATCATTTCTTTACAAAGTTTAAATCAATATGTAGTTAAGAGCAATTTTAAGTAAAAGATATTGTATCGCACTTTCATGCTTCTTTCATAAATTCTGTAGACATATACCTGCAACCCTAATTCAATATTTGAAATACATATAAGTAGATAAGGGTTTTGAAATTATAAATTAGAGATTTAATTTGAGAAGGGGTTGCTCTGCATACCTTTTGACGGAAGAAAAATTGAGAAAGCTTGACTTAAGCCTTGGATTTGAAACCCTAGTTGTTCTTGCTTCTAAGAATGTTTTGGGAAGGAATGTAATGAGTTATGATGAATAAATTTTGCATCATAGGGGTTTCAGGTCATTTAGCATAGGTGGGAGACTATTTTTAACCAAGAAAAAGACCAAAATATCCCTCAGAACACATTTTAAAAGTGTAAAAAAATTTCGTCTGGCTGTTCAGGTGATGGATCGTCAACCCCTTGATGAACCATCACCCAAACCTTCAAAACATGGCCCAAATTCTGTCCTACTGGTTAAGCCTGATGGCTTTCCTTGACGGACCGTCACAAAGGTGACGGTTCGTCACCCGAGCCGTCACACTTTGGCAGAAAAAGACCTTCTGGTAAACCGAGCATAACGTTTTACTCTGCTATTGGATTGACAAATGATTAGTGGCGTTGGAAAGAAAACTCAAATATATTTCATTTGGTGGGTCTTGAGATACAAAATTCTTTATATTTTAGGAGTTATGCTCCTTTGAAGTTGACCCTAGTAAAATCGTATATTGAAAACCAATCGGTAAAGAGACTTTCAACTTAACTTTGTGCTAGAGGTTCCTTAGGACCTTAATTCATATCCAAACATCTACACACACTAAGGAATTGATATTAACACCTATATACCACTAAAAATTGTTAGGTTCGGGTCTACACAACTTCGATAAATGGGTCGGATCTTTCATCCTCGAATGATGGATAAGGACTTTGAACTCTATAAGCACGAGGTAAGGATTTGAATTTAACATTATAGACTCATCTTAAGCTCTTAAAAATCAAGAGGAAATTCCAAGACAACATAGAACCATCTATTAAACATGACCCACGAGACTCTCAGATTCCATATACACACACTAAGGCATGAATACGAGAATATTAAAGATGACAATAGGATGGGTACTTTACACGACTTCATTCAAAGTCGAGAATAGAAAGGGTTATTTAGCCTTTATTTCCCCATCCGATTCCCAAGTAGCTTCTCCTACTTTTTTATTTCTCCACAACACTTTCACTAAAGCTATCTCCTTCGTTACTTTCGAACTTGTCTATCCAAAATTTCTAGGCTAACTTCTTCATAAGATATAGAATCCTTCACACAATATCCTCTATGGGAACCACCATGTTATGGTCACCCACACACTTCTTGAGCATAGACACATGAAATACGATATGGACCGATGCCAAACTTTTGGGTAACTCTAACTCATATGCAAAATTCCCAATCTTTCTCATACTTCGGTAAGGACCAATGTAACGAGAGCTGAGCTAGCTCTTGTTTCCAAACCTCATCACCTCTTTCATAGGGTAGACCTTTCAGAACATCCAATCATTAATTTTTAACTCTAACTCTCTGCGCCTCACATCTGCATAGGACTTTTGGCGACTTTGAGAGGTCTTAAGTCTCTCTCAAATAACCTTAACTTTCTTCATTGCTTGGTGTACAAGGTCTGGCCTGAATAGTCTAGCATCACTCACTTCATACCATCCAATTGGTGACCTACACCTCCTACCATAAAGAGTCTCGAATGGTGCCATCTAGATGCTAGAGTAATAACTATTAATGTAGGTGAACTCTATAAGAGGCAAGTGATCCACCCAACTACCCTTAAAATAAAAAACACAGGTTTTTAGAATATTCTCCAAAGTCTGAATGGTAAGCTATGCTTTCCCATCCATTTAAGGATGTAAAGCGGTGCTAAGATTCACTTGCGTGCCCAAACCTTTCTAAAAAGACTGCCAAAACTAAGAAGAAAATTATGTACCCCTGTTGGATATGATGGACACAGTGCTCCATGCAATCTAACAATCTCCTAAATGTACAACTTTTCATAATGCTCTCCCGAATAAGTCATCCTCATAGGCAGAAAATGAGCGGACTTGGTCATTCTAACAACGATGACCCAAATAGAATTATATTGGTTGCGAGAACGCGGGAGGCCAGTAATGAAATCCATATTTATCATCTCTCATTTCCACATAGGAATATCTATGTCTTAGGATGTACCACTAGGCTTTAAATGATCAACCTTGACTTGTTGACAATTTGGACACTTAGCAACAAATTAGCAACATTTCTTTTTATATTGTTCAACCAATACATCTCCTTCAATTCATGATATGTTTTTGTAGAGTCGGGATGAACAGTATACCTGGAGACATGGGCTTAGGTTAAGATCCTATCTCGTAGCCCATCAATATTGGGAACACACAATCTCTCTTGATACCACAAAACACCATCTCCCCCAATCTCGAAAATCATAAATTTTTGCTGACCAACATCTTCCTTGATTTACATAAGTATGGGATCATTAGTCTGCTTCTCCTTAACCTTAGCATCTAGGGATGACTTAGTCATTTCGTGAACAATCACTCCCCTATCTTCGGAGTCCAAAAGTCAGACTCCTAAATTAGCAAGCCGGTGGATTTCTTTTCTTAAACCTCTTTTTTCCTCCTCAACATGAGAAAGACTCCCCATGGACAACCTGCTAAGAGCATCAACAACAATATTAGCTTTACCTGGGTGATAGTACAAGCTCATGTCAGAATCCTTCAACAATTCGAGCAGCCACCTCCTTTGCCTGAGGTTCAGCTCCTTCTGGGTGAAAACATATTGCAGACTCTTGTGATCAGTGAAAACATCCACATGCACCCCATATAAGTAGTGATGCCAAATCTTGAGTGCAAAAATCATAGCCACTAACTCAAGATCATGAGTTGGGTAATTTCTCTCATGTACTTTAAGCTGTCAGGAAGCATAAGCCACAACCTTTCCTTGCTGTGTAAGCACGTACACCTAGGTACTACCCAGGACGCATCACAATAAACCACAAATCCTTTAGTACCCTCAGGGAGTGTCAAGATCAGGGGGGAAGTCAAACGATCCTTCAATTTCTGAAAACTGCCCTCACAAGATTCGGACCATAGGAACTTCACTTTTTCTTGGTCAACTTTGTTAATGGAGAAACTTTAGAACAAAACTTTCCACAAACTTCCTATAATACCCTGCCAAACAAAAGAAACTCTTGATATCAGTTGGAGTTGTAGGCCTAGGCCATTTCTTCACTACTTTGATCTTTTGGGGATCCACTTTAATTCCTTCACTAGAGACAATATGACTGAGGAAAGTCATAATACTTAGCCAAAATTCACACTTGGAAAATTTGGCATACAATTCTTGATCCTTAAGGGTCTAAAGAATAATTCGGAGGTGATTGGCATGCTCTTCCTCACTCCACGAGTAAACCAGGATGTCATCACTGAAAACAATAACGAACAAATCCAATAACTATTTAAACACCCTATTCATAAGATCCATGAAGGCTGCAGGTGCGTTAGTTAAATCAAAGGACATAACCAGAAATTCAAAATGGCCATACTGGGTTCAGAATGCGGTCTTGGGAATATCAACTTCCCTTACCTTTAACTGATGATAACCCCAACGGAGATTTATTTTTGATAAACATTTAGCACCCTGAAGCTGGTAAAAAAGGTCATTAATTCTGGGAAGAGGATGTTTATTTTTCACCATAACCTTATTTAACTAGCGATAATCAATGCACATACGAAGAGATCTATCTTTCTTGCGCACGAAAAATACCAGAGCAACCCTATAAGAAACACTAGGACGGATAAAACCTTTATCAATGAGACCTTTCAACTGCTCTTTTAACTCTTTTAGCTCCGCGTGAGCCATTCTATATGGTGGGATAGAAATTGGACGAGTATTGGATAAGATGTCAATCCCAAAATCTATTTCCCTGTCCGGGGGAATTTCGAATAGATCTTCAGAAAATTCATTTACTACAGGAACAAACTGGAGTGAGGGACTTTAAGCACTAGAATCCTTAACCCAAACTAAATGGTACAAATAGCCTTTAGAAATTATTTTTTGGGCTCTAAGATAAGAGATGAACCTTTCCTTTGGTATTACGGGGCTACCCTCCAACTCAATAACTGATTCATTTGTAAAATGGAAAGTGACATTTCTGAACCTACAATCCACAAAAACATAACAAGAATGGAGTTGATCCATCCCCAGAATAACATCAAAATCTACCATATCAAGCTCTACCAAATCCACCACCGTAACCCAATGAAAAATAGATACAACACAATTTCTATAGACCCTCATAGCAATAATGGACTCACTAATAGGGGTAGAGACTGAGAAGGGTTCATGGATATTTTTGGGACAAAAACAAAAATTCACAGCCACATAAGGGGTCACATAAGATAGAGTGGAACCAGGGTCAAGTAACACATAAACATCATGGAAGAAAATCTCTACATACCCATGACAACATCTAGTGATGCCTCTAAATCCTATCGAGTAGATAAAGCATACAGACGGTTGCAACCCTTGCCTGTACCATAAGTAGTCTCATTCGTAGATAGGGCAGAAGAAGTTGTAGCTGGGGCTTTGCTGCCCCTAAATGCCCCCTTGCCTTTCGACACTCTCTATGAATATGCTCTAGTTCTCCACAACCATAACACACACCCTTACCCAGAAGGCATCTACCACGGTGAACTTTACCACAGGTGGGGCAAAGAGCATAGGACGGATTGGACTATGCCACACTGTCCTAGGACTGAGTACCCTGCATCTTGGGGCTATTATTAGGATGAAAACGCTGATCACCCAAAGGTTTAGGGGCAGGTGCACTAGCTAATGAATGAGCATGTCCTCAAGATTTCGTTTTAGGCCAATGTTTGCCTCCCTTACCACTATGCTGCAAGCTTGCTTCCTGATCAGTTGGCCTAGCCCATTTATTCTGACGCTCTTCTACCTCAGCCTGCTTTTTTTTTTATTCTCAACCTGTTGTATGTACACTACTAACCTGGATATATCTATGTCATTGTTCAGCATTGCCTCTTTACACTCTAGTATCAAATCATCAGAGAGACCAGAAGCAAACTTTCTCATCCGAGCCCTCATACTAGACACCAACTCTGGAGCATAGCAAGACAATAGGGTAAATTTCAGTACATACTCCTTAACACTCATCTTTCCCTGCTTTAAGTTCACAAAATCCCCAGTCTTGGCTTCTCTCAATTCCCGAGGAAAGAAGTGATCAAGAAAGGCTTCAAAAAAATCATTGCAAATAGTTGGCTCAACATCTTCACCCCTACTCTTCTCCTATTCCTCATACCACTGATAGGCCACTCCATTCATCTGGTAGGCTGAAAACTCCATACCCTTCGTGTCACTGGCATGCATAGCCCTAAAAATTTTCTCTATTCCATTAACAAACTTTTGAGAATCCTCCTCAACTTTGGATCCCGTAAAGGCCGGTGGGTTTAGCCGCATAAACTGACCAACCTGAGTAATATCTGAGAAACCTGAGGTAGAACTAATATCACCTGACCTGTGAGACTGTGATGGCACAATCTGCACAAACATTTGAATAGTCTATTTGAACTCAGCATTAGAAACCTCACTCTGTGGGGATTGAGTGTGGGTTGTACCAATCTTGGGATCCCGTGAAGGACTAGTTAGGGTTGGTGGAACCCCAGCAGGAGTATTCAGACTAGAACTGCGGACTCCATTACGAGTCTGCTTCCTATGAATAGGATGAACCTCTTCAGTATTTGCCCCAATGGTGATGAAGGTTCCCACGAAAGTCTTTTGGTAGTTAGTCCTTCTTTGAGGCATGATCTGAAATGTGGGAAAAATAAGAGTCAGAATAATTTTTTTAGAACTAGACCTTCTAGCACGAACTTAGAACATGAAGAAAAGGAAACATTCCTAATTGTCTTATAGCCTCCCACTTATAAGTGTAGCACGCTACATACCCATAAAAAGGACTCTACTCGACACGACTTCGTTGATATCCTAGGACCTTGAACAGGGCTCTGATACAAAATTTTTCATGACCCAGGACCAGGCCGTGGACGTAACGGGTAACTCAGACCAATGAAGGCCCGAGAATACCCCTTAGAATAATATCATAAACATATTCACTATTAAATTGCGAAAACAGAACCAATAATAAAAAGTTTGACTTGAATAGAAATAAATAATCAATCTTTAATCCAACCATAACATCAGTCTACGAAGCCTCCAATCCATAAAGAAAAGATCATCTATACCGGACAAGACCTCGGTAATACCATAAAACGAATACTAGAATGTTTGTCATAAAGGCGCCTTGCGAAGAATGGAGGGCTCACAAAAGCTGGAGTTGTCCAAACGAACCTAGTGTTGCACCATACCACGAGAATGTGCCTCCGAACCTATATCATGAAACAATGTAGCTGCCCGGAGATGGTCAATACGTGGAATGTATTGTCATATAGAACAAGTAAATGGATAAGATATGCTTCAAATAAAGTAGTCATAAGAGTAACATCAAAACATAATAAAAAATCTCAGTTGTGAGTCCAAAAATTTAAAACATATACATTATATTCTTTAGTTCTGAACTAAATGGTATCACTGACTTCCATTTAAAAACCACGAGCTATGTGTGTCCGATCAACACTCGACCGGCTAATCCCCAATCCATGTTTGCCGCATGAATCAAGATTAAATAATTATGGCCAGTACAATCATCCTCATAGAGGAACATATAAGGTCGTACAATTAAGGATCAAACCATCCCTATGTCGGAAAAACACAGGTTTCAAATGTTGAGCCATTTAGACTCACACCTTCTCAGTTAACCATTTAATTCTCTTTAAGCCCAGATTTTAGACTTTTCATATCATCAAATATCATGAAAAACAATTCCATTTTTCATTAAGGGCATAGACCATTATTGGTATCGTCATTCCAAGACTTGCAAGTCATTTATTCCTTTATTAGTTTAACCATAAGGTCTGTCATCAATTTCTCTTGCCCAACATGTCAAAAGTCAAGTGTAAGATAGTTCTTGACAACCAATTAAATCATTTAATAAATCTATTTAATAATTGGGAGTTACGATTTTCTCAAGTATCATAATAAGCTTCTTAATATAGGTCAATCCATCCATGTGTCGTTAGAACGTTAATACAACATAAAATTCATCAACTAGTAGTGTATGTTGACCCAATGAAAATAAATGAAACACTTTAAATATGGATTAAACAAATAAAATTTATTTATGCTTTTCAATGTTTAAATCAATATGTAGTTAAGAGCAATTCAGATAAAAGATACTGCATCGCGATTTCATGCTTTTTTCGTAAATTCTATAGACATCTACTCACAACAATAATTCAATGTTCGAAATACATATAAGTAGATAAGGGTTTAGAAATCATAAATTCAAGATTTGATTCGAGAAGGGGTTGCTCTGCATACCTTTTGACGGAAGAAAATTCGAGAAAGCTTGACTTGAGCCCTGAATTTGAAATACTAGTTGTTCTTGCTTCTAAGAATGTTTTGGGGAGGAATGGAATGAGTTATGATGAATAAATTTCACAACATAGGGGTTTGGGGTCGTTTAGCATAGGTGGAGGATGAATTTTAACCAAGGAAAAGACCAAAATATCTCTCAGAACGAGTTTTAAAAGTGCAGAAAATTCTCATCTGACTGTTCAGGTGATGGATCGTCAATCCCTTGTTGAACCATCACCCAAACCATCAAAACATGGCCAAAATTTGGTCCTACTAGTTAAGCCTGACGGCTTTCCTTGGCGGACCATCACAAAGGTGACGGTTCGTCACCCGAGCCGTCACACTTTGGCAGACAGATACCTTCTGGTAAACTGAGCATAACTTTTTACTCCGATATTGGATTGAACGGTTGGTGACTTTGGAAATAAAACTCGAAGATATTTCATTTGGTGGGTCTTGAGCTACAAAAATCCTTATATTTTAGGAGTTATTCTCCTTTGAAATTGACCCTATTAAAATCGTATACGGAAAATCAATCAATAAAGAGGCTTTAAACTTATCTTTATGCTAGATGTTCCCTAGGACCTTAATTCATATCCAAAGATCTTCACACACTAAGGAATCAGTCTTAACGCATATATACCATTAGAAATCTTTAGGTTCGGATCTATACACCTTCGATAAATTGGTCGGATTTTAGCTTAGAAAATTCGGGGTGTTACTGTGGGTTTGCAAACCCTAGCTGTAATATTAAATTCATGAAATTAATATAGTAGTTTTGGACATGAGGATAAAAAAAAATCCTCAATGAAGTCCTGCATACCAGAATTCAAAGAGTTCTTGAAAGAATTCTTGATCTTGAAACCTTTGGAGCTTTGAGAAACTCTTCTAATAGTTCTTGAGTTTTGGGGAGAGAAAATGAGGAATTTGAGACGTTTCTAAGGTACTAGTTCTGGGAACGTGCGTTGCACATTTTTCCTCATTTGTATAGACCTAAACATCTCTGCTTCAAACAATAAAAAAACTATATGTTATGCTATTGCTACTTTATTATGCCAAGGGTGGAGGGGTTAGATAACACACTTGAACTGATAAAATAATAAACTAATGATTAAAATGTATATACACAAATTATTGGAGGGTGCAAATACGAATCTCCATCCAACAGTACATGATTTATTAAATTACTAGAAGCACAAACTTAAAAGAAATTATGGAAAAAAAATAAAGAACGAAAGTTAAAGAGAAGAACTTTGTAACATCAAGCCAACTAATATGAAAAAATATATGATATATATGCCATCATATCATACAAAATGAGAAGAGCTAAACAAAGCAATATATTAAGAAGAAAAAAAAAAGATTGACCCAATAAATAAAAAACTACACAAGAAATATAAGAGGATGAAAACAAAAGTGTAGTATATTAAGAAAAACAAATACATTGGCCATTGCAACATATTCTATCTTACACACCCCTTTCAAAAGACTAAATCATAAGAACAAATTAAATAACCTTTATTACCAATCAACATAGTATAATAATTTAATCATAAATAAGATAAAGCAAATTACATTAAAAAAATGACAAATTACATTACATAGATTAGCAGAGTGTCATGATCTTATGCATGACACTTTATTTTACATTCAAACAACAGAAACAATGTACTTAAAGGAAAAAAGTAAACCATATTTAGTTGAATTTTGTACAAGGATATCTCCTTCCAGCAGATCAAGGAGTTCACCTTTGTTCTTCCACCAAGTAATTGACGTGCTGGTTTGTTCATTCTTAAATAAGTTTGACGGAAGTTGCTGGAGGAATAGTGTTAATTAAGTGAAGGACAAAGTGGTCATTTATTTTTTGAAGAGCATTTTCGTAATCCAACATTCAATTTTGGAGTTTTCCACTTTTAGTATAATATGATAAAACGGATATGGGGAGGTTAAATGGGGGTGAAAGGATGAAAACACCCTTCTAGGAATGTAGAAAGACAAGAAAAAATAAAATTCTCGTCTAGGCAGCAGCTGGAGCACCGCGCCACTCAGTATGCCAGTCATGGCCGGTTGGAATTTCGGCTCTGGCGCGCCATGCCACCCAGTACGCCATATTTGGCCGGCTGAAGTTTTGACTCTGGCGTGCCACGTCTCTCAAAGCACCAACTCGATGGTTTGTCCGGAAACTTGTCTTACGTTTCAAAACTTGTACCACTTGATTTCTAAACTTTAATGAACTTATGAGATGACATTAAATGACTAGAAATGTGGGGTGTTAAACTTGGTGCGACTCTATGTAACATCCCGTACCTTCCCAACCCTACTTGATGACATTGAATAATGTTTACTTAGGTGTCGAGAGTTATAAGTATGAATTTGGTAATGCTAACGACGAGAAAATTGAATTTGGCCACGTACATGCAATTAGACTTTCATAGGAAGGGTTTTGTGATTTCGTGGAGCATTTGGATAATACCCCGTACACATTCCAACCTCATTTGGTGACTTGGAGTCATGTTTACTTGATGATTAAGATCACTAAGTAAGTATGTTGTAGTGTTTTGATAAGGTATTGGACGATATGCAAGTATTGAAGAAGTGGCCGAAAAATTCAGCAAGGTATGAAAACTTGCGCCACTACCCTGTTTCAGGGGGTGTGGCGCAAGCCCCTGATTCAGAGGGCAAGGAAAACTTGCGCCACTGCCTTGCTTTGCAGCAGTGGCGCAAGGCACAAATATTTTGCCTTTCCGGGCTCGTTTTGTAACGCAATTCTACGACGATTCTTAGATGGTTTCTTTTGGTTCTTTGGAGTTCTTTGAGTGTTGTTAAAGTTTCAAATACCTCAATACACTCCTACATACTTCTACATGATCAAACCATGAAACACAAGTAATTATCAAAAATGTGCAAGGAAGCCATGGACGACTAGAATTCCTATTTTTGCGATTGAGACGACGAAGGAGAATCTCGTAAGAAAATATTGTCGTGACATTATGGAATTATTTAAACATGAGATATATGGTGAATTATATATGACAGTTGATGGTCTAAGCTACATGTGCAATTGGGCCCAAAATTAGGGCCCAAAATGAAATAAAAAGACATGGCCCAAAGGGCAAAATGACCCATTCTTCCACTTTGACCACATTTTATGCCAAGGAATGGCTAAGGATGACTTCGGGTCTATGTAAAGCCCCCAAAAATCAGATTTTTATTCTTCAACACACACAACACATTTTGAGAATTATAAGACATTTTCTTTTTGGTTCTCTCAAACCCTAAGAACCCTAAGCCTTTTCTTTGGTGAAGATCATCCTATTCCAAGACTTGGTAAGTATTTATTCTCATGGATTAATATATTATATGCATGGGAGATTATGTATATTATGATAGTTATGTTGGCAAGGTGGTGAATAGTGTATTTTTGCTTTTGGTGAAAGATGTGCCATCTTGGTGATTTGAACTTGAAAAGAGACTTGATGTCTTAATGAAAGAGCATGGTATGGATAAAATATGAACATGTATAGTGTGATTTTGTTATTAAACTTGTTATTTTTCTAATAGTGTAAATTGTGGGATTTTTGCCGATATGTGTTATGAGGTGTATTAAGGTAATTTGATAGATTATTTGTGATGTGATATGGATAAGAAAGTGTAAAGGAGAAGTGTTGTGGTGAAATGTATTGATTCTCATGTATTGGTCAATGTATGGAATATTGGGGGATTTTTGGAATAATAATTTCATCAATGGTTTTGTCAAGGGGAAATGGCATGTTTAAAAGCAAACATGTTACTCATTGATATTATATGCACTTGTAAAGTAATTGATGGTATAAATATGATGTTGTGATGGTGGAGAGTGGAAAGTATAAACTTGGTGTAACGTACCAGTGGTTTATGATACTTTGGTCAATGTTGGGCATGTTGTGGTATTATTGATATGACCATGCCGTAAATGGTATTGTAGAGAAAGAAATAACATGTTAAAGCCAAACATGTGACTTATTGTTATTGTATGCCATTGTAAGGTAATTGGTGGTTAATGTTGGTTTCGTTATGAACTTGTGTTGTAGAGCAAAACACAAGAACGGAGCGGGACTATTGTATGCACGTCTAAGATTGTGTATTCGTATTAAGAATACAAGGTATGTAAGGTTACTCTTTCCGAATCCTTCTACAAGATATTGTTCTTATTGACATTGGGCTTGTTGCAATTCCGAGAGGCTTGAAGTCTATCAATTCAGGGTGACGTATATTGTTATTCATACATGTCCTATTCTTAGATGAATGATGATTCATTTATCTCTTAGTCGTTGATGGAAGTTCCAAAGATGTCATAACGTTGTAAATTCTAAGAGAACTATCTCAACGAGAGTAATGAGGTAAAGAGAGCTTGTTTAGTTTGAATAGCATTATTCCGATCATGTCTTGTTCCAAAGTCCTATAGTATGATGATTATCCTTGTGCCAATTGTTCATAAGTAAGAGTACCAATATCATAAGAGTAATGAGAGAGGTGATGTGCAAGCTAGTATAATTATTCCTCATAAGTGAAATTGTCAATCTCATGAGGTAAAGGAGTGAAGTGAGATGTGCATATAAGTGCGAGCTTAGTTAAGGTGTTAATCTCATGAAGTATAAGAGTAAGGTAAAGCATATTGGTGTGTTTCAATTAGTGTCATGATCCAAAGTTCCATAGAAGTTATACATATGTCTCTTATGCATTGACTATTGTTCCAATGGTGCCAAGATGTTGTGTTTCAAATAATGTTATGACAAGTGAATATATCAATCTCTCACAAGTGAATGAATCAATATCTCACAAGTAAATGTACCAATCTCTCAAAAGTAATGAAAAAGTAATGTGCAAGTTAATGTATCTATCGCTCACAAGTAGAGATATCAATCTTACAAGAGTAAAGACGTGAAGTAATGTATATTTGTGTTCCAAGTTTCAAGAATGTTTCTATCATTGAGGTATCACTCATGGAATGAAAGAAAGAGTGGATGTATGTTAACCCACCAAAGAGTGGATGTATGTTGACCCACCAAAGAGTGGATGTATGTTAATCCACCAAACAGTGGATGTATGTTGACCCACCAAAGAGTGGATGTATGTTAAGAATCTCTCGAAAAGAAAGAATCATTTGTATAGAGGAAGCTCGTGAATAAAGTCAATCTCTTGGAAGTAATTCTCTTGAATGAAAGATATTATATGAATGATAAGGATATGATTGATTGATCGAAAATAACAATGACAAAAGAAGAGTTCATGGTTCCACATATAAGATGATGTTTATCCATATAAAGTATTCTCTTATAATTATTTCCATTGAAGTTCTTATGTATTAATGCAGTTTTTCTTATTGCCTTACATACTCAGTACATTCTTCGTACTGACCCCTCTTGGGGACTTACCTTACATGTTGCAGGTGCGGGCACTAGTAGACCTCCACTGTAGGTTGACAGTATTTGCAGATTTTGTTTTGGTGAGCCCCAGTTGCTTCAGGACTTTCCGAGTCACAGTCGTACATTTGCTTTGATATTATAAATGTTGTATAAAGCGGGGACTTGTCCCGACTTTTAGTTGGTCTTGTAAATGTATCAGTTAGAGGCTTTTGTAGATATATGTGGGTATGGGAATGCAAGAGACGTATGTTCATGTTGACTTGATGGCTCTAACGGCCATAGTTTCATATTGTACATGTTTTCCATGACTTTCGTCATTGACATTTGATATGATATCGGTTACATGAGATAGTACGATGTTCATACGAGGATATGCATATGTACATGAGCAAAGATTGGTTCTCTCGGGCCATATCGGCTTCGGGTGCCAATCACGCCTCGATTGGAAGTCGGGGCGTGACACTCTAGGTGCGTTAGGCATCATCCCAAGCCATTTTTTTCATTTTGGGTTTGTTAAAGTTATTTTTATCTTGAGTCATTCCACCACAATATAAAATAATCACATTTTTAAGACACTTCTGACCTACAATGATTTTAAAGAGGGCTAGATCACTATAGTGGATACTCACATAGTTTATCCCTTTTTTTCTTCTATTTTTGTAGTTGAATGTTATTTATCCCTTTTATTTTTGTCATGAGTAGGAGTGACTAGTTTTTTTTTTAGGGTTGCGTACATTCATGAATGTTGTAGTTGAAGCTTTAGTTAACGTTTGATTATCATTATCAATTTATTTATTCAATCTTTCTCTTAATTTTTTTATTACTTGATCACCAATTGAATACTATCTATGGATCTAGAATTGAACTCAAGAGAGAAATATAGATGTCATATAAGATTAATTGAATGGGGCTTGTTCTTGAACTTGAGCCTCAAGGGAAATATTCACGTTTAGGATACGGATATACCTACTTACCTTGCTGAGTCATTAAACATGAATTATAAATATGTTCTTATTACTTTAATATCATAGAAATATAAGTATTCGAATAATTTGACCACGTGAGTAAGGACTTGAAAGATTCTTACGAGGTAAATTAACTTATTACTGGTAAATTAGATAATCGGATTTGTTAGCTAAAGTGGATGCTCAACAGGATTGATGTTCTACCCGTAACTCTGAAACTTCTCCTATTAATTTATTCAAAAGCGTATTAGTTTAAGCTTACAATTTTTGTTTTTGATTTATAACAATTCAAATCTTGAGAAACTGCTTGGATGAATATCTTGCAATTATTTAATATAATTTGAAGAGTTAAGCGAGGAAGTTCTCATAAATACGATACTCTATTTATCATTACATTACTTATTGACCATGTATAGTTACTTGTGCTGTGGATATATATGAGCACAAGAGTTACAACCTTGATGTGAACAAATGGGTCCATTACCTTTCTAGCAAAGATATTTATACTTCATACTTGTCTTAGTTCTATAATTTTAACTTTCATTCCTAAATTACTGAGCTATTTTATTTACTTTCTGAATGCCATATGAAATTGATGCTTGTATAAAAAGTAGGTAGGAGACAAGAAATTACAACCTTAAGACCGTTATAGTTACGGCTTGCTTAGATTACATTTGCTTTTTCTTACTCCTGAATAGTGAAAGATTGAGCCTTTTTTGTTCAACCCAATTGTTGGTGTTCCAGAGCACACTCTCATCGAGTTACCAATTATACAAACATAGGTTATTTTATATCATTTAGTGTTCCAACTTATCATATGATGCCAATTACGTTATGTTAAATTCAAAATTATTATTCTAAATGAAAGAACAAACTAAAAAGATAACGTTTTTCTCAAAGACAGTTCGCACTCTTCTAGAGAAAAGCTCTTTCTTTTCCCCCAATTGATTGACACGGACTAGAAGAGAATAAAAGGGGAAAGAAAAAAAGAAAAAAGTTCATATCCGTGCATTGCAAATATCCAATTTGACAAAATACATTGCATATTTGACAAGAAAAAGCATATTTATAAATTGTCCACTCTTTATATCACAAACAATTGACTGGTACCCATTAGCATACTGCTCCGTAATATAAGCACTGAGTCACAAGTTATAATATTTCAATTTGATGATACTTCCTAAAGTAAAACTTCTTAATATTTCAGTTTGATGATACTTCTAGCTGGATTGAAACTTCAAGATTAACTTTAACGAATGAGGCGATACTAACGGGATATAATTATATTGAATATATAATACGGATTTAACCCATACACATTGCTAACATATAATTAAATTATGTTATAAGTTGCAAGTTATTATAACTAGTTCAACTTAACGTTGTAATTAATTATATAAAAATTTATTTGCAGTGTCAGGTTCAGTATATACAAGCTTTATTCTGAATCCATGCATAAATTGAGTAAGATGCATGAACCAAAATCCACCCATCACTCTTTAAGAGTTAAACCAGTTATAACTTTCCATGAAAATCAACTCGAAAGGTAACCCCACAATCACATGACATATTTAAGATGGATAACAACTCTGATTTTAGAAGTGGGGTATATAGTTTTAACTAAATTTATGTTTTCTTTCATTTTAGCTTAAAATATGTCATTTTTTTTTAACTATATGTATTCTCATTAAGCTATAAAAATCCAGGTCAGTTCCGATTAATGGTAATGTGTATAATTAAGGAAGGTGACATATATATTTTATATGATTATGTAATAGACGCTTGAGAACATATAAAAAGAAAAATTCAACATTTCAAACAAAAATATCTAATAAAAATACTTTATCATATGTTTTGGTGCTCTCAATTGAAACATGTTATACTTTAGGATGTGTTTGGCATGAAGGAGAAAATATTCTCCTAGAAATGTTTTTTTTTGGAAAACAAGTTGGTTTCTTACTTATTTTCAAGTGTTCGGTAAGTAATCAAAAAAATGTTATCTCAAGATCATATATATGCAATCTGACAAAACACTATAGGGGTGGGAGGGGTGGGGAGTGGGGGCTCGGGGGTGGGATGGTCAAGGGGTAGGGGTTGGGGGAGTTGGGTGGGTGGGAGGACACAAAAAACATAGAATGTCAGTGTACCTTACCAAGCTTTAGTTCATTTTCCAGAAAAATAAAAATGTGGTGTAAAATTTGTTCTTTTGTCGTAAGAACACCTATATTTTGCATGAAATTGTTGAAGAAAATATTAACTAGAACACACAGAGGTAGTGGTATTTTCTGTATATTGATTTATTCTTGGCAAGCTGTTACATTGTTGATGGAGAATATTTTTAATTCTCAAGTGCAGCAGGGAAACATGAAGCAGATGTTGATGGAGATTAGAAAGAAGCACTGGAAGCTGTATCAGAAGGAAGTGATGGCAGCAGCATGTGGTGCAATGTTATACCACACATGGAGAGCTAGAAACTGGAAGATCTTTCAACAAAGGACAATTCAAGCTACTGATTTTGCTAGGCAGATTAAAGAAGAGCTTGTACATAGAATAGAAATGTTAAATGCCTCTAAGAAGGCACACAGGAAGAGAGATTTTGTTAATAGGATCCTTTGCATTTAAGTCTTTGCTGTTTATTCTTTGTAACTAGATGATGATCAGAGGCTCTTCCTGCTTTAACTAGATGATGGTTAAAGAGGCGTAGTGATCACTAGGTGTATTCTTTGATTTTTAATGGTACTGTTTACGTGGTTACCCAAAAAAAAAAGCTGATACATTATTCCATATATATACACGTGAGAATGACTCCATTCTAAAGAGTCCATGAGACTGCCAATATGACTTCAAGTTATACTAGGCATATACTATTGTCGGCTATTGTTAATTGTAATCAACTTGGATTAGAACTACGTTGTCTTACATATCCCTTCATGCTGGTGGAACTGAAGCTTTGACAAGAGCTTGGTGAAAATGTCTGCCAGCTGTAGCTTTGAGGGATCAAATTTGTCACCATAGCCCCTTGTACAACCTTTTTCCATACGAAATGATAATATAACTCGGCATCTTTGGTGTGAGCATGAAGCACTGGATTAGCCATCAAGTGTAGTGCGCTAATATTGTCTGTGAAGAGCAATGAAGGGCAAGACAAATAGATACCGATGTCCCCCAGCAAATATGTGATCCATAAACGATACTCAGCCTCAGCACTTGAATTTGCGACATTGTTTTAATTCTTAGAGGACCAGCTGATAAAATTTGAGCCAAGGAAAACACAGGTACCATATGTTGAACATCGTGTAATTGGGCAACCAACCCATTCAGCATAGGAGAAGCCAGCCAAGTTAAGAGAAGATTTTATCGTGATACACAACCCCAAATAAGAAGATCCAGTAATGTATCGAAGCACCTTACTATCCCAGACCAATAGACCTCTGTTGGACATTGCATAAATTGGTATAAGAGATTCACAGCATGGGAAATCTCTGTGCTGTGAATCTCTGGATGAGTCAAGGTTGTTAGTTGATATTCTACACGCCCTACAAGTTTAGTGAATTGTATATAATTATTTTCTGCGAATGGATCGGATTGCCTAACGTATTCTACCAATGTGATAAGAAGCAGTATATTAAGAACACAAATTTAAACGTGGAAAACACCAAAACCACGACCTACACCTTTGTAGGATTTATCCCAAAATTCACTAAAACAATGAGCCTCCCAAACAATTGATTACAAACTCTGTAACTTAAGGAATTATAAACTCTAATTCCTACAACTCAATAACTAGAAATTTTAAACTCTAATTTCTAACAGGAGAGGTTTGTGATCCCCAATCTCAAAGTTACCCCAACTTGAAGACAAAACTCCTATTCTATTTTATAACACACATGAACTTTGAAATCAAAATGATTACAACTCGAAGAACAATCCTAATACAATCAATCTAAACACTAGCTAGACTCTGCTATATATGGACGTGTTCCTTCTAGGAGTTCTTCACATAACTCTTATGTCACGCCTCGAACCCAAACGGGGTGGATCAGCACCCGAAGCCGTTAAGGCCCGAGAGAACCAACCTATGATCGTGTACATTCATTTACATGTCATCAAGTGAATAAAAATTCTGCCACATAGATGCAATATATCAATGACGGAAGTCAAGAAAAGACATTCAAATAGATACGGGAATTGGCCGTTAGGGCCACATCGTCAAAAAGGTAAGACACACCTTCGTTTGACTTTACAACGTCTACAAAGCCTCTAACAGATACATAACCATGCCTAAAGTTGGGACAAGTCCCCGCTTTATACAACTGTTACACAGTACCAAAACCAGTATATACAAATGACTCGGAAAGCCCCGAATCAACCTGGAGCTCACCAATAGTCTGCAGATGACTTGTGTCCTACTGTGAAGGTCTACTAGCTCCTGTGCCTACAGCAAGTAAGGCAGGTCCCCCAAGGGACGTCAGTACGAAATAATGTACTGAGTAAGTAAGGTTATAAATAACTATATGAAATATAGGAACTCGAATGGAATCAAAAACAAGTGAATAAACAATACTGATATACCACCATACTGTATATGTGGAACCATGTATATTACATTCATTTCTTTCCTTTTACCTTTATATCCATATATTAATATCAATCATACAATGTCTGGGACCAACTGATCAGTGGTAAATAACATTGGGATCGACTCGAGCTAGGCTTATGCCCCCAGAGCTACCACCCATAAATTAATAAATCAGGTTCGGTTCGAGCTAGGCTTTCGGCCCAGAGCTACCCCTGTGTCCAATAATCAATCGGGATCGGCTTGAGCTAGGCTTTCGCCCCCAAAGCTACCACCCGTACTCAACCACATATGCATTACCATACTTCTTTAATTTTCATGAGATTGGTACATTGGTGGTCATAACATTATTGAAACTTTGGAACAATAGTCAACAAATAAGAGACACGTGAATAACAATTGCTAACAAACCTGAAATGAGATACTTTAAAATATTTCGGAGTGAAAACAGGTGTGGTAACGATGTGAACAATAGGTACTGCCAAAGGATATGGAAAATAGTAACCTTACATACATTATCTTTCCAACATGTGACTATAACAATTCAACTTTTCCTTAAAGCGTTACTCTACAATATGAATACATAATGGAGCTTACATTAAAAACCAACTACATTACAAGTTCACAAGGAGATAATGAGCTACGTGACTGCCGTATAACTTCATTCCACCCTCCTACAATACCATTTACAGCCTCACCATACCAACAACACCAAAACATTCCACACATCAACCTAGACATCACAAACCGATAGGATTTCACACCAAGTTTATACTTTACACTCCCTCCTCAACACATTGTCACATTTACTCCATCAAGTCACCTAAATACCTTTCACAACAAAACATAAAAAACAATCCACAATTGATACAATTCAAAATGCCTCCGGACTACCCCCTTATAGCTATCCAAAGGGTACCATGAGTTGGTGATTGCATCCAAGAAGGGTAGAGGGGCCTTGGAGGGTCAAAGAGAAGAAAAGAAAAGCTAAAAGAGGTCCTGTAAGGACCTGCGGAGCAACCTTCCCCCGTAGGTGATAAGGTACTGCCGCAGGTGCCCTCTTGGCCCTGTCCAAGGCCACCTGCGGAGTGACCTGCGTGGTCAGGTGCTTCATCCGTGAGTGCAGATGCCCGAATTGGCTGCGAAGGGTCACTTTTGGGTCCATCTTTGTAATAAATAGTCCATGGCCATAAGTGAGCTTCTCTTTCCATATTTTAGGTTAACCTTGATGCTAATGAACAATTATGGTTTCAAAATGCACATGAACATCACAAGACTGTATTCTCTTTTCACTACACCACGGGTTCCATGCACAATTACATAACAACATTTCCACAAGTCATACACAAGGAGGAAACAAGTTAGGGACATAACCACATCCTAACATGTTGACATTTCATCCATCTAATTCACTTCCTTCAAGATCCTAAGTCCTCTTTCAAGTTTAAACCGCATAGAAGGCAAATCCTTTAGCAAAGAAGCAAAAGTGGACTGCTCAATACTTTTTAAACATAATCAACATGATTTACACAACCCCTCATGCATATAATATATTAAACCATAAGAGTAAACACTTACAAAAGCTTTCAAGGGGAAGATCTTGTCCAAAGGGGTGGTTGCTTAGGGTTTGAGAGAGGAGAAAATATCTCTTGGAAAAATTTAGAATTTGGCAAGTTCGTTTTAGTGAATAAGAGCTGAATGTTCATACTTATATAATCCCTTCAATCAATCTCCCTTTATGGTCATCCTTAGCCAAACTTTTGGTCAAAAATAATGTGTTTACTTTGTCAAATTTTGAATGGATTATTTCCTTTTTGGGCCATGTCTTATTTGCTTAATTTTTGGCCTCAATTGAGGCCATTAGCACACTATTAATTCATCCCAATAAAGTTAGTGGATAATTCACCAACTATCGTAAGTTTAAATAATTCCATAAATGTTAAGGTAGTTAAATAAGTTCAAAAATGTACGGGGTGTTACATCTTAAAGAATTAATCTCTGATTTTTCCTTCCTTTGTATGAGTGCGCAAACAACTTTTTAAAAGCTCTTGGGTATTTATAGATGTTTATGCTTACTTATTCTAAGTCGGTTTATTTTTTCTTCAAAGAAATCTCATTCCTACTTGGATAACTTTCCTGCCTTCCTTTTTTACTTCCTTTTCTTACATGGATTTACCTAATTTAAGTATTCTTTTGTAGTAAGGAATTCATATCTTGAATCAGCATTATAAGCTCTTCAACTTGTACTTGTTTATGTCATCAAATTCAAACGAACAACACTTCTTCACTGCAGGACACTTTAGTGTAGATTGACCATGTTCGTTAACCTATTTCTTGCAACTGTTCCACTGTACTGCTTGATCAATGCGTTTGTCACCAACACTTTGTCATCTTCTAAACCATCACACCATTATGTTCTAACAAATTCTCCCTTTTTGATGATGTCAAACAATTACCATTGTGCATTTCTTCTTTAAAAACCAAGACAAATCACCAAGTACAAATAACAAGAAACACTTTGATGAACCATGTTAGTCAAGGGTTATAAAAACTGCAAAATCCTATATCTTCTCCCTTTTGTCCTCATTGAAAAGGTTAAGCATGTTAATAAGAATATAACCAAAGTTAGATCATTCATGGCCACTGGGGATATCACCAAGACAATCAATTGTAAGATCAACAACCTAAATAAAATATAAAAAGAGAAAATACTGGAAGAAAAATAGGCAAATGATATGTACTTCTTTGATGTATACCAAACATGCACTACAAGATGCCAAATTATCCTCCATGATCACACCTAATTGTGGTGATATAGTAACCCCTGTCTCTTTGAACTTTTTCACAGAAAAACTCAAAATTCTTTAAAGTATCATCCGTGCTAGCTAAGAACATAACCCAAGTAAATCGTGAAAAATCATCCACGATTACAAAAGCATACCTTTTACCACCTATGCTTGTTGTTCTGGTAGGACCAAAAAGATCCATGTAAAGAAGCTGGAAAAGTTTTGAGGTGGGTGCACTTTCTTATGCTTTAAAAGAACTTTGAGTCTGCTTATCCATTTGAGAGGTATCACAAATGTGATATTTTGTGTAGTCTAGCTTTGGAAGTCCACGTACTAGTTCATGCTTAGCAAGCTTTTCTATGAGAAACATGTTGGTATGTCCAAGCTTCTTGTGCCAGATCCAAAGGCTTTCAGATATGGAAGCTAGATATATGTGCTCATCCGAGTTCTTTACAGAATCTAGTATACACATTTTTGTCTCTGCTTCTATGTAGTAAAACCTTTCCTGATTCATCTTCTATATTGCATCGATTCTTTTTAATCAAACTTCTAGGGTTGCATCACACAGTTGATTGATGCTCAACAGGTTGAATTTTAGTCCCTTAACAAGATAAACATAAGTAATATCACATGATTCATTAAAAGTAATAATTTCAATACCAATGAACATCCCTTTTAAGTTATCCCCAAAACGAATAGCACCTCCACTATAATCAGCAATGGATTTGAATAGATATTTATTTCCTTTCATGTGATTGGAACATGGACTGTCAAGATACCACTTTTCTTTTTGACTTTTTATTGTGATGTTCCTGCAAGACAAAGAGATTACTTATTCTTAGGTCCCCAAGAATCCTTGGGTCCTTTGGTGTTAGTCTCATTTGTTTTATCTTCAGGTCTCCCGACCCAATTTTGAGAGAGTGAGTAACAAAACTTGCACGTTAAAAATTTGTGACCTAACTTGCCACAATAGTGAAAGGAATATGAGGAAGTCGTATAGTAAGTTACTTCCATGCTTCTAGTAGAAGATCTGCTACTATAAGAGTTTGTTTTGGCTGACTTTTGTGAAGAGGTCAGTTTATTTGAACTATTGGCAGCATACTGAGCTTTGCTAGATTCAAGAAAGTCATTGAGGTGATTCTTCCTAGTTGACTTGTTTGATTTAGTCAACTAATTAGATTTTATAGATCATTGGTTAGAAATTTTTTTACAGAATTTATTTGAACTTTTAATTCAACAGTTTCTTCATCATAAAGATCTCGTTCAACTTCATCAACTCCTAGTTTTATTTCCAATCTCTCTTTTATTTTTTTTGAATATTTTGAAATCATTGTATAAATTATTCAAATTGTTGATAGCCCAATATAGAAGACTTCTCAAATGATCACAATTGTTACAAGTTTTAGCAGTTACCTCACTGGTTTCTTCGATGGCCATGAAACAAATATTAGATTAGTCCTCTTGTTCATTTTCAGAGTTGTCTTCATCACTCCAACTGATGAATGCTTGTTCTCTTGAGGACCTCTTGATTGCTTTCTTCTTGTTTCATGGCATTTTCTAACAATGTGTCCATACTTTCCACATCCGTAGAATTTTCCTTCGTTCTTATTTTGGTCAATAATGTAACACCCCGTAAGTTTCTGAGTTTAGTTAATTCCCGTAACATTTATGGAAATAGTGAAACATGGGATCTTTGATGATTTATGTATTTAAAATTTGTGGGCTTAAGTTTTGGACCCAAATGAAGCCCAATAGTAATGAAGACATGGCCCAAAAGGGGTATTTGACCCATTTTTTTGACCCATTCTTGTGAGACAAGTTGTTATATTATTATTGGACCAAGTGTGTGGTTCAAGAAGGACAATTAGGGGACTATATAAGGGGAATAAATCAGATTTTATTGAACAAAAATTCTCATGCCAATGTTGGAAATTTCTACAACATTTTTCTCTCAACTCAAACCCTAAGCCTTCATTCCTTTGGTCAAGATCACCTTGGTGCAAGACTTGGTAAGTGTATATTATAATGGTTTAATATATTTTATGAATGGAAGATGGTTTATATCATGTTGGTTATGTTGGTGAAGAGTGAGAAGGTCACTATGTGTAAAACAATTTGTGTTTGCTAAATCGGAGGATGATTTTTGTCTTGAAAACTTGAACATGGACTTGTGATCTTGAAGGAAATAAACTTGATGGACTCAATATTTCCATGTGATATGTGATTATAGTCTTGAATTGTTTTGTCATGATGTATAATGTTTGGAATTTCTATTGTGAAATTGGTTATGGTTTTGGTGGCGTATTGGCCGTAAAGTGTCGTTTTGGGTGTTGTATGTGTGTTGTGAGACCATGGCTGGTTGTTGGCATATAAGATGATCAAAAATATGTTAAAATAAGTTTGGTTATGATCATGGACCATTCATTGCATAAAAAGACCCCAAAAAGACCATTTCGGACCAAAACGGGCACCCGCCCTCGCAGACGAAGCACCAGCGGGCGCAGGTGCCAACGCAGGTGCCTCTGGATACTTCCAAAGGTCACCTGCAGACGAAGGTCATCCACCTGCAGGCGCAGTTGGCTTAGCGGATCGGCCCAGAACTCCGAATTGCTTGTTTTTGCATCCCTTTGGCCCCCCGAAACCCCTATACCCTTCACAGATGAAATTATGAACTTGTGATGTCGTTTTAATGACTTTAAAGTGTCGTATGAAGGCATGTTGGACTGTATTAAGTATGGATTAATGTTCACATGTTGTTATGAGAGAGTAATGGCGACGGAATGACAATGAAGGGACGTAAGGGGTAAGTGTAGTGTGAAATGTTATTGGGTTGTGATGTATTGGTCAATATGTGGTATGTTATGATATTGTTGGCATGTTAATGCAGTGAGTTGAGTTGTGAAGGATGAAACGATGCTATAAAGCATCCACGTAACTCATTGTGACACTTATGCGTTGGTAAGGTGAATAGTTGTTAACAAGAATTCTATTATGAACTTGTGATGTAGAGTAAGACGTACGGAAGGAGCTGGCTCATCGTAATCACATATAGGATTGTACTTTCACATTGCGGACATAAGTTATGTAAGGTTACTCTTCTATATCCTTCTGCAGCATGAATGTTCACATTGTTAGAATACTCATTCGATTCCGAAATGCTCTAAGGTATTCCGTATCCGAAAGTTGGCTAGATTACTCATATGTTCCTTATTCATTGGTCAATGGTGAATCATATGACTCATGTTCATTGGTTGACTTATGTTCATTGATTGACTCATGTCCATTGGTTGACTCACGTTGATCGTCTAATATGTCAAGAGTTCCAAATGTTGTAAGGGATTGCATCTCAGGTTGGTGAACAGTTGATATCCATATGTGTAGTATTTAGTGATCATTATCCTAAGGTTCCAAAAGTGTTCTATTCCGAAGGGGAATAAGTGTCCTACTCCTAGATGAATTATGATTCACTTATTTCTTATTCATTGACTGAGGTTACTAAGCTGTCATAACGTTGTTGCAAAGTCTAAGAGAACTATCTCAACAAGAGTAAGGAGGTAAAGAGGACTTGTTTAGTTTGAATAACATTATTCCAATCATGTCATGATCCAAAGTTTCAATAGAGTTATACACATGTCTTCTCTTCATTAGTAATGTTCCAAAAGTCCAACAAGGTTATGTTCCAAGGTTTCAATAGTGGTTATACTCATGTATCTTGTTCATTAGTCATTGTTCCAATGGTTCCAACAGTGTTATATTTCCATGAAGGTTATGTTTCCAATAATGCTTATTCAAATGTTTCTCACTCATTGATTATTGGTCCCAAAGCTTAGAAAGTTGTGACTATCATTGTGTCAATCTCTCACAAGTAAAAATATCAGTCTCATAAGAGTAATAAGAGGCGATGTGCAAGTTAGTATAATTATTCCCTATAAGTGAAGATGTGTATATGAGTGTGAGCTTTAGTGTTATGATCTCTAATGTATCACTCACCTAGCTATGTCAAGGAAATAAGATTGTGAAGAAGTAATGCACCAATGGCTACTTTATGTTATGTTTCATTGAGAATGGATAACTATCTAAAGGGTATAAGGTTTGTAGAGAACTAATGTACATATGGTTACTAGATGTTACATTGAGTATGGATCACAATCCAAAGGGTGTCAGACAGTTCAAGATGGAACAATCCCAATATCATGTTATGGTATTATTACGATATATATATGACTATGGCCCACTGATCAGCTGGATTTTTGGTATATATTATAGCCCACTGATCAGCTGGATGTCCGGTATTATATTTATATATGATAGCCCACTAAATGTGGATGTCTGGTATTATATTTATATATGATAACCCACTAAATGTGGATGTCCGGTATTATATTTATATATGATAGCCCACTAAATATGGATGTCCGGTATTATATTTATATATGATAGCCCACTAAATGTGGATGTCCAGTATTATATTTATATATGATAGCCCACTAAATGTGGATGTCCGATATTATATTTATATATGATAGCCCACTAAATGTGGATGTCCGGTATTATATTTATATATGATAGCCCACTAAATGTGGATATCCGGTATTATATTTATATATGATAGCCCACTAAAGGTGGATGTCCGGTATTATACTTATATCTTATAACTAATTGAGTGAACAGTAATGAAAATAGTTGTAAAGAGATGAGAATATATTCCTCACGTGTATAGATGTAAATAAACATAAAGATGGTTATAATAAAGTGATAATGATGTGACTGATTGATCAAGTATTGAGACTACTAGAAGTAATGAACATGGTTCCACATATTTCTGGACGGAGGTATATCCATATTGATTATTCTCTTATGTTTAATTTCTTGGAAGTACTTATGTATTATTGGAGTTTCACATGGACTTACATACTCAGTACTTTCTTCGTACTGACCCCTTTGGGGGGATTTACCTTACATGCTGCAGGCACAGGTGTCAGTAGATCTCCGCAGTAGGCGACGAGATATCCGCAGATTGTTGGTGAGCTCCAGTTGCTTCGGGGCTTCCCAAGTCACATGGGTTCACTAGGTTTGGGTATTTTGTAAACATTGTATAGACGTGGTCATGTATCTATTAGAGGCTTTGTAGACATATGTGGGAATATGAAAGTAAAAGATGTACATTCATTTTGACGTAATGGCCCTAACGGCCAAGTTTCATATATTGCACATATTGCCATGACTTCCGCCATTGATATTTAATTACATGAAATAAAATGATATGCATACGCGAACATACATATGAGAGTACATGAGCAAAGATTGGTTCTCTCGGGCCATATCAGCTTTGGGTACCAATCACGCCTCGTTGGAATTCGGGGCGTGACAAGTAATGTATTTACTTTTAGAGAAATTTTGCTTACCTTTTATGTTGAATCTGGTACTTCTGAGAGTGTCAATAAAAATCTAGTGATGAGTGCTACTTCATCTTCTCCAAACTCACTTTTGTCATCCTGGGTTTCCTCTGCTGCTTTGAAAGCGACTACTTTTTTCTTGTGATCATCTTAACCACGCTTGTTGAGATGATACTTTTCAAATGCTATCAGATCTCCTCTTAAATCATCATAGGTCATTTTGTTGATATCCATACTTTCAATAGCAATCACTTTTGCATGCCATTGCTGAGGAAGACTCTTAAGGATTCTAGTAATTTAATCTAATAGGGAATAACTTTTTCTTAATGCTTTGAGTTCACCAAGAATTTTACTGAATCGGGAAAACATACTTTTAATAGATTCTCTTCCTTCATCTAAAATAACTCATATTCATGGACAATCAGGCTCAAGATAGTTTTCTTAACTTTGTATGTTCCCTCATATGTAATTTTCAACTTATCCCACATTTCCTTGGCAGTTTCACAGCTGGAGATTTTCTCATATTCTTCACCACTGATTGCATTGTACAGAACATTTTTGGCTTTTGAATTGATTTGAATTATGTCCATATGTTCATTAGTATATTTTTCCAGAGATGGAACATCTTCAATTTGGGGAATTGATGTCACCCAATTTGATCACCTTTCATGCCTTCATATCGTAAGAGTTGATGTATGTTTCTATTCTATCTTCCAATAAGAGAAATGCTTACCATTGAAGCAGGGAGGTCTAGTTTGAGAGGTTCCTTCTTAAAATAGTGCACTGATAGTTTATTGTTGAGACATGATCTTTTTCTCACTTGTTGTTAGGCAATATTTTTGAGAGACCTTGCTCTGATACCAATTAAAAGTGTGAGAGAGGGGGGTGAATTTCTCTTTTTTGATTTCTTAGTCGATTGCATTGGCGTGCCAGTTGACTTAGAAAAGTAGTAAACTAAATGCAGAATATAAAGTTACGAAAGGTAAATTGAGACAAGATGTTTTATATTGTTTGGGATCCCTAATGGATCTTACTCCAGTACCCTCGGGTTGAAAGGGTGTACTACTAGTCTTTTCAAAGATTGATTTGATACAAAATTTGCTTTTGAGAGCAACGCATAAGTCTACTCTCAGTATCTTTTTCTCTTTGGTCTTTTGATACTAAAGCCTCACCAGCAATATTTTTCTCTCCTCTTCTTTTGTTACATAGTAAATATCACTGAATTACAATGCTTATGAAAAGTAGAGCAAAGAATGGTAGATGGTGTTGACACCCAATTTTGGCTCTCCGTGCTTAAAATTAACGTCTTCAGGCTTCCTGATCGTTAAAGAGCACAAAATACATTTTTTTCACATACTTTTACAATTCATTGATAATTATCCTTAATTTTGTAAATATTAGGATTTTTATCAATTTATTATCATTTTAAATTTTTTCACAGTCATCTGCACACGTACATAACATAACACTACAATTCTTTGCAGTACACTACATTTTTAACTATTTACATCATAATACATTTTTCAGGATAGTTATATTTTTATTATTATTTATATTTTCTGTAATTACATATTGACATTTACACATTTTTGTACATCATTTAATGCAATCCGTAAATGATAAGTCGGATCAATTATTTTGATACACGGAGAAATAATTCGGTCAAGTCGAGGTCTTGTCACCTTTATTAAAGGTGACTTGTCACTTGTCACCTTTATTAAAGGTGATGTGTGACATGACTACACAAGATTTTTATTCTTTGAGTAATAACATTATATTTTGGTTAAAAGAATTAAAATACCCGTTATATAATAACTAATAAACTAAAGTAGTATTTAATGGATAAGGAAAAATTCTTTTATTTTTTGGATAAAAGAGGGGGTTGATTTTTATTATAAATAGAGGGGGAGGGGGTGAATTGTTTTTCTTGAACACAAGAAGAAAAATACACACACACATAATTCACACACACACTACACATATACACACTACACATACACCACAGGTACAGAGACAGATTTGGGCTCTCTCTCTCTCCCTCTATCGCCTCTCTTCGTTACCAAAGGCCAAGCGCCGCCGAAATCCGGCGAAACGCCAGAGTTCCACAGACACCACTAACACCGATGTTCCTCTATCATCTCTCTCTTCTCCTCTTCTCGCTGCTTTCTCTCCCCCAATCCCATTCTGCCGCTTCCTCGCCGGATTTGGTGACCGGCGAGCTCCGATCAAACTCCGCCACCATCAACCCCTCCTCCTTTCTCTTCATCTACCCTCATGCTACCACTGAGCCACCCATGCCGCCTCCTTTCCCGCTGTTGCTTCACCGGAGGTGATGACCGGCGAAGCTTCGGCCATCACCATGCCATCAACAGCTTCCTCTCTCCCTCTTCCCCTCTGTTCTGCCGCTTCTCGCCGAAGGTGATGACCGGCTAGCTCCGGTTAGCACCACCACCGCGTCTCCCCCCTTGTCCCTCTCTCACAATTGTCTTGAATGAGTAGTGTCCAGATCTGGCCGGAAGTTTCTTCTCGGTATTGCTCCGGAGTTTGCCGTGGAAGCAGCGCCGCTGCTCCCTTCCGTTCACATCCACCGTAATACTGAAAATCATATTGTTTGTATTTGGATTTACATTTTGGTGATATTCCTTTACTTGGTCGGAGTTTTAAAACTCCGGCGACCTTGTTTTGCTCCGTCAAGGATTGCTTTATTTGGCTACTGATTATTTGGTATTGTTGCTTGTACACCATTTGGATTGACTCCCATACCCCATACAGATTCTCCAATGAATATTTTGGCTTTATTTTGGCCGATTTTGCGAACTGCTGCTACTGTTTTGCTTTGTTTTAGCTGTCTTTACCATCAATATGATGTTGCTATATTTTGTTGCTATTCTCTGGACTGTTTTGCTGATTTAGGGTCGATTTTACCCGAAAAAATTTAGTCCGGCGGATGTTCTACTTTGCTACTGATTGGCTGATTTTGGACTATTTTGGGGGTTTCGTCCTTTCACCGTTTTGTCATTTACTATACTGATAATGAACAATGCTACAACAATGGCCAATGAAAAAATATCCGTCGATTTTTGAGGCCTCCACAAATAAAAAAACGGGATATTACGTCTACAAATACGTAACAATAAATAAATAAATTTGGGCGATGACGAAATCTTTACATTATCACGAAAACATAAAAGTTTTATGATTCGTATCTAGGCAAGGCGATTTAGGATGGACGATAAATTCGAGCAACCACTTCGTAGCCATGGCGTATCTAAAACTTAATCCGAGCCCACTTTATAACAAAAAATCTATTTTTACACATACACATATTTTATTTTGATAAATATTTATTCATTACTAATATTTATATCAAGTGTGTATACAGGTTTTTGGAGACACTTTCAAAAGATGATGCTAAAAAGAAATATGGAGATTCCCTCAAACTCACAATTTGTATTTACTTTTGGTCTTACAATTGTACAAATGTTAATTATAGTGAAACTTTACTTTTGGGGCGTCGGGAGGGAATGTCCTTTACTTACATGTGCGTTAACACGCGCTTAGGCAAAACTTAGGCCGTAAATACTAACATAAAAGATTAAATTGATTCAAGTATTTAATTAGTTAATTCGCATTTTTTGTTAGAAAAATATCGTAGTATCCTCCTTTAAAATAAATCTTTATATTTATTTAATCTTTACGGCACATTCCTTCAATGATTTTTTAAGTTAAAATACTATCGGAGAATAATTTTATACAATACACATATTTTTTCTTTCCATATATAACAAATAAAAAGTGGTTTCCTTTCATAAAAAATCACTTTCTTCCCATGCATATTTCATACATATTTTATACAATATACTTTTACATAATTTTTATACATACATTTTATAATGATAGATTTTATTTATATATTTAATACATCTTTTCTATATATATATTATTACATTATTTTAGTACATACTCTACATATTAATACTTTTTTAAGAGAATGATTTTTACCTCCTCCCTCCTTGATAAATTTAGTCTAGTCGGGTACCACCTTTGTGGATTCCGAAGGGTGCCTAATCCCTTCCCTTCGGAATAATTTGAACCCTTACCTAGAATCTAAACTGGTTTTCGCAGATTAAAACAGAAGTCATACATGTCGTTAATTAAATAGGTTTCCTTATTTTCCTTAAAAATTAGGTGGCGACTCTGTACAAAATTCAATTCTTTTAGAGTCCATAAGTCGTGCTTGTTTTAACCTTGGTGAAAATAGGGCATTGACAGATGGTAAAGACTAGCAGTATATAGTTTGTATTCCTTCAAGGTCCTTTAAATAGATGGGAATATGACTGTTGAAGGATGATGCAACTCAAGAGATTTTGATCCTTGTAAAAAGGGAGTGGAATATCCTTTTTTCAAGAATAAGAGAGAGTCATTAATGACTCTCCTGAATCAACCGCTTCTTTGGTGGATGATTTTACTTCCTTCCGTTCTTGAGCAGATTTGATTACGCCAAGATGGGTATAATAATCTTCTTCCTTTTCAGAACTCTTTGAGCTTGATTTCTCCTTGACTTAAGGATAACTTTCCTTAAGATTTCATGTTGGACTTTCCTTCTACATCATCCTTACTTCTTGTGATAGTTCTTCGATTTTCCTTAGTAGCGGCTGCCAGCATTCCTTTAGTTAGGCTTTCCTTATTTTCCTGCAATCACAATTATCAATCTTTAAAACCCCAACATTAACTAAATTCAAAACATTGATGTTAGAACATGATGGTATGATGGTTTTGAAGATGTCAAATTGTTGGTGACAAAAGCATTGATCAAGCAGTGCAGTGGAACAATTGCAAGAAATAGGTTAACGAACATGGTCCATCTACACTAATCCTACAGTGAAAAAATGTTATTCATTTGAATTTGATGACATAAAGCAATACAAGTTGAAGAGTTTATAATGCTGATTCGAGATATGGATTCCTTACTACAAAAGGATACCTAAATTAGGTAAATCAATATAAGGAAAAGAAGTAAAAAAGGAAGGCAGCAAAGTTGACCAAGTAGGAATGGGATTCCTCAATTAGGTTCCAAAAAGGAATGTGATTCCATTAATAAAAAAGCAAAACTACTTAGAAGAAGCAAGCATCAACATCAATAAATACCCAAGAGCTTCAACAAAGTCGTTTGCGCACTCATACAAAGCAAAGGCAAAATTGGAGATTGATTTTTGAAGTTCTACATGAAGTACTTCTAGAAGGAGTAGGTCCATACATAGCAGAGTCTAGCTAGAGTTTAGCTTGATTGTAATCATTTTGATTTCATAGTTCTAGTGTGTTATAAAATGGAATAGGAGTTTTGTTTTCAAGTTGGGGTGACGTGGAGATTGAGGATCACAAGCCTTTGGAGGTTTGTGTGTTTTTAGGAATTAGAGTATATAATTCCTAGTTGTTGAGTTGTAGTATTTTGAGTTTACAATTCTTTAGGTTATAGATCTTGTAATTAATTGTTTGAGAGGCTCATTGTTTTAGTAAATTTTGGGGTAAATCCTACAGAGGTGTAGGTCTTTTTTTTTTACACCTATTGTGAGCCAGGTGTTTTCCACGTGAAAATGTTTGTTCTTAATTTACTGGTCTTATCACATTGGTGGAACATTTCAGGCAACCCGGTCCATTCACAGAAAATAATTAGCTATAATTCACTAAACTTTTAGGGTGTGTAGAATATCAATTGATATCAAAGCAAACTATCTTGTTAAAATGCTAACACCTTAATATAAGATAAAGATGAACTCTGCACCCCCTACTAGGCATTGTGAAGGACAATCCACTACCAGACTTCCATTGTTTAATGAGACTCACTTTATATGGTGGAAATCTTGCATTGAAGACTTCATTCAAGCTTAAGATTATGAGTTATGGGATAGAATAACTATTGGACCTACCATTCCTATTAAGACTGTGAAAGGAGTGCAAGTAAAGAAAACTAGAGCTGAATTCAATGATGATGACCTTACTGCCTTGAAGAACAAAGCCAAAGCCAAAAACATACTTGTGTGTGTCCTTGGTCCTGATGAGTACAACAGAGTTTCAAATTGTACCACTACCAAATAAATTTGGGATGCTTTGTTCAATGCACATGAAGGCACTAGTCAGATGAGAAAATTTAGAATTGTTATGTTGTTCACTGAATATAAGACATTCAAGATGAAAGATGGTGAAACTTTACAAGAGATGATTACTAGACTCACCACCCTGGTGAATAAACTGCCATCCCTAGGAAAGACATTGACTACTGAGGAACAAGTAGTCAAGGTTCTAAGAATCCTTCTAAATGCTAGTTGCGATGTGAAAGTTACTGCTATTAGGGAAACAAAGGATCTCATTATCATGACTCTTGATAAATTGGTAGGGAATCTGAATACCTATGAGATGAACATGACCAACCCCAAAAAGGTGGAAACCAAGAAGAAGTCACTAGCCTTAAAATCTTATGAGAGTGATGACTTATATTTGGATGGAGAACAAATGTCCTTCATCACCAAGAACTTCAGAAAATACTTCAGAAAGATAACAGGAATGACAGGAATGGAACAACTAGTAGACATCAGTCCAATGATCGATCACAAAGTGGTTGCTTTAAGTGTGAGAAAACATATCATATGATCAAAGAATGTCCTTTATGGGAAATAGAATGGAGGAAGGAAATAATGGAGAAGGAATAAAAAGCCAAGGACAAAGGTGAACTCAAGAAATCTCATGCCATGGTAGCTGTTTGAAGTCCTGAAGAATCTGATAGTGATGGAGATGATGCTACATTCATAGCTATGGGTGATTCTGATCAGGAGGAAGAGGAAAAGGAAGAAGCTAGCAAAACTGAGGTAAGAATCCTTGAACTAAAAGATAAGCTTCATCTCTTCTCTAAGAAAAAATTAAGAACCTTATTAGTTCATCTAATTGATGAATTGCATGACTTAATAACTAATAGATATCAGTTACTCAAAAATCTTGCCAACATCAAGTATAAACTTATAGTTACTGAAAAAGGAAAAAGCACTATTGAGAAAGAAAATTGTACTCTGAAGGAAAAGGTAAACCAACATGGTGCAAAAATACTATCTCTTAAGTCATAAGTTCTCAAAATCTGCATCACTGATAAAAGGAAAAATACTGCTAGTGATGGATTTCTAAAGATTGTGTTTTCTCTTAAATAAAATAATGAAGATTTACTCTTTGAAAAAGAAAAAATAAGAAAACTTAATTAAGAGAACTCTAGATTAAGACTGGATCTTTAAAAGGCTAGCAGGTGGACTCAATCCTATAGAATTGTAAATCATCTAAGCAATAGAACTCACAGTGAAAAGGCTGGACTAGGATTTCACAAAGAAACTATTCTTACAGAGGATCTATGTTATACTTGTGTAAAACTAGGATATCCTACCACTGAGTGCCCTAAGAGCAATGAGATAATAAAGAAAAATAAAGAATTCATTAAAAGAAAAGGTTTCTTAACTCTCAAAGAAAATAAGTTCTTAACTGAAAAATGGACTTGATTCTCTCCAAGAAAAAATAGTGATGATATCTCTGTCAAAAGAAATAGGTATATCGACTTGTTTACAACATGGGCTAGAAGAAACTTGATTTATCCATTTGCTCATAAGAGAGGACCCAAGCCCATCTAAGTGCCTAATACTAATCTATAAAATGTTTTACTGGTAAGAGTAAGAGGGGGCAAGAAATACTGGTACAAGGATAGTGCTTGATCAAGACATGCGATTGGAGACAGACAAAAATTTCTATCACTCACCTCACGGAAGGATATGTATCATTTGGAGATAAAAAGAAGGGGATCATTGCTAGAGTAGGAAAGATCAGTAGGACATATAGTAAATCTTTGGAAGGAGTCTATCAGGTTGAAGGACTGAAGCACAATTTTCTGAGCATCTCTCAATTGTGTGACAAAGTGAACAAAGTGATCTTCACCTTTTCAGGATGCACAGTCAAGAAGCTGGATTAAAAAAAAGTAGTGCTCATTGCAAGAAGAAACAAAAATATGTATAAAGCGGACATCTTGGGTGCATCAAACTTCAATCTATCATGTCTTAGTGTAACGGACCATAACTCTCTACTATGCGACAAAAGACTTGGTCATGCTAGTATGCAATAGATAAACAAGCTTTCTTCAAAAAACTTAGTCATAGGGCTTTCTAAAGCTAAGATGAAGGATGACAAAACATGTAGTTCTTGTGTAAGGGGGAAGCAATTGAGAACATCTTTCAAGACAAAGAATCTGGTAAGTACAACCAAGTGTCTTGAACTGATCCACATGGATCTCTGTGGACCCAAGGGAGTAAAAAGCAGAGGAAAAAAGAGGTATGTGTATGTTGTAGTAGATGATTATTCAAGATTCACCTGGACTCTTTTCTTGGCCTCAAAATATGATGCATTTGATGTGTTCTACATATTTGTCAAGAAGATGAAAAGATACTTGGAAACTTCTTGGTCTCTATCATATCTTACCATGGAATTAAGTTTGAGAATGCCAAATTTCTAGAACGCTGTGCAGTTAACGGAGTAGATCACAACTTCACTACTCCTAGAACCCCACAACAAAATGGAGTAGTTGAAAGAAAGAATAGAACTTTAGAAGACATGTCTAGAACCATGATGATTGCTGGAAATCTTGCTCAAAATATGTGAGCTAAAGCTTCGAGTACTGCTTGTTATATCATCAATAGATGCATGACTACACCTATCTTGGAGAAGATTCCATATGACCTTCTGAAAGGAAGAAAACCTAACATATCCCATCTCAGGGATTTTGGTTGCAAGTGTTTCATTCACAATAATAGAAAGGAAAATATAGGAAAATTTGCTGCTAGAAGTGATGAAGGAATTTTTTGGGTACTCTCTGCATAGTAAATCATATATGGTGCTGAAAAAATGAACAAACTATGTTGAAGAAAGTGTTCATATAGTATTTGATAAACTAAACACTATGCCTGAGTCTACTTATCAAGATGATGATGAAACAAGAGATAATACAAAGGAATAGGTCAGTATACCTGGTCCATCAAATGAGTAGATGAAGGGAACATTGACAAAGGGACAACTGAATAGGAAACTGAAACAACTGAGAATCCAGTTCCATCTTCAAAAGAAAATGCAAAAAGTTCACAAGAACTAACAGTCAAGAATTACAAATGCAAGAGTTCTCATCCAATTAATATTGTTTTTACTGATCTTACTTCCAGTATTACTACAAGATCAGGTTTCAGAAACCTATATGTATTCAGCGCCTTTTTATCATTGATTGAACCCAAAAATGTAAAGGAAGCTTTCTTTGATGAAGATTGGATACTGGCTATGCAGGAAAAACTGAATCAATTTGAAAAAAGATGTGGCACTTGATTCCTCCTTCGATGGGTGTACAGGAATAAGCTAGATGCGAATGGTATAGTAAAAAAGAAACAAGGTAAGGCTGGTGGTCCAAGGGCACAATCAAGAAGAAGGAATTGACTATGATAAAAAAATTTCTCCTGTTTTACGGCTGGAAACAATTAGGTTGCTCAGTGTATTTGCTTCATTTATGGAATTCACATTGTATCAGATGGATGTGAAGAGTGAATTCTTGAATGGAAAGTTAATGGAAGAAGTCTATGTGAAATAGCCTCCTGGATTTGAGAGTACTGAATTTCCTGATCATGTCTACAAGTTAGACAAAATGTTGTATAGGCTAAAACAAGCTCGAAGAGCTTGGTATGAAAGGTTATCAAAGTTCCTACTAGAACTTGGGCACAAAAGAGGTAAGATTGACAATACCTTGTTCTTGAAGACTAATGAGAAGGATCTTCTGATTGTCCAGGTATATGTAGATTATATCATTATTGGTTCCAAAAATAAAAAGATGTCTCAAAAATTTTCCCAACTCATGAATGGAGAATTTGAGATGAGTATGATAGGAGAACTAAATTGCTTCCTAGGTCTTAAAATTAACTAGACTCCAACTGGTACTATGATCCATCAACAAAACTATGTGAATGAGCTACTTAAGAGATTCAAGATTGATGAAGCTAAAGGGATTAACACCCTCATTGCTACTACAACAAACTTAGACCTTGATGAAATAGGCCCATCGGTTGAGGAGAAGTTGTACAGAGGCATAATTGTCTCACTCTTGTATCTTATTGTGAGTAGACCTGATATCATTTTTTGTGTTGGACTTTGTGCAAGATTTCAAGCCAAACCAAAAAAATCTCATTTTCAGGCTGTGAAGAGAATCTTGAGGTATCAAAAAGGGACTACTTACCTTGGTTTATGATATTCTAAAGGGAGAAATTTTGATCTTGTTGGGTACTCAGACGCTGATTATGCTGGTTTTCTAGTGGATAGAAAAAGTACCTCGGGTATGGAAGACTTTCTTCGATCATGTCTGATCTCCTAGTCCACCAATAAGAAAAACTATGTTACCCTGTCAACGGCTGAAGCTGAGTATGTAGCTGTTGGATCTTATTGTACCCAATTGCTGCAGATTAAATAACAACTACTGGATTTTGGTGTGGATGTAGGGTGTGTTCCCATCTTTTGTGACAAAACAAGTTCTATCAATATTGCCAAGAATCTAGTCCAGCACAAGCATACCAAACATATTGATTTATGACACCATTTTCTCTGAGAAAATGTGGAAAAAGATCATGTATCTATTATTTTCTTCTCCATTGAAGAATAAATTGCTGACAATTTTACTAAGGCATTAAGTAGGGAACAATTTGGAAAAGAAAATAGGTTAGACTTGGGGATGATTACGATTGAATGAATTCACCCTCAATGGTTGGCTAGAAATGAGTATGCATTAATTTTATTTTGAATAAAAGTTGCTTGGTTAGTTTCTTCAATCTTGCACATTTAGTTGTGTGTCCCAAGTCCAGTTGTTTGATATGATTAACTTATATTTGTATTAAATTGAGCTGCAAAACAGGGAGAAGTTAGCATGGGTGACTTCATATTTTGGTTCATCAGGCATGCATCTGCACTATGCTACAATAACTTTCTAAGATAAAACACTTGAGCTTACCTGTTCCATATTACAGATCTCTAAACTAGTTACTTTGGAATCTTCACAAAACCCTTTATTGTTCAAAAAACCTTCAAAATGTCTCCTTCTCATCAGGTTTATGCAAATACCTCTCTCCAAACTTTGTGACATCTCCCATCCAAAATTAAAAAGGGGAGATTTTGTGCTAGGCTGCATTTGAAGAAAATAAAAAAAAACATCTTATGGGAAGTCTAGTTGGAGATAGTACAAAGAGTTATTTTTCAATTCTTGAGAGAGAAAATGCCTAATTCACAAATATAAAGACAAGGTTGACTCTACTTATTCCATTTGTTCCATCATTCTCTTTAGTCTATGTAACACCCCGTACATTTCCGAACTCATGCGAAGACCTTAGCATCGATGGAAGCATTTAAATTAAAGATAGTAAGTGAATCATGTATTAAATTTATTGGGCTGAATTTAGAGGCATGTTTTTGGACTCAATTGATGCCCAAATTTAATAAATAAGAATGGGCCCAAATGGGTAATGATCCATTTATAAATGGACCAAGTCAACATACCAATAATTTGGCTTTTCTTGACCAATAATATGGCTAAACTTCGCCATAAAGGGGCTGTGGAAAAGGGAGTATTTAAGCTGAAAAATCATCTCATTTCCACACAAATACACTTAGAAAAAATCCGATTTTCAACACAACACATTTCTCTCTCAAAGAAACCCTAGCCACCCTAAGCTTCCTTAAGGATTTTTGGACAAGATCTTCCACTTGCAAGCCTTGGTAAGTGTTTAAACTTGTATATTAATGTAATACATGCATGATATATGGTTTGAAACATGTTGTTTATGGTTAAAAGGCATAGGGAAGTCCACTTTTTAAGTGGCAGTCCACTTTTGCTTTCGGCTAAAGGATTTGCCGTTTTGTGGTTTAAACTTGAAAAGGGGTTTAAGGCCTTGAAGGAATTGAATAATATGGACTAAATTTTAGTATATTTAAGTGTGGTTCTGTCCCTAATTCGTTACTTTTGTGTATGGCTTGATGGAAATTTTTTTACGTAATTTTACATGGAATGTTGGACGTAGTGAAAAGAGAATACTTTCTTGTTGTGCTAAAGTGATTCTAAAATTGTGTGGGCTAGTTTTGGTATATTTTTGTGGAAGGTATTTATGTGACTTGATGGAATAAATATGTGGAGTTGTATTGAGGCGGAAACGTAAAGTAGAAACTTGGTGTAAAATCCTATCGGTTTGTGATGTCTACGTTGATGTGTGGACTGTTTTGGTGGTGTGTGGACTGATTTGGTGGTGTTGTTTTGAGAAAGCAGTAAGTTATAGTGTAATGTGGTGGAATAATGTAATTTGGTAGTATAAGGAAAGGGGGAGTGATGCACCATGTGTTTTGGAGGTTGGACGGTTCTTACTTTCCGTTAAGCACCTACTTACCGTCTTGTGAACTTGTAATGTAGTTAGTGGTTAATATAAGCTTCGTTATGTACTTGCGTGTAGAGTAGACGTAAAGATAAAATTGGAGTGTTGTATTCACTAATAAGATTGTGTATCCATATTGGGGAATTAAGGTATGTAAGGTTACTCTTTCCATATCCTTCTGCAGCACATAGTATCACATTGTCATTATACTTGTTCCATTCCGAAATGTTCAAAAGTATTCCATTTCCGGTTATTAATCATTATTACTCACATGTTCCTTATTCATTGATCAATTGTGATTCACATGACTCATGTTCATTGGTTAATGTTCCAAAGTTCCAATAACATTGTAACCACTAATGTACCAATCTCATAACAAAAGAATTAAAGTAATGAACACTTGTTGAGTACGGGTGGCAACTCGAAGGGGCGTAAGCCTAGCTAGAGGCGATCCCGAATGGATATTGAGTACGGGTGGCAACTCTAAGGGGAGAAAGCCTAGCTAGAGGCGATCCCGAAAGTTCATTGGAAATGGGTGGCAACTCAAAGGGGCGAAAGCCTAGCTAGAGGCGATCCCGATTGTTATGTTATTTCCCACTGATCAGTTGGGCCCGGGCATTACATGATTGATGATGAAGTAAAGTAAAGTAAAGTAAAGAAATAAATGTATATGATCCCACATGTATACCTTATGGTAATTTATCTACATGATGCGTTCACTTGTACTTGATTCCATTAAAATTCCTATATCTCATACGGTTACTTATAGCCTTACATACTCAGTACATTATTCATACTGACATCCCTTGTGGGACTTACCTTACTTGCTGCAGGTACAGGTACTAGTAGGCCTCCACAGTAGGACTTGGATATTTCTGCGGATTTTAGGTGAATTCCAGGTTGCTTCGGGGCTTTCCGAGTCCTATGTATATGTTGGTTTTGGTATTGTATCACAGTTGTGTAAAGCGGGGACTTGTCCCGACGTTAGGATGGCTGTGTTCATGTATTTATAGAGGCTTTGTAGACGATGTGGGACAAACGAAGGTTGTATATTATGTCATGGTGGCCCTAACGGCCAAGTTTCATATTTGTAGGTATTTATCATCACACATTTTCCATGACTTATGCCATTAACATCTTGCATCTATTTGTGATATTGATAATCATAGAATGACTTGCGCATGAGTTTACAGGGATAAAAATTGGTTCTCTCGGGGCCTCAACGGCTTCGGGTGCCATGTCCGCCCCAATGGGATTTGAGGCGTGACAGTCTAAAAATCCAAACATTCCTCGTTCTGTCAGAAAAAGTTTGAGGAACAAAGGCAAAGGAAAAGCCTCCTCACCAGTTCATCTGGATTTCAATATCTCCGCTCACTCTATGTCATCAAATTCCTGTTCTCCCAAATCCTCTCTTAAGTTTCCCATGGATGATGAAGATGTTTCAAACTCCAAAAAGAAGTTCAAGTTTGATTTTGAATGTTCTCTCGAAAGTAAAGTTGATTTTTGGGGGCCCCTGTCAGGAAAATTTATTTTATTCTCTAAAGGACAAAACCCTAGTTCATGGTGGGGTTGTAGACCTTAATCTTTTGTCCTCTCTTCTCTGTGACATTAAAGATCTGTTTGAACTTTAGGGATGGGCCAATTTATTTTCTACTTCCTCTTAAACTATTTATGAACCTCTTATTTGCACGTTTTATGCAAATATTCGGTCTTCAAAACCTAATGATCTTTAAACTCTAATCATGCACAAGAGCATCTTTCTTGATTGTTCTATTTTCGATCATATCTTTCATATTCAAACCTCAGGCATTTCTGTTCCTACTAAGAGTCTATGATCTTCTGATCTTGAAGTCACTTTTGACTAGACTAAGCGGGTAATGCCTTGGGTGGCCTAAATCCTCTGTCCTCCCAATTGGATCGCAAAGACCTTTATTGTGAGACAAGGGTTATTGCCCACATTATCACCACTACTCTTATTCCTCATGTTGTTTCTCTCTCCACTCTATCTCTGCGTGATACTCTTCTTACTTATAGCATTGTGCCTAAGTGTAAGTTCAAGCTTTTATCGCTCATTCTCAATAACATGACTGAAGTTCCTTTTGTTCCCCTCAGTCTCCCTTATAGGATGGTTATCTCTCACATTCTGGAGGTTAGTCAACTAAATTTGATGGAGGTCCCCTCTATCACTATTTGCCAATGCTATAACTCTTGAGCCTTTAAAAGTATGGGCTATACTCGTGTATGTGACTCTTGGGTTCCTAAAGCTAAGAATAAAACTCCTGCTCCTTCTATTCCAAACTCTGTTCCTTTCTTCTCCTGCCCTGCTATTTCTACTGATATTCTTGGTAAGCTGATAAAAATTAATGACAGGCTTGACTCCTTCAAGGATTTGTTGCTCTTAAATCAATTTCAACTTGATCGCATCCGGGATGTTACTAAGGTGACTGGGTTTGATGTGGCCAAACTTCGTCTCAAGATGGACAAAGTCATCCAAGAAGCCATCAAAGTCGCCCCCAAAATTTAGACTAATGGTGATCACATTACTGAGACCCTGAATACCAAGTTTGACACTCTCAAGGAGGCGATTGTCAACACTATGTGCTATCTATTCAACATCCGCAATCCTCAGATTTCTCTGTTCTTGTTATGCCTAGATAATTAATTTCTTTTTGCTCATTTTTTTGGGTCTGTAAACTCTTAAAACAATGTTTTTGCTTTCTTGTCTTGCTTTGTGCTATCAGTATGCTCTGTTGCTCTATACTTGTTGCCTTATTTTCGTTTTTGATTGATGTCAAACGGGGAGAAAGGCTTGGTTTTGTTTTAAGTTTTTTATAGGTATGATTAAACTAGGCAAGGGGAGCAAAGCATATGAGTCAACTAGTCAGCGGAAGCAAAGCTCAATAAAAATTAAGTTGACTCATAAGTAACAAGAAAGTTAACTACATACCCACATACCCTCCTTTTTTGTCATCATCAAAAAGGGGGAGATTGTTAGTATTTTGAATTTATTTAATGTTGGGGTTTTAATGATAGACAACTGTGATTTGCAGGCAAATAAGAAAATCATAACGGGAAGAATGTTGGAAGCCACAACTAAGAAAAATCAAAGAACCATAACAAGAAGTACAGATGATGTAGAAAGAAAGCCCAAGATGAGATCTTAAGAAAAGCTATCCTTAAGTCAAGGAGAAATCAAGCTCAAAGAATTTTTAAAAGGAAGGAGATTATTTTACCCATCTTGGTGTAATCAAGTCTTCTCAAGAATGGAAGGAAGTAAAGAAAAATCATCCACCAAAGACACGGTTGATTCAAAAGAGTCATTAATGACTCTCTTATTCTTGGAAAGAGGATATTCCACTCCATTTTACCAAGGATCAAATATCTTGGGTAACATCACCGTTCAATGGTCATAATCCCATCTATTCAAAGGACCTTGAAAGAAGACAAACTGTATATTACTAGTCTTTAACATCTACCATTCTTTATTCTACTTTTAATAAGCATTGTAATTCAGTGAGATTTACTGTGTAATAAAAAAGAGAGGAGAGAAAAATATTATTGGTGAGGCCTTAGTACCAAAAGAACAGAGAGAAAAAGAAACTGAGAGTAGACTTAGGTGTTGCTGTCAAAAGCAACTTTGTACCAAACCAACCTTTGAAAAGACTAGTAGAACACCCTTGCCACCCAAGGGGGCTTGAGTAAGATCTATTAGGGATCCCATCTAGTATAAAAGATCTTGTGTCAATTTACTTTTCCTCACTTTATATTCTTCATTTAGTTTACTACTTTGCTAAGTCTACTGGCACGTCAAGACAGTCGACTATGAAATCAAAAAATAGCAATTCACACCCCCCTCCCCCCATCTCGCACTTTCAAAGGTAAAGTATTATAACTCCCCAACCAGGATGTAATACTCAGTAGTGTCTGGTGGAGAGAGGATTTGGTTGAGCTGTAGAAGTTAACATATCTATACATCATAGGAGAGTAGTGCTGTACTTATTCTAGCTAAGAAAAAGACCACCTTGGGTGCGACGAACCTAGATACCAAGAAAATAATGAAGTGGACTCAAGTCTTTCATCGAAAAATGGGATTGTAGTATATGTATGAGCTTGCACAAAATTGGAGAATGTCTTACAGTTAAGATGATATCATCGACGTATAATAAAAGCAAAATGGTACCTTCTAAAGATTGAATAACAATAGACAAGGGTCAACCTTGCTGCATGAAAATCCAAGATGAAGGTAGGAACTAAACTTATAGAACTATGCTTTTGAAGACTGTTTAAGACCATATATAGATTTTTTACTAGGCATACATGGTTTGTGAAGACATGATCATGAAAGCCAGGAGGGTTGCTCCATTAAAATAGTCTCGTTGAGATTGTCATGCAAAAATGCATTCTTGACATCTAGTTTTTTGATTTCCCAATTTAAAGTGAATGATACTGGATAAAACAATCCAAATTATGACAACTTTGATGGCTGGGCTGAAGGTATCCTTAAAATTAATACCCTCAATTTGGCTATAGCCTTTAACAACCAAGCAAGCTTTGAAACATTCCACAGAGCCATCAATTTGTAATTTAGTCTTGAAGACCAAACGTGAACCAACCACATTCATGGTAGGATGTCAAGGGACCAATGTCTATGTCTCATTCACTTGTAGAGCATTGAGTTCTTTGTTGATTGCGTACAATCAGTGTGGTTGGGATAAAGCAGATTTCGCCGTCTTAGGTAATGTTGCTCAGACTCTTCAAAAATGTCAATGTTGCATGTTGGATTTGACAAAGGTAGTGTATTTCTTGAGAATCTGACATGAGTACGGCATCGAAAGTGAAGAGTCCATGATACTTAGGTCTTAGGTTCAGCAGTACCAGTACAAGCGGAAAAGGACAGGGACAGAAAAGTGGGATGCATTATGGAACGTGTTTTTGTGCGTGTAAGCATGTGATTGACATTTTCTGATGGTTCAACCGACATATATGGAGGATTTTCCATCATTGAATTTCAACAAAAATAGATCAATACTTAGTATGTGAGACATATTCGGGTTAAATGTTTTAGTAGCTGCGTCAGATTTGGCATGTCTGGACAAGCAGGCTGTTGAGGTTGAAATTGAGGGGATATTATTGTCGTTGTGTTATGTTGTTGGTGGAGTTGTTTCTAATATTTCCATTGGAGCATTAGCAACACCTTTTAGTGTAGGAGCCAACTGCTAGAAGGATGGTAATAATTATTGTATAGGGGCAGCAACAGTTGCATCTGGAATGATAAAAGAATGCTCAACGACTGGCAATCGCAGCTGTATATGAGCAGCAGTTGCTGCAACTAATTCTTGAAGTAGCAGATTCAGTTTGTTGTTGATGAAAGATCTCTTGGAAAGTTCTGAAATGTTTGTTCCTTGATTCTGCAGAAAGATCACTACGAGATCAAAAATTACATGTCACGGTATGAGTTTTATTGAGGATGATATCATCAAAATTCTTTGTAAAGAAGGATATTGATAATCAATAGGGGGTGAATTGAAATTCTTTTACTTCAAGTCGACTAAGATCAATCATAAGTTGACTTCCCTGCATAGCAAAGTTAGTACTAAACAAAGCAATAACAGAATATAAATGTAACAGAAAAAAGTAAAGGACACAAGACTTTATCCTGGTTTGGAACACCCTTGTGGTGCCTACTTCAAGTCCCCTTGGGTTACAAGAGGTTCCCTTTAGAGAAACTTGAAAGATTATAGAAATAGCTTATGAGATAGCTCTTGGAGAAAGGTAGCAGCCTCTACTCGTATAGCTTATGGTTTCTTCTCTCTTTTGTTTTCACTATAACGTATTACAAGGAATTGTATAAGACTATTGAAGTAACTAGGATATTTCTCAAGTGAAGACTTACAAGAATAAACCTAGGCTGCTTTGTTCTATTTATACATAGGTTTGAATACTAGAATAAACCTAGGCTGCTTTGTTCTATTTATACATAGGTTTGAATACTGTGACCGTTGTAGCTAGTTGTCGTCAGAATCTTGACCGATATTCTCTTGCCATAGTAAATAGATTTTCCTTGATTTAAGGGATTATCTATCATATAGGGGAACCCAAGGGATTTGCAGGGTCATATAGGTTAAGTTTTGACTACCTAGATGACGTAACATGTCCGTATCAGATACATCCATAGTTCCTTCCTTATTCTCTTATGGTGAATATACTCTTTCCTTCCGTGATGTTGCTTTCCAATTGAATTGAGATCTTGATTGATACTTTCCTTTTGAATGTGGCTTTTCTTTTTTGCGTAAATGCTAGGCCATTGCTTCCATTATTATCCTGCACATAAGTAGGGTTAGTATGTCATCATTAAAACTATATTTGGGGCTAACATATAACCTATAAAAGCACATGGAAATGATTTTGGTTGAAACTTGTTCTTATTTTTGCCTTTAAGATAAGTGAAAGATCTATACCTAAAAATCTTCAAGGCATTGTATTCAGGATTCTTTGCATGTAGCTAGAATAATGGAGATTGCATGCCTAAGGTGGAAGTAGGCATCCTATTTATCAGTAAAGAGACAGTCATAAATGCTTTAACCCAAGGTAACAATGGCAAATTTGCGTTAAAGAGCAAGGTTAAACCAATTTTGACAATGTGTCTGTGTTTTCTTTTTGCTACTCCATTTTGCTCAGGGGTATGTAGACAAGAGATTTGTCTCTGGATATATACCATTTTGAGACAAGTAATTGATGAATTCTATACTATTAAATTCTCCTCCACCATAAACCTTTGAAAGGCTACCAATGTAGATAAAAAAAATTAAATTTTTTCTTTTGAGGATAGAACCAGGTAAATCTTGTGCAATCATCAATACATATCATATATAGTTAGACCTCTCTATAATAGCCCCTCGTTATAATGACATTTCACTATTGCGGCCTGATTTTCTTTGAAACTGATTATTCATGTTATATTTTACTTCTCTATAACAACATTCTACCTATGACAACAATGCCGCTTATTATAATGATACACTCTTTGTAAAAATTATCTCTCTATAACATCATACTCAAATATTATGAAATATTAATATTTTATTAAAAAAGTAGATTATGTACTGTATAAAATAAAATATATTAAAATATTTATGATAATCATCATTAAACTAAGTAAATTGTATGTTTTTATAAGTTCGTCAACCTTGTACTTTAAGACTATAATTTTAATGCCTATACATGTACAACAACACATCTCTATAGTATTTATATTCTAACAACTGTTTTAAGGTTTTTCATATTTTTATTTGTAACAGCTAAATGTGATTTCAAAATCAAATGCCACTATACTGTATAAAAACACCTCTTTATAGTAGCCATGAATTTTCTGGACAAACGCTGTCATTATAGAGAGGTTTGACTATAATATTTTATTTCCTGAGATTATGCGATAGGAGCAGCACCCACAAATTGCTATGAATTTTTGCTATTGGATCAACTTCTCTTTTATTTGACACTTGAAAAGGTAACTTACAACTTTTTCCCATTTGACAACTAGTACAAACAGAAAAATATTTATTCCACCTTTTGTCATCAATCATTTTATTGCTATGTAAGAAACTAGTAATTCTTTGGTTGGCCATTATGAAAAGGCTCGCAACTGTGGATAGACTTGCAAAGTTTGGAAACTACATCATCTGTTCTTTGAATGCCATATCATTAGAGTCCTTTGGAGTAGTTTGTTAAACTGGTTGGGGATACACAGACAAATTGGTGATTGGCAAGTTGAGTTAGTTGGGTCATCATCTGGGCCAAAGGAAGAACTGGCAAGGGAGCTATCATCTGCTGTTTATATTCCAGGTCATCTCTACTATATGGAGGGATAGGAATCTCATCAGTTTTCAACAAGGAAAATATAAAGCTGACAAGCTGTGCAAGGAGATTGATATTTATATTCATATCTGTGGCAGAGATCAGAAGTAATGGGAAACTATGCTGCAACAACTGAAATACATACCATGACCCTGCTTTGTATGGGCTCATCTATTCCCTTTTGTACTGTTTTATAGTTGCTATAATGATATGACTAGAGTGTAGTTGACTGTTGAGTCAGTTTAGTGTTGGATAGTGACTCCTTAAGCTTGTTAGAGTTAGTCCTGTCTATTATGTTTTTGTTTTCTTGAGAAACAGTAGGTCAGCCCTGTTTGGGTATTGGAATTTTCCATTTTTATGAAATAAAACTTGTTTATTTACAAAAAAAAAAAGAAAAAAGGAAATAGTAATTCTAGAATATGGGTGGCCTAATCATTGATGTCATATTATATATGAATTCTTCTATGCTTTTGTAGTTGAAACGGAGGGTGTAATTGATGTTCTTAAAAACTTACTCAAAATGTAGTACAAGTACCTAGTTTATAGTAATAGCTAATTAGGCTTAAGTAGAGTAACTACCTGACATTTACAAATGACCAAATTACCCTTATAATAAATTTTATCATTTGACATAATTATTATAAAAAAATATATTTGACAATAAGATAACTTTATTTGGGAAGGAGGAGGGGATTTTTTTGGAAGGTATACAGTGGATTCCACCCCATCACTACCAGGGGTAAATGTGTGAGCAGCTCTTCAACGTAGCTACACCCCACATGTATTTTACAATAAGATAACATCATTTTTACAAAAAATTAAAGTCATGTCCAAGCCATGGATTATTGAGAAGCAAAAATAATATGAACAAGTCCATCAGCTAGGCATAGTGCTATGCCTATGCCTTGTAGTTTCTTGTTTGTGGTGTTTTTGTGCGATGTGCTCGATTTCGGAATAGTAGTTCTTAGCATTACTTCATGGGCGTTTTGTTTCTTTTACCTCGTGGTGTGTTACCTCGCTTTTGTTGTTTGTTTTTATGTTTCTTGCTTGTTATACTGCTATCTATTCTGAGTCGGGGGTCTGACGGAAACAGCCTTGCTACTTCTTCTGAGGTAGTGGTATGGACTGCGTACACTTTACCCCCCCCCCCCCCCCAGACCCCACATTGTGGGAATACACTGGGTATGTTGTTGTTGTTGTTGTTGTTGTTTTGTAGTTGTTAATGCCTTATGTAAATTCCCTTCCAATGCATACAGATCATGTCGTCTACTCCCCTTTGCAAGAATTGTTCCCATTCTCTTGTCCTTAATAATAAAATCCTTGTCAGTAAACTAAAGAGCTCATGCATTATTTGTATCAAACTTGCTAACAAAAATAAGGTCCTTGTTGAGTTCAGGTACAACAAATACATCCTTTAAATATAGGTTGTTTCCAATATTTTTATCCCCTATGTGGGTGACTGAAAATTTATCTCCATTGCCTACCATATAAATATTGGTTCCCTTATAAGGAGGCCGACTTTTAAGAATACATGAAGACTGCACCATGTGACTAATAGCCCCTAAATCCACATAGATATGATTGTCATGTTGATGACTAATTGACATAGTTGCTAAGGCCCGAGGTGCTTCTTGTTGTGCCTAATAATAATAATCCCACTTGTAAAAGCATAAGAGAGCAGTATGGTTATTTCTACCACAAATTTGGCAGAGGCTATTTTTTGAATTTTCTTTTGGTTGATTTGTTGGTTGAGTAGTAAATTGTCTTTGATTAAGCCTCCTCTATTTCCTTGTCCTTTTTGCTTTCTCCTTCCTCTGAAAGAATTAGAACACCCCCCTTCCTTGAGTTTTCTATGCCATGAATACCATAGTTGGTTCAAGGTTGGTCTCTATATCATGTTCTTCTAGATCTCCATCTTCCCTCATCTCGAATCTTCTAAGTCCTTTCATAAACTGATTAAAGATAGGGTATGGTGGTTTATCCAGAATCGTGATATGAAAGGTCTTGTATTTTCCTCCATGACCTTTAGCAAGATTAATAACTTTGCTATCTTTGACTAATGATTTGTGAATAGCCATCAAGCTATCACATATTCCTTTAAATTCCTTTATGTATTCATCAATGGACTTTGATACCGGATTTATAGTTTGAAGTTGTTGATTCAAATGAAATGTCACGACCCAAACTACTGGGTCGTGAGGGCATCTATTCTAATCCACCTAAATAGGAGAACCCCTTACCATCCCTTTAATATACCCAATGGAAGCCCTTAATTAAAATAATGAAACAAACTTTATTACAGAATAACCCTTGTAAAAATAGTATGGAATATAACTACCCTATGATCTAGTCTAAACAGGTACAAGAGCTGCTAAAGGAAAGTAAAACTAGACACAGCTTCCACCATGAATGAGGAAAGTGAGAGTTGCTGAAGGATCACTACCGCAACAGTCAAGAGACCAACACTAATTCCGGCAAAAGACTATACCCCAAAAAGGGTATAGCAAGAGTAGCATCAATACAAACCACACGTACTAGTAAGCTTCATCGGTTGACCCAAATTAGATTACACAAATATAACATAAATATTCAAAAGAAAACATGCATGCTTTTAGACTCATTACCCAACCTTAAATGTTCGTTTCCACCCTCTTACTAACCTCTGGTTACAAATTCTGGACACCGCTCATTCTCTTACTACCCTACCACCCCGGACCACTAAGTTTGGCCTTACCAGAGGGTCAATATAGCTCCTAAAAGCCAACTACCATAGGGGAATGCCCTAAACCTAAGTCAAGAACCTAATAAGTCACCTAGTATACCTGGAGAAGACCCATTCAGACATGTAACCTGTCCACCAGGCCCCCCAAATATTAGATGGGCTTTAACCCATAACTTACACCCGGTCTTCTCTCTATCCTGCTGACATAGAACTACTTACTCAACCCTAATCTCCTTGGCCATTCTACTACCTGAGGCAATATAACGAGTCAGGCCATAATATGAAATTAATGAATACGTCGTAAGCAGACCACACTTAACTAAAATTTAGTGCCATAAGTTAATCCATGCAAAAAAAATAATATACACCTAGTACATCAAGAATCAAATAAGCAGTTTAGGGTATTCAATCCACATATTATTACTATGTCAAGTTCAGTCAAGCTAAATTAGGACAAGTTAAGAGACAACAGGTCTAGACAAATCTTAACCCAGTCGACAACCCTGACTATAACGATATCCAAGTCAACAAGCCATGACTCCAATAGCAAGAATCCCAAGGTACAGGACAAAAAATCGGACCACACAAGAATCCCAAATATATCAAACATATAAACATGTTTCCCGGTTAGCTCATAGAACTGTCAAACTCACCTGACCCTCGTACATACATGTTATGGGTGATGCATCCTCCCTCTAGTTATGACCTGCAGGGGACAATTTTTGTCTATGTACTAAAATCCCAGACACAAGTGCCTTCCAACCTTGTTCCACCAATAACCCGTGAGAACGTCCCAAATACCAAAACATTCCACATTTAGCAATAAGGTAGGTCAAAATCATACAACAAAGTAAAATCTTTTGCATTGACCACATCAAACAACATGCACTAAAAGTAACACTACAAAGTATTTAACATGCACATATAACACAAATTGGATAAAACTATAATACCATCACTTACACTATCATTTAGTGACTTAATCATGCCACCTAACCCAATGCTTCATCCTAAACCATAATAAGTATTATTACCCTAGATAACTTGGATGCTCACTCACACCCTACCTGGTAGTATCACTTTTCTCCTAAGGTTTAACTAATAACCAATAAATTGTCCTTTCCACTACCCCAAGTACAGGTCTACAATAGTGAACCATTAATTTATAGCATTAGTATAACATAACATGATAAGGTATACAAATAGCACATACCCGTACGCTACCCAGACTTTAACTGATTTTTTCCATCCAAACTCCATTCCCGAAGGACTAGACATGCTATCTCCCATCCATCTACATTACATTCATGCTCTTGAACCCTGGTCTATGCTACTCAATTAACCTTAGCTTACCTGGATGTCAACCAACCGAAGAAAGAGCGAACAAATATGAATTCCAATCTTGCCAAGATCACGGACACGTTAACCCTTGAAAATCCATGGTTTTGCACCCATCTGTACCCTTTTATCCTCTTCTCCATGGTTCTAAGATATGGGAGGCAACCCTTAGGGTTTTTGGAGCCTCCCACATCGTTTATCTTAACGTAAGTGGAGAAAAGAATTAAAATCCTCTTAAGTGGGTATTTTGGTCTGCGTCATCCCGCTATAGCAGCATGCATATCGCTATAGCGTCACCACTATAGCGGAATAAATCCTGATATAGCCAATTAACGTCAGCCCGACCCAATATCTTTTCATTTCAAAATTTTAACACACGTGGCCCTACGTAAGCTTACTAATGAAATCTTGATAATATCCATACTCTGCACTAATATACCAATTTACCCATCGTTCATCCCCGAACGATCAAAATGAAGGAACGGTCTAAGTCTAGATTTTTGAACTTCGCACCCTCTCCGTGAGATCATAATTATCTAATTGCAGATACCTGGATCCTAATCTAGAAATTGAAATATCCAACAAATTAACAGAAACACGAATGCCTAAACCCTAATCCCTAAATCGCTAATATCAAAACCCTGTCACCGGTCTAACTAGAAGGGGTCTCTCGTGCTCGTAAATACATGGTGTAGAACAAGGAACTCATTCTTCGAATGCCTAAGATACCTAGAAACTTACAAAACCACGAACATCGAACGGGGTGGTTAAAAATTAAAACTCAAAATTTTGCAAAACATAAGGCGGGACCCCACTATAGGGGCAATTATCCCGCTATAGCAGTGTAACTATAGTGATGCATGCCGCTATAGTAGCCCAAAACAGTTTAAAGAGGGAAGAAATGGGTTCATTTCCCATTCCTCTCATCTTACTCCAAAAAATCTCTCCCTCTCCCCCGATCAATTCACTCTTATCTTTAGAACAAGGTAACATTCAACTCCCTTACTCTTTATTACTTCATTACTTGTGAACGTACATGCATTAGGCTAGAATTGCATTGTATAAAGAGGGGTATGGGTTGGGTTTTTAAGTTTAAATTTTTAGGGTTTGTTTGAATCGAAATTCGAAGAATGGTTGCTTCTCTTACATTCACAATGCTTTGGTTGCATTCTAGGCTTAAGAAACTCAAAATTTATGAGTTAAAATAAGCCAAAACAGAAGTGAATATGAAGGGTCCTTTTTGGGCTTGAATTATTGATTTGGGCATGATTTAGGAGTTATAATGCCCATATATTTGTGTAAAATAGATGTAGGACACCTTTGGAAAACTGATCTGAGTTCAAAGCTGGAAATAGGTGAATTTGAGTCAAGGGGTGCCATTTTTGTACCCCCTAACTGGTGGGGATGATGAAGGTCACTATAACAGCCTTCGTCGCTATAGTCGCATCGCTATAGCAGAGAAATTCCTACTATATCGGCATCGATATAGCAACATGCATGACTCTATAGCGTGAGGTGCAGGCAGTATTCTCTTAAATAAAAACTGAAATTTTTCAAACTTTTTAGTTCAATCCTTTCTCGAAGCCTGATAATTTCTACTGAGTTCCCTTGTCTAATTTTGCAGGTTAAACATCTACAATGGTCGAAAACCAAGATAATGCCCCTGCCTATGAAAGATTTCTCGATGAAGCTAGTCATGAATAATACCATGAATACCGATAAATGGGGCTTTGCTATTAGCAGTGCTTCAATATGAGGAGGGTGGAGGAGAAGATGCCAGAATTTTGCAATCGGCTGAAGGAGGTTGGTTGAGGCCCACTGGTGCTAGCTCTCTCTGACGGAGTCTTAGGATGGGTAAGGGAGTTCAATGCTATAATCCCTACCGTGCATTGGGATTCCCCTAACTCCACTATCTGTATTCGAGGAGTGGATGTCTCGATTGACGCCCACACAGTTAATAAGGTGCTCGAAATACCCCACATCTCTAATGCCGACTATATGGCCAAGGCCCAGGAGATGAACATGACATGGCTGTGGGACATTCTAGTTCTAGAGGAGTTTAGTGAGCAGATCTATTGGCCTTTCACCAAGGGTGTTACCAGTGTTTACTTTTTAGTCGATGTTAGGAGTTGGCTGAACCTGGTGACCCTGAGGATTTATTCACCTAACAACACTACTAATATTACCTACCCTCGGGCTCTAGTAGCGGTCTGCACTATTCGGGGTATTCAGCTGAATGTAGAGGCCCAGATAGTAATGGAGTGGAAGGACTTCTATCGAGGCACCAAGAAGGGTTCCTTCCTTTTCGGGTTGGTATCAGAGTTGTGTAGGCAGTATAGAGTACCCGATGAGCCATATGATATAGGGGTGGAGATGGACATTCCCTTTCACCCACTCTTGGTGAGAGCACCTTTGGTCCAGAAGAGAAAGAAGAGGAAGGCAGGTGGGGTGAAGAGTAGTAGAGTAACAGAGGAGGCCTTTGAAGAAGAGGAGGACTACGATGATGCCCCTTCCTTCCAATCTGATCCTCCGATCCCTAGCAGCCAGCTGGAGGCATATTTGGCTGTGTTAGGTGGTACATAGAGCAGGGCCCCTCTAGTTTTACAACCCCTTACTGCCCAGGCCATTGTAATTCTCTATCGAGAGATTGACGGGGAGAAGAGAAAGAGGTGCTCCAAAGATTGTTTGCTTACCCGAATATGAAAGACCATGAAGTTCATGTTCGGGTTTGTGACACCCAACCAGGAGGTTCCCCAGTTGGAGCCGGAGGACTTAAGGGAGTTTCCCTTCCTGAGTGATGTGGAAGGAGACGACCCAACCCCATTAGCCAGCGACTGGAAAGGCACCCAGGTAGGTTCATTTTTGACCTACCCCCTTTATTTGATGATTGATTTGGTTGGCCCTATTTGGGGTATGTACTGGACATTTCAATTTCCTTTCTTTTATTTTCCGCACATGGATGCTAATTTCCCTTTCCGTAATAATAATATAACCTGCTTGTATGGTATTTACATGATTTTTATATTCATGCAATGCCCCATACCCAAAATGTCAAAATTAACAAGCCAAATAGGAGGGTCAAAAATAAGGGAAAACAGGGGCATTGCCACTGCCTCGCCTGCATCGCTATAGTACCTTGCATGTCGCTGTAGAGGCACCACTATAGCGGAGAAAATCCCACTATAGAGGTGCCTCTATAGTGGTCCTCACATCGCTATAGCGGCACGAACAGTAGCTAATTTTTTCCATCTTCAACACGTTTCCTCCCCTAACCCCTATTAACACTACTGATGTAATTGCGGACACGTTAATGCCTTGTTAATTTTTTGAAAATGAATTCAGCCACTTTATAACGGATCACTAACACCATTTTATACACATAAAGTTTCAAGGAATAATATTTGTAAGGGAAATTCCTTTTTAACTACCCCCACTATTGCGGATTCAAGGCTTATTTTCCTGGCATGCAATTTAGCCTTGTCAACAACAACCATACAAATTCAAAATGTTAGACTAGGCTTAGCACATATTTTTGGTTTTTCAGCAACAACAACAATTTAGACTCCATATGATTGGACTTCTTCACAATTATTCAAACAGGTATGATTTCACATGAGTACCCATCTCCCTTAGTCTTAAGCATATTTAAACCTTTATATTATCATCAACCAACAGTAAATTCATAGACAAAGTTTTACCTAACACCCACAGCACATGACAACTCGCACCATTCATATAGCATAGATTCAAGAAAATCAAGCAAATACAACCACAACATATGAAATAAGGGAAAACAATATCAATATCATTTGTTCATGTCTCATTAATATAACTTCTACTCGTGCACTTGGTGACCCTGAGTTAGTTACCTAACATATTATACACAAACCTTACAGCCAGATATTGGAACCTTCCCGGCTCCTAGTTTCATTGTTGGTACCCTTCCAAGCGGAGTCAAGTGACATCCACATGATAGTCAAGCTACCAATTAGAATTAAGAGATACCAATTGGGATCAACCTATACAAAAACTGAACAACCGTATGAGAGAGAAGAAAGAAGTAAAATAATTTTCCTAAAATGCCTTATAGCTTTTCGAAGATTAGATGTGGACATCAACACATCAATTCGTAGGACTCTACTCGACACCTGCTCTTGTATTAGGAGACTAGTAAACTATGTTCTGATACCAAGTGGGAACATTTTGGGTTGGGTAATGAGTCTAAAAGTATGCATGTTTTCTTTTGAATATTTATGTTATATATGTGTAATCCAATTCGGGTCAACCGATGAGGCTTACCAGTACGTGTGATTGTACTGATTCTACTCTTGCTATACCTTTTTTGGGTTATAGTCTTTTTATAGTCTTTTGTAGGAATCAATGTTGGTCTCTTGACTATTGCGGTAGTGCTCCTTCAGCATCTCCCACTTTCCTCACTCTTGGTGGAAGTTGTGTCCAGTTTTATCTTCTTTTAGCAGCTCTTGTACCTATTTAGACTAGATCCTAGGATAGTTATATTTCCATACTATTTTTACATGGGTTATTCTGTAGTAAAGTTGGTTTTATTATTTTTATTAAAGGCTTTCGTTGGGTTTATTAAAGGGATGGTAATGGGTTCTCATATTTAGGTGGATTAGAATAGGTGCCCTTACGACCCTGTAGTTTTGGTCGTGGCATGAAAATCCTTATCTTTACTTACTTTAGGTAGATGTCTTCAAGGTAATCCAACCGATAATGAGGACCATTGATTCTTCTGTCATAGTTGAAGCCAACTCCTAACAAGAACATCGTGTTCTTTCCATTTTGTGAACTTTGGATTTGAAATTTTGTTGATCTTCAAGGTTTGTATAAGTCAAAAGATTTGTGTTCTCCAAACAAGGTAATTTAGTGGTTTTAGTTTGATGTGACAAATTGCAATAATTTGATGAAGTGAAAATGGTGAGAGGGCTAGGCTAGAACTGGAAGACGAGGCCATGGATATTTTGCACGAAAAAAAAACCTACTTGATCAGGATCATGTGGTTTTCTCAACTTAGCCTAGGCTCTTGCTACCATGAAGAAAATATTAACTAGAATACACAGAGGTAGCAATGTTTTCTGTATATTAATTTTTCTTAGCAAGATGATACATTGTTGGCATATACTATTGTTGGCTATTGTTAATTGTAATCAACTTGGATTAGAATTAAATTGTCTTAAAATTGAATCTTGATAGTTGTTCTCTGTAACAAATTAAGTTCCCCCAGGTTTTCAACTTTAAAAGATAACTTGTGGTTTCTTGATATTTCTTGTTGTGCTCATTAGTTATTGAAATATGACTCTTTATCATCTTAAAACTCCTTTTGTATCCAAATACTTTTTCTTTTATCCTTTGTTTCTTGGCATAGCCTGAGGGGAGCTTTAAATGTTAAGTGATGTAAAGCCACCTTCAAAATAAAGACTGTTGCTATGTTTGAGCTGCTACCTATTTTGTTGCACTTTCAGGCAGCCAATTATTAATCTCATGATTAATAACCACATCTCAAGATACAAAACATAAAGGAAAATTAATACATTTCCATAAAAAGAAGTAAAAAATATCTAAACTGAAGCAACAATTATGTCTCAATTATTTTTTTCAGCAACATTTAAAACCAACTATCATCTTCCATTAGATAATCATTACCCTAATCAATTATCTAATAATTGGTTCATCATTAAAAACTCAAAGCTCAAATTTAAAAGTGACTTGACTATGCTATAAGCAGTCCTTTATTTTTCTTCTCTTTTATAGTCTAACACAATAAAACTATATTACCCCCCTTCAGTTTGAAAGTCCTTACAATTAGTAAACTATTCTTATTCAAAGTTCACTTTGGCCCGTCTTCACTCCAAGACCTGCATAAGTGCTCCCATATATGTGGTTTACACCACTTGGGCTTCGAACCTCCTCTTCTGCGAAAATCATGAAATGCGTCACATAGTCTACGACTTGCTCTTTTTTTAAAGTTGGCATCAATCTGCTTGTCATGGCGGGGATTCCAAATACATTCTGTCACGCCTCGAATCCTATCGAGACATGATTGGCACCCGTAGCCGATAAGGCCCGAGAGAACCAACCTTTGCCTATGTTCATTCGTATGTATATCTTCGTATGAACCTTATGCACTTATATGGAAAACATGAACATGGAAACATATGATATAAACATATATATCAAACTTGGCCATTGGGGCCATTACGTCTAACTGAACGTACATAGCTTACATCCATATACCCACACATTTCTACAAAAGCCTCTAACAGATGCATTTACCATACCAACTAAAAGTCGGGACAAGTCCCCGCTTTATACAACATTTACAATGCCAAAACAACTATACAACTATGACCCAGAAAGCTCCGAATCAAGTGGAGCTCACCAAAACTCTGAGAATGATCCCCAGTCTACAGAGAAGGTCTACTAATGCCTGTACCTTCAACATGTAAGGTAAGTCCCCCGAGGGGGTCAGTACGAATAATGTATAGAGTATGTAAGGCTTATAAGAAATAACATCATACATGCGAATGTCAATCTAATAAAAATATGAGAGAATAGTCAACGTAGATGAACCATCATTTTAAATGTGGAAACATGCATATCGTAATGATATGTTAGATCACTCACTTAACTCCTTATTAGTCATATAATATCATTCATACACATCCTCATTCAAGAGATTGTTCCTTCACTCAAAAGACTTACCTCCCAGAGGTTCTCTTATTCCTGAAATTCTAGAGGTTCCACTATTCCAGAGATTCCAGAGATTCCAGAGATTCTTTCTTGCTTATATGCCCACTACCATTACTAATCATCTCCTTGGTTGGTAGGTTGTAAAAGAATAATACTCATCCACATACATCCACTCCAGTGGTAGGGTAGGAAATTAATAATATAACGTACATCCACTCTATTAACGTACATCCACTTTATTGGTGGTTTATCCTATATCCACTCTCATGGTGGAAGAATATACATCCACTCTCTTAACGTACATCCACTCTATTGGTGATTTATCCTACATCCACTTTCATGGTGGGAGAATATGCATCCACTCTCTCAACGTACATCCACTCTATTGGTGGTAATTTAACTTATGCGCACACCTTTCTTCATTTCTTACTTTTGAGTGATTGATAAATGGTCATCATAAAGATGTGTTCTTTCACCCCATGGATACACTCATACTATTAGGATCGTTATCAGACATAATAACAACAATAGTGAAAAGAATTAATGAACGTGAATAAACTCTCTTTCTGCATGTGGGGATCTATGTAAATTACGTTCTTTACTTCTCTTGTCTTCATATTTATTCATCTTTACTATTCTACCCATGCTAGGCTGTTCTGTCGCCCCTGGGATGAGATTAACCCATGCTAGGTACTTTGACCCCTGGGATGTTATGTGAACCCATGCTAGGCTTTCGTGTCGCCCCTGGGATTAACCCATGCTAGGTACTTCCACCCGTGTTATTGGGATCGACCCATGCTAGGTATTTTAACCCCTGTGATACCACCCATGATTACTTCTTAATTATACATATTTTATTTCTCTTGTTATTAGTACTTCCATTCTTATGAGTGATTGAGATATTGAGGATCATGACATAATAGGAATCACACATATATATATTACTTCTTCACTCTTGCTTCATGAGATTGACATCTTCACTTATGAGGAATATATATATTATCTTGCACATCACCTCTCTTGTTACTCTTATGAAATCTTATGAGATTGGTACTTCTACTTGTGAAAGATTGATACAAAGATAATCATCATAATTGAGGACTTGGAACATGTCATGATTGGAAAATACTATTCAAGTCGTTCATTTAGGAATGATAACGTTATGACATTTTTGGAACTTCACTCAATGAACAAGAGACAAAAGAATCATCATGCATTTGAGAATAGGACACATATGAATAACAATATACGTCAACCTGAATTTGAGATACTTCAAACCTCTCGGAATTGAAACAAGTCCAATGTAAATGTGAACAACATGTTGCAGAGGGATATGGAAAAAGGAACCTTACATACCTTGTATTCTTAATACGAATACACAATCTTAGACGTGCATACAGTATTCCTGCTCCTTCCTTATGTTTCTCTCTACAACACAAGTTTATAACGAAACAAACATTAACCACCAATTACCTTATAATGGCATACAACAACAATAAGTCACATGTTTAGCTTTAACATGTCATTTCCCCCTTAACAAAACCATTGATAAAATCATTATTCCAAAAATCCTCCAATATTTCCAACATTGACCAATACATGATAATCAATACATTCCACCACAACACTTCCCCTTTACACTTTCTTATTCACACCACATCACAAACAATCCATCAATTCACCTTAATACACTTCATAGCACAAATCGGCCAACATCCCACAATTTGCACTTAAAAAAATAACAAATTAAATAACAAAATAACACCATAGACGTTCATATTTTATCCATACCATGATCTTTCATCAAAGGCACAAGTCCAAATTCAAGTTCAAATCCCATGGATCACAAATCTTATACAAAAGCACAAAGTGCCATGTCCAACATTTCAACCATAAAAAACATGATATACATATTCTCTCATGCTTATAATATGTTAAAGTACAATAATATTCACTTACCCAAGCTTGAAAGATGATGATCTTGCTCCAAGAAGTGCCTTAGGGTTTTGAAAGCCAAAGAGATGTTCTTGGGAAATTTCTACAAAAAAAGATAGATAAGGCATGGGTGTTTCTCATGATAAAATTAGATATTGGCCCATTTTATAGACCTTGAGTCCATACTTAGTCATTAATGTGGTATTCTAGAAGGTCTTGGCAAGAATGGGTCTTTTGACCCATTTTTGGGCCATGCTTTCTTTTCATTTTTGGGCCCTTTTTGGGCCCAATTCACTTAACCCGATAAAATCAATAATTTCTCATTTTTAATTCATCTCATAGGTATTACAATAATATTCCCACTCATGCTATTCATATCCGTAGCCTCAATCCAAAAACCAAGTGATTCTAGCCACGTTTGGCTTATTTTGACTATAGGGGTAAAATCGTCATTTTGGCCCCAAATTCGTTCTCGAGTAATTTTATCATACCAATGTAATATGTCATTCATTTCATGTATATACTCTTGGTTGTAGAATAAACGTAGCAAAAATCGGCTCGATACGACCCCGGATACCCTTGGGACTTAGAAATTTCCAACTTTTGAAAAAGTGGAAAACCCAAGGTGGCACGCTCCTGGGCGCACCAACCTACTGCCTCTGGGCTAAAAATTTTAGCCCAGAGTGGCTTGGCACGGTCCCAAACGTACCCCTCCTTAAAATTTTCGAAAATTCTATTTTTCGACTTCTCTTCGCGGGTTTGGTTAGATACTTCAAGTCCTATTCTTTAACTCACTTCTTAACCTTAATATACTTTGTTCAGAGGTCTTCTTAGCCTCATTTTGAACCCCAAAAATGTTCCACGAAGATCATCAAACACCTCCTGTGAAGGTTTACTCACATACCAAGAGCCAAATTCAATTAGCTCACCAATAGCATTACCAAATGCATACTTATAGCTCTCGATACCTAAGTACATATCATTTAATGTCGTCAAGTAGGGTTGGGAACGTACGGGGTGTTACACATTCTTTCTGTAAAAGAAAATTAAATGCATAGTGTTAGAATGAATCACGATAAGTATACTATTTTAATTGAAATAACATATTTATGTATACCTTAAACTCCTTGAACATTTGTTTCCTAAGTGATTGTGGAATCCTACCCCAAGACAAGTATGTGGCATCATAAAGTCTTCCAATAATATTTGTAATGATTTTGGCAGTTTCATAGCGTGGCTTAAACCTGCATTATAAAAATTGAAAATTGAGAGATTAAATTCATAAACTAAAATTAACATACTCATAAGATGTAAAAGAAGATAAATCATACCCAAACCCCTCAAGTTCAATGAAGAGCCTTCGATTATAACAATTTATTTGCATAGATTGTAGAGCATTCAGATCCTGTCTAGCAAAATGATGCACAGTAGGAGTGTCTACATTAGAGTTGCAGTCTCGAACGCGAAGACCCGAATGGAGAAATGACGGAGTGGCTGACGAAAGTGGTTGTGATCCAAATAAAAATGAAGTACTAGATGAATACCGTGAAATAGAGTGGGTCATCGAGGTATAGCCCTGCAGGGTGGTATAACCCATAGCAGACATGAAAGGGACGGATGGAGACATGTGAGTATAGCCTTGCAACTTCAACCCTATTTTTAATAGTGTTATTAAGTTGAAAAAAAGAATATGGTCAATACATAATATTTGAAAGTAGGTAGCATGCCATAAAATCTTAACTTAATGCAAAGGAGAATGCTCTACAAAGGACCTCTTTTTGCTAGCTATTAAGGTTTTTGTATCGCTTACACTTCAAGATAATCTGAACAAATGAAATGGTGAGATATTATAAATGTTTAATTTACAAAATAATACTAGTAATATATTTTATTGTATTTCAAGAATCAAATAGGAGTAAGAAAATATATAACTTACCAAAGTTTGAATTCCTTTTAAGTGCAAGCAAGAGAGGATCCACTGGTAGATCCTTGACAATAAAGGTTGGATTGTATGATCCATTGCCTATAGACCTATGATTCAACTCAGCAAAGTATAGTTATTTTCATATTATAATTCTTTTTTTCATGAGCTAAGAATTTAAATTGTATATTGCTTTTACAATTTGTTATAATTTGTTGAAGATGATTCAAATAAATTTCTTTTTGGGACTTATTTAGATTTCTTTCGCTTCAATTTTAAAGACTGTACAAATATAATTGAGACTGGCATAACATTTAGACTACTGTCTAATGTCTAGAAATTTTAGATTTATTAGGTCTTAAAGTTTGATAATAAAATTTCTATAATTACAAAAAAATAATCTCTAGGAGTCATTTGGTGTGAGGTATAAGGTAAAATAATCCCAGAATATAATGCAAAATTATTTTATCCTGTGTTTGGTTGGATGTATTGGGTAGTTCCGGGATTTTTTATCCCACCATTAATACCATAGTGATGGGATAAGTTATCCCATATACATGATGGGATAACTTATTTCGGGATAGATAATCCCGCAGAATAATTAATCCCAGGATAACTTGTTCCCAACCAAATGACCCCTTAGAGTACAGTTTATAAGGTTCATAACTTGCAAGAAAAATATAAAGAAGCTCATTAACAAATATCTCAAAAAGAGGTAACCAACATTTTTTTTTGACTTTGTGTGACTTATTTATCAGGTTGTAGATTTGTAATATGAGAAACATGACCACAATTTGTGTGTTTGCGTTATCTTTTAAAAAGGTTCTTTCAAGAGTATTTATCTTAATTTATCTGGCAATTTATTTTTGAGGCTATTTTTTTTAAAAAAAATATTTGTATCTTTAGAAAAAACAAAGAATTTTTAAAATTTATCAATTTATTAATATTTAAAACGATGGTACCTGCCAACCCATTGAGACTCTCTTTTTTGTAGAGTATCCTGATTTGTATCTTCCTCGACAATTTCTTTCTGCATTAATCAAAAAAATGAAAACATATTACTAGTATGTTTTATAAATTATTATACATATAAATCTATTTAAAAATATAAACAAAATATATACTAGGAAGTGAAAGTAATAGTTCTTTAAATTAAATATGAGATGAACACATACTCCAAGATGATCCATGAAATAGTCTTGAAAGTCCACCATATAGTTAACATGCTCCTATTATTTTGTATTAAAAAATATATTAGCTTGTAATTATACATATTAATTGAAACAACATTTTCACTAGAGAAAAAAATTAAAGAATGAAGAAATTACCGTAGTAATTTGATTACTAGGAACCAACAATACACCAAAGAGTTTTGGATGTTGTTGGAGTACAGGAGGATCTGTAGGCATAATAGCACTTGAAATGACAGTTGTGCGTGCTTTCTTTTACGAAAGCTTCTGCACTTGACGACATTATTGTTTCAAAAAATTTCTGTATAATATATAGATAAAAGAATTATTAATGTCATGCAACCTATTTATCTTTCACAAAAATGTACTAGTTCTGCAGCACATATTACAACATATTATAAACATACTTTTGTAGATCAACTGGAAAATTTTGGACATAGAAGTAGGATTGATCTACAACTATTAACACAATTGATATAAATAAATAATTTTAATTTACTATTTAATGAAACAAATTAATATCTACGAAAAAAAATAAAGAGAATAACCTGAATATATCCTAATTTCTTTAGGTTCTCTTCAAAAGGAATTTGGTGTTGAAGAGCATTAGTGTCAAAAGGTATTTAACACTTACAATAGAGAAAAGTTAAATACTTCAAGTAACAACCAATTCTTCTTTAGAAGAGAGAAAGACGCGTCATTCACCTTTCATTTGATGATCAGATGAGAATTAAATGTTAAGCATTGAGAATTCAAACGATTCTCCAATGAAAAATTAGAGTAGTCTAGAAAAATTAATCTCATAATTTTTGAACTTTTTTGAGTAAAAGTCAACTCTAGATTAACCAAAAAGGCATCTCTCCAAATCCAAATTAAATTAAATGAGCGCGCTACACATTAGTTAAAAAATCCTAATATATAATCAAAATCTAATTTTAATGTCAAATTCTAACTCAAATCACTATTTTTCCTCTTTTAACCTAGGTCAAAAATTTCAAATTCTCGCTCGTAAATCTAGTGATTTAGCGGTTAAAATCGTATAAATATAAAGAAAAAAAAGAATGTTATTGGTAAACAAAAATATAACCAAATCCAACTTAGGACATAGATATTAGTAATTTTTATTTTAAAGAATCTTATACGTTCAAAAGTTTATTATAATTTCAATATGCAAGACAACAATATATGTTCAAGCTTTGAAATATTTCTCCACTTTATTAAACAGTTCTTAGAAAGATTCAATGATTATTGTTTTATAGAATTGAAGAAAGAATGATACAAACAAAATAAAGAAATTTAAAAAAAAACTATTCGAGTATATTTGAAGAAAAAGAGGGAGAATGATTGTTCTACAATTTTTAACATGATTGATATAGATAAATAATTGCATTTAAAATCAAAAAATAATAAACAAAAAAATGTATGATATCTTTGAAAGGGATTAATCTTACAAAGTTTTCAAACCCCAAAATTTCACAATTTATGATATCCCAAATTTTAACATATCTATGTCACAAGAGATAGATCAAAACAATAGATTTATAAAGTTATAGAATCTATGAAATTAAGTATTAATGTTTTTTCCCTTTCTAAATATTTTATATGTTGCGATACAAATTTTAAATGATAAAATCCATTGAATAAGAAAAAAACAATAGACACAATTCGATAGATTTTCTAACACTAGCGTTAGGACTTGAAACAAAAAATTGAGAGATCCAAAATAAGCGAGATAAAAAATAAGCGAAGAAAGTATTGTTCGAATCATAAACTTCAATAGATGAGTAAAAGAAAATAAAAAGTGCCTACATATACAATAAAGAGTTATATTTTACTTACAACTTTAAGTTGCGAGAGATCAAATACTTCATGTAACAATCAATTCCAACAGAAACCTATATATAAAAAATAAAAAAAAAGAAAAGAATGTTAGGACATATGTATCAAGATTGAAAAAAATAAACTAAAAGGTCAAAGAGAGGCGAGCACCTTTGAATTGTGATGGAGAAATTACGAGCAAATATGCATGTATTTATAGGACTATGAAATCTTCAAATATGAAAAATGTTCCATAAAGTAACACCCTTATAATTAATTTCTTACTAATTCTTTTATGGTAGGTGGAAAAGAATAAGGAAAAATAATTTTAATTCAAAAGATTGGGGTATTTTTCTTTTTAATTAACTTCTTAAATAGTTTTGAAACACCCATAAATATAAAGAAAAACAAGTCAAACAAAAGGACTATAATCTGAATACAAAATCTAGGAAATTTTATAGATAAATTTCAAATTAGGTAACGAAGTTATAGAAGACATGTCACGGTCCAAAAGTCCATGAGTTGTGATGGCACCTACCCCAACCCAACCAGGAAATTACATGGAATGTTCCCCATAGTGGGTGGCTTTGCATTTTTGTCCCCCATAAGAAAAGTCTTTAAAGACTAACCTTCCTTCATTTTTATGTATATAACAAGTACATTTTTGGCCCTCTACACCTCTAATGTTTTTACTCTTTCCATGCTCATTTGTCTCTCAACTTTTTTTTCTCTTTTTTTACTGTTACTTGATTTTTATTTTTTCTTTTCTCTTTTCTTTTTTTTTTCTTGTTTTAATTCATTTGCCTCAATCTTTATTTTTTATTTTTTTTCTTCTTTTTTTTCCTTTTATATCTCAAATATTATTTATTTTTCATTTCTTTTTTTTTTTTAATTCATTGTCTCAACCTTTATTTTATTTTTTAATTTTTTTTATTTTCTCATTTTTTTATTTTTCTCAAACTTTATTTTTATTTTATTTTTTTAAAATTTTTTTCTCAACTTTTATTTTTTTATTTTTTTAATTTTTCTTTTTTTTTCTATTTTCTTAACCTTTATTTTTTTCTTCTCTTTTTTTTTCTTTTTTCTTAATCTTTATTTTTTTCCTTCTCTTTTTTGTTTTTTCTCAGCTTCTATTATATTTTGCTAATGAACAGAAAGTTGGATAATCCGCAAAAAAGATCTTCTTTCTTTGACATTAAAGTAAACTTAAGGGCGTGACTTGCCGTTTAGAAGTCCTTTGGGATAAGTCTTGCCTCTAAGGAAAGAGTTATAGAACATTAACTTGTTGTTTGTAAATCTTTGAACTAAGTCTTGCATCTAGGGCAAGAGTTATAGAGTATCTCATATATTAACATAATGAAATAGTGTTAACTCTTACCCATGAGGACTAATTTATTTTTTTGGGAAATTCTTAGGCTAAGTCTAGTTTTAGAGCATCTCATAAATCAAAGACACAATGTGGTAGTGCTAACTTTTGCCCATGGGGGCGTATAACTTGTTTTTTGAAAGTCTTTGGGCTAAGTCTTGCCTCTAAGGAAAGAGTTACAGAACATCTAATAAATCAAGACACAATGTGGTAGTTTAAACTCTTGCCCATGAGACGTAACTTGTTGTTTGAAAGTCCTTGGGCTAAGTCTTTCCTCTAAGGCTAGAGTTATAGAATATCTCATAAATCAAGATATAATGTGATAGTGTCAACTCTTGCCCATGGGGCATAACTTGCTGTTTGAAAGTCTTTGGTCTAAGTCTTACCTCTAAGGCAAGAGTTATAGAGCATTTCATAAATCGAGACACAATGTGATAGTGCCAACTCTTGCTCATGGGGCATAACTTGTTGTTTGAAAGTCATTGGGCTAAGTCATTCCTTAAAGGCAAGAGTTATAGAGCATTTCATAAGTCAAAACATAAGGTGGTAGTGTCAACTCTTACCCATGGGGCATAACTTGCTGTTTAAAAGTCCGTCTTGCCTCTAAGGCAAGAGTTATAGAGCATCTCATAAATCAAGACATAACGTGGTAGTGTTAACTCTTGCCCATGGGGCATAACTTATTGTTTGAAAGTCATTGGGCGAAGTCTTGCCTCTAAGGCTAAGTTATAGAGCATCTCATAAATCAAGACTCAATGTGGTAGTGTCAACTCTTGCCCATGGGGCATAACTTGTTGTTTGAAAGTCCTTGGGCTAAGTCTTGCCTCTAAGAAAAGAGTTATAGAACATCTCATAAATAAAAACACAATATGGTAGTGTCAACTCTTACCCATGGGGCGTAACTTGTTGTTTGAAAGCCATTGGTCTAAGTCTTGCCTCTAAGGCAAGAGTTATAGAGAATCTCATAAATCAAGACATAATGTGGTAGTGCCAACTCTTGCTCATGGGGCATAACTTGTTGTTTGAAAGCCATTGGGCTAAGTCCTACCTCTAAGGCAAGAGTTATATAGCATTTCATAAGTCAAAACATAATGTGCTAGTGTCAACTCTTGCCATTGGGGCGTAACTTACTGTTTGAAAGTCCTTGGGATAAGTCGTGCCTCTAAGGCAAGAGTTATAGAACATCTGATAAATCAAGACACAACGTGGTAGTGTCAACTCTTGCCCATGGGGCATAACTTGTTGTTTGAAAGTACTTGCGCTAAGTCTTGCCTCTAAGGCAAAGTTATACAGCATCTCATAAATCAAGACTCAATGTGGTAGTGTCAACTCTTGCCCATAGGTCATAACTTGTTGTTTAAAAGTCCTTGGGCTAAGTCTTGCCTCTAAGGCAAGAGTTATAGAACATCTCATAAATAAAAACTCAATGTGGTAGTGTCAATCTTTCCCATGGGGCGTAACTTGTTGTTTGAAATCCCTTGGTCTAAGTCTTGCCTCTAAGGCAAGAGTCATAGAGCATCTCATAAATCAAGACATAATGTGGTAGTCCCAACTCTTGCTCATGTGGCATTACTTGTTGTTTGAAAGTCATTGGACTAAGTCTTACCTCTAAGGTAAGAGTTATAGAGCATTTCATAAGTCAAAACATAATGTGGTATTGAAAACTCTTGCCCATGGGGCGTAACTTTTTGTTTGAAAGTCCTTGGGCTAAGTCTTGCCTCTAAGGCAATAGTTGTAGAGCATAGCATATATCAAGACACAACGTGGTAGTGTCAACTCTTGCCCATGGGGCGTGACTTGTTGTTTGGAAGGAATCGAAGAAAAGAAAAAAAATAAAGGTTACGAAAAAATAAATAAAAGAAAAATAAAGGTTGATAAAATAAAAAAAAATCAAAGAAAATGAAAACGAGAAAAAGAAAAAAAAAATAGTAGTTGAGAGAAGAAAAGGAAAAAAAAGAAAGGTTGAGAAAAAAAATAAAGAAAAAAAGTCAAAATAAAAAATAAAAGAAAAATAAAGGTTGAGAAAAAAAAATTAAAAACCAAAGAAAAATTATAAAGAAAAAAAAATAGAAGTTGAAAGGAGAAAAGGAAAAAAGGAAAAAAGTAATGGTTGAGAATTTTTTTTTTTAAAAAAAGAAAATAAAAATAAAAAATCAAAGTAAAATAAAAAAGAAAAAAAAAATTGAAGTTGAAAGATAAATGAACATAGAGAGTTTTTTGAAAATATTTGTTATATAGAGGGGCAAATATGTATTTGTTCCACACATAAAAAACAAGGAAGGCTAGTTTAGTAAGACTTTTGTTATGGGGGACAAAAAAGAAAAGCCACCCACTGTGGGGGCTATTTATGTAGTTTAACCATGGTAGGCAAGCTTGACCCAAAACCTCAGAGTACACAAATAACATAATAAGATCCATACAATATAAATAACGATAAAAACTCAAAACGTTCTCAAAGAAACTGAACTAATAATGCAAAATTCCAAAACTCAGAAGTCATAAGTACAAGAGCGACTCTAATATAGAATGTCTAGATGTAACAAATCTTGTTGTGATTTTTAGCTTTTGTTGTATTTTGACTATATTTTCCTTCCCAATAATTGCTATATATGCTATTTATGAGTTGTGGGATTGGTTGACACGGTCCCCAAAGCGATTGGGAGTGATTTGAGTTTTTGAGAAGTCTTGAAAGTATTTAGTTTTATTTTGGTCAACATGTTGTGATCCGAGTATCGGATGGTGATTCTGTCAGCTCCATTAGATCCACAATGTAGATTTTGAATTGGTTTGGGTTCCGAGCCAGTATATTTATTTTTGACCTATTAGACGAGAAAACTAGATGAGATTAGCCTAAAGAGATCCCGGGGGTTAACTTGTTAAAAATAATTTTTTTTTATAAATACGATGGTTTCATTGAGTCTGGAATGTCAAAATTATCCTAATAGCACTATTGGTTTATTTCTATGTTATTTCGAACGGATCCTCCGTTCGGAGGATTTTTATTATTTCCTTGCTGTTGTACTACTGTTTCTAGTTCCGAAATGAATCCTTCTTCACGTTTGCCAGCCCCTGGTTGTGATCATGGATAAGAGAAATATTAATCATTGTGAACGCGATAGTGGCACCGCATTAGGAAAGGGTTGCCTCTTTTGTTCATCGCGTTTGCGAGGTAGTTACTGCATTCGTGAAGTGTTAATTGGTCCAAATTTTGGTCGGTTTTCATTATGATCATGATGGTTTGACTACGATCGAAGGATATGGGTCAGGTTGGTTTTCATATTTTTGGCCGAGGCCCTACTTTCGTGAAGAAAAAAATGCACCTGGAGAGATTTTAAATTCTTTTCTTGTCCAAAACCCTATTTCATCATTTTTAAACTTTGGGAGCTCGGTTCTTAGTGATTTCAAAGAGAAATTTTATCAATCTTGTGTGGGTAAAATCTAAACTCCTATTTTCACCATTTCCTATTGATTTCATCTTCAAAAAACTTCAAATCTTTGATTTCAAACTAGTAATTTTGGGGGGTTTACCCGGTATTGGGGAAAATAGCTTTTCTTTGATTTCAAGCTTGATTTTAACTCATTTTTAATGGGTTTTCAGATTTAGAGTCCTTAAAATATGAAAAACTCGATTCTCAAATAAAATTTCAGTTTTATCTTTTTTTTTCGTGGTTGATTTTTGAACTATCTTTGGATCCAGAATGAAAGTAGCTAATATGGGTATCGTTAGACTCTTTTTGATGTGTATTTTATATTTTTGATAGATTTGATTTGTTTTGAAGCTGTAAGTAAAGAAAAGGCTCCGTGTTGAATGGTTCAGGCTCGTGTTTTGGCTTTTAGAGGTAGATTATGGCTTAACTTTCTTCAGACTAGGCTGCGTAGTTAACCATTCATGTAAAGTATGTTATTGGTTGGGGATTCCATCGGGGGATTCGTATTTTGAGATAGTTATTTTATTGTGTTTCCTGTGTGGGAGCTTATTTGAGTATTATTATTGACTTGAGATATTATTATTATTGTGATGCCTAAACTGAGGCCTATATGAGCACTATGCATTATATTTGACTTGAGATGTGATTATTATTATAATTATAATGACCTGATTTGTGAAATTTTACTTTTTATGTGATTTGACCATTTTGCCCTTCTCCGTAGTTGCTACATATTGATTTTGGGGTGTGGGGGATAGTTGTGTCACGACTCAATTTCTAAGTTATGATGACAGCTACTATGTCCCACCAGTAGGTAAGCCAAGCCTTAGCCCGGAACAACAAGTAATGGGCGCAATGGCGGAAGAATACAAAAGAACAAAAATCCTGCCCATAAATATAAGTACGAAAATATAAAACTAAATAAAAGAGGGAGAATAACAAAAGGAATCCAAAAGCCTGGTAAGGCCAGTACAGGAGCCACTGGCAAAAGAATAAGAGTACTAATAGTATCAATACACATGTAGTCTCGAAACAAAAGACTTGTCCAAAAACAGGGGAAGGAGAGGGGATCAACTCCGGATCTAAAAGCTCACCCTATCTTCAAGACCTATAGATAGCTGGCTGGAATGTCAACGACGTCGGCTAGTACTCGGATCTGCACCAGAAAAAATACAGAAGTGTAGTATGAATACCAAAACAGCGGGTACTCAGTTGACATTATCGGCCGACTGAGCTAAATCATATGAAAAGTATACTAAAATGCGAGGATGCAAAATAAGTCAAGGGAGAGGGGCAAACCTGAGAACATGCTCTGACATAGGTAAATAAATAAAGAAACACGTGATACCAAAATTAAAGTAGCTACTACAACCCAACTAGGCCCCCATAAGCCTAGAGGGTACAAACAAGAGAAGACTAATCCAAACGAACCCCCACAAGCCCGATGGATGAAATCAAGGAATATACCATTACGATACTTATGAACCCTTCCATACAACAACTCACCGAACTTGAACCGGTACTATAATACCATGAAATAATCCATAAACACCAAACTTGAACCGAATTTCCCTCATAACTCACCACAAGTACCAGAATCGAACCGGTAATTTAGTGTCATAAATAAATAGAATATGCCAAACTCAAACCGGTCTTTAAATGCCATAAATCAAGATCAATGATCGAACCCCGAACAAGGTATATGCTATGTAGTCTAAGGCTTAAGATTAATGACAATGTCGCGAAAGAAGGTATCCTAAGTCTACAGGGAGCTAAGAGTGATATCACAACCCCAAAGCATCAATTTACCTAAGCGAAGGGTAAATGTGTCGATTCTACCTCCGAATCGACCCTAAAATCGGCCAAATAATCCAACTTTACTAACTAAGAGACCAACCATAAATTCCAACCCAAAATTAGCATAATATCATACTAATACTATAATTAAGCTCAATATATAAGTATGGTAAGCCTAGCCTACCTGGACGCCGAAGAAAACTCGATAAAGTTTGCTAAAGTGGGGCCTTTCCCTTTTGAGAAGGTTCCGCATGATGCCACGCTATCAAAAATAACAATCTACTCATCAATACGAGAATAACAATATCCACATTGCATATAAATGCATCGGGTCTAAAATTGAGTCAAAAATCCCATGTGGGGCCCGCTTACGAAATCAAAAGTTTGAAATCGTCAAAATATCCCTCTAGGCTCAAGGATCATTTACCCTCAACAATGGATAAATTTCGAGCACAATAACATTCAAAATCAACCCATCAATGAACTAGGCTTATAACTTTAAAACGAGGAATTTACCAATAAATTAATGGAAAACTTACGATAATATTTGATGAGGAAACGTTTCCACGTATTCTCCAACTCACCCCAAACACCAACGTATTGACCCACTCACTCTCTTAGCTCTCTAGGGCATTTAATGGTGTTTGGGACTTGTGGAAAATGAAGAAAATTGGTTTTGGCATGTATTTATACTGCCAAGTGTCCCTTCATCATGAACGTGGGGACCCCATAACGAACACAACCTTGGACCAGAAGGACAAAGCTAAACCGGACAGGCCAGCTTACCCTTCGTAAACGCGAAGGCTGGATCGCGAATGCGATGTCCTAAAGGATTGTCCTTCTCAAACACGGCCAAGGCCTCGTGAACACGAATTCCATTCTTGGCCTGCACCAGCTGATGTTGCATCAGCTAAACTTGGCAATTGTCAAGTTTCTGATCGGACCCTCGAGATTCGTTCGAAATCCCGTGAACGTAAATGAACTATGCTACCCTATCAAATTTGATGTTACAAACTCAACAGCGTAATTAAAATATCAATCTGGGGTTGTTTTGGGTGAAATATGGGTCCCACAACCAAATGGCCGTTTTAGTTAATTTCTACTCAATAGCGCAAAATGAGTTCGAAAGCCTTAGGACCTGAACCAAAGGTCCACCTAACCTAAAATAGATGTTTTGATGTTGATGGAATTGTTAGAATTGGTATACAAGGACGTATACCTGATGTTTAGGCCCAATAGAGAAATTTGAAAAGCGTCAGTTTAAAAATAAGGAAATTGCTCTAAAAAACCAAACGAACTGCCCGATAACCGAACTGTCAGTTCCAGCAAGTCATAAATGACTTGGGGTAGCTATGGGAAAGATCTAAACACTAAGATAAAATGGAGAAGTAGAATATGACCTGAAGGGTCATTACAAGTTGGCACTGTTCTTGATTCATTCGAAAATAACTTGGAAGTGTTTGAGACTCTTGGAGGCTTTAAAAGCTATTAGTTTGACTTTGGTCAACATTTGATAGTTTGAGTGCCAGATGGAAATTTGGATAGTTCCATTAGGTTTGGAATGTCGAATTTGGGTTAGTAGCGGGGTTGGTTTGGGTTTGAAACCTTTATTTTGCTTTTCGACACTCCATTTGAAAACTAGTGAAATTTGCTAAAATGGGGTCTCGGGGTTAATTTGTTAGGAAAATGATCCTTTTTCAAAAATACGATATTTCCAAAGAGTTAGAAACATAAAAAATAGCCTAGTAGCATAGTTTATTTGAATCCACAGGATTCCAAGCAAATTCCAAAGGGTCGATCAACAACTCTGCAACTTAGCAAAGTTGTTGATGCAGCCGCTTTAGCGGAGCTCAGCTAACTATCGCCCAGCCTCTAAAGTGGGCACTTTACAGCTTTAACGTGTGGCGCTTTAGCAGAGGTGGACCGCTTTAGCAGAGTCTAACCACGGAGGATAGGCCACTTAGCGACTATTGACCGCTTAGTGGTGGCCACTTAGAGGTTATTTAGCCACTTAAGCGGCATCACCGGAACAATATATATAGTCAAATTTTGTGATTTTTCACCATTTTGGGCATTTGAGCTTTGGGTTTAGATGATTTTTGGGGTTTTCATCACCATTTGAGAATGGGTAAGCTCCAAAACATTATTTTCATTCCTTTACATTGCTTATATCATCAAAAACACTGTTTAATCTTGATTTCAAAATGGGGTTTTGAAGATTTTGCCAGTAAAACTTAAAAATGGGTTTTCTTTGATTTGAACCTCATTTTTTAACTCATTTTTGCGTGGGTTTTTAACTATAGACTCATACAACCTTGGGGAATGTTTTTCTAAAATAAAATTCTAGTTTTACCCTTTTCGTGTTTGAATCCATTTTTCTAATCAGTTTTGGACCCATCTTAAATATAGTCATTATGGGTATCATTAGCTTTCTTTTGATGTGTAGATATTATAACTGTATGATTTAGTTGATTTTGATACCATTCTAAAAGGGAAGGCTCTATGTTGAAGTACTTAAGGCTTGGATTTTAATGCTTCGAGGTAGGTTATGGTTTAACTTTCTTCAGACTGGGATGGGAAGTCAATAAATAAGTAAATCATTCTAAGGGTATGGGAAAATAAATATGGGTCTGATGCTAGGGATGCTGAGCTGGCACTCGATATCAGAGATCTGGTATGAGGATGAGGTAGGGGTCATGGTCGACCAGAGGTAGAGGACAGGCACGAGGAGCTGCCCTAGATAGAGGACATGCTACGGAGGCCTCTCATGATCCTGAGGTTAAGTATGCTAGGGATGCCTATCAGATAAAAGGTGTAGGTCTAACTCAGGTTTCATAGAGTTTAGTTGACACCCCAGTGATACAGGATCTATTGATTCGTCTCTTGAGTAGCTTGAAGGATGTTTCTTTGAGTGTACCTAGTATTTCTCAGACTTCGAGTGGTTTTCTGCCGTCAGTGCCTGTATCTGTTTATGGTATTCCTACTTTAGGGGTACAACCATCATCTATGGTACCCCTATATATTGATTCATTGCCTGCCAGACTTACTATCCCTCTGGTTGCTTTAGGACAAACGATGTCTTCTGATGATCTAAAGAGGTTTGAGAGGTTTATTCACTTGGCTCCTGCCATGTTTACTGGTGTGATTGGCGAGGATGCCTATGCATTTCTTATTGAATATGAGGAGAAGTTGCATAATTTTGGATCCATTGAGTCTCACAGAGATACTTTACTACCTATCAGTTGACGGATATGGCGAGAGATTGGTGTAGTTCTCTATCTAGTTGTAGGCCATTGGGTTTGCCTACTATGACTTGGGCTCAATTTTTTGAGGCCTTTTTGGAAAGGTTTGTGTTGTATAGCTTAAGAGATCAGATGAGGGACTAGTTCAATCACTTGGAACAGGGCTCCTTGTATACATCCGAGTATGAGGTACGCTTGTATACCCTATATAGATATTCGAGCGCCAGTATCTCCACAGAGTCAAAAAGGATTTAGAAGTTTGTTAAGGGTTTAAATGGTTCTTATCTATTGGATACAACCTAGATGGTAGTTTCAGAGGCTTCTTTATAGAGAATTATAGAGCATGTCATGTTGACTGAGTCTATTACCCAGGCTACTCTGAGAGGCACCAAGAAGGTGCATCGATAGGGCGAGTTTAGTGGCCATGCCTCCCGAGGTAGAGATTTCTTAAGTAGAGGTTGCCAAGGCTATCATGGTAGGCTAGTTCAGGTTGCTTTATAAGGATTAGGTGGTAGACCTTCAGTTTGTACAGCTCCAGGCAGCCAGGTATCAGGTCATGGGAGTGGAGGTTCCAGCTTTAGTTCTTCGGGCTAGGGCGGCCGTATTAGTTTGTCTGTGCCTTCTAAGATTGATTCAGGAAGTAGAAGATACTATATTTGTAAGAAGATTATCCATTTGGCTAAGAATTACCCCCGATGTGTGTATGGATCGGCCCAGTAGGATTTTGAGCCTTAGGTTTTCCCTACCCCTATATCTGCACTGAGAGGTGGTTCCCAAAGTGGTAGGAGTGGTGCTATAGGTGCTAGAGGTAGAGCTAGCAGAACTCGTGTTGGTGGTTACAGGGTTACTCAGTCCTGGAGCGGACATGGGCAGTGCTATGCTATACTTGGTAGACCCGAGGTAGAGGTCTCTTATGCTGTCATTATAGGTATCATCCCAGTTTACTATAGATCAGCTTTTGTGTTATTTAACCCTGGGTCTACTTCTCCTACGTGTCTACATATTTTGCTTCTGGTTTTGATACTTCCAGTGAGCCCCTTGCTATGCCTCTTCATGTTTCTACCCCCGTAGGAGATTCTTTAGTGGTTGATCAAGTGCACCAATATTGTGTAGCTATCTTTGTAGGGCGTGAAACTTGGGTAGACCTGATTATCCTAGATATGGTTGACTTTGACGTTATCATGGGTATAGAATGGTTAGATCCCTACCATGCTATTTTGGACTATTATGCCAAGATCGTGACCTTAGCTACGCTGGGTGTTCCAAGCATAGCTTGGGAGGGTACGCTTAATTCGGGTATGAAGGGAGTTATATCTTTTCTATGCGCCCGCCGCATGGTAGAAAGAGGGTGCTTGTTTTATTTGGCATATGTTTATGATATCAGTATTGCCTCACCACCTCCTATGGCTTCTATTCGTGTTTTTCACGAGTTCATGGATGTGTTTCTTACGGTTTTGCCTCAATGCCTCCAAATTGTGATATTGATTTTGCTATTGATATGGATCCGAGCACCAAGCCTATGTTTGAGCTATGCTCGTTCTAGTGTACTTTGATGAGTTCTATTGTGTTGGATGGACTAATGTTTGTTAAAAGTGGTTATAGGAGACCAAAGGAGGAGCTATGAAGCTAAATGAAGCCTACAAACAAGCCACACGAAGTGGGGAAACAAGGAAAAAATGCATGGGGAGAAGAGAGTGGAAATTGGACGAACCCTTATACAGAAAAAGAGGCATGAGCCGCACCCTCCAACGCATGGGAGATGGCATGCGCCTCACCCCCCAACGCATGTGATAGGGTTTTTCTCACACCCTCCATCACGAGGGTCTACTATTTTGGGTACGCAATGGTCATGCGACACACCCTTCTAGGTATGCGATGGACCTCGTGCCCCCCCCGCCCCCGCCCCCCCCCCCCCCCCTCAAATATGTTACATAGTTTGTTTTTCACGTGTTTAAATTAGGATCAAGTTGGTAAATGGATATTTTTCGGTTGGGGAAGCCTATGGATGACCTAAAGCACCATAAAAGGAGTACTTAGACACATTTACCTGGAACTTTTGGAGATCAACACAAGATTGGAGAGAGGAGAAGGCATCAAGGGCTCTACTTTAGGGTTTTTCTTCTTTCAACTTTAGTTGTCTTGTAGTTTTTACTTATGAATTCATTTATTGTGATTCTTTGTATGAATATGAGTGGCTAAACATCGTCTTTCTAGGGTTGAAGCTGCGAGCATGATTGGTTAGCTTATAATTGAGTTGCTTAATGTTGATTATCACATTTGGTTATCTTGTGTTCTTGAATTTACTATTCTATTGACTCGCGACCTTTAGAACACATCTATATTTCTTTTGTGAGCCCATAAGGAGTAACGTTTGTCACACCCCTTTTTCGTTTCGTATCGAAGGGTTTTTTCCAATTAAAGTGACGTTATTGAATAGGGATTATTTTATTTACAAAGTCGCCACTTGGAATTGAGTTATGGTGTTCCAAGTCACCTTTTAGAATCCCTAATCAAAAGGAAGTTGACTCTTTAACATTGGTCCGCGAACTAGAAATTCGGGTAAGGAATTCTATTGACCGAGGGGAAGGTGTTAGGCATCCCTCGAGTCCCGTGGTTCTAGCACGGTTGCTTTATTGTCTTATAATTGGCTTAAGTTAATTCTTTAGGATACATTAGGTTTGGTTAGTTGCTAAATGTGCCTAAGGATTATGAGAGAAACTATGACTTATGTTTTCGGCTGAGAAGCGTAACCACACACAAAGCCTCGTAATTATAGAAGTTGATCAAGGAACGTAACCACACACATGATCAACCTCGATATATCAATTGATTTTCTTTATTTTTTATTTTTTTATTTTTTTATTTTTTCATTCTTACTATGTCGTGACTTACTTCCGCTCCTTTTCTCGCGTTAGCGTTAAAGGCATTTACTCATCTTTTCTAAATTCGAGATAATTTTCTTATCCATTTTTTCTCTCTTTAAACTCCTTTCTTTATATTTACAACGAGTTTTAAATTAATCCGCAACCGACCTCGCTCCCTTACAAATGTTTTTCTTTTATTTTTCTTTTCACTCCAAGTGTTATTTTATTGTAAGTGTTTTCTCCCTAATGGCTATTCTCTATGCTTTATTTTTTTGAATTTGATCTCCCCATTTTCTTTTATTAATTGCAACGGGTCTTGAATAAATTCGTAATCATATTGGTTCTCACATTTCACTATTAAGTTGCTCGGGCCTTAAATATAATATCTAGGCTCGATTGTAAAATATTGAACCTTTTACTCACAATTAATTAAAAGCGGATTGTGTTCAAGTTATATTAATTAATACTAATACCATCTCACTTTCAGTATAAGATATTTACCAATACATCAAAATATAAATAAAGGATAAAGATCAGCATGGTATTAAGCAATCCAGAGAATTCACTAAAGCAAAAAAGAAAACTGATTTAAGATATTTATAACTTCTTCAATAGACTACTAATTCTTCGATAATTAAGGGTAGCAAAACAAACTCTCATCATGCGACCTTACAATTATTATTCTTAAGGAAGAGAATATTTTCTTAATTAGCTTAACATAAATTTATATATATTTTTTCACTTTTCCTTTTTAACTGTTAACATTAAGGAGCAATTGATTAACTAGGGAGCACCTATTAATTAATATTGAAATTAACGATGATAAAGTATATTCATAGGAGTAGTTAAATAATTATTCCAATTTTCATTTGACCGCGATCTTTTCATATGTCTTTTAAATATTTTTAAAATATCAACAATTATGGTTTGATTCTTGCTACGTAGTTTCCAAATATGAAAATCTTGTTTCAAAAAAACTATGTCTAATTTTTTAAAGTTTGACTCTTGAAACTTGAACAATGTCATGTAAGTTAGGACAAATGGATTATTACCTAGCTACCTATATTAGTTAGACAAAACTCAAATTTACAGAATAATATACAAGTGTTAATCGATTGAACATGTATTGGAACTTCTAATCTATTTGAATCTAAAGACTAAAAACAATAAAATATTTAAATTTAAAGATATTCTAATATTTTGAATATTATAAAAGAAATAAATTTATCACTTCAAACAAATAACAATATAAGGGACTACGAAGCCAAGTGTCCAAAAAGAACGAAGGGAATTACAAAACAGAAATGATATGTTATTGTTTTTTCAATTTGTTTTTTGTTTAACTAATTTTTATGTATTTCCCTCCTTACACATTTGATTTTTATGTTTTTTCTTATGCAAGTCTTAGATTAATTTTTTTTTTTTTTTTTTTTTGAACTTTTGGTACTTACAAGAATTTTATTTCTTCAATATCAACAAAATTTACAAGAAAAAATGTATAGCCGCACGAAGCGCGGGTTAATTAACTAGTAATTTTATATAAACATGCGACAAGATATGAAAGGTTATAGTATAGTTTTATAATAAAGTTAACGATACTAAGATTTTAACATGCTTTATATTATCATATCCAATAACTACAAACTGAAACATTAGCCATGAAGATAAACAAGGAAATAAATTCAACGACAAGAAATGACCGTTGTTGTTTATTGATGAGAATTACTTTGGAACGAAAAGAGACCTTGAACCGGAGCTTTAGACGATGACCTCGACAAGAAATCTCACAAAACCGACTGTTTTCCTCGAATCCTTGTAGGTGTTGTGGCTGAATTTTCTTATTCCCTTCTATGCTCTATCTGTCTATATTTTTCTCCCTGCTTTTTCTTTACTATTTCTGTCCGTGTTTTTTTTTCTTTTTGTTCCCTCGTATGTTTTTTTTCTGTTTTTTGCTCTCTATCTTTCTATCTTCTTTTTCTACTCAGTCCCTTTTTCTGTGTGTGTCTTCCTCTTGCTATCTTTTTTTTCTTTGCTTTCTTTTTGTTTTTCCGTATGTTGCTCCCTTTTCTTTTTGTTCTCTGTCCGTGTATGTGTATATATATATATATAGTGTTTGTAGGGTGTGTGATAGTGTGTATGGAGTAGTGTACGTGTGTGTGCATGGAGTGTTGTGTAGTAGTGTGCAGATTGTGTGTGGGTGGGTGGGGGGGGCTGTGAGGGAGTGGGGAAAAGGGAGGGGGGACATGCAGGTGGTTGGGTAGTTTAGGTTAATTAATTTTTTTTTTTTAATAAATAAATAAATAAATTTATAAAGAATAAATAAATAACTAAAGTAATATTGGCTAACTATAAAAATATGGAAAATTTAAATAGCTAGTCCTAAAAATATATGGCTAAGAAAAGGAAAAATATAATAAAACTACTAGCTTATTTATATAAAAAAAACTAAAAGAAAACATATTTTCTGAAAGAATTTTTTTTCTTTTAAAATGTAAGAACACAACTTATCCTAAAAAGTGACTTATTTATTGAAACTTTTATACAAAGAAAACCTATGAAAAATGAGATAAAAACTAGAATAATAATTAGACTTAAATTAAATATTTAATGCAAAAATAGGCTAAAGCTCGGGGAGGGTCAAAAATCACGTGTCTACAACGTTAGATTATATCATATCATGGAACATAAGGAATGGGTTCTTGTATTTAAGATGAATTAAGGATAAGATTAGCGGTTAGGATAGGAATATACCTAATTTGCCTCCTTTGGCTCAAATACAAGATGAAATATAAATGTGTTTGAATTAGTTCTCACATCCCCTCTCAACAATGTAGTTGTGAAGCTAATTTAAATAGAGGATTAGAGGCTCGGAAGACCATGATCATGATATGAACCCCGTGAATCAATAACCAAGATAGTTAACTTAACCAACGAGAGTATATAGGTTTGCATGATTGTTCAAGATGCCTTGACCCTAGAATCCTCCTTGTTATTGTTTATACCCAAGTTAATCACGTTAGTTTATACTTTAAAACCATAATATCTCTATATTGCACTACTTAAATAAATAAGCAAGAACTAGTTTAGTCTAGTGAATAGTTAAACGACAAGTCCTTGTGGATTCGACATCCGGCTCGTAAGAGCCACTTTATTACTTGTACGACTGCGTACACTTGCATGTACGATTGGATGCAACAAGTTTTTTGTACCGTTATCGGGGACTTCAGTGTTAATTGTTTATCTAGATTTGGCTTTTCCTTTTTTTTTTGGTTTGAGTTGTATATAGTTTATTTTTATACAATGTTTTGTTTTACTTTTCTATTACTCTTCTTAATATGTCAACTTTGGATAAATAATGGTTGAATGATGACAATTCTTGTTGTTTTTGTGCAGGACCACACTTGGATGGTAATTGTCATGATATTTAAGAGAGAGGGTTGTGTGCACCTGCCCAATCTTTTAAATTGAATATATGTCAGATGTGTGGTAGTCAGGATAGCCATTGGAGTGACTGTCCAAACTATTATTCCCCTCCCCTGAACCCCTATTATGATCAGTCAGTTGTTTGTGATGTAGGCAGGGCTAGGGAGCTAATGAGGCAGAACATGAGGCTCACCTTAAAGATATGCTGAAGCAGATACTGGAGCAGTAAGCACAACAACTGAACCAGCTGAAGGAACAACGGGAAGCCACAAATAGAATGGGTTGCCACCTCACAGAGCTACAGGTTAGGGCTGACACTTTGACTGATCAGTAAAGTACAGTCTTATCCAACACTCAAGAGGAACCCTTGATAAAAGAAGAGAGGGAGGCACTATTAGGAGTAAGCTGCAATAAAGAAGACATAGTGACCCAAGATTGGCTAATGGAAAAAGAGCAACAAATTAAATTTTATGAGTGTCTCTGGGATAGTCTCACAATCATGGTGTCCCAGATAAAGAAGGGGAGAGATGAGCTCATATAAGAGGCTGAAAAATTTGACTCAGATATCCGACAATTGGAGGCCCAACTAATTAAACAGATTATAATGTATGATGTCCAATTACAAATAATTGTGGATACTTGCTAGCCTGTGGAGAAGAAAGAAGAATTCCAACCATTCGACTACCATTCTTTAATTGATATTGACATTGAAAAGGTGAATAAGAGTGAGCATGTTGTGGATGGTGTAAGTTTGAAAGTGGGATGTGTTGGGTATCGTTCAAAGCATTTTTCTACATTATGTTTAGATGATAACATGTCTTTTAAGTCATCTGAACTGGTAGAGGAGTGTGTAGATGTGTAACAAGAATCTTACATTCTTAAATTTGCACCAGACAAGCAACAGAACAATATGCCTCACCTTAGGGACAAGCGGTTTAATATGCACTATCCATTACTTGGATCAACCATATTCTTATCATCACCCTATGAGTGAAGAAAATAGATGGATGTGATATTGGGGGTGAAATTCATATCCTCAAGGTGGAGGAAAAAGTTGATAAATCGTACTGCGACGTTAAATTAGGCGCTTGTTGTGTGTAGAAGCATATGTGGTGAATTGAATGACTATTGTGAGACACCTATGCTCATTTGTTTGACTCTTATATGATGGGCTTAATGTTGAATTCATGTGATTGCTTGGTTGAGAGAATATAGAGATCCTTCTTGAGTTGAATATGTGCCATGTGTGTTGAGATTTTGTTATATTCCATGTTACATATTCAAGTCTAGAACTTTCCTGGTGTGTTTTCAAAGAGAAATAAAGAATGTTGAGTTTAGGAGATGATATAGGCATTTCTTTGATAGCCAAGTTTTATACCTTCTTTATCTACCCATAATGCATGATCTTAGTTAGCCCTGTTGAGCCTTTAGCCTATTCTTTGGTAGCCTCATATGTAGCTTATCCCCTTTCTTTCGATTGACCATAATTTGATTCAAAACTCCTAAGCACTTTAGTTGGAAAATTAAGATGTTAAAGAGTGGAAAACTAAAGAAGGAAAAAGTGAAAGTGAAGTCCCAAAATAATAGACATTGATGTTTTGAAAAAGTTTATGTGTTGTTGGTTGGAAGTAATGTAATGAAAAGAAAAATCGATCCAAATTGATTCCTGTGTTGATAGCAAATACTCTTTGCTAAAGATGTGTAATCTAGCTTAAAGAGATGGGGAAAAACAAAAGAGAGTTGGGGAAGATAAGAGTGGTGAAAAATAGGTTGGTTGGAGATGAGCTTAATGTAGAGTGTGATGTATTAAAGTGCTTAGGGAAGATAGTCACTATCACTGGCTAGAATAGTTCCTACCCGTAACTTAGCCTACATTACAACCCTTAAAGTCCTACTTTATCTTGAGCTTTGATATTCTTATATTAGTGAAGTACTACACTAAGGTAAAGCTTATGGTTCATCTTATGTTACATATGAATTCTTTGTGAGAGTGAGCGGAATTTGATTCTTGCACCCATTCTTATGAAAATTGCATATTTGTGAGTGACTATGGGTGACTCTTTTATGGTAAAGGCGCATGTTTAATGATGGATATGTGACTTATATGATCTCTTTGTTGAGTAATATGTATGAGTTTTCCAACTTGGTAGAGTCAATTCTTGAGGCAAGGAAGTCTTGAAATAGTATTCATGTGGGTTCAATTGTAATGTGCCACGCTTAAAGTAGAACTTTCTATTCATGTAGTTGTTATAGTTATAGCTTGAGTGTCTTACTTAAAGTAGTAAAATTAAAGTCTTCCTTGATTTTAAAGAGTTGTTCAATTACAAACAAGGCTTTAAGTGTGGGGTGGTGATCTTAGGCATATTTATACACCTATGTGTCATTATCTACGTGCGTTTAGCTTAGTTTTGAGGATAAGTTGATGTGCTTAATGAAGTATAAAGTGTGTATTTGTGTATTTGTGTGATAATTTATATGTTTGGAGTGTTTAAGATGCATTTGAAACAATTCAAAAGTCAAAATGATCAAATAGAACTTAGAAGAGAAAACTAGTGTTGCAAGCTTGAGCTATGCTTATTCTAGTGTACTTTGATGAGTTCTATTGTGTTGTTTGGACTCATGTTTATTTTGAGTTATTGTATGAGATCAAAATAGGAGCTATGAAAGCTAAATTAAGCCTACAAACAAGCCACACGAAGTGGGAAAACAAGGAACAAGTGCACGAGGAGAAGAAAGCGAAAATTGGATGAACCCTCACGCAAAGGACGAGGCATGCGCCACACCCTACAATACATGGGAGTGGGCATGCACCGCACCCCCCAATGCATGTGAGAGGATGTTACTTGTACCATCCATCATGAGGGTCCACTATTTTAGGTTCACGATGGCCATGTGACGCACCCTTCTTGGCGTGCGATGGACCTCGCGTCGCACCCCCCTAAATACGTCCCAAAGTTGGTTTCTTACTTGCTTAAGTTGGGGTAAAGTTGGTAAAATGCATATGTTTCGGTTGGAAGCCTATGGAAGACCTAAAGAACTATAAAATTAGTACTAAGCCACATATACATGAAACTTTTGGGGAACAACACAAGATTGGAGAGAGGAGAAGGCATCAAAGGCTATACTCTAGGGTTTTTCTACTTTCAACTTTAGTTGTCTTGTAGTTGTTACTTATGAATTCATTTATGGTGATTTTTTGTATGACCATGAGTGGATAAACACCCTCTTTCTAGGGTTGAAGATGCGAACATGATTGCTTAGCTTATAATTGAGTTGGTTAATGTTGATTATTGCATTTGGTTATCTTGTGTTCTTAAATTTACTATTCTATCGACTCACAACCTTTAGAATACATCTATATTTATTTTGTGAGCACGTAAGGAGTAACATTAGATTATATAGTGGAACATAAGGAATGAGTTCTTGTCTTTAATATGAATTAAGGATAAGATTCGTGGTTAGGATAGGAATATACCTAATTTGCCCCGTTTGGCTCAAATACAAGATGAAATATAAATGCATTTGAATTAGTTCCCACATCCCCCCTCAACTATGTAGTTGTGAGGCTAATTTAAATAGACGATTAGAGGCTCAAAAGACCATGATCATGATATTAACCCCATGAATCAACAACCAAGATAGTTAACTTAACCAACGAGAGTATATAGCTTTGCATGATTGTTCAAGATGTCTTGACCCTAGAATCCTCCTTGTTATTGTTTATACTCCAAGTGAATCACGTTATTTTAGCTTATAGTTAGTTTATACTTTAAAACCATCATATCTCTATATTCCACTGCTTGAATAAATAAGCAAGAACTAGTTTAGTCTGGTGAATAGTTAAATGATAGGTCCGTGTGGGTTCGACATTCGGCTCGTAAGAGACACTTTATTACTTTTACAATTGTGTACACTTTCATCTGTGGTTGGACGCAAAAACATGCATAGTAGTTAACCCCAACTCTTTTCCATTTTAGGTTCTTGTTTACCTTTTAGTTCGATGACGAACTAGTGTCATAGTGGTGGATATTGTAATGATCTGATTTGTTAAATTTGATTTGACATTTATACCCTTCTCCGTAGTCACTAAATGTTGATTTTGTGGTTTGGAGATGGTTGGCACAGTCCCCGATGCATTTAGGAATGATTTGGAAGAGTTTGAGGCTTTAAAAGACATTGGCTTAACTTCGGTCAACATTTGATTTTCCAAGTGTCAGATGGTAATTTGGATAGTTTCATTAGGTCTGAAATGTCAAATTTGGGTTAGTAGTGGGGTTTGTTCAGGTTTAGCACCTTTATTTTGCTTTTCAACCCTCCATTTAAAAATTAGTAAAATTTGCTAAAGAGGGGTCCCAGGGGTTAATTTATTAGAAAATGATCCTTTTTTGAAAATACAATATTTTCATTGAGTTTAAAACATCGAAAATAGCCTAGAAGTATAGTTCGTTTGTGTCCACGGGATTCTGAACGAATCCCAAGGAGTCAGTCAACAACTTTGCAACTTAGCAAAGTTGTTGATGCAGCTGAATCTGGTGCAGTCGCTTTAGCGGCCAAAGACTGCTTTAGTTATAGACGCTTTAGCAGCAAGGCACCACTATAGTGGAGCTCAGCTGACTATCGCCTAGCCGCTAAAGCGGGCACTTTACAGCTTTAGCTGGTGCCGCTTTAGCGGAGGTGGAAAACTTTAGTGGAGCCCAGCCACGGAGGCCATGTTGGTTTAGCGACCATCGATTGCTTAAGAGGTGACCACTTAGTGGTCATTTAACCATTTAAGCAGTCATCACTGGAATAGTATATGTAGTCTAAATTTGTTATTTTTCCCATGTTGGACCTCTGAGCTTCGGATTTGGACAAATTTTGGGGATTTCATCACCATTTGAGCTTAGGTAAGATCCAAAACCTTATTTTCCTTTCTTTACATTTATTATAGCATCAGAAACACTCTTTAATCTTGATTTCAAAATTGGGTTTTGAGGATTTTGCCGATAAAGTTTAAAAATGGTTTTCTTCTATTTGGACCTTGTTTTTAACTCGTTTTCACTTGAGTTTTAAATTGTAGACTCCTACAACATTGGGTATTGTGTTTCTAAAATCAATTTTTGGTTTTACCCCTTTTTTTGTTTGAACCCATTTTTTGAACACATTTTGTACCCTTCTTAAAAATAGCCATTATGGGTATCATTAGCTTTATTTTGACGTGTAGATGTTATAATTGTATGTTTTACTTGATTTTGATACAGTTCAAAAATGGAAGGTTCCATGTTTAAGGACTTTAGGCTTGGATTTTGACGTTTCAAGGTAGGTTATGGTTTAACTTTCTTCAGACTGGGCTGGGTAGTCAATAAATAAGTAAAGCATGCTATGGGTGTGGGAAAATAAATATGAGAGTTACATTTTGAGATTATTATTACTGTTGTGTGCCAGCCTGGGGGCTTATATTCCTGTTTTTGTTGACTTGTGATATCATATATTGTGCGTTGCCCATGTGGGGGCTTTATTTGATATCATTGGCCTTATTTGTGCATTTAAATGTCTTTATTCTTAATGTGATGCCCGTGCGGGGGCTTGAATAGATATTATAGGCCTTATTGAGCATTGTTTGCCTTTATCATAATAGAAATACCTGAATTATTGGTTGATATTATATTAATGATGTGTTACATGCATGTTTATTTCCAATGGTGTCCAACTAGAACTGATATCATGAATAATTGACATACTGAGTTGATTCTAGGCTCACTTATACACATGTTGAATGGATTTGTAATCTTCATACTGATTTGATTGTGAGCATTATATCCTCATTTCATACATATATATTCATGAGATATCGGTACTATTGAGGAACACTATTTTAGAAGAAAATGAGATATTATCACAAAAACCATGATTCATAAACACAAATCAGAGAGGTGGGTTGAGATTTTGAGATAGTATACGGGTTTTGAACCCCCATGGGTCCTATTTTGGGAGCAGTGAGGCTCGATACATGTATATAGAAAGTCATGCAATGACTTTTAAACTATTCACTTCATCATTCCTTGTATTACATCTACTTATGCATCTTCTGTGTTTCTTTTATGTGCCTTCTTAACATGTAATCAGTTTCTATGTGCCTTCGTGAATACCTACTTCTATTTGATTTCGTTCATAGGTTAGAACTGTTAGTGGAGACGGTGTGATCTACCATTTGGGAACTTTTCTATTTGTAGGTGGCTTGCTCATAGTATTTCTTTACTTGTAGTATTTTCTGCTTTGCTCAGTCGGCCTATGATACCTACTAAGTACAAGTGGGTCGTACTCACTCCTACTGTGCCTTTTCGGTACAGATCCTAGTACGAGTACGAGGTGCGGTAGCTGATTTTATGCTTGTCAGAGTTTGTGATCGAGGCACTGGCATGCTCTATGGTTTCAGAGTTGACTCCAGACCTTTTCTTATCTATTTTAGATGACTTTATTGGTTTTCTGAGACAGATATTTGTATTTTTCATATTTCTTGAGTTGTATTTAGATGTTAGGTATTTTATGGTATTATTTTAGACTTTTGCTTTACTCGTATATATGTTGACCTGAATTTGTTCTAGAGGTCTCATTTATTCCTGTGTTATCCAATTTTTTTATTTTTCTTCTCTTTTTAGGGGGGTGACTTATCTACAAAGGTTGGGTCAGGTAGATGTCATCATGACCTCAACTTCTGAGTTGTGACATTGATACCCGGGTGGGGGTTGATATGATCTTATTTGAGCATTATTTACTATCTATCTTTATTGTGATATCTGAGTGTAGGCTTGAATTGATATCTTACATGACTATTCATTACTGTGGTGCCATGCGATGACTTATACCATGATTTATTGAGATTTGAGCTTATTTGATACCATCATTAACCTGATTAATTATATGATATGGTTTTGGTTATGAGCATGCATTCTTATTTCATTCATCCATATACATGGAATTGGTACCACAAAGAAACACTAATTTGAAAGAAAATGAAACACTTTAAAAAATTCTTGATCAAAGATTTTGCAGGCAAGGTTAATTGGGATATGAGATTGAGATTGTGAAAGTATATGGGTTGCGAACCCCCTTTGGGTCCTGTACTAGAAGCTTATGCTCAGAAGGTGCATGTGAGGCCATGTGATGGTTGCCATGTGATGGTTTACTTCATCATCATCCCACAATATTTGCATTGCATTACATCATTTGTACTTCTATTTTTGTGTTTGATATCATGTATTTAGCCTAGTCTTATGTATTAGTGTGTAGTTATTCATATATAGACATTATACTTGTATAATTCTTAGGATATACGGTTTCAGCCATCATTGGGAACTGTTCTGTATGCAAGTGGAAGCATGCTCATAGTATTCTTTACTTATTTAGTTTTCTACTTTGCTAAATCAGCCTGTGATACCTATCGAGTACAAGTGGACCATACTTACTTCTACTTTTATACCCTTTTGATGCAGATCCCACTACAAGTGTAACCCATGGTAGTTGATTTGTGTTGTGAGAGCTTATCCGGAGTACTAGTGAACTCCCTGTCCGGAGTCTTATTCCAACCTTCATCTATCCTTTATGTCTTTACTTGTATTCAGAGTCAGTTATGTATTATCAGATTTCAGTATTGTCATAGATTCTCTTTATACTTATGATACCAGGTTTTGGGATTCAGTTGAATTTTTATTCACATATTTGGATTTTATGATCATTATGGCTTGACTTTATTCTAGAAGTCTTGTATGGCTTTATTTCTTCTCTTTTACACATTTCAAATTTATTATAGATTTTCAGCTTACCTACCAAGGTTTGGTCGGGATAGGTGCTATCATAACCTCGATTTTTGGGTCAAAAAAAATTAGTATCAGAGTGTTAGGTTCACCGGTCTCATAAGTAAAAGAGCAGGATTTCTAGTAGAGTCCCACAGATAAATTCATTGACGTCTATATCTATCTTCGAGAAGTTATGTGATATTTTATGTAAAGCATATCTAATTTGATTATATATCGTGCATATTGTTTATGTCCAATATTCTTAACTTGTATTATATTCTTTCTACATAGATGGTAAAGGTTAGATCTAAAGTTATTGAGGATGCTGAGCCAGCACCCACTGTTGGAGCATCAGCTAGGGGGTGAGGTAGGGGTCATGGACGAGACAAGGGCAGAGGTTAAGAATGAGGAGCGGTTTCAACTAGAAGACAAGCTAGAGTGGCCTTTCTCGAGCCTGAGATTGATCATGATGATGGGACTTATCAGCCAGAAGCTGAAATACTAGCTCAAACCCTTTAAGGTTTCATGGTTAACCCAGTATTACGAAATCTATTAGTTTGTCTTTTGGGCCATTTGGATGGCATTCCCTAGATTAGTATTTTACCAGGTACACCAGATAGTTCTCAGACTACAGGAGGTGTATATCCACCAGGGTAGGCTATTTCTCTAGTTTTTAGACTCTCAAGGTACAAGCAGCTACTAAGGTAGCCCCACGTGTTAATGCTTTACCTACATAATTGGTTATTCTGCCTATTGCTCCAGGTCCTATTGTGTTTGCCAATAAACAAAAGAGATTTGGAGATTAATCCGGTTGTCCCCTCCCAAGTTCAGTGGTGCCATTGATAAATATGCTTATGAGTTTTTGATTAACTGTCAGGAGAGGTTGCATAACCTCGATTCTCTTGAGTCATATTGTATTGCTTATACTACCTACCTATTAACTGATATGCCTAGGCAGTGGTAGAGGTCTCTTTTTATTTGTAGACCAGTGGGTTCCTTTTAGTTTTACATGGACCCAATTTTCTAATACTTTTCTAGAACGATTTATGCCCTTTAGCTTGAGGGACCAGTGGAGAGATGAGTTTGATCATTTGGAGGAAGGCTTCATGACTATTGCCGAGTATGAGAATCTTTTTCATGTATTTAGATATGCCATTACTAGTATCTCTGTTGAGTCTGAGAGGATCAGAAAGTTTGTTATGGGTTTGTCTAGTTATTACTAGTTGGCGATGACGCACTTGGTGCTTTTTGGTAGTTCTTTTTAGAGTATAGTGGATCATTCCAATATAATTGAGACTATTCACAAGGATATGTAGGGTGGTGGTGCTAAGAGGGTGCATCAATAGGGTAATTTCAATAGTCATGCATCCTGCGGTATGGATTTCTCAGTCTGAGGTTCTCATGTATATCATAGAAGATTGGTTCAAGAAACTTTACACAGTTCAAATAGTAGGTTTGCGAGTTATGAGGTTTCTAGTAGTAAAAGATTGCGCCATGCAGGCCGAAGATTTTATTTTGGTTTATCGGGTTATGGAGGGTGTTATAGTTCTTTTGGTCCCTCTCAATGTGATTCTTATAGTTGAGTATGTTTTGTGTCTGATGAGCATGGTCACTATGAAAGGGATTGTTCCCAGCATGCGATTGTTTCTTCCCTACATGGATCCCAGCTTCATCTTTGTCTGACACTAGTTTCAGCAGTTAAAGGTGGTACATAAGGCAATAGAGGTGGTTCTAAAGGTACTAGAGATAGAGCTCAGAGGGATCATGGTGGTGGATGAGGAGTCACTCAGTCTCGTAATGAACGTGTATAGTGTTATGCTTTTCTTGGAAGACCAAAGGCAGAGGCCTCTGATGTAGTGATTATAGGTATAATCCCAATTTCCCATCCTTCTGCTATAGTACTGTTTGATCCTAGGTCTATATTCTCTTATATGTCTACATATTTTCTACTAGTATTGATGTTATGTGTGAGTCCCTTTCTATGCTTATTCATGTATCTATCCCCATACGTGATTCTTTAGTGGTGGATTAGGTGTACCGATCTTGTGTTGTTACCTTTTCAGAGCGTGAGACTTGGGTGGACTTGATTATCCTTGATATGGTTGATTTTGATGTTATCTTGCGTATGGATTGGTTGGCTCACATGTGCTCTTAGATTGTTTTGCCAAGACCGTGACTTTAGCTACTCCTGGTATTCTCAGAATTGAATAGAAGGGCTCTTCTAACTCGTGTCTGAAGGGTGTTATATCTTTTCTACATGCTCATCACATAGTAGGAAATGGTTGTTTTTCCTATTTTGCCTATATTTGTAATACCAGTGTTCTTTCACTATCTCTTTTGGATACTGTGTGAGTTTTTAGCGAGTTCAGGGACATATTTCCTATGGACTTGCCTAGTATGCCTCCAAAATGGGATATTGATTTTGCCATTGATTTTGAGCCAGGCACTAAGCCCATTTCCATTCCTCCTTATAGGATGGCCCTGATAGAGTTGAAGAAATTGAAGGAGCAATTGCAGGACTTGTTGGGTAAGGGTATTATTAGACCGAGTTTGTCTCCTTAGGGTGCTCGTATCTTTTTTGTGAAGAAGAAAGATGGATCCATGCATATGTGTTTTTATTATCGATAATTGAACAAAGTGACAATCAAGAACAAGTATCCTCTTCCTCACATTGATGATTTGATTGATCAGATTATAAGTGCTTTAGTGTTTTCTAAGATCGACTTGAGGTCTGGTTAATATCAATTATAGATTAGAGCTTGGATGTTCCGAAGATGGCATTTCGGATATAATAAGGCCATTATGAGTTCTTGGTTATGTCTTTTGGGCTAACTAATGCCCCTACAATATTTATAGAGTTGATGAATAGGGTGTTCCGGCTTTATCTTGATTCTTTTATGATTGTGTTCATTAACAATATCTTTGTTTATTCCAAGAATGAGGCTTACCATGTGAGGCATTTGAGGACCGAAATACATAGATTGAGAGATGAGAAGTTGTATGCAAGGTTCTCCAAGTGTAAGATGGTATTATGGCCTATTTGACCAAGGTAACAGAGGTATGTGATTGGGCTAGACCCACTTCTCCTATCAAGATTTAGCATTTTGTTAGGTTAATAGGCTATTACTGGTGCTTTATATAGGGTTTCTCTTCTATTGTGGATCCTTTGACCAAGTTGACTTAGAAGAAAATTGTTTTTTAGTGGTCAGATGTATGTAAAGAGAGCTTTCAAAAACTCAAGGAGTTGTTGACTTTGGCTCTTATTTTGAATTTTCCCAAAGAGGGTGTAGGTTTCACCGTATTTTGTGATGCTTTTGGTGTTGGCTTGGGTGGTCTTTCTTGACAATTGAAGTCTCATAAGAGGAACTACTCTACTCATGATTTGGAATTAGTCACGGTTCTGTTTGTGTTAAAGTTATGGCTACGCTACTTGTATGGTGTTCATTGTAAGATTTTCTTCGTTCATTATAGGCTTTAACACTTTTTCACTCAGCAAGATATTAATATGAGACAACATTGATGGTTAGAGTTGCTTAAGCATTATGATCTTGCTATACTTTATCTTCTAAGCAAGGCTAATATGGTAGCAGATGCCTCGAGTCAGAAGGCAGCGGGTATGTGGAGTTTGCCTAATTTTTTTGTAGGGGAGTGACCTTTAGCCTTAGAATTTTAGTATTTAGCTAAAAAGTTGGTTAGACTTGATATTTAGACACCCAGGCATGTTTTGGCTTTTGTTGAGGCGAGATCTTCATTGATGGGGCATATTCTAACTTATCTGTTTGATGATGAGAAGTTGAGGGTGATTTATGGTAACGTGTTGAGTGGTGAGGCAAAGAATGTATTACTTGACCCTGATGGTTTTTTGAAGATTAGTGGCCGTGTTTGTGTACTGAGAGTTGGTGGATAGGTTTGACTGATCTTGGAGGAGGCTCATTATTTGAAGTATTCTATTCACCCAGGAGCGGCTAAAATGTATCATGACTTGAAGCAACACTATTAGTAGTGTTGTATCAAGAAAGACATTATTGAGTTTGTGGCCAAGTGTTTTGTCACGCCCCGAATTCCAACGGGACGGACTGGCACCGAAGCCGTTGAGGCCCGAGAGAACCAATCTTTGCTTATGTACATTCATATGCATGTCTCCGTATGAACATCATTATATCTCAGACAACTATGCAGAAGTCATGGAAACATATTCTATATATATGAAACTTGGTCGTTAGGGCCACCAAGTCAAAAATGAACATACATATCTTACATTCTTTTTCCCACATACGTCTACAAAGCCTCTAAAGATACATATACATAACCAGCCTAAAGTCGGGACAAGTCCCCTCTTTATACAACGTTTACATAAAGCCAAAATCAATGTACACATGAGACTCAGAAAGCCCCGAACCAACTGGAGCTTACCAATGATTTGCAAACGACCCGCAACGTACTGTGGTGGTCTACTAGAACCTGTGCCTGCAACAAGTAAGGTAAGTCCCCCAAGGGGGTCAGTACGAAGAATGTACTGAGTATGTAAGGCCATAAGTAATTTCATAAGATATAAAAACTTCAATGGAATTATAAAAAATGAGTAATCAAATATGGATAAACCCCCGGACTGTGTATGTGAAACCATATACATTGCTTTCGTTACTTTCACTTTCGATCATTCATTCATTCATTATCATTCATGTAATATCATTCATATGTACCTTCATTCAAGTGATACTTTCTTTTCTTTTACATTCATCATCATTATTAGTCATCCACCTTATCGGTGGGTCATAATATAATCATCCACCTTATCGGTGGGTCATAATATAGTCATCCACCGTATCAGTGGCTAGTCTTCCACCTTATCGGTGGGTAGTCATCTACCTTATAGGTGGGTCATAATATAGTCACCTACCTTATCGGTGGGTCAATATATAATCATAACATTAGGATCAGCTCGAGCTAGCCTTATGTGCCCCTTTGATGCTGTCCATTGATCCAATAATCTCGGGATCGGTTCTAGCTAGACTTATGTGCCCCTTTAAGCCATCTCGGTTCTCAAACAATAAACCATATATGCATTACTTTATTCCTTTACTTTTGTGAGATTGATACATTTACTTGTGAGAGATTGACACACTTACTTGTGAGAGATTGATACATTTGCTTGTCATTACATTATTGGAAGCTTTGGAACAATAATCAACAAATAAGAGACATGTGAATGAACATTATTGGAACTTTGGAACCTTAGTAAATGAATATGAGACATGTGAATCACAATTGGTCATGTGAGTAACACTATATGACAACCTGAAATGAGATACCTTTGGACATTTCGGAATGGAACAAATACAATGTCAATGTGAACAATATGCTGCAGAAGGATACAGAAAGAGTAACCTTACATACCTTATCTTCCCAACGTATGACTATAACAATCCAATCAATATGTGAATACAATAATTCAGCTCCTTCCTTACGTGTTACTTTACAACACAAGTACATAACGAAGCTCATGATAACAACCAACTACATTACAAGTGCATAAAACGACAATGAACTACGTGACTGCCATATAACGTCATTTCACCCTTCTTATAATACCATTTGTTGCATCACCATACCAACAATACCATAACATTCCACACATTGACCAAGACATCATAAACCAATATCATTTCACACCAAGTTTATCCTTTACACTTCCTTATTAACATTACGTCATAATTGCTCCATCAAGTCGTCTCAATACCTTTCACAACAATACATGAACAACAATACATAATTGATACCATTCAAAATGCCACTGGGATACTCCTTTAAAGTCATTCAAAAGGTACCATAAGTTGATAATTGCATCTATGAAGGGTATAGGGGCTTTGGGGGGTCAAAGAGATGCAAAAACATGCAAAACAGAGCTCTGGACTGACCTGCGAAGCCACCTGCTCCCGCAGGTGGATGAGGTGATGCCGTAGGTGCCTCTTGGCAGTGTACAGATTCACCTGCGAAGTCACCTGCGCCTGCAGGTGCCTTCATCTGCAAGGGTGGATGCCTATTTCGGCCAAAATGGGTCTCTTTTGGGTCCTTTTTTTTGTAATAAATGGTCCATGGACATAAGTAAGCTTTTATTTTCATAATTTATGTTAAATTGGTAAGCTTTTATTTTCATAACTTACGTTAAATTGAATGCAAACAAACAACCATGGTCTCACAACGCACATAAACATCACAAAATTACAGTTTCCCTTCCATACGCCACCGGTTCCATGCAAAATTTCACAACAACAATTCCAAATGTTATACACAAAGAGAAATCAAGTTAGGAACATAACCATATCATACATGTAGACATCTCATCCATATCATTCACTCCTTTCAAGATCTTAAGTCTCCTTTCAAGTTTAGGACACATAGATGACACATCTTTTAGCAAAACGCAAAAGTGCACTTCTTAACACCTTTAGACATAACCATCATTATCTACACAATCTCTCATGCACATAATATATTAAATCAGAAGAATAAACACTTACCCAAGCTTGCAAAAGGATGATCTTGTCCAAACAAGTGTAGTTGCCTTAGGGTTTAAAGATGAAGAGAAAGTATCCTTGGGAAAATTCTAGATTTTGCACATGTGTGGAATGGTGAATAAAATATGATTTTTAACCTTATATAGACCCTTTAAATTCATCCTTATCCAATACTTTTGGTCAATAATGACATGCTTACTTGGTCCATGTAGAATGGGTCATTTTTCCCCTTTTTGGGCCATGTCGTTTGGTTCATTTTGGGCCTCATTTGAGCCCAATGGCACAAGATTAATTTAGCCCAATATTGTTAATGCATAATACTCCAACCAAATCAAGTTTAACTACTTCCATAAATGTTACGATAATTAAATAGGTTCGGAAATGTACGGGGTGTTACATCCTTCCCCCTTTAGAAACATTCGTCCTCGAATGTTAGTAACATTATCCCATCTCAACAAATTCAAGTCTAGGATCATTCTTCATGTTATCATATGCACATAATGTTTGTAAATACTTACTTGTTATTGCTCCAATTCTGTACCTTGACTCTTTTTCTTCCATTTGAACAAATACGGGTACTTCGACTTTATAATTTCTCGGTTTCCCATGTTATCTCTTCTACTTGCTGATTCCTCCAAAGTACTTTCTCGGAATCTATTTCTTTAACCTCTTCACTTTCCAAATCTCATTATCCCTTTCATTGGTGACACTTTCATAAATACTCAGTCACCTGTTTAAACTCATAGCATATCGTCAAGTGTTTGAATAATACATTCTGCTTGCCCATCTGTCTGAGGATGAAAGCCATACTTAAATTTACTCGGGTTCTCAAACTCTTCTGGAAAAAAAAACTTCCAAAAAAAATGTGCAGTAAATTGAGCTCCCCTGTCTGATGTAATAAAGATTGGGTCTCCGTGTAGTCGTACTATCGCTTCAATATACAACCTCACATACTCTTCAACTGTGTAGGTGGTCTTGACAGGCAACAAGTGTGCTGGTTTGGTAACCTGTCAACTATCACTCATATGGAATCAAATTTCGAAAGTGTATGAGACAAACTTATGTGTGTGAGGTAAATTTGCGATAAAATTCATGTGAATCATGTCCCATTTCCAACTGTAAAATCCATACATTGCATATAACCTCCCGGTTTTCGATGCTCTGCTTTCACTTATTAACAATCCGGACAATGAACTACAAATTCTGCAATATTCTTCTACATGTAACCTCACCAAATCATCTTTTCTAAACCATGGTACATTTTGGTTGCTCCCGAATGAATAGAATACCGTGAATGATGTTCTTTTGTCATAATTTCTTTCCTTAGCTCATATATATCCAGTACACAAAATCTACCTTGGCATTGAAGTACTCCCCCCTTATGTAAGCTCAAATACCTTTTTCGAACTTTGTTGTATATTCTTTTTCAATTGCACTAAAATAGGATTTGTATATTGCTTTTTCTTCACCCTAGCTACAAGTGAAGACTCTGCTGCATTTTACACTATAATTCTTTCATCTGGAGTTTTAAGAAAACAAATCCCTAAGCTGTCTAATTGACGTAGATCCTTAATAATACCTTGCCTTTTCGTAAGTTGACCATCAATGCTTCCCAATGCTTTGCGGCTTAACATATTGGCTACCACGTTTGCGTTTCACGGATGGTATAAGATATTACTATCATAATCCTTGAGTAATTCCAGCCACCTTCGCTGTCTCTAGTTTAGGTCCTTCTGCTTATAAATATACTACAAACTTTCTATGATCGGTATATATATCAACGTGAACCCCATACAAATAGTGGCACCATATATTTTTTTTAAAGCAATTATCACGGCTGCTAACTCAAGATCATGTGTGAGATAATTTCTTTCGTCATATGGATGCAATTGTCTTGAAGCATAAGCTATCACATTACCGTGTTACATCAATACACATCCTAAGCTGACTCCTGAAGCATCACAATATACTGCATACCTTTCTATACCTTCGGGAAGTACTAATACAGGTGTAGAAGTCAATTTATCTTTCAGCTCTTGGAAATTCTTCTCACATGTATCATTCCACTGAAACTTAGTTGCCTTGTGTGTTAGCTTTGTTAAAGGTACAGGGATAGAAAAAAAATCCTTCAACAAATCTCCTATAATAACCAACCAATCCAAGAAAATGATGAATCTTTGTAAGCGTCGTAGGCCTTAGCCAATTTTTCACTGCTTCTATCTTTTGTGTATCGACCCTCATTCCTTCATCATATACAATGTGACCCAAGAATGCTATAGATTTTAACCAAAATTCACACTTAGAGAACATTGCATATAGCTTACGATCACGAAGAATCTATAACACCTGCCGTGAGTGATCCGCGTGGTCCTCTCATGATATTGAACAACCCAGAATGTCATCTATAACACAGTCACAAATACATCTAAAAATGGCTTGAACACCCTTTCATCAAATCCCTAACAACTGTTGGTGCATTGGTTAGTCCAAATGACATAACTAAAAATGCATAATGACCATATCCTGTACGGAAAGCTATTTTATTAAATCTTTTTCTCTAACCCTGACTTGATGGTAACCCGATCTCAAGTCAATCTTTGAAAAAAAAAACATTTGGCACCCTGTAACTGATCAAATAAATTATCAATTCTGGGGAGGAGATATTTGTTCTTAACCATTACTTTATACAGTTGCTGACAATCAATACACATTCTCACTGTACCATTTTTCTTCCGTACAAATAACACTGGTGCGTCCCAAGGGGACGTACTAAGTCTTATAAATCCATTGGATAACATTTTCCTTACCTTAGATAGGAAATAAATTTACCTCTCGGTGCTCCAACATTACCATTCCATTCAAGGATGGTCTTTTGTAGAAAAATGAGAATATAACTTCTTAGCTCGACAGTCTACTGTGGCATAACAAGAATCCAACCAATCCATACCCATTATAACATCAAAATCCACCATTTCCAGCTCAATAAAATCAACCAATGTATCATGACCATGGACAATTACCATACACTTACAATATACTCCTTTAGCTATAATAAATTCACCAATAGGTGTAGATACTTCAATTGACTTAACTAATATTTTGGTGTTCTTTTAAATTTTCCCGCAATCAATAGAGTAACATATGATAGGGTAGAACCCGGATAAATCAATGCATATATATTATGTGCAAAAATGGATAATGTACCTATCACTATATCAGGGGAAGCCTCCAAATTCTGCTGATCCACTAAAGCATAGGTACGGTTCTATACTCCACTAGAACTAGCTGCTCCTCTAGCGCCTCTACCATGACCAGCAGGTTGTACACCTGACGATGATAACGCAACGGATGATCCCGTAGGTTGAGCCATACTTCCCGTGCCCCCTTGTAGACACTCTCTCATCAGATGCCCCAACATACCGCACCGCAAACAAACATTTGGTCCATACCAGCATTCACCTGAATGAAACTTCCCACAGTGCTGGCACAGCTGACGAGAAAATCTTACTATCTGTGAACCTCAAACCACACTGCTTTGCCCAGTATGACTGCCTCTAGACCCTCGAAATTGAGGTGTAGTACCTGCTGTGGAATAAGAAAATGATGGTCTAGGCGGTCTATCAAAATTCTGAGGTCTGAACCCTCCTTGGGATGCCAGGACCTGTCCTGTAGATCTAGCCCTCTTCGACGGCCCTCCTTCAAATTCTTATATCCTTCTCCGTTGCCTCTGATCCTCCATCTTTTGTGCAAAGGCCTGTATTCTAGCTATATCCATATCTCTATTCAAAGCAGCAATGATACAGTTCCTCACCAAGTATGGCTCTAATCTGTCCACATATCGTTGGACTCTATCTTCTATTGTAGCTACTACATTTGGAGCATATCGAGCCAAAGAGTTAAACTACAGACTGTATTATCTAACACTCATATTCCCTTGGCGAAGATTTAAAAATTGGTCTGCACGGGCCTGTAGTATCTCATAGGGAAGATAATAATCAAGGAATGTCATTTTAAATTCCTCCCAACCAACTGGAAGTACACCAATACCCCTCGATCTTTTCCAGTCTTCATACCATAATATAGCTTCACCTTTCAATTTATAGGTTGCAAGTTCAACTGTTCTACACCAGTCACGTGCATGGCATCTAGAGCCCTTTGAATTTGGTCTACAAAGTCATGTGGATCTGCTTTCAGATCTGACCCAGTGAATATGGGAGGGTCTAATTTTAGGAAATCCTTTGTTCGCCGACTAGCTACTCTAGCCGCGTCATCCTCAGTTGTCGTTGGACTAGCTCGTCCTTGACTTTGTTTTGCAACTATTTGGGTCAACATATGCACTGCATTTCTTAAATCATGATCAGTCGTATTTGAAGGAGGTTCTGTCAGTACTTCTCTACCCCTCGGCTCTTCAGGAAACGGAAGAGTAGAAGAAGACCGCGATGCAATTTCAGTGTCAGCCCCACCTTGACTAGCTTGGTCAGGTGGTGATTTACTCATTCCTTCTTCGGAAGGCATATCTACCTGCTTACCTTTGCCTCTACCTCATCTCGTAATTGGCATTTTACTATAACAAAGAAAACCAAATACAATGGTCAGATATGATTCCACCTACAACATTGGCTCTATTGCACGATCTAGAAATGAAGAAAAGAAACAAGTCCTAAATGTCCCATAGCCTCCTACTTATAAATGTCGTGCACAACACATCCATAATCAAGAATCTACTCAGACACGGCTTTGTAGACACCCTTAGAATGACCTGCTCTGATACCACTTTTGTTACGCCCCACATTCCAATGGGACGGATTGGCACCCGAAGCCGTTGAGGCCCGAGAGAACCAATCTTTGCTCATGTACATTCATATGCATGTCTCCGTATGAACATCATTATATCTCATGCAACTATACAAAAGTAATGGAAACATATGTTATATATGTGAAACTTGGCCGTTAGGGCCACCAAGTCAAAAATGGACATACATCTCTTACATTCATCTTCCTACATACTTCTACAAAGCCTCTAAACATACATATACATAACCAACCTAAAGTTGGGACAAGTCCCCGCTTTATACAACGTTTACATAAAGCCAAAATCAATGTACACATGAGACTCGAAAAGCCCCGAACCAACTGGAGATCACCAATGATTTGCAAATAGCCCACAACCTACTGTGGAGGTCTACTAGCACCTGTGCCTGCAACAAGTAAGGTAAGTCCCCCAAGGGGGTCAGTACGAAGAATGTACTGAGTATGTAAGGCCATAAGTAATTTCATAAGATATAAAAACTTCAATGGAATTATAACAAGTGAGTAATCAAATATGGATAAACCCCTGGACTGTGAATGTGAAACCATGTACATTGCTTTTGTTACTTTCACTTTTGATCATTCATTCATTCATTATAGTTCATGTAATATCATTCATAGATACCTTCATTTGAGTGATACTTTTTTTTCTTTTACGTTCATCATCATTATTAGTCATCCAGCTTATCGGTGGGTCATAATATAATCATCCACCTTATCGGTGGGTCATAATATAGTCATTCAGCTTATCGGTGGGTCATAATATAGTCATCCACCGTATCGGTGGGTAATCTTCCACCTTATTGGTGGATCATAACATAGTCATCCACCTTATCGGTGGGTCAATATATAATCATAACATTAGGATCAGCTTGAGCTAGGCTTATGTGCACCTTTGATGTTGTCCATCGATCCAATAATCTCGGGATCTGTTCTAGCTAGACTTATGTACCCCTTTGAGCCGTCCCAGTTCTCAAACAATAAACCATATATGCATTACTTTATTCCTTTACTTTTGTGAGATTGATACATTTACTTGTGAGAGATTGATACACTTGCTTGTGAGAGATTGATACATTTGCTTGTCATAACATTATTGGAAGCTTTGGAACAATAATCAACAAATAAGAGACATGTGAATGAACTTTATTGGAACTTTGGAACCTTAGTCAATGAATATGAGACGTGTGAATCACAATTGGTCATGTGAGTAACACTATATGACAACCTGAAATGAGATACCTTTGGACATTTTGGAATGGAACAAGTACAATGTCAATGTAAACAATATGCTGCAGAAGGATACAGAAATAGTAACCTTACATACCTTATCTTCCCAACGTATGACTATAACAATCCAATCAATACGTGAATACAATAATTCAGCTCCTTCCTTACGTGTTACTCTACAACACAAGTACATAACGAAGCTCATGTTAACAACCAACTACATTACAAGTGCATGAAGCGACAATGAACTACGTGACTGCCATATAACGTCATTTCACCCTTCTTATAATACCATTTGTTGCATCACCATACCAACAATACCATAACATTCCACACATTGACCAAGACATCATAAACCAATATCATTTCACACCAAGTTTATCCTTTACACTTCCCCATTAACACTACGTCATAATTGCTCCATCAAGTCATCTCAATACCTTTCACAACAACACATTAACAACAATTCATAATTGATACCATTCAAAATACCTTTGGGATACTCCTTTAAAGTCATTCAAAAGGTACCATAAGTTGATAATTGCATCCATGAAGGGTATAGGGGCTTTGGGGGGTCAAAGAGATGGAAAAACATGCAAAACAGAGCTCTGGACTGACCTGCGAAGCCATCTGTGCCCGTATTTGGATGAGGTGTGGCCGTAGGTTCCTCTTGGCACTGTCCAGATTCACCTGCGATGTCACCTTCACCCACAGGTGCCTTCGTCTGCGAGGGCGGGTACTCGTTTCGGCCAAAATGGGTCTCTTTTGGGTCTTTTTTTTGTAATAAATGGTCCATGGACATAAGCAAGCTTTTCTTTTCATAATTTATGTTAACTTGGAATCCAATAAGCAACCATGGTATCACAACGCATATAAACATCACAAAATTATATTTTTCCCTTCCATACGCCACCGGTTCCATGCAAAATTTCACAACAACAATTCCAAATGTTATACACAAAGATGACACATCTTTTAGCAAAAAGCAAAAGTGCACTTCTTAACACCTTTAGACATAACCTTCATTATATACACAATCTATCATGTATATAATATATTAAATCACAATAATAAGCACTTACCCAAGCTTGCAAAAGGATGATCTTGTCCAAACAAGTGTAGCTGCCATAGGGTTTAAAGGTGAAGAGAAAGTATCCTTGGGAAAATTCTAGATTTTGTACATGTGTGGAATGGTGAATAAAATCTGATTTTTCACCTTATATAGACCCTTTAAAGTCATCCTTATCCAATACTTTTGGTCAATAATGACATGCTTACTTGGTCCATGTAGAATTGGTCATTTTTCCCCTTTTTGGGCCATGTCTTTTGGTTCATTTTGGGCCTCATTTGAGCCTAATGGCACAAGATTAATTTAGCCCAATATTTTTAATGCATAATACTCCAACAAACTCAAGTTTAAATACTTCCATAAATGTTACGGTAATTAAATAGGTTCGAAAATGTACGGGGTGTTACATGTTTGAATTGCCAGCAAGTGAAGTATGAGGATTAGTGATCGGGTGGTACTATGTAGAGGATGCCTATTCCCGAGTTGAAGTAGGAGCGGATCACTATGGATTTTGTGGCTGGTCTTCCCCTGAATTTGGGGAAGTTTGATTCTATTTAGGTGATTGTGCATAGGTTGACTAAGTCCGTACATTTTATACCTGTGAGGGTAAGCTATAATTTTGAGAAGTTGGCCAATATCTACATTCGGGAGATTGTTCGGTTGCATGACATTTTATTTTTTATAGAGGTACTCAGTTTACCTTGAATTTTTGTGTGCTCAACTTGATATAAGCACAACTTTTCACCCTCAGATGAAAGGCCAGTCAGAATGGACCATTTAGGTGTTAGAGGATATATTCCGAGCACGTGTCATAAATTTTGGTAGTCATTGGGACTAGCACTTTCCCTTAGCAGGACAACAATTACCATTCTAACATTCAGATGACGCTTTTGAGGCTTTGTATGAGAGAAGGTGTATATCCCTTATGGGATGGTTTGATTTATTTGAAGATAGGCCTTAGGGCACTAATTTGTTGAGAGACTCGATGGATCGAGTTTGATTGATTCAGTAGAGGCTTGTGGCTACCCAGAGTAGGATAAAGAATTATGCCGACCGTCAAGTTTGTGATGTAGCGTACATGCTTGGTGATCGATTTTTGTTGAAGGTATCACCCATATAAGGTGTGATGAGTTTGGGAAGAAAGAGAAGCTTACTCTGAGATTTATTGGGCCTTTAAGATTCTTGAGAAGTTTGGAGATATGGCGTATAGGCTAGCTTTGCCTCAACCTCTGTCAGCTGCATGTTCCTCTAGTATTCCATGTTTCCATGTTGAATAACTACCATCCAGATGATCCGTATGTGATTTGGAGAGACTCAGTTGCATTAGATCATGACTTGTGTACTACGAGAAGGAGCCCATTTCTATCCTAGACAGGCAGACTAGGAAGTTAAGGTCTAAGCACATTGATTTTGTGAATGTCTAGAGGAGACATAGCCCCATCAAGGAGGCTACATGGGAGGTTGATTTCGATATGCATAGTAGGTATTTCCAGCTTTTTACCAATTTTGGTACCTTATTTGCTTTTTTATTTGAGGACAAACTTGTATTTTAGTGGTGGATAATGTAACAACCCTTGTTATGATTTTTAGCTTTTATTCTATTTTGACCATTTTACCCTTCCCCATAGTTTCTATATGTTATTTATGAGTTGTGGGGTTGGATGGTACGGTTCCCAAAGTGATCGAGAGTGATTTGAGTGAGTTTGAGCTTTTCAGAAGCCTTGAAAGTGTTTGGTTTGACTTTGGTCAACATTTTGTGATTTGAGCATTGGATGGTGATTCAATTAGTTCCATTAGATCCAGAATACCGATTTTGAGTCATAAGCATAGTTGGTTCGGGTTTCGAGCCCTTATATTTTTTTTTGACCTATTAGACGAGAAAACTAGTTAAATTAAGCTTAAAGGGTCTCGGGGGTTAACTAGTTGAAAATGATTATTTTTGTAAATTTGATGGTTCCATTGATTCGAAACTTCAAAATGAGCCCAATATCTTTACTGGTTTATTTTTGTGGGGTCCTAAACGAATCTCGAGGGTTCATTCAGAGGATATTTATCATTTCCTTGCTGTTGAACTGTTGTTTGTGGTGCCAAAATGAATCCTTTTTCACATTCTCGGGCCCCTGGTCGCGATTGTGGAGAATTAAAATATTATTCATCATAAATGTTATGGTGGGACCGCGTTTGTGAATGGTTGGCTCTTTTGTTCATTGCGTTAGCGAGGCAGTTACCGCATTTGTGAATGGTTGGCTCTTTTGTTCATTGCGTTAGCGAGGCAGTTACCGCATTTGTGAAGGTTTAATTAGTCCAAGTTTGGATCGGTCTTCATCGCGATCGCGGGTCTTGGGTCGGATTGGTCTTCAAGTTTTCTGGTGGGGCCCATGTTTGCAAAGAAGAAAATGTACATGGATAAAACTTAAATTATTTTCTCATCCAAAACCCCATTTTCACCATTTTTAGACTTTGGGAACTCGGTTCTTGACAATTTCAAATAAAAATTTCATGAATCTTGTGTGGGTAAAATTTAAACTCTTATTTTATCATTTCCTATTGATTTCATCTTCAAAACTACTTCAAATCTTTGATTTGAAACTACTAAATTTGGAGGTTTTACCCGGTATTGGGAAAATAGCCTTTCTTTGATTTCAAGCTTGATTTAAACTTATTTTTTGATGGGTATTCATATTTAGAGTCCTTGAAGTATGGAAAACTTGATTCTCAAATAAAATTTTGGTTTTATCTTTTTTCCTTCGGGGTTGATTTTTGAACTATTTTTTAACCCAGAACAAAAGTAGCTAAAATGGGTATTGTTAGACTAGTTTTGACTTGTAGACTATGTTTTTGATAGATTTGGTTTGTTCTGAAGCTGTGGGTAAAGGAAAGGTTCTGTGTTGGAGGGTCTAGGCTCATCTTTAGGCTTTTAAGGGTAGGTTATGGCTTAAATTTCATTATACTGGGCTGGATAGTTAACCATTAATGTAAAGTAATGTCACGCCCCAAATCCCATCGAGACGTGATTGGCACCCGTAGCTGATAAGGCCCGAGAGAACCAACCTTTGCCTATGTTCAATCATATGCATCTCATAATCATAACCACCATTTCATAATAATATGAAAGGCGAAGAAAGGAGAACATGGGACATATTTATACATACATATGAAACTTGGCCGTTGAGGCCATCCAGTCAAAACAACATATGTATTTTACACTGTTACACCCACATCGGTCTACAAAAGCCTCTAACAAGAGCATTGACCAAAACAAACCAAAAGTCGGGACAAGTCCCCGCTTTATACAACATGTACATCATCAAAACATATACACACTCTGACTCGGAGAAGCGCCGAATGAGCTGGAGCTCACCAAAGAACCGCTAACACTGGCAATCTACTGAGGAGGCCTACTGGGACCTGCGCCTGCAGCAAGTAAGGTAAATTCCCTGAGAGGGGTCAGTACGAAATAAGTACTGAGTATGCAAGGCTCAGATGAAACTGTATAATACATGAATATTTCAATGAATATGTCAATGAACTCAAAACATATGAATACTCAATGTGAATAAGTCACCATGTTGCATTTTGGAAACCATGTGGATTGCTTTCATTGCTTTCATTACTTTCTTTATCACAATACTCACTTGTTATCACATATGTCACAATGTACCCGGGCCCCTACTGATCAGTGGGTCTTTCATATCATATCATTGTGTTGGGATCGAGTCGAGCTAGGCTTATGCCCCTAGACTTGCCACCCATACATCAATGCATCGGGATCGAGCCGAGCTAGGCTTACGGCCCTAGACTTGCCACCCATAAATCCAAACCTCGGGATCGAGTCGAGCTAGGCTTACGCCCCTAGACTTGCCACCCGTACTTTATCATTGACCACATTTGCATTACTTTGTTCATTACTTTTAGATTGATACTTTGATAATCATACCATCACTTTGGAACTTTGGAACATAACATTGTTGGAAACTTTGAATCATTGACCAATAAGTGAAGGACATGTGAATAAATATCAATGAGAAATATAACATAACTAGCACCATGATACCATTGGAACCATTGGACAATAATCCATGAACAAGAGACACAAGTATAGGCACTATTGGATTATTGGAACATAGCCTTATTTGAACTTTCGGAACATTAACCATGAATATGAGACATGAGATTCACAAATGATCCATGAGTAGAAAATATATGACAATGACCATGGATAAGTGCATATGGAATACCTTTGGGCATTTCGGGATAGGACTAGTGACATATCAATGTGAACACTATTTGTCGTAGGAAGGTACGGACAAAGTAACCTTACATACCTTGGATTCGCACTACGAATAGACAACCTTCTTTATGTGTCACTCTATAACATAAATACATAACGAAATTCACATTAACCACCAATTACTTTACAAATGCATACCATGTCAGTGAGTTACATGTTTGCCTTTAAACATGTCATTTCCCCTTGACAAAACCATTGATCATACTATTATTCCAAAAATTCCATAATATTCCCAACATTGACCAATACATGAAAATCAATACATTTCACCACAATACTTCTCCTTTACACTTTCTTATCCATAACACATCCCAAATAATCCATCAAAGTACCTTAATACAACTCATAACACATATCGGCCAAAATCCCATAATTTCCACTTTTAGACAAGAACAAATTTAATGCCAAAAATAACACCATACATGTTCATATTTTGTCCATACCATGCTTTTTCATCAAAGGCACAAGGCCTAATTCAAGTTCAAATTACCAAGATGACACATCTTTCACCAAAGGCAAAAATACACTATTCATCACCTTGCCAACACAACTAGCATAATATACATAATCTCCCATGCATATAATATGTTAATACATGAAAATAAACACTTACCAAAGCTTGGAATAGGATGATCTTGTCCAAAAATGCCTTAGGGTTTTTGGGAGTCCAAGAGGTGTTCTTGAGATTTTTCTAGAAAAAGAATGAAAAGGCATGTGTGTTTTGCCTCAATAAATCTGATTTTTGTGTCCCTTATATAGTTCTCAAGTCATCCTTATCCATTTGGGAGCAATAATGGAGTGGTCATGGCAAGAATGGGTCAAATGACCCATTTGGGCCAAGTCTTTTATTTCATTTTGGGCCTAATTTTGGGCCCAATTAAACATATCCATGTGACCCATCAAATTTCATGTATTAATTACCATCTATCTCATGTTTACATAATTCCATAATGTCATGACATTATTCTCTTATGATATTCTCATTCGTCGCCTCGATCGGAAAAATAGGCATTCTAGTCGCCTTTGGTTTCATTGGACATTTTGGATCACTATTCACATTTCATGATTTGATCATGTAGGAGTATGTAGGAGTATATTGAAGTGTTTGAAGCTTTAACAATGCTCAAATAACTCCAAAGAATCAAAAGAAACCATCTAGAAATCGTCGTAGAATTGCGTTACGAAACGACTCCGGAAAGGCATAGTTTTTGTGCCTTGCGCCACACCCCCTGAAACAGGGTAGTGGAGCAAGAATATGGCCTTCTATGAAGTTTCTGCAGGCTGTTGGCTTGCGCCACACCCCTGAAACAGGGTAGTGGCGCAAGTTTCAGCAAAGTGCTGAAATTTTCGGCCACGTATCCAATGTTTACGTATCGTCCAATCCCTTATCAAAACACTACAAACTACTTACTTAGTGATCTTAACCATCAAGTAAACATGACTTAAAGTCACCAAATGAGGTTATAATGTGTACGGGGTATCACCCAAATGCTCCACGAAATCACAAAACACCTCCTACGAAGGTCTAATCGCACATGTTAAGTCCGATATCAAATGTTTCACCAATAACACTATAAAACACATATGCATGGAATCTCAACACCTATGTAGATATGATCCCAAGGTATCAAGTGAGGTTATAAAGTATGGGGTGTTACAAGTAAGCTATGGGTTGGGTATTTCATCACGAGATTTGTATTTTGCGATAGTTATTTTATGGTGTTGCCCCTGTGGGAGATTTTTTGAGTATTATTGTTGACTTGAGATATTATTATTATTCTGATGCTTGAGTGGGGAACTATATAAGCATTATATTTGACTGGAGAGGTGATTATTATGGTGATACCCGAGCAGGGATTGATATCGGTCTTGTTTGAGCATTATTTGTTATCTATCTTTATTGTGATGCCCGAGTGGAGGCTTGAATTGATGTTATTGATGTCTTACATTATTATTTATTACTGGGTACCATGTGATGGCTTATATCATGATTTATTGAGATTTGAGGAGATTTGAGCTTATTTTATACCATCGTTGGCTTGATTCGTTATATGATATGGTTTTGGTTATGAGAACGCATCCTACTTTCATTCATCTATATAAATGGAATTGGTACAACATAGAAACACTGATTTTGAAAGAAAATGAAAAAATTTGTAAAAATCTTGACTGTAGATTTTACCTGTAAGGTTTATTGAGATATGAAATTGAAATTATGAAAGTATATGGGTTGTGAACCCCCATGAGTCCTGACCTGGATGTTTATGCTCGAAAGGTGTATACGAGGCCTTGCGATGGCTTGCTTTATCATCATCCCACTGCATTTGCATTGCATCATTTTCACTTCTATTTATGTGTTTGGTATCATGTTTTTAGCCTTGTCTTATATATTCATGTATTGTTATTCCTATATAGACACTATACTTGTAGTATTGTTTGGAGATACGGTTTGAGCCACTATTGGGAACTTTTCTGTATGTAGGTGGAAGCGTTCTTATAATATTCTTTAATTGTTTAGTTTTCTACTTTACTCAGTCGACCTATGATACCTACTGAGTACAAGTGGACCGTACTCACTCCTACTTCTATGCCCTTTCGGTGTAGATCCTAGTACAAGTACGACCCACCGTAGCTGATTTGTGCTGTGAGAGCTGATCCAGAGTACTGTTGAGCTCCCCATTTGGAGTCTTGTTCCAACCTCCATATATCCTTTATGTCTTTACTTGTATTTAGAGATAGTGATGTATTATCAGATTTTAGTAGTCTCATAGATGCTCTTTATACTTATGATACCAGGTTTTGGTTTCGATTGTATTTTTATTCACATATTAGGATTTTATGATTATTATGGCCTGACTTCGTTCTAGAAGTCTCGCATTTCTTCTTTTTTCATATTTCATATTTGTTGTGGATTTTCGTCTTATCTATCAAGGCTGGGTCTGGGTAGGTGCCATCATGACCTTGGTTTCTGGGTGGTGACACTAGAAATCTAAAAAAAAACAGAAGTAATACAAATGAAACTAAATGAATATTTGATCTGGGGAGCTCACCACAGTCTCAGATAACTCTGAAGTGCACGATCATAAACTTTAGGAACCGCTCATACTGGGATCTGCATCAGAAGGATGCAGAAAATTAAGAGCGAGTACAGTCCACTTGTACTCAGTAGGCATCATAGGCCGACTGAGCATAAGCAGATACTATATCAAAGAAAGAATACTAAAATAACTTTATACGTAGAAAAGTTCCAGTTGTTCAATATCAATAATATCGCAAATCATCTCCAACACAACAATAATCCAAAAAGAATGATGCAATGCAATAATATGCCATGGCCAATGCCTACCGAAACATATCCCCTTCTCAGTCTTTGCTGGGAGGTGAGACCCATGAAGGACTCGCGAGGTCAAAATATCCTACCTAGAATGTCCCATTGGATGGATTAATAGAAGTATTAAATCTCACTATTCGAAATGTCCCAATGGACTAAATCACAAAATAGTATCAGTCTCTGTCATGACCCAAGACTACCCCTTAGTAGTAACACGGTGCTTAGAGTCACAAGTGACCCCAAGCTAACCCATGGCCTGACATGACACTAATAATACTAAAGTAACAGATAAAACACTATGCGAAAGCTGAACTGAATGATAAAATGAAAATCAAAAGCCGAACAACAATATTCTAGTGTAAAACCACAAAGCTGAATATCTAACTATATGTCTGAATGCCTCTACTAAGACGAGTTACTGGGACAATCCTCCAGCTAACTCTATTTGTCTGAAAACTAAAAAGGACATAAATGAAAAATACTGATAACTATTCCTCGAATGATTAGGATTCACCAAAGTGTTGCTGGTGATGTAGTAGGAGATCGTACTATGCATGATCCGGAGGCTGAATGCCAGAACCTATATTATAAGACAATATAGCATAAAGGAAAGTATGTGATCATTAGTTTGAATGTACTGAGCAAGTGAGATATGCACTACACTATATATACTGATCATGAGAAAATGAACTAAACATGGAATGAGGAATGTAAATTGATGCAATGTCCAAGTGAATAAACATGTAACTGAATAATAGTAATATGTTGAACAAACTAAGTACTAGGTTATGCAATATCTAAGTCCTAACAATAGGAGTACAAGGTCATTCTGAATAGCATAAGAGGTATACAAACTAACGTACTGACAATAGAATATTTCAACCAACTACATATTATTAAGGTATACTAAGATGCAATGACCCATTTGGATAATCACAAGTACTGACTTCATAAATATTCTAATATAACTGAGATACTATAAAATAGACTGGACTGGGTGTCCTAAAAAATACCTACATGTGAGACTATGGGAGATATTATTAACAAACATATAACTATGTGATCTAAACATGGAGTTTTATGTATAATCCCCATCGAAAAGGGCCCAATATACTTTGCCAGGGTATAAAGGCTGAGCTGATCTGATGTAGTATAAATAAACCTACGGTGGCACGTAGTTCTGGGACTAGAAAAGAGTATAAAAGAGAATTGATGGGATATCTATATGTCATGCATGTCATGTATCATACTGTTATGAGCTGAAGCTCCTGATTATGATTTGAGAACTCATATGTATATAAATCATGTATTTCTGAATACTGTGACTTGTAAGTCTGTGGGAGACATGAGATGGCTGGAGCAGATGCATAAAGGAACCCTATGAGGATTAAGATTTAGAAGGAAACTAAAAAGTTGAACTGAGCTCTGAATTCTGATTCATAGAGATGTGAATAGTCTAGTAGGGTGAATTTATCTGAAAACACCATTTAGAATATACATAATCTGAAAACACTCTAAAGGTCAGTAATACTGAGGGTATGGATAATCTACGACTGAGTAACAGACCCTCTATCTGAAAGTATTCTAAAATATGTAAACCAAGAGGAACGAGTGTTTAATTAATAGTGCATGGGATCCTAGGTCATCAGGTGTTCATAACCCGCCATCTCTGAAGAATGCAACTATTCATGCTGGATTTTATGATATGAATGGACATGATACTATCAATGTACTAAATTTCATAGAGAAACATGTATTTATAATTTACTAGTTATGGGGAACTGAAGTACAAGACGAATAATGGCTGTAATAAAAATCCTAATTTTGAGATCATGAATTAATCTAAGGAACTGAATGTATTTCGGGAATCAGTGGATGAAATCCCACATACCTAAAGATGAAAACCTTGAAGAAATCCTTGAAATTGAAAGCTTGAAGAAGATAAACCCTTGATCTGTCTTGGGGAAAGAAAATCGCCACTTTTGCTCTGAAATTTCTAAGTGTCAAATGAATTCTATGTAATGAGGGATTAGGATAATATTAACCTTAGTAATCAGCTTTGGTAAGGCTTAAACGACTTAGCTTAGAAGTTAAAAGAGTGGGAAAAGACTGAGGTGCCCTTACAAAACGTACTGGAAAAGCTGCTGGAAGGAACCCATGAGACCTTCCCACTATCGTGGGTCCTACCAACAATCGTGGGTTGTGATCATTGTCTGGGATGTATTTTGGGTTCTTTGAACATGATCAAATGAGCCATGTATGATCGTGGTCTCACTCACGATCATGCCTTGGTTCATATCTTCAAAGGTTCAGGTCTGACTAACTATGAAAGCCACGATCGTACCTTGAAACATAGTTTCAAAACATGGTCGTGGTTCCCATTCATGATTGGATAGTAGATTTGTCAACTGGATGATGTTTGGGACTATTTTTATCATACGGGAGCATGGTACAATTGTACGATCTTAGTACAATCGTATGTTCCCTCTGCTAGATAGTACTTTACTAAAATGGCCATAACTCTTAGGTTTGATATCGGATTAAGGCGAAACTAGATGCGTTGGAAATATAACCTAAATATCTATAATTTGGTGGGTCTTGAACTTAAAAATACTTCAGAATCTAGGAGTAATGCTCATTTGAAGTTGACTATAGAAGGATTCTTTACGAGAACTCAACCGGTAAGGAAGGTTTCAACTTAGATATGAGCTAGGAGTTACTTGTGGCCTTAATACATGTCTAAATCACTTGTCATACTAATCAAACATGATGTTTGATTTTAATTGTACTTGCATGGTTCTAATCTTATCTTGGATTTTTGGGGTGTTACAGTCTCACTGTCAGGAATGTCCTGTCAAACCAATTTTAAGAAGATGGTTCACTTCTTTCAAAATCAGTGTTTCCAGTAGTACAACGCAATGATCCATGAGATGAATGAGTATGTATGCTAAATAATATGATAAATCCAAACACAACGTATATGTATTAAATCTCAAGATATAAATCAAACTCAGGAGCACAGGTTACAAATCTCAAGATCCAATTCAAATTCTCCATTTCATATCATCTACACGGTATAAGGCCCGATTCGGGCATCACAATAACAATCCATAACATTCCTTACACGAAAAGTCCCCACCCAAAAGTCTGAAGAAAGTTAGGTCATAACCTACCTCGAAAGCGAACCACAAGTCTTTATCAATTACAAAATCACCTTCCCTTTCCAAAGGGCATTAGAACATTTCCAATCTATCAATAACAGGCTCTAAGTATAAATACGAGTTCAACGATACCCATATTGCTATACATTTGTTCTAGGTCCAAAATGTCAAACCAAAAGTCAACTTTGAGCCTCCAAGGAAAAAACTTAAATTTTATTAGAAAAACAATTTATCAATAACTTAAGGATTACAAATCTAAAAGTTCATCAAAAATGGAGTTAAAATCGAGTTTTAAAGCATTAAAATATTATTTCTAAATCTTATTGGGAAAACTCCTAAATTTTAAGTTGAAAAACAAAGATTTGAAGGTGAAATCATGAAATAGTCATTGAGGAATGTTAAAATATTAATTTATAAGATTACCCAATGAAGAAATCTCAAAAACCATCTTCTGAACCTCCCAAAATCGAGTTCTAAAGCTTCAAAAATTGAGTTATAGGGTTTTGAACTAAAATTTGAAATTCAAATACTGTCAGGCAACTCGATTTTCGTGATCACGGACCCCATGTCATAATTGCTATCCTGCCTAACTCGGACCTATCGCAATTACAATGGCCATGTCGTGGTCACAATGCTCATCCACGTATCGGGCCAAAACCCTACCAAATAACTCTTCGTGATCGCGTGCAGCCCCTTCGTGATTGCGATTCACAATCGCATTGCCCTTGGCGACCAGAGATGCATTTGTAAACGTGAAGAGGAAAATTGGCCTGCACCAGACCTGGTACACCAGCTGCAACTCATGTCCAAATATTCCACAAACGAACCCTCAGAAAATTATTCGAAACCAAAGAACACAATCTACCTATGATACTACACCAAAATCGATATTCCAAACCCAATGGAATCATCAGATTTTTCAACTGTCATGACCCAAATTACGAGATCGTGTTGGCACCTACTCTACTCTTAACTAGCTAGGAGAACCCTTACCACCCAATCGAGATTATGCAGAAATTTAAATGGCAACCTCTATATATGTAAGCAATTCATTTTTTATATCAACAAAATTAAAGAATCAAGCCTTTACAAGTAATTAACCTAACAAAATGAAACAAACTCCCAATACCTGGTCTAGACATGTACAAGAGCTTCTATATCTAATAAGACAAAAGAAAAGGCACGACTTCCGTCAGAAAGTGAGGTGATGAAGTTGATGATGAGTACTCGCCACTCCAACTAAGAGACTTCAAGCGAACCATGAAAGTAGCAAGAGTAGTATCAGTGTACCACACGTACTAGTAGGCAACATTGGTCAACCAGGATTATACCACACAACATTATATATTAATCAACAAGAAAAAACGTGACAATCTTATATAATAGTTTAACACCAAGTTCATATTTCTACCTCCAAACTTTCAATATCATAGAAGTTTTATATATCTATTAACCCTGTCAATTAAGCCATACCTTGTAATTCTGTTAAGATAAGTTTCACTTACAGTTAACACCAATACCATCCAGCAGACCACAAAACACATAGAATCAACTATTGATCCAATCAACAAATCAACTATCCCCATATCACAAGTATAGAGTAAGCTATAACAACAAAAATAACTCAATAAGCGAATACCGTAGGCAACAGGTATTCAAAACACAATAACAAGCATATTCCTCAATAAACCAACAACTAACTTAGCCATACAATATCCATAAGGCCAGTACACACTAGTAGTTTAACCAACAAACCGTTACTTCAACCAAGCCAAACAACATGCATAAATAATTCATATAACCCACCAAATTAGGTCACAACTTTAAATTTCAATAATCACATCATATATCATCAATGTAAATATACGCAAGTCAAAAAAGGACATATCAAGTCCTACGAAACTCTACCATTATAATAGTCACTTCACACCATAGATCTTCGGCCATATTATCCTCACAAAAATGTATAATCTTTGTATCTCATCAACTCATAATACCCCTTCATCTCATAAACAATCTCTCTCTCTCTCTCTTTCTCTCTCTCTCTCTCGCTCTTTCTCTCTCTCGTCTATAAACACAAGCTAAGGGGACTTGTTTTTGCCTGATAGTCATGACATACAGGGGACTACATACATCTATGTACCATACCATCATGGTACCTGATCCACCATAATAGTGTCAATAATCAATATATGTACTGGCACGACACCCGATCCACCATAATAGTATAAATAATCAATATCACTACCATTACAACACAAGATACACCATAATAGTATCAGTTATCAATATCCATACTGGTGGCACTCGATCCACCATAATAATATCATTGTATGTTTTCAATTTCACTATTTCTCATGATATAACATAGTGCACCCAATTTACTAGTACACTTTTACAATCATAATGTATTTCAATCAAGTTCAATATTCATTAGCTTATTCATTCAAGCATTAACAACCATAATCATCAATCACAAATATGTTCAAAGACCAATTAAAAAGTATCCAATTTAGGAGTACACATGCAACCAAATAAGGTCTAAACTCCAATTTTAGCTCTCATAAGTTCATTCACTTACCCAACCATCGTTATTTACATTAATGACAGGTGGATTCGATTACTAGTTTAAAAACCCTTATATTCAAGTCACCACAAGATTCTTAAAACACCACTTTATTAGTCGATTATTAAATTACACGGCCTTATTGAGCGCACTATTATAAGCTTAGTTACACATTCTACATAGATCACACCCTAGCATCTATCCATGTTTTCTTAAAAACCTCTAGGTTATGACATCACTTTCCTTTTTCATGAACAACTCAGAGAACAACACTACAGCAGGGAAAACACACAATTGAGACTCGTATAACATCAATTTTACCCCTTTGTGCTAATAAACGAAGGTTCATAGGTCATAAGCCTACACAATTTCTCCATAATTACCCATATCTAAATTATTCATATTGTATACATGATTTAAGTCATTCAAAAAAGTTTCAAACATTTAAGATATTCATACAATCACATATCAACTCATGATTAGATCATTTTATGTACATTGCCTATTTTACCCATCTAAACACCATGCCCAAAGGTCTAATCATGCTACTCCCATCAATTCGATACAATGCATACATTACTAATCACAATCTAACTACTCATAAACCATAGTCTTCCTCAATGCCAAGCTACTTCTACAAAGTGCATGCGATCCTTGTTCCTCATTAACTAGCTGTTTTTGACAGAGAATCCATTAGGATAGTGGTGAGGTTGTGTTCCTTGAGAGTCTTTCCTCTTCTTTATGATCGAGCCCAGGGGGCATTTTTAGGAGAGAAGGACAAATGATCAACAATAGAGGGTTTTATTTTGTGGTTCACTACTCGAAAACTACTAGAGCAGTAAGTCACCACTACATCAGGCTCGCTATATCATAACGACCCAATTTTTAATCCTCTACCCAAAATGGTCATTAAAAGACAACAGCTAATCCCAACTTAAATTCAAATTGATGCAAATTTTTTAATTTAGGTATTTTATCACGGATATTTTCAATAACCACAAACAGGTAGTTACATTAGATACCAATTAACAACCGTTTATCCTTGAATGGGCATTGAGGGATGAAAAGTAAGAGGTCAAAGAATTACTCTTGGGGTTAATTGTTTTCATATGCCAACATCAAATAAAAATTATCTGGCCTTCTTATGAAGGCCCTTTGCACAAAATTGATATTATATTCGAATAAAAAAAGAAAATCTTCTGCATGCATTGGTAGCTTGGAAAAAGAATTTTTTTCACAAAACCTACAATATATGGAGGGAAGGATTTAGCAACGACATACGACACCACATGAAAAATCAAAATGCAAAAATTTAACGGACGACTGATACAGTGGTTGGAGGCACGCTACAACGATCCTGCAACTGTGGTCCATAGGCTTCTACAATGGTCGCTAGGTAGATTAAAGGAGGAAAAGTGTGGAAATATCATTTCCCATTTTTTAACTTCCATACTCTCTCAAACTTGAATTCTCTCCCCGCCATTGTCTCTCAACATTGGGTTTTAAGGTAATTCTCTTAATTTTAACGTCTATTTCATCATTGTAACTTCTAAATTGCATAACCATGCTTAGAATCACTTGATTTGAACAAGAATTAGGGTTTTGGGGGCAAGGTATTGATTTGCACAAATTGTAAGTAGATTCAAAGCATGCTCGGTTTATTTAGGTTCTCAATGCTTCTATAACATTCTAAGCATAAGCTTTATGGAGTTCATGGTGGTTTGAACTTGAAAAATGAATTGGGGGAGTATGAAGGTTTATTTTTCAAAAACATTCTTGCCATTGAGGCTTAATTTGGTTGTTAATCACCCTAGAAACGACATATATCGGTCATGTACTACTACACTTTGCCTGATATGTGTTAAAAATAGACTAAACAAAGCAAAAATACAAAAAATTCATTTTTGGGGTTGGCGTCCCATTAGGGACGATGACCCCACTACAGTGGTGGTATTCCTACTGTAGAGAGCTCATTATGGTAGAGACCATCTGCTATAGTGACCCCATTGTAGTGACGAAGGGACCACTACAATGGTGGCCTGGTAGTGACCCTACCTGAAAAAATTTGAAAAATGTTGTGAAGCACTTGTTACGGTTCCCTTACTTTTATGCCTAATATCCCATTGTATTTTAACAAAAGCATTAACTAAGGAACTTTATTTCTTTATTCAGGTACTACTATTATCATGGTCGAAGGTGGCAATGCTCCTCTTTCTTACAATAGGTTTGCCAACAACTTTAAGTGGTAATTTTTGGACATGCAGATCAGGGGATCATGCAAAAGCATGGGTTTTTGATGGATAGAGTAGAGGAAAAGGTGCTAGATTTTGTAACCAGCTACAAGAGATGGGTTGGGGACTATTGGTGGAGCCAACTTGTGACTGAAACAAAAATTGGGTGAGGGAGTTTGTAACAACCCAAATTGTCGTTACACAGAAAGAGGGGGATAAAATTTGCTCTTAGACTTCCCTTAGCCAATTTTTGAGAAATTCATGGCTAGTCTAGGATTGTTGAGGATGTGTTAGTCTATAAAAATCTGGTACTAATGAGAGTATTGATGGTGATATTTGACTCAAGTTTTAGATACTCAATGAGTTTAGTAGGCCGTAGCAACTTCCGGCACTCGAAACGAAGTTATAGAACTCCAGTTATAGTGTTTATCGTGGAGGGGTTAGTTCGCAATGTCATATTTCGTGAAGTGTGTTGTGAAATGGATAGGGCTGGAGAGAGGTCCTGAGTTTCTAACTCGGGCCACTGTAGCAAATAAGGTAACCACTACAGTCGCGAAACTACTGCAGTGGTAATACACAGAATTTGACAATTTTAAAAATCCAAAAATGTTTTTCATTCTCCACTTTCTAAAAACTGTGAGAGAGCACTGGGAAGGTTATTTTTTGCAAAACTTAGGGGGTTTTGTTTTTGTAGGTAAGTTATCACATTCTAAACTTGAAATTACTTCTTATAATCTCTGCAGATCATTAGAAAATGATTTATGGTGGAATTTGGGGTTTAGCCCTAGTTCATGAAATTAATGAAAATTAGTGGGAATGGGTATAAAATTAGTAAATAATGATCCTAAGGTATTCTAAAACACTAATGAGTGTAGAATTGTAATTGTTCATGCTAATTCAAATTGAGTTTATGAGGTTTAAGGGGTAGAAAACCCTATGATGGTGAATTAAGGGAAATTATGGTTAAAAGTTGTTAATTTTGCATCCCTAGTGGTTGAAAAGGGACGAATTGATTGAATAATGTATCATCTTATTGCTTTAGATCACGAACAAGTTGAAAGGGAAAGAAAAGGAAAGCTTGTGGCCTAAAAGTAAATTTGATCAAGAAAACGAGGTAGGTTATGATTTATTATATCAATTAGACTTGCCTGACTTTGTGCTTATATGTGAATTGAATGGTGTGATGTCCTTTGAGCACTACTTATGATTATTGATTGCATTGAATATTTATTCATATTAATACTGTTGAGCTGGTGGTGATGGTGATGATGTTGATATGCAATCCATGATGTTCATTAGGTAATGATTATGATGTTGATGAGATGATTTTGATGTTGATGAGAATGAGAAGAGAAAGAGATGATATGCATATCTTGCATTCATGCATTTATTCCTATGATTGATTATTCAGTTATGATTATATGTTGTGATGAAACTTGTTGGCAAAGTTGACTAAGTGTAAATATACATGATTATGGGATTGTATTCTCTATAAAGTGAATGACATAAGGGATTGAATATCTTTGATTATAAGTTCTGTGATGATTGCTTACATATATTTAATTTACTTAATCATATGGTGTCAGCTCGGGTCAACCAATGATGCCTAATAGTACTTGTTGATGTACTGATGTTTTCTGTGCTCTTTCCTTTGTTGAGTGCAGAGCATGTTCCGACGTTTGAGACAAGACCTCGTCTTTATTTAGTAGTTCAGATTTAGTTTCAAGGGTGAGCACCATGACCGGGCAGCCTTTGGATCTTCTTATCATTGTTCATGTCCCTTATTTTGGGACTAAGACATTTCTTTGTTATTTTATTATTGGATATTTTCTTAGCTCTCTATTTAGGAATTCATAGCGATTCTTGTACGGTGACTTTAGGTCCCGGGGATGTAACAAATAGAGGTTTTCGCACTATATTAGTTTCAGCTATTGATATTCATGTCGGTTTGACATTTTGGTTATTAATGATGTGTAGACTTTTTGGAGATACTTTAATAAGTTTAACATGTTATAACTATAAGAGTAACACTAGGGGTAGTAAGGGATGAGTTAGGGTGGTTCTCCTAACATAACTTAGGGTGGATGCTAGGCATGACCATTTGGGTTGTGACATAGTTCTACGCTGTGCTCCTTACTGTGAAATGGGATACTCATAATCTCACCTTTCACATTCAGGGTGTGGACGTTTCGATTGGGGTGGAGATTATCAATGAAATCTTGGAGGTACCCAGTCCCTCAAATGACAAGTACTAGGTAAAGGATATAGAGAACGATAAGTAATGGTTGGCTAACATGTTGGTAATGAAGAGTAGGAGGGTGAAGAATCCTTGGGTCCATAACAATAGGTATATCAAGAGCACCGACTCCACTCTTGGTGCTCGATGATGGTTGAACTTGGTCTCCTTGAGGATCCATCCATTCAAGCACGTGATAGACTTGACCTACTAGCGAGCACTAGGGATAGCTAGCATCTTGGATTAGGTGGATGCAAATGTGGGGGAACAGATTGTGAAGGATTGGAAGGCCTTCGTCAATACCATAAAGGACATAGTCCTTCCTTTGCTGACAACTGAGCTATACAGAGCGTGAATGTACCTATAAAGAAATGGGATTTTATGGTCAAGTGTGATGCATATTTTGACCTATTGAGGGTGAAGGGTGCATAGAAGCGGAGTAATAAGAAGATAAAGATGAGTACTGAGAGAGAGGCCACGATGGTGGGGAAGTTGAGACTGGCCCCACAAGACCTACAGTGTCTTTCGAGAGCTTGGAGTCAAACTTGGACACGATGCAGAACATATTGATGAAGGTGCCCACGCCTCATTGAGAGTACACATCCTCTAGTATTATGGCCCTATCTAACCTTCAGGATGCCTTTGCTAACTTAGCTTGGGCCCATGTACAGCTCTAGAAGGATTTAGAGGCAGAGTAAAAGAAAAGGCACTCGTGGGATTGGTTGTTTGTTTGTATGTCGAAGGGTATGAAGTTCATCATGAAGTTCTTTGCCCTGAAGGAGAAACTTACCCAGGTGAGAACAACTGATGCCCAAGATTTCTTATTTTTGAGTGGATTGGATGAGGACAACTCCTACGCTTCAAGCCTTGGAGAGGATGCAACATACTGTTAGGCCCTGACATGTGTATCCCTTGCCTCCTTATCCCCTTTTTTCAGATTTATTTGGTTTTGCCCTTGTAGGCCTTTGTTATACACTATTTACTTTCTCACATTTTTAAATATTTTTGACAGTTTTTTGATATTTTGGTGATGTTGGTGGCATCTTGAGAAGAATAGCCTTATTTGTAGGCTGTTACTTTTATAAATTTCATAATTTGTGTTAGAAATTGCTTCTGAATTGTATTTTAGAGGCAGGGACTGGGCTAGCTATTGCCTAACCACTGCTAAAGCGATCCCTCGCTTGCTGTAGTGATCTTGCTATGGCGGTCTAGGGTCCGCTGCAGCGACCCTAGCAGACAGCCTTGCCCCACTATAATGGGCTAGAGACCTATATAGCAGTCTTACTGTAGTGGCACCCCCACTACTGCAGTAGCCCTAAACCAGTAGCTTTGGGGAAAACTTAAGGTTCTTCCCCTTAGCGCAACTGAACACCACCCCACATGACTTTGGGGTTCAAAGTCTTGAGTATCTCAGTATCTTAATCATTAGCAAAAATATACTAAATAACTAAAATCATATATGTATCATAGATGGAAGGAAGGAGTAAAAACTGGAACTTTCATAGTCATAAATATCAAACTAAAAGGTAATGCTGTTAAACCATATGTAGGGATTCCTTAATCATGCATATCTAAAATCATACTATATGAAGTTATGTAAGGAGGAAATCAAGTGAACAATAAAAATAATGTAAAATCTTTTAGGGGGGGAGGGGGTTTATAACCGACATACATCACTTGAGCTAATGATGTCCAACGTCTAACCTAGTTGGAAGGCTGCCCCACACCTTGCTAGGGTATAAAACCTATTATCTATGTGTGATTACACGAAATGAGATTTTTAGGCTAAAGATCAACCATCATTGCGGTGAAAATATAATCCTAAGGTGGCACGTAGTTATGAAAGTTGAAATTTTTTAAACTCTATCCGCTCGGTGCTAAATAATCCTTCCAAAATGGTTCATATAATCATATGCTTAGTAAAATATTTAAATCACTATCTATCTATCTATTTTAAAGCTTGAATCTTTACTAAATTCATATCTTGAAACTTTCATAAATTTTGAGTAAAGGTCCAAAATCATACACTACCTTTTGCTTTAGACCCAAAATAATACATATTCTTTCAACTGGAGCACTAATAGTCCTTTTTGTTGAATAAAGTGGTGGAATTTAGACATAACCCTAACACCATTAGTTTTTTGACAGCAACCTCCTCACCTCATATCACACTATTTTCTTTCCCTCCAAAAGTATCTAACCTAATTATTTTCTTTTTCCTTCCAAAAGAATGTGCTCTATCTCTTTTTCTTCCTTTCTTTCTTCTGGAAAGTGTAACTCTCAACCCAACTTGAAATTAGAAATTTGGAACAACAAATCATATCAAGCCCGGATTGAATTTATAGAAGCACCAATTATAAGGAACCAATAATGTTCTTAAGGAACAATAGTGATAGAAAAAAGTAGAATTCTAAGCTTGAAATTCTAGCTCTCGATTGGTCAACAACGCACTCTCTGTCTCTAGGATGAGATTTCTTCTCGGTGAAAGTTTACCATGGCTAAGAAATTGAAGGTAGGAGGTCGAGGGAAGCTGAGTAAAGCAGGTAATCCAAACAAAGTAGATATCCCAAAGGAAAACCACAATCTAGTGACTCGAAGAAAATGAAAAACCTCAGTATCCTTCACGGGATAACCCCTTTTGAGATAATGAATGAAACAATTCAGATTGAGAAGAACATAATACCAGAAATAAGGATGCCTAGTCCAACAAGGTTAGCATCGAGATCGAGAATTCTTCCTTGGCATATTTGATGGAAGATGAAGTAGCGAGCAAGGCAAAGATAGGTATGGAGCAAACCCTAGATCTTAAATTGACTTCGACAAAAGAGAATAGTTCATGGAGTAGCATTGTTGGAATGCCCCAAACTCTTAAGGGCTATGAACTTACAACAAATATAAATCCTGGGGCAAACATAAAAATAACACTGGATGATGTGCAGGATGAAATTGAGTACTGGTCTAATGCGGTTATATGTTATGTAATGGACTCCAATCCACCTCAAGCGGTAATGGATGGGTATTTCAGACGGAAAGGGAAAGGCATAAAAAAGGTAGTCTGAGTACAAAGAGGTGTGTTTTTGGTGTGATTTCATTAGGCAGAGGATAGGGAAAATGCGGTAGAGAAGGGGATTCAACTGTTCAACAAAAAACCAGTTGTGATTAAACCATGAAAGGTAGATGTGGATGTTACTAAAGAGAGAATGGTAAGGTACCAATAGGATACGAATAGTAGGGATGGATGTGAAATATTGGGGGAAGTGTTTATTATCAAATATAGAATGTTTGGTGGGAAATCCTTTGAAGGCTGATCAAGCCACAACAAATAAAGACAAAATGACTTTTGCAAGGACTTTGTTAGAAATACCTCTTCATAAGGAATATCCATGTGAAGTAGTGTTTGAAAATTAAATTGAAAGGATTGTAAAGCAAAAGGTGGAGTATGAGTGGACACTTGTACTATGTACCAAATGCAAAACTTTTGGGCATGAATTCATAGATTGCACGAACCAACAAAGAGAAGAGAATGCTAAGAGAGTTGAGGAAATGGGAAGCAGAAACAACATGACATACATGATAATATCATAAAGGATCACGAGACAGGGAAAGTCAAGGAGACGCAATGGAAGAAAGGGACTACAAGGTCACCTCCTCCACAGGAAAGAGTACCAAATAACACTATCACGAGGAATGCATGTGCTATCTTGATAAGTACTGCTCTAGAGGAACAAAATCATGAAAGACATTCAAGTGCAACAAGAAAATGAAAAGGTACAAACCCTGGACATGTTGGGGGTGGGTGCAGACCCATCCCTAATGGATAACATAGGTTTATGGAACACTAGGGGTCTAAACAATGTTGACAAGCAAAAAAGAGATGCAGTTGTTTATGCATAACTCTAAGGATGGCTTGTTTGGACTCTTCGAGACAAAGGTTAAGAGCGATAAGGCTCAGCAAGTTGTTCTTAACCTTTGTAATGGCTGGTCGTTTATAACAAATCTTAGTGCTCATTCTGGTGGTAGAATTTGGATGTTATGGAAACTGATGGTGTATACTGTAAATGTGAAGTTGGTAACAGATCAGCTGGTTCATAGTGAGGTATATCATAAAGAGACTGAAACTAGGTTGGCTCTCACATTGGTCTCTGGTTTTAATCACCAGGGACTAAGAAGAAGATTATGGGATGAAATTTCACTATTAACGGTCAAAACTTTGGACCATGGGCAGTCAAGGGAGATTTTAATTATGTTATGAACGTGGAGGAAAAGGTGGGAAGTAAAGTGATAGTAGCTTAGATAAGGGCTATTAGACAGTGTGTTAGCATATGTAATCTACAAGATTTATAATCCTCTGGGGCGTTCTATACCTGGAGTAACAAACAACAGGGGGAGGCTATAGTTATGAGTAAAATAGACAGGGTGTTGGTGAATTGTGAATGGTAATCCGACCTTCCTACCTTGGAGGTGACTTTTATGAATGAGCAATTGTTAAACCTTTGCCCAGAAATAATACATTGGGGTTTAGGAGGACAACAAGAAAGGAAGAATTTCAAGTATTTCAACATGTGGATACTAGCAGATGATTTTGCAATGAGGGTCCAAATAAGTTGCAGTGCCATTATTTGAGGCTGAAGGATGTTTCAAGTAATTGGCAAGCTAAATAGATTGAAAGGGTTTTTTATCAAATTAAATAAAGAATGATTCAGTGATGTAAGAAATAGTACAGTGCAGGCAAAGGATTTGCTAGATAAATGCCAAAGTAGACTCCATAATTATCCCAAGAATACATTACTTATTGAGGAGGAAAGAAAGCTAGCCAATGACTATCTCAAATGGAAGAGGGCAAGGGATAAATGTTTACAACAATAGTGCAAGTTTCAATGGCTTAAGAAAGGTGACCAAAAAACTAGTTTCTTCCATATCTACTTAAAAGCAATGAGGAACACAAATAGGATTTTCATAATAAAGGATAAGAAGAGCAAGGAGAGAACTAAAATGGATGATATAGTAGAGGAATTTCTTGAGTATTGTAAGGAACTGCTTGGGACAAGTTTCGGTGACCGACGACATGATGACAGTGAGCTTATAAAACAAGGACCTGTAGTGATTGAGATACACAAAAGTTTGCTATTGTAATATTTCACGAAGGCTGATGTCAAGAAGATATTGTGGGCAATAAAAGGTGATAAGGCACCAGGGCCCGATGGCTATAGTAGCCAATTTTTAAAAGATGCCTGGGAGATAGTGGGAAAGGATGTAGTTGCTGGAGTGCTAGAATTTTATAGAACCGATAAAATGTTGAGGGGGTTAATTGTACTATAATTACCTTAGTTCCAAAGGGCTCACATGTCACAACTGTAGGTGATTTTACAGGCCAATCGCGTGCTGCAACACTATTTACAAGATCATCACTAGAATATTATGTATTAGGCTGAAATTGGTGCTACCTGATATAATTTCTAAGAACTAGAGTGCATTTGTAGCTAGGAGATCCCTTGTCCACAACATATTGATTCCAGGATCTTGTGAGACTTAATAATCGAAAGAATACAACAAAGCTAAGCAAAATTAAAATTGATCTATGGAAAGCCTACGACTCAGTTGAATGGACTTTATGGAGGAATTGTTTCATGGGCTGAATTTTTTGTATAAGTTCATTAAGTGGATTATGGAATGTATTTCTTCAACAGAGTATTATATAGCACTAAGTGGTGGAGTATACGAAAATATCTGGGGCAAGAGAGGGTTGAGACAAGGGGACTTCATATCTCATTTAATCTCTATTATATGCATGGAGTACTTCACTAGAATGATGAAGTGGGTGACCAAACAATGGGGGTCTAAATTTTACACAAAATGTAAGAGTTTGGGTCTGAATCATGTATGTTTTTCAGATGATATGTTAATTTTCTGCAAAGGGGAAATAAGGTCAGTAATGCTAATGCTACGAGGGTTAAAAACATTTTTAATAACTACAGGGTTAACAACTAATGAGGAGAAATCAAGCATTTTCTCTACAAAGATGGAAAAATAGGATCTAGAGGATCCATGTCAAGTAACTGGATATACCAAAGGTACATTACCTTTTAGAGGGGGTGCCAATTTCATCAAAGAAGATATCTGTTGTTGACTGTGAAATGTTGGTGGATAAAATGACTTGAAGAGTAAGGACTTGGGGTTCGAAGAACTTATCTTATGAGGGAGGGGTCCATCTAGTTAACTCTGTGCTACTACATATTCACTCATACTGGTAATCTATGTTCCTCTTCCCTAGGAAGATAATTAAAAAAATTGTGAATTTGTGTAGGAATTTCATGTTGACTGGACAGGTACATACCAACAGACCATCGCTGATAGCTTGGATCTGATTTGTAGGTCCAAGAAAGAGGATAGACTGGGGGTTATCGGCTGTATAACATGGAACTAATGCATTGGTAGCTAAATATGTATGGAATGTTGCAAGCAATTCAGACAATATGTGGGTGAAATGGGTGAATCATATCTACTTAAAAAGGCAAGATTGGTGGAAATACAAGGCTCATGTAGACACATGTTGGTATTGGAAAAACATATGTGGACTAAAAGAGAAGTTCGCAGCAGGGTATGTACAAAATGGATGGCTAAAGGCGGATGGGAAATACATAATCCAAAGTGGTTATATATGGAGGAAAGGTGAGGGAGTTTTGTTTCCATACTGTAGAGGCATATGGAATAAAGAGAGCGTACAAAATCATAACTTCATATGTTGGGTCTCTATGCATAATCGACTTCTGACTATGGCAAGACTCAAGCACCTATGAATAAGTACGAAGGATACATTTCTATTATGTAGAAGTCGTATTGAAACAATAGATCATCTATTTTTCCAATGTGCCTTCTCACATGAATGCATTACATGGATATTGAACTGGCTACATAGTAGCATGGTGAACCAGGGACTTCAAGGTTGGTGGTCAAGGATAGCACAAAGAGAGCAAGGCAAACTAAGTAGAGCTTTCTTGTGGATTGTTACTGCTGCAACTATATATCACGTGTGGGGGGATAGAAATGAATTGGACCCACTATAAATATCAAAGAATAGCAAGGATAAAGGGTGTATAGATGAGAAAATACATAGAATAGAAGCATAAAGATTGTAGAGTAGACAGGAGTAGAGATGATCTTCTATGCTCAGGTTTTGATTTGTGTTTTTGCTTTGTTTTAACACTGATGTACTGTTGATCAGGAGGTCTGAATAAAAAAGTTGTTGGTTCGATTGTCAAAAAAAAAAAAAGCGATAGACAATCGCCTCCTCTCTATGTTGAGATTTTTTTTGTTTTTAAAATTGAAAAAGAAATTGTTAGAATTCGAGCACATAATGTTTCTCACCTAGATTTTAATGCATAATATAGCAAAAAATTTCATTTGTTTATTTTGGTGAAATAATGTCTCAAAATCTCTTGATTTTCTTGGCATCTAGGCAAGGTAATTTAGTCTGCTAGTTTTCAATATGGTTAGTGTTTAGCTGAAGTTAATTATGTTAGTTCAATTGCAACAAACAACCATTTTGATTTTTTTTTTCTGTAACACTTTATGAAGTTCATTTTTTGTAATTTCAGATTTGTCAACTGAGGGTGTGTTTGTTATGAAGGAAAATATTTTCTGGAAAGTGTTTTCCTATTTTCTCATGTTAGTTTGACTAAAATTTTGGAAAACATTTTTCCTAGGAAACAAGTTCCTTCAAACTAAGAAAAATGACTTCCTTAATCAAAGTAGGAAAAACAAGTTGTAATGTTCATACCAATCCCACCCCCCTCCAAAAAAAAATTAAATTTTTAAGTTTCAAATTTTTTTCTTACTCTACCCCTACCCCTACCCCTACCCCACCTCCTACAACAAAAAAAATTCTTCAAAATTTTTTAAATTACTTTTGTTTTTTAGATTTCAAATATTTTTTCTTACCCCACCCCTACCCTGACACACCACACCCCCTACCAGCCCCCTTCCAAAAAAATTAATTTTCTTTTAAAATTTTTTAAATTTGTATTTTATTTTCTTACCCCACACACCCTACCAGCCCCCCTCCCCCAAAAAAAATTCTTTTAAAATTTTTTAAATTTGTATTATTTTTTTCTTACACCACCCCACCCCAACACCCCCTACCCCCCCTACCCCAAAAAAAAAAAGTTAGAATTTTTTTTCTTACTCAATCCCCCTAACCTATTCGTTCTCATTGTTTTGTGTTAAATATATACAAATATTTTTATAAAATATTTTTCTACATAACAAACACAAGAAAATAAGTAAGAAACAACTTATTTTCCTAGAAAATATTTTCTTGGAAAATGTTTTCCATGAAAAATATTTTCCTCCCTACCGAACACACCCTGAGTCTTCACTTATCACTGTGAAAAATATATCATACGGGAATTATGAAGCGTACACCAGACAAGCATTACATTCGAGGAAACATGGATTACATTGATTATGTAAATGTGTCAGGATTGAATCTTGTTGAATTCAAGAAGATGGAAGAGATATGTGGTTATACGAATGATTAGATAACCTTTTGGCATAGGTGTGGAAGGCCTGGTAATAGATGGAAGTTGACCTCTACAGACTTTGAAGCATACACAGTTGGCAAAACCATCCAAAAGGATAACATGCTTGAGATATACTTTGAACACTTGGACTACTTTCACATGGACAAAGTGGATTCAGTAAATCGATCAAATATTGGAGAAAATGAAAAACAACAGATTTTGTGTGAAATTCATCATGTGATAATTTTAGTGACTCGAAAGCTGATTTATCGGATGTTATAGTTGATACACATAGGAAAGAGGAACCAAAGCATTCTAGAAGCGAGGTAGATCCTTAGTGAGAGGGAGCTCCTTAGTGTTGAAATAGAGAGAAAGTTGGCTGATATTGAAGGGGATTTTGATTGTTGTGATTCTGAAGATGTAGAGAGCTTAAATAGTGATTCTGAAACTAAAAGTTTCAACATTCCTCAGATAACCCAAAATTAGGTCTAGAATATGTCTTTGATACAAAGGACTTTAAAAATGTTGTAGCAACTCATGAGATTAAGAATGGAAAGTATAATCAATAGAGTAAGAATGATAATTTAAGAATGGAAGCAATTTGCATACATCATCCAAAATGCAAAAGAGATGAGGCTTTCCTGGATAGAACTTAAGATCTCATACAGACTTGTAAGGAGTGGCATCATGACAATTGAACAATCACTTCCTCTTTTATTGCAAGAAAGTACCTCAAAGAAGTTGGATCGAATAGGAATTGGAGAGTGGTGGGATTCGAGGATAAAGTGTCAAACTAACAGCTCATGTGACCTAATCTCAAGCTAAAAGAGCTAAGATGAAAGCGATTGCATTAATTGATGGTGATATTAAAGATCAATATAAAATGATGTGGGAGTAATACAATGAGATTAATAGAAAAAATTCAGGCAGCACTATATACATGAAGCTCACTGACAACGAGGTCCCCAATGAGCCACAGAGATTTCAGAGAATCTATATCTGTTTTGCTACTTGTAAGCTTGGCTTTAGAGAAGGTTGTTGGAAAATAGTAGGTGTGGATGGGTTTTGGTTGAAGGGTCCAATGTATAAGACTCAACTGTTATCTTCCGTTGGCCTCGATTGTAACAACAATATATTTCCTGTTGCCTATGCAATTGTAGAAAAGAAAAGTAAAGCGACATGGGCTTGGTTTTCGAATCATTTGGCTTCTGATTTGTATATAGATGAATGGTTGGACGTTTATTTCAGACAAGCAAAAAGGTCTCATTGAAGCTTTTATGTCTTACCTTATGTGAGTTATAGGTTCTGTGTGAGACACCTTTATAACAATTCTAAAAAGGCTGGCTTTGGTGGTGTCACATTAAAAAAAGAACTCTAGGCTGCTGCAATGCTAGTACTGTCAAAATGTTTGATGGTTGCATGATGACTATTTCAAAGTTAGATCTTGATGCTGATACTTGGTTAAATGAAAAAGAACCTAGTGAATCTAGATCGCATTTCTCTTCAGATGTTAAGTGTGACATCTTGCTAAATAATTTGTGTGAAGTGTTTAATAGCATGATACTTGATGCTAGAGACAAGCCAATTGTGACACTTTTGGAGAAGTTGTGGTAACTACTTATGGCTAGAATGAAAGCTAAAAGAGAAAAAGCACAGAAAGGAAATCAGGTAATGTTTGTCCTAGGATCAAGGATGTATTACATAAGAATCAAACGCAGCTACTGAATATAACCCTAGAAAATCTAATCACTGGAGCTATGAAATTTTGGGAGCTACAATTATGGACAATTGGACAGTTGACTTAGAGAACCAAACTTGGAGTTGCAGGAAATGGAGTCTCACCGGAGTTACGGAAACATATAGAAGAATTTATGAAAATTCAGTTCTTTCAATGAATGGATCACAAATGTGGCCTAAGTTAAGTAAACTTCCTCCTCTGCCTCCAATAATTACAAAAAATAATAAGAGAGGAATAAAACCAAGTCACGAAAAAAGTAACACGATGAAGTTGGAGTTAGTTGAACAAAGATGAAACAAAAGCAAGACTCTAAATTGTAGCACATGTCACAAACCTGGCCAATAAGTGAACTAGCAATTACTACACTGTGACACCAGAAACTACCTCTTTATTTCATCAGAAATTACATGTAATGTCGATTTTTATAGTGGAGTTGATTTATAATTTACTAAGTTTAAACTAGCATAATATTTTACTTGTTATTGTTTTTCAGGGTAGAAGAGGACTGAATGAAGTGGAACAAGAACAAATGGGAGATGTCGAAGTAGACATTGAACCAAATTTTGTTTGGGAAAGTTCTCAATGTACACAAGAAAATGGACCTAAACTTTTAAGCTATAACAGTTTTTTTGGGGTAAAAATTGCTTACTCTTAATGTATACGTGCTGGTCATTTATGTCATTTTTCTATTGATAGTTTTGTGCCATTACGATTATTTTTGAGTGAGTTTAAGGTGTTTTTCTGGTGCATTGTGAAAGATTTAGAAGATGGCTGAATTTCACTATATATTATTCCCATAATGTTTTAGTATTTATACAAAAAAGCAAGAGATATCCTACCAAAAATAGCAGATACTAATTGTAGTGAAATCCTAATCAACTTAATCTCAAGAAGATTACAAGGGATTATAATCAAATCATATCAAATTATAATCAAATCATATCAATCACTTAAGAATAGGATGACTTCCTTATATTGATTAGAAACTCCAATCTTGCACTGAATATTTGCAAATAGAAAATAAGGGAGAGCTTTTGTAAGTAAATCTGCAAGTTGATCTTTTCCAGAAATATGAGAAACGCGAAGCTGGCCATTTTGAACCATAGTGCGAACAAAATGATAATCAACCTTAAGATGCTTCATCCGCAAATGAAAGACTGTATTAGCAGCGAGATATGTGGAACCTAAATTATCACAATACACAACTGACTACCTTGATAATGAAATAGCAATCTCATGAAGTAGGTTCTGAATCCATTGAATTTCAGCAGTAGCAGAGGCAACTGAATGGTATTCTGCTTTAGTTGATGATCTAGCTACACACCTTGGTTTCTTTGAGCTCCAGGAGATCAAATTTTAACCAAGATATAGAATAAACACACTGGTGAAAGAGAGATCATCCTTATTTACTACCCAATCTACATATGAGAAGGCACGAAGATTAAGTGAAGATTTACATTGAAGAAAGAGACTGTAGTTCACCGTTCCAACTAAGTAGCGAACCATACATTTGATTGCAGAACAGTGATTTTTAGTTGTACGATGGGAGAATTGTGCTAGCTTGTTTACAACAAAGGCTATATATGGTCTTATTAATGTCAAATACTGTAAGCTGCCAACTATAGTACAATAGAGCTTAAAATCAATAGAGCTTAAAATCATCAAGATGTGTGCTGTCCTCCAAGCATAATGAATTTCAAGTAGACATGGCAGTATTGATTGCTTTCTCACCAGCCATTGGTGTCTTTTCAATCATGTTATTAATATACTTCTTTTGATATAAGAAGAGCCCATCAAAAGTTCTCATAACTTGAACACAAAGAAAATAATTAAGAGAACCAAGATCTTTGATAGAGAAGTGTCACCCAAGTTTCAAATTAAACTTATCGATAGCATTAGGATTACTCCCAGTAACAATCAAGCCATCAACATAGATTACCATGTAAATAGTGATGCCCACCTGATGGTAAATGAAGAGACAATGATCAGCATGATAAACTTGAAAACCTAAGGTTAGAAGATAGGTAGTTTTGAGTACCAAGCTCGTGGTACCTGTTTAAGGCCATAAATTGCCTTCTTGAGTTTGTAGACATGTGTCGGCCTTGTTTGGTCAACAAAACCTTTAGGTTGAGCCATACAAACCTCTTCTATTATTTGACCATGCAAGAAGGCATTATTGACATCTAATTGTCGTAAAGTCCAATCTCTTGTAACAGCTATAGTTAAAATAACTCAAACTGTAGTGTGCTAGCAACTGGAGAAAAGATCTAACTCAAACTGTAGTATGCTAGCAACTGGAGAAAAAGTTCTGAATATAACAAATGCCCGGTCATTGTGTAAATCCTTGAGTGATAAGATGTGTTGTTTAATGACCCGTTAGAGTTTAGCTTCACTCAAAAAATCCATTTAGAGCCAACTAACTTTTTCTTTGCAATAGATGGAACGAGCTCACATGTACCTTGTTTCTGTAATGCATGAATTTCTTCTTCCATGGCTACCTTCCAATCAGGATCATTTAGTGCTCTTGACACAAATTTTGGCTTGGATTTGTTGTTGGCAAATAACTTGTGCTCAGGCAGTACAACAGGCGGGACAATAGAGGGAATAGAAGAAGAAGATGAATCATGCCTGGAAATATTGGCTGAGATTTTGGATGGAGTGTCATTGGCTTGGATGAGAAAATTACCTTTTGTTCCAGAAAGAGTGGTGTGCATGCATAACTTTTGTGTTGGTTTATAGATATTATTCTTTGCATGGGCTATCATGGGATGAGTGTTTCCTGGTAAATCCTTGTCATGATTAGAAGATAATAAAGTGGGAGAGAAATTAGATGAGGAGCTCATACCTGAAACATGTACTGATGATATGAATGACTTATTTAGTGATGGAATACTTACATTTGAAGCATGGGACTGGTTGGAACAGAGGAAGGACATTCACAACTGATCAAATTTGGACTAGAAGAAAAGGGTCCTCCAGTAGTAGGAGAGGAACAAGCTGGTGGGTTTGAAAAGGGCAGTGTGGAACAATGAAATAAGGAGTCCATTGGTCAACAGTAGCATCATATACCCTAACATAACTAAGTTGGATGGTTTTAAAGGGAAACTCATGCTCAGCAAAATTTACATGTCTCAAAATAAAAAGTTTCGAAGTGACTGGATCATAGCATTTATATGTACTTTGATTTATAGAATACCCAAGGAAGACGCATGGAGATGAACGAGGTTGTAGTTTGTTTTGTGCATACATTCTCAACCAAGAATAGCACAGACAACCAAAAATATGAAACTTCTTATAATTTTGAAGAGATCTAAAAATTCAAAGATATGGTGAATGATTATTCAATAAAGAAGTGGGGATTCTATTTATAAGATATGCAGCTATTTGAAAAGAATATGACCAAAATGATAATGGAAGATTAGCAATATGAAGAAGATTGATACCTATTTCAACAATAAAGTCAATACCCCATACGTCAAATAGTTCAAGCTCAAGAATAGTGGTCATTGGAAGTTCTTGCCATTGTGAGATGTTCCTTTGCCTTTGGCATTGGTCACAAGCCCTTACAAAATCATGTACATCCTTATAAATAGTAGGCCAATAGTATCTGCATTGCAAGATCTTATGCACAGTTCGCGCAATACTATGATGACCCCCAACTAAGGGAGAATGACATGCCTCCAAGATACTCATCATCTCAACCTTGGGAACACAACTCTGAATCACTCCATCTACATAAATTAGGAATTAATATGGCTCATCCCAAAAGAACTTTCTCATATCATGCATAATCAGGAACCACATCACTCACTAAATAATCTGCAAAGTTTGCAAACCATGGAATCAAATCTTGCGATGCGGCCAATACCTCTTCATCTGAAAAAGTATCATCAATCGCAAGTTCATCTTTTAGTTTCAGCACGACCTCTTCTTCAAGGCATGATAAATGGTCGGCCACTTGATTTTTAGTCCCCTTTTGATCCTTGACTTCAAAGTCAAATTCCTGCAACAACAGTAACTAAAGAATTAACCTCGGCTTCGTATCCTTCTTTGGCATAAGGTACCTAAGAGTTTCATGATCAGTATGCACAATCACTTTCGTGCCAAGCAAATAAGATCAAAATTTCTTAAACGTGAACACAATAGCAAACAACTCTTGTTCAGTCACAGTGTAATTTTTCTACGCAGAGTTAAGTGCTTTGCTAGAATAGTAGATGGGATGTAATATATTTTCTCGCCTTTGGCCTAAGACTGCCCCTAGTGCCACGCCACTAGCGTCGTACATAACTTCGAACGACATGGACCAATCAGGAGACACAATAATAGGGGCTGAAATCAACTTTATTTTAGGCACTCAAACTCCTTCAGACATACATCTTCAAATAAAAACTTTACCTCCTTCTCCAATAACTTGCACAAAAGATTTGTAATTTTAGTGAAGTCCTTGATAAATCTCCAATAGAAACTCGTGTGCCCCAAAAAGATGAATACCTTGTACAGAAATTGGTGGAGGTAACTTTTCAATCACCTCTATCTTTGCCTTGTCAACTTCAATCCCCTTCTTTGAAATCTTGTGACCAAGCACTAGTTCTTCTTTAACCATGAAGTGGGACTTTTTCCAATTTAGGACCAAGTTACAGTCCTCGCAACTCCTCAAAACATTAGTAAGATATGCCAAACAATCTTCGAACGAATCACCAATAACCGAGAAGTCATCCATGAACACCTCAATAGTGTCCTCAACCATGTCAGAAAAAATAACCTTCATGCAATGCTGAGAGGTTGCAGGTGCATTACACAGACTAAATCCTCTTGATATGAAAGTCCCATATGGACAAGTGGAAGTGCTCTTCTCTTTGTCCTCGATAGCAATAGAAATCTGATTGTAACCTGAATAACCGTCAAGAAAATAATACCATCCTCTACCAGCAAGACGGTCTAACATCTGGTCCATGAAGGGCATCAGGAAGTGGTCCTTCTCTATCCACGCGTTCAACTTTCTATAGTCCTTGCAAACACGCCAATTAGTGACTGGCCATATAGGAATAAGCTCATTCTTTTCATTTGGAACTACAGTGATTCCACCCTTCTTTGGTACACATTGGATCAAGCTCACCCACTTGCTGTCTGCAATCGGCTAAACCACACCCGCATCCAACCACTTGATAAATTCTTTCTTCACCACCTCTTGTATAGGTAGATCCAATCTCCGTTGATGCTTAATACTAGGCACACAATCCTACTTAAGTTGGATTTTATGTGTGTGAATTCTCGGAAGAATCCAATAATATCAGCAATGGACCATCCAATTGCTCTTTTAAACCTCTTCCAAACAAAAACCTAAGCCTTAACTTGTCAGTCTACCAAATCAGCTGTAATAATAATTGGCAAGGTATTTTAGCTCCCAAAAATGCATAAAGAAGATGGGATGAAAGAGCTTTGAGCTCCAGAACTGGAGGCTTCTCAATAGAATGTCGAGCAGGTGAGGTCAATCTATTCTTTAAATCAAGATCCAACTTTTTAGGTGCAAAGTTGTATGAAACCTTACCATCAGGTGCGCTCACCATCTCATCATAACTCTCAATATCATCACCCTCAAAATTCATGATTACTACTGCGAGGACCTCAACTCCAAGCCTCTACTTAATAGGAGCTACCAAATCATCCTCGTCGCTTATATCTATCACCGATATCACACACATATCTTTTGGCTTTTTTATGGAATGGCATACATTAAAGGTAACTTGATCGTTGTTCAATCAAAACTTATCTGTCTAGTTTCCATATCAACCAACGCACGCCCAGTTGTAAGAAACAGTCTCCCCAAAATAATGGGTACCTCAAAGTCAACCTTACAATCAAAGATGACAAAATCAATTGGAAAGATGAAAGATGAAACCCTCACTAAGACATAGAATAAGATCCCCACCGGCTTTATCACAATGCGGTCTGCCATGAGAAGTCTCATAGAGGTCGATTTAGGCGACCCCAACCCCAACTGTCTGTAAACTACTAGCGACATCAAATTAATGCTAGCACCCAAGTTACACAAAGTTTTTGCAAAGTTGAAACACCCATTAGTGCATAGAATCATGAAAGCCACAAGATCTTCTTTCTTGTCAATCAAAAATCTAGAGGCTATTGCATTACAATGGTGCACATTGTCAATGGGCTCAAAACTCACTGTCCTCTTCTTAGTCACCAAATCATTCTTAAACTTTGTATAACCTGGAATTTGTTCAAGTACCTCAACTAGAGGGATATTCACCGTCAACTGTTTCATCATAGAAATAAACTTTTGGTACTTTCCCTCGTTAACATTTTTCTTCAGTCTTTGCGGGAAAGAAGGAAGAGGTTGTGGAATAAGAGTCAATGATTTTGGGACCTCCTTGTCCTTCCCCTTTATTGTCTTGGTGTCATGATCATCAACTAGAGGTGTTTCAGGTATCTTCTCATCCACAACCAAATCTTCAGATTCAGCAACTTTTTCATTATCTATGACTAATGGTTCTACCACATTATTAACAATCACGGGTATAAGTGGGTCCATGGTCATCTTGCCACTCATAATAGTAATAGCCAAGAAATGACCATTATTCTTTGGATTTTGGATGGTGTTGCTTGGGAATTTACCTTGTTGACATTGATTCAATACCGTAGAAATCTGACCAAACTATTGCCCAAGGTATTTGATGGAGGTAGCATGCGATTCAACTTTTGATTCATCCCTAAAATATCTGCCTTAATCTCCTTAAGGAAGTCTTCCATTTTCTCTACCCCTTTCACAGCCTTTGCAAGCATGTATTCCATTCTCAAATAGCTCGAACCAGCATCACGATTTTTGGATGGAACATAAAGGCCACTCTTTTCTTTGTAGTCATCCTTTCTTCTCCAATCAACATCTCGATCCCTACTCCTATCTCTATACCCAGACTTATTGTAATTATTGTCTCCATTGTAGTTTCGACCTTGATTCCCTTAGCTCAAGTTCCAAGTATCTTGGTTAGACCCTTGGCCCTTGCCACAAAAACCCACCATCTCTCTGTTTTGATATTTTTCCTCCTCCTTAGAATCCAAATTTTCATACCCAGGTGACTTACCTTGTGTCCCACTGCATTCACCTTTTTCACTCCAGCTACTGCAAATCATTTAGTAAGAAACCCAATCTCAGTCCTCAGCTTTGCTACCTCTTGAGCCACTGTCTCATCTAGTGCTCGCTATTTTATGGATGCTCCAATTTCATAAGTACCTATAGGTATGTGTGTCTTCCAAGTATGCCAACCTCGCTTGGTTGTTGTGATTCTATCTAAGATCTTAGAAGCGTACTCCCAACATAGACTCATGAATGCTCCACTAGTGATAGTGTCTGTTGCAGCCTTAGTGTTGGCGTTTAGATCTCTGTAGAAGATCTCGAGCAGGTTTCTACCAGTCATTCTGTGATTTGGAACATTCTGCAGTCTCTTCTTGAACCTCAACTATGTCTCACACAATGCCTCCAAATGCAACTACCTAAAATTATAGATCTCTGTAAAAGTGTTGCACTTTTAACCCTTGTTCTTGATCTCAGATTAACTCTTCCTGCTACGACTCAAGTTATTAGATGACGGTTGATAGATTCAAATCTCTGTTGTTATTTTTTTCCTTATCTCTACTTCTCTCTCAAACAATTCTAGAATTTCGGCAAGCTCTAACATTGCACACCCATTAGAAGGCAATCATAATGAAGAAAATACCAATACATGCGTGCACACTGGTCTAGAATTACCGCACACTTAGCCTACTTTGCTAATTCATCATGGTTCCCACAACCCTAGTTGTGGTGTTTAGCTACTCATAATTGCATGAACACAAGAATAAATCTGATTAGAAGCAACAGTCATGAACTTATAATAATGAGAAATCAAACTCCAAGATCCCACTTTGAATCAAAACCCTAGAATTCAATGTTTGTGATTTAAAGACCATGAATGTTCCTTAGAACCTTAAAACAATGAAACAGAATGTAAACTAATACACTAAAATGAATAAGAGTATTTATTGACACAACAAAACCTATCGTAAACAAAACAGGATTTCTATGTCGGTCAGCTCAGACGAATGGAAGCTACGTGGTTTGATTCCACGATCGTCCTTGGTGCTTGTGGTTTTGCTAATGGATTTGGTCATATTCATATCTTCTATAGTACGATCCTTAGTATGACTCTGTATCTTCTACCTATGACCGTACCATGTGGTCGTCTGATCCTCTTATACTTCCAACTTATGTAGACTTGTTTTCAAGACCTTTCTCCCAATACACCTTGGTACGACCGTCATTTTTAGGTACGGTCGAGGGATCCAATTATCTAATCTTCTCTTCACTCTTGGTCCTGAATCCTTCCTTTCAAGTAGTCCTTCCTACGATTAGGTTGCATGATCTTGAGATCAACCTATAATGTGGGAGCTTTTGTCTGATCATCTCCGGAGAATCATCCTCTAGGTTTTTGATGTCCAAATATCCATAAGATGAAAAAGATAACAAATATTCAATTTTTGGGTGATTTATGACTGTAGATCAATTGACTAACCACAAAATAGATCATGAAAATGATCACAGGATATATATGTTAACGAGAACCCAACAGAAGATGACCAAAATATGAGGCAACCTAGGGTTATAAATCCAATCAATGACCCATACATAAAAAAAAAGACTAGAATTGGAGAGGAACCTATAACCAAAGATATGGACTCTTAAGTAATTTGTTCCCACAGAGTAAATTCACTATTCAAGTACATCCAATCCTAAAAGACAATCAATGGAGGTATTAAAAGTAGTCTGCAGTCTGCAGATTGGATCACAAATTATGTCGACATGTTAATTTAATATTTTTAGGATTCCAACTTCTTGAACCATTATAAATAGACATGTTAGATTTGTTTTGTAAAGAGTCTGTAGTTTTAGTTTAGTTTTAATTTCTTTTGCCCAGTTTACATGTTTTTCTCTTTCTAGTTTCTTGAACGAATGCCATTATTATTCTTTCAAGTTTTAATATTCAAATCAGGTTTATGCAGTCTTTTTTTTATTCTTGTTGTTTTACTTTCAGTATTATTAGCTAAATCCTGAATTGAGGTTGTAAAATCCAATGAGATTATACAGTTCATAAGTTTTTTCGTGTGATTGCATGATATTAGGGTTAAAGTGTATTAAACATCTTTTTTATTCTTAATTAACTGGATGGTGGTTTCAAACATCAAACTATGTCATAATATCTTAATCTATAGACTTGGAAGGGCGAGTTAGGATTTGATAAAAGAAGTTTTGCATAAACTTGAGGCGCCTATTATTTCTGATATAAATTTATCAGATGAGTCTACCTAACTAATCCTCCGATAGGTAAGCTAATTCCTTTCCAAAATACTAGAATCAAATAATCATGCGAAAACAAAATAGATAGCTGAAATAAATCATAATTTAGCTTTCATATAAGGACATAACTGAGGAAATAATTGATAAAGCCCAAAGCTCAGTATCACGAGTAAAAGATTTCCCAAGAGTGAAATACAAATGTTTCAATACTAATATATCGTGTAAAATTATAAAAGACAAAAGTAAAGCTAGAGGGAGTTTTATGCCACAGAAATGATTTGAACCATTTCATCTTAGTAGATAGACTCGAACCCAGTGAATTTTTATTTGTACATAGGTTTTAAGGTCAATCCTTAAGTGTAGGAAGTATATTGGATGTGGATTTAAGACCATAAGAAACCTCTAGTACAAAGTTGAGTTGAAAGCTTCCCTACCGATTAAGTTTTTGTCTAAGTTTTTACTAGGGTAAACTTCAAATAAGAATTCTTCCTCTGTCATGACCCAAATCCGTCGCGAGTGGTACCCAAACTATCCCTCTGGTGGGAGAACTAATTAACCCCAAATACCCATCCAGTCAACTAACAGATTTAAAAGCAACTGGCAATTCCATTAATAAAACCAATATTGTCCAAATATTTTAGCCATAATTCAAATGCGAAAAATATATGAATGTCTAAATACACCCAAGAACTGAAAGTCAGTGTACCCAAAACACTAAAATATGTCAACAACGGGTTCAACCAAAAAACAATATAGAAAGTATCCATGTCCTAACAAGTGGACAAGAACTAAAGAGAGATGACTCATGGCTACTCGGAATATGTAGCTCACCATTGAGTCGATGTGCATCCCGATCTAAAGCTGAGGTATTGATGTAGTTGTTGAGATGCTCTGCACTCAACAAACAGAAGAGTGCAAGTAGCATCAGTACAAGCAATATACTGGTAGGGTCATCAGCCAACCCAAAATAAAAAATGTGAACAAATAACTATAACCTGGTAGACAAGTACAACCATGAACCCTTAATAATTACCTTTACATCAATTATGTTTCCAACTAGACATTTAGAACAACACCAAATGAATGCAAATATGTGTGAATCAAGATAAACAACATACCAAGTCAAGACCATGACGACCAACAATATGCAAGTTGACATACCATGACTAACAACAGTAAATTCCACCTTGTTTTAATTACTTCCTTAATAGACATCAATAGAAATTATACCTTTCAATTATGTCAATAACTCGGACCACACAACAATCCAATATAGCAACAATAATATCCACCGATTCACATAAGGAACCAAATATATATCAATTAACAAACAAACTCGGTCCACTCAAGGAACCGTCAAACTCACCAATCCGTGTACACACATGCTAAGGGTCTTATGGTCGCCCACTAGCCATGACCTGCAGGGGACGAGCTCAGTCCATGTACTAAACATCCCAGACATCTAGTTTTTGCAACTCTTATCCCAAACCAATGTGATCCCACCCTAAGTTTTACTAATCCCGTGACGATGAACTTTACTGGTTCATCTCACAATAACAACAGATATCACAACAAGCATAATCAGAATGATAATAACAATACACAATCACACTTGTACAACCAACAAGCCTTAAATACAATTTCATTAAATGAGACTAAATACCTAGGATATCATTCAACAATTACACCTCTTAAACATGCATTGTAACAAGTACACAAAAAGATATTTAATATGCACACATAAACCAAATTAGCTTTTCAACTACATTTAACCATTACCTACCTCAATCCAAGCCTTGAACCGCTCTAGTGAACTTGAGCCTTGCCCTTTCTTAAAATATCAGCTTGGTTCTGGTCTAAAAAAACTAATGCAGGTATAATTCAAACAATGACCTAACAAAATGAAGGATTATATTCCTAATCCCATAACCCCCAAAGTTAAATTCATGATCATTCCTTTATTCTAGGGTTTTTCTACCCTCATTCTACCTTAATTCTATCAAATTCGCGTTTATACAAATGGATTCTAAGAATGCAACCTTAGTTCATCTATTTTTATTCAAAACTCAAGGGTTTTAATCCAAAACCACCAAATTGCACAAGAAATTCCACCTAAGTTAAGTTTAATCTTTCCCCATACTCAAATACTAGTGATTCTATGGTTAATTCTTCAAAAAACTAATTAGAAGGATGGAATTACTTACCTCTAAGAAGAAAATTGGCGGACAATCAAAGAAAATCGCCCCAAATCACCTTCTCCATCCCTTGAATGTAATTGGAATAAAAAATAAGTTCTTGGACTATTTTCTACATTAATCAGCATCTATCCCACTATAGCGAGACAATACCCACTATAGCAGGATTCGCTAGCTATGGCGAGATTGACCCTCTCTAACTCCCACTATAGCTGGATGTAGCCTGCTATAGCAGCCTAGGTGAAGGTAGAAAGTATGTCTACCCCTGAAATTTTCCTATTTCACAACACACTTGTAACACCCCGTATGTTTCCTAACCTAACCTAGGTAATGTCCGTAACATTCATGTAAATATTGAAACATGAGAGCTTTGGTGAATTTTACATTAAATTATTGGACTTAATTCATCTTCGGGAATGGGCTTAAAAATTGGCCCAAATTAACAAGAAGACATGGCCCAAAAAAGGAACAAAAGGACCCATTCTTGCTCCATGCATTAATGACAAAATAGACACCTCATATTTGACTAAATATGGGCTAAGGATGATATATATATAGCTCAAAAATCAGATTTTAATCACAAAATACACCTTGACATTTCTTGAAATTTCTAGACTTTCCAAGAAGACCAAAAAGAAACCCTTTTTCAAGCCAAGGCTACTACACATATTTTGCCAAGATCATCACCTTGTAAGTGTTGGTAAGTATTTATTCTTGTGGTATAATATGTTATGTGCATAATATATGGTATGGATTGTGATGTTTATGTCTAAAAGTGTTAATTGGTGCACTTTTGCTTATGTGACACAAGTTGTGTTATTTTGGTGACTTGAACTTGAAAGTGGCCTTGTGGTGTTAAAAGAAGTGAGTTGATGGTTTGAACATCAACATGTATGATATGGTTATGCCCTAAGTTAATTTCTCTTTATGTGTCATTTTTAGAAATTGTTGTTATGGGAAAAGTGTACGGAATTTGTGACGTATTGACCGTGAAGTATAGTTTTGGGTGTTGTTGTGTGTGTTGTGAGACCATGGCTGATGTTTGGTATTAAATATGATCAAAAATATGTAAAAATAACTTTTTTTATGATCATGGGCCATTCATGGCATGAAAAGACCCAAAATAGACCATTTCGTACCAAAACGGGCATCCGCCCCCGCAGATGAGGGCACCTGCGGGCGCAGATGACAACGCAGGTGCCTATGGCATCTTCCAAAAGTCACCTGTGAGTACAGGTCAGCCACCTGCGGGCACAGGTGGCTGCGCAGGTCAGCCCAGGTTTCCGTTTTGTATGATTTTGCATCTAGTCGACCCCCGAAGGCCCCTATACCCTTTTTGAATATAATTATCAACTTGTGATACCGTTTTACTGACTTTAAAGTGTCGTATGGAGGCATGTTGGACTGTATTAAGTGTGTATTGTTGTTCATATGTTGTTATGAGGCAATTTGATAGGAAAAAATGTGATGGAATGATAAGGAGAAAGCATAAAGGGTAAGTGTGGTGTGAAATAATATTGATGTATGATATCTTGGTCAATGTGTGGAATGTTATGGTGTTGTTGCTATGAGAATGCAGTGAATTGAATTGTAAGGAGGGTGACATGACGTTACACGGCAATCGTATAGCTCATTATCATTTTGTACGCTTGTATAGTAATTATTTGCTAATGTAAGCTCCCATATGTACTTGTATTGTAGAGTAAGACGTAAGGAAGAAGCTGGAATTTTGTGTTCATCTATAGGCTTGCGTATTCATACTTGGAATTGAAGGTATGTAAGGTTAATCTTCCCATATCTTTCTGCAGCATATAGTATATACCTTGTTATTGTACTTGCTCAGTTTCAAAATGTCTTAAGGCATCTCATTTCAGGTTATCGGTTATTGTTAATCACACATATATTATCCTTGATCTATTGTCATTCATGTACAACATACTTATAGACATGATCCCAAAGCTTCCAATAATGTTACAATTACAAAGTATCAATCTCATGAACGTAAAGGCATAAAGTAATGCATCCATGTATTTTCCAATAAAGATATTATCATCGAATGAACTTTTCTCAAGATTAAACAAGTAATGTTGTGAAGAGAAATGATGTGTTCTTGGGTGGTATCCCATAGGGTTAAAATACCTCGCATAGGTCAATCCCAATATCTACGGGTGGTATCTCATGGGGTTAAAATACCTCTCATGGGTCGATTCCGCTGCTACGGGTGGTATCCCAGGGGCAAAGGAAAAGCCTAGCATGGGTCGATCCCAAAAACTGTTGATTACCAACTGATCAGCTTGGGGCCCAGGCATTGTAAGAATGAAAGGATGAGTTGTGAATGAAGAGGTGAATAATGAAAGAACGAATGAGCGTAAAGAAAAAAAAAAGTAATCCATCTAATGTACATACTTCCATGCATATAGAGTGATGGCTCATCCATGTTGGTTCTTTAATTATATTCGACTCCTTTGAAGTATTGATGTACCATATAGTTTCTTATGGCCTTACATACTCAGTACTTTCTTCGTACTGACCCTTTTGGGGAAATTTACCTTACTTGTTGCAGGCACAGGTACTAGTAGACCTCCCCAGTAGGTTGTGGATCTTTTACCAATCTTTGGTGAGCTCCAGTTGGTTCGGGGCTTCCCGGGTCTCTTGTGTACATTTATTTTGGTACTGTAGCGTTGTGTAAAGCGAGGACTTTTCCTGAATTTAAGATGTTTATGTGTGTACTCTTGTTAGAGGATTTTGTAGACCAATGTGGGTATCTGAACGAAGAGTTGTACGTCCACCTTGACTTGATGGCCTCGACGGCCAAGTTTCACATATGTATATATATATAACACATGTTTCATGATTTCCGTTATTGGCCTCTTATGTTCACATGTGATAGTGGTGTTTTTCCATGGCATGCATATGAATGAATAGAAGCAAAGCTTGGTTCTCTCGGGTCTTATCGTCTATGGGTGCCAATCTTGCCTCAATGGTTTTTGGGGTGTGATAAAAGTGGTATCAGAGCAGGTCGGTCTAAGGGTGTCTACAAAGCCGTGTCTGAGTAGAGTCTTACTTATCGATGTGTTGTGCACCACATTTATAAGTAGGAGGCTACGGTACATTTAGGAGTTGTTTCATTCCTTCATTCTAGATCGTGCATTAGAGCCGAAGTTAGAGGTGTACTTGTGTATAACCATAAACATTGTTGTCCTTGTATATTATAGAAAGATGCCAATGACAAGAAGAGGACGAGATAAAAGTAAGAGAATAGACAGAATTGTTGGAGAAGGAACTAGTAGAGCCCCGCCTGAACCAGTTAATCAAGGCGGCGCTGAACCAGAGATGGCATCACAGGCTTCTTCTACTCTTCTAATTTCAGAAGAGTCAAGAGGAAGGGACGTACCGGTAGAACCACCAGTGAATACTACTAACCAGGACTTAAAGAATGCAGTGCAGATGTGGACCAGAATAGTTGTTGCACAGGTTCAGGGACAAGATGGTCCGATGACAGGTGATGATAGTGCAGCAAGAGGAGCTAGTCAACGGACCCAGGATTTCTTGAAATTGTATCCTCCTACATTCACTGGATCAGATCTGAATGAAGATCCACAAGAATTTATAGATCAGATTCAAAGAGCCTTAGATATTAGACATATAACCAGGATAGAAATAGTTGAACTTGCTACATACAGATTGAAAGGAGAGGCGATATTGTGGTACGAAGATTGGAAGAAATCTCGGGGAGTCGGTGCAAATCCACCTAATTGGGAAGAATTTAAAGCAACTTTCCTTGATCACTACCTTTCTTATGAGATACGTGAGGCTCGTGCAGATCAATTCTTGAATCTGTGTCAAGGAAATCTTAGTGTCAGAGAATACAGTCTGCAATTTAATTCTTTGGCCCGATATGCTCCCAATGTAGTGTCTACGATGACAGATAGAGTCCATAGATATGTGGACAGGCTGGAGCCATATTTGGTACGAGATTGCACTATTGCTGCCTTAAACAAAGACACGGATATAGCGAGAATTCAAGCCTTCGCTCAGAAAATGGAGGAACAAAGACAAAGGAGAAGGGTGCATGAATCTGAACGAGGACAGTCCAAAATAGCTAGACCTATGGGACAGTCTATGGTGTCCCAAGGAGAGTTTAGACCTCGAATGTTTCCTAGACCGCCGAGACCGATATTTTCTTATTTTGCAGCAGGCACTCAAGCTCAGTTCCAAGGGTTTAGAGGTAGTAATGTGGGGCAGAGCAGTGGGATTCGAGGTTCGCAGACCACGAGATTTTCTCGTCATCCATGTCAGCAATGTGGACGGTTTCACTTAGGCGAATGCCTGCGCGGGTCAAATATTTGTTTTTGGTGCGGTATGATGGGGCATATGATGAAAGACTGCCCACGAAGAGGCTTGGGTAATGTAGCATGACCTGCGGGATCAGCTGTTGCATCATCATCATCGGTTCCTTCTTTAGGCCGAGGTGTACAGTCAGCAGGTCAGGGACGAGGTGCCAGAGGAGCAGCAGTACTAGTGGGACTCAGAATCATACTTATGTTCTGGTAGACCGGCAGAATTCAGAGGCATCTCCTGACGTAGTCACAGGTACATTATCCATATTTTCATATAATGTATACGCATTGATTGAACCGAATTCTACATTGTCCTATATTACTCCATTGATTGCTGCGAAGTTTGCCAAGGCACCAGAATTATTAATTAAATCAATTGAAGTGTCTACACCGGTTGGTGAAAATATAGTTGCAAAAAGAGTGTATCGTAATTGTGTGGTGACAGTGTGTGGTCATGATACGCTGGCCGATCTCATCGAACTAGACATGATAGATTTTGATGTTATCATGGGAATGGATTGGTTAGCCTCTTGTTATGCCACGGTGGATTGTCGAGCCAAGAAGGTGCATTTTTGTTTTCCGCAAGAAAATGTTCTCGAATGGCAGGGTAATGTAGGGGCACCAAGAGGAAAATTTATTTCCTATTTGAAAGCAAGGAAAATGATTGCCAAGGGTTATATATGTCACTTGGTACGAGTGAAAGATAATGATGTGGAACCATCAACTCCGCAGCTGGTTCCAGTAGTCAATGAATTTCTTGATGTATTTCCAGAGGATCTTCCAGGCTTACCCCCAGAACGGGAAGTAGAGTTTGGCATTGATGTGATTCTCGGCACTCAGCCTATCTCTATTCCACCATATAGAATGGATCCAGTAGAATCGCGTGAACTGAAGGAGCAGTTGAAGGATTTGCTGGACAAGGGCTTCATCAGACCTAGTATGTCTCCGTGGGGTGCACCGGTCTTATTTGTACGGAAGAAAGATGGCACATTGAGAATGCGCATTGACTATCGGCAGTTGAATAAGGTAACAATCAAGAACAAATATCCCCTCCCTCGAATTGATGATTTGTTTGATCAGTTACAGGGTGCCAAGTGTTTTTCAAAGATTGACTTGAGGTCGGGTTACCATCAAGTCAGAGTTAGAGAAGAAGATGTACCCAAGACAGCTTTTCGAACACAGTATGGCCATTATGAATTTTTAGTTATGTCATTTGGACTAACAAATGCACCAGCTGTGTTCATGGATTTGATGAATAGGGTAAGCCATTTCTAGACGTGTTCGTGACGGTATTTATAGATGACTTCCTGGTTTATTCAAGATCACCAGAGGACCATGCTAATCACTTACGGCAAGTGTTACAGATTCTTCGTGAGCGTAAGTTGTATGCAAAGTTCTCCAAATGTGAGTTTTGGTTAAAATCAATCGCATTCTTGGGTTACATTGTATCAGATGAAGGGATACAGGTTGATACCCAGAAGATTGAAGCAGTGAAAAATTGGCCAAGACTTACGACACCCACAGAAATTCGTAGTTTTCTTGGGCTGGCAGGTTATTACCGAAGATTTGTGGAAGGTTTTTCCTCCATTGTTGCACCTTTAACAAAGCTTACACACAAGGTAGTTAAATTTCATTGGAATGATGTGTGTGAGAAAAGCTTCCAAGAATTGAAAGATAGATTAACCTCCACACCAGTTTTAGTACTTCCCGAAGGCACCGAAGGTTATGCAGTGTATTGTGATGCTTCCGGGGTTGGCTTCGGATGTGTATTGATGCAACACGGTAATGTCATAGCATATGCCTCATGACAGTTGCAGCCACATGAGAAAAATTATCCCACACATGATCTTGAATTAGCAGCGGTGGTTTTTGCTTTGAAGATATGGCGTCATTATTTGTATGGAGTTCATGTTGATATTTATACTGATCATAAAAGCTTGCAATATATCTTTAAGCAGAAGAAACTCAATTTGAGGCAGCGAAGGTGGTTAGAGCTCGTAAAAGACTATGACATTGATATTCTCTATCATCCAGGCAAAACAAATGTAGTAGCTGACGCATTGAGTCGCAAGGCAACGGGAGGGACTAGTGGTCAATTGACAGAAAAGCAGGATTTAGTCAAAGATTTACACCAATTGGCCAGTTTGGGGGTTCGTCTTCTTGAATCCTCAGAAGATGGAGTTATTGTGCAAGATGCAGCAGAGTCCTCCTTAATAGCTGAAGTCAAAGAGAAGCAGTTTACGAATTCTATGTTATTGCATCTAAAAGATAATGTACAACAAGGTCTGACTGCAGTTTTTAATCTTACACAAGAAGAGATACTTCAATTCCAAGGAAGATTATGTGTGCCAGATATAGATGAGCTGAGGAAACGAATCATGACAGAGGCGTATCACTCGCGTTATTCTATTCATCCGGGTGCTACTAAAATGTACCATGATTTAAAAGAAGTGTATTGGTGGGGAAATATGAAGAAGAACATTGCGGAATTTGTCGCTCAATGTCCAAATTGTCAACAAGTGAAGGTAGAGCATCAGAAACCAGGAGGTTACATGCAATGTATCAATCTTCCAGTCTGGAAATGGGATATGATTAATATGGATTTCATTATAGGTTTTCCTTGTACACTGCGAAAATTTGATTCTATATGGGTTATAGTCGACAGGCTTACCAGTCAAAACCACCTATACAGATGAGGACTATGCAGGATTGTATGTTAAAGAAATAGTGAGGTTACATGGGATTCCGATCTCCATTATATCAGATAGAGGAGCATAATTTATTGTGCATTTTTGGAGATCTTTTCAGCAGAGTTTGGGCACATAGGTGAATCTGAGTACGGCTTTCCATCCTCAGAATGATGGACAAGCAGAACGTACAATTCAAACACTTGAAGATATGCTACGAGCTTGCACGTTAGATTTTCAAGGCAGTTGGGATGACCATTTGCCTCTTATTGAATTTGCTTACAACAATAGCTATCATTAAAGTATTAAGATTACACCTTATGAAGCCTTGTATGGAAGAAAATGTAGATCACCAATCGGATGGTTTGAAGCGGGTGAAACTGCTTTACTTGGGCCAGACCTTGTTCAATAGGCTATGGAGAAAGTTAAAGTGATCCAGTAGCGATTGCAAACAGCCCAAAGTCGACACAAGTCCTATGCTGATGTTAGATGAAGAGGGCTTGAATTCTCTATAGGTGATTGGGTATTTTTAAAGGTGTCACCAATGAAAGGGGTAATGCGATTCGAAAAGAAAGGAAAATTGAGTCCACGATATATAAGCCCATATGAAATTATTAGAAGATTTGGGAAAGTTACGTATGAGGTGGCGCAACCCCAAGAACTCTCCACAGTTCATCCGGTATTCCATGTCTCGATGCTTCAAAAATTCATAGGAGATCCATCTCGTTTTACTCCTATTAATGATGTACAGGTTACAGAGGATCTTACCTATGAGGAGATACCTATTGCCATTCTGTACAGGCAAGTAAAGAGGTTGAGAAATAAAGATGTTGCTTCTGTAAAGGTACTTTGGAGGAATCAGCAAATAGAAGAGGTCACATGGGAAGAGGAAGAAATGATGAAATCCAAGTACCCTCATCTGTTCCAAAAGGAAGAACAAGCTCACGATATAAGATCGGAACAATGACAAGTAAGTATTTATAAGCTTCGAGTATATATCTATATGATGACATAAATAATGCTCCTATACTTGTACTTGTTTAATGTGAATCGTGTTTCTAACATTCGAGGACGAATGTTTCGAAGGGGGGAAAGAATGTAACACCCCGTATGTTTCTGAACCTAACCTAGGTAATGTCCGTAACATTCATGGAAATATTGAAACATGAGAGCTTTGGTGAATTTTACTTTACTTTACTTTTACAACACTCGTATACTGTCTGGGTCCTCATCATGTAGGTGTTCTCTTCACCCCATGGATAAAATATCATCGTCATGCAGGTATCTTTTCACCTCATGGATAAGATCATATCATCATGCGGGTGTTCTTGCACCCCATGGATAAATTAACATCATCATGCGGGTGTTTGTACCCCATGGATACATCCCGTAATTCGGGGAATAGTCATCATGCAGGTGTTTATTTCACCCCATGGATACACCCATAATAGTGGGATAGTCATCATACAGGTGTTCACTTCACCCCATGGATATCATCATGCAGGTGGTTATGCCAGCCCATGGATACACTCATAATATTATACCTTACCTCATTCTTTAACTTTTATGAGATCGGTACCTTTACTTGTGAAAGATTGATACGCTCACTTATGAGAGATTGAGACTTTTAGTTATGAGAGATCAATACATTCACTTGTGAGAGATTACTACTTTTATGATACATTGAGGATCGTGGTACTATTGGAAACACACATAAATGCTTTACCTCGTTTCTTTACTTTCAAGAGATTGACACCTTTACTTAGGAGGGATAGTTATATTAACTCGCACATTACGTATACCCCTTTAGAATGTGATCCATACCCAATGAAACATATAGTAACCAAGCGCCTTACTTCTTTACAATCTTATACCCTTTACCTAGTTATGAGAGTGACACATTAAAGATCATGACATTACTTGAAGCACACTCTTATATATATTACTTCACTCCTTTACCCCATGAGATTGATACCCTTAGACTTGTGAGAGATTAAGATAATGACAGCCATAGCACTATTAAAACTTAGAGCATAACATTCCAGAAACTTTGGAGTTATAATATTGTTGGAACTTTGGAACATGACATGATTGAAATAATTCTATTCAAGAATAAATAGATTCTCTTTACATTTAGTTCTCTTTGAGATAGTTCTTCCCGAAATTTCAACGTTATGACATTTTTGGAACTTCAATCAATGAACAAGAGATAAGAGAATCATAAGTCATCTAAGAATGGACACATATGGATAACAATATACATCACCCTGAATTTCTATACTTCAAGCCTCTCGGAATTGAAACAAGTCCAATGTCAATAGGAACAATATGTTGTAGAAGGATACGGAAAGAGTAACCTTACATACCTTGCATTCTCAATACGATTCTACAATCTTAAGTGTGAATACAATAGTCCCGCTCCATCCTTATGTTTCACTCTACAATACAAGTTCATAACGGAACCAACATTAACCACCAATTATCTTACAATGGCATACAATAACAACAAGTCACATGTTTGGCTTTAACATGTCATTTCCCCCTTGACAATACCATTTATGAAATTGTACCAATAATCCCACAATATTCCATACATTGACCAATACATGATAACCAATAGCATGTCACACCAAGTTCATACTTTCCACTCTCTATCATCACAACATCACAATTATGCCATCAATTTACTTCAATACACCTCACAACAACAAATCGGCCAAAATACCATAATTTACACTTATAGAAAAATAACAATTTTAGGACCATCATAACACCATACATGTTCATATTTTATCCATATCATTCTCTTTCATCAAAGTCACAAGTCATATTTCAAGCTTAAATCTCATGGATAACACATTTTTCACAAAAACACAAAGTGCCATATTCAACACTTCCAAGCATAACCAACATGATCTACATACTCTCCCATGCATATAATATATTAATCCATAATAATAATCACTTACCTAAGCTTGAAAGATGATGATCTTGCTCCAAAGATGGCTTAGGGTTTGAAGAGCCCAAAGGAAGCTTTCTTGAGAATTCTAGAAAAAGAGAGAAAAGCATGTGTGTTTCTCATGAATAAAATCAGATTTTTGACCTTTATATAGGCCCTAAATTTCCATCCTTAGCCACTCTTATGACATTAAATGTTGTGTCTAGAAGGTCAAGGCAAGAATGGGTCATTTGACCCATTTTTGGCCCATGCATTCTTCTCATTTTTAGCCCTTTTGAGCCCAATTCACGTAACCCAATAAAATCAATAATTCCACATGTTTAATTCATTTTTATGCGTTACGACAATATTCCCACTCACGTGATTCATACTCGTAGCCTCAATTCCGAAAACAAGCAATTCTAGCCACGTATGACCTATTTTGACTACAAGGGTAAAATCGTCATTTTGATGCCAAATTCGTTCTCGAGTAATTTTATCGTACCAATATAATAATTCACTCATTTCATGTATATTCTCATGGTTGTAGAATAAACGTGGCAAAAATTGGCTCGGTACGCCCCCGAGTACCCTTGGAACTTAGAAATTTCCAACTTTCGAAAAAGTGGCAAAACCAGCGTGGCACGCCCTTGGGAGAGCCAGCTTGCTGCCTATGGGAACAAAAATTTGGCCCAGAGCGGCGTGGCACGCTCTCTGGCACGCCCCACCCTTAGTTTTTTTGAAAATTTCATTTTTCAACTTCTCCTCGCGGGTTTGGTTAGATACTTCAAGTTCTATTCTTTAAATTACTTCTTACCTTTAATATACTTTGTTTGGAGGTCCTCTTAGCCTCATTTTGGACCCCACAAATTCTCCACAAAAATCATAAAACACCTCCTACGAAGGGCTAATAACATGTACGAGGCCAAATTTCAATTTCCTCGTCAATAACATTACAAAATGCTTAAGTATGGCTCTCGACACCTAAGTAAACATTGTTCAACGTCGTCAAGTAGGGTTGGTAAGGTACGGGGCGTTACAGTCCCGAATGGGATTCGGGGTGTGACATGATTTGATTATAATCCCTTGTAATCTTCTTGTAATTAAGTTGATTAGGGTTTTACTACAATTAGCTTCTACTATTTTTGGTAGGATATATGTTGCTTTCATGTATAAATACTGAAACATTATGTGAATAATAAACAGTGAAATTCAGCCATCTTCTAAATCTTTCATGGTATCGGAGCTGCTCGCCTTATAGCAACTCTAATTTTTTTTCACCATAATTTTTGAGTCCTCCAGTACCATCTTTCCTGTACACTTGGAACAAACCACTCAGTCTTTCGTTGCACCAACAACGACCATTACCAGTTCAGTTAACCTTCCAGCGGTGTCATTATTAACATCTCTACAACTGTTTATCTTTCAATTGTTCCCACCACTCCATCTGTTGTTTCTACCCTTCCATGCCTTCCTTATATTCCTAATACCTACTCCACTATCATAACTTTCATACCACTCACAAATATAATTTTACCAAAAAATGACCCACAACTTATATCCATTAATACCAATGCTTAAGCTCCCGTGAAACTCTCATCCTCCAATTACCAACTTTGGTACTCTCAATGGTGTTCTATCTTGATTGGATATAACTTCACCTCCTATATTGTTTCTCCTCTTACAGAACTGCAACTAAACTCTTTGTATTGAGTTCGACAGGACCAAATGCTCTGAAGTGTACTTGTAGCCTCTCTCACATTAGAGGTAGCAGCGTATGTGCTTTCAGATGAGACTTCCTATGATGTGGATTACTCTCCACAATTTGTATGCCTGACATTTGCGTGCTCGTCTCCTTACACTCAAGAAGTCTTTGACAGGAGTGAACAAAGGTACTAAATCTATGTCTTCATACTTTCAACAAGTGAAGCAACTCGTTACAACTTTGAATGCTGCTGGAGCAAATCTAACAATGGATGATGTTACCATTCATGTTCTTAAAGGACTCCCCTCTGAGTATAAGATGATATCTGTTACAATTTGTGCACTTTAAACTCCTGTTTCTTTCGATGAACTCCATGAAAAGCTTTGTGATCATGAGAGCAGTGTAACTCATGAAACTTCTTCCATTTCTGGTCCAATAACAACAAATTATACGCCTCACAAAGGTGGATCAAACAGACACACCAATCGCACCAATCATTACTCTACTTCAGAAGGCCAACCTATCCTAAATCAAAGGCAAAATAAATCTGCCTCGTTAAACAATCAGAGAATAGTTCTAGTGTTATCTGTCAATATTGTGACAAGGTTGGATATATAGTGAAGCAATGCTGGAAGTTATTTCCTTGGTCTAAGCCATTTTCTATTAGTGGCTCGAGTTCTTCTACTACTGGAAACACAAGGCTCCTCCGAGAGCAAACTTATCTCAAACCTCCAACCCAAATAATCCTAATTGGTTAATAGACTATGGTGCATCTCACCATGTGCCTGCAGATCTTCAAAATCTATCAATTCATTCTGACTATGATGGTAGTGAAGATGTGATGCTGGGCGATGGTAAAAATTTGTTAGTGACACATTCTGGCTCTACTTCTTTACCTTATCGTTCAAGGCCTTTATACCTTTATGATGTTCTTTATGTCCCTTGAATGAAAAGAAATGTTATTTTTGTTTATCAATTATGCTCATTGAATAATGTTACTGTTAAATTCTCACCTTTCTTGTTTATTGTGAAGTATTACTACACGAAGAATCCTCTTGTAGTGGGAAATCCTAAGGACGGTGTTTACGAGTGGCGATCATTTCTCCCTACAACATCTACTTCTTATACACCAACTGTCAATTCCATGGAACTCTCCCCTGTTTCACAATGGCATTGTCATCTTGGCCACCCTTCCTCTCCTATATCACGTCGCACTTTCCAGATGGTTGATATATCTATTCAAATAAATCCTTTAGAGTTTTTTTGTTTTTTTTTGCAATTCTTGTAAGTGAAATAAACTGCACAACACTCCTTTTCAAGTTTCTTCAATAAAATCTATGCTACATTTGGAATTTATTTATTTTGATATATGGGGATCTTCATCTTTAGATTTTGTTGATTTCTTTAAATACTATCTCATTTTTTGTGGATCATTATACAAAATATGTTTGGCTCTTTCCTATAAAAAAGGAAATCTGAAGTTGCTCATATTTTTCCAAAATTTAAAGCCGTTGTAGTAAAATTCGTTAACCACTCTACTATCTCATTTTACTCAAACAGTGGTGGTGAATTTATCAGTCTAAAGAATTTCTTTGCTTCTAATGGAATCTCTCACTTTTTGACTCCTCTCCGCACTCCTGAGCACAATGGCAAGGCCAAAAAATGACATAGGCATATTGTTAAAACATGTATCACTCTTCTTCATATTTCTAATCTTCCATTATCATTTTGGTCATATGCTTTTCAAACAGCTGCATATCTGATAAATAGAATGCTCACTCCTTTATTGAATAATGATTCACCATATCTTTGAATTTTTGGATCTCTACCAAATTATGAGAAGCTTCGTATTTTTGGTTATCTGTGCTATCCTCGTTTGATACCATACGCACAAAAAAAATGTCAACCTCATTCATCTCCATGTGTGTTCCTTAGGTATTCTTTAAATCAAAGTGCATATAAACGCTATGATCCAGTCACTTTGAAACTTTTTATTTCAAGACATGTAGACTTTGTTGAGCAGGAGTTTCCCTTTAAACCATCCAACTTAGTGATGTTAGGGTGTCTGATGCTACTGTTGACCAGTGGACTCCTCATTTCATTTTTCCACACTTACCCCTCTCAAAGGCACCAGCTTGTTCCTCTCCTACTACTCGAGGACCCCTTTCTTCTAGTCCAAATTTGATCAGTTGTGAATGTCCTCCCTCTGGTCCAACCACTCCATTGGCTTTAAATGTAAGTATTCCATTATCAAATGAGTCATTGAGAACACCAGTACATGTTTCAGGTATGAGCTCCTCACCTAATTTCTCTCCCACTTTATTATCTTCTAATCATGACAAGGACTTACCAGGAAACACCCATCCCATGATCACCCAAGCAAAGAATAATATCTATAAACTATCACAAAAGTTATGCATGCACACCACTCTTTCTGTAATAAAAGCCAACTCTCTCATCCAAGCCAATGATACTCCATCCAAAGTCCCTGCCAAAATGTCCAGGCATGATTCATCTTATTCTTTCATTCCTTCTATTGTCCAGCCTGTTGTACTACCTGAGCCCAACTTATTGCCCAACATCAAATCCAAGCCAAAATCTGTGTCAAGAGCACTAAATGATCCTAATTGGAAGGAAGCCATGGAAGAAGAAATTCATGCATTACAGAAACAAGGTACATGGGGGCTCGTTCCATCTATTGCAAAGCAAAAGTTAGTTGGCTCGATTGGATTTTTTGAGTCAAGCTAAATTCTGACAGGTCATTAAACAAATATAAAGCACATCTTGTCACTCAAGGATTTACACCATGATCGGGCATTGATTATATTGAGATGTTTTCTCCAGTTTCTAAGCACGCTACAGTTCGAGTTATTTTAATTATAGTTGTTACAAGACATTGGCCATTATGACAGTTAGATGTCAATAATGCCTTCTTGCATGGTCAACTAACGGAAGAGGTGTATATGGCTCAACCTAAAGGTTTTGTTGACCAAACACGGCCTACACATGTCTGCAAACTCAAGAAGGCAATTTATGGCCTTAAACAGGAACCACGAGCCTGGTACTCAGAACTACAGAGCTATCTTCTAACCTTGGGTTTTCAATTTTATCATGCTGATCATTGTCTCTTCATTTACAATCAGTTGGGCATCACTATTTACTTGGGCGACACTTATCTATCAAAGATATTGGCTCTCTTAATTATTTTCTTGGTGTTCAAGTTGTGAGAACTTCTAATGGGCTCTTCTTATCTCAGATGAAGTATATTAATGACATAATTGACAAGACACAAATGGCTGGTGCAAAAGCATTCAAAACTCCCATGTCTACTGGAAATTCATTATGCTTGGAGGACAGCACACATTTTGATGATTTTAAGCTCTATCGAACTATATGGAAGTTTACAGTATTTGGCATTAACAAGACCGGATATAGCCTTTGCTGTAAACAAGCTAGCACAATTCTCCCATCGTCCAACTGAAAATCATTGGTCTATAGCCAAACGTGTGGTTCACTATTTAGTTGGAACGCTAAACTACGGTATCTTTCTACATCGTAAGTCTCCACTTGATCTTCATGCCTTCTCAGACACGGATTGGGTAGGAAATAAGGATGATCGCTCTTCCACCAGTGCATTTCTTGTATATCTTGGTAAAAATCTGGTCTCCTGGAGCTCAAAGAAACAAAGGAGTGACGCTAGATCATCAACTGAAGCAGAACACCATTCAGTTGCCTCGGCTACTGTCCAAATTCAATGGATTCAGAACCTACTTCGTGAGATTGTTATTTCATTACCAAGGCAGCCAGTTGTCTACTGTGATAATTTAGGTGCCACATATCTTGCTGCTAATCTAGTTTTTCATTCACAGATGAAGCATCTTGACGTTAATTATCATTTTATTCACAGTATGGTTCGAAATGGCCAGCTTTGCATTTCCCATATTTCTGGAGAATCAACTTGCGGATTTACTTACAAAAGCTCTCCCTAGTTCTCTATTTGCAAATCTTCAGTGTAAGATTGGCGTTTCTGATCAATCTCCATATTGAGGGGGCGTATAAGGAAGGAATCCTATTCTTAAGTGATTGATATGATTTGATTATAATTTGATATGATTTAATTATAATCCCTTGTAATCTTCTTGTAATTAAGTTGATTAGGATTGCACTACAATTACCATCTGCTATTTTTGGTAGGATATCTCTTGCTTTCTTGTATAAATACCGAAACATTATGTGAATAATACACAGTGAAATTCAGCCATCTTCTAAATCTTTCACAATGCACCAGATAACACCTTAAACTCATTAGAAAATCATCATAATGACAAAAATATCAATAGAAAAATGACATAAATGACCAGCACGTATACATAAAGAGTGAGCCAATTTTACCCCCAAAAAACTTTTATAGCTTCAAAATGCAGGTCCATTTTCTTGTGTACATTGAGAACTTTCCCAAGAAAATTTGGTTCAATGTCTACTTTGACATCTTCCATTTGTTCTTGTTCCACTGCATTCTGTCCTCTTCTAACCTGAAAAACAATAACAAGTATAATATTATGCTAGTTTAAACTTATTAAATTAAAAATCAATTCCACTGTAAAAATCGACATTACATGTAATTTCTGACGAAATGAAGAGGTAGTTTCTGGTATCACAATGTAGTAATTGAAAGTTCTCTTATTGTGGCCAAGTTTGTGACATGGGCTACAATTTAGAGTCTTGCTTTCGTTTCATCTTCGTTCGACTAGCTCCAACTTCATCTTGTTCCTTTTTTCGTGACTTTGGTTTTCTTCCTCTCTTATATTTTATGTAACTAGTTCTGGAAACGTGCATTACATGTTTATCCGAATGTACTTAATGTATAGATTTTGTATTGCAAATGATAAATTATTTTAAATGACACATAAGTTGATGTTAGAATTTAAAGACATACTCGAACATATATAAATACATGCATATAATAAAAAAAATTTATCTCGTAAAATTAACTATTATGCATGAAAAATAAAAACTACATTGATACATACATTTTTGAATCCCGTCATGATTAACCCAAATGCGGTCAGAATTGCATATGAATTTTGCTTTGAATCAAGTACATGAGTATTAGAATAATAACAAAGCTAAAAGGAGAGATGACTATATAGTAATTATTGCAGAACATCAAAAGGAAAATACAACATCGTGTATGAAAAATATTAGTATAACTAACGACTACGGCTTTGAGGATTTGTTGTAGCAGCAATGTTGATAGCATCCAATTGAGTCTTCTATTGTTTATTATCACCGAGATGCAACATGAGGTTCCATTGTAAGGACTGAATCCTTTGAATCAGTACATAAGGAAACAAAGAAGCAGCAGAAAGTTCAACCCAAGGATGATGAGGACGTACTAATAGAAGAGGTTATGAATATCATATTATAAAAAAATTATATTATACTAAACCAAAAGCACAAACAAAAATCTTCAATAAAAAAATGAAAACTGATATACAAAGCAGGAACCAATTGAAGGAAAAAAGAAACATGAGAGATATTTATATTAAGATTTAGAATTCTTTTTTCAGCATTATTAAGACTAAAAAAGGTTTGAATAATTATGATAGTGACTTTTGAACTTTTCATCATAAGTAATGGAAGGTTAAAGATTTAAGTAATAGTGATGACTTTTAGACTATTGTAACTTATTCTCTGAATATGTATTGTATAAGAATTTTTAAGTGTATAAATGTTCATCAACAATTTTAACTCTTCCCAAATCCAACTAAAATAATCCATAAACTTGGAGAATCCGTAAAATGCAAATATAATGAATGGCTAATAATACAATATTGATTAATGGGGAGATATGAAAGGGCACTGAGAGACTTTAAGATACAGTAATAAATTCTAAAGTCCAATATTAATTACATTTATTTGATAAAGAAAACAAAAGTAAATTAGACTTTTACTTTATAGTTATTTTTTCCAAGAAGCCTAAAGGTTTTATCAAAAGCTAATCATCTGAGGAGGTTTTACATTTACGACCACATGAATGGCTCATTTCTCTTTATTATTTGTCTTTAATATTTAATTAATTAGATGATTAATATTATTTTTATTTAGTGTAGGGACAAAATTGTAATCTAACTTTTGCCTAAAATTCTTCCCACTTTTAGTATAATATGATTCTTGGAGGCAGAGGAGAAAGTTTACTTGACTTAGGCCACATTTGTGGTCCATTCATTGGAAGAACTGAATTTTAATAAATTCTTCTATATGTTTCCACCTTGTAACAATCATGAACATAGTCAAGAATGTTATCCTTTTTAGCCTAAATTGTTGCAATAGCATGATTGCAAGGAATTCCGGTGAGACTCTATTTCCTACAACTACAAGTTTGGTTCTCCAATTCAACTGTCCAATTGTCCATAATTGTAGCTCCTAAAATTTCATAGCTCCAGTGATTAGATTTTCTAGGGATATATTCAGCAGCTGCAGTATGATTCTTCTGTAATATATCCTTATTCCTAGGACAAACATTACCCGATTTCCATTTCTGTGCTTTTTCTTTATTAGTTTGCATTCTAGCCATGTGTAGATACCACAATTTCTCCAAAAGTGTCACAATTGGCTTGTCTCTAGCATCAAGTATCATGCTATTAAACACTTCACACAAATTATTTAGCAAGATGTCACACTTCACATCTGAAGAGAAATACGATCTAGACCATTTACTAGGTTCTTTGTCATTTAACCAAGTAGAAGCATCAAGATCTAACTTTGAAATATTCTTCATGCAATCATCAAACCTTTTGACAGTAACAGACTTTGCAGCAACCCAAAGTTCTTTTTTTAATGTGACACCACCATAGCCAGCCTTTTTAAAATTTGTATGAAGATGTCTCACACAAAACTTGTGACTCACCTAAGGTAAGACATCATTAAAAGCTTCAATAAGACATTTTTGCTTGCCTGACATAAACTTCCAACCATTCTCATCTATATAAAAAACAGCAGTCAAATGATTCAAAAACCAAGCCCATGTCTCTATACTTTCCTTTTCTACAATTGCATTGGCAACAGGAAATATATTGTTGTTACCATCGAGGCCAACAACGGATAACAGTTGAGTCCCATACATCGGGCCCTTCAACCAACACCCATCCACACCTATTATTTTCCTACAACCTACTCTAAAGCCAAGCTTACAAGCAGCAAAACAGATATAAATTCTCTAAAATCTCTGTGGCTCATTGGGGACCTCGTTGTCAGTGAGCTTCATGTGTATTGTGTTTCCTGAATTTGTTCTATTAATCTCATTGCAATACTCCCACATTATTTTATATTAATCTTTAATTCACCATCAATTAATGTAATTGCTTTCATCTTAACTCTTTTAGCTTGAGATAAGATCAAATGAGCTCTTAGTTCGACACTTACTTTATCCCAGAATTCCGCCACTCTCCAATTCCTATTCGATTCAACTTCTTTGAGGTACTTTCATGCAATGAAAGATGAAGCGATCGTTCTATTTTCATGATGCCACTCCTTATAAGTATGTATGGGATCATAAGTTCTAACCTGGAAAGCCTCATCTCTTTTGCATTTTGGATGATGTATGCAAATTGCTTCCATTCTTAAATTATCAATCCTACTCCATTGAATATACTTTCCATTCTTAATCTCATGAGTTGCTACGACATTTTTAAAGTCCTTCTTTGTATCAAAAATATATTCTAGACCTAATACTGGGTTATCTTCATAGGTATGTGGATTGTGCTGAGGAAAGTAGAAACTTTCGGTTTCAAAATCACTATTTAAACTCTCTGCGTCTTTAGAATCACAACAATCAGAATCCCCTTCTATATAAACCATCTTTTTCTTTATTTCAACACTAAGGAGCTCCCTCTCTTCTAGAATGCTTTGGTTCCTCTTCCCATGTGTATCAACTATAACATCATCGGATAAATCAGCTTTCGAGTCACTAAAATTATCATATGATGAATTTCTCACAAAATCTGTTGTTTGTCATTTTCTCCAATATTTGATTGATTTACTGAATCCACTTTGTCCATATGAAAGTAAGAGTCCAAGTGTTCAAAGTATATCTCAAGCATATTGTCCTTTTGGATGGTTTTGCCAACTATGTATGCTTCAAAGTTTGTAGAGATCAACTTCCATCTATTACCAGGCCTTCCACACCTATGCCAAAAGGCTATCGAATCATTCGCATAACCACAAATCTCTGGCCATCTTCTTGAATTAAACAAGATTCAATTATGTCGTATTTACATAATCAATGTAATCTATGTTTCCTCCAACATAATGTTTGTCTGGTGTACGCTTCATAATTCCCCCATGATATATTTTCACAGTGATAAATGAAGACTCAGTTGATAAATCTGAAATTACAAAAGTGAATTCATAAAGTGTACAGAAAAAAATCAAATGGTTGATGCAAATGAACTAACATAATTAACTTAAGCTAAACACTAACCATATTAAAAACTAGCAGACTAAATTGCCTTGCCCAGATGCCAAGAAAATCAACAGTTTTTGAGACAGTATTTCACCAAAATAAACAAATGAAATATTCTGCTATATTATGCATTAAAATCAAGGTGAGAAACAATATGTGCTCGAATTTTAACATTTTTTGTTTCAATTTAAAAAATAAAAATCTTCACATAGAAAGGAGGTGATTGCCTATCACCATTTTTTGGTCAATCGAACCAACAGTTTCTTTATTCATACCTCCTGATCTACAGTACATCAGTGTTAATTATAACAAAGCAAAAACATAAATCAAAACCTGAGCATAGAAGCTCATCTCTACTTTTGTCTACTCTACAATCTTTATGCTTCTATTCTATGTATTTTCTCCTCTATCCACCCTTCATCCTTGCTATTCTTGGATCTTTGTAGTTGCAGCAGTAACAATCCACAATAAAGCTCTACTCAGTTTACCTTGCCCTCTTCGTGCTATACTTGACCACCAACCTTGTAGTCCCTGGTTCACCATGTTAATCTGTAGCAAGTTCAATATCCATGTAATGCATTCATGTGAGATGGCACATAGGAAAAATAGATGATCTAGTGTTTCAATATGACTTCCACACAATAGAAATATATCTTTCGTACTTATTCCCAGGTGCTTGAGTCTTGCCATAGTCTGCAGTTGTATATGCATACTGAGCCAGCATATGACCTTATGCTTTTGTACACTCTCTTTATTCCATACTCCTTTTCAATATCAACTCCCTCACCTCTCCCCCATAAATAACCACTATGGATTGTGTATTTCCCATCCGCCCTTAGCTAGCCATTTTGTACATACCCTGCTGCGAACTTCTCTTTTAGTCCACCATATGTTCTTCCAATACCAACATGTGTCTACAGGAGCCTTGTATTTCCACCAATCTTGCCCTTCTAAGAAGATATGATTCACTCATTTCACCCATATTTTGTCTGATTTGATTGCCACATTCCATACATATTTAGCTACCTATGCATCGTTCCATGTTATACAGTTGATAACCCCTAGTCCACCCTCTTTCTTGGACTTTCAAACCAGATCCCAAGCTATCAGTGGTGGTCTGTTGCCCTTCTAAGAAGATATGATTCACTCATTTCACCCATATTTTGTCTGATTTGCTTGCCACATTCCATACATATTTAGCTACCTATGCATCGTTCCATGTTATACAGTTGATAACCCCTAGTCCACCCTCTTTCTTGGACTTTCAAACCAGATCCCAAGCTATCAGTGGTGGTCTGTTGGTATGTACCTGTCCAGTCCACATGAAATTCCTACACAACGTCACTATTTATTTAATTATCTTCCTAGGCAAGAGGAACATAGATTACCAGTATGAGTGACTATGTAGTAGCACAGAGTTCACTAGATGGACCCCTCCCGCATAGGATAAGTTCTTCGAAACCAAAGTCCTTACTCTACAAGTCATTTTATCCACCAATATTTCACAGTCAACAACTGATAGCTTCTTTGATGAAATTGGCACCCTCTCTAAAAGGTAATGTACCTTTGGTATAGCCAGTTACTTGACATAGATCCTCTCGATCCTCGTTTTCCATCTTTGCCGAGAAAATGCTTGACTTTGCCTTATTAGTTGTTAACCCTGTAGACATAGAAAATGTTTTTAACCCTCGTAGTATTATCATTACTGACCTTATTTCCCCTTTGCAACAGATGAGCATATCATCTGTAAAACATGAATGATCAGACCCAAACTCTTACATTTTGTGTGAAATTCAGACCCCCATTGTTTGGTCACCCAGTTCATCATTCTGGTGAAGTACTCCATGCATATAACAAAGATCAAAGGAGACACGGGGTCCCCTTGTCTCAACCCTCTCATGCCCCAGATATTTACATACACGCCACCAATTAGTTCTATAGAATACTCTATTGAAGAAATACATTCCATAATCCACTTGGTGAACTTATACGGAAAATTCAGCCCATGAAGCATTATTTCCTCCCCAAATTCCATTCAACTGAGTCGTAGTCTTTTCGAAGATCAATTTTAATTGGGCATATCTTTGTTGTATTCTTCCGATTAAAAAGTCTCACAAGATTTTGGCAAATCAATATGTTGTGGACAATGGATCTCCCAGCTACAAACGCACTCTGGTTCTTAGAAATTATATCAGATAGCACCAATTTTAGCCTCATACATAACATTTTAGGGATGATCTTGTAAATAGTGTTGCAACACACGATTGGCCTATAAAATCATCTAGAGTTGCGGCATGTGAGCCCTTTGGTACTAAGGTAATTATAGTACTATTACCCCCACTCAACATTTTGCTGGTTCTAAAAAATTCTAGCACTCCAGCAACTACATTCTTTCCCACTATCTCCCAGGCATCTTTGAAAAATTGGCTACTATAGTTATCGGGCTCTGGTGCCTTATGACCTTCTAAGGCCCACAATGTATTCTTGACATCAGCCTCCGTGAAATCTTGGAATAGCAGACTTTTGTGCATCTCAGTCACTACAGGCCCTTGTTTTATAAGCTCATTGTCAGCATGTTGTCGATCACCAAAACTTGTCCTAAGCAGTTACTTATAATACTCAAGAAATGCCTCTATTATATCTTCCATTTTAATTCTCTCCTTGCCCTCCTTATTTTTTATTATGAAAATCCTATTTGTGTTCCTCATTGCTTTTAAGTAGCTATGGAAGAAACTAGTATTTTAGTCACCTTTCTTAAGCCATTGAAGCTTGCACTATTGTTGTAAATATTCATCCCTTGCCCTCTTCCATTTGTGATAGTCTTTGGCTAGCTTGCTTTCCTCTTCAATAATTAATGTATTCTTGGGATCATCATGGAGTCTACTTTGGCATTTATCTAGCAAATCCTTTGCCTGCACTATACTATTTTTCAATAACTGAATCGTTCTTTATTTAATTTGATAAAAAAAAAAACTTTCAATCTATTTAGCTTGCCAATTACTTGAAACATCCTTTTGCGCCGAATAGTGGCGCTCCAGCTTGTTTAGACCCTCGTTGCAAAATCATCTGCTAGTCTCCACATGTTGAAATACTTGAAATTCTTCCTTCTTTGTTTTCCTCCCAACTCCTAATGTATTATTGTTGGGCAAAGGTCTAACTACCCCTTATTCATAAAAGTCACCTTCGAGGCAGGAAGGTCGGATTACCATTCACAATTCACCAACACCCTATCTATTTTACTCATAACTCTAGCCTCCCCCTACTATTTGTTACTCCAGGTATAGAACGCCCCTGAGGATTTTAAATCTTGTAGATTACATGTGTTAACACACTGTCTAATATCCCCTATCTCAGCTGCTGTCACTTTACTTCCCACCCTTTCCTCCACATTCATTACATAATTAAAATCTCCCTTGACTGCCCATGGTCCAAAATTTTGACCGTTAATAGTGACAATTTCATCCCATAATCTTCTTCTTAGTCCCTGGTCATTAAAACCATAGACCAATGTGAGAGCTAGCCTAGTTCCAGTCCTTCTATGATACACCTCACTGTGCACCAGCTGATCTATTACCAACTTCCCATTTACAGTATACACCATCGATTTCCATAACATCCAAATTCTACCACCAGGATGAGCACTAAGATTTGTTATAAATGACCAATCATTACAAAGGTTAAGAGTAGATTGCGGAGCTTTACCTATCTTATCCTTTTTCTCCAAGAGTCCAAACAAGCCGACCTTAGAGTTATGCATAAACAACCACATCTCTTTTTGTTTTCCTGTTTCACTTGAAGGTGTCTTTCACGATTTGTTCCTCTAGAGCAGTACTTAACAAGCTAGCAAATGCATTCCTCGTGATAGTGTTATTTTATGCTCTTTCCTACTGAGGAGGTGACCTTGTAGTCCCTTTCTTCCATTGTGGCTCCTTGGCTTTCCCTGCCTCTTGATCCTTTATGATATCATCATGTATGTCATGTTGTTTCTGTTTCCCCATTTCCTCAACCCTCTTAGTTTCCTTAGCCATTTTTATAAAGGACTTTGATGATTTAAGAAGAATTTTACTCTTGAGAGTATTTTGGGTAGAAAACCCTTAGTTTAGCTTAGGATTAGCTATAGTTTAGATTGAATTAATTAGTTGGGTGGAATCCCGTTGTTGATCCAAAACTACTTGTCTTTCAATTTCATAACGAGTCACTCATTTGCAGATTCAAATCGAGTTTCTCTTTTCTACTGAAATTGTTACTCTTCTCCCTTGGTTTAATTTTTGTTCAATTGATTCTTTCTTTCTTCTATTTCTCATTTCTATATTCTTCTAATTCTCTTCTTAATTTCTTCACTATCTTTATTTAGTATTGTTGAATCCGTATTTCTGATATCGATTTTAGTCACTCGATTGAGATCATTATTATCTTGGTATCAGAGCTTAGGTTTTAAGAGTTGTTCCATCAATTCTTAAGTCCTAGGTTCATAAATTTGAAAATTAAAAAAAAATAATCAGAAAATCAATCCCAAAATCTACTTCAATCTGTGTTTTTGTTATTATTTTTGACACTAGATTCATATTCTCTAGTATTTTTTGTGTCTAAATCCAAGATTTCAAGTTGTTTTTAGTTGGAAAGAAAAATCACCATTAATGAAGCTTGAAGGCTTGAAGACTTAAAAATTGGTTTTGAAGATTAGGAGTGTTTCGAGCTAAAACAAGTGTTGGTGCTTTATCTCTAGCTCAAGGGAAAGCTACTCCTAAAATTTGAGACAATTTCGAGTTGATTTGAAGGGTGTTGGAATTTTTTGTGTTCTTGAATGTTTGAATATATTCATGAACTTGAAAATGAGTTTTAAAGATTGAGGTGGTATTCGAGGTGAAAAAGTAGTGGGGTTTGTTCTCTAGGTCGAGGGAGAGCTAGTCCAAATATTTGGGGTGATTTTGTGAAGAATTGAAGAAGATGGAAATTTTAATGTTCTTCATATGTTCTTAGGGAAGAATGAGCAAAGGGAGTTTATTTGATCCAAAAGTTCAAGAAGAAAATTGTCAAAAGGTGTTTATGGGCCCAAAAGAATACAAAAAGAATCTGAAATATGAAAAGAAAAAGAAGAATTCCGTCTTTTTACAGGCCCCAGGTCACCTCCACGTGGCCAAATTGTGGAGAGACATAGAAGCTAGCCGAGCGGGTCCTTTCTGCATCAGCGCCAGTGTCCAATAGCTCCTTGCTGCATCAACCAGCTCATCCGCGTCCAAGAGCCTCAGAAGGCAACAAGCCATTTTGTCTATGCGGTTTTCGCATCCAGCTATCTTGCCCTTTGGCTCCACCCCTTCAGCAGTCAACTTCTGTCTAAGCTGTCAGCTCCAGCACGTCGGCAGCAGCTTCAACCTTCTCCAGCATCGGCTTGGAGCTCCCAGAAACGGCTTTAGGCCTTTTAAGGTTATTTTCAAGTTTTTTCTTCAATTTTGAAGCATTTCTCCATGGATTTCAACCAAATTTCTTTCCAAATAATTTCTTTTAGTCCAAATCTTTTTAAATTAGTTTTTTTTTTATTAATTCAACCTTTCTTTTCTTCATAGCTTGATTTTAGTTAGTAGATTACCCTACTAAATATTATCAAGTTCTTTGAGTCCAATTTTTTTTTCTTCTGTTTTTTCTTTGTGTGCTTTTCTAGTTTTATTTCATTGTCAATTTCTTGATTCAAGTCCGTTAGTTTTTTTAATCTAGTTGTCCGTTTATTCTTTGAACAAAAATCCATTCTTCCACAAAGAATAAGTGACCTTGTGAATTGATTGGACAAAGAAAGTGCTCTATCAACTTCGGGAAGACACTTTAGGTGAGTTGAGAGTTTCCACATATGAGAGGCATGAGGAATTATGTTACTAACTTGTTTGTTGAGTTTTACAGGTAGGATGGAAATATCAATAGTCCATGAAAGTAAAGTGAACTCAATGTTTCAAGAAAAAGTTACAACTGAACCACTCCCAATTGAGTATCGTAGTACTTTGAGGACAATCAAATTGTTTTCTTCAATGCAAAGTAATATTAAAAACATTGCTCTATTGATCATCAAGATGGCATTCGAGGAGTTGGAAAGTCTATTGAAGGGTACTACTCCTTGTAGCGAAGAACCTAAGGAGTTGCCTTTGGAGGCAAAGCAAGCTACTCCGTATGAGGTTGGTGCTAAGGAGTTGAACATACAAGTCAACACATCCCCTCCTTATGCACCAAAGTGGAAACTAGAGTTCAAGGGATCTCCAAACCCTTCACACGAGATCCTTGGCATTTGTCTGAACTCCAATAAAATTAAGAGACAAAAGACTGACAGGAGTAAGGGTGTGATATGTGACAACTCTAAAGTGAAAAAAGGAGAGGTGTGGATTGATGTTAGAGGTTTTTCACAATCTTATACTAACTTGTGTAACCTCTCTTCCTTTTCTAGTTGCCTTGATTCTTGTACAGGTATCCTTGAAAACAAGCCTAGTGAGGCACCTGAAGCAATGAAGAATCATAAAGTGCTAGAAAGTTTCCCAAAGGAGCAAATGTGCTCCAATGTAGAAAAGCAAGGTGAATACAATACTTCCTATGATATACAAGGTAACAAAGCTAGACCTTACACCATATCGAAAGTAGAAGATCCTTGTGTGGCTAGTAGCTAATTGAGTGTAAGTAGTGGCTTGTATATTTGTGAGCTTGAAGATCCTTTGCATTGTGATGATCTTGATGGAACCTTGTTGCATGATGATAATGTAATTGTTGTGAGTGCCCAAACACTAGTTGATCCTATAGATGACCGAATTGATTCTTCTAGTAAGATCGATTTGAGTCCACCTAGTGTCATCACTTGTGACTTGAGTGAAAATAAATTGTCATGTAATAGGGGTAGTCAATTACTAGTGTCTATAATGGTGGTAATCATGTGGGTGATTTTTTGAGCTTGACGTGCTACCAACTAGTGTTAATTGTGGTGATGACCAATTTGCTTGTAAAGATGACCTACTAATTAAGGAGTTGTATGATGTGATAAATGAACCTCAATTTAGTAATGGTGATATAGTTGGTCATGTTGTTTGTCATGTAGGATTTTTACTTAGAGGTGATGATTCCTTAGGTGTTGATTCCATTTCTTATTCTTGTCATGAGGATCTTGAGGTGGAGTATGAACTTAGGGATAATCTCTTATTCAATGATGACATGACTAATGTGAATGGTGAACATAGTGGTGTGTCTTATAATGTTGGAAGTGTAGCCACTCTTGAAGGCTACCAATTATTTTAAAACCCACTATGGTTTGAGGACACACTTTTTGATGATGGAAATCTCTTCTTGGAAGATGATATACATTTATTAGACGGGTTGGTGTTTAAAAGGAAGGTGACGTATGTGCTACAATTACCCCTTCATCTTTATGTGTTTCCATTCTTGGTCACGGCCTTAATGTGCTTGAATCAATAAGTGAACCTTCTCATAAGAATACAGTAGATGAAGTTGACTTGTGTGACATCTTTCTACATTATATTTTTGCATATGATGATACTAATTCCTTTGAATGGAGTATGTTGTGTGAAGAAAAGAGTACCAATGGGGCATAAGGGTGTTTTCTTAACCCATTTTCATGGAATCTATTTCTATTTGACCCCGATAATGAAGTAGAATGTGGAACTTATGGTGTGTTGCTTGGTCAAGATGACAAGTGAGTTGTGACTTGGAAGAGTCCATGGATATTAAAGGCTCCTTGTCACTTTCAAAGGGTTGGACAAGTTGAGTTTTCAAATGGGATTCTTGGAAGCATGCTTGATACTATGATAGGAGTGACCCCAACTCATTGGGAGTACTATTTTATATGGATTGATTTGACTCCTAATAGATCCCTCAACCATTCTAGTAGCATGGCTTCATAGGTGCATTTCCTTTCTTTGGGATGCTGCTTGATAGAGAGGGTTGTTTTGTGCATAAAATGTTTCTCCTTATCCACCAGTGTCCTTATCTTTTGGAGTGCCCTAGATGAGAATAATGAGCTTATCAACTTTCTCTACTACCTTTTTTCTTATGATGATACCCTTGGTTGTATGTGATTTGTTTACTATAGATGTAGAGGTATATGGGTCTTGCACTTCTTTGACCCAGATGAGCCCTTATAGGTGATTGCACCACTTTTGGTATGGTCTTATTGTGAGGTGATGAAACAATTGTCTCTTATGGCTCCTAAAGTATATGTGATATCATCTCTTGGGATTTTTGATTCCATTAAGACCTTTGTGGTTTCCTTTTCTCATGATGTTGCTTATAACTAATTCTTTTGTACCATATATGATCAATGGATCCTATTCAACACAAAGGATAGTTGGTTGTATTTCAAATATATGCCTCATTAGCTAGTTGGTATGGTTGATAACACTTTTGTGGTTGATAACCCTTTTGTTAACCCTCGTGCTATGAAGATATGTTTGTTGTTTGTCCTTTTCATGTTTTTGCAAGGTTTGGATTTGAGGACGAATCCTTTTGGTGATACGACCATGATTAGCTTAGGGCACATTAGGAGGGGCTTCCATATATAGATGATAGCTTGTATCTCGAAGAAAGCCATGGAGCAATACATACACAAGGCAATGGGTGATCAAGATGCCATTTGGACAATCAAGAAGGGCCCTTGTGATTTATTTCCAAAATAGTCACTTTTGAGATATTTTTGTAATATGCTATTTTTATAAAGAAAATGACTATAAATAGTTGCCTTATCAATTTTTATAAGGAACTTTGATGATTTCAGAAGAATATTACTTTAAGAGTATTTTTGGTAGAAAACCTTTAGTTTAGCTTAGGCTTAGCTATAGTTTAGATTGGATTAAGTAGTTGGGTGGAATCTCGTTGCTGATCCAAAACTACTTGTCTTTCGATTTCATATCGAGTCACTCATTTGTGGATTTAAATCAAGTTTCTTTTTTTTTTAGAAATCGTTACTCTTCCCTCTTGGTTTAATTGTGATTCGATTGAGCCTTTCTTTCTTCTGTTTCTCATCTCTATTTTCTTCTAATTCTCATCTTAATTTCTCCACTATCTTTATTTGGTGTTATTGAATTCAGTGTTTTTGATATTGATTTTAGTCACTCGATCGAGATCACTATCAACAAGTCAAAAGATGCATCACACTTGACCATAGAATCCCTTTCCTTCACAAGTACATTCACCCTCTGGCATAGCTCAGTTGTCAGGAAAGGAAGGAGTAGGTCCTCCGTGGTATTAAAAAAGGCCATCCAATAATTCATAATATATTCCCCAATGTTTATATCCACACGATCCAGGATACAAGCTATCACCAGCGATTACTAGTAGGTCAAGTCTGTCACGTGCCCAAATGGATGGATCCTCTAGGAGACCAGGTTCAACCATCATCAAGAACTAGGAGTGGAATTGGTTCCCTTGATTTCCTCCTTGTTATGGACCCAAGGAGTCTTTGCCCTCCTACTCTCCATTACCAGCATGTTAGCCAACCATTGGTTATCGCTCTCAATATCCTTCTCTCGGTACTTTTCATTTGAGGGATTAGGTACCTCTAAGATTTCATTGATAATCTCCACCCCAATTGGAACGTCCACACCCCAATTATGAATGGTGAGATTATGAGTATCCCACTTCATAGTCGGGAGCACGGCATAGAACTCCCTCACCCAATTTTTGTTGCAGTCACAAGTTTACTCCACCAAAGGTCCCCAACCCATCTCTTGCAGCCAGTTATAAAATTCTAGCACTTTTTCCTCTATCTATCCATCACAAACCCATGCTTTTGCATGATCCCCTAATCTTCATGTCCAAAAATTACCAAGTTGTTGTTGGAAAACCTCTTGTAAGAAAAAAAAAGCTTTTCCACCTTCGGCCATGATAATATGGTGCCTGGATAAAGAAAAGAAGTTCGTTATTTAATGTTTCATTAAAATATAATGGGATATTAGGCATAAAATTAAGGGAACCATAACAAGTGGTTCATAACATTTTTCAGATTTTTCCAGGCAGGGTCACTACCAGACCACAGTTGTAGCGGTCCCTTCATCACTGTAGTGGGTCACTGTAGCAGATGGTCTCTTCCATAGCGATCTGCAGCAAAAAGACCACCACTGCAGCAGGGTCATCATCCCAAATGGGACCCCAACCCCAAAAATGATATTTTTGCATTTTTTTTCCTTGTTTTATTGATTTTTAATGCATATCGGGAAAAATGTAGTAGTACATGATCGATATACGTCATTTCTAGGGTGATTAACACCCAAATTAAGCCTCAATGGCTGGAATCTTTTTGAAAAATAACCCATCATATTCCCCGAGTTCATTTTTGAGTTCAAACCCACATGAACTCTGTAAAGCTTATGCTTAAAAGTTATAGAAGCGTCGAGAACCTAAATAAACCTAGCATGCTTCAAATCTACTTACAATTTGCATGAATCAAAACCTTTCCCCCCAAAACCCCAATTCTTATTCAAATCAAGTGATTCTAAGCATAGTTATGCAATTTAGAAGTTACTAAATCCTTCCCTCCATACATCATATGGAGGGAAGGATTTAGCAACGACATATGGATGAAATAGACGTTAAAATTAAGAGAATTACCTTAAAAATCGATGTTGAGAGAGACTTCAAGTTTGAGAGAGTATGGAAGTTAATAAGTGGAAAATTATATTTCCCCACTTTCCCCCCTTTAATCTGCCAAGTGACCATTGTAGCAGCTCATGGTTCACTGCAGTGGGATCGCTGTAGTGGGCCTCCAGCCACTACAACAGTCGTTCGTGAAATTTTTGCACTTTGATTTTCATGCGGTGTCGTATTTATTTGCAAAATCCTTCCCTCCATATGTTGTAGGTTTTTGTAAGAACCTATGTGAGAAACTTATTTTTCCAAGCTACCAATGAACGCGGAAGATTTTCTTTTTTTATTTGAATATAATATCAATTATGCACATCAAATATTCTGAAGGGCCTCCATAAGAAGGTTGGGTAATTGTTATTGGAGGTTGGCATCTGAAATCAATTAACCCCGGGAGTAATTCGATTCACCTCTTACTTCTCATCCCTCAATGTCCGTTCAAGGACAAAGGGTTGGTAAATTGGTATCTAATGTAATGACTTATTTTGTGGTTATTGAAAATATCTATGATAAAATACCTAAATTTAAAATTTTGCATAGATTTGAATTTAAGTTGGGATTAGTCATTGTTTGTTAATGACCATTTTGGGTAGATAATAAAAAATTAGGGACTGATGCTACACCGAGCCTGATGTAGCGGTGGCTTACTGTTGTAGCAGTGCCCGAGCAATAAGCCACAAAATAAAACCCTATATTGTTCAGCATTTGTCCTAAAAAGAATTATTCTCTCCTAAAAATTCCCCCAGGGCTCGATCATAAAGAAGAAGAAGGTCTCTCAGGAATGCGATCCCACCACGATCCTTATGGATTATCCATCAAAATTGTTAGATCGGGAATGAAGAACAAGGATTGTATGCACTCGGTAGCAGTAGCTTGGAATTGAGGTAGGCTATGGTTTATGAGTAGTTAAAATGTGATTAGTAAAGTATGCATTGTATGGAATTAACGGGAGTATCATGATTAGGCCTTTGGTCATGGTGTTTGGATGGGTAATATAGAGAATTTGCATAAAAAGATATAATCATGTGTTGATATGTGATTGTATGAACATCTTAAATGTGTGATACATTTTTGAACGACTTAAATGATGTATACAATATGAATAATATAGTTATGGGTAATGAAAGAGAAATTGTGTAGTCTTGTGACCAATGAACCTTAGTTTATTAACATAAAAGGGTAAGATCAATGTTGTATGAGTCTTGATTGTGTGTTTTCTCTATTGTAGTGTTGTTCTCTAAGTTGTCCATGAAAAAGGAAAAGGATGTCATAACCTAGAGGTTCTAGAGAAAGCCTGGCTAGATGCTAGGGTGTGATTTATATAGAATGTGTAACTAAGCTTATAATAGTACGCTCAGTAAGGCAGTGTATTTAATAATCGACTAACTAAGTACGGTTTTACGAATCTAGTGATGACTTGAATATAAGAGCTTTTAAACTAGTAATCGAATCCACTGTTCCTTAATGTGAATAACGATAGTTGGGTAAGTGAATGAACTTATGAGAGCTAAAATTAAAGTTTAGACCTTATTTGGTTGCATGTGTTCCTAAATTGGATACTGTTTTATTGGTGTTTGAACATACTTGTGATTGATGATTATGATTATTAATGCTTGAATGAATAAGCTATTGAATATTGAACATGATTGAAATACATTATGATTGTAAAAGTGTACTTGTAAATTGGGTGCACTATGTTATATCCTAAGAGATAGTGAAATTGAAAACATACATTGATATTATTATGGTGGATGTAGTGTCGTCGATATGGATATTAATTATTGATACTATTATAGTGGATCTTGTGTTGTGCAGGCACGGATATTGATTATTGATACTATTATGGTGATCAGGTACAATGATGGTATGGTACGTGGATGTAGTCAGTCCCCTGATGTCATGACTATCGAGGCAGAAATAAGATTCCTTAGTGTGTGTATATAGATGAGAGAGAAAATGTTTATGAGATGAGCGAGTATTATGAGTTGATGATACACATAGATTATACATTTTTGTGAGGCTAATATGGACGAAGATCTATTATATGAGGTGACTATTATAATGGTAGAGTTTCATAAGACTTGATATGTCTTTTTTTGACTTGCGTAGATTTACGTTGATGATATATGATTTGATTATTGAGATTGTGAAATTGTGATTAGTTGTGACCTTATTTGGTGGGTTATATGAATTGGTATGTTGTTTGGCTTGATTGAAGTAACAGTTTGTTGGCTAAACTGCTGGTGTGTACTGGCCTTGTGGATATTGTGTGGCTAACTTGGTTGTTGGCTTTTTGAGGAATCTACTTGTTGTTGTGTGTTGAATACTTGTTACCTACCCTATTTGGTTATTGAGTTATTTTTGTTGTTATATCTTACTATATACTTGTGATGTAGGGATAGTTGATTTATTGATCGGATCAATAGTTGATTCCATGTGTTCTGAGGTCTGCTAGACAATATTAGAGTTAACGGAAAGTCAAAGTCATCTTAACTAATTTGAAGGTATGGTGTAATTGACAGGATTAATATATATATAAAACTTCTATGATATTGAAAGTTTACAGGGAGAAATATAAACATGGTATTAAACTATTATATGTGATTGTCATGTTTGTTCTTGTTGATTTATATATAATGTTGCGTGATCTAATCCTGATCGACTAATGTTGCCTACCAGTACGTGTGGTATACTGATACTACTCTTTCTACTTTCTTTTGGATTTAGGTGTGTTGCAGGTTGGCTTGAAGTCTCTTAGTTGGAGTGGCAAGTACTCATCATCAACTTCTGCACCTTATTTTATGGCAGAAGCTGTCCCTTTTCTTTAGTCTTAGTCTATATAAAGTTGTTGTACATGTCTAGACCAGGTCTTGGGATTTTGTTTCATTTTGTTAAGTTAATTACTTGTAAAGGCCTTTATTATTTAATTACATTGATATAAAAATTGAATTGCTTACGTATATAGAGGTTGCCATTTAAATTTTTGCTTAATATCGATTGGGTGGTAAGGGTTCTCCTATCTAGTTAAGAGTAGAGTAGGTGACCACACGATCCCGTAATTTGGATAATGACAGTTGATAAATCTAATGATTTCATTGAGTTTGGAATGTCGATTTTTGTGTAGTAGCATAGTTAGATTTTTTTCTTTGGTTTCGAATAATTTTCTGAGGGTCCGTTTATAGAATTTTTAGACATGAGTTGCAGTTAGTGCACCAGGTCTGGTACAGGCCAATTTTCCTCTTCGCATTCGCTAACGCACCTTAGGTGATCGCCAAGGGCAGTGCGATTATGCATCGGGAACATGAAGGGGCTGCAGGTAGTCACAAAAAGTTATTTGGTGGGGTTTGGGTTGGGTGCGTGGATGGTCTTTACGACTGAGACTAAACCATATCAATTACGATGGGTTCGGGTTAGGCAGGATCGCGATTGCAACAGGGGGTCTATGATCACGAAATCCAAGTCGCTTGGTAGTAATTTAATTTCCAATTTTAGTTCAAAACCCTATAACTCAAGTTTTGAAGCTTTAAAACTCGATTTTGGGACATTCAAAAGATGGTTTTTGAGAGTTTTTCATTGGGTAAGCTGATAAATTAATATTTTAACATTCCTCAATGATTATTTCATGATTTCACCTTTAAATATTTGTTTTTTCAGCATAAAATTTAGGAGTTTTCCCGAGATAACTCCTTTTTCGATGAAATTTCAGATTTGAACTCCTTATTTTCTAATAAAATTTTAATTTTTTCCTTGGGGGCTCGGAGTTGACTTTTGGTTTGAATTTTTAGGCCTGGAACAGATGTATAGCAATATGAGTATCGTTGAACTTGTATTTAGGCTTAGAGCTTCTTATTGATAGACTGGGAATGTTGTGATGCCCTTTGGAAAGGGAAGGTGAGTTTGTAATTGATAGAGACTTGCGGTTCACTTTCGAGGTAGGTTATGACCTAACTTTCTTCAGACTTTCGGGTGGGGACTTATCTTGTAAAGAATGTTATGGATTGTTATTGTGATGCCCGAATTGGGCCTTATACCGTGTAGATGATGTAAAATAGGGAATTCTAATTGGATCTTGAGGGTTGTACTCTGTGCTCCTGAGTTTGATTGATATCTTAAGATTTAAGTGTCACGCCCCGAATCCCAACGAGGCATGATTGGCACCCGAAGCCGACAAGGCCCGAGAGAACCAATCTTTGCTTCTATTCATTCGTATGCATGTCATAGGAAACACTACTATCACATAGAAACATGAGAGGATAAAATCAAAAAGCATAGAACATGTGACGTATATACATATGAGAAACTTGGCCGTTGAGGCCATCAAGTCAAGATTTCATCTATCATCTTATACACATACACCCACATACATCTACAAAAGCCTCTAACAGATGCATTGACCAAAACCAACTGAAAGTCGGGACATGTCCCCGCTTTATACACAATGTACAATATCAAAACATATATACACTCTGACTCGGAGAAGCCCCGAACTAACTGGAGCTCACCAATGAACCGCAAACAGCTGGCAACCTACTGTGGCGGCCTACTAGTACCTGCGCCTGCAACAAGTAAGGTAAATTCCCCGAGAGGGGTCAGTACGAAATATGTACTGAGTATGCAAGGCTCAGATGAAACTGTACAATACATGAATATTTCCATGAACTCAAAACATATGAATAATCAATGTGGATAAGTCACCATTTTGCATTTTGGAAACCATGTGTATTGCTTTCATTAATTTCATTACTTTCTTTACATTTAATACTCACTTGTCATTACATGTGTCACAATGTACCAGGGCCCCTACTGATCAGTGGGTCTTTCCATGACTTATCGTCATGTTGGGATCGGGTCGAGCTAGGCTTATGCCCCTAAGACCTGCCACCCATAAATCAATGCATCGGGATCGATTCGAGCTAGGCTTATGCCCCTAGACTTGCCACCCATAAATCAATACCTCGGGATCGAGTCGAGCTAGGCTTGCACCCCTAGACTTGCCACCCATAAATCAATACCTCGGGATCGAGTCGAGCTAGGCTTATGCCCCTAGACTTGCCACCCATACTTGATCATTGACCACATTTGCATTACTTTATTCTTTACTTTGAGATTGATACTTTGATAGTCATAACATCACTTGAGCTTTGAAACATAACATTGTTGGAAGCTTTGAATCATTAACCAATGAGTGAAAGACATGTGAATAAACATCATGACAAATATAACATTACTAGCACCATGACACTATTGGAACCATTGGACAATAATCTATAAACAAGGAACATGAGTATAATCACTATTGGAACTTTGGGACATTTACCATGAATAAAGGACATGAGACTCACAATTGATCAATGAGGAGGAAATATATGACAATGACCCTTGATAACCGGATATGGAATACCTTAGCATATTTCGGGATAGGACTAGTGACATGTCAATGTGAATACTAGTTGCCGTAGAAAGATACGGATAGAGTAACCTTACATACCTTGGATTCGAAATACGAATATATAATTCTAGAGGTGCATACAATAGTCCCGCTCCTTCTTTATGTGTCACTCTACAACACAAATGCATAACAAAATTCACATTAACCACCAATTCTTTTACAAATGCATACAATGTCAATGAGTCACATGTTTGCCTTTACACATGCCATTTCCCCTTGACAAAACCATTGATCATACTATTATTCCAAAAATTACATAATATTCCCAACATTGAACAATACATGATAATTGATACATTTCACCACAACACTTCTCCTTTACACTTTCTTATCCATAACACATCACAAATAACCCATCAAATGACCTTAATACAACTCATAACACATATCGGCCAAAATCCCACAATTTCCACTTATAGACAAGAACAAGGTTAAGACCAAAAATAACACCATACATGTTCATATTTTGTCCATACCATGCTCTTTCATCAAAGGCACAAGTCCTAATTCAAGTTCAAATCACCAAGATAGCACATCTTTTATCAAAAGCAAAATACACTATTCATCACCTTGCCAACACACCTAGCATAATATACATAATCTCCCATGCATATAATATGTTAATCCATGAGAATACATACTTACCAAGCTTGAAAATGATGATCTTGCTTCAAAAGTGCCTTAGGGTTTTGAGAGAGCAAAAGAGGCTTTCTTGAGAATTCTCTAGAAAAGATAGAAAAAAACATGTGTATGTCTCTTGAATAAAAATCAGATTTTTGTGATCCTTTATATAAGCATTTAAGTCTATCCTTAGCCATTCCATGACATTTAATGTTTTCTAGAAGGTCAAATGGAAGAATGGGTCATTTGACCCATGTATTTCTTCCACTTTTGGGCCTTAAATTGGGCCCAATAATACATTCCAATCTTAGCCCACCAATCTTCATGCATAATCCATCATATATCTCGTATTTAATTTATTCCATAATATCACGATAATATTCTCTTACGAGATTCTCATTCGTCGTCTCGATCGCAAAAATAGGAATCTAGTCGTCCATGGCTTCCTTGCACATTTTTGATAATTACTTGTGTTTCATGGTTTGATCATGTAGAAGTATGTAGGAGTGTATTGAAGTGTTTGAAGCTTTAACAATGTTCAAGGAACTCCAAAGAACCAAAAGAAACCATCCAAGAATCGTCGTAGAGTTGCATGTCAAAACGAGTCCGGAAGGGCACATTTTTTGTGCCTTGCGCCACTGCTGAAAAGCAAGGCAGTGGCGCAAGAAATCACTGCCCTATGAATCAGTGGCTTGCGCCACACCCCCTGAAACAGGGTGGTGGCGCAAGTTTTCATGCTTTGCTAAATTTTTCGGCAATTTTTCCAGCACTTGCGTATCGTCCAATACCTTATCAAAACACTATAAAATACTTACTTAGTGACCTTAATCATCAAGTAAACATGACTCCAAGTCACCAAATGAGGTTAGGATGTGTACAGGGTATTTCCCAAATGCTCCACGAAATCACAAAACACTTTCTATAAAAGGCTCGTCACATGTACAAGGCCAAATTTCAATTTTTCTCATCTTGAACATTATCAAATACATACTTATAACTCTCGACACCTAAGTAAACATTATTCACTGTCATCAAGTAGGGTTGGGAAAGTACGGGGTGTTACATTCTTCCCCCCTTAGAAACATTCATCCTCGAATGTTAACGATGTCACTTCAATTACAACCAATGCATCTCTATATTAGCGTACATATACATAACCCTTATGGCTCATGGCTACTTAATTGGTCCACTTTGATTTCGTCGAAGAACTTTTCTTCATTTATGAACCTTCACACTTGACTTGATTAGTGAGATCCCCCAAACTTGATATCTTTCCAATGGGAAACTCTTATATACTTTAACCAATTTCACATGGCATGTAGTATAGGGTCAATTTTTCCCCTCTTTCTAAATTTCATTATACCTTTCATGCTCACAACCATCCACTGTACCTTTCACTATACTACATTCACCAATAGGTGGAAATATTTCTATTGGCTTTGCTCATAACCCTAGTGGGCTATTAAATTCACGGTAGTTGATGGAGTAATGTACGATGGAGTAGACCTCAAATCAAGCAATACATATGCATCATGTAAAGTATGGTAATATACCTAAATACCTGTATCGTCATTAGGAGGTGCTTCCTCATTCTGCCGGTCCACTAACGCATAGGTGCGATTCTGAGCTCCACTGGAACTAGCTGCTCCTCTCATATCTCTACCACGACCCATAGGTTGCACCCCTCGGCCCAGTGAAGGAACCGATGCTGAGGACGCAACAGCCGACTCATCCGGTCGTGCTGTACCACCCATGCTCCGCTGTGGACAATATCTCGCTATATGCCCCGGCATACCACACCAAAAGCAGACATTCGTCCCTGATCGACATGTGCCTGAATGAATACGCCCGCAGTGCTGACACTGCTGACGAGGGAAACCTGCTACCTGGGACCCATGAACTCCACTACTCTGCCCAGATGGACCATCCCTAGACCTTCGAAACTGAGAGTGAGCACCCGCTGTGGAATAAGAGAATGAGGGTCTAGGCGGTAACATTCGAGATCCCGATTCTCCTGGGGACACCATAGACTTCCCCATAGGTCTCGCCCTTTTTGCTGGCCCTTCCTCAGATTTTTGTATCCTCTTTCTTTGCCTTTGGTTTTCCATCTTTTGTGCGAAGGTCTGTATTCTAGCTATATCCATATCTCGGTTTAAGGAAGCAATGGTGCAATCTCATACCAAATATGGCTCTAATCTGTCCACGTATCGATGGACTCTATCTGTCATCATCGCCACCACATTTGGCGCATATCTAGCCAAGGAGTTAAATTGTAAACTATATTCCCGAACACTCATATTCCCTTGACGCAAATTCAGGAACTGATCTACACGTGCTTCCCGAACCTCATATGGAAGATAATGATCAAGGAAAGCCACTTTAAACTCTTCCCAATTGGGTGGATTTACACCAATGTCACGGGATTTCTTCCAATCCTCGTACCACAATATGGCCTCTCCTTTCAACCTGTACGCAGCAAGCTCCACTGTCTCTACCCCTGTCACATGCATAACTTCCAAGGCCCTCTGAATTTGATCCACGAAGTCCTGTGGATCTGCCTTTGGATCTGACCCTGTGAAGATAGGAGGGTCCAATTTTAGGAAATCCTGTGTTCTGCGACTCGCTACTCTAGCCGCATCATCATCAGGTGTCATTGGACCAGCTCGTCCTTGACTCTGGGCTGCCACTAACTGTGTTAACATATGAACTGCATTTCTAAGATCCTGGTCTGTGGCATTCATCTGCGGTTCCACGGGTACTTCCCTTCTTCTCGGCTCTTCTGGAGCTGAAGAAGTAGAAGAAGCTCGCGTTGCAAACACAGTTTCAGCCCCACCTTGATCAACTTGTTCAGGTGGTGGTCTACTTGTTCCCTCTCCAGAAATTCTGTCTATTCTCTTACTTTTACCTCGACCTCTTCTTGTGTTCGGCATTTTGGACTATACCAAAGAAAAACAAATACCATGATCAGATACAATGCAACTTACAACATTGGCTCTATTGCACGATCTAGAATGCATAAAAGAAATAACATCCTAAATGCCCCGTAGCCTCCTACTTATAAATGTGGTGCAAAACACATCGATAAGTAAGACTCTACTCAGACACGGCTTTGTAGACACCCTTAGACCGAACTGCTCTGATACCACTTTTGTCACGCCCCGAATCCCAACAAGGCGTGATTGGCACTCGAAGCCGACAAGGCCCGAGAGAACCAATCTTTGCTTCTATTCATTCGTATGCATGTCATAGGAAATACTACTATCACATAGAAACATGAGAGGCTAAAATCGAAAAGCATAGAACATGTGACGTATATACATATGAGAAACTTGGCCGTTGAGGCCATCAAGTCAAGATTTCATCTATCATCTTATACACCCACACCCACATACGTCTACAAAAGCCTCTAACAGATGAATTGACCAAAACCAACTGAAAGTCGGGACATGTCCCCGCTTTATACACAATGTACAATATCAAAACATATATACACTCTGACTCGGAGAAGCCCCGAACTAACTGGAGCTCACCAATGAACCGCAAACAGCTGGCAACCTACTGTGGTGGCCTACTAGTACCTGCGCCTGCAACAAGTAAGGTAAATTCCCCGAGAGGGGTCAGTACGAAATATGTACTGAGTATGCAAGGCTCAGATGAAACTGTACAATACATGAATATTTCCATGAACTCAAAACATATGAATAATCAATGTGGATAAGTCACCATTTTGCATTTTGGAAACCATGTGTATTTCTTTCATTACTTTCTTTACATTCAATACTCACTTGTCATTACATGTTTCACAATGTACCCGGGCCCCTACTGATCAGTGGGTCTTTCCATGACTTATCGTCATGTTGGGATCGGGTTGAGCTAGGCTTATGCCCCTAAGACCTACCACCCATAAATCAATGCATCGGGATCGAGTCGAGCTAGGCTTATGCCCCTAGACTTGCCACCTATAAATCAATACCTCGGGATCGAGTCGAGCTAGGCTTGCGCCCCTAGACTTGCCACCCATAAATCAATACCTCGGGATCGAGTCGAGCTAGGCTTATGCCCCTAGACTTGCCACCCATACTTGATCATTGACCACATTTGCATTACTTTGTTCTTTACTTTGAGATTGATACTTTGATAGTCATAACATCACTTGAGCTTTGAAACATAACATTGTTGGAAGCTTTGAATCATTAACCAATGAGTGAAAGACATGTGAATAAACATCATGACAAATATAACATTACTAGCACCATGACACTATTGGAACCATTGGACAATAATCTATAAACAAGGAACATGAGTATAATCACTATTGGAACTTTGGGACATTTACCATGAATATAGGACATGAGACTCACAATTGATCAATGAGGAGGAAACATATGACAATGACCCTTGATAACCGGATATGGAATACCTTAGCACATTTCGGGATAGGACTAGTGACATGTCAATGTGAATACTAGTTGCCGTAGAAAGATACGGACAGAGTAACCTTACATACCTTGGATTCGAAATACGAATATATAATTCTAGAGGTGCATACAATAGTCCCGCTCCTTCTTTATGTGTCACTCTACAACACAAATGCATAACAAAATTCACATTAACCACCAATTCTTTTACAAATGCATACAATGTCAATGAGTCACATGTTTGTCTTTACACATGCCATTTCCCCTTGACAAAACCATTGATCATACTATTATTCCAAAAATTACATAATATTCCCAACATTGAACAATACATGATAATTGATACATTTCACCACAACACTTCTCCTTTACACTTTCTTATCCATAACACATCACAAATAACCCATCAAATGACCTTAATACAACTCATAACACATATCAGCCAAAATCCCACAATTTCCACTTATAGACAAGAACAAGGTTAAGACCAAAAATAACACCATACATGTTCATATTTTGTCCATACCATGCTCTTTCATCAAAGGCACAAGTCCTAATTCAAGTTCAAATCACCAAGATAGCACATCTTTTATCAAAAGCAAAATACACTATTCATCACCTTGCCAACACACCTAGCATAATATACATAATCTCCCATGAATATAATATGTTAATCCATGAGAATACATACTTACCAAGCTTGAAAATGATGATCTTTCTTCAAAAGTGCCTTAGGGTTTTGAGAGAGCAAAAGAGGCTTTCTTGAGAATTCTCTAGAAAAGATAGAAAAAAACATGTGTATGTCTCTTGAATAAAAATCAGATTTTTGTGATCCTTTATATAAGCATTTAAGTCTATCCTTAGCCATTCCATGACATTTAATGTTTTCTAGAAGGTCAAATGGAAGAATGGGTCATTTGGCCCCATGTATTTCTTCCACTTTTGGGCCTTAAATTGGGCCCAATAATACATTCCAATCTTAGCCCACCAATCTTCATGCATAATCCATCATATATCTCGTATTTAATTTATTCCATAATATCACGATAATATTCTCTTACGAGATTCTCATTCATCGTCTCGATCGCAAAAATAGGAATTCTAGTCGTCCATGGCTTCCTTACACATTTTTGATAATTACTTGTGTTTCATGGTTTGATCATGTAGAAGTATGTAGGAGTGTATTGAAGTGTTTGAAGCTTTAACAATGTTCAAGGAACTCCAAAGAACCAAAAGAAACCATCCAAGAATCGTCGTAGAGTTGCGTGTCAAAACGAGTCCGGAAGGGCACATTTTTTGTGCCTTGCGCCACTGCTGAAAAGCAAGGCAGTGGCGCAAGAAATCACTGCCCTCTGAATCAGTGGCTTGCGCCACACCCCCTAAAACAGGGTAGTGGCGCAAGTTTTCATGCTTTGCTGAATTTTTCGGCAATTTTTCCAACACTTGCGTATCGTCCAATACCTTATCAAAACACTATAAAATACTTACTTAGTGACCTTAATCATCAAGTAAACATGACTCCAAGTCACCAAATGAGGTTAGGATGTGTACGGGGTATTTCCCAAATGCTCCACGAAATCACAAAACACTTTCTATAAAAGGCTCGTCACATGTACAAGGCCAAATTTTAATTTTTCTCATCTTGAACATTATCAAATACATACTTATAACTCTCGACACCTAAGTAAACATTATTCACTGTCATCAAGTAGGGTTGGGAAAGTACGGGGTGTTACATTAAGACATATATGTTGTATTTGGATTCATCATATTATTGAGCATACATACTCATTCATCTCATGAATCATTGGATTGTACTACTGGAAACACTGATTTTGAAATAAATGAACCATCATCTTAAAATTAGTCCGATAGAAAATTCCCGATAGTGAGACTGATACTATTTATTGGTTTAGTCTGTTGGGACATTTTGTATTGTGAGATTTATTACTTCTATTAATCCATCTAATGGAACATTCTAGGAAGGATATATGGACTTTGCGAGTCCTCCATGTGTCCCACCTCCCAGCCAAGACTGAGGAGGGGGTATATATCGATAGGCATTGGCCATTGCATATCTTTGTGTTGCATCATTCTTTTTGGATTATTATTGTGCTGAAGATAATTTGCAATATTTATTGATATTGAACTACTGGGACTTTTCTATGTATAGAGTTATTTTAGGATTCTTTGTTCGATATAGTATTTGCTTAAGATCAGTCGGTCTATGATGCCTACTGAGTACAAGTGGACTGTACTCACTCCTACTTTTCTGTATCCTGCTGATGTTGGTCCCGGTATGAGTGGTTCCCAAACTTTTTGATAGTGCACTTCAGAGTTATCCTAAACTGTGGCGAGCTCCCTTGATTGAAGATTCAATTAGTTTCATCTGTCTTATTTTGGATTTCTAGTGTCACCACCCAGAAACTAAGGCCTTGATGGCACCTACCCCGACCTAACTTTGGTAAGTAAGCCAAAAATCCACAATAGATATGAAATATGAAAAAGAGCAGAAATGAAGAAATATGAGACTTCTAGAACAAAGTCGGGACATAATAATAATAAAAAAATCCGAATATGTGAATAAAAATACAATCGAATCCCAAAACCTGATATCATAAATATAAAGAGCATCTATGACAATACTGAAATCTGATAATACATCACTGTATTTGAATATAGGTAAAGACATAAGGGATTGATGGAGGATGGAACAAGACTCCAGATGCGGAGCTCACTAGTACTCCGGATCATCTCTCATAACACAAATCAGATACTGTAGTCGCACTAGTACTGGGATCTACACCAAAAGGACATAAAAGTAGGAGTGAGTACGGTCCGCTTGTATTCAGTAGGTATCATAGGCGACTGAGTAATGTAGAAAACTAAACAAGTAAAGAATACTATAAGCACGCTTCCACCTGAATACAGAAAAGTTTCCAACGGTGGCTCAAACTGTATATTCTAACAATTCTACAAGTATAATGTCTATAGAAGAATAACTACACACAAATATATAAGACAAGGCTAAAAACATGATATCAAAAACATAAATAGAAGTGCAAATGATGCAATGTGATGCAAATGAAGTGGGATGATGGTGAAGCAAGCCATCTCATGGAAGCCATCGCATGGCCTCGTATACACCTTCTGAGCATAAGATTCACAACCTATATACTTTCACAATCTCATATCTCAATCAACCTTTTCGGGAAAATCATCGGTCTAGAGTTTTACAAAGTGTTTCATTTTCATTCAAAATCAATGTTTCTTTGTAGTGCATAATTCCATTTATATGGATGAATGAAATAAGGATACATGCTTATAACCAGAACCATATAATATAATGAATGAAGTCAATGATGGTATCAAATAAGCTCAAATCTTAAAAAAAGATGATATAAGTCATCGTATGGCACCGCAGTAATGAATAGTCATGTAACACATCAATAATATCAATTCAACCTCCACTCAGGTATCACAATAAATATAGATGACAATTAATGCTCAAACAAGAACAATATAAACCCCTACTTGGGTATCACCACAATAATCACCTCTCAAGTAAAATATAATGCTCATATAGGCTCCACTCGAGAATCACAAGAATAATAATATCTCAAGTCAACAGTAATACTCACATAATCCCCCACATGGGTAACACGATAAAATAAATATCTCAAAATGCGAATCTCATGGTGCAATACCCAACCCATAGCTTACTTTAGATGAATGATTAACTACCCAGACCAGTCTGAAAAAAGTTAAGCTATAACCTACCTTGAAAAGTCAAAATCTGAATCTGGACCCTTCAATATGTAGCCTTTCCTTTACCCGCAGCTTCAGAATGAACCAAATTTATCAAAAATATAATCTACACTTCAAAAGTAGTCTAACAATACTCATATTAGCTACTTTCATTCTGGGTCCAGAAGGAAAAAAGGTAAACCAGAATTTTATTTGAGGATCAAGTTTTCCATACTTCAAGGACTCTAAATATGAAAACCCATCGAAAAACAAGTTTAAATAAAGTTTGAAAGAGAAGAAAAACTATTTTTCTTTATACCGGATAAAACCTCTAAATTTTCTAGTTTGAAATCAATGATTTGAAGTTGATTTGAAGATGAAATCACTCTCAACTTCTCATCATCAAACTGAGGAGCTCGAATATTCTCCATCAATGAAGATCTAGCCTCAACAAAAGCCAAAACATGCCTGGGTGTCTAAATATCAGGTCTAACCAACCGGTTAGCGAAAGGCTGAACATCTAAGGCTAAAGGTCACTCCCCTACCCAAATATAAGGCAAACTCCCCATTCTCGCCGCCTTCTGACTCAAGGCATCTGCTACCACATTAGCCTTTCTCGGATGATAAAAAACAGTGAGATCATAATTCTTAAGCAGCTCTAACCATCGATGTTGTGTCATATTAAGATCTCATTGTGTGAAGAAATGTTGAAGGCTACAATGACCAGAGAAAATCTCACAATGAACACCATACAAGTAGTGTCGCCACAACTTCAACACAAACACAACAGCGTCCAACTCCAAATCATAAGTAGTGTAGTTCTTCTCATGAAGCTTCAACTATTGAAACCTACACCTTCCTCGAGAAAAGTCAAAATAGGAGTCGAAGTCAACAACTCCATGAGCTTTTGAAAGCTCTTTTCACACGCATTCGAATACTGAATAATAATCTTTTTCTGAGTCAAATTTGTCAAAGGAGCCACAATAGAATAAAAACCCTACATAAAGCACCAGAAATAGCCTGTTAAACCAACAAAACTCTAAATCTTAACAGGAGAAGTGGGTCTAGCCCAATCATGAACCTCCATTTTTTTTGTTGGATCGACCATAATAACATCATTGGTCACAACATGACCCTAGAAAGAAACAGAATCCAACCAAAAATCACACTTAGAGAACTTGGCATACAACTTCTCAGGTCTCAATCTCTATAGTACGGTCCTCAAATGCCTCACATGGTAAGCCTCATTATTGGAATAAACCAAGATATCATCGATGAACAAAATCATAAAGGATTCAAGATAAGGCTGGAACACCTTGTTCATCAACTCCATAAATGTTGTTGGGGCATTAGTCAGCCCAAAAGAAATAACCAAGAACTCAAAATGGCCTTACCACGTTCAAAAAGCCATCTTCGAAACATCCAAGCTCTAATCCTCAACTGATGTTAACCAGATCTTAAGTTGATCTTAGAAAACACTGAAGCACCCTGAAGCTGATCAAAAAAATCATCAATGCAAGAAAGAGGATACTTGTTCTTGATAGTCACCTTGTTCAATTATCGATAATTTATACACATGAATCCATCTTTCTTCTTAACAAATAGGACAGGAGCACCCCAAGGATACAGACTCGATCTAATAAAACCCTTATCCAACGAGTCCTTCAATTGTTCCTCAATTTCTTCAACTCTATCAGGGTCATCTAATAAGGAGGAATGGAAATGGGCTTAGTGCCCAGCTCAATATCAGTGGCAAAATCAATATCATATCCCAGGGGTATACCAGGGAAGTCCATAGGAAATAGATCCCTGAAGTTGCTAACAACTCTCACAGAATCTAATAAAGGCGGGTGAAATAATACTAGTATTGAGAATATAGACAAAATAGGAAAGACAAACCCTTCCTACCATGTGATGAGCATGTGGAAAAGATATAACACCCTTCAGACACGAGTTAGAAGAGCCCTTCCATTATAATCTCAGAATACTAGGAGTAGTTAAAGTCACGGTCTTGGAAAAATAATCCAAAACCGCATGATAAGGAGCGAACTAATCCATACCCAAGATAACATCAAAATCTACTATATCAATGATAATCAACTCCACCCAAGTATCAAACCCTGAAAAAGTAATAACACAAGATCGGTACACCCAATCCACCACTAAAGAATCACCTACCAGGATACATAAATGAATAGGCATAGAAAGGGATTCACACAAAGCATCAATACCAGTAGAAAAATATACAGACACACAAGAGAATGTAGACCCAGGATTAAATAGTACTATAGAAGAACGATGGAAAATTAGGACGATACCTATAATCACTACATCAGAGGCCTCTGCCTCGGGTCTCCCCAGGAAAAGCATAACACTATGCATGTTAGCTACCAGACTGAGTGACTCCTCATGCACCACAGCAAACCCCTTAAGATCCACCTTTGGTATCTCTAAGACCACCTCTACTTCCCTATGTACCACCGCTAATTGCTGAAACTCGAGTTGGACAAAGCTAAAACTGGGATCCCTGCTAGAAAGAACCAATTGCACATTGGGGATGATCCCTCACAAAATGACCATTACCATCACACACAAAATATCCTCTACTAGAAGAATCACGTTGAGAGGTCCTAGAAGAACTAGAACATGCTCCATAACCTAATGAACCAAAATAAGATCTTCGGCCTGCATAGCCCAATCTCTGACCACTAGAAGCCACAAACCCCACAAACCTACCATTTGAACTCTACAAAGTTGCCTGAACTGGTCAGCTATGATATTTATGAGAACCTCTTCCTGAGAAATCCCTACCATGGGATACATGACCATTGAAATCACCCTATCAATGCACCCTCTTAGCACCACCACCCTATATACCCTGGCGAATAGTCTTAATCAAATTGGTATGATCCATTATACTCTGAAAAGAACAATCAAAGCCAACTAACTGAGTCATCGCCAACTGGTAATAACTAGACAAACCCCTAACAAACTTTCTGATTCTCTTAGACTCAATAGAGATACTAGTAATGGCATATGTAGACAAGGCATGAAAATGAGTATCATACTCAGCAATATTCATAGAGCCTTGCTTCAAATGATCAAACTTATCTCTCTGCTGGTCCCTCAAGATAAAGGTCACAAACCACTCTAGAAAAGTCTCAGAAAACTGGGCCCATGTCAACTGAGGGGAACCCACTAGTCTAAAAATGACCAAAGACCTCTTCCACTACCTAGCCATATCAGTCAACTAGTAGGTAGTGTAAACAACACCATAGGACTCAAGTGAACCAAGGTTTTGCAACCTCTCCTAACAATCAATCAATAACTCATAAGTATTTTTATCAATGGCACCACCGAACTTAAAAGGGGACAACCTTATGAATCTCTCAAATCTATCTTACTCATCAGCAGACATACCAGAACCTAGAGCAACATGTGAAATAACCAATCTTAAAGCATAAACACATAGGGATACCACAGTAGCTGGTTGTACCTTGGGGGTCTAAAAACCATAAGTAGTAGCCTGCCTTAGTGGTTGTAAACCTCTTATAGTCTGAGAATTATCTAGTGTACCCAGTAGAAAATCGATCTGGGGAATACCATCCAAACGACACAAAAGACAATCATAATTGAGCTACACAATCATAATTAAAATGTCACATAATTTATAGCTACACAATCATAATTGAGCCTAACCAGATTTCAACGTGTCCATCCGTCCATATCCATGCCCAAGGGCCTAATGTATGAGATTCTCGACATTACTATTAATGTTAAATGCATCTATCCCAAGTCTATTTGCTACAAAATAAACCATATAACCTCTTATGCAAAACATGCTGCTGCGGAGGGGTATATTATGGATTAAACATTGATGTTGGTGAGTTAAGATGATATGGGCTTTTGGGCCTAATTTGAGACCAAAATAAACAAATCATGAAAGGCCCAATGGGTCAAAATGACCCATTCTTGCCTTGACTTGTCAATGTTGGAATTAATGGATAAGGATGACTTTAAAGGCTATAAAAGGTGGCCACAAAAATCATATTTTTAATCTCAAAGGGGTACATGCCATTCTATACATTTCTACAACATTTCCACAAGACCTTTCTCAAGTTCTTCAAACCCTAAGGCAGTTTGGATAAGATCATCATCTTCCAAGCTTGGGTAAGTGATTATTCTTGTACTTTAACATATTATAAGCATTATAAATTATTTATATCATGTTGGTTATGCTTGGAAGTGTTGGACATGGCACTTTTGGTTTTTTTAAAAAAAGATGTGTTAGCCATGGGATTGTAACTTGAATTATGACTTTTGGTCTTGATGAAAAAGCATGGTATGGATGAAATAACAACATGTATGGTGTTATTATGGTCCTAAACTTGTTATTTTTCTATAAGTGTAAATTATGGGATTTTGGCCGATTTGTTATTGTGAGGTGTATTGAAGTAAAGTGATGGCATAATTGTGATGTTGTGATGATGGAGAGTGGAAAGTATGAACTTGGTGTGACATGCTATTGGTTATCATGTATTGGTCAATGTATGGAATATTATGGGATGATTGGTACAATAATTTCATAGATGGTATTGTCAAGGGGGAAATGACATATTAAAGCCAAACATGTAACTTATTGTCGTTATATGCCATTGTAAGATAGTTGGTGGTTGATGTTGGTTTCGTTATGTACTTGTGTTGTAGAGTTAAACATAAAGAAGAAGCGGGACTATTGTATTCACGTCTAAGATTGTATATTCTTATTGAGAATACAAGGTATGTAAGGTTCCTTTTTCCGTATTCTTCTGCAACATATTGTTCCTATTGACATTGGACTTGTTTCAATTCTGAGAGGGTTGAAGTATATCAATTTAGGGTGACGTATATTGTTATTCATATGTACCCTATTCTTAGATGAATGATGATTCACTTATCTCTTATTCATTGATTGAAGTTCTGAAGATGTCATAACGTTGTAATTTCTAAAAGAACTGTCTCAAGAGGGTAATAATATAAGGGAATCTATGTATGCTTGAATAAGCATTTTCCAACTATGTCATGTTCCAAAATCCTATAGTATGGGGATTATATTAGTACCATTCTCATAAGAGTAATAAGAGAGGTGATGTGCAAGGTAGTATAATTAGTCCTCATAAGTGAAGATGTCAATCTCATGGGTTGAAGGAGGGAAGTGAGACATGTATATAAGGGTGTGTTTTAGTTCATGATCTTTAATGTGTCACTCTCATAACTAAATGAAAGGTATAAGATTGTAAAGAGGTAATGCGCATGGTTGCTATATGTTTCATGGGGTATGGATTACATTCTAGAGGGTATAAGTTCAATATGGAATAGTCTCACTATTATGCTTTGTTATTTAGTATAGCCCACCAAAGGTGGAGGTCCGGTATCATATACTTACTTATATAAGATCTCATAAGAATAGGGAAGGAGGTGAAGTGTGAGCTAATATATCTATCCCTCACAAGTTAAGGCGTTAATCTTATGAAGTATAAGAGTGAGGTAAAGTATATTGGTGTGTTTCAAATAGTGTCATGATCCTTAATGTATCAATCTTTCATAAGTTAATATATTAATCTCTCCCACGTATGTTACCCCACCATGAGGGTGGATGTATGTTACCCCACCATGAGAGTGGATGTATGTCGCCCCACCATGAGAGTGGATGTATGTTACCCCACCATGAGAGTGGATGTATGTCGCCCCACCATGAGAGTGGATGTATGTTGTCCCACCATGAGAGTGGATGTATGTTTCCCCACCATGAGAGTGGATGTATGTTGCCCCACCATGAGAGTGGATGTATGCTAAACCACCAATAGAGTGGATGTAGGTTAAACCCCCAATAGAGTGGATGTACGTTAATAGAATAGATGTATGTTATATTATTACCCCTACCACTAGAGTAGATGCATGTGAATGAGTGTTATTCTTTCTAACCAAGTAGATGAACAATAGTGGTAATGAACCTAGAAGTATGAAAAAATCTCTTGTATATAGAAGAAGCTATTTGAGTCAAGTTCTTGAGTGAAGGTAATTTCCCTTGAAGAAAAGTAATTATAAATGATATTATCTAAAATGATGGCTTCTCCCCATTGACTATTCTCTCATATTTTATTCTATTGACATTCTCATGTATGATGCTATTTCTTATGAGCCTTACATACTCAGTACATTCTTCGTACTGACCCCCTCGGGGGAACTTACCTTACATGTTGCAGGTGCAGGCATTAGTAGACCTCCTCAGTAGACTGTGAATTATTTGAAGAGTTTTGGTGAGCTCCACTTGGTTCGGAGCTTTCTGGGTCGTAGTTGTATATTTGTTTTGGATGTTGTAAATATAGTATATAGTGGGGACTTGTCCTGACTTTAAGTTGGTTTTGTTGTTGTATCTGTTAGAGGCTTTTGTAGACAAATGTGGGTACATGGATGTAAGAGACGCATGTCCGTTTCGATGTAATGGCCCCAACGACCAAGTTTTATTTATATCTATATATGGCATATGTTTCCATATTCATGTCTTCCGCATAATTGCATAAGGAATAATCAGATTTATAGGATGATATGCATACGAATGTACATGAGCAAATATTGGTTCTCTCGGGCCATATCGGCTTCGGGTGCCAGTCCGGCCCGAATGGGATTTTGGGTCGTGACATTTAGTGGTTCTCGAACCACTATAGTGGCTACCGGCAGTCCAGCTCAGTCCATTTTTAGGCATATTTTCCCAATTCCCTCATGCCCTGATTTTCTTCCCCAATTTAATTTTTCCCGAGTCTATTTTGAGTCTGTTATTCATCGTAGATTATTTTTTAGGTGTTTTGACACGTAACGACGGTTTGGGTCATTACATTAGATACCACTTTACTCGTTGTTCATCCCTAAACATCCTTAAGGGTGAGGTCTGGACATTTGCATGAGCTCTTGACGAATTTTAACTATAATAAGCTGCTATGAGGATTATTTAACATATGCTAGCTCATTACACATCCATGCTCCCCAATGAGTGACCCTAAAGCACTGCCTAATCAAGGCCCTATGGTTATTCCCATGTTTTCCTCGAGATGGAGTACATAATAAATTATTGGAGAAACTACCTAAACATAATATGACACCTCAAAGCACGAAAAGTTGAGATAAAATTGGTTTCGGAAAAAGATTACCGCTGCAGTAGTTAATTATCGTTGCAGCAGTAACTAACCACAACAACAGTTTAAGGTAGTTCAAGTATAGGGGGAAAGTTTATTTCCCTCATTTTTACTCCTCTTTTCTCAAAACTCTCTCAAATATCTCTACGAATTCTCCTCCGTTGATGATTTCAAGGTAATTTCTTCTCCTCTACTACTTTATGCATTTCTCATTGTAGATTGTAGAATTTTTTTTGAAATGGGGGGTGTTTTGGTTGGTTTTATGGGTGCAACTTTTGGACTCAATTTGGTGGTGTTCTTGAACATATTGGTTGGCATGCTAAGTTCTCTTACGTTTTTAACGCCTCTACAATATTCGGGACATAAGATTAACGTAGTTCATGGTAGGTTTTGGCTATGGGAGGGGTGAAGTATGAAGGGTAATCTTCTCCAACCATTTTCTTCAATTTGGGTTTGATTTCGGGTGTTCCGCACCCCCATTTTAGTGTAAAAAGGGTCACACACACTTCCCCAAGCCCGATCTGTACTTAATTTTCAAAATTACAAAGAAAATTTGAAAATCTAACATGGGAGGGGAGGTTGACAGGTTGAATATGATGTACCGCTGCAGCGATAACTTTTCCACGACAGCGGTATCACTACAGTGATAATTTTTGTCGTTGCAGTAGTTGATTAATTGTTGCTGCAGTACTAGGCAGTAAGTCCCCAGGTTTTGCATTTTCTAAAATTTTTAACTATTCTTCCTTCCCTTAGAGTTTCGACATGGTTCTAAACTAGTTTTGTGGCATTTATAGGATCATCATAGCCCAACAACCTACCTACCGTTGATTTTTGTACAATATCAGTCGCACTCGATTCGAGAATGGGATACACAACAGGAGTTTTCTCCTTGAGAGAGGCTTCGTGATGGATTATGTGGAGGATGGGCTACTTGATTTCAGCTATCAGCTAAAAGTTTTTGGTTGAAAGAAACTGACCGATTCGTTCTAGACTGCAACCTTGCCTGAATCCACGAATTATATGAAATACTCCCTAAGGTGGAGTGGGTAGTACCCCTTCCTACCATCTGAATTTGAGGAACGAATGTGCCCGTGGATGCCACCATTATTAATTAGCTATTAGGGGTTCCTAACCCCTCCAATGCAGCCTTCGAGGTAAAGATTCAGGAGTTAAACTTGAGGTAGGTGGCCCGGTATTTAGCGCTAGAAGGCTAGGCTAACGAGATGAAGTGGTCCAATCGAGGGGGATCAAGAGTGTATACGTCTTGGCCGAGTCCAGATCTAGTTATAGCTGGCGTCTCGGTGTAATGACCCTCTCAGTCATTTTCCTTGTCTTCATACATCCTTGGCATTCAGAGCTTTTCTATAACTGCACCAAGTTATTTATGACTTGCTGGGACTGACAGTTTGGTTTCCAGGCAGTTCGTGTGAGAGTTTTATTAATACCGAGCGTATGGTAAAATATTTAAATTAAATTAGAATTTGGTAAGAAAAAAATTTACTACCTTTCTAAAATATTTTAGATATTTATAAAAATTCTTTAGTTACGATATATTTATATTATTTTATAATATTTTTATAATTTATTAATACTTTAAACATAGATAGTGAGTCTAGATATGTTCAAAACTTATTATTATATGACAGAGGCTTTATTCAAAATAATATTCTATTAATTATGGTATATTCAAGTATGATATTTATTTTACGACGAACCTATGCAATACCCGAGTATATACGTAATGGGATAAAAATAAACTTATGTCATTTCACTTCTACGTGGAAGAAAAGTGGGATGTACAACAAACATGTTGTCTTGATGAATCACCAAACACTTGGCAAACATTAATCATCATATATATCTAATTACACCATTTCATTTACTTATATGTATAAACAACCATTGTTCCGACAAACATAGGTTTCTTTTATCTCTATATATGTACGTGTTTATATATATTGCCTAGTAACTACTTTTCATTCATTTTCCTTCTCTTTACCACTTTAGTTTTCAATCACTGCAATTACATGTAATCACATTGAAGATGAGATTTTATATAAAAATATTTTGATGTTATATTCGATCCCCGAAGGAAAATCGATTATCTACAACAAGTTATTCAAGCTCGGAGATCGCGTGGTTGACATTATTTCGGTAAGTTTCGCCGGTTATTACGGTATATTTTTATATATGGTTGGTGGTATTGTTGTTGGTGTAGATTTAGATCTTAGTATGACCTCGGATTGGATAGTATCTCTTATGGCTATTGGTCATTGAGCTATTTGGGACGCTGTGATGGTTTTGGTTTCGTGATTCCACAAATGGGTTCCACGTAGAATTTTCGATCATTTTTTTGACCCGGGAAATATGGGTATCAATTTTCATGTTGTGATTTATAGTTTATTATTTTGGTAGCGTGACAAAAGTTTGAGGCCTCTCGTAAGGGGAAGGCTCTTATTTAGCTGGCTTAAGAAGGCGTTCGGCGGCGTCCAAGTAGGCTAGTTTACCTTCCTTTAAACTTAGATTGGGCTTATGTGTGATATATGTATGTTATTGTGCTGGTGTTGTGGTCTGGTATTATAGACTTGGTGATGGTGGTTTACGGTGATTTAGGCCTGCTTGGCCGGATAGGGCTATTCGGACACATTCCTGGACCATTATACTCGTGGTACACCACAGATGACCTATTTGGGGTCGTATAGTATTGTTGTTGTTGTTGATGGTTGGGGAATATGATTGTTGGACCTTAGTCCAAGCTTATACAGGCTTAGCCCATACTTAGAAAGGTATAACTAGACTTGGTTTTCGGGACTCGATAATGGGCCTCGTCACCCTTTTTTTTAACTTGCCAAAACTTTGACATATTTGGGCCTAGTTAAGCCCTATTATGATCTGTTAGTCTTGTAACAGGATTGAGTCACCTCAGTTATACCCGATTGGTATATTTAGCCTTTTAGTCCCACATAGCACCGCACTTGATCGGGATTACTGGCCTTGGCTTAGAATTGGGACCCGCATTGCCATGAGCTACTCTATATACCTGAACTGACTTATATATTACATGATAGTAGACTATGGACCTAGGAGGACCCAAGGACTTACCTTGTAGCAGATGATGGGTTAGCTTCATTACCTATACTTTGGCTTCGGCCAGGGACTAGCATGTTCCCCGTTTATTGGTTATGATGTGTCATTTGGATCTATTCTAGTTACTGGATATGATGAGTTCCGGTTTGAGTCCAGCTACTGATTTAGGTATGATTATTTTGATTATTGACTATTGGTTGTTTTGGTTCGAGTCCGGCCCCGGATTGTGGAACACTATGAGTTCTGGTACTGGTTACCGTGATTATGATACTGTTGCTCTATGGGTTATGGTTCGAGTCCTGTAGATATGATATATATGTGGCCTATTATTAGTACTTACTATGTCTGATTCAATTTCGGTGTCTGACCTCTTGTTGTTATCCATTGGTACCGGTTCAAGCCCGATGCGCCCCGTTGGTTATTGTGATTACTGGACACTAGTACAGCTTTGAGATACTGGTGACTATGCATTTACTATTCTTATGTGTCCCACCGGTTTATGGGGGCCAACTTGGGTTATTGTTTTCTTCCGTGTGCCTATCGAGTTTATAGGGGCCCATATAGGTTATGTTTGACTTGTGTGTTTACTTACGCATTTATTTACTCGTTATTAGGTATCACATTTATTTATCTCCTGAGTATATCTATATGCCTCGGCAATTACTTATATGTTTATTACTTACACCCCGGACTTAGCATGCCCCTTCGAATTTTAGCCTACTTATATTACATTTAGCTCAGTTGGTCGATGATGCCTACTGAGTACCCATTGCCCGGTACTCATACTGCATTTCTGCATCTTTTTCCCTAATACAGATCCGGGAACTAGCAGACAATTTTGACATGACTCTCTTCTCAGCACTGACTCCGGAGCAAGGTGAGCTTACTAATGTTCGAGGCAGATCCTTCTCCATCTCTAGTGTATAGTTTTTTGCACTCGAGACTGTGGTACTTGTTGTATATATATTTGTTTTCTGTCTTGTACTTTGGGTATGTCTAGTAGTGGCTCTTGTACCAAAATTATCAGGTATTGGGAGAGGTTCTTGACTTTATAGATATTGCCCTCTTCCTTCTCAGTCTCGGTATGTATATATTTCAATTCTGTTTGTTTTACATTTAGAGAATGCTTATTAGTACGATTATTTTCATTCATCTCTGTTCTTTTGAGATTTTACCCGATCTCCCATCGCGTGTCACTCCAGGCTAGGGTTTTGCTTGCCTATTGGTGGGTTATGTTAGGTTTCATCATGACTCAGAAATCAAGTCATAATAATTTGGTATCAGAGCCTAGGTTTTACTGGTATTGTTGGTGCATGAGTTGATGTTTAGTAGAGTCTCGTGGATTGGTACGGAGACGTCCGTATCCTATCTTCGGGAGGATACTAAGCATGTTTAGGGAAAATCTCATTTCTTTGACTTATGTTCGTTCGTTGAGTCTATGTTGGTTTCTGATTTTCATTTGGTTCACTCTCTACGCAGATGGCTAGGACGCGTGGTGCGATAGCCGGGGGTCAGGACCCCAAACCTACAGTGAGGGATCCTATTAAGGGTCAAGGTTGACCTAGAGGACAGAGAAAGGGTAGAGTAGCTGCCCCAAGTCGAGATCATACTAGGGACCAGTCACCCAATCCTATTATAGCTCCAGATGCTCAGCCGCCACACTAGCTGGTGGGCCAGGGAGCAGCCCATGGTGCACCAAGATTTATTGATGCTTCAGTGCTCCGAGATACTTTGGTGTAGTTGCTGGGATTAGTTGGAGGTCCGTCAGCCGAGGATGCACAGCCACCAGTATAAGGAGTTGGTGTTGGGGTGCAACCTGCAACTGCAGCACCAGGAGTTGAGATTCTGCCAGCGCCAGTAATTCCACAACCAGTAGTAGGTCAGCCAGTTATGTTTGCCGAGGAGCAGAAGATGTTGAGTCATTTTCTGAGATTAGCTCAACCCATATTTGCAGGTACTCCAGGAGAGGACACGTATGAGTTCATATCCACTTTCGAGGAGAAGCTGAGGAATTTGGGATTAGTGGAGTCGCGTGGGGTAGATTTTGTTGCTTATCATTTTGATACAGTTGCGAGGAAATGGTGGAGAGGTTATTTTGATTCCAGGCCAGCTGAATCTCCACCTGTTACTTGGGCACAGTTCTCTGAGATGTTCTTAGGGAAGTATATGCCCCGCAACATTAGTGTCTTCGATATGAGTTTTCCAGGTTGAGGCAGGGGTCTATGAAAGTAGCTGAGTATGAAGCTAGATTTAATGATTTAGCCAAGCATGCCACTGCAATCTTTCCAGATGAGTATGAGAGGATTAGATGTTCTGTTAGAGGATTGTGGTTATTACTTCGTAGAGCCACACAAAGTTTAGTGACTTCGGGGAAGTCATTTGCTACGATAGCTGAGCATGTGTATATGATCGAGAAGATGGATCGCGAGGCCCAAGGACGCAGTGATAAAATACCCCGATTCCAGGGTAGTTACAGTGGCAATCACAATAGGTCTTAGTTCAGAGGCCGCTGGTTTCAGGGTAGGTACCCTCAGCAGCAACAACATTCTTTTTAACGATAGGGTCAGCCTAGTAGACCTGTATAGTCAGCCTTGCAGATTTCTTGTAGGGGTCAGCCCCCCATAATGGTTCTGGTAGTCAGCATCAGGGACTTGGTCAGTCCAGTTCAGCGACTAGATGTGGTCATACCGGATCATTCGGATCTTCTAGGCCAAGCAGGGATCCAGAAGCATGTTATACTTGTAGGGTTGTCAGTCATTTTGCGCGTAAGTGTCCTTAGCGCAGGATGATTGAGCCTTCAGTTTAGATGGCACAGCCCATCAGATCTATACTGCCAGCAGGCAAAGGTGGTGTACAGGGTTATCGGGGTGGTCCCCAGGGTTCCCGAGGTGGAGCGCAGGGAGGTCGGACTGGTGGTCAGGTCGGTGCTTAGACTGGTGGTAGCTAGTGTCAATTGAATATTGTGCCAGCTAGGTTGGAGGCTGAGGCTTCAGATGCAGTGATTACAGGTATGATTTTTGTATGCCATCAGCCATCTTCTACATTATTTGATCCCAAATCCACGTTTTCTTATGTATCTACTTATTATGCACCACGGTTGGGTTTATGTTCTGAGTTATTATTTGTGCCCTTATGTGTATCTGCCCCCGTTGGTGATTCTTTAGTAGTGGATCAGGTACATAGATCTTGTCTGGTGATTGTTTGGGAGTTTGAGACTCAAGTTTATCTTGTTGTGTTGGATATGGTAGATTTTAATTTGATTCTGGGCATGGACTAGTTGTCCCTTTATCACGCGATCTTGGATTGCTTTTCCAAGATTGCTACCTTAGCCATGCTCGGTGTACCCCCGGTGGTGTAGCAAGGTTCTGTTAGCCGCACACCGATAGGGATTATTTCATATGTTTGGGCTCGTATATTGATGTCGTGGGGATGTGATTCATTCCTTGCTTGTGTTTTGGATGCTAGTATTGAGAGACATACTAGGGAAGGGTTTCATCCATCCGAGTATATCACCATAGGGTGCTTCAGTTCTGTTGGTGAGAAAGAAGGACGGGTCTATACCGATGTGTATCAACTACAGACATCTAAATAGGGTGACAATAAAGAATAAGTATCCTATGCCTCGTATTAATGATTTGTTTGACCAACTTCAGGGTGCAGCGATATTATCAAAGATAGACTTGAGATCTGGATATCATCAGTTGAGAGATAGGGTTGAGGACATCCCAAAGACATCATTCAGGACTCGGTACGGCCATTATGAGTTCCTAGTGATGTCTTTTGGGTTGACTAATGCCCCAACAGCTTTTATGGACTTGATGAATAGTGTATTTAGGCCATACTTGGACTCCTTTGTGATTGTGTTCATCGATGAAATCTTGATTTATTCGAGGAATAGCGAGCAGCATGAGTAGCATTTAAGGATTGTGCTCCACACTTTGAGAGATCATCGGCTTTATTTCAAGTTCTCAAAGTGTGAGTTCTGGTTTGAGTCTGTAGCTTTCTTGGGCCATGTTGTATCCAGACACAGTATCATGGTATACCCAGCGAAGATTGAGGCTATTCGAGGTTGGTCTAGGCCCACGTCGCCTACCGAGGTTTGTAGTTTTATTGGGTTGGTAGGATATCACAGACGATTTATTGAGGGCTTCTCATCTATTGCATCTCCTATGACCATACTGACCCGGAAGGAGGTTCCATTTCAGTGGTTTGAGATTGTGAGGCAAGCTTTTTGAAGCTCAAGGATCGACTTACTTCTGCCCCTACGTTGACTCTTCCAGTTGAGGGCGAGGGTTTCACCGTGTATTGTGATGCATCTGGTATCAGTTTGGGATGTGTTCTGATGCAGCGAGGTCGTGTTATTGCATATCTATCGAGGCAGTTGAAGGTTCATGAACATAATTACCCCACTCATGACTTTGAGTTAGCAGTGATTGTGTTTGCACTGCGAATTTAGAGGCATTATCCTTATGAATTTCATTGTATTATCTTTACAGACCACCTCAGTCTCAAGTATATTATGACTTAGAGGGATCTTAATTTGAAGTAGCACAGATGTATTGAGTTGTTAAAAGACTATGATATCTCTATTCCCTATTATCTGGGCAAGACGAATGTGGTAGCGAACGCCTTAAGTCGGAAGGCAGTGAGTATGGGTAGCTTAGCCTTTATTCCAGTCTTTCAGCGGCCGTTGTCTTTGGACATTCAGTCCTTATCTTACTCGATGGTGCATTTTGATATTTCTGACCTTGGGAGGGTTATTGCTTGTGTTCGTGCGAGATCTACTTTGCTAGAGCGGATTTTGAGTTATCAGTTTGAGAATAGCAGTCTCCGTAGCATTCTAGATCAGGTATTGAGGGGTGAGTCTGAGAGAGCTACCTTGGGTTTTGATGGTGTTCTGAGGTTTGACGGACGTATTTGTGTTTCGAGGGTTGGGGATTTGATTCAATTGATTTTGCACGAGGCGCACAGTTCCAGATATTCTATTAACCTTGAGACAGCTAAGATGTATAGTAATCTGAGACAACATTATTAGTGGTGTGGTATGCAACGAGATATAGCAGAGTTTGTGACTCAATGTTTGTGCTGTCAACAGGTGAAGGCCGAGCATCAGAGGCCTGAGGGTCTACTTCAGCAGTTGCCATTCACAAGTGGAAGTAGGAGTGAGTCACTATGGATTTCGTTAGTGGGTTACCTCGCACCTCTCGTGGATTTCATAGTATTTGGGTTGTTGTAGATCGGTTGACTAAATTGGCGCATTTTATCCCTATTCGAGTTTCCTACAGTGCTGAGAGGTTAGCTCGTGTATATAATCAGGAGGTGGTTCGCCTACATGGAGTGCTAGCATCTATTATCTCAGACCGAGGGTCTTAGTTTACCTCCAGTTTCTGGCAGGATTTCCAGAAAAAGTTGGGTACTCAGGTGAACCTTAGTACTTCATTTCATCCTCAGACCGACGGGCAGTCGGAGCGGACGATTCAGTAATTAGAGGATATTTTCCTCACTTGTGTATTAGACTTTGGGGGTTAGTGAGATCAGTTCTTTCCTTTAGTCGAGTTTGCGTATAATAATAGCTTCCACTCCAGCATTTAAATGGCTCCATTTGAGGCTTTGTATGGTAGACGGTGTCGGTCTCTAGTTGGTTGGTTTGAGACTTCAGAGGTCAATCCTCGTGGCACATATTTGCTCCGTGAGTCTTTGGACCGAGTTCGGATGATTCACAACAGGCTATGGACAGACAGAGGATTATACTGACCGTAGACGTCATCCGTTGAAATTCAGAGTTGGTGATAGGGTCTTCTTACGAGTATCGTCCATGAAGGGCATGATGCGGTTTGGTAGAAAGGGCAAGCTTAGCCCTAGAAATATTGTACCCTTTGAGATTCTGCGGACAGTTGGAGATGTGTCTTATCTGTTAGCTTTACCTCAGGCCTTTTCAACTATTCACTCGATATTTCATATTTCTATGCTGCGCTAGTACATTTCGAATGAGTCACATGTGCTTCAGTGGGACTCGGTTCAATTAGACGAGAAGTTAGCATTTGTGGAGGAGCCTGTGTCCATTTTAGCCAGAGAAGTCAAACAATTGTGTTCCCAGGACATTCCAGTGGTTAAGGTACAGTGGTGTCACCATCCGGTTGAGGAGGCCACTTGGGAGCTTAAGCGAGATATGCGAGCCCAGTATCCCTACTTGTTCACATCTTTAGGTATATGCTTACTCTTAACTTTCGCGGACGAAAGTCCTTTTAATAGTGGATGTTGTAATCACCTGCTCGGTCATTTCCCTCGTTTTCATGCATCCTCGGTATTTAGAGCTTTCCTATAACTGCCCCAAGTTATTTATGACTTTATGGGACTGACAGTTCGGTTTCCAGACAATTCGTGTGAGAGTTTTATTAATACCGAGCGTATGGTAAAATATTTAAATTAAATTAGAATTTGGTAAAATTATTTTACTACCTTTCTAAAATATTTTAGATATTTATAAAAAATTCTTAAGTTATGATATATTTATATTATTTTATAATATTTTTATAATTTATTAATACTTTAAACATAAATAGTGAGTCTAGATATGTTCAAAACTTACTATTATATGATAGAGGCTTTATTCAAAATAATTTTCTATTAATTATGGTATATTCAAATATAATATTTATTTTATCACGAACCTATGCAATACCCGAGTATATACGTAATGGGATAAAAATAAACTTATGTCATTTCACTTCTACGTGGAAGAAAAGTGGGGTGTACAACAAACATGTTGTCTTGATGAATCACCAAACACTTGGCAAACATTAATCATCATATATATCTAATTAGACCATTTCATTTACTTACATGTATAAACAACCATTTTTCCGACAAACATAGGTTTCTTTTATCTCTATATATGTACTTGTGTATATATATTGCCTAGTAACTACTTTTCATTCATTTTCCTTCTCTTTACCACTTTAGTTTTCAATCACTGCAATTACATGTAATCACATTGAAGATGAGATTTTATATAAAAATATTTTGATGTTATATTCGATCCCCGGAAGAAAATAGATTATCTACATCAAGTTATTCAAGCTCGGGGATCGCGTGGTTGACATTATTGCGGTAAGTTTTGCCGATTATTACGGTATATTTTTATATATGGTTGGTGGTATTGTTGTTGGTGCTGATTTAGATCTTAGTATGAGCTCGGATTGGATAGTATCTCTTATGACTATTGGTCACTGAGCTATTTGGCACACTGTGACGGTTTCGGTTTTGCGATTCCTCAAGCGGGCCCCGCGTAGAATTTTTGATCGTTTTTTGACCCGGCTAATATGTGTATCAATTTTTATGTTGTGATGTATAGTTTATTATTTTGGTAGCATGGCAGCAGTCTGAGGCCTCTTGAAAGGGGAAGGCTCCTATTTAGCTGGCTTAAGCAGGCGTTCGGCGGCGTCCAGGTAGGCTAGGTTTACCTTCCTTTAAATTTAGATTGGTCTTATTTGTGATATATGTATGATATTTTGCTGGTGTTGTGGGCTGTTATTATAGACTTGGTGGTGGTGGTTTGCTGTGATTTAGGCCTTCTAGGCTGGATAGAGCTATTCGGTCACATTCCAGGCCCATTATCCTCGTGGTACATCACAGATGACATATTTGGGGTCGGATAGTATTATTGTTTTAGTTACTGGTTGGGGAATGTTATTGTTGGACCTTAGTCCAAGCTTAGACAGGCTTAGCCAAGACTTAGACAGGTATAACTAGACTTGGTTTTCGGGACCCGATAATGGGCCTCGTTACCCTTTTTGTCGATTACCCGAACTTTGTCATCTTTGGGCTAAGTTAATCCCTAGTATGACCTGTTTGTCTTGAAACAGGATTGAGTCACCCCGATTATACCTTATTGGCTCGTTTAGCCTTTTAGTCCCTGATAGCACCGCACTTGATCGGGATTACTGGCCTTGGCTTAGAAGTTGGACCCGCTTTGCCATGAGCTACTCTAGATACCTGGACTGACTTAGATATTACATGGTAGTATACTATGGACCTAGGAGTCCCCGGGGACTTACCTTGTAGCAGATGATGGGTTAGCTCTTTTACCTATACTTCGGCTTCGGGCTGGGACTAGCATGTTCCCCGTTTATTGGTTATGATGTGATATTTGTCTCTGTTATGGTTACTGGATGTGATGAGTTCCGGTTTGAGTCCGGCTACTAATTCAGGTATGATGATTTTGATTATTGACTATTGGGTGTTTCGGTTCGAGTCCTGCCCCGAATTGTGGTACACTATGAGTTCTGGTACTGGGTACCGTGATTTTGATATTGTTTCTCTCTGAGTTATGGTTCTAGTCTGGCAAATATGATATATATGTGTCCTATTGTTATTACCCACTGTGTCCAGTTTGATTCTGACGTCTGGCCTCTTATTATTATCTATTGGTGTCTGTTCAAGCCTGGTATGCCCCGTTGGTTATTGTGATTACTGGATACTGGTACAGCTTCGAGACACTGGTGACTATGCATTTACTACTTTTGTGTGTCCCGCTAGTTTATGGGGGCCAGGCTGGGTTATTGTTTTCTTTCGAGTGCCTATCGGGTTTATGAGGGCCCAGATAGGTTATTTTTGACTTGTGTGTTTACTTACGCATTTATTTACTCATTATTCAATATCACATTTATTTATATCCTAAGCATATCTATATTCCTTGGTAGTTACTTATGTGTTTATTATTTACACCCCGGACTTAGCATACCCCCTCGCATTTTAGCCTACTTATATTACATTGAGATCAGTCGGCCGATGATGCCTACTGATTACACATTGCATGGTACTCGTACTACGTTTCTACATATTTTTCCCCGATGCAGATCTGGGCACTAGCTGATGGTTTTGACATGACTCTCTTCTCAGCACTGACTCCGGAGCAAGGTGAGCTTACTAACGTCCGAGGTAGATCCTACTCCATCTATACTGTAAAGTCTTTTTTCACTCGAGACAGTGGTACTTGTTGTATATATATTTTGTCTCTGTCTTGTACTTTGCGTATGTCTAGTAGTGGCTTTTGTACAGACCTTATTAGGTCTTGGGAGGGGTTCTTGACTTTATATATACTGTCCTCTTCCTTCTCAGTCTCGGTATGTATATATTTCGATTCTATTTGTTTTACATCTATAGAATGTTTATTAGTACGGTTATTTCCACTTCATCTCAGTTTTTTTGAGATTTCGTCCATTAGCCCGTCGCTTGTCGCTCCGATCTTGGGTTTTGCTTGCCTATTGGTGGGTTACGGTAGACGCCATCATGACTCAGAAATTGGGTCATGACACTCGGAGGATTCATCCTTCGAGAAATATTATGGATATGGTATTACACCCAGCTATAGTAGTGGCATGTATTATGGCAGGGATCAAGGTGAACGTGGGGTCACAGATCATGGATGAGTGGTAGTACTTCTATGCTAGGCAGAGGTCAGCAAGGGATCTGTTTTTTCCTTCCCTGATCATGGAGTTGTGTAAGCAGGTGGATGTCCCCAATAAGGACTATGATACATTGGAGGAGTGAGACATGTCGTATAACCCCCTAAGAGGAAGGAGTACCTGAGGTGGAGGCAAGAAGATGAGGAAGACAGGAGAGGAGGGTAAGAGAAACAGAGATGGTGGGAGTGGAGATGCCCCCTATTCCTAGACACCTGTTCCTCCTAGCTACTGGGTGGCTGACCTTGCTACTATGCAAGGCTACATAGAGAAGACCCAGATGTCCTAGCTGGGGTTGCCTCCTTCGATCCCTACTACCCCGTTGGACCCGACTTGAACCTACGTTGAGATCCAAAGGGAGCTAAAAGAGGAGAAAAAGAAATTCCACTCTCGAGACCGCATATTGGTGAGGATGTGGAAGGCTGTGCGGATCATGTTCGCTTGCACCATCCCTGATAAGGAGCTCCCAAAGCTGACTATGGAGGATGCCGAGGAGTTTTCCTTCCTCAGCGGCATAGATGAGGAGTGCCTGGATGCCGCAAGCCTTGGAGATGATGCCACCAGCTAGATGTTTCTCCCCTCCCTTTTATGTTTTAGTACTTTTGGATTTGGGTTGCCCCCGTTTGGGGGTTGTAACAAATAATTACTCTTTTTATTTCTCATACTTTTAAGACGGTTTTACTCCCCGCCTCATTAATAATAATCACCTTTGTTTATAATATGGGTTAGATTGATTTTTGTCATTTTATTGCTACGAAAATAGGGCTTCCTTGCAAGATTCCAAAATCACAAAAATAGGGAAAATGTATGGCAGGACACTGCTTGGAGCCGCTACAGCGGTAAAAAGAACTATTGTAGCGGTAGCCTCTGGTAGCTCCATTTTTCATTTTCCTCACCCAGTCTTAGGCCTTTTTTCTACACCATACCCTTTTATGTCTGTTCTAGCAGCATAATAACCTCTCGCATATGCGTTGTGTAAATTGAATTTGCATTTTCTATTACTCCTGAGCTACAACTAATACAATTTTCATTTGTCAAACTAACTGTGCTACACTTCTGTCAATCTTTTTACTTACTCAATTCATTTTCCTCAACAGTGTTCCACCAATATCCAGGCACCTGGGTTGTTCATACGAAATCGGATAGAAGACAAGTAGTACTCCAAATCACGAAGAGATGAGTTATAGCTAAAGTCGCAAAAATGAAGGCACTCTCGAGATCACGACCGGTACTTACGTCCACCGATCTACTTGGATAAACACCATCCAACCACACACATACTCAATAATCATATTCGATAGTTTAAACATCACAAACCAAGTTACCATACACTACCATTAATAACAATACACATAGCACATTTTCAACAAATAATTGCCTCATCACAAGTACTTAACAACATATCGAACAAGCATAACAGTTCATTTCCTATGTTTCTTATTGACCTCTATTAGTTGAGCGTCTTGTCCCAACCTTTCCACGTTAAAAGATACCAATTGGGACCAACTAGTCCCAATTGTGACGATTGAGACACCAATTAGAATTGACTAGATACCAATCGGACTCAACCCAGATGGCACGATAGGAACGAAGAAAGTAAAATAGATTCCTAGATGCCTTGTAGCTTCCTACAGATTTAATGTGGACATCAATACACCAATCCATAGGACTCTACTCAACATTTGCTCTTATACTGAGAGAACGGTAACCTGCACTCTTATACCATCCTTATCACGAGCTAACCCACCGTCATGCTAGGCACCTACCTACACCTACCCTAGATAGGAGAACCCTGAATAACCCACCATTCAATCAATCAGGAAATTACTATAATATTTACTCAGTCAATTTATGTTTGTCATATGAATGACTAAACAACAGTTGAAATATGATTACTCAATCAATTTGTCCCATAACTTGTTTTAACACATCGGATATATAAAGTAAATATGAAAAATAACTACAAGTGACTCCTCAGAACCTAGCCTAAACCAGTACAAAAGCACTAGACAAGAAGTAGACACAACCATGACACATCGTCCATGCAAAATAAAGATGACAAGAGCTGCTGATGAGTGATTGGCATCACTGCTAAAGAAACTCCAACTAACCTGCACCATAGTTATACCCCCGATTGGAGATATAGTAAGTGTAGCATCAGTACAACCACACATACTGGTAAGCATCATTAGTTGACCAGGGTTAGCAACAAATAACATCAATAATAAATAGGGAGAAATCATAACATCAAGTAAGGTTCCGGTTCTAAATCCCAAATTAAACAACTCCTAGCACCCGACATTTAGCATCTGTGTGACCTACACTTAGCATCTCTATGACCTAGACTTAGCATCTTTGCGACCTACCTGTCATTTAATATTTTTGTATATATTTGTCCTTTAACTGTCTATCCCAACCCATGCCTTCTCTATTTGTAATTATATTATCTTTATGGTATCCACAATTCTGAATCCACTTCTGCCCCCAATTTTGTCGGTAAATAAATACCACAACGCACCACAAACTACACCACCACTAAGAACTCAAAGTGTTAGCAACCCTATTTTATTGCAACCTGGCCACCCAAGGGACCGCAAATTTTTTTCAAACAGGTGGTCAGCACATGGACCCCTTTATACTTTTATAAACTTTTTTCCACAATTAACTGCAACACGAAAATATGTGAATTATATATATATAGTGGAAATATATAAAAATGCATATGAATGAATGCAGGTATGTAAGATGTGTGCATCATCTCTCTTTATCCCTTCTCATCCATCTCATCAATCAACCAAATCAAATCGTACCGACGTGGTACCCGACCCATATTACAACATATCATATGTGTACAGGTGTGGTACCCAACCTATATCACAACATATTATATCTGTACCGGCGTGGTACCCAACCCGTCATCACACAATGTCATTCCAATGCATATGAATGTGTGCATAAAATCAATATATCATAATTCATACAAAAGATAATCACAGATGTTCAGTTCATAATCCAACACGGGTTAATCCAGTCTAATGTTACATCAACCATCTAACTCATTTAATTAGTGACCTTATTGTTCACTTATATATTCCCAACCATGATTTACCATACACCCCTACGGGGCTGCCGTAACCCAAGTTCACATTATCATGTGCTTTCTCTGTATCCATAGTCTAACTTCAAGTTTTTCACATTACATTCTAATCTTCCCTAACTACTTCTAATAGGAATTCTATTTTTTACTTCACAATATTACTCTTTTATGTCGACTCCTCAGTCGCGGGAATCAGTTATGCTAACTACTAATCCCAACTTACCATGCCTCACCTTTTAGCCACTTTCTATAGTGCAATCTGAACAGCTATGACATCTAAGATTAATCGAGTTTCCTTAGTTTCCCTTTTTACTATCCCACGCTATCTCATTCAACTTTCCACTATATTCAAGCCCTGGAAGATATTAAGCTACGCACATTGCACATTCGCTCCACCTTTCTATCCGTCCGTCGTCACCATTAAAATGACATATAATGTACAGTTACACAATCATTATTGAGCCTAACCGGATTTCAACTTTTCCATCCATCCAACTCCGTGCTCGAAGGCCTAATGCATGAGATTCCCAACATTACTAATAACGTTAAATGCATCTAGCTCAATTCTAGTTTCTACAAAATAAACCATATAACCTCTTAGGCAAAACATGTTGCTACGGATGGGAGTGAGTTATCCCACGCGTGCTAAGCGTATTCCCATGTCGGGTTCCCTCCGGGTGTGCCTCGAAATCTCTGTCATGAACCTTGGCCTTTGAAATCTCATGGTTGGAGGGATAGGATTTTTCAGAGTGTTTTTGGAGGAAAGGAGCGATATAGAAAAATAAAGAGAAAGGGTTTTTTAAAATTCCTCGGCTGGGCTACTGCCTCTTACCGCTGCAGTGGTTCCCTAAACATTGTAACGATTATCTACAATCCAACCCAGTCCATTATTGAACCTCTTGTCCCAATTCCCTCAAGCCCTAATTTTCCTCCTCGATTTAATTTTTTTCGGATCCATTTTGAGCTTACTATTCATTGTAGATTATTTTGGGGGTGTTTTTACACGTAACGATGGTTTGGGTAGTTACAAAGCCATCACATGGCACCACAATAATGAATAGTCAATTAAGACATCAATGATATCAATTTAAGTCCCCACTCGGGCATCACAATAAAGATAGATAGCAAATAATGCTCAAACAAGACCAATATCAACCCCAACTCGGGTATTACCATAATAATCACCTCTCAATTCAAATATAATGCATAATGATCATATAGGCCTCAACTCAGGCATCACAACAATAATAATATCTCAAGTCAATAATAATACTCAAATTAGCCCCCACACAGGCAACACGATAAAATAACTATCTCAAAATATGAATCTCACGATGCAATCTCAAACCCATAGCATACTTTACATGAATGGTTAACTACCCAACGCAGTCTGAAGAAAGTAAAGCTATAACCTACATTGAAAAGCCAAAACACGAGCCTAAACACTTTAACACGAAGCCTTTTCTTTATGTGCAGCTTTGGAATAAACCAAATCTATCAAAAACTTAATCCATACATCAAAAGGAGTCTAATGATACCCATATTAGCTGCTTTCGTTCTAGATCCAAAAATAGTTCAAAAATTGACCACGAAGGAAAAAGGATAAAACTAAAATTTTATTTAAGAATCAAGTTTTCCATACTTCAAGGACTCTAAATATGAAAACCCATCAAGAAGTGAGTTTAAATCAAGCTTTAAATTGATGAAAAGCTATTTTTCCCAATATCGGGTAAAATCCACAAAATTACTAGTTTGAAATCAAATATTTGAAGTTTTTTTAAAGATGAAATCAATAGGAATTGATGAAAATGGATGTTTAGAGTTTATCCACACAAGATTGATAAAATTTCTCTTTGAAATCGCCAAGAACCGAGCTTTCAAAGTTTTAAAATGTTGAAAATGGGGTTATGGACGAGAAAAGAATTTAAAATATATCCAGGTACATTTGTTTCTTCGTAAACGCGGGGAACCAGCCGCAAATGTGAAGACCTACCTGACCCATAGCCCTATATTACGGTCAAATCATAGTGATTGTGATGAAGACCGACCTAGATTCGGACCAATTAACCCTTCGCAAATGCAGTAACTACCCTGCAAACGTGATGAACAATATTTTCATTCTCCATGATCGCGACCAGGGGTCTGTGCATGTAAGAGGGATTCATTTTGGAACCAGAAACAACAGTTCAGCAGCAATGAAATGATAAAAATCCTCTGAACGGATCCTCAGGATTCGTTCAGGACACCATAGAAATAAATCAATAATGCTATTAGGCTAATTTCAACGTTTCGAACTCAATAGAACCATCGTATTTATGAAAAAAAATTATTTTCAATAAGTTAACCCACACAATCTCTTTAGGCTAAACTTAACTAGTTTTTTCGTCTAATAGGGAAAAACTAAATATAAGGGCTCGAAACCCAAATAAACTACGCTACTAACTGCATTTCGGATCTAATGAAACTGGCAGAGTCAACACCCGACGCTCGAACCATAACATATTGACTAAAGTCAAACTAAACACTTTCAAGGCTTCTCAAAACCTCAAATCACTCCCGCTCATTTTGTGGACCATGCCAATCAATTCCACAACTCATAAATAGCATATAGCAACTATGAGAAAGGGGAAAATGGTCAAAATACAGCAAAAGCTAAAAATCACAACAAGATTTGTTACATCTAGACATTTTATATTAGAGTCGCTCTTGTACTTATGACTTCTGAGTCTTGGGATTTTGGATTATTAGTTTAGTTTCTTTGAGAATGTTTTTGAGTTGTTATCATTATTTATATTGTATGGATCTTATTCTATTATTTGTGTACTCTGAGGTTTTGGGTCAGGCTTACCTATCATGGTTGGGTTGAGGTAGATGTCATCACAACTCATGGACTTTTGGACTGTGACATGTTTTCTATAACTTTGTTACCTAATTTGAGATATATCTATAAAATTTCCTAGATTTTGTTTTTAGATTATAGTCCTTTCGTTTGACTTATTTTTCTGTATAGTTATGGGTGTTCTAAAACTATTTAAGAAGATGATTAAAAAAAAAAAAGAAAAATACCCCAATCTTTTGAATTAAAATTATTTCTCCTTATTCTTTTCCACCTGCCATAAAACAATTAGTAAGAAATTAATTATAAGGGTGTTACTTTATGGAACATTTTTCATATTTGAAGATTCCATATTCCTATAAATACAGACACATTTGCTTGTCATTTCTTCATCACAATTCAAAGGTGTTCTCCTCTCTTTGTCCATTTATTTTATTTTGGTCAATCTTGATACATATATTCTAACATTCTTTTTCTTTTAGTTTTTTTTTTTTTATATAGACTTGTGTTGGAATTGATTGTTACGTGAAGTATTTGATCTCTCGCAACTTAAAGTTGTAAGTAAATTATAGCTCTTTATTGTATATGTAGGCACTTTTTATTTTCTTTTAATTATCTACTGAAGTTTATGATTCGAACAACACTTATCTTCCCTTATTTTTGATCTCTCATTTTTTTTGTTACAAGTCCTAATGCGAGTGTTAAAAAATCTATCAAATAGTGTTTATTTTTTTCTTATTCAATGGATTGTATCATTTAAAATTTTTATCGCAACATATAAAATATTTAGAAAGGGAAAAAAACATTAGCACTTAATTTCATAGATTGCATAAATTTATAAATCTATTGTTTTGATCTCTCTCTTTGTGACATAGATATGTTAAAATTTGGGATATCATAAATTTTGAATTTTTAGGGTTTTAAAACTTTTTATGATTAATACCTTTCAAGAGATCTAAAGAAATTAGGGATGATTCTCTTTATTTTATTTCATATATTTCTTTGTTTATTACTTTATGATTGTAAATGAAATTGTTTATCCATGTCAATCATTTTAAAAATTGTAGAACAATCATTCTCCCTCTTTTGCTTCACATATACTCGAATAGTTTTATTTATTTATTTTTAATTTTGCTTGTATCATTCATTCTCCAATTTTATAAAACAATAATTTTTGAATTTTTCTAAGAACTGTTTAATTAAGTGGATAAATATTTCAAAGCTTGTACATATATTGTTGTCTTGCATATCGGAATTATAATAAACTTTTGAATGCATAAGATTCTTTAAAATAAAAATTACTAATATCTATGTCCTAAGTTGGATTTAGTTATAGTTTTGTTTACCAGTAACACTCTTTTTCTTCTTCTTTGTTTTCTTTATATTTATTTATGCACTTTTAACTGCTAAATCACTAGATTTAAGAGCGAGAATCTGAAATTTTAGACCTAGGTTAAAAGAGGAAAAATGAGGATTTGAGTTAGAATTTGACAATAAAATTAGATTTTGATTATATATTATAATTTTTTAATTAATGTGTAGCGCGCTCATTTAATTTGGATTTTGAGAAATTTCTTTTTGGATAATCTAGAGTTGACTTTTACTCGAAAAGGTTCAAAAATTATGAGATTAATTTTTCTAGACTACTCTACTTTTACACTGGAGAATCTTTTGAATTCTCAAGGCTTAATATTTAATTCTCATCTGATCATCAAATTAAAGGTGAATGACTTGTCCTTCTGTCTTCTAAAGAAGAGTTGGTTGTTACTTGAAGTATTCAACTTTTCTCTATTGTAAATGTTAAATACCTTTTAAGACTAATCCTTTTCAACACCAAATTTCTTTTGAAGAGAACCAAAAGAAATTAGGATATTCAGGTTATTCTCTTTATTTTATTTCGTAGATGTTAATTTATTTCATTAAATAGTAAATTAATATTATTTATCTATATCAATTGCGTTAATAGCCGTAGATCAATCCTACTTCTATGTCCTAGATTTTTCAATTGATCTGACAACAATATGTTTATTATATGTTGTAATAAGTGCTGCAGAACTTATACATTTTTGTGAAAGATAAATAGGTTTCATGAGATTAATAATTTCTTTATCTATTCATTATACAAAAACTTTTTGAAACAATAATGTCGCCAAGTGCAGAAGCTTTCGTAAAAGAAAGCATAACTATCAATTCAAGTGCTATTATATCTGCAGATCCTCCTATGCTCCAACAACATCCAAAACTCTTTGGTGTATTGTTGGTTCCTAGTAATCAAATTGCTACGGTGATTTCTTCATTCTTTAATTTTATCACTAATGAAAATGTTGTCTCAATTAATATATATATATATATATATAATTACAAGCTAATATATATTTTTTAATAAAAAATCATAGGAGCATGTTAACCATACACAGGTGGACTTTCAAGACTATTTCATGAATCATCTTCCTGTGCTGGAGTACGTTTTCATCTCATATTTAATTTAAAGAATTATTACTTTCACTTCCTAGTTTATGTTTCGTTTATATTTTTAAATAGATTTATATGTATAATAATTTATAAAACATTCTAGTAATATGTTTTCATTTTTTGATTAATGCAGAAAGAAAATGTCGAGGAAGATAAAAATAAGGATACCCTAAAAAAAATAAAGACTCAACGGGTTGGCAGGTACTATAGCTTTAAATATTAACAAATTGATAAATTTTAAAAATTCTTTGCTTTTTCTAAAGATACAAATATTTTTTTAAAAAAAAAGAGCCTCAAAAGTAAATTGCCAGATAAATTAAGATAAATACTCTTGAAAGAAATTTTTTGAAAGATAACTCAAACACACAAATTGTGGTCCTCTTTCTCATATTATGAATCTACGGCCTGATAAATAAGTCACACAAAATTTTAAAAAAAATTGTGGGTTACCTCTTTTTGAGATATTTGTTAATGGTCTTCTTTTTATTTTAATTGCAAGTTATGAACCTTATAAATTGTACCCTAAGGGGTCATTTGGTTGGGATCAAGTTATCCTGGGATTAATTATTTCCAGATTAGCTATCCAATGAGTTATCCCATAATGTATATAGGGTAACTTATCCCATCATTATTGTATAAATAGTGGGATAAATAATCCTGTATTTTATCCCGGGATTATTTTACCTTATACCTCACGCCTAAAGATTATTTTTTTGTAAATTTAAAAATTTTATTAGCAAACTTTAGACCTAATAAATCTAAAATTTCTAGATATTAGAAAATAGTCTAAATGTTATGTAAGTCACAAGCACAATCCTTAAAAACTGAAGCGAAAGAAATCTAAATAAGTCCTAAAAGAAAATTTATTTGAATCATCTTCAACAAATTATCACAAATTGTAAAAGTAATATACCATTTAAATTCTTAACTCATGAAAAAAATTATAATATGAAAATAACTATACTTTGCTGAGTTGAATCATAGGTCTATAGGCAATGGATCATACAATCCAAGCTCTATTTTCAAGGATCTACCAGTGAATCCTCTCTGGCTTGCACTGAAAAGGAATTCAAACTTCGATAAGTTATATATTTAATTACTCCAATTTGATTCTTGAAATACAATAAAATATATTACTAGTATTATTTTATAAATTAAACATTTATATTATCGCACCATTTCATTTGTTCGGATTATCTCGAAGTGTAACTGATGCAAAGGCCTTAATAGCTAGCAAAAAGAGGTTCTTTGCAGAGCATTCTCCTTCTCTTTTTTGTTGAACCTTTTGCATTAAGTTAAGATTTTATGGCATGTTACCTACCTTCAAATATTATATATTGACCACATTCCTTTTTTCCAACTTAATAACACTATTAAAAACAGGGTTGAAGTTGCAAGGTTATACTCAGATGTCTCCATCCGTCCCTTTCATTTCTGTAGCGGGTTATACTACCCCGCAGGGCTAAACCTCGATGAACGACTCTATTTCACGGTTGTCATCTAGTACTTTATTTTTACCTGGATCACAATCACCTTCGTCAGCCACTCCGTTTTGAGACCACAACTCTGATGTAGACACACTTACTGTGCATCACTTTGCTAGACAGGATCTGAATGCTCCACAATCTCTACAAATAAATTGTTATAATCGAAGGCTCTTTACTGAACCTGAGGGGTTTGGATATGATTTATCTACTTTTACATCTTATGATTATGTTAATTTTAGTTTATGAATTTAATCTCTCAATTTTCAATTGTTATAATGCAGGTTTAAGCCACGGTATGAAACTGTCAAAATCATTACAAATATTATTTGAAGGCTTTATGATGCTGTATACTTGTCTTGGGGTAGGATTTCACAATCACTCAAGAAACAAATGTTCAAGGAGTTTAAGGTATATATGAATTTATTGTTTCAATTAAAATAGTATACTTATTGTGATTCATTCTAACACTGTGCATTTAATTTTCTTTCATCGAAAGAATGTATATGGAATCCCCGCCATGACAAGAAGATTGATGCCAACTTTAAAAAAAGAGCAAGTCGTAGACTATCTGACGCATTTCATAATTTTCGCAGAAGAGGAGGTTTGAAGTCCAAGTGGAATAAACCACATATATGGGAGGACTTATGCAGATCTTGGAGTGATGATGAGCCAAAGTGAACTTGGAATAAGAATAATTTACTAATTGTAAGGAGTTTCAAACTGAAGGGAAGTAAGATAATTTTATTGTGTTAGACTATAAAGAGAGAAGAAAAATAAAGGACTGCTTATAGCATAGTGAAGTCACTTTTAAATTTGACATTTGAGTTTTAAATGATGAACCAATTATTAGATAATTGATTAGGGTAATGATTACTTAATGAAAGATGATAGTTGGTTTTAAATATCGCTGAAAAAAATAATTAAGACATAATTGTTGCTTCTGTTTCGTTATTTTCACTTCTTTTTATGGAAATGTATTAATTTTCTTTTATATTTTGTATCTTGAGATGTGATTATTAATCATGAGATTAATAATTGGTAGCCTGAAAGTGCAACAAAATAGGTAGTTACTCAAATGTAGCAGCAGTATTTATTTTTAAGGTGGCTTTACATCACTTAACATTTGAAGCATCCCTTAGGCTATGCCAAGAAACAAAGGATAAAAGAAAAAGTATTTGGATACAAAAGAGGTTTTAAGATGATAAGGAGTCATATTTCAATAACGAATGAGCACAACAAGAAATATCTAGAAATCACACATTTATGAGAAACATAAGTTGTCTTTTAAAGTTGAAAACCTGGGGGAACTTAATTTGTTACAAAGAGCAACTATCAAGATTCAATTTAAAGACAATTTAATTCTAATCCAAGTTGATTACAATTAACAATAGCCAACAATAGCATATGCCTAGTATAACTCGAAGTCGTATTGGCAGTCGTATATATATATATATATGGAACAATGTATCATCTTGCTAAAAGAATATCGATATATAGTAAACATCACTACCTCGGTGTATTCTAGTTAATATTTTCTTCATGGTATCAAGAGCCTAGGCTTATTTGAGAAAATCACATGATCCTGATCAAGTAGTTTTTTTTTCTTGCAAAATATCCATGGCCTTGTCATCCAGTTCTAGCTGTAACACCCCGTACTTTTCTACCCTTACTTGATACCTTGGGATCATATCTACATAGGTGTTGAGATGCCATGAGTATGTGTTTTATAGTGTCATTGGTGAAACATTTGATATCGGACCTAAAATGTTCGGTTAGACCTTTGTGTAGGAGGTGTTGTGTGGTTTCGTGGAGCGTTTGGTTGACACCCCGTACCCATTCTAACCTCATTTGGTGACTTGGAGTCATGTTTACTTGATGGTTAAGATCACTAAGTATTTTGTAGTGTTTTGATAAGGTATTGGACGATATGCAAGTATCGGAGAAGTGGCCGAAAAATTCAGCAAGATGCTGAAACTTGCGCCACTACCCTGTTTCAGGGGTGTGGCGCAAGCCACCTGCATTCTGAAAATTCAGAGAAGGCTGGAATCTTGCGCCACAGCCTGCTTTGCAGCTAGTGGCGCAAGGCACAAATATTGTGCCTTTCCGTACCCGTTTTGAAACGCAATTCTACGACGATTCTTGAATGGTTTCTTTTGGTTCTTGGAGTTAGTTGAGCATTGTTAAAGATTCAAACACTTCAATATACTCCTACATACTCCTACATGATCAAATCAGGAAATGTGAATAGTGATCCAAAATGTCCAATGAAGCCAAGGGCGACTAGAATTCCAATTTTTGAGATCGAGGCGACGAATGAGAATCTCGTAAGACAATAATGTCGTGACATTATGGAATTATGTAAACATGAGATATATGGTGATTAATACATGAAATTTGATGGGTTACATGGATATGTGTTATTGGGCCCAATTTGAGGCCCAAAATGGAATAAAATACATGGGCCCAAAGGCAAAGTGATCCATTCTTCCAATATTTGACCAATTGAACATATCACTTAATGCCACATGTGGCTAAGGATGACCTTGGGTCTATATAAAGTCCCCAACATCAGATTTTATTCCCAAAGGACTCTCATAACTTTTGGATATTTTTCACAAACATTTCTTTCATTTCCAAACCCTAAGGCAAATAAGTTCTTTGGACTCCTTGGACAAGATCAACATATTCCAAGCCTTGGTAAGTATTTATCCTCATGGATTAACATATTATATGCATGGGAGATTATATATATTATGCTAGTTGTGTTGGCAAGGTGATGAATAGTGTATTTTTGCCTTTGGTGAAAGATGTGTCATCTTGGTACTTTGAACTTGAATTAGGACTTGTGCCTTTGAGTAAAAAGCATGGTATGAACAAACTATGAACATGTATGGTGCTATTTTTGGTATTAAACTTGTTCTTGTCTATAAGTGGAAATTGTGGGATTTTGGCCGATATGTGTTATGAGTTGTATTAAGGTACTTTGATGGATTATTTGTGATGTGTTATGGATAAGAAAGTGTAAAGGAGAAGTATTGTGGTAAAATGTATCAATTATCATGTATTGGTCAATGTTGGGAATATTATGGAATTTTTGGAATAATAGTATGATCAATGGTTTTGTCAAGGGGAAATGACATGTTTAAAGGCAAAAAGGTAACTCATTGACATGGTATGCATTTGTAAAGTAATTGGTGGTTAATGTGAATTTCGTTATGTATTTATGTTGTAGAGTGACACATAAAGAAGGAGCGGGCTTATTGTATACGCATCTAAGGTTGTATATTCGTATTGCGAATCCAAGGTATGTAAGGTTACTTTGTCCGTATCTTTCTGCGGCAAATAGTGTCCATATTGACATGTCACTAGTTCTATCCCGAAATGTGCTAAGGTATCCGATATCCGTTTATCACTAGTCATTGTCATATAGTTTCTACTCATGGATTATTTGTGAATCTCATGTCTCATATTCATGGTTAATGTTCCGAAAGCTCAAATAAAGTTACGTTCCAATATTCCAATAGTGCCTATACTTGTGTCTCTTGTTCATGGATTATTTTCCAATGGTTCCAATGGTATCATGGTGCTAGTAATGTTATATTTCTCATGATGTTTATTCACATGTCTTTCACTCATTGGTTAATGATCCAAAGCTTCCAATAATGTTACGATCCAAAGGTCAAGTGATGTTATGGCTATCAAAGTATCAATCTCAAAGTAATGAACAAAGTAATGCATATGTGGTCAATGATCAAGTACGGTTGGCAAGTCTAGGGGCGTAAGCCTAGCTCGACTCGATCCCGAGATATGAATTTATGGGTGGCAGTTCTAGGGGCATAAGCCTAGCTCGACTCGATCGCAACACGATGACATGATATGAAAGACCCACTGATCAGTCGGGGCCCAGGTACATTGTGATATGTAATGACAAGTGAGTATTGAATGTAAAGAAAGCAACGAAAGTAATGAAAGCAATCCACATGGTTCCCAAAATGCAACATGGTGACTTACTCACATTGTCTAGTCATTTGTATTGAGTTCATTAGTATGTTCTTGTGTTACAAAGTTTCATTTGAGCCTTACATACTCAGTACTTATTTCGTACTGACCCCTCTCGGGGAATTTACCTTACTTGCTGCAGGCGTAGGTACCAGTAGGCCTCCCAAGTAGATTGCCAGTGTTAGCGGTTCTCTGGTGAGCTCCAGCTCATTCGGGGCTTCTCCGAGTCAGAGTGTATATATGTTTTGGTGATGTACCTATTGTGTAAAGCGGGAACTTGTCCCGACTTATGGTTCAGTTTGGTCAATGCTCTTGTTAGAGGCTTTTGTAGACGGATGTGGGTGTATCAGTGTACAAGACATATGTTGTTTTGACTGGATGGCCTCAACGGCCAAGTTTCATATGTATGTATAAATATGTCCCATGTTTTCCTTTATTCGTCTTTCATGTTCTTATGCAATGGTGGTTATGATTATGATATACATATGATTGAACATAGGCAAAGGTTGGTTCTCTCGGGCCTTATCGGCTACGGGTGCCAATCATGTCTCGATTGGATTCGGGGCGTGACACTAGCCTAGCCCACTCACCATTTTTACTTCATCAAATTATTGCAATTTGTCACATCAAACTAAAACCACCAAATCACCTTATTTGGAGAACACAAATCTTTTGACTTATGCAGACCTTGAAGATCAACAAAATTTTAAATCCAAAGTTCACAGAATGGAAAGAACACGATGTTCTTGTTAGGAGTTGGCTTTCCGTAACTATGGCAGAAGAATCAATGATCCACATTATCGGTTGTACAAATACAAAACAAATATGGGATCGGCTTGAGGACGCCTACCTATAAGCAAGTAAGATAAGGAATTTCATTTGAAGCAACAACTTCAAACTATAAATCGGGTATCAAAGTCCATTGATGAATACATAAAGGAATTTAAAGGAATATGTGATAGCTTAATGGCTATTCACAAGTCATTAGACGAAGATAGCAAAGTTATTAATTTTTCTAGAGGTCATGGAAGCAATACAAGACCTTTCATATCTCGATGCTGGGTAAACCACCATATCCTATCTTTAATAAGTTTATGAAAGGACTTGGAGGATTCAAGATGAAGGAATATGGAGAAGAACATGATACGGAGACCAACCTTGAACCAACTGTGGCATTCATGGCACAAAAAACTCAAGGAAGGGGTCGTTCTAATTCTTTCAGAGGAAGGAGAAACCAAAGAGGATGAGAGGAAGGAGAAACCAAAGAGGACGAGGAAATAGAAGAGGCTTGATCAAAGACAATTTACTACTCAACCAACAAATCAACAAATAACCATAATGCTCTCCCATGCTTTTACAAGTGGGATTATTATTATCAGGCACAATAAGAAGCACCTCAGGCCTTAGCAACTATGTCAATTGGTCATCAACATAACAATCATCTCTATATGGATTTGGGAGCTATTAGTCACATGGTGCAGTCTTTAGGTATTCTTAAAAGTCTATCTCGATTTAAGGGAACCAATTTTGTTATGGTGGGCAATGGAGATAAATTGTCTATCACACACATAGGGGATAAAAATATTGGAAACAACCTACATTTAAAGGATGTATTTGTTGTACCTGAACTCAACAAGAACCTTATTTCTGTTAGCAAGTTTGTTTGTTACAAATAATGCATGTTCTCTTTAGTTTACTAACAAGGGTTTTATTGTTAAGGACAAGAGAACGGGAATAATTTTGGCAAAGGGGAGTAAACGACATGATCTGTATGCATTCGAAGGGAATTTACATAAGGCATTGACAACTACAAAAGCAGAGAAGAATTCAGACACAATATGGAATCAAAGATTAGGACACCCACATTCTAAAATTACTAGTTCCTTTTTTCTTTTCTTTTTTTTTGTAAATAAACAAGTTTTATTTCACCAAAAGGAAAAATTACAATACCAAACAGAGCTGACCTGCTATGACTTCTTTAATAAAAGTAGGGAAAACAAGTTCTATAAGTGACATGCTATGTTTATCCTCCCACCCATCTAACGTCCCCAACCCCTGCCCCTTGACCATCCCACCCCTGAGACTCCACTCCCCACCCCTCCCCTCATACAGTGTTTTGTAAGATTGCATATATATGCTCTTGAGATAATATTTTTTTGCTTACTTACCAAACACTAAAAAATAAATAAGAAACCAACTTGTTTAACATATTTCAACTGAGAGCACCTTAACACATGATAAGGTATTTTTATTAGATATTTTTGTTTCAAATGTTGAATTTTCTCTTTACATGTTCTCAAGCATCTATTACGTAATCACATAAAATATATGTTACCTCCTTTAATTATACATATTAGCATTAGACAAAACTGACCTAGAGTTTTATAGCTTAATGATAATACATATAGTTTTTAAAAAAAAATGATATATTTTAAGTTAAAATGTCGGAATACATAAATTTAGTTAAAAATATATATCCCAAATTCTAAAATCAGAGTTCCTATCCGTCTTACATATGTCATGTGATTGTGGGGTTACCTTTCGAGTTGATTTTCATGCAAAGTTATAACTGGTTTAACTCTTAAAGAGTGATGGGTGGATTTTGGTTCATGCATGTTACTCAATTTATGCATGGATTCAGAATAAAACTTGTATATACTGAACCTGACACTGCAAATAAATTTTTATATAATTAAATATCACAGCAAATATGTTATAATTTTAATATGTTATAATATTGCTACTTATAACATAATTTAATTATATGTTATCAGTGTGTATAGATTAAATCCGTATTATATATTCAATATAATTATATCCTGTTAGTATCGCCTCATTCGTTAAAGTCAATCTTGAAGTTTCAATCTAGCTAGAAGTATCATCAAACTGAATATTAAGAAGTTTTACTTTAGGAAGTATCATCAAAATGAAATATTACAACTTGTGACCAGTGGAGGATCCAGGATTTTAAGGTCGTGGGTGCTCAACTGCTATAAGTGTTGGTTGTTACGGTCTGACTGACCACAAACCATAAGTGCATCCTTATTGAAACTTGACGATAAGAAATAATTTTACCAGCGAAGCATGCTTAATGTTGCGGTTAGAAAAAATATTATCATCCTATTTAGAATCATTCTCTTATACGAATTATCACTATTTATAATTGTGCCAATTTTATGTGTATGATTTATGAATGTTAGACACAACATGACGCAACTTCAGCTTACCTAAGACATAACCTTAAATAAGAGGATATATAATTTGCAAAACTTCCCAATTTACAACAACAACAACAACAACAACAACAACATACCCAGTGTATTCCCACCAGGTGGGGTCTGGGGAGGGTAAAGTGTACGCAGTCCATACCACTACCTCAGATGAAGTAGAGAGGCTATTTCCGATAGACCCCCGGCTTAAAACTTCCCAATTTCTTAAGTCTAATTTTGAAAATATAAGCCCCATAAAACCAGCTCGTTAATAGGACTACACACTTGTACTAATTTTTCACGTCTTATTGAACAACATCCTCAATTTCAACAAAACATATTGCCTCAAGATAAATTGTTTGAGTAAAGAACTAAAACCATTCATTTTGGATGATATATATTTTTTATTGATGTTCTACCTCTATGATTGAGAAAAGGAAAAGGGAGAAGTGGAAGAAAAAAATGTCAGGTTTAGGAAAGAAGCAGAATAGGCATTTAAAAAAAAGGAAAATAATCTTTGTGTTGTCGGTGGAATTCGAACCATAGACCTTCTTCCCCATCAGGGTTCCAAAGTCAGCACCATGACCACTGCACCAATTGGTCTTTTGTTTCAGTGGGTGCTCACACGTTATTTTATACTAATATCCGCAAATCTCTATACAAATGTATATGTTCTGTGTCGGGGTCAGTGGGTGCTCGAGCACCCATAACACTCCACGTGGGTCCGCCCCTGCTTGTGACTCAATGCTTATATTGCAGAGTATGCTAATGGAGTACCAATCAATTGATAATACTCCTTTGTCGAAAAGTTGTACTAATTAGCTAGGTCAAAATTTTGATTCTATATATATTTACTCCCCTTATTTTCTATGTACCTACTTTTTATATCTTGACATATCTTAATAAAATTTCTGACTCCCCTGTTGTTGTAAAGAATGCTGAAAAAATAAAGTTCTAAAATGATGTTTGCCATTTGACATATCTTTTGGGATTTAGTGGAGATTTAGCAAATATATAAAACATAGGTGTAGGCCACAACTTGCCATATAAAAAGATACATATGTTCACTGACATCCCCATGTTATATGCTCATAAGAGGGTTTAATTTCCTCTTTCTAATATTCCTTCAATTCATTCACAACTTTTCTCTTCCTATTATTCTCAACGTATATACTTTTCAAAAAAAATAAAATATATATATATATATATATAACATGGATTTACATGAGATTACACAATCCTTCAGCAACATTGAAATGGCTCAATTGCTACCAATCCACAACTTTTCGTCCTTCATGTGCAACTCATCAATTAATCATGAACCCGCCGTTCCCGTGCCATCAACTCTTATACCATCAATTCACGAATGGAGTTCCATGGAGGCGATGAGGGAGATGATTTTCCATATGACGGTGATGCAGCCCATCCACATTGATCCGGATTCAGTGAAACCGCCTAAGAGAAAGAACGTGAAGATATCGAAGGATCCCCAGAGCGTTGCAGCCAGGCACCGGAGAGAAAAAATAAGCGAAAGGATAAGGATTCTGCAAAGACTTGTTCCTGGTGGAACCAAAATGGACACTGCTTCTATGTTAGATGAGGCTGTCCATTATGTTAAGTTTCTTAAGAATCAACTTAAATCGTTAGAGCAAGTTGCTGCTTGCTCTAACTATAATAGGCCAATGGTTTCTGGATTTAAGGATTGGCCTCATGTGGATTGTTATTCAAGATCATTGATGAGCTCTAAACTCTAATGTACAAATGTTAAGTTAATTACCACTAGGTTAATAAACAATCTAAATCATGATTATGTTCATTAGTTTAGTACTTTAATTGTAAGGATTTGGCTCTAATAATGGAGAAATATTAGTTTTCCCTTTAGATATATTTAGAAGTCTCGATCGCCTATTGAGTGGATTTGTTTTATTTTATGAGTAAATTATATCAGTAAGATCAATCTGTCACTTACCGATTACCATACCTATAATTTTATTATATTTGGATGAGAATGTGACCTGTTAATTAATGATGGACATTCTTGACCACCGTGAATGTGATACAATCAGAAGTGATTTTGTAGAGTTTAATTTCTATACATTAGCAATGTAAAAAATATATAATTAGATTATATACCATTTAAGGTCTTTTTGTTTTGTTTTGGTTCTCGAATTATAAAATCTCCAAATAAAGCACGATTAAGGTTAATTTCCTTCCATGATTTAGAAGGATAAGAGGAGATCATACTTCTTTTTTATATTTTTCATTTGATTCTTGGAATAAAGGTGAGGTTTTGAAACATTGGTAGAATAAAAGAAAAGCTATATGTTAGTTTAAATATATTGAATGTAGCATGTTTTTATTCTAAAAAAATACCCTTGCAATGTGCAGTTAGTTAGGAACTTATTATATTGCTCTTAAGCACAATTAGAAGGTCATTATACAATTAATTAACTAGCATTAGAGCTTGCATGATGATAACTTGACTACCAAATTGCACATTTTGAGAAGTTAATCACAGGGAAGAAGTGAGGAGTCGTCGAAAGTATTTATGAAACTTTGCTTCTCCCTAAGCAATAAATGGGGACGCACTGTAAATATATTGACAATATTATCGATACTTGTTCAAATTTAACCTGACTCAATAATACTCATTCTCCTATTGATGTTCGAACCATCCGATTTGATATATAAAGTTAATCAATTTATTCTTAATAAGAACAAGGCAAGACCCCTCATCAGAGAGCCTTCAGGACAAAGACAAGGAAACAGCGATCAATCATCTACTTTCGAGATTCAATTGGCTCGGAACAAGATAAGACTGACTCTAATAACATGATGTATGATCAGCCCATTTAACAATAAAACAAGAGATATATTAATTCTAGATGAAGCCGTATGGCACTACAAAATGTGAATGATGGTGCCAAATGTCACAAAATATGGATTCTCCAAATAAAGAAATTGTTCATGATTGACTCTTATGACTTGAGAATCATGGGCTGCTCCTATTACTGGAAACCAATCAATTTTATGTAATACGTACAAGTGTTAAACCAATCAATCTTTTTCTTTTATTCCTTTATTTGTTTGTGACATAAAGAGTGGATAATTTAGAAATATACTTATTCTTGTCAAATTGATGCATTGTATTTTGTCAAATTGGATATGTGCAATGCACGGATATATTAACTTTCTTTTGTTTTCTCTTTCTCCTTTTGTTCTCTTCTAGCTAGTGTCAATCAATTGGGGAAAAAGAAAGAGCATTTCTCCGGAAGAGCTCGAACTGTCTTTGAGAAAACGTTATCTTTTTAGTTTGTTCTTAAATTTAGAATAATAATTTTGAATTTAATATAGGGAAAAGTGTCATCGTATGATAAGTTGGAATACTAAATGATATAAAATAACTTACGTTGGCACTCGGTTCCTACCTACTTTTTTATGCAAGCAACAATTTCATATGGCATTCAGAAAGTAAATAAATTAGCTCAGTAAATTAGGAATGAAGATTAAAGTTATCGAACTAAGACAAATATGAAGTATAAATACCTTTGCTAGAAAGGTAGTGCACCCATTTTTTCACATCAAGGTTGTAATTCTTGTGCTCGTATCCACAGCACACGTAAGTATATATGGTCAATAAGTAATGTAATGATAAATAGAGTATCGTATTTATGAGAACTTACTCGATTAACTCTTTAAATTATATTAAATAATTGCAAGATATTTTTTTTTTTTTTAATCAAACAGACTATCATTAAAAAACCAATTTTTGAACCACTATTACAACCTACTGTGCCATCTCCAGATTTAACCAACAACTACAAACTGAATAAACGACCAAAGAACAGAACTATTCTATCACCCACAATGAACATTATTCTATCCCCCTATGTTTGCTACAACCTGTTCTATCCAATCTCTATCTTTCATCTTCTTCTTCCTTTGTAAAGTATGTACAAGTTTGATCTTTCATTCCTCTTGTATTTTATTGCACACCACTTGTGTTCTTGGCATCTTGTGCTCCCACAATGCAGTATTCCTTGCAGCCCAGATGTGGTAAACACTAGCAGCCATCAATGCCCAAAGCAGTCCTCTACTCAGATTCCCTTTACCTTTTTCTTGCAATTCTTCTCCAGATTTCCTGTAGTTCTATGTTCTGTATGTTTATACCCACCCAATGTAGCATTACATCCATGAATCTCTGAGAGAAAGTACAATTGAAGAAGAGATGCTCAGCTGATTCGGTGTTTGTACCACATAAGAGGTAGTCATCATCCTGACTTATGATGTCACCCAAATTACACTTCCCAAAAAGTATAAAGCGATCGCTGATCAAATATAGAACCCAATAAGGTTGGGGCCGATCTCACAGAGAATAGGACAAAATTCTATCAAGTATTTGTCTAAGTAACTGGCAAATAAGTAAAAGAGGGGGGATTTTTGTGAAACGGGAGAACAATAGTAACAGTTGTTGGTTGTTGGATTTGTAATCAATATGAGAAGAGCACTAGGATTGTGATCACCTTGATTTTATAACTATACATGTTGCTCGTGCTAGCAAACTATTCCGATGCATTGCATGACAAATCTAACAAGATAGGTGTTATACCCCATTTTAACCACGGGTCAAACCGAGGTACAACATATTGGAAAGCTCTTATTAAATTAAGGAAGTCGCCACCTAATTAATTTTACGGTGAATTAGGACACCTATTATAAACTAAGTGATTAAAATTAAAGGACTTCATTTTATGTTCTACGCAACTTAAGTGATTCTAGTTAAGGGTTCTAATTTATCCTAAAGGGAAGGGGTTAAGCACCCTAAAGGATCCGCTATACTACGGTTAACCGGTCAAAATTAGGTTGGTTAATCTTAAATATATTGCATTTGGAGCAAAATAGTAAAGACATATTATAAGAGAAGTACTTTATAAGAAAATAATTTAGGCGTCAAAATTTCGATAAATACCATGTAGAATAATGAAGGCAACAACTTATATGTTTGAGTGCAAAAACATTTATTCACGATTTTTAGATTGTAATCAAAGGTGCAATTCCAAAAAAACTTTTCTTAACACTTGATACAAATATACCTCAACCATTTTTATTCAAAACTAAAAAAAACCCAAGAATGGACTAAAATAAATTGTTTAGAAATAACGTTATTGATAATATAATACCTGTGTAGAAAGTAATTTGCATATAAGTAAGGTGAAATAATATTATGGCATATTTGGATTTTTCAAATAAACTAATAGTAAATAAAAAACGCTAATAATCTTATTACCTCTTATTTTTAGAAATAAACCTTGATCCATTTTTAGAGAAAAAAACTCTATTCAAAATCTTCATCTTAACAAAGTGTTTTCAAAAGACAAAAAATGCAGATTTTCCAAAAAATGATGATGGTGAGCTCGTCTACCATAAAATTTAATATCTTTGACCATTTCGATATCACTAACTAGTGGAAAACTAACTTTAAGTCTAAAGATAAGCCACTATTTTATATTTAAGAAGCATTAAAAGTCTTCTAATAACTCGGATATTAAACTCTAAAAGGTATGCTTACCTACCAAATTTTAGCATTTTAACATTGTAAATTAAACACTAAGCCTAGCGATTAAGCTAAGTTACAAAAAAAAATCTAAGATGGGCGGGAAGAGAACGATTAATTCGCTATCATATTTAAAGGTTTTACACTAATTCAAGTAAGAGCATACAAAACACAAATTCCAAATAATGATGTGCGAAATGTTAAAAGAAAAATAGTAACAAGTGTCTACAAAGAAAGTTTGGAAGAGTGAAAGAGGCACTAGACTGCTGGACAAAAATACGTAATGCATCTATTATCGCTTCTCTGATTTGGACAGAGATGGAGTCAAGCCATGAGACTCTAAACGCGTTGTTGCGGGGCAGTGAACGGGAGCACTTTGGTCACCGGTCTAAACTCAAACTCGAGAAACGACAAGCTTGAAACACACTATAGAACTAGAATCTTAACAAAGACCGAACAAGAATGCAAGAACCAAGTGTTTTAGAGCAAAATGGACGGCTGGGGCAATGGAAAAGCTTCGTCGTGGCTGAAATCCAAAGGGCGGAGAGAGAAATCTAAGCAAAATGTTATAATAGTGAGCTTCAAAAGGGTGGAGGTGACTGGAAAACCTTGTCCAAAAATGAGTGCAAAGAGGTAGTATTTATAGTGAAGAGTTAGGGTTAGGTTTGAGCATTTGGGTGGGATTTCAAGACCAAATAGCCGTTTGAATTTCAAATCTCTGAGTAGTAATCCTCCACCCCAGATTTCAAAAGTGTTTTGGCCTCTTCTCTTTGACCGAATCAGAGAGGAGAGATATGAATGAGAGAGGACATAAGAGTGTCTGATTTCGTCAGAAGGAAGAGATAAAAATTGCGCTGAAATGGAGTGGCAAGCTTTTGCCATGGCTGTGAGCTTTGAATCGATACCCAAAAGAGAAGAGAGAGAGAGAGGGAAAGCGTCGTTGGGTAGATAGGATTAGGTTAAGTGCGGGTTTGGGCTAAAATTGGGTCTGATTTGGGCTCATTTTGCTGGACGATTTTGGGGCTAATGTAATGGACTTTCAACCAAATTTAAACCCCTTTACTTTTTTCCTTTTAAATTACTTTGGCTTCTAACTTAATAACCAATGCGATATACATTAATAAAGTATTAATATTGTAAATCTTCGCTATAGATTTAATACAAAAATATAAATACAAAACATCAACTTATAAATAAGTATAAAACTTAAAATAAGATGACAACAAACAATTATTTACGAAAAGAGTTGTAAGAATTGTTGTGCCAATTTTGATGAAAATTTGTGTTTTTATTTATTAATAATTATAGAAATAGTAATAAAATAAAGTAATTTGATTGTTATTAATTTAGAAGCCCCGAGGAAAATAATTTAGAGGAAAGGAGGGTCAAAATTGGGAGTCAACAGCTGTACCTCTTTGACCGGAGATACTGAAAAAGTTTTCGGACAAAGAAGTTGACGAAGTAGCTAATTTTGTCCCGACCCTCTGAGTTCAACGGAGTTCATAAAAAGCATTGGGACAAAGAGATAATTTAAAAAGTTTATGGCCGAACTTTGGTCTCTAAGTTGCCTACATATCTTGGGTTGCACGAGAATCGGGTCAAATGTAGTTCCAGAGTTGTAAAAAGATAAGATTGAAATGAACTTAGAACACCCTGATCCATAAAGGTGTCCTAGTATCGGTGAATGATAAAAAAGAATATGTAGACGGCTAAGCAAAAGGTTAGGCTTGAAGAAGTGAAGATATAATTGGAAATTAAAAACGAAGTTAAAATGGAACTTTAAGAGAATAAAGAGTAAAGGGAATTGGAGTGAAATTGGAACTAAGGCTTAACAAAAGCGGAGATGTTGGAGGAACAAAGTGAAAGCATAATCAAAGAGCAGTAATCGGTACACTTCTAAAAACTGTCCAAGTATCGAGTTACGATGAGACTGGGTTTCAAAATTTGATAAAATGAACAAAGACAAAGGATTGAAAGGGTTGAAGATAGAAAATCATAGCGATATCTAAGATTCTATTATTGAAAATAAAAAAGTTGATGTAAAATTTTCTACATGTCCCGAATGTGAGACGTAAGTTAAGTTGAGTTCGAGAGTAGATCCTTGACCATTGTTGGTGAGCTTGACTCTCCAACAAATTATCCCAGTTCACTGCTAAGATAAAATTCCACGTTGTGCTACATCTTTTGTTGTTGTGTGTGGGATATGCATCCTACCAAATAACAAAGATCATAAGACAAATGCATGCATTCTAAACTGGTTCTCCAGATGCGATTAATCGAATGTGCGGTGTTTCTAAATAACAACTTCAAATTATATGCCTGTAAAATTCATCAAACTAAGTATAAATATTAGTAAAACGGATAATTAAGCTTTACTTTTTCAAGAAGTTTAAAAGATAGCATGCAGTGCTTAACTAATTAAAAATAAATAAATAACTAAGGCATTGCGAAATGTTTAATTAGAGACAAGTAAGTATAAATATCCAATTGAAAGCGGACATGTATAAAATGTCTTATTAGAGGGCAGACTATCCCAGTATGTCCTATTTTAGGGTGGACGAACCCATTATGTCCTATTATAGGGTGGACGGACCCAATATGTCCTATTATAGGGTGGACAAATCCAAAATGCCAATATGTTCTATTTTAGAGTGGAAGGACCCAATGCGTCCTCAAATTATATGCCTGCAAAATTCATCAAACTGAAAAGTAGTGCTCAATAAAAAGACAAATGAGTAATTAAGCTTGATTTTTTCAAGAAATTCAAAAGATAGCATGCAGTGAAATAATTAAGGCATTGTGAGACGTTCAAGTAAAGGCAAACAAGCATAAATATTCAATTGAAGGAAGACATGCATAAAATGTCTTATTAGAGGGCAGACTAACCCAATATGTTCTATTTTAGGGTGGACGAACCCAACATGTCCTATTTTGGGGTGGACGAACCCAATTTGTCCTATTTTAGGGTGGACGACCCAAAGTGTCCCATTTTAGGGTGGACAGACCCAATATGTCCTATTTTAGGATGGACGAACCCAATGTATCTTATTTTAGAGTGGAAAAACTCAATGTGTAATGCAAACTTATGAATGTTGATGTAATGCGGAGAGCTTAATGCAATTTTCTCGTAGCAATGAATATTTATAAACCAGTGCGGACAGCCTGGTGTAGTGCCTTTGCAGTAGTAAATATACAAGGTGCGGTGCTTTTGTTATAGTAAACATTAATGGTTCAATGCCACATTAGTGACTATTCATAATGTGGTACCCATAATTGAGATCTTCCACTTTGGAAAAATTTGCTATGAAGGAAACTCCTGCACTCGAAGAAAATTGTAAGTTTTAAATTTTAAATCGCATTGATTTTACTTCATTCTTTGCTTCATCCGAATCTTGCGCTGCCCTTCTTGAGGTTTTGAGCTTTGTTTACAAGTGTTATCCTTATAAGAATAACTAAAAATCAGCTCTACATTACTCAAAGAAGAATTTGTTAGTATTAAAGAAAATGGTTGCCTTGCATTGAACCATAAAGCTTTGGCATTGAATTTGCGCTTCTTGTAGCTATAACATTGCTGTGATTTGATGATTCCTGGCTTGTCAAAATAATGATAGGCTATTTTCAAAGTTGTTCCAGTTTTGGCTATGGGGGAAATGAATTTTTTATAATACCGTGACCGAATCCAAAATAGGCGCCTACGTATCCCGCTACTAACACGAATCAGGTCAAACGTAGTTCATAAAAAATCTTAGAAAGGATTACAAAATAGTAACTACTCATAAAGGAGGAAAAATGAGAATGATACTCTCAAGTTACAAAATAATAGCCATTCATAAAACAAGAAAAAGGAGAATGATATTTTCAAGTTGCAAAACATTAGCCATTTATAAAGGAGAGAAAAGGAGAATGATATTCTCAAGTTTCAAAATGATGCCCTTGTCAGTCCTCTAGACTTGTTGCACGCTTTCTCTTCAAATGGTTTGGTGCCCATTTTAATGGATCACCCTGAATAAAAATTATGCCCTTATTTGTGACATTACCATTACTGGTTGGAGGCTCTTGATGCAACTTTATTTTACCACTTTCAATCATACTTTGAATCTTGAATCTCAATGCTGGACAATCTTCAGTGTCATGTCCTTGAACGTTTGAATGATAAGCCCAATTTTTGGATAAATCAAAGTTTGAAGATAGATACTCAGGTATGAATCTCGTTTTTGGTTGTAGAATTTCCTTAGTTCTCAATCTCTCAAATATATTGGCTAATGGCTCATCCAGAGGAGTGAAGGAGAAAGATTTCATTTTCTTCTGTGGTCGCGAGCTAGATTGTGCTTGGTGAAACTGTTGTTGTGAGCTATTCTAGAAATTTGCTGGCAAGGAGGCTGGAGATGCACATTGCAAAGGTCAGAAGAAGCATGAGATTGCAAAAATTGGTGATTTTGATGACATTGCGATTGGTGCATAAAAGTTGAGTTGTTTTTGCTTTACAGATTTCCCAGCATCTTTGGTTGGAAAACTGGATGAATAACTTGTGTTTATGAGTTTTCTACAATTCTTCCTTCTTGAATGAAACATTCTATCTCTTTGCCAATCCAAATCAAATCGGAGAAGTTACGTGCACAAGTTCCAAACAACTTATCATAATATAGGCCTTCTTGAATTTGGATGAAGGCTAAGATCAATTCCCCCTCGGGGAGTGGAGGATGTATCTTTGAAGCTTCTAACCTCCATCGTGTGGCATATGCTTGAAAAGATTCATGCGATATTTTCTTTACTTTGAGCAAATCGGTCATGTGCAGATATCCTCTGATATTGAACTCGTATTGCTTTACAAAGTCGTGAGCCATATCTTCCTATGTATGCCATTTGCTAAAGTCTTGCTTGGCATACCAAATGAGTGCCAATCCCGATAAACTTTGAATGAACAGTCTTATTCATATGGCTTCATTATGTCCAATTCCAATTAATCTGCTGCAGTAGTCCTTTAAGTGAACAACGGAGTCTTCCTCCGCATTGAAAGTGTTAAACTTTGGTAGCTTGTACCCTAGTGGAAGCTCAACATTTGGGTGCACACATAAGTCTTTGTACTTTAGACTCTAGTAGTTTCTTAAGAGCAACTTTTCATTAAGTGCTTTTCTTAGACTGTAGTGTTCTTTTCCCAGATTTTAATGGCGCATTGATTGGATCTCCTTTCCACGTCTAGCATATTGACAAACTACTAGCTGGTCATGCTTATTTTCCTTGGAAGGAAGCACAATTGTGGGAGAATGGATATTTGGCATCATGGTAAGGGATTGATAGCATATATTGATGACATTTGCGGAGAGATTGCACAGGTAGGAGTTGGGTGGGGATATATGGTTAAACAAATGTTTTTGGTTGAGGTGGAAGTTGTGGTAATGGTAGGAAGAAGGCTAGAGGTATTTGGTAGATCGACCAAAATATTTCTTCAGGCCACATTCTTCTTGTTATTATCATTCTGTACTTGCACTAAACACATACCTGTAGTGATTGCTACAAATTTGTCTGCCATTAGTATCGTCCTTGATGCAAATTTGCGGTCAAAACAGTGTTCAATTCTAGGCAACCTCTAAACAAAAAATAAAACTTTAAACACAAAATAAAATGTTAGTGCATGAGAATATACATAGGAAATAATAATAATAATGATGATGATGATAATAATAATAATAATAATAATAATAATAATAATAATAATAATAAATAGCAAAAATATTTGATAAAATAGATTAGTCCAAGAATTGCCTAAGTAAGAGCTCTAGACTAGAAACAATGACCTTAGTCGCATAACGAGTAGATCAAAAGATTTCTTAGGTAGTAGGCTCTAATGCTTGAGATGTAAAAGGAAATTAAAAATTGATTTGGAGTAGTAATTAGAAGAAAGGTTGACTCATGTCGAACACCAAAGCTTGGATCTAACTTGATCCTTATGCTTTGCTAACTCTGGGGTATCTCAAAATTTGCCCTAATCTTGAAGACAAACCTAATAATGATTCATCGTCTTTGTATGCAAAAATTTTGTCCAATTCTTCTTCTCCTTTTGAGGGGAAAATTAAATTTTTATAATAAAGAGACCGAGCCTTATGTAGGATGCCTACGTATCCTGTGTCCGACAAAAAATCAGGTCGAACGTAGTTCAGATTACATGCAAAAAGGATGTTGAAATCCTATACTAATATGACTGAGTCCCTATGTGGGCTCCCTACGTATCCACCAAGGAAATCAGGTCAACCGTAGTTCGGCTTACATGCAAAAAAGATGTTGAAATCCTATGCTAATATGACCGAGTCCCTATGTGGTCTGCCTACGTATCCACCAAGGAAATCAGGTCAACCGTAGTTCGGCTTACAAAAAAGAAAATTTTAAAACATACGAAGGATTGATCATTTAAGTTCACAAAAGTACACAGTGGCTCCTAAAATATGCTACCCAAAAACTAATCATCCCACTACATACTTCCTAGATGGCATATTTAAGAGGTCCCACTGTACTTTAATCGTCATGCTCAAGGAAACGGTTGCTGGAGCTCGGCTCGGCTCTATTATAAGTGCTTGCAAAAGATGCGGGAAAGGATGAATTTGGTTCTTTTCCTTTTGGACCTTTAGGAAACTCTATAAATTTCCTTTTTAATGGACCAAATCCTCTAGGGATATTGCTAGGAGAACCCTATTGCTTGATAAAATCATCAACTAGATTGCCTCAAGAAGACCATTTCAACAATCTTGCTTTGCATACCACATCAAAGCTGGCCCTGTAAGCGTCCTAACAAAAAGTCTCATCTTCAGTTCATTGTCTTGCCCAATATTTCTCACCCAATCAACATATGCACCCAATCAACATATGCCTTCAAGTGGTCTACAAGACAGCCTAACCCGTCATACATCGGAATAGTTTCATACTCCGCCTCAAAAGGTAAAGCAAACTCATTTGTAACAGAAATTTGATTAGTCTCAACATTGAAATGCCTTTCACCATTTTTCCCACCCTTGCTCGTCTCCGTCAAACTGTTGAATGTCTCTTTTGGCAAAAACGAGTGCATATTAGAGAAAAGTGGGGCATTATAATCAAAGGTAGGAAAGGCTGCAATGCGAAGGGGTGAGTATGCTTCTGAGTTTCCAATGAATGAGTTCTTGAGGTCGAAAATCATTTCTTTCATGCTGTCAATTTCTTGCTCCATTTGTGACACTTTTGTTTCAAGCTAAGAAACTTTATCTTGGTATGACGTTGGTTCTTCACGGTCAAACTCATCTTCAGTTAGGTCAATCACAGTAACTTGGTCAACCATATCGTCCTTGAATTATCTTTGGTGCTCAACTTAAGTCAACCTTTGGAAGGGAAATGAAACACTTGGTAAGCATAAAATAGGTATATGGAAGGCTAAGAGTAAAACATTTAGCAATATGATTAAAAAGAACCCAACAAATCGAGTCTTATAAGGGATATAAGCTTGAGATAATGAAAAATAATTAATGAGGAAATAGAGCGCACGAAGATTAAACTTTGATAAGATAAAGAATTGCGAGTGACTCAAAATTATAATTTAGCATTGGCGGGTTGACAAATTATCGAGGATGAAAACAATATCAACCAATAGGATTATCCTCAACTTGTATGTCAAAACTTAAATTTAAAATAAGTGTGGAAAGATCAATCTTAATAATCCCAAGGTAGGAACAACGCAAGCATTTTGAATGAGTGAAAACTCTCGAGAAATATCAAACTTGAAATGTCACTCTTGAACAATTTGATGGAGAAATTCAAACAAATATCGTCAAGTGCGATTTAGTAGTTTGCGCAAATAAATTTGGACATCTACTAATTTCATAAGCAAAAAACGAGCAAAGATCAATAATAAATTGAAAGGATTTGGGAGATTAAGAAAAATCTCCATGATGTAGCTCGGTGCTAAATAGATACTACAAAGCTTGGAACTAACGGGCTAAATGTTTTGTTGTTAGAAACAAAAAATTACACTCGTAAAGGAGGAATTTGGAAGAGCTTGAAAAGGTAAAAAAATCTAAAAGTTTGAATCTGGCACAAGTCTAAAAAAAAATTGACTTAGAAAAAATCACACTAGGATTGTGATCACCATGATTTTATAACTATACATGTTGCTCGTGCTAGCAAACTATTCCGATGCATTGCATGACAAATCTAACAAGATAGGTGTTATACCCCATTTCAACCACGGGTCAAACCGAGGTACAACATATTGGAAAGCTCTTATTAAATTAAGGAAGTCGCCACCTAATTAATTTTACGGTGAATTAGGACACCTATTATAAACTAAGTGATTAAAATTAAAGGACTTCATTTTATGTTCTACGCAACTTAAGTGATTCTAGGTATGGGTTCTAATTTATCCTAAAGGGAAGGGGTTAAGCACCCTAAAGGATCCGCTATACTACAGTTAACCAGCCAAAATTAGGTTGGTTAATCTTAAATATATTGCATTTGGAGCAAAATAGTAAAGACATATTATAAGAGAAGTACTTTATAAGAAAATAATTTAGGCTTCAAAATTTCGATAAATACTATGTAGTAACAAGTGTCTACAAAGAAGAATAAAGTTTGGAAGAGTGAAAGAGGCACTAGACTGATGGACGAAAATACGTAATGCATCTATTATCGCTTCTTTGATTTGGACAGAGATGGAGTAAAGCCATGAGACTCCAAACGCGCTGTTGCGGGGAAGTGAACGGGAGCGTTTTGATCACCTGTCTAAACTCAACCTCGAGAAACGACAAGCTCGAAACACACTATAGAACTAAAATCTTAACAAAGACCGAACAAGAATGCAAGAACCAAGTGTTTTAGAGCAAAATGGATGGCTGGAGCAGTGGAAAAGCTTCGTCGTGGCTAAAATCCAAACGGCGGTGAGAGAAATCTAAGCAAAATGTTATAATAGTGAGCTTCGAAAGGGTGGAGGCGGCTGGAAAACCTTGTCCAAAAATGAGTGCAAAGAGGTAGTATTTATAGTGAAGAGTTAGCGTTAGTTTTGAGCATTTGGGCGGGATTTCAAGACCAAATAGCCGTTTGAATTTCAAATCTCTGAGTTGTGATCCTCCACCCCAAATTTCAAAAAACATTTTGGCCTCTTCTATTTGACCGAATCAGAGAGGAGAGATATGAATGAGAGAGGACATAAGAGTGTCTGATTTCGTCAGAAGGAAGAGATAAAAATTGCACTAAAATGGAGTGGCAAGCTTCTGCCATGGCTGTGAGCTTTGAATCGATACCCAAAAGAGAAAAGAGAGAGGGAAAGCACCGTTGGGTATATAGGATTAGGTTAAGTGCAGGTTTGGGATAAAATTGGGTCGGATTTGGGCTCATTTTGTTGGGCGATTTTGGGGCTAAAGTAAGGGGCTTTCAACCGAATTTAAACCCCTTTACTTTCTTCCTTTTAAATTACTTTGGCATCGAACTTAATAACCAATGTGATATACTTTAATGAAGTATTAATATTGTAAATCTCCACTATAGATTTAATACAAAAATATAGATACAAAACATCGACTTATAAATAAGTATAAAACTTAAAATAAGATGACAACAAACAATTATTTACGAAAAGAGTTGTAAGAATAGTTGTACCGATTTTGATGAAAATATGTGTTTTTATTTATTAATAATTATAGAAATAGTAATAAATTAAATTAATTTGATTGTTATTAATTTTGAAGCCCCGAGGAAAATAATTTAGAAGAAAGGAGGGTCAAAATTGGGAGTCAACAAAAGGTTCATCCAAACGTCTCTACCTTGGTTAGATGAATTTCACTCTTCTCCTCCTCTCAGTCTCCGACTGTCACATTACTGACCCTTGTTCTTGATCTCAAATTAACTATCCCTGTTATGGCTAAAGTTATTAGATGAAGGTTGATAGATTCAATCTCTGTTGTTATTTCTTTTTCTTAATCTCTACCTCTCTCTCAAGCAAGTTTAGAATATAGATAAGCTCCTGACATTTGGAATCGTTAGAAAAGCAATTATAATGAAGAAAATACCAATACATGCAAGCACACTGGTCTAGAATTGTTTCGCACTTAACCTGTTTCGTTAATTCCTCATGGTTCCCACAACCCTAGTTAAGGTGTTTAGCTACTCATAATTGCAAGCACACAACAAGAATTCATAGATGAAAACATAATTATGAACTTTCAATAAGAATTAAACTCTAGAATCTCAACCTGAATTAAAATCCTGGAAACGATGTTAGTAAAATTCCAACAATATGCCTTAGAATCTCACAATATAATATTGTAAAATATGGATAAGTGTGTCCCAACCTAAAAAGGTATAATAAACCCCATAGAAGTATTTATAGACAAAACAAATCCTATCCTAAACAAAATAGGAAAACAGTGTCGGCTACCTCAGATAAGAAAAATATACGATTGTGTTTAGAACCCACGATCATCCTTTAGTCTTGTTGTTTGCACTGGACTTGTAAACTTTTGGGTCTTTGATATGACAATGCTCAGTATGGGCTCGTGATTTCAACCTATGATTGTAAAGTATGGTCGTCTGATCGATCATCCTCTGAAACTTCTGAAACTTGCAAATCTGGGGTTCCTCCCCACGACACAATGGTATGATCATCATTCCAAAGCACGATCGTGGGGAGCGTTCATCTGATCTTTCTTTTACTTAACTCCTGCAAATTGAAATTTTAGCTACTTCATACGATCACTTGGTATGATCGTAAGACCAATGTACGGTCTTGGGATCCCTCGTCTGGTCAACTCCTAAGGAACATTTCTCTGGTTCATGTCACGATGGCCTTTGTACAACTGTGGTTAGATCCCACGGTCGTGGCAATGATCTTCTGATGCCTTTTTATCCATTTTTCCAGCACTTTCCTTCTCTAATTCCATTTATCCTGCAAATACTAGAAAACCCATCATATCCACATAAACATACCCTTGTACTTTGCAAATATTCCATATTTTAAGCGTCTTAAGTGTCGTAAATCCACGGTACATCAACACCCTCAACTTTGAACGTTTGCATGTCCTCAGGCAAACAAAATAGACTAGACTCACTAGGACGCTTAACTTAGAACTACGACAGTCACTTTCACAAAACCAATTTTCGGCATGCAAACCACATAAGTTTTCTCAACACCCTCCAAGCTTAGCAAAATCAACCAATGCAATATGTATGTAAAACAAGTACTCTAACACAATAAGATCAGGACATGGTATTACATTATCAATAGACAACCTAACAAGTAGACCATTACACTACCCCAAACAAGCAGCAACTAGACTATAGCCCCTATGCCTTCACATCAAAGAAGTCCCCAATCACTCAGTATTTGCAAAGGAATCTATTAACTGGGACTGAATCAAATCTCTCACTCTCACAAAGAAGCTAGGTCATTTGCATTTGATACCATAGGTCTGCCCTTATTTTCTATGCTTCAGCATTTGGACAGTCGAGTTAGGATCACTATAGGTCTTTTCTAGGCTTGTAATGTAGCTTAGGGACGGGTATGGTACATTTGGGTATAGTAACTTAATCCTCCTTGGAACTACAATACTTTTGGCTCCATTTTTCTTACTTTCTCTTATTTTTCTCCCTTTTTCACATTTTTATTTCTATTTGGACCCCAGGTGCGGTTTTATTTTCACAACAACTTTTTTTTTTCTCTTTTTTTTGTTTTTCTCTCTCTCTCTCTCTCTTCTTTCTTTTCTTTTCTATTTCTTTTTTTCTCTTACCATACTCAAATCTCTTTTCCTTTTACTACAAATTTTGTGCACCCAATTTCTACGCACCCCTACACAATAGCCTCCCTCAACTTAGGCAATTTGCCTGAGTTGAGGTACACAGTGTCTAAGGAGGGACCAGGGCCAAAGAAGGTTCATTATAAAAATTAGGAAGGTGAATCGGTTAGTTCAAAGAATAGTTCTATTAAGGCTCAAAGTCGGGTTCAAAGGATATGTGATCATTTGGTAGGTCATTTAGGCTATAGTGGAATTTTTCAAACATGGCCTATGATCCTTTTCTAACCCCGTCTCCTATAGCTTTAGCAAGACTAACCGGGCAAGTTCTAGATCGTACACACACACACGGACTAGGTAGAAAGCTTACTCACTCATGGATCAGGGCTTTCGTCTAAGTTACTACCTACTTAGTTCATGCAAGGTTAGCCAGATTATCAAACTAACAATCCTAATGCCATATCTAAATCCTACCATTGGTTACAGCACAGTACATACAAAAACACAACAACAAAATTTTTGGAGGGGTATCATTTTAAAACATTCAAAACAGGTCCGCATGCTTTATTCATTTTGACTTCACCATGTTTTCTCAATTACTCTAAGTTACACACAAAACAACAAAACAAAATAGAAAATCAATAAAAAAACCTAAACATGCCAGTTCAAACTATGATAGAGCAGTCGAGGGAAAAGAAACACGGCAATAAAAACTCTTAATTGTGATACACCCCCATCCCCAACTTGGAAATCATGCAATGTCCCCATTGCACGAAATCATAAAAATCTAAAAATAAGGGCAATGGACATACTTGTGGTGCTCTAGACGTCAGTCGAACTCTAATCACATGGGGATGCAGATGGATCCCCAATAGTCTGCTCTACTCCAATGGCCTTGGTTGTGGCCGCAACACTCTCAGATATGTTAGCATCGGTAGCGGACGATGCACTCAAGGTAGTCAATCCGGGGGCACTCTTCGTACCCTCACCAGTCTGTGCAACCACCTTTGTAGTAAGTGATATCTCATGCCCCTTTAGAATTACTGCCTCGGAGGTCTGCTCAATCACCTTATCTTTTATTCTCTTCTTCTTCTTCTTATCCGATTTTTTTTTCCCATCCTTATCTACCTCATCACCTCTCCGCATCTTTCAGGGATCTAAGTTACCTCCCACCTCCTTAACATCAGACTCATCAATAGCTGGGGCAGGAGTGTAGAAATAAAGACCCAAGGAGTCCACATCTAACCAATAAAGATATAGGTGGTGGTGGAGGAGGTGCAATATCAGTCCGTTCTGCCAAGACTTTGACTGCTTTCTTGAGATCGGTCAGGTCTTCCCTACTATTAGTCAAATCTGGGGCCTAGACTGCATCAATCCTAGTCATAATCTAGCTCTCAAATTGGTCTAATCGAGTTTGTACAGTCCTAAAAGCACCCCAAATCTTATCAACAACAAAGGGTTTGACCCCAACCTCTAGCTTCTTAATGTGAGCGTCATGCAAAAGTTGGTTCCAAATAATCTCTTCCAACTGTGTAGTCAAAATTAGTGTGTATTTGGTCGAAACTAGTGGTCGACTGGGAATGGAAGCCGTAGGTGCAGAGAATGTTGAGGCACCGGCATCAGCTGTCGGCATATCACTAGCTGGGATACCCTTAATTACATCTGGAATCTCTGCACCCTGGGATGGAGCAGCCGAGTTCCTCAAGTCCTTTATCAAAGCCAAATCATCCTCTTCGTAAGCTGAACAAACTTGTATACTAATGGGAGTGAAGGCACATTCGTATCCCGCATCAACTGTGTAACCAAGCAAGAAAATGGGAGCTTGGTGCTGAACTGAAGTACTCTATCTCTGATCTCCTTCATGATTATATACGGGATGTTCAACTCCAGCTCTGAAACAAGTACAGCAACCAAACAGGCATTAGTCTTACCCAATGTGTTGTCATTGGATCTGGGTGCGATTCGATGCCTGACAATAAACCACCAAGCTTTAGCTGTGAACTTCAATATATTCTTACAGATGGTGTACCCATTTACCTATGGTGTATCTACACCAATCTCAGCAATGTGGACCGCTAGCCACCTATAGTGCATTAATTTATCCTCAGTAGGCAACTTCCTCACCTTCTTTATCTCCATCATCAAAAAGTTATATTTTAGAGTCTCTTCTACGAGCTCAAATGCTTCTCCAAACAAGGCTTTAGAAAAATTCTTGACGGATATATCCACATCTTTCCCCTGCACCACTATCATGTCAAGGCGGGGATGTTTCTTCATGTCTTTCTCTTTTTCGGAAGGAGTCATATTTTTCCGCATCGCTGCATAGTTTGTATAAAACTCTCTTACGAGCTCAGGGTCATAGATTTGGAGTGGCCTATTCATCCACCCCAAGTTATACCTCTCGAACACCTGGGACACTTCTGGAACTTTCTGCAATGATTCTGTCAAAATTCTTGGCTCTTCCTGGATGCTTCTTTTTTGGTTCCCATTCTCATTTAGGGACACCCCATCAATATAACAGTCTTTGGATTTTGGATTACTCCAGCACCTTAAATTCAAACCCCATTGCATTGGGTCAGCAACAGCATCCTTGGAGGATTCGGGGTTGGACTCATCCTCTTCCTATGAGGAACTCTCATCATCTCCCTGCTCATCCCCATTATGTTGGGTACCTTGCCTTTCCTCTTTGGACTGGGAAAGGTTGATGGGGGTAGCTGCTTCACCAAGGCCGTAGATGTTATGTCCTTGGCTTGTTCCCTCTCCTTTGTGTGCTTTCTTATGATCCAAGGAGAATATTGTTCATCAGATGAACTAATAGCATACTCCTTCTCAGATCCACTTGTGCTCACTGACTCACTCTCCGACGCCGAAAATGTGTCCTTGGGTGCCCTTTTCTTGGAGATGTCCTTCTGCAGCTTTGTTTGTGCCTTTGGTTCCATTGTAACTGTATCAAAAAAAGTTAGAATCAATGTTTGAACACTCAAAATAGGTTCAGAAAATTTAACAGACGACCCTTCCTACAATCGTACAATGAAGGCACGGTCGTGCCTTCTTATCGTAGGAAGCCTTCCCCAAAATAACTTAGGAAACATTGCATTAAAATGAGGTGTACCTACGATCATGCAATAAAGGTATAATCATACCTTCTGATCGTAGTATCAATCTCCAGATACTGAGGAGACGTCACATCAGACAACCACATACCACAATCATACCAAGATAGCACAATTGTAGGATGTGCTCGTATGATGAGTTCCTATGGACTTGATACTGATACACCACAACGAACCTACCTATCACCGTACGTGGATACTATGATCATAGGTTGTGTCATGGAATTAAATGACACTTAACAAAAATCAAAAATTATTATTAGCCATTTTTGAAACCATCATTGACAAAAAAAAAAAGAAACAAATGGGTACTTAGACTTCCCCCTTGTATTATTACTCATTCAAACATGTATTTTCATATTGAAATTAACTACTCCCAATTTTTCTTAAGTGTTCAAACACAGAGGAGAATTGGAAGTGAACTTATAATAGTTTGTTCTCTTTTTCAGTTCAAACAACTCACACAGACGATGGGATTTTGGAGTAGATTTCACAAATCAAAGGGAAGAAATTTGGTTCCTTTACTCTTATGATCGTTTAAGAATAAGAAGATGTGAGTTTGAATGAGTGAATTGTAAAATTGGGTTTGGGGTTTTACATTTGAGTTGGGTTGGGTCGGGTCACGATTTTATTAAACTGATGGACCCAACAAATGACTTAAACATACGATCATGTAATCAAACTACGATCGTATCTACCTCTCATACAATAATGGTTTAAGAAAACTTACCTGAGAACCTATGAAACTTAGGGGACAATCATGTTATGTGACCACAATCGTTCCTTAAATTCGTAGGTTTGATGCCTATCCTGATGATCTGTAGGAGTTTGATCAGACGATGGGCACCACTATCGTGACATATAGGTGAAACTGTCTTGACATATCGTAGGATAACTCCCAAATTTACATCTTGCAGGACTTTGATAAAATGTGATTAGACGACTGAACCAACAATCGTGGGATCTTCACACGATTGTAGAATCCTCTTTTGAGTTCAGTCCTGAGTCCAGTTCAACATTTTCTTTTTTCCTGCACGATCCCTGCCCCAAAAGCAAACATTACCTTATAAAACATAAAGTACAAAACATAGGTTGCCTCCCAAGAAGTGCTTCATTTAATTTCGCGATACGACGTAGTTAAGTTGGTTACTCAGACTTCATCAACTAGCCCATGGGTTGCCTCCCATGAAGTGCCTGCTCATTGCGGCACAACTCAATTCCCTTGACTACTCAAACTTCATCAAGGCTAGTTTCTCATATGACCTCATCTCTTATATGGTTCCCACATCGTGCTTTACACGCTGACCATTCACCTTGAATGGTGCCCTCTCACCTCCTTTCATCTTAATTGTTCCATGTAGAAATACCCTTACCACAGTGAATGGTCCAGACCATTTGGACCTCAACTTGCCAGGAAACAAGCGAAGTCTCGAATTATACAGCAAGACCAAGTCTCCTGGGTGAAATTCTTTATGCTCAATCTTTCGGTCATGCTATAACTTCTTCTTTTCCTTGTATAATGCTAAGCTCTCATAAGTGTGGAGATGGAATTCATTCATCTCATTCATTTTTTCTAATTTCAATTTTGTTGCATCACTCCATTCCAGATTCAGGTTTTTCAATGCCCACAATGCCTTATGTTCAAGCTCTACAGGAAAGTGGCATTCTTTGCCATACAAAAGCTGATATGGAGAAGCGCCTATAGGGGTCTTAAATGTTGTCTACTAGGACCATAACGCATCGTCCAACATTCTAGCCCAGTTTGTCCTATTGGCATTCACAGTCTTCGCCAATATAGACTTGATCTCTTGATTGGAGACATCAACCTGCCCGTTCATATGAGGATGGTAAGGTGTTACCACCTTGTGTTTGACATCATATTTTTCAAGCAAGGTTTTAAAGAGACAATTGCAGAAGTGCGAGCCTCCATCAATAATGATAGCTTGGGGTGTACCAAATCTAGAGAAGATGTTTTTCAAAAAAGCTATGACGCTCTTACCTTCATTGTTCGAAAGTGCAATTACTTCCACCCACTTGGAAACATAGTCAACAACCACCAAGATGTACTTCATTCCATACGAACTCACAATGGGACCCATGAAGTCAATAACCTAAACATCAAATAACTCAAGCTCAAGAATAGTCGTCATTGGAAGTTCATGTCTACGTGAGATGTTCCCATACCTTTGAAATTGTTCATAAGCCCTAGAATAGTCATGGGAATCTTTATAAATGGTGGGCCAACAGTAACCACATTGCAAGATCTTATGCACAGTCCGCGCACCTCCATGATGACCCCCAAATGGTAACGAGTGACATTTCTCTAAGATACTCATTATCTCAAGCTTAGAAATACATCTTCGAATCACACCATCTGCACAAACCCGAAACAAGTATGGCTCATCCCAAAAGAACTTCCTCACCTCATGCATTAAATTCTTTCACTACTGAAAGACATATCTTCTAGAACTAGATCACTAGCCAAATAATTGGCAATAGCTGCAAACCAAGGGATTAAGTCTTATGATGCTGCCAGCACTTGCTCGTCTGGAAAAGTATCATCAATTTCAAACTCATCACTTAGTTTTAGCATGGCATCCTCCTCAAGACGTGATAAATGGTTGGCCACTTGATTCATAGTCCCTTTTCGATCCTTGACCTCAAAGTTGAATTCCTGCAACAGAAGTACCCATCTAATCAACCTAGGCTTTGCATCTTTATTTTCCATGAGGTATCTAAGAGCTACATGGCCAGTATGAACAATCACTTTTGTTCCAAATAAAAAAGACCAAAATTTCTCAAAAGCAAACACAACAGCAAGCAACTCTTGTTCAGTCACAGTGTAATTCTTTAAGTCAGATTAAATACTTTGCTAGCATAGTAGATGGGATGTAAGATCTTCTCTCTCCTTTAGCCTAGGACTATACCTAGCTCCATGCCACTAGCATCGCATATAATCTCAAATGGAAAAGTCCAATCAGGAGATACAATAATGGAGGTTGAAATCAACTTCTCTTTCAAGCACTCAAAGGCTTTCAAACATGCATCATCAAACACAAAATTCACCTCCTTCTCCAATAGCTTACACAAGGGATTAGCAATCTTAGAAAAATCCTTGATGAATCTTCTATAAAAACTTGCATACCCCAAAAAGCTACTAATGCCCTTCATAGAAATCGGTAGAGGTAACTTTTCAATCACCTCAATCTTCACCTTGTCGATTTAAATCCCTTTCCTTGAAATCCTCTGACCAAGCACTATTCCTTCATTCACCATAAAGTGGCACTTTTCCTAATTCATCACCAAGTTACATTTCTCGTATCTCCTCAGCACATTGGCAAGATGTGCCAAGCAGTCATCAAATGAGTCACTCATAATCGAGAAGTTATCCATGAAAACCTCAATAGTGTCCTCTACCATGTCCAAAAAGATGGACATCATACAATGCTAAAAAGTTGTGGGGGCATTACATAGACCAAAAAGGCATCCTCTTGAATATGAACGTCCCATATGGACAAGTGAAAATGGTCTTCTCTTGGTCCTTTGGAGAAATAGAAATCTGATTGTACCCCGAATAACCATCAAGAAAAAAATACCATCCTCTACCAGATAGACGGTCTAACCTCTGGTCCATGAATGCCATAGAAAAATGATCCTTTTCGATCCATGAATTCATCTTCCTATAGTACATGCAAACTCTCTATCCGGTGACTGGCCTCATAGGAATCAACTCATTTTTCTCATTTGGAATCACAGTTACCCCATATTTCTTTGGTACATACCAAACCATGCTCACCTATTTGCTGTCAATAATAGGATAAATGACACCTGCATCTAACCACTTAAGGATCTCTTTCTTTATAACCTCTTACATAGGTGGGTTCAACATACGTTGGTGCTTAATGTTGGGTATACAATATGGCTCGATATAGATTTTGTGTGTGCAAATTCCAAGTGGGATTCCAATAATGTCAGTAATAGACTATCCAATGGCCCATTTGAACCTCTGCAAGATGAAAACTAAGGCCTTAACTTGCCATTCTAATAAATCAGCTGCAAAGATAATCAGAAAAGTGTTGTTGGCCCCAAAAACACATACTGAAGATGATATGGTAGAGCTTTGAGCTCTAAAACAGGAGGTTCCTCAATAGAAGGTTTGGCTGGTGGGGTCACTCTATTCTTCCAATCAAGATCTAGCTTCTTTGGTGCATAATTATACGAACCCCTACCAACAAGTGCATTCACCATCTTTATCGTACTCATCAATACCATCACTGTCAAAATTCATGATAAATGTCGTGAGTGCCTCAACCCCAAGTCTCTCCTTAATAAGAGCTAGCAACTCATCTTCATCAACTGTATCTATCACAAAAATCACGCACATATCCTTCAAATGCTTCATAAACTGGCATACATTAAAAGTGACTTGCTCATTATTCAACCTAAACTTTATCTGCCCAGTCACCATATAAACCAAATCACGTCCAGTCACAAGGAAGGGTCTTTCCAAGATAATGGGAACCTTAAAGTCAACCTCACAATCAAGGATGATGAAATCAGCTGAAAAGATGAAGGATGCAACCCACACCAAAATATCACATAATATACTCACCGACTTCTTCACATTGTTGTCCGACATGAGGAGTCTCATTAAAGTTAACTTGGGTGACCTCAACCCCAACTGCTTGTAAACTACTAGAGGCATCAAGTTAATGCTAGCACCCAAATCACATAATGCCTTTGCAAAATTGAAACACCCTATTGTGCATGGTATCGTGAACTCTCCTGCGTCTCTTTTTTTATCAACCAAAGATCTAGATGTTATGGCACTACAATGGTGCACATTTTCCACTAGTTCAAAACTCACAGTCTCTTTTTCGTCACCAAGTCTTTCATAAATTTTGCATAGCCCAGCATTTGTTCTAGAGCCTCCACAAAAGGGATGTTCACTGATAACTCTTTCAACATTGAGATAAACTTTTGATATTTCCCTCTTCAGCTTTCTTCTTCAACCTTGGTAGAAAAGGTGGAGGAGGTCGTAGAATGGGTTTCAATAATTGTGTGTACTCCTTTCCCTTCTTTTTTTCATACTTAGCCTCTTTTTCAGCAACTAGAGGCTTTTGAGATGCATCATCATCTACCACCAAATTTTCTGCTTCAATCTCATTCTTATCGTCAATAATTACGGGCTCATTTTTTTGTCATCAACAGTAGGCATTGGCAGATCAGTAGTAGTCTTCCCACTTCTAGTAGAAATGTCTAGGCAATGACCATCATGCTTGGGGTTTTGGACGGTTTCGTTCAAAAGTGTTCCCGGTTGATACTGATTCAATACGGCGGACATCTGCCCAAATTATTTCTCAAGTTGTTTGATGGCGGTCGTATAAGACTTAACTTTTTAGCTCATCCCTGAAATGTCTGCCTTAATCTCCTTAAGGCAATTTTCATGGCTCTCCGACCCCTTAGCAAGTTTCACAAGTAAGATTTCCATCCTTGAATTACCAGATTCAGCATCACGGTTCCCTGATGGAACGTAAAGGCCACGCTTGTCCTTGTAATCATCTTTTCACTTCAAATCACTATCACGATCTCTATCTTTGTCTCTGTACCCATACCTATTATAGTTGTCACTATAGTAGTTTTTACCTTGGTTTCCTTTCCTAGAGTTCCAATTGTCTTAGTTAGACCCTTGGCCCTTGGCTCCGAAACTCGCCACCTCTCTATCAAGATATGTAACCTTATTCTCAGAATCTGAATCTTCATACCTAGGTGCCTTGCCTTTTAACCTATCGCATTCAACTTTTCTGCCCTAGCAGCTGCAAATTGCTTAGCAAGCAATCCAATCTCAGTCCTCAGTTGTGCTACCTCTTGAGCCACTATCTCATCTAGTGCTCTCTGCTCTGCTGACGCTCTAATTGCATAACTACCTGCAGGCCTGTCTATTTCTCGAGTATGCCAACCTCGGTTGGTTTTTGTGATCCTATGATTTGGAATACTCTGTAGCTTCTTGTTAAACCTTAACCATGTCTCATACAATACCTCTGAATACACCTGTCTGATGTTATATATCTCATCTTCATGGTTCCCGCTATCCTAGTTGAGGTGTTTAGCTACTCATAATTGCAAGCACACAATAAGATTCATAGATGAAAACATAATTATGAACTTACAATAAGAATTAAACTCTAAAATCTCAACTTGAATTAAAACCCTAGAAACGATGTTCGTAAAATTTCAACAATATGCCTTAGAATCTCACAATATAATGTTGTAAAATATGGAAGTGTGTGTCCCAACCTAAAAACGTATAATAAATCCCATAGGAGTATTTATAGACAAAATAAATCCTATCCTAACCAAAATAGGAAAATAGTGACGGCTGCCTCAGATGAGAAGAAGGTACGATCATGGTTAGAACCCACGATCGTACTTTGGTGCTCGTGGTTTTCACTATACTTGTAAACTTTCAGGTCTTCGATGTGACGTTGCTCAGTATGGGCTCGTGATTTCAACCCACAATCATGAAGTATGTTCATCGGATCGATCATCCTCTGAAGCTTGCAAATATGGGGTTCCTCCCCATGACACAATGGTAGGATCGTCATTCCAAAGCAAGGTCATGGGGAGCTTTTATCTGATCTTCCTTCTACTTGACTCCTACATATTTAAATTTTAGTTGCTTCCTAGAATCACTTGGTACGATTGCACGACCAATGTATGGTCGTGGGATCCCTCGTCTGGTTAACTCCTGAGGAACACTTCTCTGGTTCATTTCACGATGGCCTTGGTACAACTGTGGTTAGATCCCACGGTCGTGGCAATGATCGTTTGATGTCTTTTTATCCATTTTTCCAGCACTTTCCTTCTCTAATCCAGTTATCCTACAAATAGTAGAAAACCCATCATATCCACATAAACATACCCTTGGACTTTGCAAATATTTCTCGTTTTAAGCATCTTAAGTTCCATAAATCCATGGCACATCAACTTATCCCCATTTTCTTTAATCTATCCCTTATCAGCAGGCTATTGTGCATTGCCAACCAACTGATAAAATGATGTTTTGGGATAGTAGTATTGTTCCATATAGGCCTCTAGTGTTGCCATTTATCCTTATTTTCCCATAGCCAGTTACATCCCTTTTTAATAGTATAAGTACCATAATGTTGTAGCTAGTAATTACCACTATAGGTTGATTGAACTTTCTCCTTGATGCAACACACCTTCTTACAGTACCAACTACTATCAGTTAGAGCTTGGTATATCCACCAGTTGACTCCCTTCATGTATATGTGATTCACCCATTTTACCCATAAATTATTAGCTTTACTGGCTATACTCCACACATATTTCCCAATAGCAGCCTAATTCCACTTGATATAGTTAAGGATGCCTAGTCTACCTTCTTGCTTTGGTCTACACTTTATATCTCGGGCTATAGGAGGTGGCTTAGTTGAATAAGTTTTTTCTGTCCACAAGAAGTTTCTACAAAGTTCATTTATCTACTTCATCAAACTCTTAGGTAATAAGAACATGGATGACCAGTAAGAGTGTATGTGGAGCAAAATAGAGTTGATCAACAAAGTTCTACCATTATAAGACAGGTGCTTAGAGCCCCATGTTCTAATTCTGTATGTTATTTTGTCAATTAGGACCTCAAAATCAATAGCTGAAATCTTTTGTGAAGCTATAGGCACCCTTAAATATCTAAAGGACATTGATTCTTTTTCATAGCCAGTTAGCTCATATATATCTTCCAACACTGGCTTCTCTATGTTTGCATGAAATATATTGAACTTGGAAGCATTAGTCGTTAAGCGTGATATAATAGAGAAGGTATGCAAGCCCCTGATCATTAACATTATAGGTGTAAGATCACCTTTGATAACAATCAACAAATCATCTGTGAAGCAGATATGATTTAATCTTAAGCTCCTACACTTAGTGTGAAATTCTAAATCAGGTTGTTCTACCAGCTATCTCATGATCCTGGTGAAGAACTCCATACATATTACAAATAATAGTGGTGAGACAGGGTCACCCTGCCTTAAGCCTCTCTTCCCCTCTATACTTCCATACATGCCACCATATAGAGTAATAGAATACCTAGGTGTGGTACGACACTTCATCACCCATTTGATAAATTTACTAAGAAAACTCAATCCATAAAACATTTCTTTCACAAATTCCCATTCAACTGCGTGATATGTTTTTCTCAAATCAATTTTGATCAGACAACTTCTTGTAGTATTCTTCTTGTTGTATAGCCTCACTAGATCCTGACAAATCAGTATATTTTGCACAATAGTTCTTTCTTGCACAAAGGCACTATAATTTTCTGAGATTATATCAAGTAGAATCCATTTCAAACTTTGGCACAACAATTTCAAAATCACCTTGTACAAGGTGTTGTTAAAAGTACCGGGTTTGTAATCCCCTACATTTTCAACATGTGAGCTCTTTAGGACTAGAGTAATAACAGTGGAATTAATCCCTCGCTGCATCTTGCCAGTTGTAAAAAACTCTAGCACTCCATCCACCACTTCCTTCCCCACTATCTCCCATGCATCCTTAAAGAATTTACTATTATAGACATCAGGTCTACGGGCCTTGTCTCCTCTAATGATCCATAGATCTTGCTTTACTTTCTTAGTATTAAAATCTTTGCTAAGGAGATTTATGTGTTCTTCACTCAACTTTGGACCCAAATTAATGAAATCCCCATATACCCTTATTTTCTTTGTTATACTTTGCCCCAATAACCCCTCATAATAGGCAATAAAGGCATTAGAAACATCAGGCACTTTAAATGTACAATCCCTTGTATGTCTTTAATCATGAATACTCTATTTGTATTTTTTTGGTTTTTAATATAGTGTGGTAAAACTTTGTATCAAGATCTCCTTCCTTGATCCATTAAGTCTTACATTGCTGCTTTAGGAATGCCTCACAAACAACTTTCTTCTCTTTATAATCTTTAGCCAGTCTTAGTTCCTCATCAAATATTCCTGCAGTATAGGGGTCTGCCTGAATTTTGTTTTGCCAAATGATTAACCTTTTCGAAGCCTCTTCAGATTGTTGCTCCACTTTATGGAACTTCTCCTTGTTAAGTTGCTTCAACACTTGTTTGAGCTTGTTCAGTTTCCCAATTGCTTTATACATTTTCCTACCTGGTAAGTCTATATCCCAAAATCCATTTACCTTATCCCTAAAGTTAGGAGTAAGGATTCGCATATTGAAGTATTTAAACTTACTCTTCCCTCTATTTTGCTTGTTTTCCCACTAGATAATTGCTGGAAAGTGGTCTTATAGACCCTTATTCATGAAGTTTACTTAGGATGTTGGTACCTCCACATTCCACTCACTGTTTACCAGTAGTCTGTCAAGTTTACACATAACTCTATCATTCTGACCTTGTTTATTGGACCATGTATATAAGGCCCCAGTAGACCTCAAGTCTTGTATTGCACAAGTAGCTACACACTGCCTAAAGTCTCTAACTTTACTCATTTTGACCCTGCTACCCATTTTTTATTCAGGATTAAGAAGATAATTAAAGTCCCCCATAACAGCCCTTGCATGAGTAACTAGGCCACTAATTGTTGCAAAATCTTGCCATAAGGGTCTTCTCATTCCTTGGTCATTGAATGCATAAACCATAGTGACGTTAAACCTCTTCTTGGTGCCTATTTGTTTAACCTAACTATGAATAAGTTGCTCAGTAACCATCATAACATTCACTTCATAGACTTATGGTTTCCACACTAGCCAAATTATACCTCTAGGGTGTTTACTAAGATGGTAGTAAATGACAATTCTCTACAAAGATTAAAAGAAGTTGCAAGAGCTTTTGGCCTCTTAATCTTTGTGTCTAGGAGACCAAACAATCCAGCTTTAGTGTTTGGAAAAAACACTTGCATTTCACTTTACTTAGATGCCCTGTTTAGTCCCTTGGTATTCCAGAAACCCACACTATCTATCAGGGTGGGGGGATTTGCCCTCATTCATATTATTTTTAGGGTTAGTACTCATATTGTTTACACTATAAGATGAACTCAGACCCCTCATTCTCTGTTGCTCCTGCATAGCCAGTGTTTGGAATGAGTTTGTTGTATTTGGAACTAAACCTTGCTTTGTACCTGTACCTAATTGTTGTGTCCCCCCCATCACCACACCTGAGTTTTGTTTTTCTTGAGACATCTTCTTTATATTCTGTTGCTGGTGTTCCTGCCCATTTTGTTGATTATCCACTTTTTTATTCTTCTTTATCCTGTCACCCTAGGCCTCATCTTTTGGTTGTCTTCTGTAATTAGTCAATTCATGCCCAAAGTTCTTACATCTGCTACACATTACTGGTTTCCACTCATATTCTATTTTTTGCTCCATTATCCTACCAAGTTCATTTTCAAACATGACTTCTGTTGGGTAATTTTGACTCAACTGTATTTCTACTAGTACTCTAGCAAATGTTAGTCTCTCTTTGAAAGTAGTGGCCTTATCAACTTTCAGTGTGTTCCCAACCATCATTTCAATCTTAGTGTGGGAAGACTTACCCCAATATTTAATATCCAATCCAGGAAGTCGTATCCAGATGTGCAGTTTGTCTACAGTCTCTTTCGTAACTTCACAATCAGGCTTCAATGGCTTAATCACTATGGGTTTGCGATCAAACATCTGAACTCCTTCCTCAACTGCTTTAACTCTATCATCCATCACTTGAAATCGAACTAGAAAAACTCCTCTATTCACTTTAGCAACTTTATTGATGGTCATTCCCTTCCATATACATTTAAAATAGCCTTCCCGGACTGCTTGAGGGGGGATTAATCCCAAAATCTAACAAAGCACAGTAGCATTCCAGTATTTGATTTCTTAACTGACATCTTCCAAAGTAATTTTGATGTTGGATTTACATACCTTATCACTATCTAGGTCAAAGACCTCTGCAATTGGAGTTGCCCCACTACCCTACTACATGACGAATTTGGGTTTACACAGCTTGGCTCGCCCATATGTTTAAAGGATTGTTCCTTCTCCACTTGGTCCGCCCAAGACCTCCCTAACCTTACTGATATGCTGGACATCCCAATTGGAGTTGTCATCGGTGTTTCCCTAACTATAGTCCCCACCAAATTAAACGGGGTGATACCTTACAGTGTGTGCACATTCTTCATTTTCCTTGCATCCTCTATTTGTGAAATAGCCTTTTTCATAATACCCATCACTATCGTAGTCACCTTGCATTGTTTCCCTCTCCCTCCAGCCTTCATCTTCCTAGCCATTCTCAGCGTTATCTGAGGGGAATCACCATTCTAGAGAGAGAAAGTTACTTCTTTTATTCAAGCTATTGCAAGATTATATCCAAGCAGTTTCTCAAGATAGATTTGAGTTGTTATAATCTAAAACAAAAAATTGTAAACCAAAACTAATATATTTTTGAATAAATTAATAAGAGGAGATATTTCTGTGTTACGGGTAGAGCATCAATCCTATTGAGCATCAACTTTAGCTAACAAATCCGATTATCTAATTTACTAGTAACAAGTTAATTTAGCTCGTAAAAATTTTTCAAGTTCTTACTCGTGTTGTCAAATTATTGTAATATCTATATTTCTATGATATTAAAGTAATAAAAACATATTTATAATTCGTGTTTAATGACTCAACAGGGCAAGTAGGTATATCCATATCCTAAACTTGAATCTTTCCCTTGAGGCTCGAGTTCAAGAACAAGCCCAATTCAATTAATCTTATATGACATCTATATTCCTCTCTTGAGTGCCTGCATGGAATTGTTTTTTTCTAAAAAAAAACACTTTTTGGAAAAAGATGGTGTTTGATAAACTTGCAAAAGTGCTTTTAAAAAGAAGCAGAAGTAGTTTTTCTGCTTTTGGGGAGAAGCAGAAAATTTCTGCTTTTAAAAAAAAAACAGATGCAGAAAATTATTTTTTTCATGACTAAAATATCTCTATCACTTATACATACATATATACACACACAAACACACACACACACACACAGATATATATATATATATATATATATATATATATATATATATATATATATATCCCTTATTAATTAATTAACATATCTTATAAGTTTGATTAAATTTTGATTTTTAAAATTTTATACTTTATATTTTCATCACAATTCTTTATTTTAATTTATGATTTATATATTATTAGTTTATTCCTCGCTCCTTTTATTTAAATAAAATTAAAAATATCATTGATGGTGATGATAGAAGAATATATAACTTTTTATTTTTTATTATTAGTGACAACAAATGACAGACGAATCACGTTGTAAGATCAAGTGGTATTATGGAAGCATTTATAAATATTTTTTCTCAAATATTTAATCTTTTTAAATAAATAATTCATGAAAAGTGACATATTTGATACCATGTAGTGATTTAATTTATGAAATAATTTTAAAATTTATTTTGTTTGATGTTTTTAAGTAATATTTAAATTATTATAGTAATAATATATCATTATTTAATATTTTTTAATGTATCTATGTATATAAATATTGATTGAAAATTTTATAGTACATACTTTTTAATTAAATAAAATAAAAAATTTAATTAAAAATATTATAATAGATATTTAAAATAAATTCTCTCTATAAAATAATTTTAGTAGGAAAAGACCATTGATACAAGTCCTTTTTCATCATTTGGCTTTCAAAAGCACTTCTTGAAAAGGATTGTCCAAACACTATTTGTTTATCAAAAGCACTGTTCAAATGAATTTACCAAACACAAATTATTTTTTTCAAAAGCACTTTTCTGAATAGCTATTCTATAAAAGTGTTTCTCAAATAAGTAGTTTTCTAACAACAATCCCAAATGGGCTCTGAGTTTAAGAGAAAGATTGAACAAATAAATTGATAATGATAATCAAACGTTAACTAAAGCTTCAACTATAACATTTATGAATGTACGCAACCCTAGAAAAACAAGCCAGTCGTACTCATGACAAAAATAAAAGTGATAAATAACATACACCTACAAAAATAGAAGAAAAAAGGGATAAACTATGTGAATATCCGCTCATAGTGCTCTAGCCCTCTTTATAATCAATATAGATCAGAAGTACCTTAAAAATGTGATTATTTTATACTGTGCTGGAATGACTCCAGATAAAAATAACTTTAACAAACCCAAAATAAAAAATGTCTTGTGATGATGCCTAACGTACCTAGCGTCGCACCAAGTTTAACACCCCATATTTCTAGTCATTTAATGTCACCCCGTAAGTTCACTAAAGCTTAGAAATCAAGTGGGAAGACAAGTTTCTGGACAAACCATTGAGTTGGTACTTTGAGAGACATTGCACGCCAGAGTCAAAACTTCATCTGGGCCAATCTGGCGTACTGAGTGTGTGGCGCGCCAGAGCCCAAATTCCAGCAGGCTATGACTGGCGTACTGAGTGGCACTATGCGCCAACTGCTGCCCAGACAAGAATTTCATTTTTTTTTCTCGCATTTTTATGTTCCTAGAGGGGTGTTCTCATCCTTTACCCCCACCCATTTAACCTCCCAACACCCATTTTATACCTTAGAAAAGTTCCAAATCCCTTATTCTCTCTCCCCAAAACTCTAGAACTATTAGAAGAGTTTCTCAAAGCTCCAAAGGTTTCAAGATCAGAAATTCTTCCAAGAACTCTTCGAATTCAGGTATGTAGGACTTCTATGAGGATTTTTTTTTTATCTTCATATCCAAAACTATATTAATTTCATGAATTTAAGATTATAGATAGGGTTTACAACCCCACTTTCAATTCTCACTTTATTTAAGCAAAGTTTTTTATTTTCTTGAAGTAGCTATTTATGATTATGCTCTTTATGAATATTGCATTATTTTTACGTCTATAAGATTTTGCTTGTCATCCTTCATCGTTCTTGACATGATTATGTATATGGTTCTTGAAGCTTATGTTTTAAAGTATGACTTTAGGACCCTTATATTATTACGAATATTCAAAAAGATATATTAAACTCATAGAAGGGTGAAATTCATGGAGTAAAGGCCCAAATAATACATATTTTTTCAACTGGAGCACTAGTAGTCCTTTTTATTTAATAAAGTGGTACACTTTTAGTCATAACCCAAACACCATTTCTTTTTTTAGCAGCAGCCTTCTCACCTTCATATGACGCTATTTTCTTTCCCTCCAAAAGTATATATGCTAATCTCTTTTGTAAAAATTATTAGTGACTTTTCCTCTCCAAACTTTTCACAAGAACCATGTCTTTTACGCTCTTCTTACCTCCTCCCCCCCCCCCACCAAACCCAATTAGCTGATTTAATCAATCAACCAACTTGTTAAGGCACTAACAAAATATCACCACAATGTCAGGCATTTAAAAAGTTGGTGGTGCATATTATTGAAAGAATTAGCATATATGGTGCAACTTTGACCATTGTACTCTTCTCATCTAGACTTAACAACCTATCCTTGAACTTTGTTGTTTTTGTCTACTGAGTATTAGAATGGTAGAGAAAAATGAATGTTGGCCTACCAAGAATTGAGAACATTTTGGAATGAGCACGTGTCAAATCAAGAGTCGAGACAAGTAAAAAAAATCAAGATTGACCTGTTTAGAATGGAAACCGGGTATACCAACATGCACACTGATCAGCTCTAGTAAAATAACACTAAAATTTGGCTTTTCTTTTCCATAATATGATATACTCTAGTGAAGAATAAGAGAAACCAAGACTACAAATTTTTTAGAATACCTTAGTGTAATGATACTCAACCATTTGTGTATCCATTGTATATACTAACAAAGATTAATCCTTAGAAATATGATCGCTAATTTTCTTAGTATCATCTCAGTATTACATTAAGCAATTGTCTAACACTAAATAGTGATTTTTATTTTTGAAATTACTAAATAGTAATTCCCATTTGAAGATGTACCACTTAGTTTTTTATGTAATGAACGGTACGGTATGAATGAGTATCAATGTTATTTCCGATAAAGTTGTTGCCACAATTCTATTTGTTGTGATTGTTCATATACTTTAGTTAAGTATCAACATAAAAATTAATTCTTAAGACAAAAAATTCTATACTTAAGACAAAAAAAATCAATGTTTTAATGATAATTATAAAAAAAAATTAGCACCATTTTGGTTCATTTCAATAGTAGTTTACAACCCAAAAGTATTAAAAGAGTAGCTTGTAAAGACCTGGTTTATGAAAACTTTCTTTTTACGTGTTTTAACCATTTTTCCCTTCCCCGTAGTTGCTATGTATTGATTTTGGTGTGTGGGAATGGTTGGCATGATTCTCAATGCGATTGGGAATGATTTCGATGAGTTTGAGGTCTTTTGAGGCTTTAAAAGTCATATAGTTGACTTCGGTCAACATTTCATGTTTAAAGTTCCGAATGATGAATTAGACTGTGCCAGCAGATTTGAAATGTCGAATTTGGGTTAATAGCAAGCTTGGTTCGGGTTCAGGACCTTTATATTGCATTTTGACCCTTCATTTGGAAAATAGTAAAAAAGGGGTCCTCCCGGGGGTTAAGTTATTGGAAATGATCCTTTTTTGAAAATCCGATGTCACCATTGAGTCCAAAACGTCAAAAATAGCCTAATAGCATAGCTTGTTTCTATTCACGGAATTCCAAATGAATCACGGGGGCTCTTTCGGAGCATTATTAGCTTGCACTAAGATCAACATTTGTTGATATCTGGTACAGGTACAAAACCTTTTTTGTGAATGTCGGACTTGGACACAAACGTGGAGAAGGATATCTCCCTTCATCGTGAAACCAATGAGTCTGTCTCGAACGTGAAGGCCTTATTCACCAGCCTTTGAGAACGCAAAGCCTTAGCCGCGAACGCAAAGGCCATTTTTGTCCTAGTCATCCGTTGACCCTTGCGAATATGAAGGGTTGACCACATCCACAAGGTACTATTCACATAACATTATAAATACCCCATATTTGCAATTTTACTCCATTTTTGGACCTCCAAGCTTCGGGAAAGGCTATTTTCAAGGGTTTTATCATCGATTTTCATGTGGGTAACTTCTAAACTCATAATCTCACTATTTTCTATTGATTATATCTTCAAAAATACCTTTTAATCTTTATTTCAATATGGATTTTTGGGGATTTCGCCGGTAAAGCATAAAAAGGGGTTTTCTTCTATTTAAACCTTATTTTAACTCATTTTCAAGTGGGTTTTCAACTGTAGACTCCTATAACCTTGGGGAATGTGTTTCTAAAATAAATTTTTGGTTTTACCCCTCTCATTTTTTAACTCATTTTTCAAATCTATTTTGGACCCATTTTAAATATGGGCAATATGGGTATTGATAGCTTTCTTTTAAAGCGTAGATACTATATTACTACATTTTAGTTGATTTCGAGATCTTTCAAAAGGGTAAAGCACTATGTTAAAGGACTTTAGGCTCAGATTTCATCGTTTCGAGGTAGGTTATGGCTTAACTTCTTTCAGATTGAGTTGGGTAGTTAACATATAAGTAAAGCATGCTATGGGTTGGGGAAATAACTATGGGCTTATATTTTGACATTATTATTATTATTGTTGTGTGCCTGAGTAGGGGCTTATATTCGGTGGTTGTTGACTTGTGATATCTGATATTCTATGTTGCCCGAGTGAGGGCCTTATTTGACATTATTGGCCTTATTTGTGCATTTATATGCCTTATTCTAGATATAATGCCCGTGTGGGGGCTTAAGTTGTTAATATAGGCCTTATTGAGCATTAATTGCTTTTATCATGATAGAAAAACTTAGGGGTTGTATGATATTAATGATGTCTTACATGCATATTTATTCCGATGGTGCCTAATTAGAGTTGATAATCATGAATTATGGACATATTGAGTTGATTCTGGGCTCACTTTTATATATGTATTGAATTGATCGGATATCTTCATACTGATTTGATTGTGAGCATTACATCCACATTCAATATATATACATTCATGAGAGGCTGGTACCATTGAGGAACATTATTTCTTAATAAAACTGAGACATTTTTATAAAAAAACCTTCTCCGTCAACACGAGCCAGAGAGATGGGCTGAGATTGAGATATGAGTTATAGTATATAGGTTGTGAACCCCCCATGGGGGTCCTATTGCGGAGCTGCGAGCTCGGCAGGTGTATACACAAAGCCATGCAATGACCGTCACCATTCCATCCCATCATCATTGCATTGCCTATGCATTTTTTGTGATTTTCTTTAGTTTTTTCGTGATTTGTGTTTAGTTTTCTTATACTTTTAGTATATATCTGTGTTGTTTCAATTCAATATTATGTTAGAACTGTTAATGGAGATGGTATGAGCTACTGTTTGGGAACTTTTCTATTTGCAGGTGACGTGCTCATAATTTTCTTTATTATATTATTGTCTACTTTACTCAGTTGGCCTATGATTCCTACTGAGTACATGTGGATCATACTCACCTCTACTATGCCATTTTGATGCAAATTCGAGTATGAGTATAGGATGCGACAGTTGATTTTGTGCTTATCTGACTGGTGATCGAGGTACTAGGTGCTCTAGGGCTTCAGAGATGATTCTAGACCTTCTCTTACCTATTTTAGATGTCTTTATTTTTTGGGGGGGACAGATATTCATATTTCAGTATTTCTAGGTTGGATTAGATGCTCTTAAACTTATGACACCAGATCTTAGGGATTTTGTGTCATTTTTTTCAGAATTTTGCTTATTTATTATTCAGTATTGGTCTGACTTCGTTCTAGAAGTCTCGTCTTATTATTATTAATACTTGTTGAGAATTTCTTTCCTTTTTGGGTGATTGAGAATTTCTTTCTTTTTTGGGTGATTAGCTTACTTGTTAAGGCTGGACCGCGACAAGTGTCATCATGACCTGGTTTTTAGGTCATGACAAATTGGTATCAGAGCACCAAGCTCACTGATCTCATAAGTGTAAGAGCAAGATGTCTAGTAGAGTCTCGTAGATCAGTACATAGACATTCGTATCTATCTTTGAGAGGCTAAAAGATGTCTTTAGGAAAAACAGCTCTAATTTGATTCCTTATCGTGCGGGTTGTTCATACCTAATGTTTTAAACTTGTATTTTATTCTTTCTATGCAGATGGTGAGGACTAGGTCTAGAGATGCTGGGAATACTGAGTTGGAACCCAATATGGGAGCCTCAGTTTGAAGATGAAGAAGAGGTTGTGAATGGCCCAGAGGTAGAGGACAGGCACGAGGAGCTGCCCCAGTTAGAGGATGAACTAGGAAGGCCTCTCTTGAGCCTGAGGTTGAGTATGCTAGCGATGATCATCAGACAGAGGGTATGGGGCCATCTTAGGTCCCACAGGGTTCAGTTGACACCCCAGTGCTTCAGGATTTATTTATTCATATTTTGAGTCGATTGGATGGTGTTCCTTTAAGTGTACTAGGTATTCTACCATCTGAATCGGGATCTGCTTATGGTATTCCTGCTTTTGGGGTACAACCATTATCTATGGTACCCCCACGTATGAACTTTTTGCCTACCAAACTTACTATCCCTCTAGTTGCTTCAGGTACAATAATGTTTTCTAATGATCAGAAGAGGTTTGAGAGTTTTATTTGCTTGGGTTTGCCCAAGTTCAGTAGTGCTATTGGCAAGGATACCTATGAGTTACTGACAGATTGCCAGGAGAATTTACATAATCTTGGATCCCTCGAGTCTCATGGAGTTGCTTATACTACCTATCAATTGACAAATGTGGCTAGGGATTAGTGGAGGTTGCTTGCTAGTTGTAAGCATTTGGGTTCACCTGCTATGACTTGGACTCAGTTTTTGAGGCATTCTCAGATAGGTTTGTACCGTATAGCTTGAAAGATCAGATGAGGGATGAGTATGATCATTTGGAGAAGGGATTCATGTCTATTGTCGAGTATGAGGCACGTTTCCATGCTTTATCCAGATATTCAACTACTAGTATCTCCACTGAGTCTGAGAGGATTTAGAAATTTGTGAAGGGGTTAGATGGTTGAAATTAGATGGCTACGGCTCAAATGGTAGTTTTAGGGGCTTCTTTATAGAGTATTATTGAGCATGCCAAGATGACTGAGTTTATTATCCAGGCTACTCAGGGAGGCACCATGAAGGTACGTCATCAAGGAGAGTTTAGTATACACGCTTTTTGAGGTAGAGACTTCTCTAGTCGAGGTTCCCATGGTTATCATGGTAGTTCAGTTCTGGCCATGTTGTAGGGATCGGATGGTTGACCTTTAGGTTCTGCGGCTTTTGGTATCTAGGTATCAGGTCATATGAGTGGAGGTTCTAGGTCGGTTCTTCAGGCCAGGGTGGTCGTTCTGGTTCATCCGCACCTCCTCAGATTTAGTCAAGCCGTAGAGGGTGTTTCATTTGTGATGAGTTTGCCCATGTGGCCGAGGATTGCCCTCAACGTGTGTTTGGACCTACTCAGTAGGGATCTCAGATTCAGCTTTGCCCTACTCATATTTCTGTAGTCATAGATGGTTCACAGAGTGGTAAGGTTAGAACTAAAGGTACTAGAGGTAGAGGTAGGGGAGCTCGTGGTAATGGTCATGGGGTTGCTCAGTCTAGGAGTGGACATAGATAATGTTATGCTATACTTGGGAGACCTGAGTGGAGGCCTCTGATGCAGTCATTATAGGTATCGTCCCAGTTTGCTTCAAATTTGCTTCTGTGTTATTTGACCTTAGATCTACATTCTCCTATATGTCTGCATATTTTGCTTCTAGTTTTGATGTTGCATGTGAGCCCCTTACTATGCCTCTTCATTTATCTACCCCTGTAGAAGATTCTTTAGTAGTGGATTGGGTGTACCGATCTTGTATGGTTACCTTTACGGAGAATGAGACTTGGGTGGACTTGATCCTCCTAGATATGGTTGACTTTGATGTTATCTTGGGTATGGACTGGATAGCTCCTTATCATGCTATTTTGGACTGTTATGCCAAGATCGTGACTTAAGCTATGCCGGGTGTGCCAAAGTTAGCTTGGAAGGGTACGCTTAATTCGGGTTTGAAGGGAGTTATATCTTTTCTACATGCTATTCACATGGTAGAAAGGGGGCGTTTGTCTTATTTGGTTCATGTTCGTGATACTAGTGTTGCCTCACCATCTCCTACTGATTCTATTTGGATTATTCGCAAGTTTATGGATGTGTTTCCTACTGATTTGTCTGGTATGCCTCCGGATTGTGATATTGATTTTGCTATTGATGTGGAGCCGGGTACCAAGCCCATTTCTATTTCCCCTTATAGGATGGCCCCGGATGAGTTGAAGGAATTAAACGAGCAATTGCAAGATTTGTTAAGTAAGGGTATCATTAGGCCTAGTGTATCTCCTTGGGGTGCTCCTGTCTTGTTTGTGTAGAAGAAGGATGGTTCTATTTGCATGTGTATTGATTATCAGCAATTGAACAAGGTGACAGTTAAGAACAAGTATCTTATTCCTCGCATTGATGATTAGTTTGATCAAACTAAGATCCGTGTTTTCTATGATTGATTTGAGATCCGGGTATCACCAGTTGAGGATTAGAGCTTTGGATGTTTAGAAGACTGCTTTCCAGACTCGATACGATCATTATGAGTTCTTAGTCATGTCATTTGGGTTGACCAATGCTCCAGCAGCATTCATAGAGTTGATGAACTGGATCTTTCGACCATATCTCGTCTCCTTTGTGATTGTATTTATAGATGATATCTTGATTTATTCCAAGAATGAGGCCAATCATGTGAGACACTTGAGGACTATACTTTAGAGAATGCGTGATGAGATGTTGTATGCTAAGTTCCCCAAGTGTGAGTTTTGGTTCGATTCTATATTTTCCTTGGGTCATGTAGTGATGAAGGATGGTATTACGATCGATCCGGTCAAGATTGTTGCATCATGATTGGGCTAGGCCTACTAGTCCTACTGTGATTCAGAGTTTTGTTGGCTTGGCATGTTATTATCAGTGTTTTGTTGAGGGTTTCTCTTCTATTATGGCTCCTTTGACCAAGTTGACTCAGAAAAAGATTACCTTTCAGTGGTTGGAAGCATCTGAGAAGAGCTTCCAAAAGCTCAAGGAATTATTGACTTCGGCTCCTATCTTGACCTTGCCTAAGGAGGGAGTGGATTTTACCCTGTTTTGTGATGCTTTTGGTGTTGGTTTAGGTGCAGTTTTGATGCAGGAGAGTAAGGTGATTGCTTATGCTTCTTGTTAGTTGAAGCCTTATGAGAAGAATTATCCTACCCATGATTTGGAGTTAGCGGCAGTTGTGTTTGTGTTGAAGTTGTGGTCGTACTACTTGTATGGAGTCTGTTGTAAGATCTTCTCAGATCATCATAGTCTTCAGTACTTCTTCACCCAGCGAGAGCTTAATATGAGACAGTCGTGTTGGATTGAGTTTCTAAAGGATTATGACGTCACTATTCTGTATCATCTGGGTAAGACTAATGTGGTCGTGGATGCCTTGAGTAGGAAGTCGACTAGTATGGGGAGTTTATCCCATCTCTTGACTCAGGAGCGGCCTTTAGCCTTAGAGGTTCAGTCTTTAGCTAACCAAATGGTTAGGCTTGATATTTTGACAACTGGTCGTAGCTAATATGGGATCAATAGTAGGGGTTAGTAATGCAAAACTCAGGAGACGATAATACGTGATTGAAGATAGTCATTTAATAAGGGCGTAAAGTCATTTCGATGAAAACAACCTATTGATTTTGTATGCCAAGCACCACAAGAGATCACTAGTACGACGAACCCACGAAGTTATGAAGTTATGGGTAATAAAGTCTAAGTGTCTCTCTCACATTGATTACAAATCCAACAAAATCAACAACTTGTTACTATTTAACATGCTCAAATCCCCCCAGTACTGGAAATTGTTTACTTATTATTTAGACAGACATATTGATAGATATTCTTACCTATTCCTCGTGGGATCGACCCCAACCTAGTTGGTTTCTATATTTGATCAATAACCGTTTTTTACTTTTATCAAAGGTGTAACTTGAGCGACATCAAATTTTGGCGTCATTACCAGGGAATATGGTTATAGAGTTAATTGATTGTGTTTGTCTAGCTGTTGGTTTCTTTTTCCTGATTTTACTTTTTTTGTTGTTTCCAGGGCACAAAATGGTAAATGCCCAACACTCAAAGTTAAAGCAATCCTCTGATTACACTTGATCTGGAAATTGAAAGGACTCTGAGAGATAGAAGAAGAATGGTGAACAAAGGAGTTCATAATGAAGGAGGTAAAAATGAGGGAGTCCTGATTAAGCTAGGGCATCTTCATAGTCTTAAGGAAACTACGGAGAAGACCACTGCTCGATTAGTTGCAGAAGAGAACTCAAGGAAAGAAGTTTCCAGGCAGGCAACACGGGAAGAAAGGGCTAAACAAGTTGAACCAAGCTGTCTAGCTGCACTTGAGAAGAAGAATAGGCAAAGGAAAAATAGGGGACAACAGCCTCCCCAACGTTATGTTCCTTAGTTTGATGACGCAAAGGATGAGCTAGATTTTATTGAGGTGATGGAGACGGGTGCTATTGTTCCACCAGCATTGTTACCAAAAACTAAGTTTAACATCACCAATGCTATGATACAGTTGTTGAACTTGAAGGGAATGTTTACGGTCCTTCTTACTACTGATGCCAATCTTCATCTAATGAATTTGTAGGGATTTTTCACTTTCTACAACCTACCTGGTGTGAGTCAGGATGCTATTAGACTGTGGTTGTTTCCCTTTTCTCTAACTGGAGAAGCCAGTCTATGGTTGACCGAGCTACCACATAAGTCAATCATAAATTGGCAAGAGCTGAAGACACAGTTTTTGGAGCTATTTTTTCCCACCTTCCTGAATGTTGTAGTTGAAAGATGAGATTTATAACTTCAGGTAGTAACATTCAGAAGCATCATGTGAAACTTGGTTGAGGTTTAAGAAGAAGCTGCAGAATGTCCCAAATCATAGAATATCAGGTCGTACTTTGCTTGAGATCTTCTATAGAGGTTTAAATGCAAACAATAAGGTTGTAGCAAACACTATTACTGGTGGAGCGATTATGAGTTTAACTTGGGAGCATGCTTCTGAAATTTTAGATAGGATCACTAAAACCAATTGGGGTTGGCACCCTAGAGAGGCAGACATGCCCGCAGGCACTTATATGATAGGATCATCCGCAGAGCAGCACGTGGAGCAGCACGTGGTTGATGATTTTGTAGCCCAGAAGTTAGCACAATTGAGGACTGAATTCAGTGTGTTCATAAAATAGTTTGTAGTATCAGGGGAAGAAAAGGTGAATGCGGTTAGTTCATAAGGTAAAGCACCTAGATATGATGACTCTAATTCTAAGAAGGAGGCTAAGTACCTAGATGATCAGGTGGAGGATTTTCGAGGCAAAGGACAATGATCTAATCATGATAATTGGTGCTCTGGTCAAAGGAACCAAGGTCGGAACTACTAAATGGATAATAACTATAATAGACCTGGGTATAGAGATAGGAGTAGAGGGAGAGATGGTGATTGGAAGAGAAAGGATAATTACAAAGATAGAAGTGGTTTCTATGTTCCACTAGGGAACAATGATGCTAATTCTAGTAATTTAAGGATGGAAGACATGCTTGCAAAAGTGGTGAAAGGGGTAGAGAAGACTGAAGAATACCTCAAGGAGTTTAGAGCAGATATTTCAGGGATGATTCAAAAAGTCGAATCACATGCTACTGCCATTAAGCAGTTTGAGCAGCAATTTGGTCAAATATTAGCCGTAATGAATCAACGTCAGCAAGGTACACTTTCAAGAAATACCATCTAAAATTTGAAAAATGATGGCCATTGTATGGCGATTACTACTACGAGTTGTAAGATGACTATTGATCCACCTATGCCCGCGGTTATTGTGAATAATGTGTGATAAGTTGGCAATTTACCAACTTTTTAGTTGCTTAAACTTGAATTATTATATAGTTCCTCTGATTTGAGGTGTATCTCATGTTAAACTGCTAGTTTGTGCAGGTAATCAATGAATTAAGGGTCGAGCTAAACATACAAGTCAAAAGGAGTGCAAAAATGAAGGAAAGGAGCTCAAAATGATGTATGGGAGGAATATAGATCACCTGCGCACACAGGTGAGGACATGCGCACACAGATGAGGCAACAGATGCATAAAATAGAAACCTAGAATGAGGCTGAGAACTCAGCTACGTAGCTGACCTGCGCATGCAGGTACGCCAGTAGGTGACCAGCATGGTGGCATTTTCATAATTAGCTGAAACGCGAATTTTGTGCTTTAAAAGGGATTTTCATATCTGAAACTCCATATTTGTAATTTTTGAGCTTTAGAAACATAGAGTTGAAACCCTAGTGTGAAATTGGTTACTTTATTGAGCTTCCCATTGAATTTGGATTCCATTTCTTGCGATTATCTTGGATTTGATGGAAGATTGGAATGAGAATTTTGGTATATTTTCTCTTTTTCTCTCTTTGAGTAGCTAATTTCTCAACTTGGGGTTATGCTTGAATGAGTAGTGATAATTGTTTGGGTGTTGTTTATGTGTCTTCGTAATTAGTTAATTTTTAGGGGTTTTACTTCTACTCCATGTTCTTAACCTATAATTAGAGGTTGCAAACTCTAGTTAACACTAGAACCCTTATCATCCTTGACAAAGGGGATAAGGGTGAGGAGTAATAGTTAACACTAACTTAATGATTATCATTTAATAGTATCTCTTAGATATAAGGATACTAATTGAGGTATTAGATTAGTTATATAGACACACTTGTGAGGTGTTCGAAAGAACCCATTTGTGATATTTTGGTGTTTAATTGAAAAATTAGCACCAAAGACCTATAATCTAGCCTATCCATAGCTATTAATTGAATTTAGGCAAATACTTAACTACCCATGCATGTACTCACTCTCAAGATAGGATAACCCTAAGCCCTTATTACATTTGATTACAACTCTCTATTGCTCAAACTTTGCATCTCAAACTATGATTAATATTGTTGATTACAAAATGTTTAAAACAAACCCCTCATTTACTTTTTTGCATTATTTTTATAGCATTACGAACAAACATTAGTCACTTTTGACACTTAGAGGTGAAGCTATCGCATTCATTTCTCGTGGATTCGACCCCGACTCTATGTTGGGTAATTATATTGACAACAACCGCTTATACTTTTAAGGTATAATTTGAGCATTCGGTAATGAAACATAGCATTCATTCTTTTTAGGGTTATAAGTTACTTGTGTTAGCTTTAGTGTAAACTTTACTTTATTTGTTGTTTTCGTCTTGTTCAGGTGATAATCTAAGTCTCCACGATACAATGAGTCAAAATTATAGCAACACGGCTACCTTTGATAGACACCTTGAGGATGAAGATCACCTAGGGGATGCCGGAAGAGCTAGTACAATCCGCATCCCACCTGCGGAGGGTAATGGAGTGTTTCATGTCACTAGTGTGATGCTCCATCTACTTCAAATGAAGGGTCTATTTGGTGGTCAAGATCACGAAGATGCCAACCTTTATTTTGAAAAACTTTATTGATGTGTGTCTATCATTCGACATTGCTCATATCTCACAAAAGTTCATCCGGTTGGGACTCTTTCCATTTTCATTGATAGGTGATGCGGTTTTGTAGTTGCAGGAATTACCCACGGGATCTATAACTTCATGGGTTGAGTTGACAGAAGCATTTCTCGATCGATTCTTTCCACCATCTCGTATGCTCTAATTGAGGGATGAAATTATAAACTTTCAAAAATAAAGCGGTGAGCCATTGCATAAAGCATGGAAAAAGTTCAATAAGAAGTTGTTGTAATGCCCAAACCATGAGGTTCCAGATAAGATGCTTCTCCAAAGCTTCTATAGAGCATTAGATCAATTGAACAAGAAGGTAGTGGATAATGCGGTCGAAGGATCTATAATCAAACAAACTTATAGAGTTGCTTCGGCTTTATTGGATCAAGTGACAAAACAAAATCGAGCATGGCACACAAGAGATACCGAGGTGGCCATGAGCACTAAAGCATATGAAAATAATGATGCGGAGGCACTTGATGAAGAAATTAAATACTTATCCAACCAAATTGGGGGTTCCCTACCTACCTATCAAAGGCAAGGCGGGAGTCAAGGTTGGAGAAAAGGGACCGTGAGTGGAGAGATTATGATCATGATAGAGAATGGAGGGATAAAGAAAGACATAGGGATCATAATTGGAGAGACAAAGATTGTGACCACGATAGATGCATTTCTCTACATGATCGGGCCAAAGGTAAAGAGGCAACCTCCATTGATTTGGAGAAGTATAAGAATGAAGATGTGCTTGCATGTATCCTTATGGGGGTTGAAGGAAGTAATAAGATGCTAAGGTAGATAAAAAGTGACTTTTTACAACTCAACCAAATGGTTACGTCACACTCAACCTCAATCAAGCAACTTGAGACTTAATTGGGACAAATCTTAGCCCAACTAAATAAAGGCAAAAGGGTGGTTTACCTAGTGATACCGTAGTGATTTCAAAAAATGATGCTCACATTATGGAAATTGTAACTAGGAGTGGTAGAACTTTTGGTAATAATGTGGTGAATCTTGATGAAGACCATAATGAGAAGGAAGTTGATGGACAAGATAGTGGACAGAGAAAACAACTTGATAAATTAAATGATGAAGTATCTATTCAAATTGAGCCAAACGGATGAAGTGGATGAAAGAGGTGAAACTACAAATATGCCTAAAGTAGGTGATGATAATGTCTTAAAATCGGAGGAAAGTTCGATTGTTTTAGAACCGTAAATCAAAATCCCTCCACCATTCCCTCAAAGGCTCAAGAAGAAGGAAGATGATTCAAAGTTCAAAAAGTTCCTTTCAAAATTTAGTAGCCTATCGGTTAACATACCATTGTTGGAAGCTTTACAAGAGATGCCCGGGTATGCTAAATTCATAAAGGAGTTGGTAATAAAAAAGTGAGTCATGGATTTCAAAACAATTAAAGTGACACATAGTTATAGTGCAATTATGTCAAGCACAATAGTTGTGAAGAAGGAGGATCCGAGAGCATTCACCATCCCATGTACTATTGGGGTGTACAAATTTAGAAAACCTTTATGTGATCTTGGGGTGAGTATTAATTTGATGCCATTTTCTATGTTTTGGAAGCTAGGCTTGGATGCTCCCAAGCCAACTACAATGAGGCCTGTAATGGTCCACTATTCTAAAAAAAGTTCATGGAAGTGTTTTATGATGTACGTGTGAAGGTGGACTATTTTATGTTTTTGGCTGATTTTGTGATCTTAGATTGCGAAATTGACTATGAGGTCCCTATTATTTTTTGTAGGCCATTCTTTATCGGACGGGCTTTAGTCGATGTTGAGTGTGGTGAAATGAAATTTTGAGTAAAAAATGAAGAGGTTTCATTTAATGTATGCGGGTCTATGAAGCAACATATGGATTTGCAAGTTGTCTCCGCAATTGATGTGATTGATGACAAAGTGGCAAAAGTTATGGAGAAAGATTTTGTTAGTGAGCCAGCCTTTGGTGGGAGTCTTAAGATACCTTGAGAGTGAGGAGATTGAAGAATATGATGAAGTAGTTGCATCTTTGAAAGGTCTTGGGTTCTACACCAAAAATCCTTACAAGTTGGACCTTGATTTAAAATATTGGGGAACTCCTCCCGCGAGACCTTCAATTGAAGATCCACCATAACTTGAGCTCAAACCATTGCCACTTCATCTTCGTTATGTCTTTAGGAGGGAAGGTGAGACCTTACCCATTATTATTGTGGGAGACTTATTGTGTTGTCAAGTTGAGGCATTCAAGTCAGTGGTGCGACAATATATTAGGGCTCTTGGATAGACCATAGCCGATATTATCGAGATTCCCCCGATATATGCACCCACAAAATCAAACTTGAGCCTGAGTTTTTATCAAGTATGGAACATCAATTGAGGTTAAACCCTCATATGCAAAAGATTATGAAGAAAGAAATCATTATGTGGCTTGACACGAGCATTTTCTATCCTATCTCAAATAGTACTTGGGTAAGCCAGATTCAATGTGTCCCTAAGAAAAGTGGTATCACGATGCTCCCAAACGAGAGCAATGATCTTATACCCATCAGTCCGGTGATGGGTTGGAGAGTGTGTATTGATTATTGGAAGTTAAATTCATGGACGGAGAAGGATCACTTCCACATGCCCTTTATGGATCAAATGCTTGATAGACTAGCGGTAAGGGGTTGGTATTGCTTTCTCGATGGATACTCAGGCTACAATCAAATCTCAAAATCCCCCAAGGACCAAGACAAAACTACCTTCACATGTCTCTATGGAACGTTTGCCTTCAAGTGCATGCCCTTTGGGCTATGCAATGCACCCGCCACTTTTCAACGATGTATGTTTTCTATCTTTTCGAACATGGTAGAGGATTTGATGGGGGTATTTATGGATGACGTCTCAGTTGTTGGTGATACATTTGAGGATTGCCTCGAACACTTAGAGAAGGTGCTTGAAAGGTGTGTGGAAAATAATCTCGTGTTGAATTGGAAGAAATGCCACTTTATGGTGAAGGAGGGGATTTTTCTTGGATGTAAAATTTCAGGCCGAGGAATCTTAGTTGATCAATCAAAAGTGGAGGTCATTTCTAAGTTACCCCCTCCGATATCTATCAAAGGGATGAGAAGCTTACTTAGTCATGCGGGTTTTTATAGGAGGTTCATCAAAGATTTTTCTAAAATTGCCCATCCTATGTGCAAGCTCCTCGAGAAGGAAGTAAAGTTGGAATTTGTTGGGGAGTGTGGAAGGGCACTCAATTGCCTCACAGAAAAGCTTGTCTCGGCTCCCATCATTGTGGCTCCTAATTGGTCATAACATTTGAAGCTCATGTGTAATGCAAGTGGTTTTGCACTAGATGCGGTGTTAGGGCAATGGAAGGATAAACATTTCCATCCAATATACTATGCTAATATGTCATTAAATGAGGTGCAACAAAACTACACGGTTATAGAGCAAGAATTGTTAGCAGTGGTCTATGCATTTGAAAAGTTTTGTGCCTATTTATTAGGTACAAAAGTTATTGTACACACTGATCACGTCTCCCTTCGATAGTTAATGGACAAGAAAAAAGTAAAACCTTGGTTGATTAGATGGATTTTACTACCTCAAGAATTTGATTTTGAAGTTAAGGACCAAAAGAGATGTGAAAATCAATTAGCGAACCACCTGTCACATCTCGAGTCAAATGAAGAAAAGTGAGGAGATTGAGATTAATGATACGTTTCCCGATGAGATTAGCATGGTCGTAAAGTGGAGTAAACCACCATGGTATGTTGATTTTGCAAATTATGTAGTGAGTGGTCTGCTCCCCGATGGCTTGAACTACCATCAAGGAAATGGCTCCTCCATGATGTGAAAATGTATTATTGGGATAAACCCTATCTCTTTAGGGAGTGTGCAGATAAAGTGAAATATCGTTGTGTTACAGAGAAAGAGATGAAATCTATTCTTGAGGCTTACCACTCATCCCCCATTTGGTAGCCATAATAGTGGTCTGAGAATGGCCGTTAAAGTTCTTCAAAGCTAGTTCTATTGACCTACTATTCATCGAGATGCTCACAACTTGGTTAAAACTTTTACTCAATGCCAAATGCAAGGAGGTACTTCAAAAAGGAATGAGATGCCCTTAAAACCTAACCTCAGGGTAGAGTTGTTTGATGTGTAGGGGATCGACTTTATGGGACCTTTGTGAGGTCATATGGTAACAAGTACATATTGGTGGTCGTAAATTATGTGTCAAAATAGGTGGAAGCAATTTCCTTTCCAAACCATAAGAGCAAAAGCGTCACGTACTTCTTGAAGAAGTACATCTTTACTAGGTTTGGGGCTCCCTGAGTAATCCTTAGTTATGGAGGCTCTTATTTTTGTAATAGGGTGATTGATGCTTTGCTTGATAAGTATGGGGTGAATCATAAGGTGGCTACCCTATACCATTCTAAAAAAAGTGACCAAGTGAAAGTGTCTAATAGGGAAATCAAGTCAATCTTGGAGAAAACCATGAATGTAGGATGCACGAATTGGGCAAAGCAATTAGATGATGCTCTTTGGGCCTATAGAACCGCTTTCAAAACTCCTATTGGCATGTCGCCATATCAATTGATGTTTGAAAAGTCTAATCACCTCCCCATTGAGTGGGAGCACAAGGCGTTGTGGGTCTTATGAAAGTTGAATATGAATTTGGGAAATGCCTCCAAATCTAGAGTGGAGCACTTACATAAGTTAGAAGAATTTTGCCTTAAGGCATAAGAGAGCTCGGTACTATACAAAGAAAAGATTAAGAAGTGACACGATGCTAAGATATTGAAAAGAGAGTTCCACATGAGAGATGAGATGTTGCTCTTTAATTCAAGGTTAAAACTCTTTGCAGAAAAACTCAAATCTAAGTGGTCGGGCCCTTTCATGGTGGTGAATGTGTATCCAAGGGGAGCTATTGAGTTAAAAGATCATGAGAAGAGAAGGTTCACAGTGAACGGTCAAAGGTTGAAACATTTTTATGTTGGTCGACCCGGAGCGGTCAAGGTTGAGGCACTCTGATTTAAGGATGCTTGTTGATGAAAGAAAATATCGTGCCACGATGATAACCAAGACGCTTCTTGGGAGGCAACCCAAGGTTACTTTTTGTCATTTTACATTTGCTTGGGTACTTATTTTAAGTTATCTTGGTGATTTTAGGTAAAAAAAATTCTAAGTATGGGGCATTTGCACACTATTTCGACCATAGACGGGCACTTGCTAGCGCATATGCCTACATGCCAATGCTTGTCAGAGCGCATGTGGATAGTAAGCTACATATAAAGCTACTAGTTTAGAATAAAAGGTCACCTGTGGGTGCAGGTTACCACATGGGTTCGCAGGTGACCAAGTGTAGATAAGGAAAATCCCACGCCATACCTGCGCGCTACTAGTTGGTAGAAATTGGCCACCTGCTGGCGCAGGTTGGTGTGCAGGTACCCAATTGGCTAAGGTAAGTTTTTTTTAATTTTTTGCTTCCAACTTTTGGGCCTTACCCGACCCGATAAGCCCAACCACCTTTTAAATTCTTTTTCTCTCTCTTAAAATAACATAAACACTTTAACCACACAAACAAAACCCTCTACCCAATTTTCTCCACTCCTTACCCGATCTCTCACTCACTTCTCTTCACCCACACGTACAATCTCAACTTTGACGAACCACCATCTTCTCAATTCCGGCAAACTCCATCTCACCATTCTCGTGCTACTCCTCTAAATTTCTACTTGAATTTGGTAAGTTCTTTTTAAAAAAAAATTACTTCACCTACTTGTGTTTGAATGGTAAATAATCTTATATGATATATTTTATTTGTCAATTGATTGAGTTGGGATGCTTATTGTGGCATGAATTTATTATTTTAGTGAATTATTTGGAGTGGGTGTCACATTTGATATGAAAGTTCTGGAATTCTTGAGTACCCACTTTAAAATCCACCATGTGTTTGATGAAATTCCTCAATGAAATTTACCCTTTGTTTTCTCTTAATGGGTAATCTAATGGATAATGTAAAGTCTTCTTGAAGTTGTATGAAGTTAATTCCATGATGAAGAATGTGTTTATGGTTGTTTGGAGTTGAATGGGGTAAATCTTGAGTGATCGTAAGTTCCCTTTATATTCTCTAAAATGCTCATTTGTGATGCGCCCCATGTGTTAGATATAAGTCTCATGAGAAATTCATGGCATGGTCTTTACTAGTTATTGATTTATTTGACTTTGGAGCATAATTTTGATATTGCTTAAGTGATAATGTGAATCAAAATGCCTTCTTAGGAGTTTGCATCAGTGGTTCAAGTTGGTGGTGTTTTGTTAATAGAATTGGGTGTCCATGACCTCTGTTGAATTGATTGGTGTGCGCTTAAACTTTTGGGTGAAGTCTGAGTAACCCCGTTAATCAAAATGCATGACTTGCCCGATGATAGATTGGGTGATGTCATTCTTAAGGGCAAATCATCATTTTTGTTAATCTAATGTTCATGGAGTATTTGTGTACTCTAATGCTAAGTGTGTGAAGCGTAACCATGTTCAATGTTGTGGTGAAAGTCTAAGTTTGCATTGTATTGGCTTGTTTAGCGATATTTGGGATTTGACTTGCTTGACACTTGTTGTGTGTCTATGAGAACACTAGACGTGAAAGGTGTACCACCCCTAAAACTCGTCTAGCATCCTCACAAAACACACATCTTATATCAAACCCCTCAAAACCCGGATATTGGGTTAAAAAGAAGGTCCTTAAGCTTAGTGTTGAATCTACCAAGCCAAACCAAGGCACCTGCGGGTGCATGTTGGGACCTGCGTGTGCAGGTTAGCTGCGTAGGTGCCCCGACAGCACGTTATTTCATGTTGCCTCAATGCATGTGGTTCCCATGTTTTATCTTAGGAAGTCAATTGTCGTCAATTGTCCCCGTAAGCTTTCGCATGTACTTTTACTTTGCATTCACCTCATTTAGCATAGTTTTTCTTTTCTTTTATGAAATATAAAAATCCAAAAACATGTTTTACCTTTTAGTTTTGTTTTTGGTTGTTTCTTTCATTTTTTTACAGAGATATCTCCAAGTAAATCCATCCCTCGAGCGGCAAAGAAAGACAAAGACAAGGGCAAGGTTATACCTAAAATTTCCAAAAAGAAAGTCCATGTTCAACATGATGATACTTTGGACCTCGAGCTTCAAAAATCTCTTAATCTCTCTATGAGGTTGGACAAGAAGATCGAGGACCTTAGATGAAAACAAGAGGATAAGATTTGATTTTCAATTGAGGGAGTCTGTGATCTTTATGATGATTGGGTTGAAACCCGAGGGTTTAACCCAGAGAAGGAGTTTAGTTTGAAAGGAGTACCCAAATATTTCCGGGATATGGTGAAGCAGATTGACAAGCGTGTGTGGGATGTCTTTATTAATCTTCATACTTCACCACATCCTGCCACCTACTACCCAAAGGTTGTTAAGGGTTCTATACTTCCTATACAATCTGACACAAGCAACAAAAGTATAAGCAATCGGTGGTGGAGCAACCTTGTTTGCCCAGTGTTCTTGTGAGAGGTGTTGAAGCCTTGCTCCACAGATGATTTCAACAAGTTTTACTTCAATTATACTCGTACACATGGTACCAAATGTAAAGAGAAGATAAAAGGTGGGTGTACTCAATTCTCATGGCTTGCACCAATGATTGCCAAAGGCCTTCTTCCATGGTTCAATGGTCAAGGCCAAATTAAAGGGAGAGATCTTTTAATCTAAGCCAAGAATTGGATCAACTTTGTGGGAAATTGGTTGCTTTCTTCCACTAATGATCAGGATGTCACTATTGATAGGACTATTATTGTACGTTGCATTATGAGTAGTATAAATATTAATGTGGGAGAAATAATTTCAGAAATGATCAAGATCAGAGCTAGGTAGCCTGGGACTTTATTGCTTTTTCCTGTCCTTATATCCATGCTATGTTTTTCCAACAAGGTTCATATCTTCACTCGGGTTAATAAGAAATTGCTATGTACTGAAGTTATTAACACTACTCAGAGTCAAGATGATGATAATCCTGTGGGTAAGAAAAGAAAGGTTTCTAAGGTTGATAGTTCTTCGATTGGGAAGCTACCTAGTTTTTCAGACTTGAGCACCTCACTTATGGTTGCACCTTAATCTGATGTCCCTCAGACTTCTAGCGTCGCTACTCTTATTGTTGATCCACCTCTTGTACTACCTCCTCCTCTGCCTACTCAGCCTTCTAGAGATGGTGTTATAGTTACGTTTGCTAAGGTTCCATCCATGACCCTGGCAAACAACAGAACTCTAGATCAGTTGGTCATTGATATACCATAGTTCATACAGACGGTCATTGATAAGAGTCTTGTGCTCAGATGTGAGACTATGAGTGGTGATTGGTCGCAGTTGAGGTAAGAGGGGATAGTGCGGTAGTTACCACTCTCAAGGTTATTTTTGATAGCCTTCGCTCAGAGTTTCAGATGATACAGCCTTCCCTTTTTTTATATCATGCTTAGATGACTCTCCCTCAGGTTACTACTGGCTCGGTTCTGCCATTTATTGATTTGTTCAGGCACACTACCGTGGGAGATAAGACAGGAGTAGACTTTGGTGTAGGGCTTATCGAGGCCCAACAGATTAGACCACAATTATCAGTAGATAATCAGCATGCCAGGATGGTTGGTGCTAGTTCTAGTTCATAGCCTCCTGAGGCTCAACATGTTAGTTCGGGTATAGTCACAGGAGCTCAGTCTAAGAAGGCTCCTAGTGTTTCAGTTAATGAGCAGTTACAGACCACCCATAATGCGGATCCACACATCTAGTATGCTTCAGAGAGTCCTTACCCTTCTCTCCTATCATTCTTTATTATTGCATTAGGGATAATGCAACATTCTTTAGTTGGGGGGTGGGACATTCTATTTGATTTGTGGTCTGTAATATTATTCTTTGTTGATATACTATCTTGATGTTATTTTTGATATAGATATTTCCCTTGTTAGGCTCATTTTATGACACTTTTGATATTGCTCTCACGGGGCTTGTGTTTGGATTGATATGCTTTTAGCTCTTATCGGGCCCATAATATGCACTTGCTATCATTTGAGACCCATATTCATTCTTCTCGTGATGAATATTTTTTTTAGGTGATGTCTATGTTGAACATGCGCATCATTTTATTTGCCTTGTGTATATACGTGTCAAATAAACTCAAGGGTTTTCTTCGAAACTCGGTTCTTTCCCAAGAAGCATTTTATTTTTGTTATTTGGTTTTCTTTGTCAAATCGAGTGGTATTCCCCTATGATAGATGGATCGGGTGACCTTCTTTAGGGAAACACACATTGTTTTGAGTTAGAGTCAAGTGGTAGTTGTCAAAGTTCGAAAGGTACCTCAAAATCATTTGTCAATGGCAAGTAAAATGATTTTTGAAGAGCAAAATGGTTTTTGAAAATGATTTTTGAAAAATAAAGAGCAAAGTGGTTTCAAGTTTTCTCTTGAATCGTGACCTTTAAATTCAATTTTTGGCTCTTCCTTCACAAAATAAGATTTCCCAATTCAGAGTAGTTTGTAAGTTTATTTGCTCAAATTGTTTGGAAGACTAGTTTTCTATTTTAAGAGTATGGTGCCTTCTGTGGTGAGGTTTTCAATCAATTCTTGGGCATGCATTGTAGTCTAGAACTTGCCCCGAGTGTATTGAAGGCAAAATCCTAGGCCACATTTGGTTTGGAAGATGACCCGAGGCCCTCTTTGAACCGTCATATGGCCTAAATCCCACATTAACATTATTCCCTAGTCAACCCATTTGAAACTCCTCCCGTTATCCTCTTTCTTTGTGATAACCATACTATGACACCATGACCTTTTTTACTAACCCCTTTTTTGGCACCCAACCTCCTTAAACGTGTCGCATTGTTCTAATGTAGGCCGGTGTAGGCAAATGCCTAAGTTTGTGGGTGCATAATTATGAGAATGACAAAATTAGGCCAAAAGCCTAAGTTTGAGGGGAAAGAGATTTGCAAAATTGTTTATGAGAGGTGTATGCTTGGTTTTCTCAACAAATGCTTCATAAGACAAGAGATGAGCTTAAAAATAAAAGCAAACATCCTAGCCCATAGAAAATGATTTGAATAAGTGGAAAAGTATGAGAAAAGGGGGGCATGAATGGCTAGTGAGTAGAAAATCTCTTGAAAGAACCGAAGAAGTGAACGAAGAGGGAGAATCACAAGTGTGATTAGGAAAAGGATGATAGAGATTTAAGGAAACAAAAGAAAAGAAAAGAGGGTGAATATGGTGGAGAACTTGAAAGAATTGGGCCTAAGAAGTTGTTAAAGTGATTGTGTTTAGGGAGTTTTTTGAGTCACTTGATCCATAAATCCATTCCTTCACGCTAACATTCATCAATGCCTGCAAGTCCTTGGTGATTTTAAACCTTATAGGTCTACATAGTGGTGAATGACACAAAGGGAAAGCCTATGGTTCTACTCTTTACACTTGAATTTTTTTGTGAGAGTGAGCGGAAATTCTTTCTATCTCTATGTTCCTTGTTAATTGCATTATTCTATGTGAGTGAAGCAAACTCTTACATGTGAATGGCATCTACACTTTGAAGTAGAGAGTGACGTTTTACTTTCAATTAGGGGAAAATGATCAAGACAAGCCGCAAAGTGAAATTGAGGCAATCTTTGAAAGTCTAGTGTCAAGCCTTGAGAAATATCTTGATTTGAAACTTTTACTTTTTAATGTCTTATACCTTTTAAGGAAAAAGATTTTGTATCTTGAAAAGAGAAGCGTTAATTGCTTGTTTGTCGTGAATTATTGGAAAAACCGATTGAACTTTATGGTTTTAGTTGTTTAGCATAGTAGGTTGTGTTTGTTTTGGAGTCATGAATATCCTTTTTATCGGGAATATCCTTGATTGTTTGAGGGTAAGCAATAGTTCAAGTTTGGGGGGTTGATAAGTTGGCAATTTACCAACTTTTTAGTCGCTTAAGCTTGAATTATCATCTAGTTTCCTTTGATTTGAGTTGTATCTCATGTTAAACTGCTCTTTTGTGTAGGTAATCAATGAATTCAGGGTTGAGCTAACCATACGAGTCAAAAGGAATGCAAAAATGAAGGAACATAGCTTAAAATGATGCATGGTGGGAATATAGATAACCTGCGCATGCAGGTGAGGATATGCTCAGGCAGATGAGGCAGTAGATGCCCAAAATAGTAAGCTAGAATAAGGCTGAGAACTCACCTGCACACGCAGGTGACCACCTGCGCTAGCGGTGCGCCAGCAGGTGACCAGCGCAATGGCATTTTCGTAATTAGCTGAAACGCAAATTTTGAGCTTTAAAAGGGATTTTTCAAATTTGAAACTCCGACTTTGTAATTTTTGAGCTTTAGAAACATAGAGTTGAACCCCTAGTGTGAAATTAGCTACTTTCTTAAGCTTTCCATTGAATTTAGATTCCATTTCTTATGATTATCTTGGATTTAATGGAAGATTGGAATGAGAATTTGGGTATATTTTCTCTTTCTCTCTCTCTATGAGTAGCTAATTTCTCAACTTAGGGTTATTCTTGAATGAGTAGTGATAATTTTTTGGGAGTTGTTTATTTGTCTTCCTAATTAATTAATTGTTATGGGTTTTACTTCTACTCCATGTTCTTAACCTATAATTAGAGGTTGCAAACTCGAGTTAACACTAGATTCCTTATTATCATTGACAAAGTCATAAGAGTGAGGAAAGTAATTAACAATAACTTGACGATTATCATTTAATAGTGTCTCTTAGACGTAAGGATACTAATTAAGGTATTATATTGGTTATATAGCCATACTTGTGAGGTGTTCAAAAGAACCCATTTGTGATATTTTGGTGTTTGATTGAAAGATTACACCAAATACCTATAATATAGCCTACCCATAGCTATTAATTGAATTTAGGCAAATACTCAACTACCCATGCATGTACTCACTCTCAATATAGCATAAACCCCAAGCCCTTCTTACATTTGATTACAACTCTCTATTGCTCAAACTTTGCATCTCAAACTATGATTAATATTGTTGATTACAAAATGTTTAAAACAAACCCCTCATTTACTTTTTTGCATTATTTTTATAGCATTACGAACAAACATTAGTCTCTTTTGACACTTAGAGGTGAAGCTATCGTATTTATTCCTCGTGGATTCGACCCCGACTCTAAGTTGGATAATTATATTGACAACGAATGCTTATACTTTTAAGGTATAATTTGAGCGTTATTAATGTGGAACTAGTGATTGTTGCTGATATGAAAGTAGTCTAGTCAGAAAATCTAGTTGATGATGTGATTATATCTAAAAAAAACCTCCAGTTTCTTAAAAGGAGGCTAGAGCGACAAAAGGGAAGGAAAAGGAGGTCCCTTCTATGACCTCCTCCTCTTTTTCCACAAAGATTGAAGAAGAAAGCTGAAGAGGGAAAGTATCACAAGTTCATTTCAATGTTCAAACAATTATCGGTGAATATCCCTCTAGTTGAGGCACTTGAGTTGTCACGCCCCGAATCCCATCGGGACATGATTGGCACCCGAAGCCGATATGGCCCGAGAGAACCAACCTTTGCTTATGAACATTCGCGTACATAATCTCCTATGAATCTTATTATTCCTTGTGCAACTATGCGGACGTCATAGACATGAAAACATGAGCCATAGCTATGTATGTAAAACTTGGCCGTTTGAGCCATTAAGTCAAAGCAACATGTACTTACATACTTATACACCCACATCCGTCTACAAAAGCCTCTAACAAGTGCATTGACCAAAATTAACAAAAAGTAGGGACAAGTCCCCGCTTTATATAACATGTACAGAAGCAAAACACATGTACAACAGTGACTCGGAGAAGCCCCGAACTAACTGGAGCTCACCAATGAACTGCAAACAGCTGGCAACCTACTGTGGAGGCCTACTAGTGCCTGCACCTGCAGCAAGTAAGGTAAATCCCCCGAGGGGGTCAGTACGAAGAATGTACTGAGTATGTAAGGCTCAAATGAAACTGTAAGATATAGAGATATGTCAAGAACTCAAGTTCAAATGCATAACCAATATAGATAAATCGCAACCGTACTTTGGAAACCACGTATATTACATTCATTTTTTCTCTTGTCTTTACTTTACTTTGACATTGTTCAAATACTGTGAGGGCCCTCATCATGCAGGTGTTCTTATCACCCCATGGATAACATAGCATCGTCATGCAGGTATTACCCCATGGATAAGATCATATCGTCATGCAGGTGTCCTTTGCACCCCATGGATAAATGGCCATCATCACGCGGGTATTTGCACCTCGTGGATAAACTATCATCATCATGCGGGTATTTGTACCCCATGGATAACACCCATGAACACAATCAATATGCATTACTTCATTCTTACTTCATTTCTTTACTTTGAGATTGATACCATTACTTGTGAAAGATTGATACATTCATTTGACATAACATTTGGAAGCTTTGGAACCATAACCAAAATAAACTACATGTGAATAAACTTTATGGGAAACATAACACCATTGAAGCCATTGGACAATCATTATGGAACAAGAGACATGAGTATGACTACTATTGGAGTATCGCAACATAACCTTCTTGGGCTTTTTGGAACATTTTGGAACATTAACCATGAATATGAGACATGAGATTCACCATTGCTCAATGAGTAAGAAATATATGACAATGACCATTGATAAGTGCATATGGGATACCTTAGTACATTTCGGAATAGAACTAGTGAAATGTCAATGTGAACACTATTGGCCGTAGAAAGATACGGACAAAGTAACCTTACATACCTTGGATTCACAATACAAATATACCACCTTCGATGCGTATGCAATAATCCCTCTCCTTCTTTATGTGTCACTCTACAACATAAATACATAACGAACTTCACATTAACCACCAATTACTTTACAAATGCATACTATGTCAATGAGTTACATGTTTGCCTTTAAACATGTCATTTCCTCTTGACAAAACCATTGATCATACTATTATTCCAAAAATTCCATAATATTCCCAACATTGACCAATACATGAAAATTAATACATTTCACTACAATACTTCTCCTTTACACTTTCTTATCCATAACACATCACAAATAAACCATCAAAGCACCTTAATACAACTCATAACACATATCGGCCAAAATCCCATAATTTCCACTTTTAGACAAGAACAAGTTTAAGGCCAAAAATAACACCATACATGTTCATATTTGGTCCATACCATGCTTTTTCATCAAAGGCACAAGGCCTAATTCAAGTTCAAATTACCAAGATGACACATCTTTCACCAAAGGCAAAATACACTATTCACCACCTTGCCAACACATCTAGCATAATATACATAATCTTCCATGCATATAATATGTTAATCCATGAAAATAAACACTTACCAAAGCTTGGAATAGGATGATCTTTGCCAAAGAGTCCAAAGGATATTTTGCTTTAGGGTTTGGAAGAGTAAAGAAATGTTTGTGGAAAATATCCAAAAGTTGTGAGAGCTTTGTATGATTAAAATCTGATTTTGGTGGCTTTTATGGACTTCAAGTCATCCTTAGAAACACTTGGCACTAAATGATATGTGCACTTGGTCACATATTGGAAGAATGGGTCATTTTTGCCTTTGGGCCAATTCTTTTATTTCATTTTGGGCCTAACTTTGGGCCCAATAACTCATATCCATGTAACCCATGAAATTTCATGTATTATTCACCATATCTCTCATGTTTCCCTAATTCCATAAGGTCACGACTATATTCGTTTAAACAATTCTCATTCGTCCTTTCGATCGCAAAACTAGACATTCTAGTCGCCCTTGGTTTCATTGGACATTTTGGATCACTATTCACATTTCATGATTTGATCATGTAGGAGTATGTAGGAGTATATTGAAGTGTTTGAACCTTTAACAATGCTCAAATAACTCCAAAGAACCAAAAGAAACCATCTAGAAAGCGTCGTAGAATTGCGTTACGAAACGACTCCGGAAGGGTCAAAAATTTGTTCCTTGCGCCACTGCTGCAAAACAAGCCAGTGGCGCAAGAAATGCACCCTCTCTGATCTCAGAGGCTTGCGCCACACCCCCTGAAACAGGGCAGTGGCGCAAGTTTCCATGTGTTGCTGAATTTTTCGGCAATTTTTCCAACACTTGCGTATCGTCCAATACCTTATCAAAGCACTATAAAATACTTACTTAGTGACCTTAATCATCAAGTAAACATGACTCCAAGTCACCAAATGAGGTTAAAATGTGTACGAGGTATTTCCCAAATGCTCCACGAAATCACAAAACACTTTCTATAAAAGGCTCGTCACATGTTCAAGGCCAAATTTCAATTTTTCTCATCTTGAACATTACCAAGTACATACTTATGATTCTCGACACCTAAGTAAACATTATTCACTATCATCGAGTAGGGTTGGGAAGGTACGGGGTGTTACATTCTTCCCCCCTTAGAAACATTCGTCCTCGAATGTTAACGATGTCGCTCAGATGCACATGCATCCCGAGTACACACACATAACCACTTAAGGCTCATGGATACTTTCGTAGTCTTTATGTCTTAACCTTCATACTTGTCTTCCCTAGTGAGGTCCTCCAAACTTTGTATATTTCTATGGAACGACTATGTGAGGAAACTCTTCTAAACTTTCAACAATTTCACATGACATGTTATAATAGGTTCACTTTTCCCTTCTTTCTGAATTCCATTGTACCTTTCATAAGTAACACTTTTAAGAGTGTGTCTAGACTCCAATTAACATAACTAGTAAATCTGGTTTCTTTCAAATTCATTCCACAATCAATGGTATGATATATCATAAGGGAGAATACGGGTCATTCAATGCATATACATCATGGTAATATACCTAAATACCTGTATCATCGTCAGGAGATGTTCCCTCATTCTGTCGGTCCACTAAAGCATAAATGCGATTCTGGACCCCACTAGTACTAGTTGCTCCTCCGGCACCTCTGCCACGGCTAACAGATTGCACACCTCGACCTAAAGAAGGAACCGATGCTGATGATGCCGCAGTAGATCCCGTAGGTCGTACCATACTACCCAAGCCTCGTCGTGGACAGTCTCTCATTAGGTGACCCGGCATACCACACCAATAACAAGCATTCGTTCCCCTTCGACATTCCCCTTCATGAAAACGTCTGCAAAACTGGCACAGTGGGCGAGAAGACCCTGCTGTCTGTGACTCTGGCATCCTACCACTCTGCCCAATATGACTGTCCCTGAATCCTCGAGAGTGAGATGGAGCGCCTGGTGTAGCATAAGAGAATGAGGGTCTAGGTGGTAACATTTGAGATCCAGATCCTCCTGGGGACACTATAGACTGCCCCATGGATCTTGCCCGTTTTACTGACCCTTCCTCCGATTTCTGTACCCTCTTTCTTTGCTTTTGGTCTTCCATTTTCTGCGCGAAGGCCTGGATTCTCGCTATATCCATATCTCGATTTAAGGCAGCGATAGTACAGTCCCGTACCAAATAAGGCTCCAATCTGTCCACATATCTATGTACTCTATCTTCCATCGTGGCCACCACATTTGGTGCATATCGTGCCAAGGAATTAAACTGCAAACTGTACTCTCTCACACTCATATTTCCTTGACGTAAATTTAAAAACTGATCCGCACGAGCCTCACGGATCTCATAGGGAAGATAGTGATCCAGAAATGCCGCTTTAAATTCTTCCCACGTAGGTGGGTTTGCACCAATACCTCGAACTTTCTTCCAGTCCTCATACCACAATATAGCCTCTCCCTTCAACCTATAAGCTGCTAGCTCAACCGTTTCTACTCCGGTTACATGCATTACCTCCAAAGCTCTCTGGATTTGATCCACGAAGTCCTGTGGATCTGCTTGCACGTCTGACCCAGTGAATATAGGAGGGTCCAATTTTAGAAAGTCCTGTGTTCTGCGGCTTGCCACTCTAACCGCATCATCATCATGTGTCATTGGACCAGCTCGTCCTTGACTCTGGGCTGCCACTAACTGTGTTAACAGCTGAACTGCATTTTTCAAATCTTGGTCCGTAGTATTGACTGGTGGTTCTACAGGTACGCTTCTCCTACTCGACTCTTCTGGTACAGAGGGAGTGGAGGAAGCTCGTGACATAAATTCCAGCTCAATATCAGCTTGATGAACTTGGTCAGGTGGTGGTATACTGGTTCCTCCACCAACAATTCTATCTATCAGCTTACTTTTTCCTTTTCCTCTTCTAGTGTTTGGCATTTTTGACTATACCAAAGAAAAACAATGACCAAGATCAGATACAATGCAACTTACAACATTGGCTCTATTGCACGATCTAGAATGAAGAAAAGAAACAACATCCTAAATGTCCCGTAGCCTCCTACTTATAAATGTGGTGCACAACACATCGATAAGTAAGACTCTACTCAGACACGGCTTTGTAGACACCCTTAGAACGAACTGCTCTGATACCACTTTTGTCACGCCCCGAATCCCATCGGGACATGATTGGCACCCGAAGCCGATATGGCCCGAGAGAACCAACCTTTGCTTATGAACATTCGCGTACATAATCTCCTATGAATCTTATTATTCCTTGTGCAACTATGCGGACGTCATAGACATGAAAACATGAGCCATAGCTATGTATGTAAAACTTGGCCGTTTGAGCCATTAAGTCAAAGCAACATGTACTTACATACTTATACACCCACATCCGTCTACAAAAGCCTCTAACAAGTGCATTGACCAAAATTAACAAAAAGTAGGGACAAGTCCCCGCTTTATATAACATGTACAGAAGCAAAACACATGTACAACAGTGACTCGGAGAAGCCCCGAACTAACTGGAGCTCACCAATGAACTGCAAACAGCTGGCAACCTACTGTGGAGGCCTACTAGTGCCTGCACCTGCAGCAAGTAAGGTAAATCCCCCGAGGGGGTCAGTACGAAGAATGTACTGAGTATGTAAGGCTCAAATGAAACTGTAAGATATAGAGATATGTCAAGAACTCAAGTTCAAATGCATAACCAATATAGATAAATCGCAACCGTACTTTGGAAACCACGTATATTACATTCATTTTTTCTCTTGTCTTTACTTTACTTTGACATTGTTCAAATACTGTGAGGGCCCTCATCATGCAGGTGTTCTTATCACCCCATGGATAACATAGCATCGTCATGCAGGTATTACCCCATGGATAAGATCATATCGTCATGCAGGTGTCCTTTGCACCCCATGGATAAATGGCCATCATCACGCGGGTATTTGCACCTCGTGGATAAACTATCATCATCATGCGGGTATTTGTACCCCATGGATAACACCCATGAACACAATCAATATGCATTACTTCATTCTTACTTCATTTCTTTACTTTGAGATTGATACCATTACTTGTGAAAGATTGATACATTCATTTGACATAACATTTGGAAGCTTTGGAACCATAACCAAAATAAACTACATGTGAATAAACTTTATGGGAAACATAACACCATTGAAGCCATTGGACAATCATTATGGAACAAGAGACATGAGTATGACTACTATTGGAGTATCGCAACATAACCTTCTTGGGCTTTTTGGAACATTTTGGAACATTAACCATGAATATGAGACATGAGATTCACCATTGCTCAATGAGTAAGAAATATATGACAATGACCATTGATAAGTGCATATGGGATACCTTAGTACATTTCGGAATAGAACTAGTGAAATGTCAATGTGAACACTATTGGCCGTAGAAAGATACGGACAAAGTAACCTTACATACCTTGGATTCACAATACAAATATACCACCTTCGATGCGTATGCAATAATCCCTCTCCTTCTTTATGTGTCACTCTACAACATAAATACATAACGAACTTCACATTAACCACCAATTACTTTACAAATGCATACTATGTCAATGAGTTACATGTTTGCCTTTAAACATGTCATTTCCTCTTGACAAAACCATTGATCATACTATTATTCCAAAAATTCCATAATATTCCCAACATTGACCAATACATGAAAATTAATACATTTCACTACAATACTTCTCCTTTACACTTTCTTATCCATAACACATCACAAATAAACCATCAAAGCACCTTAATACAACTCATAACACATATCGGCCAAAATCCCATAATTTCCACTTTTAGACAAGAACAAGTTTAAGGCCAAAAATAACACCATACATGTTCATATTTGGTCCATACCATGCTTTTTCATCAAAGGCACAAGGCCTAATTCAAGTTCAAATTACCAAGATGACACATCTTTCACCAAAGGCAAAATACACTATTCACCACCTTGCCAACACATCTAGCATAATATACATAATCTTCCATGCATATAATATGTTAATCCATGAAAATAAACACTTACCAAAGCTTGGAATAGGATGATCTTTGCCAAAGAGTCCAAAGGATATTTTGCTTTAGGGTTTGGAAGAGTAAAGAAATGTTTGTGGAAAATATCCAAAAGTTGTGAGAGCTTTGTATGATTAAAATCTGATTTTGGTGGCTTTTATGGACTTCAAGTCATCCTTATAAACACTTGGCACTAAATGATATGTGCACTTGGTCACATATTGGAAGAATGGGTCATTTTTGCCTTTGGGCCAATTCTTTTATTTCATTTTGGGCCTAACTTTGGGCCCAATAACTCATATCCATGTAACCCATGAAATTTCATGTATTATTCACCATATCTCTCATGTTTCCCTAATTCCATAAGGTCACGACTATATTCGTTTAAACAATTCTCATTCGTCCTTTCGATCGCAAAACTAGACATTCTAGTCGCCCTTGGTTTCATTGGACATTTTGGATCACTATTCACATTTCATGATTTGATCATGTAGGAGTATGTAGGAGTATATTGAAGTGTTTGAACCTTTAACAATGCTCAAATAACTCCAAAGAACCAAAAGAAACCATCTAGAAAGCGTCGTAGAATTGCGTTACGAAACGACTCCGGAAGGGTCAAAAATTTGTTCCTTGCGCCACTGCTGCAAAACAAGCCAGTGGCGCAAGAAATGCACCCTCTCTGATCTCAGAGGCTTGCGCCACACCCCCTGAAACAGGGCAGTGGCGCAAGTTTCCATGTGTTGCTGAATTTTTCGGCAATTTTTCCAACACTTGCGTATCGTCCAATACCTTATCAAAGCACTATAAAATACTTACTTAGTGACCTTAATCATCAAGTAAACATGACTCCAAGTCACCAAATGAGGTTAAAATGTGTACGAGGTATTTCCCAAATGCTCCACGAAATCACAAAACACTTTCTATAAAAGGCTCGTCACATGTTCAAGGCCAAATTTCAATTTTTCTCATCTTGAACATTACCAAGTACATACTTATGATTCTCGACACCTAAGTAAACATTATTCACTATCATCGAGTAGGGTTGGGAAGGTACGGGGTGTTACATGAGCAGTGGTTACTTAAATTTTATGAAAGATTTGGTGACAAAGAAGAGGATTGTAAGTTTTGAGCCTGTTGATAATATGAACCATTATAGTGCAATAGTTTCTCGGTCTCTAATTGAGAAGAAGGAAGATCCTGGAGCTTTAATGATTCTATTTACCATTGGATCTTTCAAGTTTACTAAAGCTTTGTGTGATTTAGGCTATAGCATTAATCTGATATCGCTAGCCATTTATAGACAGTTGGGGTTGGGGTCGCCCAAACCGACTTTGATGAGACTCCTTATGGCGGATTGCACCTTGAAAAAGCATGTGGGAATTTTATGTGATGTTTTGGTGAGAGTTGTATCCTTTATCTTTCCTGCAGATTTTGTCATCCTTAACTGTGAGGTTGACTTTGAGGTTTCTATTATCTTGGGGAGGCCAATCCTTACGACTGGGCGAGCATTAGTTAATATGGAGACTTAGTAGATAAAGTTTTGGTTAAATCATGAGGAAGTGACATTAAATAAATGTCAATCCATGAATCACCCAAAGGACATGTGTGTGATCTTTGTGATTGATTCAGTTTATGAGGATGCATTGGTAGCTCCAATTGAGGAGTGTTTGGAGTCGAAGCACTTGCAGTAGTTATCATGAATTTTGAGGGTGATGATGCTGATGGGTATGATGAGATGGTGAGCATACTTTCTAGTTCGGGTCCTTACACTTTTACACCAAAAAATTTAGATCTTGATTAGAAAAATAGAGTGACTCCACCGGCTAGGCCTTCTATTAAGGAGCCTCCTATTTTAGAACTCAAAGCTTTTTTATCCCATCTTCATTATACATTCTTAAGAGCCAACAATACTTTGTTGGTTATTGTTGCAGGTTGAGGATCTAGTGTTAGTGTTGCAGAAGTTCAAGAGGGCTATTGGATAGTCCATTGCTGATATCATTGGGATTTCGCCTAGAATTTACACATAAAAAATCCAACTTGAGTCAGAGTGTATTCCTAGTATTGAGCATAAATGAAGACTTAATCCTCTTATATAAGAGGTAGTTAAGAAGGAGATTATCAATTGGTTGGATGCTAGTGCGGTTTACCCTATTACAAACAATAAATGGGTGAGCCCGATTCAATGTGTGCCAAAAAAAGGTGGAATCATTGTGGTTCCAAATGAAAAGAATGAGCTTATTCCATCTGGTCACTGTTTGGAGAGTTTGCATAGATTATAAGAAGTTGAATATATTGACTAAAAAGGATCACTATTTGATGCCTTTCATGGACCAGATGTTAGATCGTCATGCTTGTAGAGGATGGTATTGTTATCTTGATGGTTATTTCGGCTACAATCAGATTTTGGTTGCTCCTGAAGACAAAAAGAAGACAACTTTCACTTGTCTATATGGGACGCTTGCATTTAAGAGAATGTCTTTCGGTTTGTGTAATGCACAAGTGACCTTTCAACGTTGCATAATGTCTATCTTTTTTTATATGGTGGAAGACACTATTGAGGTATTTATGGATGACTTCTCAATGGTTGGTGATACGTTCAAAGATTACTTGGCTCATCTGGCTAGTGTATTAAGGAGATATAAGTATTGCAATTTGGTATTGGATTAGGAAAAGTGTCATTTCATGGTCAAAGAATGAATAGTTCTTGGTCACACGATTTCAAACAAAGGGATTGAGGTTGACAAGGCGAAGATTGAGGTGATTGAAAAATTGCCTCCACCAATTTCTATAAAGGTTATTCGGAACTTTTTAGGGCATGTTGGGTTTTATCGTAGATTCATCAAGGATTTCCCTAAAATTGGACATCCCTTATGCAAGTTGTTGGAGAAGGAGGTGAAGTTCGTTTTTGATGATGAATGCCTAAAAGCATTTGAGTGTCTGAAAGAACAGTTGATTTCAACCCCTATTATTGTGTCACCTTACTGGTCTATGCCATTTGAGGTTATGTGTGATGCTAGTGGTGTGGCGCTAGGAGCAGTCCTAGGCTAAAGATGAGAGAATATTCTACATCTGATCTATTATGCTAGCAAGGAACTTAATCCTGCTTATAAAAATTATACTGTGATTGAACAAGATTTGCTTGTTGTGGTATTTGCTTTTGAAAAATTTCAATTTTATTTGGTTGGCACAAAAGTGATTGTTCATACTGACCATGCAGCACTTAGGTACCTTATGCAAAAAAGGATGCAAAATTAAGGTTGATTCATTGGGTACATCTGTTACAGGAATTTGACTTTGAGTCAAAGATCGAAAGGGGACTGAAAATCAAGTGGCTGACCACTTATCATGACTTGAAGAAGAGGCAATGCTGAAGTTGAGGGATGAGCTTTAAATAAATGACACTTTTCCATATGAACAGGTATTAGACGCATCCCACGACTTGATTTGGTTTGCAAATTTTGCCAATTATTTGGTGAGAATTGTGGTGCCCGAGGATCTATCATTTCAGCAGAAGAAGAAGTTTATGCATGATGTATGGAAATTCTACTGGGATGAGCCATACTTTTTCTGGATTTGTGCAAACAAACTAATTCGTAGATGTGTTCCTAAGGTAGAGATGATGAGTATTCTAGAGGCATGTCATTCTTCACCAATTGAGGGTCCTTATAGTGGTGCGCGGACTGCACATAAGATCTTGTAATATGGGTACTACTAGCCCACCATTTATAGAGATGTAGATTATGCAAGGGCTTGTGACTAATGCCAAAGACAAGGAAACATCTCGTGAAGGCAAAAGGTTCAAATGACCACAATACTAGAGCTTGAGTTATTTGATGTATGGGGCATTAATTTCATGGTCCCCTTTGTGAACTCATATGGTATGAAGTATATTCTGGTTGCGATCGATTACATTTCAAAGTTGGTGGAAGCAATTGCTCTTCTAAACGTTAAAGGGAAGAGTGTGACAACATTTTTGAGGAAAAACATATTCTCTAGATTTGGGACACCAAGGGCAATCATTAGTGATGGGGGCTCACATTTTTGCAATCGTCTATTTAAATCCCTTCTTGAAAAATATGGTGTGAAACATAAGGTGGAAACACCCTACTATCCGTAATCAAGTGGGTAAGTTGAGGCCTCCAATCATTAGATCAAGTCCATTTTGGCAAAGACTGTGAATGACAATTGAATAGAGTGGGTTAGAAAGTTGGATGATGCATTATGGGCTTACCAAACAGCATTAAAGACTCCTATTGGTGCTTCACCATATCAGCTTATGCATAGTAAGGCATGCCACTTGCCTGTTGAACTTGAGCATAAGGCATTGTGGGCATTAAAGAGGTTAAATCTGGAGTAGAGTGATGCGGCTAAATTTAGACTTGAGTAGCTGAATAAAATGAATGAGTTCTGTCTTAGAGCATATGAAATTTCAGCTTTGTATAAGGAAAAGATGAAGTCATACCATGACCGGAAGATTGAAAAGAGAGAGTTCACTGCCAGTGATATGGTTCTGTTGCTTGAATCCAAGCTTCACTTGTTTCCTAGCAAGTTGAAGTCAAAATAGAGGGGGTCGTATCGAGTGGTGACAGTGTTTCCATATGGTGCAATTGAGCTTGAAAATAGTGAGGTCCAAAATTTTAAAGAAAATAGACAAAAGGCAAAGCACTATTGTAGAGATGTTGAAGAGGTCAAGGTGGTATGTGAGGTGGATCTTGGTGGTTCTTGAGTAATCAGGCACACCCAAGTCATGCCATGACATTATATCAGGAGTTTCATAGGAGGCAAACCATGGGTTAGTTTGGTGAAGGCTAAATAGACAAACTAGACACGTCGTACAGCGATGTTAAATCAAGTGTTGCTTGGAAGGAAACCTAAGGATTTTATACTTATTTTATTTATAGGGTAACGTCTGCTAAGTGTGCAGGGATAACGCAGAAAGGAACATGGGAACTGGAACAAAAATAGAACCCACGAAGCATTGGACGATCGTTGAAAGTTCCAACAATCGTGGGTTCTGTCGTCTGTAAGAAGTCCAGAGAATTTTACATCAGAGGCATGATCAAACAAGAGAACTAAGAGCAAATACACTAGAGTCTAACCCTGATGTTGAGAATTCGACTGCTCCCTCCCAAACTTGTTTACTCCCTCAGTGCTTGAACTCATCATTATTACAAGAATTTACACTCTCTGCATAGTAAGTTTCCTTCTCATTTGTTAGAATTGTGCATTATAAGAAAAAAAATTAAAAGAGAAGTTAAAGCAATGCATACCTTATAGAGTGAAAGGACAAATACCAAATTGAGTTTAGAGGAAGTTGGGTAACTAAAAGAAGTGTATAATATGCATAGTGAGGTCGTTTGAGTGATGGGTGTGATCAAGGTGAAGTCAGAGTATCCTTAGTGTTAAATAGGGTCAAACTCTTATGTTTTTAAACTGGTTTGATGTCAATACAAACTCAATGACACAACCAACGATCATCGTATCTATGTACGATCATTGGTTGGATCACTGTGGGTGCCTGATTTTAAGGTCGCAGGAGTTCATCAGATGACCATTTCCAATGATTGTCGTATCTTGGTAAGATCATTGGTAGTAGTCATTTTATGTGATGACCTTCAAGAAATTTTGAGAGGGACTTTCTACAATTGCAAGCACGATCGTCATTTCTTACAACATTCATTTAATCGATCGTCTGTATGAAATATTGTGTACCTGTTCCTATTTTATTTTGAGACTACTTATTTTTCATATAGCTACTATGGCATCTAAATTGAACAAGAAGAAGTTGGATGAGACATTACGTAAAGAAATATCCAAGAAGTAGGCACCAAAAGACATGTCTTTGGCCTCGGAGACAGAGTTTGAAGAGTCTAGTGGTTTATGAGGTTGAATACTCCTCGAGCAGTGCTTATTATCAACATGAGCCTCAAACCACTAGGTCAAAATATGCTAAGGCTAAGGTTGCACCTTCCACAACATTGGTGCCCGCGGCTACTCCTATCGAGCCTTTCCAGTCTGAAAAAGAGAGGCCAAGCTTCAAACCCAAATGAGGGTGAACCAAAGTCTGCCAAAGATGATGATTTCCTTTGAGGAAGAGGATTTTACGGACGGTTCTAGTAGTGCTAATCCAAAATCTTTTAAAGGTGTTGTTGCTGGAAACCCTTAAAGTCGGGAGGACCTGAGGCGAAGGGGAGTCCTAAAGTCTCGGGACTACTATAATGATGGGATAACCCTAATTAATAAAGGGAACCAAAATCAAAGTATTCAAGAAGAACACCACATGCTACCCAGGGCACTACAAAGAGTTCCAAAATTGAATCGGGTTTTTGAAAAATATAAGCATAGTTGGATAACAAAACAAGTGGGTAACTATGGGACTGAGTTGGTAAGAGAGTTTCATGCCAACTATATAGAGATGATTGAAAACATGACTTTTTCAAGGAAGAAGAAAGATATGAGAAAGCATCCAAGATTAGACAAGGTGATAGTATGGGGTATAGAAATTGATATCTTGGAGAAGGCTATTTCAAGAGCATTATTTGGTGAAGATTTTGAATCAACAGCTGAAACTTTGAAATATGACTATTCGATGCTGGAGTTAAAAAGAAACTGAGTACTGATGATAACTTGATGCACTACAAGTGCTTTAATGGCCATATTGCGGAAGCTAAGAAAGAGGCGGAATGGGTTAATGGTGCAACAATCTATAAGCGCACATTGAGCTTCACTGCCAAGGCTTGGTGGTCTATTGTCAAGCACCATATAGCACCAATCATAAATGACAACATGCTTAGTCCTGACAAGGCAGGGATGGTAGCAGCCTTCAAAGCAGAGTTGGAGCTGAATATTCTGCGGATCATTGCGGATGAGATTCAGGAGAAAGCATTTCTTTTTCACAATACTTTACCCTTTCGAAGCTTGGTGACCTTGTTGTGTTGGAAGTCAAATATACCTTCTATTCCAGTCGTTGGTAGATTTACCCAGCTGACCAAGACTATAGACATAGCGTTGATTAAGAATTACATGAACCCACTGGCTCGAGCCCGGGTTTTTTACCAGATTTGCCCTCGCAGGTAACAGAGGGGACTGCCTCTACTACAGGGATTCCGGCTTCCGAAGCCAGTGCTACTTTATCTTCTACATAGCAACCCACCAAAACATCAAGTGCACTTCAGTCTGTGCCTACGGGCTATACATTAATGCCCACGGCCTCCCTAGAAAAGATAATAAGAAATCAGGTTGTTCTTGATACGAGGATCAAGAAATTAGTGGACAGGGTAAAACCCTATATGGAGGATGAGATTAAGGGTGTAGTGTGGGGTATGCAGACCCATTTTGACAGCTTTGAGAGCCAAATAATGGACAAGTTGGAGAGTGTCCAGACTCCTGATTTGACCACCATCACAGCTAGGTTGGCCGAATTAAGGATAGGGGTGAAGGAGCTTTCTAAGAGGCAGTTCCCAATCACGCAGCCTCTACCACTTCCCATTATTGCTGATTTTGATATTGATGTTCAAGGATTCTATACCCAAGACCCGACAGATGGGGGAAATTGTAAGAAGGTAGATGAGGAGCTAGATTAGATGAGTGATGATGTGCAGACTCATAAAAAAATAAAGAGGAAGTATAAGGATGGGAAGAAGAGAAAAGAGAAGGAGAGCGAGAGGAATTTTGAGGTGTATATGTCAGTGAGGTCCCCATTAATGTTGATGTTGTTAATATGGAGAGTGGAGGGGGTACGGAGATCGCCCCCACGATTACATCTTTAGGTGCACTGGCCACACCGATGCCAACATGAGTGAGAGTGCCACGACCACTTCCAAGGCCACTAGGTCATGGTGGGGTTGCATTTGTGACCCTGATTGATCAGACCACGACAGGCATCTAGTGTGCCACAGGTATGTCTCTACCCTAGTTCTTTATTATTATTTTTTGTGCATTGGGGGCATTGCACAATTTCTAAGTTGGGGTAGGGGTATACCGATATTCGAGGATTTTGTTGTTGTGTTTCTTTTCCCTCGGGTGCGCTATATAGTAGAACCGACTTGTTTAAGATTTTAATTTATGTTTTTGTGTTATTTTTGTGTTGTTTGTGTAACCAAGAGAAAAATAGGAGAACTTGGTGTAGTTAGAATAAATAAAGCATGCAATCTGTGTTTTTGAAATTTTGTGTTTAAATGATTGTCACACCCCATTTTTCTCGCAAAAAGCAGGATTCGATGTGACAACTCTTTTAGGATGGTTTAAAAAAGAAGAGTCGTCACCTAGCGAATTAAGATGTGTTAGGGCACAATTCTAAACTAATTACGGTTATTTAATTAGTCTATGTCAACCAAAAATTCGAGTAAGGGTTCAAATTACCTTGAAAGGAAGGTGTAAGGCACCTTTTGAGGTCCACAAATATGGGTCCTGGCTGAATCCATATATTACGTGGGGGATTTTACATGATAAGCAAAATAAATTATTTTATTAATCTAAAATCAACTAAGTGATTAAATAAAGAATACTTTCAACTAGTGTGCATATCGTACAAAGAATGAAAAATACAAGAGATGTGAGACTGAGCTTTTGTGACATGCAAATAATAAGTGAAAAGTACCATAATTTGTGTATTCTTCGTCTTCTTCGGATTACAGACTCTGGTGAACTCCTTTTCTTTGTAGTATATCCAGTAAATAAAACATGCAAGCTTAAATCGAAATAATAATAAACTACAAATAATGAGAGACATGTTAGTAAGATGTGCCACCTTAATTTGATGGAAAATTTAATGTAAAAGATAATCAAATTGACAACACATAAAGTTAAAATTGAGAGGGAGAGAGAGAGAGTCAGATCAAGTATGACAAGGCTGAAACGGGCCCAATGCGATGTTACTCTCTCTATTCCAATATTTTTGTCGACTCTCTTAAACGCCTTAAGACAAGACGAAAGAAATTCTTAAAGAAATTCGCGTTCACTCCTCCATTCCGCTGTGGTTGAACTCTAAGTGACGCCATTCGATTGTGATATACATGTAACAAAAATTCAAAAAAATTGAGAGTATGTCTGTTCGTATGATCCATAGGATTTGAAATAAATTTGTATTCCATATCGCTCCTCTCACAATTGATTAAATTATTTGACGAGGTTATAAATTTTCTATTTTCGGAACATACCATAGTTTAACCCACAACAAATCTAGTATTCGATAACAATTTGCTAAATCAGATCACTAATTATAAAGCTAACATTTAAAGAATTGCACTTATTAACTTATTAGATTAATAACAGAATACTAATCATAGCAAACTAACAAATTAAAATACTAGTGTACAAACATTTTATGGGACTTTTTAAGATTTTGCCTTTTTTAAAAAATGTTAAAACTTTGCACCTTTTAGCCCAACCAAACTGAAACTTTTTAAAAAAAAATTAAAATTAAAATTAAACAACTCCTTAATGGCAAACATATAGAAATGCAAGTGGATTAACATTTGATATTAAATCAACCAACAATAAGAAAAACTCATAGCAAAAGGAATATTAAAGAAATTAAGGGTAAAAGGAGAATAAACCTCATGAAAAGTAATTTTTTTCCTACTAGTGATCCTTAACTTATTCCTAGTATACTATAAAGAATGAAAATTGTTGTGGCCTACCTCACATGCAAGTGTACGTGATTGTGCAAGTAATACAGTGGCTCTTCGTGGGCCGAATATCGATCCTACAGGGACTTTTGTTTAACCAGCGATCTAATTCAAGTGTTACCATTCAAGTTAAACAAGTGTTATTTGTAACCAAGAGAGATTTAGTTTTGTATAACTACAAAACAGAAATAACAACGATAAGTAAATTGGATTGTAAACAATATACGGAGAGTTCCAGGGTTGAGGCAATTACTTCACATTCATGCCTAACTATGGTTCCTAGCCGGTGGTAGTGTTTATAGTGATTGTTGATCTACGGGGTTGATATTCAATTTGGGAATGGTCATAATCTAAGTATCCTACCCAAATTAATCTCATAACTACCTCATTGAGAAGTGATATAAGTCTTCACTTTGGATGCATTAAACTATCTTCCCGTTTCATTAACCAAGTGGGGCGTTTAGATATATTGCTATCCTAACCGCAAATCATTCTTCAACAATCAATATATAACCATTAAAGACATTATCCACACTCCTTACATTCTTCATTACATCTCTCCACTCCTATGTTCAATTCGTTTTGAGACTAAGATTTATCCTAAAGTTCATGACGCTTTAGAATAGTAAAACAAGAATGCAAGAACAATCACGACTTGATAAACGAATAAACCAACTATAAAACCATAATTAAACAATCATGTTGTAGCCTCAACCCTAGAATGAGGGCATTTATCCACTCATATTCATACAAACAATCTCCATAAAAGATCTCATCAATCAAAATTACAAGAAAGAAAAGTAAAGGAAGAAAGAACCCTAGTTTAAACCTTCCTTGCCTTCTCCTCCTCTCTAATTCGTGTGTCTTCCAAGGAATTTCAAAAGATGTGAATAATTATGGCTAGGTACTCCTTTTATAGTTATTTGGGAAGTACTTAAGCTGCTCCACACATATATCATGAATTTACCACTTTGCCCTTACTTAAACCAAGTCAAAATCTAACTTTTGGGCCGCAGTGGAAGAGGGTGCGGCGCACAAGACATCGCGCGCTTGAGGACGACACGAGGCCAACGCACGCATGATCCAATGACCCCTTGAGATAGAAGTCATGGTTCACACCCTCTCATGCACAATGGATGGTACGGTGCATTCCTCTCCACACGCGATGGAGGGTGCGGCGTACGTCTTCCCCCGTTGTGTGGGTTTCATCTAATCTTTGCGTGCTTTCATCACTAGCTCCCGTACATCGTGTGGCTTGTTTGTAGGCTTGATTTGGCTTCCATATATTATACAATGATCCCCTAAAATATCTCAACACATACATAAGTCCATTCAATGCAATAGAACAATCCAAGTATCCTAGAACAAGCATAGCTCAAGCTAGCGACACTAGTTTCCTTATCTAAGTTCTATTTGATATTTTTGACTCTAGACTTGGTTCAAATGCAACTTTAACACTATATAAATGTACTCTAACACACAAATACACATAGACACACTTTATTACTCAACAATCACATCAAGTTATCCTCAAAACCAAGCTAATAATGACATTTAGGAGTACAAATACGCCTAAGATCCCCACCCCACACTTAAAGCCTTGTTCGTCCTCGAATAACTATTTACATTAATCACCATCAAGGAAGACTCTAACAACATCACCACAACTAAGAAACTCAAGCTAGAACTACACAGACCACATGAATAGCAAGTTCTTCATTCGACATGTCATATTGCAACTCTGAACACATGAATACTACTTCAAAACCTCCTAGCCTCAAGAATTGACTCTACCAAGTTGGAAAACTCATGCATATTACTCAAAAAAAAAGATCATATATGCCACCTATCTATCATCAAACATACGCCCTCACCTCAAGAAAGTCACTCGCATTCACTCATAAGTATGCAATCTATCGTAAGAATGGGTGTAAGAATCAAATTCCGCTCACTCTCACAAAGAATTCACATGTCACATAAGATTAACGATAAGCTTGCCCGTAGTGTAGTACTCCACTAATATTAGAATGTAAATTCTCAAGATCAAGTAGGACTTCAAGGGTTGTAATGTAGGCTAAGGGACGGGTAGGAACTATTTGGTCAAGAATAGTGACTATCTTCCCTAAGCGCTTTAATACATCACAATTTCCACTAAACTCATCTCCAACCGACCTATTTCACACCACTATCATCTTCCCAACTCTCTTTTGTTTTGCCCCATCTCTTTAAGCTAGCTTACATATATTAGGCAAGGAGTATTTGCTATCAACACATGATTCACTTTTGATCAATTTTTCTTTCCATTACATTACTCCTTACTAACAACACATAAACTTTTTAACACACTGAAAGCTATTTCCTTGGGGAATCACTTTCACTTCTTTTTTTTCAATTTCACACTCTTTAACATCTTAATTTTTTAACTAAAGCTCTTAGGAATCTTGGATCAAATTATGGTTAGTTGAAAGAAAGGGAATAAGCTGCATATAAGGCTACCAAAGAATAGGATAAAGGCTCAACGGGGTTAACTAAGATTATGCAAAAAGGGTAGATAGAGCTATCAAAGAAATGCCTATATCATCTCCTAAACTCAACATTCTTTATTTCGCTTTGCAAACACACCGGGCAACAAATGAACCTAGGTGTCAAATCAAAAATCAAGATAGATATACCAAAAATCTCACTCACACATGGCACATGTTCAAATCAAGACAGATCTCTATAGACTCTCAACCAAGCAATGGCACGAATTCAATATTAAGCCAACATCACACAAGAGTCCAACAAATGAGCCTAGGTACCTTAAAGTAGTCATTCAATTCACTAGACATGCTTCACATTCAACACCAACTTGACTCAAGTAATCATGCATAGCATCTAACAAAAGCATCTCTAAAATTAAAAATTATTCCTAAAAATCAAAAAGGATACTGGGTTCAAAAGGTATCCCCTCGGAAAAGAACCGAAAAGAAAAACCGAGGGGTGGATGAAGTGTGCTCCTAAATAAAACTAAAAATTACTAAAAGAAAATCTTTTTGTATTTTTCAAATTTTCAGAAACTAAAGAAAAAAACAAATAACCAAAAGACTCTTATAGCACACTCCACCCTAACCAAATCAAAAGATTCCCACCCCACACTTAAAATCACACTTTGTCCCTAAAGTATAAATTAAAAGTAAGGATAGAAATACTCCCTGAGGCCTCTAGGCCTAGCTAGTAGTATCATATTTATCAAACAGGTCCGGAGGACCCCACACTCAGTTTTTGTCATACTCCTTAGCTAAGATCTCGGGTACTCACACTTCTCCTAATTTGCAAAACAAAACAAACAAAATAAAAACAAAGGTGATACTAAATAAAAACCAAAAAGTAAAAATACTAACTTAACTTGGGTTGCCTCCCAAGCAGCTCCTGATTTAATATCGCGACACGACTCAAATCACAACTCTCATCCACAGTCTCTCATCCTCTTCCTCATACTCGGAGACCATAGTTTCCTTCTTTTTTGACCTTTCAAATGTTCACAATTGAGGTCTGCAACATTTTTTGCCCCCATCTTTTCATGATACCTCAAGTCGTGGGGATTTATGCTCATTGTTCGATTCAGGCAACTTCATGAGAATGTCTGAAGAGGTAATTGGTGGTTTTTACTCTGCCACCCCACACTCATCCACTTCCATAGTTGTGATCATGCATAGATCTCTATAGTGTGAGGGTGTGTTGAGTATTTTGTACACTCTGAAGACCACATCTTCATCATTCAATCTCATCTTGAGAGTGTCTTCTCTCACATCTATCAATGCTCCACCAGTAGCCAAGAATGGGTGCCCCAATACGATTGGTACCCTGTCATCTGCATCATAATCAAGAACAATAAAATCTACAGGAATAATGAACTTACCAACCTTAATGAGAACATCTTCTGTGATTTCTTCGGGCTTCACTTTAGTTCTGTCTGCTATTTGTAGAATCACCGTGGAGGGTCTTAGCTTACCCAAACCAAGAGTATTGAAAAATGAAAGGGGAATCACATTGATGCTTTCCCCCAAATCATTCAAGTCATGGACCACATCACTTTCATTAATTTTTATGGAGAGGATGAAACTCCCACGGTCCTTGAGCTTTTTGGGCATCTTGCTCATGACCACAGAACTGCACTCTTCAGTAAGTGCCATCGTCTTAATATCACCAAGCCTCCTTTTATTCATCACCACATCTTTCACGTACTTAGCATACTTTGGCATTCCCTGTAACACATCTACAAGAGGAAGGTTAATGTGAAGCTCTCTGAACGTGTCAAAGAACTTCTTGAAACAAGCATCTTCCCTTTCTTTATTGAATTTTCAAGGGAAAGGTGGTGGTGATCTGTTTCAAGGTTGCTCAACCGGCTTATCCTTTGGGTACTCAGACTTTCCCTTTTCATTGGCAATTTTAGGCTCAACGTGCTTTTCTATCTGCTTGGGTGTGATCAATTCAGCTTGCACCTCATGATTTTTCTTTGGATGTTCATTACCCAAATCTTTACCGCTCCTCAATGTGATTGCCATAACTTGCTTAGGAACTTGCTCTGTATCACTCGGTAGATCCCCTTGAGGTCTGGAATTTTGCGCCTGAGCTAACTGACCCATTTGTATCTCCAAGTTCTTTTGGAAAAGTTGCTGATTTTTGATTTCTACAGTTATATGTTCTTGGTTAGCCATAATCTTTTTCAGAGTCTCTTCTATACTATTGGTTTGTGTGTTCATTTGCATACCTTGCTGCTGCTGAAACTGCTGAGATTGGGCTTGATTATTGCCCCAAGAGTAGTTGGGTTAAGCCTGCCAATTGCGGCTATAGGCGTTACTATAAGTTTGATTGCCTCTCTGTGCATTACCACAAAATTTACAGACTCTGGATTTGCTGCAAAATAGTCTGAAGAGTGACCACTATTACCATAAGTTTTATACCAAGTCTGAACCTATTGCACTGCATTAACCTGCGCCTAAGGTTGAGCCACACTCAATTTGCTAAATTGGGCCATCATCTGATTTTGAAAACTGGACAACTGTGTAGCTAACACTGTGAGACCGTCTACCTCAATCACACCTGTAGGTTTTTTCACCATGCTTCTAGACATATCACTATTTCAGTCTGGATTACCTTGTGCAATTCTATTTAGGAGAGTGTATAGCTCATCATAAGTTTTCTCCAAGGCTTGACCTCCTGCAGCTGAATATAGCAAAATTTTTGTATTGTGGTCAAGGCCTTCAACAAAAGTGTGAGCCACTACCTCATTGGTTTGTTGGTGATGCAGGCAATCTCTGAGAAGTGACTTGAATCTTTCCGATGCATGATAGAGATTCTCGTCTGGCTTCTGCTTGAAACTCAGAATCTCACTCCTTAACCTTGCAGTTTTGCCTGATGAGAAGAATCGAATAAGGAACTTTTTCTCTAAATCATCCCAAGTTGTGATTGAGTTTGAAAGTTCTGCCTTCAACCATTTCTTTGTTTCTCCAAAAAGTAAGAATGGGAAAAGTGTGAGCCTCACATAGTTTATGGAGACTACAGCGGGAATAAAACTATCACTAATCTCCAAAAAATTTTGAAGATGGACCTATGGATCCTCATGTGACAAGCTTGTGAACTGCCCGATTGTGTGTAATAATTTCACCATGTTCTGCTTCAGCTCAAATATGCCTCCTGCGGCTGTCTTTTGAATACAGGAGGTCATAGTAGTTGCGAGTGGGATTGCCACTTCGTGTACTGTCCTGCGGGCTGGTTGTTCTTCAGCCATTATTGCAAGAACGGACTCATCTTACTGAACTTGCACCAAAAACTTGTTCCTGCAAATTCAGTAGCTAAGACCAAGTTGATAACACATATCAAACAAAATAGTAAAACTGAAAATTAGAATGCTGCTAATTTTCAAGTCCCCGACAACAGCGCCAAAAACTTGTTGAGGCCTACCATACATGCAAGTGTACATGGTCGTGTAAGTAATACAGTGGCTCTTCGTGAGTCTAATATTGATCCCACAAGAACTTGTGTTTAATAAGAGATCTAATTCAAGTGTTACTATTCAAGTTAAACAAGTGTGATTTGTAACCAAGAGAGATTTAGTTTTGTATAACTACAAAATAGAAATAACAATGATAAGTAAATTGGATTGTAAACAATATAGAGAGAGTTTCAGGGTTGAGGCAATTACTTCACATTCATGCCTAACTATGGTTCCTAGCCGGTGGTAGTGTTTATAGTGATTGTTGATCTACAGGATTGATATTTAACTTGGGAATGGTCATAATCTAAGTATCCTACCCAAATTAATCTCATAACTACCTCATTGAGAAGTGATATAAGTCTTCACTTTGGATACATTAAACTATCTTCCCGTTTCATTAACCAAGTGGGGCGTTTAGATATATTGCTATCCTAACCGCAAATCATTCTTCAACCATCAATATATAATCATTAAAGACATTATCCACACTCCTTACAATCTTCATTACATCTCTCCACTCCTATGTTCAATTCGTTTTGAGACTAAGATTTATCCTAAAGTTCATGACGCTTTAGAATAGTAAAACAAGAATGCAAGAACAATCACATGACTTGATAAACGAATAAACCAACTATAAAACCATAATTAAACAATCATGTTGTAGCCTCAACCCTAGAATGAGGGCATTTATCCACTCATATTCATACAAACAATCTCCATAAAAGATCTCATCAATCAAAATTACAAGAAAGAAAAGTAAAGGAAGAAAGAACCCTAGTTTAAACCTTCCTTGCCTTCTCCTCCTCTCCAATTCGTGTGTCTTCCAAGGGATTTTAAAAGATGTAAATAATTGTGTCTAGGTACTCCTTTTATAGTGCTTTGGAACGTCCTTAATCTGCTCCACATGTATCCCATGAATTTACCATTTTGCCCTTACTTAAACCAAGTCAAAATCTAGCTTTTGGGCCGCAGTGGAAGAGGGTGCAGCGCACAAGCCATCGTGCGCTTGAGGAGGTTCTATGTGAGGCAAACGCGCACATGATCTAGTGACCCATCGCGACAGGAGGCATGGTGTACAACCTATCATGCGCTATGGAGGGTACGACACATGCTTCTCCCCATGCGTTGGAGGGTGCGACGTACTCCTTCCCCCATTGTATGTGGGTTTCATTCAATCTTCGTGTGCTTTTATCACTAGCCCCCATACATTGTATGGCTTATTTGTAGGCTTTATTTGGCTTCCATAGCTCATCAATGATCCCCTACAACATCTCAACACACACATAAGTCCATTGAATGCAATAGAACAAATCCAAGTATACTAGAATAAGCATAGCTCAAGCTAGCAACACTAGTTTCCTTATCTAAGTTCTATTTGATCTTTTTGACTCTAGACTTGGTTCAAATGCACCTTGAACACTATAAACATGTACTCTAACACGCAAATACACATATACACACCTTAATTCCACAATAAGAACATCAAGTTTTCCTCAAAACTAATCTACAAGCTCATAGATAATGACATTTAGGAATACAAATACGCCTAAGATCAAAAAGAACGGGACAAAATAGTTAAGCAATCAACTTTGAACAATATATATAAACTAGTAGGTAAACATATAAGTATTATGTGAACGACCAGTGAGCAAATAACAGGGCATGCATCGTTCCACATTGAGTAAAGCCACTAAGTTAGAGATTATATTTTAAAAGGATAGGGTAGACCTTATATGCCAATATTCGATCAGTTATGTCTGCCTCAAGAATCCTCAGACTTCGAAAATAGGTGTGTAGCACAACAAGAACTGAATCGCCGAAAGCTAAGAGCAAAATTTTGAACCAGAACACAATTAACCTAATCGACAGATCGAGAGTAGAATAAGAACAAATCTAAAGCTCTTATGGTGTTAATGGAGTTTTGCTGGTCATTTTTTGGTGGCTTGATGTTGATACTATGATGGGTCAGAGTTATGTTGATACTAAGTATTAGTAATTGTTTGATAATGTTACTTTTCTTTTCACTATATACTCTTAATTAACTATAATAATAACCAATAAATGCTCTGGTTTATTGGGAATGTGAGGCACTTTATGAATTTCAAATTGTGAACATATTTATTTTTGGGATATCATCAGTTACATTTAGTAGACCTATGGTTGTACTCGCTTCGTTCAAAATTAGTTGTTACTTATTTTCTTAATGAATTTTCATTTTTACTTGTCAATTTTGATATATCAAAAAAAGATAATTATTTTTTCATGGTTTACCCATAACATTAATTACTTATTCTTTAATTATTTTCTAATATATATTACTAAACATTAATTAATAAGGATAATATGGTAAAATCACTATGTCAATCATTATTTTTTTAATGAATGTGTCAAGTCAAAAAGTTACAAATAGTTTTGAATGGATGAAGTATAAAAAGATCAACCCACTAAACATGAAGCATCTGAAAAGGGCAGCATATAGAGGCAGCTAAAAAGGAGAAATTTTGATGCATTTTTATAGTCTCATATTTAGTAATGTCCAAACTCTTGCTCTATAAAATTATTTGTTTAATTTCGTATATATTATACTTTCTGTACACTCGCCACAATCGCATATACTGATCCTTTCAATTGTTTATGTAGGTTATGAGAAAAAAAAGAACTAATAAGATTCACCTAATATGACAATTAAATTTCTGGTAAGTTTAAATTTTTTATTAGTTTTAGTCGTAAGTCAAATCATTTGATGCTCACACGTTTTCTCGTAAGAGGACAATGAATACCGCCTCTAGAGAAGTAAATAAGGTTTTTTTTTTTTTTTTTTTGCTTTAAGTAAATAAGTTTTTTTTTTTATTGTTTGAGTCGGTTGAATATATAGAAACTATATTACGATCTTTTCTTTCTTGTGTAGCCACACAAATTTTTTTTGTTGTTGAATTTAGATAATCACAAAATTCCTGCATCATATGTTAATAACTAGTGAATATCGATAATCGTTCGAATCAAAATCAAGCAATTTAACACAAATAATTTTATGAATGAAACAACTTTTATTAATTGTTAAATATAATACAACATGTGAAAAGTTATGTTTTTTAATTTAATAGCGTACATAAAAGAAATAACCTTTATAAATAAATTCTCTTTATTACTGCTAGTATATTTCTTTTCATCTTTTTTATCTTTTCGCTAAACACATGACAAGTAAGTTAAATTTATTTTGAATCTTTTTTATTTTTTTAATAACGATTTTATATTTTTAGTCAAAATGAATTACATATCACTTAAAAATAACAGGTTTCTCGAAATGTTAGACAAATGCAATAATGTCCATATTGTTATGAAAAATTAGCTAGTGCGAAAGTCCACTATTCCAGACATTTATCCTCAACTACTCTTCACTATTGTTAGTACAAAATTTTAAACTTCCATAGCTTTTTTTCATGATCTTTCCCCATAACATTCATGATTGATATCATATTTATTACTTACCTTCTGTATGTCTTTATATTAACACTATAAATAAAGATATAAGAGTTCATATTATAGACACTTGGAAGAATAAGAAAACTATTATCTCTTGTCTTTCCATATTTCTTATTTATTTTATTATTTATTTGCTCTTATTTTATGACACATTATCAGCACAAGTTTCTAAATTCGTTTCAATATCATCCCTGAATTGAGTTTGATTTGATTTTGTAATCAGTGACCAATTTGTTGCCCGAGACTCAAGAGACAACAACTTCTAATTATTTAAAGCATACGACCTTCTAATCATTTGCTTCTGTTAGCAGTAGCTCTTATTTCTCTTATGAAATGAGAACACCTGGAAACTATTTCCCGTACAGGTCAGAAAATAAAATTTGTATTATTTGTATATGATTTAAATTATTCTTGTACTTCAATAATTTTTTGGGGGTGTAGGTATAGAAGACTGCAGTGTTAAAGACACACATAGTTTTTTGTTATATTCAATGTATTTCATATATTTTGTTGAAAATTAATTCAATTAGGTAAATAATTTTAAAGGCTGGAAGTTGAGTATCATATTTCACTTTGACTTATTATGCCATTAGCTAAGGGTTGGATAATGAATTCAAATTTCACCACATGAAGAGAGTAACACATCGAATTTGAGTTCTGCTATACTAAAACAACAACAATAAAATTATACTAGCATAGTTCCACAAATAGAATTTGAAGAGAGTAGAATTTATGTAGATCTTAAGATATTGAGTTCAAGTCTCATCGAATTATGTCCTAATACATATACTTTCAGACTTGAATTATAATGTTTTCTATATCTAGGTGTCGTTTGGTTGGAAACAAGTTATTTCGAAATAATTAATCCTGGGGTTAGATATCTTGGTATTAATTATCTCACTATATATATAGGATAATTTATCCTATTATTATGATATAAATAGTAAGATAAATAATTTCGGGACTAATTAATACCTTTAATCAAATATATGATAAAATAATCTTATATTTTATTTTGAGATTATTATATCTTATATTTCATATCTTATATTAAATAACTTTTAGGATTAAAATTTGAGATATCTAATTAAGGATGAATAGATTCGCACCATTACCTTGATGGTGCAAAATTAGCATATAACCAAAAAAAAAAAGAAGTATTAATTTGGGAGAAAGACAATTTTGGTGGCTAAAAATGGTTGTAAAGAGCATATAATTAGTATACAAATCCTTGTAACAATTGTCCCCCAACCCCCCAAAAAGTCTAAACAATGGGCTCGTTCGAAATTGAGCCCGTTTTCGGGTATATACACTCACCCCCAGCGCACGATAGCCTTGCCTCTTCATTGTTCATTTGCCCTATGAGCTTTATCTTCCTTTTTCTCCCCCAAAAATAACAACAACAATCCCTAATTCACCGACGAAATCGGATCGAAAATCGTCGAATTTTCCAGATCCGGAAACTGTTCGTTTTGTTTTCTAAGAATCCAGCTCTTTTTTTGGCATTTCAATTGATTCAGGTAATTTTTACTAATTTTTCCTCTTTTTTTCAAAGTTTTTTGCTCTCTTTTCGGATTAGATTTTGCCTTGTGTGAATTTTTTGTATTTGCATTCGAATTGGATCGATACGGGTAATTTTTTACTATTTTTTCTTCAAAATTTTCCGTTTTTTTTTTCCGATTAGATTTTTGCCTTGTATGGTTTTTCGGATTTGCATTCGAATTTCACTTGATCCGGAAGCAAGTCGTTTTGTTCTCTAAGAATCCAGCTCTTTTTTTCGGATTTTACTTGATTTGGTAAATCGATACAGGTAAATTATTACATTTTCGAAGTTTTTGCTTTTTTTTTTTTTTGGTGATTAGATTTTGCCTTGTATGATTTTTTGGGTTTGAATTCGAATTGGATCGATACAGCTAAATTTTTTTTACTATTCTTTTCATTATTCTTTCATAGTTTTTAGCTTTTTTTATAATTAGATTTTGTTTTGTATGATTTTTGGATTTGCATTCGAATTTTACTTGATTCGGTAAATCGATTCAGGTAAACTTTTAATATTTTTTTCCAACTTTTCTTCAAAGTTTTCCATTTTTTCTGATTAGATTTTGCGTTGTATAATTTTTGGATTGAAGATTAAGATAGATGTGGTTAGGTTTTTTTTTTTCACCCATTCGACTATTTTCCTTAAAAGAAGATTATTTTTGATGAATAAGGATTAAGAAATCTTGTAACTTTTGGTGTGTCTTGTGAATTGGCTCGATACATTGAAGAGGGGACGAGTGTAAAAGAGAATTCTCAAGTAGATTGTTCATGTTCTTCTGATTTTTTTTGGTGAAGATCTGATCTTTGTGAGCTGTTTGGGCGAACTTTCTAAAAATTTGGTGCAAAATAAGAATGTTTGGATAGTTGTAGCTCTTTTGAAGTAGATTGGTTCATGTTTTTCTGATTTTTGTGTCAAGATCTGATCTTTGTGAGACGTTTGAGCAAACATTTTAATAGATTTGGTGCAAAAATATGAATGTTTGGATAGTTGTAGTTCTTCTGAAGATATGTGTGTGTTTTGTGATGGAAGAAGAAAGGTTTGCTTGGAAAACACCCTCAAATCTAATCTTACATAACGAATTGAACTTCTTTTTACTTGCGAAAACTTTTGAAAAACTGAGACAAGAAGGATCTTGGAAAAACTTTTTGCAAGATTTCAGAAAATCAAATACCAATTCATTTATTTGGTTTGTTGTCTCCTAATTGAATATTGTTCCCTATGTATCAATCTTTATATTTGGTGAAACTTTGTTTGTTAACTCTCCTGGAGGAATTTGTTTTAGGTTCTTTTCTTGTTGATATTTGGTGGTGATAGCTTTCATTCTCTCTTTTATTTCAGGAATTCTACTTGGTCTTCTCTGACCTTTACAAAATCAGGTCACCCGAGTCAAGCAGCTATGTCGCGATATGAAGAAGATGTAAGCTTATTTGTCCTTTTCTGCTTCCCAGTTTTTATCTGCTGCTTTTATATCACCTTGTATGGGTAAGTGTGACTGTGAGATTTGCAAAATGGAAAATCTTTAGTTTCAGGAAAACCTTATTTGCCTTGAAAGATAAATTATTTAATATCGGAATGAAATAGACTTAAATTGGATAGAATGGATAAAAAAAAGTTCATGTAACAGATTCTTTGATTGATTCTGGAATTGGGATCGAGGCACAGTTGACTGGATACTTTTATTTGACCACTTAGTTATATTCATGCAGGAATATGACGAGTATTTGGATGAATATGAGGATGAAGGTGTAGATCAAGAAGAGGAAGAGGCTGGTGAACAGGAATATGAGGATGAAGAGCCTCAACAGCCGTCACAGGAGTTGTTAGAGTACCTGGAGCTGAGACAACGGTTGAAAGAGGATATCAGGAAACAGAGAAAGAAAGAACTAGGCGGTGGTTCTCGTGAAATTAAAAGGAGTTCTTCATCCAGGGATAAGTGAGTGCCACTAGTATGTTGATATGATACTACATGTGTTGCTCTGATTTTGTAGTTATCAATTTCACAAAATTTATTTGTTGTTACTTGCCCCACTTGTGGAATTATACTTGTTATTGTTACTTAACTCGGTCTAATAATTTATAAACAAATGATAGTAACAATGTGCTCGATCTTGTGCATAGATTTCTATTATGAACTACTACTGCATCAGTTAAGTGGAAAATATTTGGTGCATATTTTTTCCTTGGAAAAGATGGGTTTGCTCTCTCCTGTAGTATTTTAATGGAGGCATCTGTAAAGGGATTTGAGAATTGGCCTGTATTGAATCTTTTTATGCTTGTGTTAGAGGAAAATGATGTGGTTGGACAAAGAGAAGTGTGCTTCTCTTTGTACTGGTGAAACGGTGGATCATATTAGGCAAAGTTTATATTACATTTTGATTTTGAGGCTTATGGTTTTAGTCTTACCGTCTCTATTTTCCCCTGCAGTTTTGGTTCCTTCTTTGGACCTTCACAGCCTGTTATCTCCAACAGAGTAATCCAAGAAAGCAAGTCGCTATTGGAGAATCCAAATCTGGCAGCTAAAGTCATGAAATCTAGCCATTCTGTATGTATAGAATTTCAAGTGCTTGTACTGTTTTTTTTTCCTTCAATTTTATACCTATGGACGGTTTGTGCTAAAGGGGGATGAGGTGGACCTAAAATCACACGGGGGGTGTTTCGGAGGACCTACAGTTTCTTATCCACGCAGCCTTAGCTAAAGATAGACGCAATGGAAGTGAAGATCTGCTTAGCTAAAGATAGGTCTGAGCCTTTTCTAGGAGTATTTTAGTCTTGGTATAGATTTATATGCCGATAAAAATATAGAAAACTTTTAATACTAATATTATTATTATTTTACTATCATTATATATATTTAATTGATTTTTTGTTCTTTCTCTTTTATTTGGTATAGTTATTACATGAGATGAGTTTAAATGGGGAAACATAGTAATGGAGGATTCATATAGCAGACTCCAACTTGTTTGGGATAGTAATGGAGGATTCATATAGCAGACTCCCAACTTGTTTGGGACTGAGGCATAGTTGTCGATGCATCGTTGCCTCATAAAGCCCCTATAGGGCATAGTAAGGTCAACAGCTTTAGCTTCCACTTTCACACTATCAGAATGATGTAATCATAGCATTTTCCAATAGATATTTTCTGTGAGATATGCTCTGCCTGGTTGATTGAAGTCATGTTAATTGGGGCTAGTACATATCTTTTAGCACATCTATCCTTTTGGTTTCTGGTCTTGCACATTACATCTGATGCTGATCCTTGCCTTTTCAGCAGAGCAATAAGAGCGTTGCTTCAAAACCTGCTGGATCAAAAGCTTCCACCAGCAACAACCATGCACCAAAAGTCAAAACTGGGGTAATGCTTCAATCAGTGCAATTTCTATAACACTTCATTTTTCTTCTGATGAACTCGTTGTATTTTACTGACGCTTTTCGTGTCATTTGACTTTCTGTAGTTAAAAAGAAAGATCGATATGGTAAAAAATACCAGGGACTATTCATTTCTATTATCTGATGATGCTGAACTTCCTGGTCCATCAAGAGGTTCTTTAACTCAGAAAGTGTCTGCCCCTTATTGTGGTGCGCTCTTGGTCACTGTTTATTCATGTTTCTATTAATCTATCAGAACGTGCTATATTTATTGAGGAACTTATTCAGGGTTTTTGATGATATTGAAGATGCACGATTGGTTCAACGTCCAAGCGGAAAGCAGACTTCAAGTGATATTGGGAGAAAGCTTCTAGATGACCGTGAAGTGAAAAGAGGCAGCCAAATGCAACATAAAGCTGTGATTCAGAAATCGATGTCTATTAATAAACCAACTCAACCAACGTTAGACTCTAGGAAACAGTTCAGTAGCAGTAATGGAAGTGTGCCTGGGCGGTCTTTGGGGCCAAAAGGGGTGCCCCCCAGGGTTACAGGGGATCTAAATGATAAGAAATTTTCCGCACCAGGTGCCAAGAGTACTGTGTCTGCTTCCCATAGGCCAACCCCTTCAAGAGTGCAACCCGCTGTACCAAAGCAATCTTCGGTACAGAATAGGATACCGAATGAATCTGGTAAGTCAAAACAAGGGGTGCCTGTCTCCAGACCTCAGATTCAGAAACAGCAGGCCTCCTTGTCTAGACCTCAGGTAAGCTGGTATTTAGTGTTTTTTTCCTTTTCTAGGGGTCCTGTTTTTTAAGTAAATATATTTTGGCTGTTTTGTTTTGGTTGGGTGGGGGTGAGATTTTTGTTTATTCTCTATAACTTTTCGACCTTCGAGAGTTTACTGATCAAAATTTGTGTTCCTAACAGATAAAACCCCCGCCTCCTAGAAATGTAGCACGTCCCTTGGACGATAGGCGCCCAACATTTCAGCAAAGAGATGACAGGCGCCCAGCACCTCAGCAAAGAGATGACAGGCGCCCAGCACCTCAGCAAAGAGATGACTGGCGCCCAGCACCTCAGCAAAGAGATGACAGGCGCCCAGCACCTCAGCAAAGAGATGACAGGCGGCCAGCACTTCAGCAAAGAGATGACAGGCGCCCATCACTTCAGCAAAGAGATGGAAGGCACCCATCACTTCAGCAAAGGGATGACAGGCGCCAAGCACCTCAGCGAAAAGATGAAAGGCGCCCAGCACCTCAGCAAAAAGATGAGAGACATCCAGCACTTCATCGGAAAGATGATAGACGGCAAGCAAGAAAACCAATGAGATATGATGAAGAAGATGATGGAGAAGAAGCCATTAGTATGATTAGGAAGATGTTTGGGTATATATTTTTCCGTTCTTCGTTCCCTTACAAATTCATGTCTTGTTCCTTTTTTTATTTGGGAGTTCAGTCGGCATTGCATAAATTATAACATCTAGCTCTAAAACATTTAAGACTGCTAATTCCTTTAAGTTGAGGCTTAATGGGGTTTGAAAAGTTTACATCCCCTTTGCAAATTGCCTATTTGAGTAGAAATAAGTCAACTAACTATCCTATTGATACTGGATCTGTCATCAACTGAATGATTTTCTGTTCCTCTGATATGACTGTTCATTTGAAAGAGTTAGAATAGTAGGAAAACATATTATTTTTTGTTTTGGTTATTGCTTTTGTTAATGTCATCTCATCTTTTCGGCTGATTGAAGTGTTCTCTGTTTTCCAGGTATAATCCTAACAGGTACCGTGATGACGATGATGATAGTGACATGGAGGCTAATTTTGATGAGATTTTGAAGGAAGAAAGGCGAAGGTTGGTAACGTAACATGTCTTGTAGAGCAGACTTATTTTCACTCATATTTTTGGTTATATCAGTTCAACTGACGATGTTCATAGTCCTTTTTAGATCGATATATGGAAGTCATATATGCTCATGTTTGTGCATGGTACTTTAGTTTGTCAAGATAATGTATAATGGTTACTGCAGAAAAAAACAGCAAGATGAGGGATTACACAATCCTGACCTGCTTTCTTTCCTCTTTTTTTTTCTTAGTGCGAAAATAGCTAGAGAAGAGGATGAAGAAGAACTCCGGAAAATAGAAGAAGAAGAAAGGCGTGAGCGACTGAGAAAACAGGCAAAGAAGCGCAAGTTGAGCCATCAATGACAAAGATAAATTGTTTTTCCTTTGTCGATGAGCACATTTAGAAAGGTGTGTTGTAGCCTTTTTTTTTTCCGCTGGTTATAGGGCAGGATAATGATGGGGGGTTGAGCGTGGAATTGTACAGTCTCCAGCTTAGTTTTTGAATTGATGCTGTATCTATTGGTTTATTTGTTGGGGTTTATTGTCCAATTAGTTTATGAAAGAAATTCTTCTCATACTTGGCAACAATAATGGTGGCCCCAAAGCTGAATCTGGTACCCTAATCATTGGAGGGCAATGGTTAATTTAAAATATCCGAGCTTCTGAAGTTTTGCCTGTGTTGCACCAGTTAACTTCTCTTTTATTTTAGCCACTTATTGGTCTGACTAATTTGAATGTGTGGTAACTGTATATAGTAATACCAAAATATCATGTTGCAGTAATCTGCAAGGTGGCCAAGTCGGCTGTATGGGTGATCTCGCAAATGGGGGGTCGAGACTCCTTGTATGCTTTCTCGATCGAGCTTCTTGTTCCTAGTGTGGCTTCTCTTTTCTTTGTGATTGCGAGTTAGGGTGTGTTTGGTATGGACTGGAAAATATTTTCTCTAGAAAATAAGCTCCTTCAAAATAAAGAAATTGACTTCCTTTATGAAAGAAGAGAAAACAAGTTTGTAACGTCTCATACCAATTTCAAAATCACACTCCTTTCCCCCAAAACATTTTTTCCTTACGCAACCCTCAACCCCCCACCCTTTTTTTTTTCAACTTTTTTTCAAAAATTTAAATAAAATTAAATTTTTTCTTTCTAATCCCCCCCTCCTCCCCCTCACAAAATAAAAATTTAAATTTTTTTTAAAAATATTTCCTACCCCACCTACCACCACCCCCAATTTTTTTTTATATTTTTTTAAATTTTGTGTTAAATATATACAAATACTTTTAGAATTTTTTTTTTTATTTACGTATCGAATATAAAAAAATAAGTAAGAAATAATTTATTTTCTTAGAAACCTCCATACCGAACACACCCTTAATCTTTTGCGTACTTGAAGAGTGGCTTAGTATGAGTGAAAATAGAATACAGAATAAAAGGGAATAGCTTATCTGTACCACTACCAATACGAAGGAAAGCAACACGACAAAAAAGCCATTTTTGAGGACTCATTGTTTGGTTGCAAGGCAAATTTTTTTAGGTCCCTTGTGCAACTGATGCTAATTTTGAAAGGTTCTTTTTGTCTTGCAAAAAAATAAGAGTTGAAAGTTTGTAGATCTAAACATTTATTTTTGTATATCTTTTTGTGAGATAAAAAGGACCTTCACACGATTACCCCTATAGGTAAAGATCACAATTTGCAAAGCAGTTGGGAGTATTGTGTACCAAAGAAGCATCCAAAAATGAATGAATATAACAATTAAATTAGAGATAAGTACTTAGTCCCCGAATTATTGACAGTTTTAAAAACACCCCTTTATTTGACTAAGTGAATTTAAAAACACCCCTCTTATACCACGTGCGTGTATATGTGAAATTTTCTACTGATGTAGCATGCACATAGATATATATAATAAAAAAAAATTAAAAAATTTATTCTTTTTTCTTACCCCTACCCCCTATCCCCTACCCAGTACGCCAACGCCACCCCTCATCCCCACCCCTACCCCTGGGCACCCCACCCCACCCCACCCTCCTAAAAAAATAAAACTTTTTCTTACCCCGACCCCGACCTCCACACCCCTAACACCTCCCCCCTCCCTGCAAAAAAATTTAAATTTTTTTTTTCATACCCTACTATTTCCATCCTCTCAAAAAAAAAATAATTATTTTTTTTGATTTTGTGTTAGATATATACATAAATTGCTTTTAGGAAAATCTTTTCTACTTGCATATCGAACACAAGAAAATAAGTAAGATTTTCTTGCAAGTAGAAAAGATTTTCCTAAAAGCATTTATACATATCTAACACAAAATTATTTTTTGAGGGGTGGGGGTAGTGGGTTAGGAATTTCTTTTTTGCTGGGGGTGGGCTGGGGGTAGGGGTGAGGATGGGGTAAGGAAAAAATTTTAATTTTATTTTAAAAATAATTTTAAAAATTATAAATATCTAACACAAAATTAAAAAAATAAATCTTTTTTGAGGGGTAGGGATAGTGGGGTAGGAATTATTTTTTTTGCGGGGGTGGTAGGGGTGGGGATGGGGTAAATTTTTTTTTTAATTTTGTTTTAAAAATAATTTTAAAATTTAAAAAAAAAAAATTTAGAGGGGGTGGGGGTGGGATACTGCGAGGGGATGGGATGGGGTAAGAAAAAGAATTAATTTTTTTTAAAAGCAAAAAAAAAAAAATCTTATTCTCTTTTTTAATTGCTAAATTCTTAGCATTTAATTTTTTAAATATTTTTTTTCTTGACTATATATATCATGTGTATGTCATGTCAGCAGAAAATTTCACATATATGCACATGTGGTATAAAAGAAGTATTTTTAAATTTACTTAGTCAAATAAATGGTGTTTTTAAAGATGTCAATAATTCGGAGACTAAAATAATAATTTGCGTCAAATTTAAGAGTGTTTTCAATACTTATCTCATTAAACTACAACATCAGTACCAATTAGAGGATCCAGGAAATTAAAGTTTACGGGTCGGTTTCTAGCTTTTATCGTTGAATTCATTTTACTTTTTAAACTGTAAACTTAAAATTTAATTATTTTTAGTATGTACTTATTTTCAATATCAAAAATATTGAATTAGATTGGATCGCCATCATTACCGTCGAGGCTTTTCCACGCAGCCAAAGTTTTGTCTGAAACCAAAAGCTACCTAATGGGGAAATGAACATGCATGGTCCCCGTCCCTCACCCATACTAAAACACCTCTTCCCTATTGGAGGATAATAAATCATATTGAAAATTAGGGAATTATTTGATTGTTGGTTAGAGTTTTGCATGTGTTGGATATGTAGAGTTTAATTATTTATATATTATTAATTTATGAGTATTAAAGGTCGTTTGGCTATTGGTTAAGAATATAATTATTCATGTATTTATACCAACATAACTAGTTTACCATATTTTGGTAGCAACTATGTATAATTCAATACATCAAATATAATATTTGAATAAATAATTTATAATTTCGCATAACTAACATATGTATAAATTATAAATCCATCTCTTTCTATATATATTATGCAGAATGGAACATGAGAAAAGAATAGAAAGGGCATAGCAAACTTATCACAATAATACTACTCCTGGGTCCAGGAATAAAAGAAAAAGGAGAGGATAATAATGTGTAATGATCCATCTGTCTCTTATATTTTTCTCCTAGATACCCACGTGCACCTCCAATTTCATAAAATAGATTCTTGTCTAGTCTATGCCTTCATCTATGATTCTTCTTTAATTATTTGAGATTCAAATTTTATAAGCCCGTTTAATTTAATTGGCGCATAAAGAATTTGGTCCTAGATAGCAGCTCTCAATGAACTGCCTAACTTCGCACGATCTCACACACATAAAAAAAAATTACTAGTAATTTCTATGCTAGTTTTCATAAATTATTTCATTTTCCTAATTATCTGTGATTCTATTCCTCCTTCCTTTTTTTTTTTGGGGGCTTCGAGGAGGTTAAATAATATAATAGTAAAAATTACATAATATAGATAAAACAACTCCATGATTACTTCACATGATTAATGTTTAAAATAATTACTTTACATAATTAAAGGTAGTTGGAATAATTGTTAATTATGTGAGCCCTCATATACAAATGGAGCAGCATATATATTGATTTATTTTAAATTAGGCAAAGATACTCTCTCACCTAATTGGCTGTTTTTTGGCTGATTTACATTGGAAAGGAATAGATAAGGATGCTTTAAGAAGATTTCAGAAAGTTTTATCCCTATTTATGTGAAATTCCTATCCCTAAACATTCACATACGATTTCCTTTGGACTTCCTCGCCGCCTCCTTCTCCGGCGAAATTCCATGACGGCGGATCCCCCTCTTCCTCGTCCTCGTCGCCTTCCCTTCTTCTCCGGCGAAATTTCACAGATCTCATCCTTCCTCATCATATTCCCTGGCGACACATTGAAGACAAATCCCACACCCTTCTTTCTTGGGCCGTCCTTCTCCGAAGAAATCTGTATAATGAATACCTCTTCTGAAGCCATACCGCATTGTCGGCAGACCCCCCTCTCCATTGTCCTCATCGCCTTCCGAATAAATTCCACTATCGGCAGAACCCCTTCTTCATTGTCCTCATCGCCTTCCCTCCTTATCCGGCGAAATTTCACAGCTCCCCCTTTTCCTCGTCCTGGTCATATTTCACGGCAACACCTTGAAGTCAAATCCCACACCCCTCTTCCTCGTCGCCTCCTTCTCCGGTGAAATTTCATGGCGGCAGATCCCCCTCTTCATCGTCCTCGTCGCCTTCTCTGGTGACACATTGAAGACAAATCTCACGCTCTCCAGTTTGTATACATTCATACATATAATCTGAATTTATATCAATTTATACAATTGAATTTGTATCAATGGATAAATTTTCTTGGTTATATTAGTGAATTTTTATCAATGTAGAAATTTTATTAGTTGTACTTGTATCATTGAATTTGTATCAATGTATAAATATCTTGGTTGTATCAGTGAATTTTATATATTTATACATTTTGAATTTGTATATCTATACAAATAAAATATATTCTGGATATGTATATATTTATGTCTACATTTGTATTCTAGATATGGAGTATTTTCATACATTATATTAATTTTCTGTATACATGTCCTTAATTGTATATAATTGTATGAACATATGTATTCTGTATACTCATTTGATTAACTATATATGCATGTCCTTAAATTTATATTCTATATACTCATTTGATTAACTATATATACATATCCTTAAATTTATATACATGTCTTCGCACATGTATTTTTAATGTATTTTTTATATGAATTATATATACTTAAAGCCTTAAAATTCAATATTTTATTATTTTTATTCTGTATACATATACATTTAATTGTTTTATGTTTACATTTACACTCTATATATATGGATTAATTTCATAGAATGCATTGATGTTATTATATACATATACATACATACATACATATATATAAGTTGGAGAAAATATTGGATGTTGATTGCTATCCCTTTCCTTATTAATCTTTACTGTAACTGAAATAAATAGTCCCTAAATACATGTAGACACTAACCGCTGTCTATAGATTGTAATTATTGAAGTTAAACTAAGAAGTTAGTTAGGAGGGGTCTAAGTTAGTTATATCTGAAGTTTTACCTAAATAATAGTATCAGAAAGAGATAGGTATAGAATAGAAGTCCGCTCCAATTACTAAACCTGGCTCACCAATTGCAAGAATAACTGATCAAGCCGTGCCATATGTTGGGTTATGGGTCTTTTTTCTTTCCTATGTAGATACATAAAAGGAAAAATAACATAAACATACACCTTAACTGACCATATTTACACAAATTCCCACCCTTACAAAGTAATTACAAAAATTCCAACTAATTATGTATCTTCGTTGGATGTATCGAGAGCTAATTATGTATCTCGACAGACCCCAAATCAGAATAAATATATCGGGAACTAATTATGTATCTTTACAAAGGAAAAAATGTATCTTCGTTGAATGTATTATGTATCTCGATAGACCCAAAATCAAGAAAAATGTATCGGGAGCTAATTATGTATCTTTTCAAGGAAAAAATGTATCTTCGTTGGATGTATCGGGAGCTAATTATGTATCTCGACAGACCCAAAATTAGAATTTTCAGTAATTATGCAAATTATCGGGATTTTATGTAATTAAGCTCCAAACTGTCGGGATTTATGTTGTTTGCCTTAAATAAAATCCAATTTGGACCAACCCACTTTTGCCCATAAGTCCAATATTATGGGGCATATTTAAGACACTTCTAGGTCTTATTTCACCGTCCACAAAAGAGTTTTCAGGATCCAAAAGAGAGAAAGAGCGTAGATTTTCGCACCTAAATTCAGCCCTAATAGCTAACTTCAAATTGCGATTCTGGCTTCGTTTGTTGTTCGATTCAGATGATTTTTGGACAGCTTGTTCCTGTCATCTCAATATTTGATTAGGACTTGACAAAGTTGAATTTGGTGTCCCGCAACTTTAGTTTTACATCCGTGAACAGTAGCTGCATTTTTTGTGCTTTTGCTCCTTTAGTTCTCTAGTTTTTGGTGTTGTCTTTATATATATTGTTGGTTGTTGTTTGGCAATTCTTTGGTGGACATTTGGGAGGACATTATTGTAACTCTTGGTGATTATAGCGTAGGTTTTGGTCCCGTGGTTTTTTACTCTTCACACTGAAGGGTTTTCCACGTAAATCTTGGTGTCTCATATGGTTTATTTATTTTCTCTTATTATCTCTTGCTTTGGTTGATATAATTGATGCCATATCCTCATTGTTCTTGAGTTTGTTTGTTTCCTCTTGGTTCAAATTGAAAGAAAAAGTTTAGACTTAGATATTTTTTCGCTGCTATCTTGTCGTGGATTCTTTGTTAGTGACTTGTCTTTTTTAACAAAGTGGTATCAGAGCATTGGTTGTTGTTGATTGTCGATTTGAATGATGGAGGCAAATATGAGCAAGATGGTGTGTTTGAATGGTAGTAATTATCATACTTGTAAAGGCAAGATGAAAGATCTCCTATTTGTCAAGAAAATGCATTTGCATGTGTTTGCTTTTAATAAACCTCAGTCCATGATAGATGAGGATTGAGAATTTGAGCACCTACAAGTTTGTGGCTATATCAGACAATAGGCTGAAGATAATGTTAGAAACCATGTTGTGAATGAGACACATGTCAGAAATTTATGGGATAAGCTCGAGACACTTTATGCTTCGAAGATTGGCAATAACAAATTATTCCTGCTGAAACAATTGATGAATATCAGGTATAAAGAGGGCAGTCCTATTTCTGATCCTATAAATGATTTTCAGGGTGTCTTTGACCAGCTGTCCAGAATGGGTGTAAAGTTTGATGAAGAAATACAGGGGCTTAGGCTTCTTAATACTCTGCCAGACTTTTGGGAAACTCTTCGAGTTTCTTTGACTAATTTTGCTCCCAGTGGTGTTGTAACTATGGAATAAGTGTTTTCTTAAATAAAGAGATGATAAAAAGATCTCAGGCCTCATCCTCTTCAACTTCACACTCCGATGTTTTGGTTATTGAAGAAAGGGGGAGAAAAAAGTCTAGAGGTCAGAATGATAGACATAAAAGTAGAAGCAGGTCAAAGTCTAGATTCAAGAATGTTACATGTGACTATTGCCACAAGAATGGGCATATCATGAAGTATTGTCACAAGCATAAGAGATATATGAGACGACAAAAGAAAGAAGGCGATAATGAAAATCGTGTTGCTGTTGTTGCTAATGATGATCTTCTTGTTGCTTGTAGTGAAAATGCTATTAATCTTGCTCGTGATGAGTCTAGCTGGTTTGTGGATTCTGGTGCTACTTCTCATGTCACGCCAAAGAAGAAATTATTTTCTTCTTATACTCTAAGTAATTTTGGGATGTTGAAAATAGGCAATAATGATGAAGTTGAAGTACTTGACAGTGGGATAGTTTGTTTGAAAAGTAACAACGGTTCGAAATTAGTTCTCAACAATGCAAAGCATGCTCCAGATGCTCACTTGAATTTGATTTCTGTCGGAAACCTTGATGATGAGGGTTATATGAATAGCCTTGGTGTTGGCCAGTGGAAACTTACTAGAGGTTCAATGATATGTATTTCAGGGCTCCATTTCTAGAGGCTTAGTAAACTTGGTGGAGAATGATACTTCATCAGAGTTATGACATAGAAGGCTGAGTCATATGAGTGAGAAAGGGATTGATAGTTTGACTAAGAAAAATTTGCTTTCTGGAGTGAAACAAGCAAAATTGAAGAAATGTGTTCATTGCTTAGCCGGTAAACAGAAAAGAGTTTCTTTTCAGAGTTATCCCCCTTCAAGAAAGCTTGATTTGCTGGAGTTGGTATATTTTGATTTGTGTAGTGCTTTCAAAGTAAGGTCTCATGGTGGTGTACTTTACTTTGTGACTTTTATTAATGATCATTCTTGCAAACCATGGATATTTCCTTTAAAGTCCAAGGATCAAGTACTTGATGTGTTCAAGGGTTCTTAGGCCTTGGTTGATAGACAGACAGGGAAGAAATTGAAACGCATCTGCTCAGATAATGGTGGTGAGTATATTGGTCCTTTTTTTTTTTATAGATATTGCAAAGAGCAGGGTATTCGGTATCAAAAAACTCCTCCATAGACTTGTCACGACCCAATTTCTCATGTCATGACGGCACCTACTATAACCCGCCAGTAGGTAAGCCAACCCATAGTCCAGAACAACTAGTAACGGACTACCAACAGAAATGAAGAAAACAACGGAAAGAAATTTAATAAAGAGACTAGTATAGATTACAAACCCAAGACCTGGTGAAGTCAGTACAAGAACTTCTAATACAACATGAGTACAAAATGAAATACAGAGTCAATATATATATAAAGTCGTCTCTGAAATATAAAATAGATATCAAACTAACAGTAAGAGGGACAGAAGGAATACTCCGAACGTTAGGAGCTCACCCCAAATCTCTAATCCATGGCTGCTTCGCACGATGCGTACATCAATGATGAAAACTCGTACTATGTTCTGCAGGCTGCAGAAGTGTAGTCTGAGTACCAAATACGTGGTACTCAGTAGCCATCGACCGACTGATCTCCAAAGATAATGCAAGCATAAATAACATGTAAAGCAGGAATATATCTACAGGCACCTATCCAAGAAACTAAACATAATAATGCTAATAGAGCAATAAGGATAAACTACCCTATTCTAACAATGTTCAGGAACTAAAGTGCAATGTCGTATATTGCTAGGGAATACATAAATGAAGAGTGAAAGAAGGATATATAGTAGTAATACAAGGCCAAAGGATACATATACAATATGAATAGATAAGGAAAGATAGGGATATACGGTAATACCATATATATATATATATACACACACATATATAGGACTAAACTCAAAGGTAATATCCTGAGGGAGCCAACCTAACATCTGAAGGAATCCTAACTAAGTAGGAAAGCTAATACTAGCATAATCAGGGCCTCTAACCAAAGGATGATTAAATATGAGATAATTTAACCATAACGTACCTTACTACCATAGAGAAAAGGGATCAGAAAGATACCGACAAACTCAAGTACCAGTTCATAATTATCTTTCTACAAACTAACCATAATAATAATCAACAATAAAAAAATAGGCTAGTCTGAACAAACAATAACCTAATCGAGCCCCCATAAGACCGAAAGGTTCAAGCAAGCATTTAGCAAACAACAACCATAGCCTATTTCTATATAACCCCCCATAAGGCCGATAAATATAAGCACCAAACAATTATACTGGTGATAGGCAATGCATAAGAATGAATTAATACAACAGAAACCAGAAATACCATGTCCAATCCAAGTGCCATAATGTAACAAGTGTATACACCTCCTCCAGCTTAGTAGCTTGCAAAGGAAGGACCTACAACGACCATCCTTCTCCAGTACTATGGCTCACAGATGAAGAAGCCTATAGGGATCTCGGGATATCCGTATACACTGCCTGGTTCCAAACCAAGACTTCCAGTAACCATCATAATCTACTCTGTCCAGTACCGGAGAGATATATAAATATAATAAATGTTCGGACTCGAACCGAGACTAAAAGAGTATGAATCTTTAAATCCATTGCCTGAGTTATGTTTGGGACTTAATCGGCATAATAATATAGAAAGGGTCGGGATCTCCCTCGACCGAAGTAAATAGTGGTGGTAAAAGAGTGGATTAATAATGGACCGAAATCAACCTCGGTCTAATTCTAAAATAGCATATTTAGTTCCAAAAGGCCATAATTCACTAAATAAGGTGGTACGATTTCCGTTGTAAAAGAATCTGTTTTAAAAGTGAAAAGTGGGAATAAACCCCTTTTTAGAAAACAGTAGTAAAATCAAGATTTTGGTTGGAATCGTACCACTAAGTAAGCATAAATACGCCTAAATGTATGCATGCCATCATCAATACCCAAACAATACAACCATAAGTGCCTAAGCATCTATAAACTAGAATCATGCCCTCTTTAAGGGTAAAATACTCACCTGGAATCTAACTGGTATCATAACCATGGCTCCAGGCCCAACAATATAACTAACATGATATTAGCACCATAACTCTATGAGAAAAGTAGACCGAAGCCTACCTCGTTGCCAAACCGTAATCTTGAATCGCCCACTAATCGCTCGTCCTTACTCCATGATCTTGAAATGTCGTCACACTATCAAAATCATAATCTACAGGTCAATAGGAGTAAAACAATGCCCATATTGCTATATAAAATTTCGGGTCCAAAATCGGTTAAAAAATGGCTCATGGGGTCCGCTAACGAAATCCTCAAAAATTGAATCCGTCACGAGGTCCCTCGAAGGACAAGGAATGTGTGCTCAAAAGTTGAGCACCAATGGAATACAAATCGGGGCTCAAATCAACCCCTAAAGTTTAGGAATTTAAGCCCTAAATTCTTGGAATTTGCAATGAAAAAGGACGGAATTTGACTGGGAAAATAATGAAAAATGACCAAAGAGTGTTGAACTAGCTTACCTTAACTTCAATGGATGATTTCCCACACTTTCCCACGTCCTAAGCTCTCAAAAATGGAGGAAAAACCCTAAAGAAATTATGGAAAATCGGGTGAAGAAGGGGATTTATCACCGACAGTCACTGCTTAAACGTCTACTGGTTGCTTTAGCCATTACCGCTTAAACGGACAATGACCGCAAAAGCGGTCGGTAAGAAGAGGTGGGGTTCGCTTAAGCGACGCCCTGATAGCTAAAGCGACGTCCGCTTAAGTGGACAAGGATTGCTAAAGCGATCCTCAATTGGGCAACCAAGTATCGCTAAAGTGACACCAAGCCGCTAAAGCGGCTATCGCATAAGAGACTCCCAAGACGCTTAAGCGATTGCACCAGTAGCTGAGACACCAAATTTTGCTAAGTCCAAATGGACTCCGATTAGGTGCTCGAGATTCATTCGGAACCACGTGTTCATAAACGAACTATGCTACCATAACAAATTCGACATTCCAAACTCAACGGAACCATCAAAACTTTAATCCGAGATCATTTCAATTAAATATGGGTCCCACACCTAGTTTTATTTTAACCAAATTCTATCCAATAGCTCAAAATGAGTTGAAAAGCCTCGGGACCCGGATCAAGGGTACCCAAAGCCTAAAATCAACATTTCGGAGCTAACGACGCTGTCAGATTTTTCATCCGAGGCTATCTACTAGGAGTTTTGGTCAGAGACTAATTCTTTAATAGCGAAAGCTCTAAAACATGAAATGGAGCCTAAAATCCAAATGAACTATTCGATAACCAAACCGACAATTTTGGCAAGTCATAAATGACCTGTAGCCATTATAGTAAGGCTCGAAACACCAGAAATGCAGGGAAATCAAGAAAATAACTTGGAGGGTCATTATAATATTCACTACTAAAAGGACTTTCGTCCTTGAAAGTCAATGGACAGAAAAATCTTGAAAGCTACTAGGCTTGCATGCTCCGAGAAAAACTCCCCAGATAACCTTTAAGGCCAACCAATGCTTTCAACGGATTTCACTAAAGGTATCCCTTTTTCACTAACTTTCTTACTTCACCTCTCAAATAGCCACAAACTCAACCTCAACAACCAACTGGCCTCCAACTGAACCAGGCACGACTGAAGCACGTAAACCTAAACCACACCATATCAACATCACACTGATACCAACACGACCAAGCAAAAACTCAATCAAGAAGAAGACCACCCAGGGCATGAACCATACAACTAACTCCAAATTCCCATTTCCAATATTCTTTTGCCATTCCAAACTTGCTATCAACTCTAATCTTCATAGAATATCTTCTGAGCCATAACTGTGCAATTACATCACACTAACCTCGAAAGACTAAAGCTGATCTACTGAAAATCCATAATGGCAAGCATAATAGTAAGCGATAAGGTGCTACCTGGACACACAAATGGAGATGATCAAAGTATGCAATCTCTAGCCAAAGCTACAAATTGTCCGGATGACCCTCGAAACCAATAATCATGAATCCCAAGCATAATCTCTCGAAACTGAATAATCCACTCTAGACTACCCCACTGGAAGTGGGTGAAACCATGCTAAACCCAACTAGAATACACTTCTCCCACTGAGAAGACATTCAAAATTCTCACACATACTGAGAACCAAGGTCAAGAGTAGTAGAAACCAATACCGTGTGCCAACGGACCATCTTTCAAGCACAGTCTATCTGGACTGAAGAGAACCAAATAGGTAGGTAAAAAGTAGGCTTAGACAGCCTATAAATGAATACTCAACTTAAACAAATCTCGAAATGGAGGCTGCAACCAAGTTATGCAATCCATAGCTGTAATTTTAACACCGAAGCTGAACTATGTGATCTCAACTGTCCAAATTGATAATGTTGATGAGTAAGCATCTATGCTCCAAAATCTATCACAACTTCAAAACCGTCATTCAAACGAGTCAAAAACCACAAGTGGAGCCAATAAGTCTTCACAAAGATCAAACATCTAAATTAATCTTACCATCCGAAATCAAGCATATAACCAATGGTTCTCGTAAGGGCTGAAACTGAAATGTTGCCGAAGAACATAATCACGACTGAGGAGGACCATAGGCCAAAGATACGAGAAATTAAATCCACATCCGCTGAGGGCATAACCATCAAGGAATAACCAAGGACTCACCAAGGCTGCAAAGAGTACTAATGGTAGCCAAATCATGAGCAACTCAAAAAACACCATCTTAGCCTGAATCTGGTCAATCTAATACTCAATATATGGCCACAAATACCCATACTTACATATCATCAAGCAGAAGCTCTCCACAAAGTCATACTAGGCCGAATAAATTTCGAGATGAGAATTTTTTGAATTCACCCATTTACGCCAACTTTAACTAGGCTGAACCATGAATCACATCACAGAAGAATGGAGTACCCAACTCAATACCAACACCAAGATCAAGACTCCTCCCAGGAGATGAACCCAACAAACTAGAATGCAAGCCTCAGACTTATCAACGATAGGAGCTGGCTATAGAAAAGAATTGCCTAAGCTAGAATCATAATGAAACCATGGAAGGCCAAACCTTTATTCCCACAACCCTTTCGAAAATCGATCTAACCTTATCAACAGAGAGGGGAAATCAACCAACCAAGGTTTTAAGCCAACAGACAGGAACCTCAAGAAAGGGATACTAACTAGATAATGCTAGTCTAGCCTTCTATCAAGTAAGAATCAATAAATGTTAAAACAATGAAAATAATAACAACAGTATAAAGTGCATGTGGCACCACAAATGAAAAACACCAACCATTACCACTCTAGTACCATAACAAGTCCAATACGCCAAAGAAAAGGGACTTTAACCCAAGTGCTACACTCCAAGGAAATGATCACACCGATCAACTACTAAAAAAATTATTTACGGGGGTAGTCAAATAAGCATAAATCTACACAAAGACTTACAAAAATCAATGTAGTAACAACAAGGCACATAAACATCGATGGGTATGAAAACCCCAATTCAACTCAAATAGAAACTAAAAGATAGTAAACCAAAAGAACACCTGTAACGGGGGAATCTGAAGTCATAGTCCCTGACTGCCTGAAGAAATATGAATATGAATGCGTCCAAACCCAGACTAAGCGTCTGAATGATCAACTGAAATACCAAAGACACTGCCTATACCTGAAAGTACTATTACACTAAGAGACTAATCTGGCTGTACTGCTCGATCAATAATCCCATGTCGGGGGACACTCTCTGGACCAATGATCGGTCTCTCTACAGTCATAACAAACCCCTGAAGCTCTAACCTGGTGAGGAACACGAGTTGTCCCCAACTGTCTGACCAACTCACGCATGGGGTACTCTCTAGACCAATGACCAATCTCACCACAGTCAAAACATGCCCCTGGGACTCTCTGATGTACTATACCTACAAACCCAGATTGGCCACCACGGCCTGAAGACCTATGCTAAATAACTCATACTGCCTGACCAGAACTCTGTCCACTGAGGCCACCATGATCTATCTGAGAGCTACCCATAAGTTGAGGTGCTACCTGCACGGTCCTAATAGGTGGCAAGTGATACTGATGTCTAATGGGAGGATTCCTACCTCCTGAAGGAATACCACAACTCTTGAACTGATGACATGGCCTCTTACCGCCACCTCTATATGTATCAATACATGCCCCCTCTGTAGTCCTCGCATGATCAATAACCTAAAGAAAAATATACCCAGTTGCTATCAAATACTTTGACGCCAAGTGGAGTGGTAAAGTCAATACTCTGACAAATCCACACACCATCTCATACTCTGTAGGAAATAACATAGGAGTGTGTCTGGCCCACTCAAGAAACCCAATCTCAAACACTGAAACTGATAAAGTTCCCTACTGAATACCAACAAACCCAACTCTATTCTAAGAACCACTCGATATACCAAGGACCACTACTGACTGTGAATTATCTATGAAAAAGTTTGAAATCCCCAACACGGCATCTTAAAAAGCTGAGGCAGTCTCAAACTCTATCAGAGCTTGGGCTGGGCCCAGACCCTCTGGCTGATGCTGAAGATCCTTGGTATCAATCTCTAACTCCCTAGCCCAACGCTGAGAAGAAACTCTAGTAACATGCTTAGAAGTCCAGTTTACATCTATCGACAACTTCGTGCTATCCATCTGGGAAGAGTGGAGTCAAAAGAAGTACTTAGAGGTTTATAGAAGTACAGACACACAACAAGGAATCAAGGAAAGAATTTACTAAGAATGCCCCATAGCCTTCCGAAGATAGGATACAAACATCTCCGTACCGATCCACATGACTCTACTAGACACTTAGATCTTGTACCAACAACACTGGTAAACCTAGGCTCTGATACCAATTTGTCAAGACCCAATTTCTCAAGTCATAACGACACCTACTATAACCCGCCAGTAGGTAAGCCAACCAGTAGTCTGGAATATCTAGAAATAGTCTACCAACAGAAATAAAGAAAATAACGAAAAGGAATTTAATAAAGTGACTAGTATAGATTATACCTCCAAGACCCGGCGAAGTCAGTACAAGAATTTCTAATACAACAAGAGTACAAATTGTAATACGGAGTCAATATATATATAAATTCATCTCTAAAATACAATATAGATATCAAACTGTAACACCCCGTACCTTCCCAACCCTACTTGATGACATTGAATAAGTTTTACTTAGGTGTTGAGAGCCATAAGTATGTATTTGGTAATGTTATTGATGAGATAATTGATATTGGGCCTCGTACATGTGATTAGACCTTCGTAGAAGGTGTTTTGTGACTTTGTGGAGCATTTGGGGGGTTACAAATGAGGCTTGGAGGGACTCCAAACAAAGGATATTAAAGTTAAGAAGTAAGTTAAAGAATAGAACTTGAAGTATTTAACCGAATCCGCAATGAAAAGTAGAAGAAATAAAAAATTAAAAAAAATAAAGGTGGGGCGCGCCTAGGGGCGTACCAGGCCACTCTGGGCTGAAATTTTCAGCCCACAGGCAGCACTTGGGCGCGCCAGGCAGCGTGCCGGGGTGGTTTTCGCCAAAATTTTTCTTCGACTATTATGAGGCGTATAAGACCTATAAATCATGGTATCATTATTCCATCATAGTAGGAATATTATTAAGCGTGTTAAGCATCAGAGTTGGGGTTACTTCTTTGTCACAAGTATTTTTAACAAATTATGTTCAAATAGGCCATGAGCGACTAGAATTTCTATTTTTGCGATTGAGGCTACGATTGAGAATCTCGTAAGTGAATATTGTCGTGACGATTATGGAATTAATTAAACATGAGATATATGATGGATTACACATTGATTTTAGTGGGCTAAGATAATATGTGTTAATGGGCCAATTTGAGGCCCAAAATGGAGCCAAAATGCATGGCCCAATGGGTCAAATGACCCATTCTTCCTTTAATTCATCAATTATTGACCCAAGTGGATCAAGATAACCATTAAATGGAGGCTATGTAAGGCCAAAAGCAGATTTTTATTCACAAAATCTCTCATGACATTTCTAGACTTTTCTCTCCATTTCCAAACCCTAAAACAATCAACTCTTGGGCAAGATCATCATCTTCCAACCTTGGGTAAGTGATTATTCTTGTAGTTTAATATATCATATGCATGAGAGACTATGTAAATCATGTTGGTTATGCTTGAAAGTGTTGGACATGGTACTTTGGCTTTTTGCTAAGAGATGTGCATCCTTGTGAATTAAACTTGAAAAGGGACTTGATGTTTTGATGAAAGTGAATGGTATGGATGATATCTCAACATGTATGGTGTAGTTATGTCCATAACTTGTTATTTTTTCTATATGTGTAAATTATGGAATTTTGGTCATGAAATATATTGAAGTGATTTGGTGGATTAAGTGTGATGTAAAGTTAATGAAGAGGCATAAAAGGTGAACTTGATGTGAAAAGTTATTGGTGTATGATGTATTGGTCAATATATAGAATGTTATGGAATTGTTGGTATGAAAAGGCCATGAATGGTATTTTAAAGAGTGAAATGATGTTATAGGGGAATCATGTAACTCATGGTCGTCTTATACACTTGGAATGTAGCTTGTGGTTAATGTTGGTTCCGTTATGTACTTGTGATGTAGAGTGAAACGTAAGGAAGGAGCGGAATTATTGTATTCACATGTTGGATTGTGTGTTCATATTGAGGACATAAGGTATGTAAGAATACTTTTTGCGTATCTTTCTGCAACACATATTTTTCACATTGACATTGTATCTATCCTATTCTGAAATGTTCAAAGGTATCCCATTTTTGGTTATTAATTATTGTTACTCACATGTCCCTTATTCCTACATCAATTGTGTTTCACATGACTCATGTTCTTTGGTTAATGTTCCAAGTTCCAATAATGTTGCAATTATCAAAAGTATTAATCTCTCATAAGTGAATGTATTAATCTCTCATAAGTGAATGTATTAATCTCTCACAAGTAAAGGTATCAATCTCATAAAAGTAAGGGAAATGAAGTAATGTATATATGTGATCCCAATGATGTTCCAATCACCAATGTATCACTCTCATGACAAAAGTAAAGAGAAGAAGTAATGCTTACATGGTTACTTTATGTATTATTGAGAATGGATCACAAATCTAAAGGGCCCAAGCTCGGATGGATCAATCCCAATATTATGTTATATTATAAATACAATATATTGTTTATAGCCCACCAAGCGTGGATGACGGTTATTATATTATAGCCCACCAAGTGTGGATGACGGTTATAGCCGACCAATAGGTGGATGACTCTTATTATTTATAGCCCACCAAGCGTGGATGACGGTTATTATATTATAGCCCACCAAGTATGGATGACGGTTATAGCCCACCAATAGGTAGATGACTCTTATTATATTATGGCCCACTAATAAGTGGATGATTGATAATAAAGATGAACGTAAGCCAAGGTAAGTATGTCACGTAATTGAAAATATGAAGTAATGTTATTTGACAGATGAAATTGATTTGAATAAATGATCAAGCAATGAAGGTAATGAAAGTAAGGAAAGTAATGAACATGGTTCCACACATACAAGACAGTGATTAATCCATAATGTTTATTCACATGTATTGATTCCGTTTGAGATCCTATGTTGCATAAAGTTTCTTATAGCCTTACATACTCAGTACATTATTCGTACTGACCCCTTTTGGGGGACTTACCTTACTTGCTGCAGGCACAGGTACAAATAGACCTCCACAGTAGGTTGCGGATCATTTGCGGATTGTTGGTGAGCTCCAGTTGAATCGGGGCTTTTCGAGTTTATATGTACATTTGTTTTGGCATTGTAAATGTTATGTATAGAGCGGGGTGTTGTCCCGACTCTAGGTTGGTCATGGTTATGTATCTGTAGAGGCTTTGTAGACGTATGTGGGAAGATAAATGTAAGATCCGTATGTCCATGTTGACTTGATGGCCCTAACGGCCAAGTTTCTTATATGTATATAGCACACGTTTCCATGACTTCCGCTATTGACATCTTATATCTCTATGTGGTGGTACTGCTTACTGAGTGACATACGTATAAATAGACATGAGAAAAGATTGGTTCTCTCGGGACTCATAGGCTTCGGGTGCCAGTCCGCCTCAATGGGATTTGGGGCGTGACAAAAGTAGTATCAGAGCAGCTCATCCTAAGGGTGTATACAAAGCCGTGTCTGAGTAGAGTGTTGCTTATGGATGTGTTGCGCGCCACATTTATAAGTAGGAGGCTACGGGACATTTAGGAGTTGTTTCATTTCTTAATTTCTAGATCGTGCAATAGAGCCAATGTTGTAAGTGAAATCATATCTGATCATTGACGTTGGTTTTCCTTTGTATAGCAAAATGCCGGTTACAAGACAAGATAAGGGAAAAGGTAAGCAGGTAGATATGCTTGCCGGAGAAGGGACGAGTAAATAATCACCTGACCAAGCTAGTCAAGGTGGGGCTGACACTGAAACTACATCGAGAGCTTCCCCTACTTTTCCAGCTCCAGAAGAGCTGAGGGGAAGAGAAGAACCTGCTAACACACCCGTTAATGATACTGAGCAGAATCTAAGAAATGCAGTGCAAATGTTAACTCATATAGTTACTGGTATAGTTGATGTATTGAATCAAAGGAAAGTAGGTCCCATGACAAGTAATGACAATGAGACCAGAGCAGCTAGTCGAATAACACAGGATTTTCTGAAATTAGACCCTCCCACGTTCACCGGGTCAGATTTGAATGAAGATCCACAGGATTTTGTGGACCAAATTTAAAGGGATCTAGAGGTTATGCATATGACCAGTATATAAGCAGTGGAACTTGCGGCCTATAGATTGAAAGGAGAAGCTATATTGTGGTATGAAGATTGGAAACGAGCTAGGGGTATAGGTGCACTTCCAGCTAATTGGGAGGAATTTAAAACAGCATTTCTTGATCATTACCTCCCATATGAGATCCGAGAGGCTCGTGCAGATCAGTTTTTAAATCTCCGTCAGGGGGACATGAGTGTTAGGGAATACAATTTGCAGTTTAATTCTTTGGCTCGATATGCTCCAAATATAGTGGCCACAATGGCCGACAGATTCTATCGATATGTGAGCAGATTGGAGCCCTATTTGGTGAGGGACTATACTATTGCTGAGTTAAATAGAGACATGGATATAGCAAGAATACAAGACTTTACGCAGAAAATGGAGGATCAAAGGCAAAGGCGAAGGGCACACGAAGTTGAAAGAGGGGCTTCCAAGAGGGCTAAACCTATGAGACCGTTTGTGGTGTCTCTAGAAGGATCTGGACCTCAGGGTTCTTCTCGACTGCCTAGATAATCATTTTCTTATCCTACAGTAGGTACCTCATCATAATTTCGAGGGTTTAGAGGTAGCCATGTTGGGCAGAGTAGTGGAATACGGGGTTCACAGACAGCGGGATATTTTCGTCAGCTATGCCAGCACTGCAGAAAGTTTCATTCAGGTGAATGCTGGTATAGAACGAAAGTTTGTTTTTGGTGTGGCAAGTCAGGGCACATGATGAGAGAGTGCTCACTAAGGGCCACGGATAGTATGACACGACCTATAGGATCACTTGTTGCATTATCATCGTCAGGTGTACAACCTATGGTTCATGGTAGAGGTGCTAGAGGAGCAGCCGATCCTGGTAGAACACAGGACCGTACCTATGCCTTCACGGAGCAACAGAATTTGGAGGCTTCTCCTAATGTAAACACAGGTACAACATTCATATTCTTACATACAGTATATGCATTGATTGAACCATATTCGAAATTCTCATACGTTACTCCATTGCTTGTGAAAAAAAATTTGAGATAGAAAGGACGCCAGAATTACTAGTTACGCCAATTGAATTTTATACACCAGTTGGTAAAGCAATTGTAGCTAACAGTGCATATCGTAATTGTATAACGAATGTTGGTGATCATGAGACATTAGTTGACCTTATTGAATAGGACATGGTAGAGTTTGGTACTGTTGTGATGCTAGACAGTTAGCCTATCTCTATTCCTTTATATAGAATGGCTCTAGCAGAGTTACGAGAATTAAAGAAGCAATTAAAAGACCTGTAGGACAAGGGATACAAAGGACCTAGTACGTCCCCTTGGGGGTGCACCAGTGTTAATTGTACGAAAGAAAGACCGTACCTGGAGAATGTGTGTCGACTATCGACAATTGAATAAAGTGGCAATTAAGAATGAACATTCCCTCCCCAGAGTTGATGATTTGCTTGATTAGTTATGGGGTTAGAAAAAAAAAATGAATGAATGATAAAACGAATGAATGAGTGAATAATGAGTGATGTAATGATGAAATGAATGATGATGATATACCTAAGACAGCAATGCGAACGCGGTATGGTTATTACGAATTCTTAGTATGTCGATTGGGCTAGCAAATGCACCTATAGTTTTTATGGGTTTAATGAATAGGGTGTTCGAATCATTGTTATGTGTGTCCAAGATCATGTTTAGAGATGAAATTCAGGATCATAAGAGAGCCATGCAAATCACTTATGACAGGTGTTATGGATTCTTCGTAACCGTAAGGTATAAGTTCTGTTAATGTGAGATTGGTTACAAGTCGTAATTTTTCATGGGTCACATTGAATAGAGTAAAGGAATAAGGATAGATACACGAGAGATTTAAGCTGTGAAGAATTAGCCAGGGCCTATGACGCCTACGAAAATTTGTAACTTCCTTGGGTTGACTGGTTATTACCGAAGATTTGTTATAAAGGTTTCCTTCTATGTTGGCACCCTTAATAACACACAAAATAACCGAGTCTCAGCAGAATAATGCATATGGGGAAGGTTTCCAAGAGCCGAATGATAAATTGCCTTCTACATCTATATTAGTACTTCCCGCAGACACAGAAGAGTATGTAGTATATTGTGATGATTTAGAAGTTGGTTTAAGCTGTGTATTAATGCAGCACGACAGTGTGAGAGCATATGCCTTAAGACAATTGCAGCCACATGTGGGAAATTATCCCACACATGATTTTAAGTTAGTAGTCATGATATTTGCTTGACGAATGTGGCACCACTACTTGCATAAAACTTTAAGTGAAAGAATTATAGTGTCAAATATGGCAGACTTTTCATTGGTATCTGAGATAAAGGAAAGACAATATGTAAATCATATTTTTAGTTCAATTGAAAAAGAATGTACAACAAAGTGCGACAAAGGTATTTGAGCAAACACGAGGGGGAGTGCTTTAACGCTAATGTAGATTGTGTGTACCGGGTATAGACGAGTTAAGGAAATGAATTATGACAGAAGAACATCATTCACGGTATTTTATTCGTTCGGAAGCAATCAAAATGTTCCATAGGTGGTTAAGTATTTTTGAGAGTGTCACCAATGAAGAAAATAATGAGATTCGTAAAGAAAGGGAAATTGTCCAAAGATTTGGGTAAATTAGTCCAAGAACTCTTCACAGTTCACTCAGTATCTCATATCCGCTGCTTCGAAAGTATATAGAAGATTATCTCATAGTGCTCCTAGTGGAGATATACAAGTTACAGAAGATCTCACATATGACGAGGTACTGCTTACTCTTTTAGATCGATAAGCGAAAGCAATGAGAAATAAAGAAGTGGCTTCCGTAAGGACACTATTGGAGAAGTTAGCACGTAGAGGTAGTCACAAGAGAGACCAAAGAAATATTGAAACCTGCAGTACTCGTAATGCTTGTACACGAAAGAAAAAGTTCAAGATACGGAATTGGAGTCATAATAAGTAAGTCTTTGCAAGTAATATGTGTGTATATGATAATATGAAGGATCCACTTCGAATTAAGTTGTTACAATGAGACAATGTTACTAACATTCGAGGACGAATGTTCCTAAGGGGGGAAGGATGTAACACCCCATACCTTCCCAACCCTACTTGACGACATTGAACAATGTTTACTTAGGTATCGAGAGCCATAAGTATGTATTTGGTAATGTTATTGATGAGATAATTGATATTGGGCCTCGTACATGTGATTAGACCTTCGTAGAAGGTGTTTTGTGACTTCGTGAAGCATTTGGGGGGTTACAAATGAGGCTTGGAGGGCCTCCAAACAAAGGATATTAAAGTTAAGAAGTAAGTTAAAGAATAGAACTTGAAGTATTTAACCGAATCCGCAATGAAAAGTAGAAGAAACAAAAAATTAAAACAAATAAAGGCGGGGCACGCCCAGGGGCGTGCCAGGCCACTCTGGGCTGAAATTTTCAGCCCACAGGAAGCACTTGGGCGCGCCATGCGGCTTGCCGGGGTGGTTTTCGCCGAAATTTTTCTTCGACTATTATGAGGCGTATAAGACCTACAAGTCATAGTATCATTACTCCATCATAGTAGGACTATTATTAAGCGTGTTAAGCATCAGAGTTGGGGTTACTTCTTTGTCACAATTATTTTTAACAAATTATGTCCAAATAGGCCATGAGCGACTAGAATTTCTATTTTTGCGATTGAGGCTATGATCGAGAATCTCGTAAGTGAATATTGTCGTGATGATTATGGAATTAATTAAACATGAGATATATGTTGGATTACACATTGATTTTAGTGGGCTAAGATAATATGTGTTAATGGGCCAATTTGAGGCCCAAAATGGAGCCAAAATGCATGGCCCAATGGGTCAAATGACCCATTCTTCCTTTAATTCATCAATTATTGACCCAAGTGGATCACGATAACCATTAAATGGAGGATATATAAGGCCAAATCATATTTTTATTCACAAAATCTCTCATGACATTTCTAGACTTTTCTCTCCATTTCCAAACCCTAAAACAATCAACTCTTGGGCAAGATCATCATCTTCCAAGCTTGGGTAAGTGATTATTATTGTACTTTAATATATAATATGCATGAGAGACTATGTAAATCATGTTGGTTATGCTTGAAAGTGTTGGACATGGTACTTTGGCTTTTTGCTAAGAGATGTGCATCCTTGTGAATTAAACTTGAAAAGGGACTTGATGTTTTGATGAAAGTGAATGGTATGAATGATATCTCAACATGTATGGTGTAGTTATGTCCATAACTTGTTATTTTTTATATATGTGTAAATTATGGTATTTTGGTCATGAAATATATTGAAGTGATTTGGTGGATTAAGTGTGATGTAAAGTTAATGAAGAGGCATAAAAGGTGAACTTGATGTGAAAATCTATTGGTGTATGATGTATTGGTAAATATATAGAATGTTATAGTATTGTTGGTATGGAAAGGCCATGAATGGTATTGTAAAGAGTGAAATGATGTTATAGGGTAATCATGTAACTCATGGTCGTCTTATACACTTGGAATGTAGCTTGTGGTTAATGTTGGTTCCGTTATGTACTTGTGATGTAGAGTAAAACGTAAGGAAGGAGCGGAATTGTTGTATTCACATGTTGGATTGTGTGTTCATATTGAGGATGTAAGGTATGTAAGGTTACTCTTTCCGTATCTTTCTGCAGCACATATCCACATTAACATTATACCTATCCTATTCCGAAATGTTCAAAGGTATCCCATTTTCGGTTATTAATTATTGTTACTTACATGTCCCTTATTCCTACATCAATTGTGTTTCACATAACTCATGTTCTTTGGTTAATGTTCCAAGTTCCAATAATGTTGCAATTATCAAAAGTATTAATCTCTTATAAGTGAATGTATTAATCTCTCACAAGTAAAGGTATCAATCTCATAAAAGTAAGGGAAATGAAGTAATGTATATATGTGATCCCAATGATGTTCCAATCACCAATGTATCACTCTCATGACAAAAGTAAAGAGAATAAGTAATGCTTACATGGTTACTTTATGTATTATTGAGAATGGATCACAAATCTAAAGGGCCCAAGCTCGGATGGATCAATCCCAATATTATGTTATATTATGAATACTATATATTGTTTATAGCCCACCAAGTGTGGATGAAGGTTATTATATTACAGCCCACCAAGTGTGGATGACGGTTATAGCCGACCAATAGGTGGATGACTCTTATTATTTATAGCCCACCAAGTGTGGATGACTCTTATTATTTATAGCCCACCAAGTGTGGATGACGGTTATTATATTATAGCCCACCAAGTGTGGATGACGGTTATAGCCCACCAATAGGTGGATGACTCTTATTATATTATGGCCCACTAATAAGTGGATGATTGATAATAAAGATGAACGTAAGCCAAGGTAAGTATGTCACGTAATTGAAAATATGAAGTAATGTTATTTGATAGATGAAATTGATTTGAATAAATGATCAAGCAATGAAGGTAATGAAAGTAAGGAAAGTAATGAACATGGTTCCACACATGCAAGACGGTGATTAATCCATAATGTTTATTCACATGTATTGATTCTGTTTGAGATCCTATGTTGCATACAGTTTCTTATAGCCTTATATACTCAGTACATTATTCATACTGACCCCTTTTGGGGGACTTACCTTACTTGCTGCAGGCATAGGTACAAATAGACCTCTGCAGTAGGTTGCGGATCATTTGCGGATTGTTGGTGAGCTCCAGTTGAATAGGGGATTTCCAGTGGGGTGTTGTCCCGACTCTAGGTTGGTCATGGTTATGTATCTGTAGAGGCTTTGTAGACGTATGTGGGAAGATGAATGTAAGATCCGTATGTCCATGTTTACTCGATGGCCCTAACGGCCAAGTTTCTTATATGTATATGGCACATGTTTCCATGACTTCCTTTATTAACATCTTATATCTCTATGTGGTGGTACTGCTTACTGAGTGACATGCGTATAAATAGACATGAGCAAAGATTGGTTCTCTCGGGCCTCACTGGCTTCGGGTGCCAGTCCGCCTCAATCGGATTTGGGGCGTGACACAAACTAACAGTAAGAGGGAGAGCAGGAGTACTCCAAAGTGTAGTATGAGTACCAAACACGTGGAATTCAGTAGGCAGCCTACTGAGTTCCGAAGATAATGCAATCATAAATAACATGTAATGTAGGAACATAACTACAGGAAGCTATTGAAGAAGCTAATAATAATAATGCTAATGGAGCAATAAGGATAAACTATCCTATTCTAACAGTATTCAGGAACTAAAGTTCAATACCATATATCACTAGGGACTACACAAATAAAGAGTGAAAGAAGGATATACATTTGTAATACAAGACCAAAGATACATATACAATATGAATAGATATGGAAAGAGAGGGATATATGGTAATACCATATATATATATACACACACATATATAGGACTAAACTCAAAGTTAATATCCTAAGGGAGCCAACCTAACATCTCAAGGAATCCTAACCAAGTAGGAAAGCTAATACTAGCATAACCAGGGCCTCTAACCAAAGGATGACTAAACATGAGATAATTTAACCATAACATACCCTACTATAATAGAGAAAAGGGATCAGAAATGTACCGACAACCTCGGGTACCAGCGCATAATCATCCTGCCAAAACTAACCATTTTAATAACCAATAATAAATTAACCAACTAGTTCGATCAAACAATAACCTAACCGAGCCCCTATAAGCTCGGAAGGTTCAAGTAAGCACTCAGCAAACAGCATCCATAGCCTATACCTATACAACCCCCTATAAGGCTGATAAATATAAGCACCAAATAATTATACTGGTGATAGGAAATTCATATGAATGAATGAATGCAATAGAAACCATAAATACTATGTCCAATCCAAGTGCGATAATATAAAGTGTATACACCTCCTCCAGCTCAGTATCTTGCAAAGGCAGGACCTACGGTGACCATCCTTCTCTGGTACTATGGCTCACAGATGAAGAGGCCCATAAGGGACTTAGGATATCCGTACACACTTCCTGGTCTTAAACCAGGACTTCTAGTAATCATCATAATCAATCTACTCCATCCAGTATTGGAGAGAGATATAAATATAATAAGTGCTCAGACTCGAACCGAGACTTAAGAGTATGAATCTTTAAATCCATTACCCGAGATTAAGTTCAGGACTAAAGTGGCATGATAATGTAGAAAGGGTCGGGATCTCCCTCGACCAAAGTAAATAGTAGTGGTAAAAGAGTGGATTAATAATGGACCAAAATCAACCTTGGACTAATTTCCAAAATAGCATATTTAGTTCCAAAAGGCCATAATTCACTAAATAAGGTGGTACGATTCCCGTTGTAAAAGAATCTGTTTTAAAAGTGAAAAGTGGGAATAAACCCCTTTTTAGAAAACAGTAGTAAAATCAAGGTTTTGGTTGGAATCGTACCACTAAGTGAGCATAAATACGCCTAAATGTATGCATGCCATCACCAATATCCAAACAATACAACTATAAGCGCCTAAGCGTCTATAAACTAGAATAATGCCCTCTTTAAGGGTAAAATACTCACCTGGATTCCAACTGGTAGCATAACCACAGCTCCGAGCCCAACAATATAACTAACATGATATTAGCACCATAACTCGGGAAAACTATGGTAATTACAGGCATAATTCCACCAAAAGGATCTAATCGGGGGAATATCATCCAATTTACTAAGTAATATGGTAAGTCTCATAAAAAGGATCCTTAATACCAAACTATGGTTATACAAGTCTATAATCAATGATAATAGGGTTCTAAATCCAATACGGGTATTCTATGCCAAGGTTTGGGTCACATTTCTATTCTAAGTCCCTTAAATAGTTCAAGATGTGATAATACTAGGTATAACCCATCCTATAATCTCTACCTAGCATGCAATCTATACTATACACAATCTCATAGAGAAAAGTAGATGAAGCCTACCTCGTTGCCAAACTGCAATCTTGAATCGCCCACTAATCGCTCGTCCTTTTCCCACTAATCGCTCGTCCTTTTTCCACGATCTCAAAATGTTGTCACTCTATCAAAATCATAATCTACACGTCAATTGGAGTAAAACGATGCCCATATTGCTATATAAAACTTCGGGCTTAAAATTGGGTCAAAATGGCTCGTGGGCCTCGCTACCAAAATCCCCAGAAATTGAATTTGTCACGAGGTCCATCGAAGGACAAGGAATGTGTGCTCAAAATTTGAGTACAAATGGAGTACAAATCGGGGCTCAAATCAACCCATAAATTTTAGGAATTTAAGCCCTAAATTCTAGGAATTTGCAACGAAAAAGGACGGAATTTGATAGGGAAAATAATGCAAAATGACCAAGGAGTGTTGAACTAGCTTACTTAGCTTCAATGGATGATTTACCATGCTTTCCCATGTCCCACGCTCTCAAAACTGGAGGCAAAAGCCCCAATGAAATTAGGGAAAATTGAGTGAAGAAGGGGATTTATCACCATCAGTCGCCGCTTAAGCTACTATTGGGTCTCTTAAGTAGCCAATGATAGCAAAAGAAGTCGGTATGAATGGGCGGGGTTCACTTAAGCGACGCCCTAATCCCTAAAGAGACGTCCACTTAAGCGGACAGGGATCGCTAAAGCGATCCTCAGCTGGGCAGCCAAGTATTGCTAAAGTGGCAACAAGCCACTAAAGCGTCTATCATTTAAGCGACTCCCAAGCCGCTTAAGCAACTGCACTAGCAGCTGAGTTGCTAAGTCCAAATAGACTCCGATCGGGTGCTCGGGATTCATTTGGAACCCTATGCGTGCAAACAAACTATGGTACTATACCAAATTCGACATTCAAACTCAACAAAACCATAAAAACTTTCATCTGAGATTATTTCAATTAAATGTGGGTCCCACACCTAGTTTCGTTTTAACCAAATTCTACTCAATAGCCCAAAATGAGTCAAAAAACCTCGAAACCCAAGTCAAGGGTCCTCCTAGCCTAAAATCAATGTTCTAGAGCAAATGATGCCAACAAATTTCTCATCTGAGACCGTCTATTTGGTGTTTTGATCCGAGACTAATTCCTTAACAATGAAAGCTCCAAAACAGGGAATTGAGCCTAAAATTCAGACGAAATGTCTGATAACCAAACCGACAGTTTTGACAAGTCATAATTGACTTGTAGCCACTATAAAAAGGCTCAAAATGCCAAAAATGCACAATAAATAGAGAAAATGACCTGGAGAGTCATTATAAAGCTCCTCAGTTATATGGTTTAGCAGAGAGGATGAACATAACTTTAGTTGAAAAAAGTTATATGTATGCTTTCGGATGCTAAGCTGCCAGATTCCTTTTAGGTAGAAAAACCTAATATTATTGCTTATATTATCAATTTATCTCTCACTGTTGCTTTGCATAGTGATGTCCCTGACAGAGTTTGAACTAATAATAATGTTTCTTATTATCATCTTAGAGTCTTTGAGTGTAAATCCTTTGTGCATGTTCATAAGGATAAGAAGTCAAAGTTGGATGTTAAAACTAGGCAGTGTACCTTCATTGGTTATGGTCAAGATGAATTAGGCTATCGTTTCTATGATCCAGTTGAGAAGAAACTTGTTAGAAGCCGTGATGTTGTGTTCTTTGATGACCAAACAATTGAAGATTTTGATAAAGCTAAGAAGGTTGATTCTCAGAGTAGTGAGGGCCTAGTTGATGTTGATCCAGTTCCTTTGACTATTACACCTGAAGAAAATCTTCATAATGATGAAAATCAAGTTGATAATGAATATAGTAATCATGTTCAAAATGACCAGCATGATGTTATTGATGCTCCAGTTCAAGATGATGTGGTTGTCCAACAACTAGTTGTTATTAATTCTCCAAAGAGTTATCTCAGACAATCTACTAAAGAGAGAATACCTTTGCCATGTTATTCTCCCAATGAGTATGTACTCTTGACTGACGGGGAAAACTTAAGAGTGTTGATGAGGCCATGGAAAGTGAAGAAAAATAAAGGTGGTTTGATGCTATTGAGGATGAGATTATATCCTTGCATGATAATCATACCTTTGATTTGGTTAAGCTACGTAATGATAGAAAAGCTTTGAAAAATAGGTGGGGTTTTTTGGGTGAAACATGAAGATGGAAACTCAATGCCACGGTACAAGGTTAGATTAGTTGTGAAAGGATTTAAATAGAAAAACGGAGTTGATTTTGATGACAGATGGCATCCATTCGTGCTGTTCTAGGCTTAGCTGCAAGTCTAGATTTAAAGATTAAACAAATGGATATTAAAGCTGCTTTTTCTTCATGGTGACTTAGACGAAGAAATTTATCTGGAGCAGCCGAAAGGTTTTGAAGTCAAGGAAAAAAAGAATTATGTTTGTAAATTGAAGACGAACTTGTATGGTCTGAAACAAGATCCTAGGTAGTGGTACATGAAGTTTGGTTCTTTTATGAGTCAGCAGGGCTTCAAGAAGACTTCTTCAAATGATTGTGTTTTTGTCCAAAATTTCTCTGATGGTGACTTTATTATTGTGTTGTTTTATATTGATGACATGCTTATTGTTCATCATGATGCTTCCAGGATTCAGAAGTTGAAGCAAGAGTTGAGTAAGTCTTTTGCTATGAAAGACTTAGGACTAGCCATACAGATTCTTGGCATGTAGATTATCTGTGGCAGAAAGGCTAAAAAATTGTGGTTATCATAAGAGAAGTACATTTAGAAAGGACTTCGCAGGTTCAACATGAACAAGGCTAAGGTTGTTAGTACACCTTTAGCTATACACTTCAAATTGCGCAAAAAGCAGTGTCCTTCCAGTGATGATGAGAAATAAGATATGAAGAAAGTTCCTTATGCTTCAGCTGTTGGTAGTTTGATGTATGCAATGATTTGTACAAGACCATATGTTGCTCGTGTTGTTGGAATTGTTAGACATTTTCTTTCTAATCCGGGAAGAGAACATTGGAATGTTGTGAAGTGGATTATGAGATATCTTTGTGACACTTCTAGTCTAAGTTTGTGTTTTGGTACAGGGAAGCCATTCCTTCGTGGTTGTACTGATTTAGACATGGCTGGTGATGTTGATACTCACAAGTCTACTTCAGGGTACTTGGTAACTTTTCCAGGGAGAGTTATATCTAGGCAATCTAGATTGCAAAAATATGTTGCTTTATCTACTACAGAAGCTGAGCTTATTTCTGTCGTTGAAGATTGTAAAGAATTGCTCTGGATGAAGAGGTTCTTAGGGAAACTTGGTTGTGCTCAAGAGATTGTAAAGAATTGCTCTGGATGAAGAGGTTCTTAGGGAAACTTGGTTGTTCTCAAGAGAGGTATGTTCTTTATTGTGATATTCAAAGTACTATACAGCTTGGAAAGAATTCTACATTTCATGGTCGGTCTAAACACATTGACGTTAGATATCATTGGATTCGAGATGCATTGGATTCTAAGTTGCTGGAACTTGAGAAGATTCATACAGATAATAATGGTTCCGACATGATGACTAAAGCTTTGCCAAGAGAGAAGTTTGAAGATTGTTGCATGATCGCCGGGATGGCAGTATCCTCTACATAGTCGTGAGGAAGAGAATTGTTGGGTTAAGGATCTTTTTTCCTTCATATATGGATAAATAAAGCCCAATTTAGACCAACCCACTTTTTTCCATATGCCCAATATTGTGGGGTATATTTAAGACTATTATAGGTCTTATTTTCACTATCCACAAAAGAGGTTTCAGCAGCCAAAAGAAAGAAAGAGAGTAGATTTTCGCACCCAAATTTCAGCCTTAATAGCCAACTTTAAATTGTGATTTACGCCTCAATTCTTTCCCGATTGAACTGATTTTTGGATAGCTTGTTCCTATCATCTAAACCTTTAAAATTGACAGAGTTGGATTTGGTATCCCACAACTTCAATTTTTCATCCGTGAACAATAGCTGCATTTTTGGTATATTTGCTCCTTTAGTTCTCTAGTTTTTGGTGTTGTCTTTATGTATATTGTTGCTCGTTGTTTTTCACTTCTTTGGTGGCAATTTTGGAGGATATTTTGGTAACTCTTAGTGATTATAGTGGAGGTTTTGGTACCATGATTTTTTACTCTTCACACTGAACGGTTTTTCACGTAAACTCGTGTGGTTTATTTATTTTGTCTTGTTATCTTTTGCTTTGGTTGATATACTTGCTGCCATATCCTCATTGTTATTTAATTTGTTTGTTTCCTCTTGGTTTAAATTGAAAGAAAAAGTTTAGACTTAGGTATTCTTCCTCTGCTACCTTGACGTGCATTCTTTGTTAGTGCCTTGTCTTTCCCAACACCATAAGGGGTCATTCTTCAAATGGAACGGGGCTAAGTCTTTAGGTTTTTTAAGTAGGTTGGGTGAAAGATTAGACATATGAGTCCTCCAGGATATAAACCAAGGCAACAAAAGTGGAGCATACGACGATGACACCCATTTTCATTTCATGGAAGTCCCGATAGAGGAAAGGGTTGTATCCAAGCCTGCCTAACCTAATTGTGTGTGAGTAATCAATCGTGACAAGTCAAACGATTCATAATGAAAACATCTATAGATAGAAACTGTTTGTTGACTGGTGGACTCATTCTTAATGTTGTTTCTTTATTTTCTTTGTTTTTTCCAAATATTTAGGAGTGCTCCGCTGGGAACTTGAGCGGGTAAAAGGAGTTGATCAACTCATCAGACTCGTAATCTAAAGATTGCAGGTTCAAATTTTGTTTCCGACTTTCGTCAATCGTCGATCACTTAGGCTCAATTCGCTTTTGTGTTGAAAAGTATTATACCGAGAAAAACTTTCTATAATTTTTTTAATTCTTAGGGTCAAACTCAAAATCTTTAAGAGGGAAAATAATTATATCTCACCTGGTATGATGATTGCTTAATCTATCATGAATTATTGGTTTTTCATCTTTTTTCTTGTCAAGAACTATATTGCTATTTTTCTTTTTTGCAGTTAAAAATGAGACACACGAGATATCAAAGAAATTAAACAAGTTGGAAGTTGCACGTAGAGGTGGCAAAATCAAACCCAACCCGATCCAACCCGTTCAAGTTTGGGTTGGTTATTGACCCGCCCATTTATTAGCTCAACCCATGTCAATTTAACCTGTTAAAATTTGGGTTGATATGTAACCCAAATTGATTTTTGAGAATTTTTGTTAAAATATTTTAAAAAGACTTTTTTTTTATTTGATATGTTATATATAATCAAAATAAAGAAAAAAATAATTTTATTCGGTACTAATAATTTATAAAAGAACAAATAAAATAATTAAAACTGAGTAAGAATTGGGCGGATTGGGTTATAACCCATTACCTAACCTGTTTTGATCCAACCCATTTTGACCCAAAAAAATTTGGGTTGGGTTGGGTCTTGACCCGTTTGTTATCTTGATCCGCTAAAATTTGACCCAATCTGCCCAATTGCCACCCCTAGTTGCACGTATTATGACTTTTTAAATAATCAGGATATGTCTGGATGTGGGATGATAATAATTATTTTAAAATAAAATGTAAAATTATGTTATCTCATATCACTACTAAAAAAAAAAGGAAAACCGAGCACAACCCATTTTCATACCACAAAACAGACCACAACTTGTGGTCTGTAAAATAGTGGTAGGTTTTCTAAAACCGACTGCATGTGGTTAGTTTTTTTAAATTATTTATTAATCGATATTATTTATAAAAAATAAATTTTTATAGTAAAAGTAAAAATTTTAATAAACTTTTATAATATAAACAAATTTTTTATAAATTAAAGAATAAAATAACTATTTCCAACTACAAGGTGTGGTTGGTTTTATTTTAAGTTTTATTATTTTTTATTTACGAAATCGACCACAAGTAGTCGATTTTATTTATTTATTTAATTATTTTTTTAATAAAATCGATCACATGTGGTCGGTTTTATTTAATTATTTAATTTTTATTTTAAAAAAACCAACCACATGTGGTTGATTTTTATTTAATTATTTTTTTAACAAAACCGACCATATGTGGTCGATTTCATTTAATTATTTAGTTATTTCTTTAATAAAACCGACTACAAATGGTCGATTTTATTAATTTCTGGCAAAAAATTTCCAGACTTACCAACCACAAATGGTCGGGTTTTTTGGTAATTTTGCTAGAAACCGACCACAAGTGGTCGGTAAAATTGGTAATTTTGTCAAAATCGACCACTTTGTAAAAAAAATTGCAGCATACATGCTGCATTTTCAAAATAAACCTGCTATAAAAATCCTACAAAATCAGTTCAGCGCCAGAATTTTCAAACTTAAACATTCAAACATACTAAAATCAAAGTTTACAAATCAAAAGTAAACTACAAACCACAAAAACATATAAAAATGCAAACTACAAACCACAAAACATATAAAAGTATCAACGACGAGGAAGAGGATTAGGACGTGGTGGTGGAACCTTATCATCCTTCTCCCCCAACTCATCTCCATCCTCATTCTCTTCCTCACCCTCATCCTCTTCCTCTGTAGTGTAGTCCGCAAGTGGGCCTAGGCCAATTGCAGCCCGATGTGCATCACCAGAACATAGAGAAAGAATTTGTGTAGACTGAAGGAAACTATTAATCATCTCCTGCATCATTTTCATCTGCATAGTATTTTCCTCCACTTTTTTCCTCGTCCTCTCAGCCTATTGTAACACCCCAAAAATCCGAGCTAAGATTAGAACCATGCTTCAAGTACTTGTAGAACCAAACTTCATGTTTTGGTGGTATAAGAAGTGATTTAGTCTGGTATTAACGTCACAAGTAACTCCTAGATCATAGCCAAGTTGAAACCTTCCTACCGATTGATTTTTTTGTGAGGAATATTCCTATAGTTAGATTCAAACAAGTATAACTCCTATGTTATGACGTATTTTTGAGTTAAAGACCCATCAAATTATAGATATTTGAATTATCTTTCTAACGTATCTAGGTTTGCCTTAATCCGAGTTCGGAGCTAAAAGTTATGTCCATTTTAGTGAAGCATTGTCTAACAGTGAGAGCCTACAAATAGATATGTCACGCCTCAATGCCTGAGTCATGATGGCACCTACTACGTCCCACTGGTAGGTAAGCCAAACTGTAGACCGGAATGACAAGTAATGGGCTAAATGGCGCAAGATAAAGAAATTACCAGAAAATAACTACACATAGATAAAATAGAGAGGGAGCAGAATATGCCACGACCTAGTAAGGCCAGTACAAGAGACACTAACCAAACAAATAAGAGTACTAGTAGTATCCATATACAAATAGTCTCGAATGTAAAGACTTTCCAAAATAAAGGAAGGAGAGGGGATCAGCTCCGACTCCGAAAGCTCATCCTATCTCCAGATCCTGTAAGCAAGCTGGCTGGAATGTCAACGACGTCGGCTAGTACTCGGATATGCACCAGAAAAGATGCAGAAGTGTAGTATGAGTACCAAAACAATGGGTACTCAATAGACATCATCGGTCGACTGAGCTAAATCATAATAAAAGTATAATAAAATGTGAGAATGCGAAATAAGTCAAGGGAAAGGGGTAAACCTGAGAACAAGCTCTGACACAGTTAAATAAATAAAGAAGCACGCGATACTAAAATTAAAGTAGCTACTACAACCAAACTAGGCCCCCAGAAGCCTACAGGGTACAAACAAGAGAAGACTAATCCAAATGAACCCCCGTAAGCCCGATGGATGCAATCAAGGAATAGACCACTACTAAACTTATGAACACTTCCATACCACAACTCACCGGACTCGAACCGGTACCATAATACCATGAAATAACCCATAAATATCGGACTTGAACTGAATTTCCCTCCTCATAACTCACCTCAAGCGCCGGACTCGAATCGATAATTTAGTGTCATAAATAGATAGAGTATGCCGGACTAGAACCGATCTCTAAAGGCCATAAACCAATAGAATATGTCGGGCTTGAATCGGTCTTTAAATGCCATAAATCAATAGAATATGCTGGACTTAAACCGGTCTTTAAATAAACTCAAGATCATTAACCTAGCCCCGAACTAGGTATATGCTATGTAGTCTAAGGCTCAAGATTAAGGATAATGCCACGAAAGAAGTCCTCGTAGGTTTAAAAGGAGATAAGTGCGATATCACATCCCCAAATCATCAATTTACTTAAGGGAAAGGTGAATGGGTCGATCTTACCTCCTAAACGGCCCTCAAATCGGCCAAATAATCCCACTTTTACTAACTAAGTAACCAACCATAAATTCCAACCCAAAACTAGCATAATATCATAGTAATACCATGATTAAGCTTAATCTATAAGTAGGGTAAGCCTAGCCTACCTGGACATCGAAGAAAGCTCGATAAAGTCCTCTAAAGTGGGGCCTTTCCCTATCGAGAAGCCTCCATACGACGCCACGCTATCAAAATAACAATCTACTCATCAATATGAGAACAATAATACCCATATTGCATATAAATGCATTGCGTCCAAAATCGAGCTAACAATCTCATATGGGGCCCACATACGGAGTCTAAATTTGAAACTGTCAAAACGTCCCTCAAGGCTCAAGGATAATTTACCCTCAAGAATGGGTAAATTCCAAGCTCCAAAACATCCAAAATTAACCTATGAATGAATAGGGGATTTAAACCTAAAACAGAAAATCTATCGAAAAATTAGATGGAACTTACAAGGATTAAGATGAGAAAAAAGGCTTTGATGAACTCTCCAACCTCCCTTGATCTCCCACGAATCGCCTTCCCTCTCTCACTGTCTCTCTAGGACTTTTAATGCCCAACACTTAGAGAATAATGAGAGAAAAATGGGTGAAAAGGAGATTAAATGCACTGCGGGTACCGCTAAAGTGCCTATTTGACCTCTAAAGTGGTCACCGCTAGAGCGACAATCCACCACTAAAGCGGTCTGAAGACCTGGGTTGACCTCCGCAAAAGCAGACCAAACGTCGCTTAAGCGGCGTCTGCTAAAGCGGTATGGTCTCCTCTAAAGCGGTCCATCTGGGACTAGTGCTAGCAACTAAAACGGTGTCCAGGCCACTAAAGCGGATTCCACTTAAGAGGTCAAATACCCGCTTAAGCGATTGCACCAGCTGAAGCAGCATCAACATTTGGTAATATTTTGCCAAGTTTCCAACGGGACCTAGAGATTCGTTTGGGATTTCGTGAACACAAACGAACTATACTACCCTATCAAATTATACATTCTAGACTCAACGGCGGAATCAAAATTCCCATTCAGGATTATTTCGATGAAAAGTGGGCCCACATCCAAATGGTCATTTTCATCACTTTCAACCCAATAGCCCAAAATGATCCCGAAAGACTCGGGACATGGACCAAGGGTCCTCCTAGCCTAAAATCCATGCTCCGAAGCTGATGGAACTATCAAAATTGGAATACGAGGTCATTTACTTGAAGTTTAGGCCCGATAGCCAAATTTGAACAATGAAGACTTTAAAATAGGGAATTGACTCTAAAAACCAAACGAACTTCCTGGTGACCAAACTGTCAGCTCCAACAAGTCATAAATGACTTGGGGTAGCTATAGGAAAGCTCTAAATGCTGAAATAATATGCAAATGAAGAAAATGATCGAGAGGGTCATTATAATATCCATTACTAAAAGGACTCTCATCCGCGAAAGTAAAGGGTAAAGAAGTACCTGAAGGCTTGAACATGTGGGGATACTGGGTCCGCATTTCACTCTCAACCTCCTAGGTAGCCTTCTCAACTAGACAGTGCCTCCACTAGACCTTAAATACAGGAATCTCCCTAGAGCACAACTGCCTGACATTCCTGGTTAAAGTGAGGACTGGCTCCTCTACGAATGTCAACTTCTCGTCCAACTGAATCGAATCCCACCGAAGTACATAAAACTCATTCGGGATTAACGTCGCAACATGGAGACATGAAAAACTAGATGAACGACTGCAAAATTTGGGGGAAAGTCCAATTCATAAGCTACCTCTCCAACTGTCCGTAGTATCTCGAATTGACCAATATACCGGGGACTGGGCTTATGCTTTCTACCGAACCTCATAACGCCATTCATGGGAGATACTCGGAGGAAAACTTGATCACCAATCTCAAATCTCAAGGCACGAAGTCTACGATCAGCATAACTCTTCTGCCTACTCTGAGCTACCCTCAACCTAACTTGAATTATCCGTACCCTATTCAAGGACTCATGAAGAAAGTCAGTGCCACGGGGGTTAATCTCTGAAGTCTCAAACCAGCCAATCAGAGATCGAAAATGCCTACCATATAATGCTTCAAATGGTTCCATCTTAATCCTCGAATTGTAGCTATTATTATAAGCGAACTCCGCTAAGTCTAAGTGTTGCTCCCACTGACCTCCAAAGTCAATCACACACGCGCGGAGCATATCCTCAAGAACCTGAATGGTCTGCTCTGATTGACCATCGATCTAAGGATGGAATGCGGTGCTAAGATCAACCTGAGTATCCAACTCCTCCTGACAAGTACTCCTGAAGCTAGAAGTAAACACTGAGCCTCTATCAGAAATAATGGACACGGGTACTCCATGAAGGCGAACTATCTCTTGAATGTAGATACGGGCTAACCTCTCCACACTGAAGGAAATCTAAATTGGGATAAAATGAGATGACTTGGTCAACCGATCTATGATGACCCAAATACTGTCAGAACCATGCGAACAAAGAGGTAGACCAGTCACAAAGTCTATAGTAATTCGCTCCCACTTTTACTCGAGAATGGGCAGCGTCTGAAGCAATCCACCTGGTCGCTGATGCTCGACCTTTACCTGCTGACAACAAAGCCAATAAGCTATAAAGTCTACAACATCACTCTTCATGCCACTCCACCAGTAAAGCTGCCTCAAATCTCTATATATCTTGGTTGTCCCGGGAATGGAATATCTGAAGCTATGAGCCTCCCACAATATCAACTGAATCAAGTCTCCAACCCTTGGAACACAAATGCGACCATCAAACCTCAGAATGCCCTCCGAATATAGGGTAGCCCGACTAGACTCACCCCTCACAACCTGATTATGAATGTCACAAAGTCTACTATCCTCAAACTGGCGACTCCGAATCTAATCAAATAAGGTAGACCTAGCCTCAACACTAGTATGGATCCTCATGGAGTCCAAAATATTGAGCTGAGCCAACAAGTTGGCTAAGAATTGAACGTCCAAAGACAACGACCGCTCTGAAGCTGAAATAGAAGCCAGATTACCCATACTCACCACCTTCCAGCTCAAGGCATCTGCCACCACGTTCACCTTGCCAGGATGGTATAGGATAGATATATCATAGTCCTTCAGTAACTCAACCCATCTATGTTGTCTAGAATTAAGCTCTCTCTCTAAATTATAAGGTATTGAAGACTACGAAAGTCAGTGTAGATCTCGCAATGAACACTATACAAGTAATGTCTCCAAATCTTAAGCGCAAAAACTACCACCACCAACTCCAAGTCATGAGTGGGGTAGTTGCGCTAGTGAACCTTAAGCTACCTCGACGCATAAGCAATAACTAGGCCCTGCTATATCAGAACACAACACAAACCAACACTATAAGCATCACAATAAACTATAAACCCTTTACTCTCAATAGGAAGAGTCAATATTGGAGCTGAAGTGAGCAAGCTCTTGAGCTTCAGAAAGCTCAACTCACTATTCTTGGACCACTAAAATGGAACCTCTTTCCTATTCAGTCGGGTCATGGGTGATGTAATAGAAGCAAAACCCTCAATAAATTATCGGTAGTAACCTGCCAAACCAATAAAACTACGAACCTCAGTCAGAGATGTAGGTGTGGCTCAATCACGAATAGCCTCAATCTTTGCCGAATCTATCATAATCCCATCCTTAGACACCACGTGCCCTAGGAATGTAACAAAATCGAGCCAAAAATCACAATTTGAGAATTTGGCATAAAGCCTATGATCTCTCAAAGTCTGGAGCACAATTCTTAAATGTTGCTCGTGCTGCTTCCCACTCCTCGAATATACAAGGATATCATCAATGAAAACAATAAAAAAGGAGTCCAAATAAGTCCTGAAAACTCGATTCATCAAATCCATAAATGTTGCTGGGGCATTGGTCAACCCAAAAGACATCACCAAGAACTCATAATGGTCGTATCGAGTCCTAAAGGTTATCTTAGGGATGTCCTCAGCCCGAATCCTCAACTGATGGTAGCCTGATCTCAAGTCAATCTTAGAGAACAATGTCACACCCTGAAGTTGGTCAAATAAATCATCAATGCGAGGAATAGGATACTTATTCTTCATTGTCACCTTATTCAGATGCCTATAGTCAATACACATACGCATAGAGCCATCCTTTTCTTCACGAACAAGACAGGAGCACCCCAAGGCGATACACTAGGCCGAATAAAATCCTTACCCAAAAGATCCTGAAGTTGAGAATTCAGCTCCTTAAGCTCTGCAGGAGCCCTACGGTAAGGTGCCATAGAAATAGGTCGGGTGCCCGACTTAAGATCAATAGCAAACTAAATATCACACTCAGCATGAAGGCCAGATAGGTCAGTAAGGAAAACATCGGTGAACTTATGGACAATAGGAACAGAATTAAGTAAGGGACTCTCAATACTAACATCACGAACATAAGTGAGGTAAGACGCGTAAACCCTCGACACCAATCGCCTAGCCCGAATATAAGAAAAAATCCCTATCGCTGCGCGGCTGAAAGAGCCTTGCCACACTGCTTGAGAACCTTTTTAAGAACCTTGGGGATGACCCCACAACCCTAGACACCACCTCTAGCTAGAGGCGACACTGATCTGATTGGCGAAACACTTTGTGCTACAGGCTAAATCATCCCGCACTGGGGACACTCTCTGGAGAAATGGCCAAATACTCCACAAGTATAGCAAGGTCCAGAAACACCACTCAATACAGAAGATCCGGCTGACCCAAAATTTCCACCATGGCTAGAAGACCTAGAATGTGCACCACTCGAAGACTGGCCACTGCCCTGGCCATAAGAATCACTGAACTGGACTGATCTCCGTCAGAAATCTAAAGTGCAGCCTAAAAGGGCCTACTAAACTAACCCATGGCCTGGAAAGACTAACGTGGAGGGTACCTACCCTGAGAGCCTTTGCCTTTGAACTGCGAGCCTATATGGCTCCCATTAAAACTGCCCTGATGACATGGTCTCTTATCGCTGCCCCCTTGGGCCTCGCAATGCATCTCTTCCATAGTATGGGCATGATCAGGAACTTCAACAAAAGACCTACCAGCAACAACCAAACTCTGAGTAGCCATGTGAAAAGGAAGTCTTAGTCTCCTAACATAACACCAAATCCTCTCATACTCGGAAGGCAAGATCGTAGTAGCATGTCTGTCCAAATCATCGAATTATGCCTCATACTCAATTACCGACATAGAACCCTACTATAAATGGGTGAACTAATATCTCAGGCACTCACAAAGACTGTGAGGCATATACTTCTCTAAGAAAGCCTCGGAGAATTGAGTCCATGTCATAGGGGAAGATCCAGCTGGCCTGGAATCAAGATAACCTCTCCACCAATGTCTAGCTGTCGAGTCTAACAAAAAGGTGGTGTAGTCAACCCCACAAACCTTGACTAGGCCTAAATTATGGAGCCTATCCTTGGATGCAATCAAGCACACAAATGCATCCTCGCCTGGAGACCCTGTAAACCTCGGTAGAGTCAATCACAAAAATCTACCCAACATATTTTACTCCTTAACATACATAGTAGGCTGGGCAGCTACCGGCTGAGCAACTATCGATGCTGGAGGGATCTCAACTCTGGGAGCCACAGCTACAGTCTGGGCCTCCATTCCTGTACCATTCTGATCCATAGACTGTGCACTATTAGACGGTGCACCACCAACAAATCCCAATAACTGGATCAAGGCATCTCTAAGAAATGACGAAGAAATAAACCCCAATGGAGCTTGGACTACCCCTTGGCCCATCAATGGCTGGGGTGGCTGAACCTGTGGAGCAATCTCTGCCTCGGGAGAAATATCTGGATCTGGCAAAGGCTCTTTTTCCTGGCCCCTGGTTGGGCTACAGCTCTAGCTTGGCTGTGACCTCTAGGTCGGCCACGACCTCAAGCAGGTGTCCTAGCAGTGGGCTCGAGGTTACCATCACCCATCGTCATAGCTCGCGTCCTAACCATCTGCGAAAGAGTGAAATATTGAGAACCTTAGATACCAACACAGACTCAATGCATAAAATGAATAAAAAAAGTGAAGTCATCCTAAGAATGTCCTGTAGCCTCCCAAAGATAAGATACGAACGTCATCATTTCAATCCGCAGGACACTACTAGACATTTGCTCTTGTATCAATAATAACAGTGAACCTAGGCGCTCTGATACCAATTTGTCATGACCCAATTCCTGAGTCATAATGACACCTACTATGTCCCACAAGTAGGTAAGCCAAACCGTAGTCCAAAATGACAAGTAATGGGCTTAATGGCGGAAGATAAAGAAATTACCAGAAAATAACATACACATAGATAAAATAAGAAGGGAGTAAAAGAATATCCCATGAACTAGTAAGGTCGGTACAAGATCCACTAACCAAAAGAATAAGAGTACTAGTAGTATCTATATACAAATAGTCTCGAATGTAAAGACTGTCCAAAATAAAGGAAGGAAAGGGGATCAGCTCCGGCACTGAAAGCTCACCCTCTCTCTAGATCCTGTAAGCAAGTTGGCTGGAATGTCAACGATGTCGGCTAGTACTTGGATCTACACCAGAAGAGATGCAGAAGTGTAGTATGAGTACCAAAACAATGGGTACTCAGTAGACATCATCGGTTGACTAGGCTAAATCATAACAAAAGTATAATAAAATGCGAGGATGTAAAATAAGTCAAGGGAAATGGGCAAACCTGAAAACAAGCTCTGACACACGTAAATAAATAAAGAAGCATGCGATACCTAAATTAAAGTAGATACTACAACCCAACTAGTCCCCCATAAGCCTAGAGGGTACAAACAAGAGAAGACTAATCCAAACGAACCCCCATAAACCCGATGGATGCAATCAAGGAATATACCACTACCAAACTGATGAACCTCCCATACCAAAACTCACCGGAATCTTACCGGTACCATAATACCATGAAATAACCCATAAACACCGGACTTGAACCGGATTTCCCTCCTCATAACTCATCTCAAGTGTCGGACTCGAATCGGTAATTTAGTGCTATAAATTGATAGAGTATGCCAGACTCAAATCAATCTCTAAAGGCCATAAACTAATAGAATATGCCAGACTTAAACCAGTCTTTAAATGCCATAAATTAATAAAATATGCCTAATTCAAACAGGTCTTTAAATAAGCTCAAGATTATTAACCTAGCCCTGAACTAGGTATACGCTATGTAGTCTAAGGCTTAAGATTAAGGATAATGTCACGAAAGAAGTCCTCCTAGGTACACAAGGAGATAAGTGCGATATCACAACCCCAAATCATCAATTTACTTAAGGGAAGGGTGAATGGGTCGATCCTACCTCCGAAACGACCCTCAAATCGGCCAAACTATCCCACTTTTACTAACTAAGAAACCAATCATAAATTCCAACCCAAAACTAGCATAATATCATACTAATACCATGATTAATCTCAATCTATAAGTAAGGTAAGCCTAGCCTACCTAAATGCTGAAGAAAGCTAGATAAAGTCCGCTAAAGTGGGGCCTTTTTCTTTTGAGAAGCCTCCGCATGATGCCACGCTATCAAAACATAATCTACTCATCAATACGAGAACAACAATACCTATATTGCATATAAATGCATCGGGTCCAAAATTGAGCTAACAATCCCATGTGGGGCCCACTTATGTAGTCTAAATTTGAAACCGTCAAAATGTCCCTCAAGGATCATTTACCCTTAAGAAAGGGTAAATTCCAAGCTCTAAAACATCCAAAATCAACCTATGAATGAATTAGGGATTTACACCTAAAATGGAGAATCTATCAAGAAATTAGACGGAACTTACAAGGATTAACACGAGGAAAAAGGATTTGACGAACTCTCCAACCTCCTTTGATCTCCTAAGAATCGCCTCTCCTCTCTCACTATCTCTTTAAGGCTTATAATGCCCAACACTTAGAGAATAATGAGAGAAAAATGGGTGAAAAGGGGATTAAATACACTGCGGGTACCGCTAAAGTGCCCACTTGATCGCTAAAGCGGAAATCCACCGCGCGGTTTGAAGACCTGGGCGACCTCCGCTAAAGCGGACTAAACGTCGCTTAAGCGGCATCCACTAAAGCGACATGATCTTCGCTAAAGAGCTCCATCTGGTACCAGTGCTAGCCGCTAAAGTGGTGTCCAGGACGCTAAAGCGGCTTCCGCTTAAGCGGCCAAATGCTCGCTTAAGCGGTCGCACCAACTGAAGCAGCATCAACACTTGGCAATATTTTGCCAAGTTTCTAACGAGCCCTCGAGATTTGTTTGGGATCCTGTGAATGCAAACACACTATGCTACCCTATCAAATTCGACATTTCAAACTCAATGGTGCAATCCAAATTCCCATTTGGGGTCGTTTTGATGAAAAGTGGGTCCCAAACCCAAATGGCCATTTTCATCACTTTCCACCCAATAGCCAAAAATGAGCCCGAAAGCCTTGGGACTCGAACCAAGGGACCTCTTAGCCTAAAATTGATACTCTAGAGCTGATGCAACTGTCATAATTGGCATATGAGGTCGTTTACCTAAAGTTTAGGCCTGGTAGCCAAATTTGAACAACGAACACTTCAAAACAGGGAATTGACTCTAAAAATCAAACGAACTGCCTAGTAACCAAACTGTCAGCTCCAGAAAGTCATAAATGACTTGGTGAAGCTATAGAAAATATATAAAGGCCAAAAATAATTTGGAAATGTATAAAATGACCTGTAGGGTCATTACAAGAAACCACGATCGTGGTTAGAAACCACAACCGTACAATGGTCTCGTCAGCATGAAACTACCCCAAAAACCAAAAATATGACAAGTATACCTTCCAACCTCGATAGAGAACCATGACCATAGTTAGCAACCACGATTTTAGGCACGATCTTGACTCTTAAAGATGATCCGGCTTGAACTTACAACCTATGAACCAAGGTATGATCATAGGTGGGTTCCACGATCATACCAATGCTTGTATGATGAAGTCTATAGAAGACTCAATACAGTATCCCAACCACGAGCACTACCCACGATCGTAGGTGGGTCTTGTGATTGTAGGATGGCCTGTACATCTCTTTCTGCAGCTTTTTTAGTTACATTTTATAAGGGGCATTCCAGCCTTTTCCCACTCATTAAACCCCTAAACTACATCATTTAAGCTATACCAAAGCTGAAGTTAACCCTAAGTCCCTCATTACTCAAAAATTAAGTCGACACTTAAGGAGAAAACAAGCAAAAAAGCAATTTCTCTTCTCCAAGGCATAACGTGGGTTCATCGTCTTCAAGCTCCAAATTTATTTCACTAAGGTTTTCATCTCCAGGTATGTGAGATTTCATCAGTGGGTATTATTTCACCCATTGAGTCCCAAAATACATTAAGTTCCTCAGTTAATTCATGATCTCAAAATTAGGGTTTTCATTACAATCATGATTCTTCTTGTACTTCAGTTCGCCATAACTAGTAAAGAATAAACACATGTTTCTCCATGATATTCAGTGCATTGATAGTATCATGTCCATGAACCCTAAGTATAATGATATTCCATGATTTTTAGGCTTGTATTATGAAATTTCAGTTTCCATTCATATCATAGAAGTTGTCATGAATAATTGCATTCTTCAAAGATGGTAGGTTATAAACACCCGATGACCTAGGAACCCATGCATTATTAATTTAAACACTCGTTCATTCAAGTTTACATATTTTAGGATACTTTCAGATAGAGGGTCTGTTACCCAGTCTCAGTTTTTCTATACTTTTAGTGTTACTGACCTGCAGAGTACTTCTAGATAATGTATATTCTAAATGGTGTTTTCAGATAAATTCACCCAACTAGACTATTAACATTTTCCCAAAAGTAAGGTTCCCAATTAGTATGGTATCCAGAATGCCATCAATGATCATGGATCAATTTTCTTATAAAAGCAAGGTTCACTAGTAGTATGCAGGCAGGTATGTTATCCATGATTATCTCAAGTTGACATCCATATATGTCATCTCAGGTAGGAATCCAAGTATGTCATCTTATCGAGCTATCAATTATGTTCAATTGGGAGCAGTACTTAGCATCGAGTTGGACTACTGTTCAACAAAAACTCTAGTCCCAAAACTATGTGCCATCGTAGGTTTATTTATACCAAATCAGATCAGCTCAGCCTTTATACCCCGACAAAGTATGTTAGGCCCTCTTTGATGGGGATTATACATAAAACTCCATGTTTAGCTCACATGGTTATATTTTGGTTAATAGTATCTCCTATAGTCTCACACTTTGGTATTTGCATGACCCTCAGTTTAGTCTATTTCACAGTATCTCAGTTATATCAAAATATTTATGAAATCAGTACTTGTGATTATCCAGATGGGTCCTTTCATCTTAGTATACCTCAGTAATGTATAATTGGTTTAAATATTCTATCATCCGTATGTCAGTTTATATACCTCTTATGATATTCAGAATGTCCTTGTAATCCTATAGTTCAGATTTAGATATTGCGTAACCTTGTACTCAGTTTATTCAGCATATTACTATTGTTTAGTTACATATTCATTCCCTTGGACATTGCATCAGTTTACTTTCCTCATTCCATGTTTAGTTTATTTTCTCATGATCAACATATATAGTGTAGTGCATATCTTATATGCTCAGTACATTCAAAGTACTGATCGCATACTTTTCTTTGCGCTATATTATATTATAATATAGGTTCTGATGTCCATCCTCTGGATTTTGCAAATGTATGATCTCCTACTACATCAGCAACATCACTTTGTGAGTCCTCATTATTTGAGGACTAGTTATCAGTATTTTTCATTTATGCCCTTTTCAATTTCCAGACAGTTAGAGTTAGTTGGGGGCTTGTTCCAGGAACTCATCTTAGTAAAGGCTTTCAGACATACAGTTAGATGTTCAGCTTTGTGGTTTTAGACTTAGATATTATGTTGGTTTTGATTATTATTTCATCATTCAGTTCAGCTTATGCACAATGTTTTTATCAGTTACTTTAGTATTATTAGTGTTATGACTGACCATGGGTTAGCTTGGGGTCACTTGTGACTGTAATCACCGTGTTACGACTAGGGTGTATTCTCAGGTCATGACAAACTTGGTATCAGTGCATCAGTTTTAAAGTGTCCTAGGGCACTGAAAGCCGCATTACGTAGAGTCTTGGTCATGGGTGTGAAGAGCGCCACACTTATGAGTGAGAGGCTATGAGATGTTTTTGGAAAAAGTTTCACTTATTTCATGATCATATCTTGCGATGGAGTTTAAATCTATTCATCCTTCTAACTCGTGCCTTACGTGTTTTATAATATGTATTCTAAAAAAGAGATCAGTCAGAAAAGTGATGAGAATAGTAACCCTTCCTCATCAGTCGATCTATCTACAACTGCTGATATATCTAATGTAGAGTTTTGTGATTCCATCCAATTATTATCTCAGGCTATGAACACTCAATTAAATTCGTAGGTAGCAGTCCCTGCAAATCCTATTAGTAAGAAGAGAAGAAGGGAGAACAAAAGGGTCTTATCAGGGAATGGTAACTCTAACCGTCAGAAGATCTCTAGTGGAAACCGATCTTCTTTTTTGTAAAGGTCATCAGGGATAGCAATATCATCATCTAGTACTTCGTCTCTAACCCTCAGACCTCGTTATGATAAGAAAATGAAAGCATCTGGCTCTCATCCTCAAAAAAATATGGTAAGGGGAAAATCCCACCTCACTTGCAGCAAGTGTGGAAAGAACCACATAAAAGGGTGTATGGCAGGCCATGAAGGTTTTTTTGGCTGTGGAAAGCTAATCCATAGGTTGAGAGATTATCCAATAGCTTTAGTGAAGGGAAGGGAGGTTCTTCAGTAGGCTCAACCTACTTCCTCGATATCCACTTAAGGTCACCTAAATCAGTAGGATGCCTCTCCTAACGCAGGTTATGGTCCGCACTTAACTCAATCCCATTCATCTTCCAGCCAGTCAAATCAAAATGGTTCACTTAAGGCTGAGTCGAGTATGTTTCCAGATTTTCTCCTTCATGCATTTATAGTCCTCAGACACTTATCCTTCTAAAATGGTGAATAGTTAGAGTTTAGAACAAAGTTGTGATGGTGCAGAGTAGCAGTAAGGCGGATAATAGAAAGAGAGATATTCTTAGCCTGTATGAGAAAGTACATAATTAGAATAGATCCTAAAGTGGTATGTATTGATTGTTTGAGTGAGTTTAGTTAGAGATTAGTGAGAAAGAATACTTGCAAACTCAATGTGGTGAATTTGATATAAGGGGGAGATACTAGAGTGTAGAACCTATCAGGTTTTGGAGACTTAAGTAGTAGTGTTAGCAAGTTCTAGAACAGAGTTAGTTGGAGGTCGAGGCTTATTCTTATCCTAGCCTATTTAGTATACTTATGTCATCTCGACGCTTTACTCATGTCTTTCATCATTCTGATGTATGCACTTTATTCGGATGTATATCTATTCTCAGTTGCTAGTGTACGGAATAATAGTCTCTCTTAGAAATCCAAATCATGCTCCATGAACCCATGAACATCGGTCTCATACCATATAGCTTATGACTCATGCACCCATAATTTCCCAGCATGCTAAATCCTGCATAAACATAATAAATTTTTGACGATTAGTGAAATCACCATACGCCAGGTATATTCTCAGGCCAAACTTCTTGAACAAGCTAGTTCATATTAAAATATACATCTCAGACCCTTATTAAGTGTCAAGGGTTATGGAATTCTTCAAGTCATGATTCTGTAGTACCCCTCTTACTCTAGATTTTCCTAGTAGAGTCTCTGTGACTTTTAGTGTACTTTGGTAGTGTTGCTAATAGTATTCCAATTATTTCTTCAGGATATTCTTTCTTCATGCTTTAAAATTTCATGGTAAAGGTGTCCCGTGGTTAAATCTATATCGTTCTTTTTTCCTATAAACTCCAATTAGCAGACCAGGATGCTCAGATCATATCAAAACTTCCCCAGTCGGATGTAACACTCAGACCATACCCATGATTCCTTTCCCTAGAAGTAACTATAATTCCTAATGAAGAGAGTTGGAAGGGACAAAGCTCTTTTCTTAATGACTATCAGAAATTTCATATCAGTATCCATTGTCTCATAGTTCCATGTGTATGTTTCTGTCATGAATACTTCAGTGAGTTCTAAATTCTCAGTATGGATTAGTCCATTTAGCTAATGGTTCAATTCAGAGATCAGGTGAATAATACTAGTGACTTTCTTTTTTTTTCCTTCCAGTCGTACTCTCCTAAGTCCATGTCTGTGCTTATTTCATGCGAGCTCTTTTGTACATTCGTAATGTATTTAAATACAATTGAGTCTTATTTTCATCCTAAAGTAAGTTCAAGGTAGCATTTTCCTCCCTATTACTTTCTTCACTCTCATGTCCCTTAGTAACTCACATGTCATAGTATGCATTCATGAGTACAGTTCAGTCCATGTTTCAATAAAGAATTAGTTATCATATTAGTATTCAGCTCCAACCAACACAGTGTTGGGATTGTATCTCTTTCCCTAGTCTCTCAGCTTAGTAGTGTTCATTCGGGGATGAATGATCCCAAGGGGGAGATATTGTAACACCCTAAAAATCTGAGCTAAGATTAGAACCATGCTTCAAGTACTTGTAGAACCAAACTTCATGATTTGGTATTACGACAAGTGATTTATACTTGTATTAAGGCCATAAGTAACTCCTAGCTCATAGCCAAGTTGAAACCTTCCTTACCGATTGATTTTTTTGTGAGAAATCTTCTATAGTCAAATTCAAATGAGAATAACTCCTAGGTTCTGAATTATTTTTGATATAAATACCCACCAAATGATATATATTTGAATTATCTTTTCAACGCATCCAGTTTTGCCTTAATCCGAGTCCGGAGCTAAGAGTTATGACCATTTTAGTGAAGCACCGTCCAGCAGTAAGAACCTATGAACAGAAACCACGATCGTGGTTAGAAACCAAGACCGTACAATGGTCTCGTCTGCATGAAACATACCCAAAAACCTTAAATTTGACAAGTATACCTTCCAACCACGATAGGGAACCACGACCATGGTTAGAAACCACTATCTTAGGCAATATCTTGACTCCTAAAGATGATCCGACTTGAACTTACAACCTATGAACCAAGGTACGATCGTAGGTAGATCCCATAATCGTACCAATGCTCATTTGATGAAGTACAGAGAATCCTCAATCCAGCCTCCCAACCACAAGCACCACCCACTATCGTAGGTGGGTTCCACGATCGTGGGATGGCCCGTACGTCTCTTTTTGAAGCTTTTTCAGTTACATTTTATAAGGGGCATTCCAGTATTTTTTCACTCATTATACCCCTAAAATACGTCGTTTAAGTTATCCCAAAGATGAATTATAAGCCTAAGTTTACCCTAAGTCCCTCATTACTCAAAAATTAAGTCAACACTTAAGGAGAAAACAAGAAAAGAGGTGATTTCTCCTCTCTAAGACATAACTAGGGTTCATCTTCTTCAAGCTACAAATTCATTTCACCAAGGTTTTCATCTCCAGGTATATGGAATTTCATTAGTGGGTATTCTTTCACCCATTGATTCTCGAAATACATTCAGTTCCTCATGATCTCGAAATTAGGATTTTCATTACAGTCATGATTCTTCTTGTACTTCAGTTCCCCATAACTAGTAAACTATAAATACTTGTTTCTACATGAAATTTAGTACGTTGATAGTATCATGTCCATGAACTCTAAGTATAATGATATTCCATGATTTTTGGGCTTGTATTATGAAATTTCATATTCTATTCATATCATAGAAGTTGTCATGAATAGTTGCAGTCTTCAGAGATGGCGGGTTATGAACACCTGATAACCTAGGATCCCATGCATTATTAATTTAAACACTCATTCCTTCAAGTTTACATATTTTAGGATACTTTCAGATAGAGGGTCTGTTACTCAGTCTCAATTTTTTCGTACCTTCAGTGTTACTGACCTGCAGAGTATTTTCAGATAAAGTATGTTCTAAACGGTGTTTTCAGATAAATTCACCCTACTAGACTATTAACATCTCCATAAGTCAGAATTCAGGGCTCAAGTCCAGCTTTATAATTTCCTTCCAAATCTCAGTCCTCATATGTTTCTTTTATGCATTTACTCCAGCCATCTCATGTCCCCCATAAATATGTCCCCCATAAATGTACAGGTCTCATAATTCAGAAATACATAATCTATGTATATATATATATATATATATATACACACTCATATCATAGTCATGAGCTTCGGCTCATATCAGTAAGACGCATGACATGCATTACATTCAGATATGCCATCAATGCTTTGAACAATTTTCCCAAAAGTAAGGTTCCCAATTAGTATGGTATCCGAAATGCCATCAATGATCGTGGATCAATTTTCTTATAAAAGCAAGGTTCACTAGTAGTATGCAGTCAGGTATGTCATCCATGATCATCTTAGGTTGACATCCATATATGTCATCTCAGGTTGACATCCAAGTATGTCATCTCATCGAGCTATCAATTATGTTCAGTTGGGAGTAGTACTTAGCACCGAGTTGGACTAGGGTTCAGTGAAAACCCTAGTCCCAGAACTATGTGCCATCGTAGGTTTATTTATACCACATCAGATCAGATCAGCTTTTATACCCTAGCAAAGTATATTAGGCCTTCTTTGATGGGGATTATACATCAAACTCCATGTTTAGCTCACATGATTATATGTCGGTTAATAGTATCTCCTACAGTCTCACACTTTGGTATTTGCATGACCCTCAGTTCAATCTATTTCACAATATCTCAGTTATATCAGAATATTTATGTAATCAGTACTTGTGATTATCCAGATCGGTCCTTGCATCTTAGCATACCTCAGTAATATGTAATTGGTTTAAATATTCTATCGTCAGTACGTCAGTTTGTATACCTCTTATAATATTCAAAATGTCCTTGTACTCCTATAATTCGGACTTAGATATTGCATAACCTTGTACTCAATTTATTCAGCATATTACTATTGTTCAGTTCCAGTTTATTCAGCATATTACTATTTTTCAGTTACATGTTTATTCACTTGGTTATGGCATCAGTTTATGTTCCTCATTCCATGTTTAGTTCATTTTCTCATGATCAGCATATATAGTGTAGTGCATATCTCACATTCTCAGTATATTCAAAGTACTGATCGCATACTTTCCTTTACACTATGTTGTCTTATAATATAGGTTCTAACGTTCAGCCTCCAGATCCCACATAGTAGGATCTCCTACTACGTCAGCAACAACACTTTGGTAAATCCTTATCATTTGAGGACTAGTTATCAATATTTTTCATTTATGCCCTTTTTCAGTTTTCAGACAGTTAGAGTTAGCTGGGGGCTTGTCCCAGCAACTCGTCTTAGTAGAGGCTTTCAGACATACAGTTGATGTTCAAATTTGTGGTTTTAGATACAGATATTGTTGTTGGTTTTGATTATTATTTCATCATTCAGTTCAACTTTCGCACAGTGTTTTTATCAGTTACTTTAGTAGTATTAGTGTCATGCCAGGACATGGGTTAGCTTGCGGTCACTTGTGACTCTAAGCACCGTTTCATTACTAGGTGGGTAGTCTCGGGTCGTGACACCTGTGCAGTAAGTTCTCTAGTGAGCTGAGAAATCGTACTCTGCAATGAAATATTTCTCCATCAACATCATCTGCGGTAGAGGAGGATCCACAATGCCAAGACCTAATATTCTTCTTATAGACTTTTCCTGGGAAGCTGTAGACTACACCTCTAACTGGGGAACCTACACACTCTTTCCAGAACTCCTCCACTACTTCTTCGAGTATTCGGTTCCCCTGACTTGCAGGAGGTTGAGTACTACAAAACTCATTAATTTTTCGCATATATTTGTCCTATATTTAAAGTAAAATAAAAAAATTATAATAAAAAGATACTAAACTATTTAAACTTATATAATATTCACTTTAGTAAAAAAATATCATGAATACGAATGTAGTTCTTACATGGGCAGCTTCTGCACGTGGTTCAACCCACCTATCTTCATCCGTTGGCTTCTTTTTCTTCATATTTTCAAGTCACGACACTTAACCATTTTCAAGTCACTATTTCAAGTCACTACACTTAACCATTTTCAAGTCACTAGTTAACATTTCAAGTCACTACACTTAACCATTTTCACGTCACTAGTTTACATTTTCAAGTCACTACACTTAACCATTTTCAAGTCACTAGTTCATTATTTCGAATCACTACGCTTAACCATTTTCAAGTCACCAGTTTACATTTTCAAACACTACACTTAACCATTTTCAAGTCACTAGTTTACATTTTCAAGTCACTACCCTTAACCATTTTCTAGCCACTACACTTAACCATTTTCAAGTCACTAGTTCACTATTTCAAGTCACTACACTAAACCATTTTCAAGTCACTAGTTCACATTTTCAATTCATGAGGTCACTATTTCAAGTCACTACACTTAACCATTTTCAAGTCACTAGCATACTATTTTGATCACCTATATTCATCCCATCCTTCTCTTGACTATTTCAAAGAATTTTGAGTCAAAAGTATCCTAGAAGGATCGAGGGATTATTCAAAACTAATGTAACACACCCCATGTTTCTTCTTGACATTAAGAGTCTAGGAAAGCTTTAGGCGTAGTTCCATTCGACATACACGAAAACAATAAACAACACTCAAACTTAAAATAATAGGCTAGGAATCAAGTAAAATCGAGATGAAGTAGTGATTTTTGAAGAAAAACCAAACGAGAGTTATGAAGCTAAAACAGTAGGCTCGAGGTTGAAACAAGAAACATTAAGTCGAAAAGAATCAGTGTACTAGAACATCAACAAATAAATATTGAGACCAACACAGTGAGCTAAAACAGTGAATTGAAAAGAAAACAAAAGCAGAAACATTTAGGATAAAGTAAACAGTGAACCATAATCTTCATCACAAAACCTATGGCTTCAAAGCCTTGTACAACAAATAATCCCATCATTCTCACCTAGTGTGAGATTCCAGTAACAACTACATAACACTACGTCTAAAAGAAACAGACAAAAGAAAAAACTATAACAGTACCTTAAAAAAAGAAAAATAAAGAGAAAAGTGTTTACCTTTTCCAAAGCAGCAAATCGATCTACGAGCCTTTGTCAGATTCGTCATTCCACCACCGGAAACTAGAAGTTTTAAACTAGGGAAAATCTTTTTTGAATTTTTGAAGAATTTCAAAATTAGGGCAACCAATAGAATTGGGGAAAAGTGAAATGAAGGGTAAAGGATGGAATTTGAGATTTTTTGGGGTCGTTTTGGATAAAATTAGGGTCATTTGGACGAGCTGCAGATATCGTTTGTTGTTGATGTTGTTGTGTGTGTCGGGTTAAGGAGAAAGGGGTTATAAGGGTGATGGACTGGTCAGGTCAGGCGGTTGTTGGGCTGGGTCAGTTAGTCTGAAATTAAATGGGGGGAGGTTAAATAATAATTAATTTTAAAAAAATTGTGAAAACCGACAATAAGTGGTCGATTTTCTTTTAAAAAAAGAATTAATTATTCAAAAACCGACCACTTGTGGTCGGTTTTTATTTATAAAAATAAAAAAAGTATAATAATTTGTATAATATTTATAATAACATACAAAATAATTTTAATACAATATATATAAATCGGATAATTAGTTAATTCATCGTCACATTAACACGAGTAGTATATTACCTCAATCGTATAATAATATCAATATATTTCTTATAGTAGGATGAATTTTCGATTAATTAGCTTTCGAATACGTACTATATACCTCGTAATACAACGTATTCCATAGAATCTGGTGAATTATCAGTTAATTAGCTTACATTATTATTCGATCGTATGACGTCAATGTATTAAATATACTTGAATAGATTCAGTTAGCTTTTGACTACTACGTACATCAATACACAAGATATACGTATATGTATATATGTACTCCATCGACTATCAACTTCTGAACACATACTATATACATCACATACACGAGTATATACCCCATAATACAACGTATTCTATATACTACGATGAATTATCGGTTAATTAATTAGCTTACATTGTTATAACTCTAACAATATATATTACCTCGATCGTATAATCTCAACGTATTAAATATACTTGGATAGATTAAGTTAGATTTTGACAATTACGTACATCAATACACGAGATATACGTGTATGTATATATATATATATATAAATAAAAAAAACTCGATTGACTATCAACTTTTGAATAGGTACTATATACGATCACATACACGAGTATATATATTATCTCGTAATACAACACATTACATATACTTTAATGAATTATCGGTTAATTAGATTACATTATTATAACTCCAACAATATATTATTACCTCGATAGTATGATGTCAACTTATTCAATATACTTGGATAGATCCAATTAGCTTTTGACTATTACGTATATCAATACATGAGATATACATATATATATATATATATATATATATATACTCCATCGACTATCAGCTTCTGAATACGTACTATATACATCACATACACGAGTATATTACCCCGTAATACAGCTTATTCCATATACTCTGATAAATTATCGATTAATTAATTAGCTTACATTATTATAACTCTAATATTACCTCGATCGTATAATGTCAACGTATTAAATATACTTGGATATATCGACTATCAACTTCTGAATATGTACTATATACATCACATACATGATTATATTACCCCAAAATACAGCGTATTCCATATATACTCTGATGAATTATCGGTTAATTACCTTAAATTATTATAACTCCAACAGTATATTATTACGTTGATCTAATGATATCAATGTATTCAATATATTTGGATAGATTCAATTAGCTTTTCACTACTAAGTACATTAATATGCGAGATATACATATATATATACATATACTCCATCAACTATCAGCTTCTGAATATGTACTATATACATTACATACACGAGTATATTACCTCGTAATACAATGCATTTCATATATACACTATGATGAATTATCGTTTAATTATCTGACATTATTATAACTCCAACAGTATATTATTACCTCGATTGTATGATATCAACGTATTATTCAATATATTTGGATAGATCCAGTTAGCTTTTGACTACTACGTATATCACTACACGATATATATATATATATAAAAATTCCATCGACTATAAGCTTCTGATTATGTACTATATACATCACATGCACGCGTATATTACCCCATAATACAACATATTCCTTATACTCTGAAGAATTATCGATTAATTATCTTACATTATTATAACTCCAATAGTTTATTATTACCTCGATCGTATGATATCAACGTATTCAATATACTTGGATAGATCTAGTTAGCTTTTGATTATTACGTACATCACATACACGAGTATATTACCTTGTAATACAGCGTATTCCATATACTTTGATGAATTATCGATTAATTAATTAGCTTACATTATTATAACTCTACCAGTATATATTACCTCGATCGTCTGTTGTCAACGTATTAAATATACTTGGATAGATTCAATTAGGTTTTGACTATTACGTACATCAATACACGTGATATACGAGTATGTGTATATATATATATAAAACTCGATTGACTATCAACTTCTGACTACGTACTATATACGATCACATACACGAGTATATATTTTATCTCATAATACAACATATTACACATACTCTAATGAATTATTGGTTAATTAGCTTACATTATTATAACTCCAACAATATATTATTACCTCGATAGTATGATATCAACTTATTCAATATACTTGGATAGATCCAATTAGCTTTTGACTATTACGTACATCAATACACGTGATATACGAGTATGTGTATATATATATATATATATATATATATATATATATATATAAAACTCGATTGACTATCAACTTCTGAATACGTACTATATACGATCACATACACGAGTATATATTTTATCTCATAATACAACATATTACACATACTCTAATGAATTATTGGTTAATTAGCTTACATTATTATAACTCCAACAATATATTATTACCTCGATAGTATGATATCAACTTATTCAATATACTTGGATAGATCCAATTAGCTTTTGACTATTACGTACATCAATACACGAGATATACATATATATATATACTCCATCGACTATCAGCTTCTGAATACATACTATATACATCACATACATGAGTATATTACCCCGTAATACAGCGTATTCCATATACTCTGATAAATTATCGATTAATTAATTAGCTTACATTATTATAACTCTAATATTACCTCGATCGTATAATGTCAACGTATTAAATATAATTGGATATATCGACTATCAACTTCTGAATACATACTATATATATCACATACATGATTATATTATCCCAAAATACAATGTATTCCATATATACTCTGATGAATTGTCGGTTAATTACCTTAAATTATTATAACTCCAACAATATATTGTTACATCGATCGAATGATATCAACGTATTTAATATATTTGGATAGATTCAATTAGCTTTTCACTACCACGTACATTAATACGCGAGATATACATATATATACATATACTCCATCAACTATCAGCTTCTGAATATGTACTATATACATCACATACACGAGTATATTACCTCATAATACAATGCATTTTATATATACATTATGATGAATTATCGTTTAATTATCTGACATTATTATAACTCCAACAGTATACTATTACCTCGATCGTATGACATCAACGTATTATTCAATATATTTGGATAGATCCAGTTAGCTTTTGACTACTACGTATATCACTACACGATATATATATATATATACACACACACACACACACATCACATGCACGTGTATATTACCCCATAATACAACATATTCCTTATACTCTGAAGAATTATCGATTAATTACCTTACATTATTATAACTTCAATAGTATATTATTACCTCGATCGTATGATATCAACATATTCAATAAATTTAAATAGATTCAGTTAGCATTTGACTATTACGTAAATCACTACACGAGATATACATGTATGTATATATATATATACTCGATGGACAACATATTATTGCAACATAAGTATAAAATAAAGTTTAGGTTTTATGTTATTTATTTATTTTATTTATATTACTTTTTTTAAAACTAAACCGACCACAAGTGGTCAGTTTTTCTTAATTTCTTTTTAATATTTTTTAACAAAAACCAACCACTTAATTCTTTTAACAAAAGCTGACAATTTTCTTAATATTAATTGATTTTATTTTTTAAAAAAGTAACCGACCACATGTGGTCTGTAAAAATAAAAAATAATATTTAATATATTTTAAATAAATTTGATTTTACGTTTTTATTTATTTTATTTATATTAATTTTTTTAAAACCAAAATCGACCGCAAGTGGTCAGTTTTGTTTAATATTAATTTTTTATTTATTTATACATAACCGACCACATGTGGTCAGTGTTAGTAAAAAAAATATTTAATATATTTTGTATAAAAAATTTTAAAATAATTTTTTAATTATTTTTTTTTGTTATTACCGACTACAAGTGATCGATTTTGGTCAATTATTTTTTTACGGGTTAGTTTAATTAGTTTTTTATAATTTTAAAATATAAAACCAATCACTTGTGGTCAATTTTTGTTAAAAAAAATTTTAAAAAAAAGATTAAGAAAAATCAACCACTTGTGGTAGATTTTTTGCGGCCACCAACAATGGTCGAAAAGTTGTGGTCCGATTTTCTTATTTTTTTAGTAGTGTATTTTATTTCACGTTGGACTATAGATATTAATTAGTTTCAGAATTATTTATAATAAAAATTGACTAATTTCAAAAATAAAATAACTAATTCCATAAAATATCTCAACTCGTGAAGTATTTTTATTTATTACATTTCGTGTGTCGTGTGCCAAACAACCCCTTATGATACAATGGAGGAACGGTGATTAACAATAACAATAACACTAACAAAATAAAGAAAAAGAGAAATAAAAAGAAAAAAGACCACTTATCAAAATATAAACATACTGACACTAAGATCGAAACTGCAACCTAATAATTATTATTTTATCAAACTTAGTTACTCATTTAATAATTTTTTTTTGGTGAATACTCATTTAATAATTAAGTAATCGTTGGATTATTATAATAATGGGACTATTGGACAAGGTCAGAGAACTTGGAGAGTCAACAATCTATAAAATGGAACAGTGTACGTAGTAGAAATAAACAAATCATGATTAATGAAGTACATTTTCGGTCTCAAATTATATGTCATGTTTTTATTTTTACATGCATTTTAAGATAATATAAATTAAAAGGATTTTTGAATATTTTACTATTTTTTATCTTTTAAAATATCATTTCTCTTTATTAAATATTTACGCTATTGAAGCGTTTGCATCTTTCAAAAACCATTATTGTTAAGAATTAAAAAAAAAATATTTTCTCTTTATTAAATATTTACGCTATTGAAGTGTTTGCAATCTTTCAAAAACCATTATTGTTAAGAATAAAAAAAAAGATTATTTTATCTTAAAATTTTAAAATAATAAATATTTGATATAACTATTTTTATGGGGGGGGGGGGGGGGGTTGAAAAGAGCATTGGGGTTAGTAGACATACAACAAAGCTCAATGTCGTTAGTGCAGTTAGTCGCTCTCCTCTTTATTCTAAGACTTCTTTTGGTCATGCGAGATGAAATTATGATTTGAAATCATGAGATGAAGTTGAAGTTTTGTTTAGACATACAATTTGAACTTTTTATGTTGTATGTTTTCTCATATGCATAAAAACCTCATAAGTTGTGAAAACTATTAAAATTGCCTCAATTTTTGATACAATTTTACAAAATAAGCAAAAATGTATAACAAAGTATAATATGTTAGAAAAACTTTGTAGGGATTTAAGAAAAAAATTGACTTTGATAGTGTATTCACTATCCTTAAAGAATTTAAGCCTCCCACTTTAATTGCTGCAGGGATTTGGCAGAATTCTTCTAGGATTTACAAAGCCACTAAAATTCGAATATCATGAATTAATTCAAAATTTTCACAAGAACAAAATGTTATGATTTGTAGTGAAAGGGAAAGAGAGAAAGAGATTAAAAACTGATTTTTATTTTATTTTTTTTAGGATAAATAGGTATTTATAATACCTAAGTGTCTGTCCAATCCAAACCATCAGAAACACCCTTTAGGAATAAGCATCTTTTCAATCACAACCTTTCATAGAAACAAGTACCTTTTTCAGTCACAAGCTTTCATAGGAACATACACCTTTTAAATGACAACTTGTGATAGGAACAGACACCTTTTCATTCATAATCAGTCACTTTTCTTTATTAAATAGTAAATTTTTTTCCTTTAAAGATGACTGAAAATTACATTCACAAAAATCTCTTCTCAATACTTTCCCATCAATAGCACTAACTAAAGCTAACAATCCCCCACTTAGTTAGTGATTGATGTTGTTTATGAAATTTATGCACGTATAAACAATTTAAATTTTTGTCGAAATTTATAGCTAGATTAATTTCTATTGAACTACAATTCCTTAATGACCAAGACGGAAAAGCTTTATACACAAATTATACCAACTTCATAATTTGTTCACCGTGAGTTTTAGCACTCGATTATGGCCTTGTGCTACCTCCTAGTTTCATAAACACTTTATCAAGTTTGTCTTCCAACTTTGGCTGAAGCGGCACCACTTCAAGTGTTCATATAGGTGAAGTTTTAAACCAAGTCCATCTTGGACTTATCAAGTCCTTATTCTGGAATTTACTTAGTTCTTAGTTTGAACTCTGATTTCTTCATTAAGAGTACTTTTATACTCACCCTCATTTTTTCATAAATACTAATATTTAGTACTTGCTAACCATCACGGAATAACTTGTTGTTACCTTTTGAACCTTTAGTATTGTTATAAAGCAATAGTTGAGGTAAGATTTTCATTATTCGTGACAATTTGATTATCTTAGACCCATAACATTTATTGTGCTCATTATTATATTCCTCGCAAGTCCTTTTGTAAGCAGGCCTGCAAGGTTTTTCTTAGACTTTATACAAACAACCATAATAAGTTCTTCTGAAATCAGTTGTCTTATATATTCATGTCTCAAAACAATATGTCTAAATATGACTATCGCAGTATAAGAGAACGGCTGGCAGTAGTTGTGGCCACAACTCTATATCTAACAATAAATTTATTAGCCATTCTGCCTCTCTTCCTGCGGCTGCTAGTGCTAGTGCGATAAATTCAGATTCTATGGTAGAATGAGTAATACATTTTTGTTTCTTAGAAGCCCATGAAATTACTCCTTCACCGAAAATAAAAATCCATTCATACGTTGAATTGCTATCACCAATGTTAGTTTTCCAACTAGTATCAAAATATCCTTCTAAAACTGAAGAAAATCTTTTGTAACACAAAGAAAATTCTTTTATTCTTTTAAGGTATTCAAGTACCCTAACTATTCCTCTCCAATGATCAGTACTTGGATTATGAGTATATCTCGATAATTTACAAATTGTAAAAGCAATATTCAGTCTAGTGCAATGCATAGTATATCTTAAGCTACTGATCGCACAGCATAGTCTAATTGACTAATAGATCTTTCGGAGTTCTCAACTAACTTAATAAAAGCATCAAATGGAGTATTATATTCTTTAATATTCAAATGATTAAATTTAGAAAGTATCTTATCAACGTAGTGAGATTGACATGCAACAAAACCCCAACTATCCTTTGTACCTTTAATACCTAAGATAGTATCAACCTCTCCCAAGTCTTTCATTTTAAATTGAGAAGTTAAATATTTTTTAGTTTTATTTATGTCGTTCCTATGATTAGCATGTCATCAACATAAAGACAAACTACCACTCCATAATTCTTTGTGAATTTGGAGTAAATGCATTTATCTGCTCCATTATGTTTAAAATCATTTGATAGTATAACATAATCAAATTTTTCATGCCACTGTTTTGGAGACTGCTTTAATCCATACAATAATTTTATCAATTTATAAAAAAAAATTCATTCTCTAAAAGAAAGAACCCTTCGGGTTGCTCCATGTACACTTCTTCATCAAGATCATCGTTTATGAATGTTGTTTTAACATTCATTTGAAGTATATGTAAATCGCAGATTGATGACAATGCAAACAAAACTCTTATTGAGGTAATTCGTGCCACAGGAGCATAAGTGTCAAAGTAATCCACCCTTGCCTTCTGTCTAAATCCTTTGACAACTAATCTAGCCTTAAAGATTTGTAGATAACCATCGGTATTTAACTTTCTTTAAAATACTCATTTACACCCAATAGATTTAGTATTGGGGGGGGGGGGGAAATCTGCTGATACCTATGTACCATGTGATACAAGAGAATCCATTTCATCATTTACAGCTTCTTTCCAGAAAGCTGAATCCCTTGAAGTCATTGCTTCATTTAATTCTTAGAATCCTCTTTGATATTTATAAAGATAGGTATTTTATTTAATATCTTATCTCTACTCCCCTCAACCAAAAAGACTATAGCTTGAGAAGAAACAAAATCATCATCTAAGTTTTTCTCTTTTCTTACTTTTTGACTTCTTCTAATTTTATTAGGAAACTCAAGATCCTTTTTTTTTATTTGAAGAAAAACTAGGATTAAATTGGTAATTCAAAATTGTTTCATTATCATGTATCCATCCTGGGTTACTATACAATTAGTAATTTCAAAACCTTCTTGTGAATGTTTAAATCACCAATAACTTTTGTTTCAAAAAACTCAACATCTTTAGATTCAACAATAACTTTAGACTCAATGTCCAAAATTCTATATGTCTTTGAGTTCTCAGTATATCCTACGAATATGATTTTAATTCCTTTAGGTCATAATTTTGTTCTCATAGGATATGAAATTTTATAATAGGCTAAACAACCTCATACCCTTAAGAAATTTAAATTAGGCTTTCTTCCACTTCATAACTCATAAGGAAAGACTTTAAATTTCTTTGAAGGTATTCTGTTATGTACAAAACAAGCTAACTTAGCATGTAAAAGCATGACATTAATCATTTCTATCAAAGTTTTATTTTTTCTTTCAGCAATATCATTTATTGTGGGGTATATAGTGTAGCAACTTGGTGAATGAGGTAATTTTATTCACAAAAAATTAAAATTCATTTGAAAGATACTCACCTTCTCGATCGCTGCGCAGGATTTGAATTTTCTTTTCCAATTGATTTTCCACTAATGTTTTGTTACCCTTAAACATATCAAATGCTTGATCTTTTATTTTCATTAAATAAACATGTGTATATTTAGATGATCATCTATAAAAGTAATGAAATATTTATTTTTGCCTCTAGTTAAATGACCATTCAATTCACATATATCAGAATGCACTAAATCAAGTAATTACTGGTTCGTTCTACCGACTAAAAAAATTTCTTAGTCATTTTTGCTTGTATGCATATTCACATTTTTTATCATATACTTTTAAATATGGTATTAAATCATTATTTGAAATAAATTTTATAGATTCAAAATCAACACATGAAAGTCTATCATGCCACAATTTATAAGATGGCTCAATCATGTAAACAAAAGCTTCAACTTTATTAATACTTAATTTGAACATGCCCTCACAAGAATAGCCTTGTCCTACGAATACACCATTCTTGGAGAAAATAATCTTTTCTGCCTCTATAATAATATTGAGGTCTTTTTTACGTAATAAATTTGCAGAAATTAAATTCTTCCTAACATCAAAAATATGATGAACATTTGTTAAAATCAACTTCTTTCCTGAAGTAAATTGCATTTCAACTATTCCTTTTCCAAGGACCTTGACAGTGTCTTGATTCCCCATTAAAAAAATTTCATCGTTTGTTGCAACTTCATAATGCTTGAAAAAACTCTTGTCGTTGCACACATGAATGGTAGCACTAGAATCATACCACCAATATTTAGAATTTAGAGTTGCTTCCATATTGCATTCGGTCACCATACTCAAATTCAAATCAGAAAATGTCGAAATCATAGCAATAATATCTGAAGAAGAATCTTTTTGTTATTCAACATTATTTTTTTTCTTTTCAATATCGCCTTCGTTCTTCGTTCTTCTACTTCTTGAAATATCTGCAGTCTGTCTTAAAATGACTCTTCTTACCATAATGATAGCATGACATGTCCTTTTTTCTGTTAGAAAAGTTCTCATTCGAAGCCTCAAACTTTCTCTTTTTTCAGCCTTGTTATTATTTTTTCAGAATTATTTGATGTGCTAGACTCAGCATTATTCACCTTTGAATCGGTTTCTAAAGCATGCTTATTTTCACGTTTACGTGTTTCTTCCTCAATTCAGATATGCTTCGTCAACTGATCCACATTAAAATCTTCAAAAGAATGTAACAATTTCTTCCTATAGTCATTTCAAGTGGCTGACAATTTTGCAAGTATAGCAGCCACTTGAAGAGATTCAAAAACATGCACTTTAAAATCTTTGAGTCTAGAAATCAAGACAAGTAATTCATCTACTTGTTCCATGACAGATTTTTCATTAATCATTTAAAATTCAAAAAAGTTCATACCAAGAAATCTGTCCGTTTCTTGTTTCATAGTAGTGTACTTGTTCTTCAAAGCTTTTCAGATTTCTTATGGTGATTTAATAGGAGGAAAAAAGTTATACAAACGATCAGATAAGGAGTTTAGAATAAAACTTCTACAACGCACCTCATCGTCTTCACATTTTTTGCATGCTGCCTGGATATCCTCAGAGTCAATTTCAGTTGGTTTCGAAATTGCAACAACATCAGTCATGATTAAATATGCCACATCCAGTTTTGTGAAAAAGAATAACAACTTGTCTTTCCAACGGGTGAAGTTCGTTCCATCAAAAAGATCCAACTTGAAACCTTCAAACATCTTGTTAAGAACACTATCAACTCCAGTGCCCTCCATTGTTGTGAAATTTAAATTCTTTAAGATTGTTAGAAAAAACTTTACAGGGATTTAAGAAAAAACTGACTTTGATAGTGTATTCATTGTCCTTAAAGAATTGAAGCCTCCCACTTTGACTGCTGTAGGGATTTGGCAGAATTCTTCTAGGATTTACAAAACCACTAAAATTGAATATCAGTAAATAATTCAATTTTTTCACAAGAACAGAATGTTATGATTTGTAGTGAAACAGAAAGAGAGAAAAAGATTTAAAACTATTTTTTAATTTTAGAATAAATATACCTAAGTGTTTGTTCAAACCATCAGTCACTGATGCGTCATGGTTACATAGCACTTTCGATGCTTAAAACAAGGGAAATATGCAATAACTTGGGTGTATTTTATTGGTATGATGTGGTTTCTGTCCTACTTTGCAGGAAAACAGGTGTTTGAAGGTAAAATGATCAAAAAGGAAGAATCAAGCCCGAGAACGAAGTGTCTGAGGATGAAAGAACAAGAATCTACACCGGAGTGGGAGTCAAGACACCACTCACGTGCCGTGAGTCACACTCCAGTGTGAAAAATTGCCTGATTTCCACGCCAGCCATCTACGTGGCGTGGGTCCACCTATGTGACGTGATTTGTGACGTGACTCAACTTTTGAAGACGTCTAATTGAGCCTGATTTCCACAAGATCAACCTACGTGGCTTGACTTGGTTCCACGACACCAAGTCACGACACCGTGAAAGTTGCCGACTCTGTTCTTCTGTTTTGATTAGGATAGGATTAGCTTTGTATCTATAAATACCCCTGTATAGTCCTATGTGCGAGAGGGAGTCAGTACATTGTTTTGAGAGCTATTTCATATGGTTTTTGAGCTTAGAAACATATTCTTGGTTTTGTAGTCAAAAATCCTAATTTGAGTTTTATTGATAATTGAGAGATTTCAGTTTTTCTTTATTATTGTGAGTGTCCAATTATGTTTTCATCTCTGAATTCTTATTGTGTTCTTACAATTATGATTATCTAAACCCATCAACTAGGGTTGTGTGAACCATGCGGAATTAACAAAACTGGTTAAGTGCAAGGCAATTCTATACCGCTGTGAATGCATGTATTGTTGTTTCCTTCATTGTGATTGCTCTTCTAACGGTTGCAAACGTTAGAAACTCGCATGTATTCTAAACTTGCTCGAGAGAGAGGTAGAGATTGGGAAAAGGAGATAACAACAGCGATTTGAAGCTATCAACCTTCATCTAATAACCTGAGCCTTAGCGGGAATGGTTATCTGAGATCCAGGACAAGGGTTAGTAGTACGACACTCGGAGACCGAGAGGAGAAGAGTGAAATTTATCTAACCAAGGTCGAGAGACGTTTAGATAAACATATCTTGTCAAATTTTGCATGCCACATAGCGGGACGATTTTGTTAGCACAAGTAATCGGTGGAGTTAAGGAATCATTGGGTATCACAGTCCTGGTGTATCTCTCTTATTCTCAATAAACTTGAAACAACCAATGATTGTTACTGTCACTTTTTATTCACAACCCCCCCCCCAGTTTTACTTACTTTCCAATTATTCCATCCGGTATTCTATTTAAACTTCGACCTATTCCCTGTGGGATCGACCCCAACCTAGTTGGGTTCTATATTTGATACAGTGAACGCATTATACTTTTCTGGAGGTATATTTTGGGCGACATGAAATTTTGGCGCTGTTGCCGGGGAATACGGTTACGGAGTTGATTATTGCTGGTTGGAGTTGATTTGTTTTGTTTTTATATACTTTTGAGGGCATACGCCGGTGTATGCCAAATACTAGAAGTCAAGGAAATCCCCTGATTCCACTTGATCTTGAAATCGAAATGACGCTCAGAGCTAATCGAAGAATGGTGAATACTGAAGGAGTTCAAGAGCTCGCATCTGCAGGAGACATTCATCACCAACCAATTCAGCCAGTTGGTCATGAAACAGCGGATCAAACTACCGCTCTATTAACATGAGAAGTGCAGGCTAGGCAAGCTGCTCTTAGGCAAGCAGAAAGAGATAATCGAGCAATGCAAGAAGCAGCACAACGACTGGCTGAGGCTGAAGAGCAACAAAGACAACTGAGAGAGCAACCGAGACCACATGTGCCTATTTATGATGATCCTGAAGATGAGGATATGGATTATTTCGAGACAATCGAGACCGGTGCCATCATTCCACCCGAGTTACCTCCGGGCACTAAGTTTGACATTACTAGTGCCATGATTCACCTGCTAAACTTAAAGGGTGTGTTTGCTGGTTTTCCTATGGATAATCCAAACATGCACGTAATGAATTTTGTGGGGGTCTACACATCACATAATTTGCCTGGAGTTGACCAAGAGACTATTCGACTAAGGTTATTTCCATTCTCTCTAACAGGAGAAGCGACTTTGTGGTTGGCAGAATTACCACGATAATCCATCACTAATTGGCAAGAATTGAGAAATCAATTTCTGGAGAGGTTTTTCCCACCTTCCAAGACGCTGCAGCTGAAGGATGAGATATATAACTTTAGACAACTACATTCTGAAGCACTTTATGAGGCATGGATAAGGTTCAAGAAGAAGCTGCAGAATGTGTCAAATCATAGGATGAGTGGTAGAAACTTACTTGAAATTTTCTACAGGGCGTTAAACGTAAATACTAGGGCTGTAGAAGATACTATAACTGGTGGAGCATTTATGAGAAGGAGGTGGGATCAAGCTTCAGAAATATTAGATCGTATCACTAAGACCAACCGAGGATGGCATACTCGGGAGGCAGATACGCCGGCTGACACATATGCTATTGGAGCCTCAGCAGCACAACGAGCTTTGGATGAATCTATGGCTCAAGAGGTCGCTCAGTTGAGGACAGAAATTGGTCTTCTGGATAAACAGATAGCGGCCAGAGATGCTGAAAAGGTGCACGCTGTAGGGGCACAAGGTAAATCGGCTAGACATGATGATAGTGGGTTTGATGAAGAGGCGAAGTACCTAGATTGAGAAGTGGTGGGTTTCTGAGACAAGGGTCAAGGGTCTAATCAAGACTCTTGGAACTCAAGGCAAGGGAATCAAGGTCGGAACTATTATGGAGACAACTACAACAAATCGGGAAACAAAGATCGAGAACGAGACCATGACTGTGATTGGAGGCAAAAAGATGATTATAGAGAGAAGAATGACCTTTATGTACCACCAAAAAGATGTGATGAGGAGTCTGGAAATTCAAGGATGGAGGCCCTTCTTAATAAACTAGTCAAAGGAGTAGAGAGCCAGGAAAATTGCTTGAAGGAGATTAGGACTGACATCTCGGGAATAAGTCAAAAGGTAGATTCCCATTTGACTGCCATTAAACAGTTGGAGCAACAGTTTAGGCAGATATCATTGGCACTGAATCAACGACAGCCAGGCACCCTTCCAAGCAACACTATCCAGAATTCGAAGAATAATGCTCATTCTATGGCTATCACAATAAGAAGTGGAATGACTCCCATTGAGGCACCCAATCAAGTTGAGGGTGTTCATGCTCTACTGGAAGAGCAGACTAAGATCACGAAAAAGGTCAAGGAAGCCCTACAGAAGTATGTTCCATTTCCAAGAACTCCTCCACCTTTCCCTCAACGTCTCAATAAAAAGGTGGATAAAAATAAAATTATTAGTGGGGAGATCACGAAAGAGGTGGAAAAGCCTCAAACTGATGAAAACAAGGTAAATGCTGAAACTGAGAAAGAGAAGGAAGCCCCACAAGGGCTAACACCCATTCCTAGGCCACCACCTGTATTCCCTCAGCGATGGAAGAAGAAGAAGGAGGATGGAAAATTTCAGAAGTTCATGTCCATCTTGAAGAAACTTTCTATAAACATTCCTTTTGTTGAGGCATTGGAGAAGATGCCAGGTTATGCGAAGTTCATGAAGGATTTGGTCACAAAGAAGAGAACTGTTAGTTATGAGTCTGTTGATAATTTGCACCATTGTAGTGCAATTGCATCCCGTTCTCTTGTGCAAAAGAAAGATGATCCAGGTGTCTTCATAGTTTCATGCATAATTGGGTCAGTTCACTTCGCCAGAGCCTTGTGTGACCTAGGTGCGAGCATTAACTTGATGCCGCTGGCAGTATTTGAGAAATTAGGTTTGAGAGCCCCCGAGCCAACAAAGATGCGGTTATTGATGGTGGATCGTACGATCAAGAAGCCCGTGGGCATAATATGTGATGTTTTGGTAAAGGTTGAAAAATTCATCTTTCCTGCCGACTTTGTTGTATTGGATTGTGAGGTCGATTTTGAAATGCCCATAATTTTAGGGAGACCATTTTTAGCCACCGGTAGAGCATTGGTAGATATAGAGTGGGGTGAACTGAAATTCAGGCTGGATAATAAGGAAGTCACATTCAATGTTTGCAGAACTATGAAGCAGCCAAAGAACATGAGGGTGGTTTCAGAAATAAATATTTTTGATGACCCTGGAGTACAACCCAGGGGGGATCTTGATGAAGTCTGAGTAATCAAGATACCCCCGTCGTGCCGCGACGTTAAATCAAGCGCTGCTTGGGAGGCAACCCAAGGTATCTTACTATTCTTACATTTGCTTTGATTTTTTATTTGGATCGATGTTAGACCCATGCACCTAGGGTGCCACAGGTATATTTCTAACTTCCTTGTTTTATTTTAGTCCATTGCATTGGGGACAATGCATGCTTACAAGTTGAGGGTGTGAGGTACTTATGGGTCTATATGTCCTCTTTGGGGGTTTTGTTGCTGTGTTTCTTTTCCCTTAACTGTTATCTTAGTAGAACCGGTATGTTTAGAATGTTATTTATAGTGTTTATGTGTTTCTTGCTAAATTAGGAGAAAAATAAGGGAACTGTAGTGCAGTCCAGTTTAGAAAAATTATACCCCTCCTGAAAAAATTTGTTATTTTTGAAGTATGTGTGTGTAGCATGTTTATGTGTGACAGCTGTTGGATCTTGTTATGGCACTAGGATTATAGGTAAATAACGGTAGCTAGCATTGCATGAACCGGATAGGTAGTAGTTGATAACACAACCCTGTGCTATGTGTGTGTGAGGTCACTACTTAGTTAACTCTGTGTGTGTGATCCAGAACTTGCCCGGTTAGTCTTACCTAGGTTAGAGGATAGGGATTAGGAAAGGATCATAGGCCGTTTTTGAATAAAGTTCACTTTTAGCCTAAATGTCAAACCAAATGAATAAGTATCCCTTGATCCCGACTTTGAGCCGTAATTGACCTATTTATTTCATTAGCCTATTCACCTTCCCATTTTAATTACAATGAACCTGTCTTAGCCCTGGTCCCTCCTTGGACACTGCGTACCTCAACTCAGGAAAATCGCCTAAGTTGAGGGTGGCTATTATAGGGGTGCGTAGATTGAGTTGGGTATGAAGAAGAGGTTAATAAAAGAAAAAAAGAGAAACCAGGTTTGGGTGTGAAGAAAAAAGAAAAAAAATAGAGTGAAAAGAAGAAAAATTGCAAAGAAAAAAAAAAGAGAAAATTTTGTTTTGAAAGTGAAGTAAATCACACCCAACATCTGAAAATAAAAGAATAAGGGAAAAGAAAAATGAGAAAGGTTGGAAATTGGAGCCAAAATAGTATAGTGTCAAGGAGGGTTGAGTTACCACATCCATATGTACCATACCCGTCCCCAAGCCTACATTAGAAGCCGAGTAAAGTCCTATAGTGATCCTAGTCAAACTGTCCGAAAACTAAGGCATAGAAAATAAGGGCAAGCCTATGGTATTTCATGCACACTGTTTGAACTTCTTTGTGAGAGTGTGTGTTTTGACCTAGTCCTTACTTTAATATTCATCAGTATACTGTGAGTTGATGGGACTTCTTTGATTGTGAGAGTACATGGGTTGCATTATTAGCTGCTATTTATTCGACTAATGTCATTTGCATATATGCATAGTTATTTGTGCATAATCTGGTGCCATCACTTGATCCCTTCTGTGTCATGATAATATGCTGCCTGTATACACACTTTGGTTTTGATTTGCAAAAAGGAGGGGTCGAAAAAGTTTTGTGCCAAAGGCAATGAGTAGACTGCCATAGGTCCCTTAGGTTTCTCTTAGTCAAGCATCGTACATGTGTGTTTTTGTTTTGTTCTCCTGAGGACATGCAAACGTTCTAAGTTGAGGGTGTTGATGTGCCATGGTTACATGGCACTTTTGATGCTTAAAACAAGGGAAATATGCAATAACTTGGGTGTATTTTGTTGGTATGATGTGGTTTCTATCCTACTTTGCAGGAAAACAGGTGTTTGAAGGCAAAATGATCAAAAAGGAAGAATCAAGCCCGAGAACGAAGTGTCTAAGGATGAAATAACAAGAATCTGCACCAGAGTGGGAGTCAAGACACCACTCATGTACCGTGAGTGCCACTCACGTGTCGTGAGTGGTGCCGTGAGTCACACTCCAATGTGAAAAATGGCCTGATTTTCACGCTAGGCATCTATGTGGCGTGGGTCCACCTACGTGACGTGATTTGATGGCGTGACTCAACTTCTGAAGACGTCTAATTGAGCCTGATTTCCACGACATCAACCTACGTGGCGTGACTTGGTTCCACGACACCAAGTCACGACACCGTGAAAGTTGCCGACTCTGTTCTCCTGTTTTGATTAGGATAGGATTAGCTTTGTATCTATAAATACCCCTATATAGTCTTATGTACGAGAGGGAGTCAGTACATTATTTTGAGAGCTATTTCATATGGTTTTTGAGCTTATAAACATATTCTTGGTTTTGTAGTCAAAAACCCTAATTCGAGTTTTATTGATAATTGAGAGATTTCAGTTTTCTTCATTATTGTGAGTGTCCAATTATGTTTTCATCTCTGAATTCTTATTGTGTTCTTACAATTATGAGTAGCTAAACCCATCAGCTAGGGTTGTGTGAACCATGAGGAATTAACGAAACTGGTTAAGTGCAAGGCAATTCTATACCGCTGTGAATGCATGTATTGTTGTTTCCTTCATTGTGATTGCTCTTCTAACGGTTGCAAACGTTAGAAACTCGCCTGTATTCTAAACTTGCTCGAGAGAGAGGTAGAGATTGGGAAAAGGAGATAACAACAGCGATTTGAAGCTATCAACCTTCATCTAATAACCTGAGCCTTAGCGGGAATGGTTATCTGAGATCCAGGACAAGGGTTAGTAGTGCGACACTCGGAGACCGAGAGGACAAGAGTGAAATTTATCTAACCAAGGTCGAGAGACGTTTAGATGAACATATCTTGTCAGATTTTGCATGCCAAATAGCGGGACGGTTTTGTTAGCACAAGTAATCGGTGGAGTTAAGGAATCATTGGGGATCACAGTCCTAGTGTATCTCTCTTATTGTCTATAAACTCGATACAATACTGTCACTTCTTATTCACAACCCCCCCCCCCCAGTTTTACTTACTTTCCAATTATTCCATCCGATATTCTATTCAAACTTCGACCTATTCCCTGTGGGATCGACCCCAACCTAGTTGGGTTCTATATTTGATACAGCGATCGCATTATACTTTTCTGGAGGTATATTTTGGGCGACATCAGTCACACCCTTTAGGAATAGGCACCTTTTCAATCACAACCTTTCATAGGAACAAGTACCTTTTCAATCACAACGTTTCATAGGAACATGTACATTTTCAATCACAACTTTTGATAGGAACAGGCACCTTTTCATTCATAATCCGTCACTTTTCTTTATTAAATAATAATTTTTTTTCTTTAAAGTTGACTAAAAATTACATTCACAAAAATCTCTTCTCAATACTTTCCCATCAACAACACTAACTAAAGCTAACATAATGCACTATCACAAAGTTATTCTAAAAAAATATAATATTTATTGATCAAACTTTAGTTTAATAAAAAAGTATAGTTGATGAGTTATAGTGTACTACTGTTTAATATCATTCTCCCACATTATCATAGTGGTTAGAGTTATGTCCCCTCAATTTAACTATGGAAAATTATTATTTTTTATTAAGTGTTGGTTTGAATGAAGTAGTTATAGATTTGGTTGGTGAATGATTTTGGTAATAAATAATGAATTTGGTGAACAATAAATGGTAAAGTAGGAGTTGGTTTAAAGTAATAGTAAATTTTATGTTGGTGAGATTAATGGTTATATGAGATATAAATGGTTTAAAGAGTAATAATATGAACTATAAATTTTATTTACATATAAAATAATTTATTGGTAGATATAGTTGGTGCTTTTTTTTTATATATAAAATATAAACTTGTGGGTTAACTTTTGTATTTGAAAAATCCTAAATCATGATATGAATTTCTCAAATCAAGCTTTTTGGAGAATTTAGGATTTCATCTCATGAGATGAGATCAACGTTAAATTGCATGTCCAAACACTGATTTCATCTCATGATTTTAAATTACGAGATGAAATCGCATGTCTAAACGCGTACTAAAACATATTTCTTTAATTGTAGAAGGAAAATTTATTTGTATTCGATATTTATAAAGGCAGACTTACAACATGGTTTAAGTTGTCACGTAAACCCAGTAGTTAATTTTGTTCAAGCCATATATATATATATATATATATATAAATCTATTTATTAAGTAATTCAATTTATTCTAACACATCAAAATCAGTTCAATCCTGCGTTTGACCCCTCTAATAGAAATTTATAAACTTCAAGTTATTTCACGTCTGAATATTTATACTAAGCAAATGAATTGTTCGCTGTTTAATTTATTAGATGAGAAGTCATCGTATTATAATTAAAACAATAATTAGGCACTTAAAGAGTTCAACTAACACTGCCTTCCGATTAAAAAAAGGTTATTTAATTTTAAAAATCTATGAATGAGCTTAAAATCTAATAATTATCATATTATTTTTACATATATTTTAGAACATGTCGAGTTTATTCAATTCAAATAAATTTGTTGAGTGACAAAGCAGGATCAATAATATTTTTCTTTTGCAATCACAATTTTTTTTCAGGTATACGGTAAGTCGTCATAATGATTTATAAAAAAAAACCGGACAGAAGAAATTGTGAAATTATTTTAAAATTAATCTTTGCTCGTAAATTTAAGTTTATTGAATCGTAAAGTTAATAATTTTACAAATTTGTGGTGTGGTTTTTTTGAGTATGAAGCAATTTTCAGATTCAATGAACCTTTTGAACTTACATATGCATCTCATGTAATTTATTTGGAAAACTAGGAATAGTAGGTCCATTAATAATGAAATATATGCTTGTAATATCGTGTGACAATCATTATTTGATTATTATCATGAGTTTAGAGAACTTATAATATGTGCATCTCATATGATTTATTTGGAAAACTAGGAATAGTAGGTCCATTAATAATGAAATATATGCGTTTAATATCATGTAACAATCATTATTTGATTATTATCGTGAGTTTAGAGAACTTATTCATATAAACAATTCTAAAAATAATATATCCTTGATCAATGAGCAACTAACGTTTTGTCAAAGATGAGATTTTGTGTTTACAGATGTGTTCATGTAGATGTGCAAAACAAAAAATGGAAATTTTCATATTGGTGTAGTGGCCGTTGATGCTTCACGTATTTGGATTTTAGTTCAATCAGTTGAGAAGTCAATCATTGCTAGAATAATTGCAATCAGAGTGGCATTGAGGAAAATTCATATCCATTCAGATCCAAGAAGATTGATAATGATAATGCAGGGACCGAAGTCGAGACCTTAGGCGATACAAAACGCTTATGAAGATATCAATCATCTAAGAGGCACCCCTAAATAGTTCGTTTATCTTTTACTAGTGTACTTGTTCGTGCTTCGCGTGGCTATATATACAAAATAATAATATCCTACAAATACAAAAATCATAGATTTAGTCCACACATTCAATCTAAAATATTTCCCCATTTTATTTTATGTGAATGTATTAATGTTTGGAAAGTCAAATAACATTTTCTTTATTATCATTTTTCAATTTCTTTTTAATTAAATACGGTGAATCATTAGTTATATGTTGACTCATATTATTTTTCATGTAATTTTTAAATATATAAATTTATAATAATAATTTGAAGAATCTATACCCAGATTTATAATAAAATTAAATGGTTCAACCCCGAACCCCTTCAAATAGATTACCAAGAAAGTAAAATTTTACGATATAAATGTACAAAATATGGAACTAACATACGAAAAACATAAAAGTTAAAGATATACGTAGAGAAAAGTAAAAGAAAAATATGGAGGAAAAAAAGGTGATATAAGCACATAATCCCTTTTGTTCTTAAATAAGTGATATTTTCTTGGGTATACCCTATAAGAAGTTATATATTTCTAGAAAATAAAAAGTGTTTTTACTAACCTAGACTTAATAAATAACTTGAAAAAATATAACTCTTTAGTATTTGCTTCACTTAATAAATAACTAGAAAAAATATAACTCTTTAGTATTTGCTTAGTTATGTAAAGTTCTTACCACTTATTTAGAAACAGATCGGAGGGAGAAAGTATTTGTCAGCCTCAATCCTTTCTCTAATTAAGAATATTGGCGGGTACCAAAAAAAATCAATATTCCACAAAATTTACAATGTCAAAATAAAAGTAACTGATATCAGCAAAGAATGTACGCTTGCTTAACATATTGGAGGAATATGTGCTACTCCATCTGTTTCTTTCTACTTATTATACAAGTGTGGGTGAAGAGCTCGGTATCAACATGTTAGTTGATTGTCATTAAATTCTTACTTAGGGGTAGTTTGGAGTTTTCAGCCTATTTGCCACATGTCTTCTAACCCAAAGCATCAATAGCTAGGGTTACGTCAATGTTATCAACTATCATACTCAGTTTGTTTGCACTATGTATGTTGTCATTAATATTTCCCCCGTTTCAATTTATCGGTGTGGTTTTAATTTGGTACAGAGTTTAAAAAAATAATTAAATCTTATAATATTAAATTAAAGATATGTAGAATATACTAAAATATTTTTTAATTTTGTGATCTAAACTTTGTCATATGGAAAGTTAAATTAGTTAAGAGTTGTCAAAAAGGAGAAAGATACACTTTTTAAAACGTATTAAAAAACGGACAAATAAATTGAAACGGAAGAAATATATCTATAGGATCCTTGTGATTTGTCGATTTACAAGTATATGATTGATAGGGGATAATTCATCTAACACAATTGATTGCATAAATATTCAAATTATTGAAGTGCTTCAAAGCAGGCTGAATTTTATGTGTGTTTGCTTATACTAATATTTTTCAATTCTAAGGTTCCTCCAATTTGAATATACTAAGTGGCATTTGCTGTTCACAAGTAAGAATGAATTTCACTATTAGGGTTCGTTTGGTAAGTAGATGGGATATACAAAAGTATTCTGTGGATTCAAATATTTCATGAGATTAGCTATTTCACCATATATATGGAATAACTTATCCTATTATTATAACACAAATGATGAAATATATAATTTAGGAACTGACTAATATCACTAACCAAACACAAAATAAAATAATCTTGTATTTTAATCGCCAAATTATTATCCAGACTTATCCTAGCCCCTTAATACATACAATCTTGATTTATTGGGCTTGTGCTTGCACGAGCATATAACATCTAGTTTTAGTAAAATATATCAAGACATGTGCTATCATATAGACAATTTGTTTCACACATCCTTTCCAGGGCAACTCATATAAGACCAACAATAACCGTTCCGCCATCCATTTTCTCTTAACCACAACTTAGATCAACTATAATTTTTTTCCTCTTCCTCTATGCCGTTTACTTAAAGATTAGTACTACTACTCTCTAGGAGAGTTCAGTTTCCTACATGGTGAATTGCCTTACAATTAGGGGTGTCTCGTTAATTAGGCCACTTAGGCGACCGTCTAGGGCCCTATAATTATGGAGGCCATATATTTTCATGTAAAAATAGTTATATATATATTATTAAAATCTTTTATTAGCATAAAAAGAAAAAAAAAAGCTCATATTTTTTGAAAAAATAATATATAAATAGAGTTTTACATGAAATTTTACTTATCATTAAAAAAAAAAAAAAAGGAACAACTCATTATTACTATGATAATGTGACCATTTGGGGCATGAGAAATAGAAGAATTAACTCAGAAAAAAGTAGAAACTGTAACTTTTTGGAGATCATATACCAAAAATATAGTTATTACATTTATTTTTTACTTTATATTTATCTTTTTAGCTTTTCCTAAACACTAATTATTTACCACAGGCAAAAAACAGACATTCTGTATTTCTTTGTTTTTGTTTTATATTTTATTTTTCAATCTTCATTCTTCATAGGTTCAAAATCAATTGATCAAATACTATTTTAAGGGAGAAAAAGAGTCAAAATATACTATACAAGATATATTGTGTTTTTTTAATTTCTTTTTTCAGGTTTTAAGGATCATGAATTTTGAAAGAGCCGAAGTTATTTTACAATCAAGTAATTCAACTCTTGAAACAAGTTCTATCTCTCTATCTTTTATTAGTTTTACATACGTTTTTATATAACTAATTCACACGTGTAAAGTGTATATAAATTCTTTTAGAATTTAGTTATGTCAAATAGAAAATATGACTTTGATTATTCAAAACTTTAAAAAAAATAAGAGAGAAAAGTTGAAACTTTAATACAATCACAATAAGGGACCTTTGATAAATTTCTAGTGAACAACAAAAATATTGAAAAATTTGGAAGAACGTTCATTCGATGAACAAGTTAGTAATTTAGTTGAGTTAGATAATAATTAGGGATTTAAGATAAGGCTCCTTATTAGAGTTTCACCTTAGACCCCAATATGGTTGAGACGCCCTGCTTTCAATAATTCACCTAAATATAAATCTCATTATAATTGTACAACACTTTTACAAGCCAGTCAAAATATGATTATTATTGCCATAAAACAAATAAAAAGAACGATTACTGCAAAGTATTCTTCGACGATACAGAGATCAACATACTGCCAACATTATAAAAAGGAAACAACTTGATCCATAGCATAAGCAGATGCTATCACAAGATATTTTCTGGAGACCACCCGTCAGTGAATCAAAAATATTTTTCACAACTAAATTAATGATAACTTATATATAATCTTGAGTCTCATAAATTAAATCCAGGATAATGTGAGAGTATGATACTAAAGCGTTTCAATCGATAACATTCACAGTAGACACAGTTTAGTAACAACGTGGAATATACTGCTTTGGGGTTTCAGTTCAAGACGCCATTAGCATTTGTTATGATAAAAACATATTTATAAAATTCAATAGAAAAGAGTGATAAAATCTTACATGTCAAAGAAAGTTTGCGAAGGATAACTTTCATTAGGTCCTGTCCGATTGAAACCCATCATGTCTTTCGACTCCCTCTGGCAAGATCCCGTCCGGATATCCCCTCCTCCCGGGCGGTTGTTCCCTCCTTTCCTTAAGACACGTAAAAATTGATATTCATATCTGGATCGATGCTTACAAGTTACAAATAAGGAAAATCAGTTGACAAATAATCTATTGGAGTATAAGACATTGAAGCAACAACATCTAAATTTGATATCATTTTCAACCGTAAGAATTAAGATGAAGAGATGATCTTCTAAATTTCAAAGGCTTGAAGTTATGCCTTAATTCTCAGTTGTTCTTATTCAATAAGGAAAGAAAACAAAAGCATGCATAATGAATAATGATTCGAGAATCTGATTTTCAAAACCAATTATGAAGATTATTAGTAATGGTTTATTAATATTAGTAACAGTTGCAACTATTAGTACAACATAAACCGGTGGACACTCTTGGACTACTAGTAACGGTGGACGGTGATAAATGTTGGTAGTGTCTTTGGCATTCTTAACCGCTTGTTTATTTCTTTATTAATACTGTCACCTCGTTATAACAATATTTCACTATAGAGGTCTGATTTTCTTCGAAATCAATTTTTTATGTTATATTTTTATATTTTATATAAACCAAATATGGTAGAGTTTTATATTTTCCTTTTAGAAAAAGTAAAAGTAATTATGGTATTACTTTTATTTTCCTGCCAAGAAAAGTAAAACTTAAATTTGATAAGAAAATCAGGGCAAAAACCCTAACAAATCTCCCCTTTTTGGCTTGATTTTCTTGACAAAACTTGATCCGTCTTCTTCATGTCACGTGCATGATTTTTGTTTTTCACATAATCTTCATCACTGCTGCTTGGCACGTTTAAAAATGGAGCCCTTGCGGGTTAAAAGTATTGGAGCCCTTTTGGATTGAAAATATTGGAGCCCTTTCAGATTGAAAATGTTGGAGCCCTTTCGGTTTAAAAATATTGGAGCCCTTTACAGGGTTAAAAATGAGTCCTTCGCAGGGTTAAAAGTGAGTCCCTTGCAAGGTTAAATATATTTTTATTTTTAAATATGTAATAACAGGATTGTTGAAAATATGATTTTTTTAAACAAAGATGTCTCCCATGTAATAATAACCACATGCAACCCAGTTAAAGTCGATAATGCTCATACAATGAAATTAAATATCACATTGGCTAAAGATACTACCAAATACCTTCTGAGAAAAGATATGACTAAAAATATAGAAATACCAAATTAATTCTTGATTTAACATGTTTTGTTCTGCTTGTTGTTCAGTAGTGATTTACTTCAATTTTTTTCTTAGCCATATCACCAATTTTGTTCTTCCATTAGATATGTGTGCACCAATAACCTAGAATTTAGAGGAACGAAAAATACATCAATTCAACACAGAAAATCACAAAGAAGGCACTAGATTTAGAGAAACCTTAACAATTAACAACACATTTCGACAGAAAAATCGAAGATTATAGATCACAATTAAGAAAGAAAATTAAGAGTTATCATCATCCAATCATAAAAAGACATAAAGTGACTTTCGAAGTTGTCTCGAATTTTCTAAAAGACATCTTAACTTTACGGGCGATCTATTACCCCACAAAAGTTATATAAACCATTGTAAATGGGCCATTTTGACCGATTTTGAGCTTGTGTTTGCATTCACGCAAATGACGTGTGTGAATGTGAAAATTTGGTTGCAACCCCCAATTTAAAATTGCCACATGTAATTAATTTTTTCAATTATTTCAAAAACCCATCTTCTCTTTAAAAGATCTCATCTTCCCCAATTCCCCCATTAAAATAGCAGTTGGAGCTTAAAAAAAAGACATGGAATCAACTTTAGATGGAATAAGAGGTCAAGAATTACGTTTTACAAATCGCTACAAATGTGTTTTCCCCTAAAAATTCACAAATGAATGAACAAAAAATGCATGATTTAAGAAAGAAAGAAAATACGGAGTATCTGTTTAATAGGTAGATCGGGTTATAGATCGACCTCAAATTTAGCAGATTCTCAAAGGTTTGTTGAAACTACATCCTTTCAACAAAAAACTGAAACTGTAATTAGATGAATAATCAGATTCGGACCCGAAATCTGAGCCCGCAGTCTTAAAACCGAACCACGAACGATGACTTCAATTAAACCCCAAATTCAAATCTCGATCTATATCACTTGGTCGGATGGAATGGTTGTTTCCGGAGTTGCTGTTGTTGGGTGTTGTCATTGGGGAATTGATGTTGTTATTGGTTTGGGGTATGTTCGCCTGTTGGATTTTCCGGCGAGACAGAGACGAAGGGAGTTGGAGATTGTGTGGTGATCGAAGTATAGGTGGTGGGGGTCGGTGGTTGTTGTTTTGGGTGTTAATGGCGGTGGAGGTTTTGTTAATGAAGTAAAAATAGAGGAGAAGTTAAAATTAATGATCTTGATATTTAATTTAATGAATTAATTAAAAAAAGTGACCATCACGCGCCTAAAATTAGATCAAGGTTGAAGACAAAATCGGTCAAATGATCCATTTACAATGGTCTATATAATTTTTGTGGTGTAATAGGTCATCCGTAAAGTTAAAGTGTTTTTTAGCAAATTTGGGACAACTTCAGTGGTCACTTTATGTCTTTTCTCTCCAATCATATATACCGGGAAAACTCTATTTTTTTTAAAGAGAAGCGATGTTACAAATACTCAATTGCACTTTTTGATTGATGGAAAAAAGAATTCTTCACGACAAACTGAATCAGTAAGAAATCAATAACAAAGTGTCATTACGCATTGTCATACATGTGATTAATCAAATTGGGCAACGGAAGAGTGAAATAGAGAATGTATGAACCTACATCAATTCGAGAAGGGGAGAGGGAAAAGGAGAGAAGACGAGGAGAGTACACAGATACATGATAAGGGTGAGAGAGATGAGTTCGCCATGGACGATGAGGAAGAGAGGTTTGCCCTAATCTGTGTGGTGATTTTGGTGGTAGAGGAAATATTCTCCATGCAAACAAATTTTAGGGAGAATATTTCATGAAAATTGTATCGCAGAATTAAACTTTAAATTGCCAATAATTGATTATTCTTTCCTGTCAAATACCCCAAATACCGTTAAAACCCATATGTAGGGAATATTTTAGCGGCAATTTGTTTATTGTCTCTAAACAAATGTCCCTAAAAGTTGCTTTTGTTGAAGTGATAGTATTAAATCTTGGAAAATGATTTGAAAAATAAGAAATTAATGTTAAGGGTAAAACATGCAAAAAAAATAATCATTTTTTCTTGATATGTTAAAAGTGACAAATAAAAACAAGATATTTTTTCACGCTACATAGAATGATATAATGGTTATGTAGCGTACTAATAATAAATTCTGCAAACTAAAAGTAAGAGAAAATATGAAAACAGGATAGAGACACAAAATAGGAATATCTTATGTACAATGCGTCAAGTATGAAACTATATATATATATATATATAACAGAGGTGGATTCAGGATTTGGAGTTTACGGGTGTTAAGAAGACGCAATATTGAGCTTCAGTTCCGCAAAATACACAATGTATAATTTTTTAAACAATACTATTAATATTATAAATATACATCATTCATTTATAATTGTTTTCGACATGTTTTCATATTTTAAAAAAGGCCAATGAGGGCATCATTACTTACATTTGTAAATACATCACGCTCTATGTAACAAACTAGACAATCCATTAAATATTGACCACCAATGCTAATCCATACTTCATTTTTTATTTGCTTCATGGATGAGAATATTCTCTCTTACTTCATAATTTTTTTTCTTTATCAGCATACCCTTCATTTTTAAATTAGTATAGTTTAGTGATGTTATTTCAATTTTACTTTTTTTAAAAAAAAATAAATAGAATTTTACATAACCAAGAAACTAATAAAGAATTTTATATTTTTCAAGATATTTTTTAAGGGTAAATTAGTAGAAACATTCATTGATTTTTAGAAATGAATAATTTTTTAAGGGTTATATATGCTCAAACTAAAAATATCACTTATTTAAAAATAGAGAGAATAATACTTTATTAATGAATTTATGAAAATGAAACAGTAAGTAAATACCCTCCGTAAACAGAAACGAATCCTCCTCCTTACCTACATAAGTTGTAACTTCTGGACAAAGATTAATAAATTAAATTAGTTGACAATAATTCTACTAATTAATGTTAAGTCAACTAAACTAAAGAATAAGGAAGGAAAGAGAGAAAGAGACCATACCTATTTGAAGCTGCAAGTTCAAATTAATTTTTTTTTAAAAAGTGTTGTAAGCTTGGCAGGCTCGGTCCCGCATCAGTTGGGTGGAATTCCCGACCTTTGCCAGTGGCACCACGGCAGCTTTGCTTCCTTGGGTGCCACTTTAAGAATTTACCTATATCTGCTACGTATATACCTATATATACGTAAAGTTTCTATGAAGTTTGCGGGTGCCGTGACATCCTCACCGGCCTTAATATATACTCTCTCCGTTTCAAAAAGAATGACCTACTTTCCTTTTTAGTCTGTTTCAAAATGAATGACCCTTTTCTTTTTTGGCAATACTTTAATTCTAACTTTCCATGTGGCATGTTTAAGACCACAAGATTAAAGGGCATTTTGGTACATTTGACACAACTTTAATTTATGACCACATGATTCAAAAGTCTTCTTTATTTTCTTAAACTTCGTGTCAAGTCAAACTAGGTCATTCTTTTTGAAACGGAGGGAGTATATATATATATATATATATATATATATATATTTTATTTTTTTTTATTTTTTTATTTTTTCTCTTTTGTGGTAAGGACCAACTTATTAATAGAGTGATATAATGGTTATGTAGCGTACTAATAATAAATTCTGCAAACTAAAAGTAAGAGAAAATATGAAAACAGGATGGAGACACAAAATAGGAATATCTTATGTACAATGCGTCAAGTATGAAACAGACAACGCATGAACAGAGGATAATGATTGACTCTCACTTATAAAATAAAAATAAAAAATTGTCTAATTTAAGGGTGCGAAACAATATTTTCTAATTTTTTACATTTGATTAGTTAAAAAAATTTAAAATTATTTTCTTTAAAAAAATAAGTTACTTAAAAATAAGAAAAAATAATTTTTTAAAGTGATATAAGTAGGAAAAATTATAAGTCTGCATTTCATAGCCCCGACCCCCACATCCCTACCTCCATGCCCTCACCCTCATAGTATTTGTTTAGATATATTTAAATATTTTTATAATAATATTTTAACTTATCTTTCAAATAAAAAGAGATCAGTAAAAAAAAACAATTTGGTTTTCTAAAAAAATATTTTCCTTCCTAACACACCCGAAAGGAAATAAAAACATTATTAATTTAAGAATCATTTTAGAAAGTAGTATACTGTATTTGATGCTTCCTCTAGTTCAAAATAATTAAAATTTTGTCTCAATGCACACCTATTAAAGAAAAGAAACTAGGATATAAATTGTACTTTACTTTCCATTTTTATCCTTTTAGATATTATCAAACTACTCTTGAAATTTCAGCCATATTAAAATAAAGTCAATTAAGTTTTTTGAAACTCATAACCTAGAAAGTGTAAATGAAGGGTAAAATTGGAAGAAATTTCTGACATGTCTCTTGAAGAATGAACAATTCACTTATTTTGAACATTTAAAAATAGCTCAAAAATTCACTTATTTTGGACTAGAAGGAGTAAAATGATACTCCCTCCATTCCATATTAAGTGAACTGTTGAGATTTTTTCTTATAGTTCAAAATAAGTGCATTTTTCAAAATTCAAGAGAATTGTTGGAACTTTTTTACATATTTACCCTTTTATTTAATGAGGTTCTTTAAGTAATTTGTATTTTCTAGGAGAATAATTTAAGAATAATTAGAAGGGTAATAGTGGAAAGTGGCTTACGATTTATGTCCTTAAATTTTTTTCTTAAGGGGTGTGTCATACTCCAACAATTCACTTAGCTAGCGTTTGGCCATAGATTTCCAAATATTTTTAGCAAGTCATTTTTGGGTGAAGTTTCACCATGTGTTTCGCCATAGTGTTTGGGAAACACATTTCACTTTTAAAAGTTACCAAAAAATGAAATTTGGCCCAAATACTAGTTTTTTCTAGTATTTGGGAATTTGAATTATTTGTCAAATAATGACAAATTGTATGGTCAAACACTTTTTGTCAAATTTTTTCTCAAAAACTACTTGAAAAATCTATTGCCAAACGGGTTCTTAATATGGAATGGAGGGAGTACTCCAAACTGTATTAATTAGGACCACTTAGTGATAATGAAAGTGTTAAGTATCCTCAATGAAAAGGATATCATTGACTGCTTTCGTATAAGTTGACAATGAATTGAATGGAATATTAGGATTCCAAAGGCTTCACAATTCTCTATTTTGTTTGTTAATAATGTCTTAAATTACTTAGTAAACAGCAATTAATGATGAAAAACAAAAAAAAAAAAAAGGATTAAATTCTCCTCTTTCTTCTCTTCCACAAAAAAAAAAAAAAAAAAAAAAAAACTCTCCTATTCTTAGAATAATTTTTCTATTTTAATTTATGTGACATAATTAAATCAGACATAGACTTCAACAAAAGAAATTATATTTTTAAAATTTGTGGTTAGACAGGAGATGACCCATCTTCAACTTACTGAGAACATGATCTTAAATAGAAGGCCACGAATCATAATAGAAAATTAGTCGGTAGTTGAATATTGTATTACTTTTCGACCGGATAAGTTCACTGGTAGTTTCGTGCATTGTGCCTGCTTCCATGTTCATACTAGTAGTAGTAACATTTTTATAGTAGATTACTGTGAGCAAATCAGAAAATAATTGGTTGGCTTAACCAACTAGAAGCCCTGCGCATATATATATATATATATATATATATATATAAAATAGGGGATGTTACAATCAATATACATCAGATTTTCTTGTACAGAAAGATTTTCTATACATTTATTTTTCATATACAAGAGGATTCTAATATATCTATCCCCCCCCCCCCCCCCAATCTGGAGATGCGGATGCACAGACAAATTGCTTTTAAGAAATAGAAATTGAGTTGTCGATAATGACTTTGTAATGATGTCTGTGAGCTGAAACTGAGTAGGTATATAACGAATAACTAAATCACCATGGGAGACACGTTCTCTGACAAGTGATAATCAACCTTAATGTGCTTACTGTGACCATGAAAAACCGGATTGACAACAATATAACTAGCAGTGATATTGTTACATAGGACCTTAACAGGTTGACAAATAGTCACACCTAATTCATTTAGAAGATACTGAATCCATAATGTCTCAGTGACCGTGTCAGCAACAACATGATATTCAGCTTCAGTAGAGGATTTGGAGACTGTTGGTTGTTTCTTAGAACGCCAGAAAACCAAATTTGAACCTAGAAAGACTGCAAAGCCAGTAGTGGATCGAGATGCCACGATCCGATTTCTCAGGTCATGATGGCACCTACCATAACCCACCAGTAGGTAAACCAACCCATAATCTGAGGACATCTAGTAACGGATCAATAAGAAAAGCAGAAGCAATACTAAATGAAAATGAGAAAGAAGTCAAGAAGGAAGTAAACATGTCCCCAAAACTTGGTGTAGTCAGTACGAGAGTTGTTAATACAATAGGAGTATAAGTGAAATACAGAATAAATACATATACAAACCGACTCTGAAATACAAGATAGAGATTAGTCCAACAATAAGAGGGAGAGCAGGAATACTCCAAACGTCAGGAGCTCACCCCAAATCTCCGATCCATGGCTGCTCAGCACGATGCACACATCAACGGCGAGAACTCGTACTGCAAAAGTATAGTATGAGTACTAAACACGTGGTACTCAGTAGGCATCGACCGACTGAGCTCCAAAGATAATGCAAGCATAAATAACATGTAAAGCAGGAATATAACTACTGGTAGCTATCCAAGAAACTAAACATAATAATGCTAATGGAGCAATAAGGATAAATTATCCTATTCTAACAGCATTCGGGAACTAAAGTGCAATATCACTAGTCAATATGCAACTAAAGAGAGAAAAAAGGATATATAGTAGTAATAAAAAGCCAAAGAATACATATACAATATGAATAGATAAGAAGGAGAAGGATATACGGTAATACTATATATATATATATATATATATATTCATATAATGGACTAACTCAAAGGTAATAACTTAAGGGAGCCAACCTAACATCTCAAGGAATCCTAACCAAGTAAGAAAGCTAATACTAGCATAATCAGGGCCTCTAACCAAAGGATGACTAAACATGAGATAATCTAACAGTAACATATCTTACTATTAGAAAGAAAAGGAATCGAAAAAGTACCGACAATCTCGAGTACCAGTCCATAATCATCCTGCCAAGAACTAAACATAATAACCAACAATAAAGTAACCGACTATTCCGGACAAACAATAATCTAACCGGGCCCCCATAAGCCCGGAAGTTTCAACCAAACACTCAGCAGACAAAAACTATAATATGTACCTATACAGTTCCCCATAAGACCAATAGATACAGATGCCAAACAATTATACTGGTGATAGACAATGCACGTGAATGAATGAATGCAAGTGTAATCCAGAAATACTATGTCCAATCTAAGCAACATAACATAACAAGTGTACACACCTCCTCCAGCTCAGTAGCTAGCAAAGGTAGGACCTACGACAACCATCCTTCTATAGTACTGTGGCTCACGGACGAAGGGGCCCATAGGGAACTCGGGATATCCGTATACACTGCCTGGTCCCAAACTAGGACTTCCAATAACCATCATAATCAATCTACTTCTTCCATTATCAGAGAGATGTATAAGTATAATAAGTGCTTGGACTCGAACCGAGACTAAAAGAATGTAAATCTGTAAATCCATTGCTCTAGATCAAGTTCGGACTAAATCAGTATAATAATGTAGAAAGGGTCAGTAACTCCCTCGACCGAAGTAAATAGTAGTGGTAAAATAATGGATTAATAATGGACCGAAATCAACCTCGATCTAGTTTCCAAAATAGCATATTTAGTTTCGAAAGCTCATAATTCATTAAATAGGGTGGTACGATTCCCGTTGTAAAGGAATTCATTTTAAAAGTAAAAATTGGGATAAATTCCTTTTTTAAAAACAGTAGAAAAATCAAGGTTTTAACTGGAATCGTACCACCAACTAAGCATAAATGCGCCTAAATGTATGTATACCATCACCAGTACCCAAACAATACAACCGTAAGCGTCTACGCATCCATAAATATAACCATGTCCTTTATAAGGATAAAGTACTAACCTGGTTTCCAACTGGTATCGTAACCACGACCTCAGGCCCAACAACATATAACTTAATAGGATATTAATACCATAAATCAGGAAACTAAGGTATACAAGGGCATAAAGCTACAAAAAGGGTCTAATTGGGGAATATCGTCCAATTCACTTAGTAATATGGTGATTCTTTATACTAAGGGTCATTCATGTCAATCTATGGTCAAACGAGTCCATAATCCGGTGTACTAGGATCCTACAACCGTAACAGATATTCTAGACTAAGGTTTGGGTCACATCTCTAGTTTAAATTCCCTAAATAGGTCAAGTCATGGTATTACTAGGTATAAATCCATCCTATAATCCCTACCTAACATGTAATCTATACAATATACAATCTCGTAGACAGAAGTAGACTGAAGCGTACCTCGAAGCCGAACCGCAATTTCAAACCATCCATGAATTGCTCAACTTTGTCCCACAATCTTAAAATGTCGTCATACTATCAAAATCATAATCTACACGTTAATAGGAGTAATATGATATCCATATCGCTACATAATACTCCGGGTTGAAATTCGAATCTAAAATGGGCTCGTGGGACCCACATACGAAATTCTAAAATTGGACCCATCATTAGGTCTCTCATGACTCAAGAAACCTTTTCCCAAAATTTGAACACAAACTGAGCTCATTAGCTTGCCCAAAGCAGCCCCCAACGTTAGAGAAATCAAGAATCAAAAATGGAGAAATTAAAAGAGAGAAAGCTAGAAACTTACGAGATTCAGACAATATAAAGGTTGCCTTGACGTTCCCGAGATGACCCTGACCTTGAACTAATGTTTCCCAACTGATTTTGGAGCTTAAAGGGTGTTTATGGAGGTTTGGAAATGGAGATAAATGAGTTAGGATCGAGGGGGAGAAAGCCTTTAAAGGCATCAGCTCCATCGCCTAGGCGACTATTTGGTCACCAAGGTGACATCTCCCAGTAGCCAATGGCATCGCCTAGGCGTCCCTTGCCTTGCCAGCCTCCATCGCCTAGACGGCCATTTGGTCTCCAAGGCGACATCGCCTAGGCGCCAATGGAATCACCCAGGCGTCCAACACCCAAGCCTCATGCCATTTCCAAGGTGCCAACCTTGGTCGCTCAGGCGGCCTCACCTAGGCCCTAAGGTGGCTGCTAAGGCGACTCACCAGAAAACTAGCTAATGCCCAAACTTTGTTTGGGTGCTCTGAGCCCATCTGGAGTCCCATGGGCACAAACGAATAATGCTACCTCATCAAAAACTATATTTCGAACTCAAAAAAATTAATGGAATTCCCAACAAAGATCGTTTCGACAAAATGTGGGCCCAAAACCCGATGCGTAGATTTGACCAACTTTCGGCCAATAGCCCAAAATGAGTCCGGAAGCCTCGGGACCCGGAATGAGGGTCCTCCTAGCCTAAATTTGATTTTTCAGGTCTGATAGCGCTGTCAGAATTTCCATCCATGGTTTTTTAATAGGATTTTTAGTCTGAGACCAATTTCTTAACGGCGAAAGCTCCAAAACAGGAAAATGAGCCTAAAATCCAAACGAACTGTCCGATAACTGAACCAACAGTTCCTGCAAGTTATAAATAATCTGTGGCCACTATGAAAAGGCTTGAAATGCCAAAAATGTATGAAAATCAAGAAAATAACCTAGAGGGTCATTACACAAGAAGTGTCAGGACACTAGCCCAATCAACATTTGAATAAGCCACCACCATAGAAAGATCCTTCGCTCGCTTCAGCACAAGATCATGATATGTGATGCCCTGTAGATACCTAAAAATACACTGCACAACAAGAAGGTGAACAGTACGAGGGGCCTGCATGAACAAAGAAGAAAGATTCACAACATAAGATATATCGAGCCTAGTCATAGTCAAGTACTGCAATGCTCCGATCATACTGCGATATTCAGAAGGATCAGACAATAATTTTCCATCCATTAATGACAACAAGGTCCTGGATGATAAAGGTGTACGGACAGGCTTAAACTTAAGGACATTAAATTTTATAAACAAATCTTGAACATATTTAGTTTGAGAAAGAAACATAGACTCTGAAGACCGCACAATTCGTACCCCTAGAAAATAATGAAGGTCACCAAGATTCTTCATTGGAAACTGATGGGAAAGGAGAGAAATAATGTGGTGAAGTAAAGAAGAAGAGCTTCCAGTAAAAATAATATCATCCACATAAAGAAGTAAAATAATAATGCAATGGAAGAACGATAAATGAATATCGAAGAATCAGTCTGACTACAAATAAAGCCCAAAGAAAATAAAAAACTATTAAATTTGTGAAACCAAGTCTGAGGAGCCTGTTTTAACCCATATAAAGATTTATCTAGTTTACACACATGATTTACATCATTGGGATGAATAAAACCTGGAGGTTAGGCCATATAAACATCTTCGGTGAGATCACCATATAAAAGAATATTTTAACATCTAAACTTAATGACCCAGCCATTTGTAATTGCAAAAGACAAACTGACACGAATAGTAGTGGGCTTTACTATAGGGTTAAAGGTATCATGATAATCCAATCCTGCTAGCTGCCCAAAACCCTGTGTAACCAACTGAGCTTTATGACGCTTAGTTGAACTATTAAAATGGTATTTTATTTGATAAACCCACTTACAAGAGAGTAAATTCATGTAAGGTTGATAAGGTACTAAATGTCAAGTCTTATTTTGAACAAGCAGATTGAATTTCTCTGCCATGGCAATTTGCCAACATTTAATTTTAGAAGCTTGTGCATCTGTTGCTGGTTCATAATTTGAATTTGTAGCAGTATGCAAGGACAAAACAACACGAGGCTTAAATACTTTAGATTTTGACTTAGTCTGTATGGTATGACCACTAATTGGACATGAAACTTGGACATGAGACTTAGATAAAGATGGAGGTGAATTAGGAATATTTGGCGAACTCGACATAAAAGGATCTGGATTAAATACTAGAGAAGAAGTTGATGGAGTTGATGGTGGTATGGACTCGTTCAAACTCGAGGGATCAGATGACATAACAAGAAAAGGTGGAGCAGATGCCTCTTTCGCAGGCAGAAAAAATATGCTATGATGAGGCTCAGGAATGTATGATGGGTTGGTTCAAGAGGATACTAGTGCTTCTGTGGAACTGAATTAAGGTGTGGGAGGATCTAAAGAGATGGAGAAAGTGACCACTAATTACAAGGGAGAATGTTGTGATAAAGACGGAAAATATAAAACCAAGGAGGAATATGAAAAAACATGCACATGAAAAAGGACGTGCCTACTAATATAGACACGACCACTAATAGGATTAAGACACAAATATCCTTTATAATTTGAAGCATAGCCAATAAAAATACATCATTTTGAACGAGGTTTAAGCTTATGAAATTTAGTTAAAATAATTGGAAAATATTCACACCCTAAAACTTTTTAAAATGAATAATCAGGAGATTTTTTAAAATAATGTCTCAAAAGGGGATTTATTATTCAAAAAAGGAGTGGGCAGACAATTTATTGTATAAGTAGCAGCATAAGTGGCGTCTACCTAAAATTATCCTAGCATATTCGATTTCAAAAGAAAAGTGTGTGCCATTTCAATTATATGACGATGTTTTCGTTCAACAACCCTATGTTATTCTGGAGTATAAGGACATGACTTTCTAAAATAAATTCCACTTTTTAAAAAATAATCCTTTAAAGATACAACATTAATTTCTTTTCCACCGTCACTTTGAAAAATTCTGAGTTTCTTCTCAAAAAGATTTTCAATCAATTTTTGAAAAGCACAAAAAATATTTAACAAATTAGATTTGTACTTCATAAGATAAATCCATGTATATCTGATGCAATCATCCACAAAACAAACATAATAATGATAGTTCAAATTTGAAACACTAGAAAATTGTCAAACATTCGAGTGTATTAAATGTAATGGTGTACTTAAACAATGCTCTACATCACTAAAAGAAAGACAATGAGTTGTACCCAACTTACAAGAAGCACATTTATTTAAAAATTTTGATGCACTACTAATTAATCGAGCTTAGCGCAAAAACTATAAAACTCTAGACCCACATAATCTTAATCTACGATGCCAAGTATCACCAGAGGCTTGGAAGAAGGTAAAAGCAATATAATTTTTGGTGGAGAAATGATATAAATGTCCCTCTCACTGGATCCCTGAAGTAGTGCCTTGCTCGTGTCCTTGTCCTTTATATGCATAGAAGAATCGTCAAAATTAACAGTGCAATTATTATCAGTACATAGTTGTTTAATCGATAATAAATTATATTATAATTTTGAAACATGTAAGAGATTTTTAAGAACCAAAATATTAGCAGAGGTTTTTAAATGCGCTTGTCCAACACAAGAAATGGACAATTTACTGCCACCACCAAGTACCTTTTCAAGGAAGCTACCTTCAGATGCGGTCATGTGGGAAAATGCTGCAGAATCGGGATATCATCTGACATCATTAGCCTCACCAGATTGACTTAAAGCAAGTGCAGTGGGAGCTGAGGGCTACAAAGCTGAGTTGACCAGGGCAGAAAAATAACGAGGACAGAAAGAAGCGGTATGCCCTTGATTAAAGCATAGTTGGCAAACAACTACACATGAAGAGGACAAGTTAGCATTAATTTTTAAAGAAATATCAGCATTAGTGGCAGTATGAGTAGCAAAAGCAATACAAGAATTGTAACTAGGAGCTATACCTGATGATGTAGATACTTGTCCTTGATATTTTACTTGCGATGAGCCGTTGAAATTTAAACTCTATTGATGATTGTAATTTTCACAATCAGCATTGTATCTACATCCTCGTCCATTGTAGTTATCATGTCCACACCCCCTGCCACCTCTCCAATTGTCACGACTACCACGCCAATTGCCAAAATTGTTGGTGATATTATTATTTATATTTTCGTTGTTGGAGACTCCGGAATTAGGCTTTTCGGAAGTGCTAAAATCTATTGTCGTAGCCAGTGCTTAATGTGTAATGGAGGTAACTGAATCAGTATGAGCAAGGCGTTGCTCATACATGATTAACTTTGTCCTCAAATTATCAAAGTTAATAGAACTTCCAAAATATGTAACAGCAGTAACAAAGTTATCATATTTCCCATCCAAGCCTTCAAATACATATTCAATCAATTATTGTTCAGTTAGTGGAGAATTAATAGCTGCCAAAGAATTCCCAATATTCTTAACTTCACGAAGATAAGCCTCCACATATTGGGTTAAAAGTTTCTTGAGATTAGAAAGCTTTCTTTTTAACTCCATAGTTTTAGCCATGCTTGAAGTTAAGAATTATTTATGTAAGCAATCCCAAATCTGATAAGAATGTGTAAGATCACGCACCTCTACCAAATAATCACCTGAAACTATGAAAAAAAGCCAAGAGCGAACAATGTATTCAGCACGAAGCGATTGCTTATATACTGAGTTTGAACCAGGATAGCCAAAATTGTTAGTGATAAATTGAGATGGAGGTTGTAGGAATCCATCTACAACTACCAATAGATTATGAGAGATAAGAAACACAGTAAATTGAATTCTCCAATTCAAATAATCTTCAACGCTATCAAGGGCATGTGTGACAATACTAGTGATATTGATTGGAGGATTAAATATCGGCAGAAGAGCAGCATATCCATCTAAATTAAGCGCACCAAATTAATGAAGAAAAGAATCATGTTGGCTAGTTGATGGAGTGTCTGACCATCCAAAATTAGGTGGGAAAGAGGGTGAAGATTGAGCACCGAAGAGAAAAACAAGCAACATGTTGATGGATGAGGATAAAAATGTAGTGGGCATAGTATAAAAGATTGGAGGAGCAGTAGAGAAAACAAGAGTTGCTTCATCAAATGGATTAGGACTTGGAGGAGTTTGTCTGGCTAGTGTTCGAGTAGTGATTGGCTTTGAAGGATCCGTGGTGTCGGTGGAGACTACTAAGGTCTCAAGACCGAAACAAAACGGGTTAGAGATGCCATGGGAGTCAATGAAGAAGGAAGAGAAGGCTATCTAGGGTTTTTTTTTTGAAAGAAAAAGTTACATGGCACTTGATACCATGTGCGCAAATCAGAAAATAATTGGTTGACTTAACCAATTGGAAGCCCTGCGCATCATAGATATATAATAGGGAATGTTAAAACTAATATACATTAGATTTTCTTGTACTGAAAGATTTTCTATATATTTATTTCCGTATACAAGAGGATTCTAATATATCCTCTATCAATTACAGTCCTACAATTTTTGTTACTTATCCTTTTTTTTGTGTGTGCGTATTTCAATTATCACATTATTTTATTATTATTATTACTTCTTGTTTTTCGAATGCTATGTAATACTTTTCGTGTTATTTGATATGTTCTCTTGACTTCTATAAATTTCTTTTTTGACTGTTTTGATATGCATTACTTGAATCGAGCGCCTTTCAAAAACAACCTCTCTATTTCCATGAGGTAAATATAAGGTTTGTGTAATATTTACCCTCCAAGACGCCAAATATGAAATTACACTAATATGCTAGTTGTTGTGTGATTAATTTTAAACATGTTATAAATATTTATGTGACTATAATATTTAACAAACAATAAAATAAAAATTTAAAACTAAACTAATTTCTAATACATAAATGATCATTCTTTTCCACATCTTTCGGCCGTGAAAAGCAACCGTAAAGTACTCCCTCAGTTTCACAATAAGTGAATTATTGAGGTAATGCACAACTATTAAGGAAAGAAAATTAAGACATAAATAAGACATTACTTTACATTTTTGCCCTTTTTAATTAATTGTCAAACTACTTTTGAAAATTTAAAACATTAATCATGATAACTACTCCCAAAAAAATACTTCAAACAATAAGTAAATAGGAGCAATTAAGTTTCTTGAATTCATCACATAGGAAATTCAAATGAAGGGTAAAAATGAAAAAAGATTTCAATATTACTCTTGAAGATTGAACAATTAACTTATTATGAAATATTGAAAAATGCCTCAATAATTAATTTATTATGAAACGGAGGAAGTAATATGCTTCATTTTTTGTATTTAATTTCGGGAAGAAAAAGATTGCTCCAAAGTTACAAAAGAAGTTGGGACCTCCTCTCTAACGTCTCCATCTGAAAGAGACCAATAAGTAGATTCAAAACCACTCCTAAGACCACCTATGGTTGTCCATAGCGATTACTTAGCTCCCGTTTGATCATAATTTTTATTTTTTTTTAAATTCCAAATACAACTTTAAGTTGGTGTTTAATCATGAGAATTCCAAATTCAATTGTTTTCACTCTCACTTTTATCACAAAAATTTAAAAACAACTCCAATTTATATTCATGGCCAAACACAAGTTCAATTTATATTTTTTTTAATTTTCATGGCCAAATACCTACTTAATTTTTGTTTACTTTATACTCTTTCTGTTTCATTTAACTTGGTTTTATAGATGTTTCAATTTTATTCATCCATCTCAAGATAATTTGATTACTTTTTTATATTTTCTCTAGTATTAAGTAAGTAGCTAAATTTAAAGTTCTAAAACATCATTAATTAAGTTAATTTTGTATTCGCTCATTTTTATATTAATTGTTCCCACTTGACATACCCTCTAAGAAAGATTAATTAGAGTTGTAGTTTACTAAATTAACTTTATTAATCTTGTTTAGAAATTCTAAATTTGAATAACTATTTTATGTAGTTATGAGTAGTATGGAAGAAATAATAAAACTATCTTGATTTACTATAATGGACAAGTAAATTGAAATATATATTTTTAGTATAACGGATGAATAAAATGCATGAAATACGTAAAATACACTTAGGGGTCGTTTGGTGTGATAGATAAGGGATAATAATCTTGGGATAAAATGCAGGATTATTTTATTCTGCATTTGGTTGGAGTTATTAGTTAGTCCTGAAATTATTTATCCCATCATTTACACCTTAGTGATGGGATAAGTTATCCCATATACATGGTGAAATAACTTTTTTCAAGATAATTAATTCCGAAATAACTTGTTCCCAACGAAACAACCCCTTATAATTAAAATTTTCTTTTAAAAATGTGTCAAAACTAATTTAAAAATTTTTAATGGGTAAAACATGAGCCAAAGTAAAAGTAAAATGAAACGGGAGGGTAGTGTATATTCGAAAAGCTCATTCAAATACGCTACACATTTATATCTGTTCGATTCGATTAACACACATGAAAAAAAGCAAATAAAAAGAACGAATGTAACAATACCTTCTGGCTCCTTCCCTTCTTCTCCCTCCTCTGCTCTGCTCACTCTTTTCCCATTGAAAAAACAATGCATTTCCTTCTCCTCCTCCTTTTCCTCATCTCCCATTTCCATTTCACTACCGCAAAACCACCATTCATCCTAGAACACCACGCATTACTCTCCCTAAAAACTTCCATTACCAACGACCCACAATCTTCTCTTCTTTCATGGAACACCTCAACTAATCACTGTACATGGAAAGGGGTCACTTGCGATCACTATCATCACGTAACCTCTCTTGACATCTCCAACCTCAATCTCACTGGTACTCTTCCACCGGAACTCGGCCATCTCCTCTTCCTACACAATCTCTCTGTCGCTGTTAACCAGTTTACCGGCCCCATTCCTGCTAAACTATCACTTATCCCGAATCTTCGCTACCTTAATCTCTCCAACAACATTTTCAATTCTACCTTCCCTCAACAGTTTTCCCAGTTTCGTAATATAGAAGTTCTTGATTTTTATAATAACAATATGACCGGCGAACTCCCGGTTGGGGTTTATAATTTGAACAACCTTCGGCATCTTCATTTAGGTGGAAATTATTTCAGTGGTCGTATTCCTTCGGAGTATGGTAGATTTCGATTCCTTGAATATCTTGCAGTTTCCGGGAATGTACTTATTGGGAAGATTCCACCTGAGATCGGAAATATTAGTTCACTTCGTGAGCTTTACATTGGATACTACAACACTTTTTCCGGTGGGATACCGCCGGAAATAGGAAACTTATCGGAGCTCATTCGGTTAGATGCTGCTAACTGTGGACTTTCGGGTGAGATTCCTCCGGAGATAGGGAAGCTTCAGAAACTGGACACATTGTTCTTGCAAGTAAATGCACTTTCTGGGTCGTTAACACCTGAGTTGGGGAACTTAAAGAGCTTGAAATCTCTAGATCTGTCAAACAATATGCTCTCCGGAGAAATACCTATCACATTTATAGGAATGAATAATCTCAGTCTATTAAATCTTTTCCGTAACAAGCTTTACGGATCAATGCCGGAGTTCATCGAAGAATTGCCTGAACTGGAAGTATTGCAGCTATGGGAGAACAATTTCACTGGAAGTATTCCAATGGGTTTAGGCAAAAATGGTAAGTTAACGACTCTTGATATCAGTACGAACAAATTAACAGGAAATTTGCCACCAAATATGTGTGCAGGCAGCAATCTGCAGACATTGATAGTGCTCGGAAACTTCTTGTTTGGCCCAATTCCAGAATCTTTGGGTGATTGTCAATCACTTAGTAGGATTAGAATGGGAGAAAATTATCTAAACGGGTCGATTCCAAAAAGGTTATTAAGTTTACCGAAGCTTACACAAGTAGAACTTCAGGATAATCTTCTTACGGGTACATTTCCAGTGACTGATTCTATTTCAGCGAGTCTCGGGCAGATTATTCTTTCGAATAATCGCCTTACAGGGCCTTTGCCATCGAGCATTGGAAAATTTACTGGTGTTCAGAAGTTGCTACTTGATGGGAACAATTTTACTGGTCGAATTCCAGCTGAAATAGGGAAATTGCAGCAGTTGTCGAAAATGGATTTAAGTGATAACAGTTTTTCAGGTCCGATTCCATCTGAGATAAGCCGATGCAAGGCTTTAACTTTTGTTGATCTTAGTAGGAATAAGCTATCTGGTGAAGTTCCTTCTGAGATTACTGGTATGAGGATACTGAATTACTTGAATGTATCGCGAAACCATTTAGTTGGGAGTATTCCTGCGCCTATTGCTGCAATGCAGAGTTTAACTTCTGTTGATTTTTCGTATAACAATTTGTCTGGATTAGTTCCCGGTACTGGTCAATTCAGTTACTTCAATTGCACTTCATTTGTGGGTAATCCAGATCTTTGCGGACCCTATTTGGGTCCTTGCAAAGAAGGTGTTGTTGATGCGGTTAGTCGACCTCATGAGAGAGGTGCGTTTTCGCCTTCCATGAAGCTTTTACTTGTTATCGGGTTGCTTGTTTGTTCGATTGTTTTTGCCATTGCTGCGATTATTAAGGCTAGATCGTTAAAGAAGGCGAGTCAGGCTCGTGCTTGGAAGCTTACTGCTTTCCAACGCCTGGAATTCACTTGTGATGATGTTTTGGAATGTTTGAAAGAGGATAAAGTTATTGGGAAAGGAGGTGCTGGGATAGTGTACAAGGGGGTAATGCCAAATGGTGAACTGGTTGCTGTTAAAAGGTTACCGGCTATGAGTCATGGTTCTTCCCATGATCATGGGTTTAATGCCGAGATACAGACACTTGGTAGGATTCGGCATAGACATATTGTTAGATTATTGGGATTTTGCTCAAATCATGAGACAAATCTTTTGGTTTATGAGTACATGCCAAATGGGAGCCTTGGTGAAATGCTTCATGGAAAGAAAGGAGGTCACTTGCATTGGGATACCAGGTATAAGATAGCATTGGAGGCTGCAAAGGGCCTTTGTTATCTTCATCACGATTGCTCGCCTTTGATCCTCCATCGTGATGTAAAATCAAACAACATTCTTCTGGATTCCAGCTTCGAAGCTCACGTTGCTGATTTTGGGCTTGCCAAGTTCTTGCAAGACTCAGGAACATCAGAATGCATGTCTGCTATTGCTGGTTCTTATGGCTACATTGCACCAGGTATGCTATCAAATCTTTACTTCTTCATAGTCTTGGTTTTGATGCATGTTCCTTTCAAAAGAAGTTCATTATTTTTGTAAGTTGTCAACTAAAATTGTAATTTATTAATCTCTTCAATTGTTTATATGGTTCTTCTTGGTCCTTTAAAGCTGGTAATGATCAGTCTCTTGTATAACATGGACAATATGACTCAAATATCAGTCCTTGATTGGTAGTTAACTAGAACAACAACAATGATAGCTACGCCTTGAATATGAATACCTCTGTTAATAAATGAGCCTAGTAACTCCTTTTTTTTAATAAGATAAAGAACTTAGTTTTGTAACTGTGAAAATGATCCTTACCTACTCGGCTTGGTTTGGTTGGAATTTATGAATACTTATGTTGCTGAAAAGCAATTCAGGTCTAACCTTCTCCATGAAGCATATAATACTATAAACAACCGGCTAGGTTGCTCGGACTCTTCAATAATGTTGACGGATGCATGTTGTATCCTCCAAAAGTAGTGTATTTTTGAAGGATCCAACACGGGTGCAACAACATTTTTGGGGAGTCCGAGCAACATAGACAACCGGTACTCGATGAATTCAAATCTGGTTTCTTGCTGTTTGGCACGAAGTTCTTTGATTTTGACTAACGAAGTTTGCTTATTGCTTGAAATACAGTCGTCTTCCTTTTTTTTTTTCCGCATGTGCCTAATTTCGTTTTCATTTTAATTGTGCAGAATATGCATACACACTCAAGGTAGATGAGAAGAGTGATGTATACAGCTTTGGTGTAGTTCTGTTAGAATTGGTGAGCGGTAAGAAGCCGGTTGGGGAATTTGGTGATGGTGTTGACATAGTCCAATGGGTTCGGAGAATGACAGATGGGAAAAAGGAAGGAATCCTCAAGATTCTTGATCCAAGACTCTCAACAGTTCCCCTTCAGGAGGTGATGCATGTGTTCTATGTCGCAATGCTATGTGTCGAAGAACAGGCTGTTGAACGCCCCAAAATGCGCGAGGTTGTGCAAATGCTAACCGAGCTTCCCAAGCCATCTGGTCCAAAATCAGGAGATTCAACAATCACCGAGTCGCCTCCATCATCAGGTCCTGCATTAGAGTGTCCCACTTCGGCTTCCGGAGACACAAAAGACCACCAGTATCAGCCACCACCTCAATCTCCTCCACCTGACCTTCTTAGCATATGACCTAATATGTTCCTTCTAATAGAGGGTGTAGTTCTCTTCCTTTATTTTTATTATGAGTTTGGGCTAGCTTTTGTTCTTTCTTTTTGAAAAAAAAAAAAAAAACCAGTTTTATTGAGGGTGGGTTTATGATTTTAGGCTAGCTTTTCTTAGGATGTGTTTCATTGTATAGTAAGATTGGCAAGGTATCTAAGTAACTAGTGATTAACTTTATCCTTTTTTAAAAAAAAATGATAAGCTTTATCCTTCACATTTTCCATTTACTTTTTTGCTTTATGATATCGCCCAACACCAATGTTCTTAAAATATCGCCCACTGACCACTTTTCGACCTTTTCTTTTTGAAAATAACTATAGAAGTTGAATTCTTGAGTTGAGGGTTTATCAGAAATAATCTCTCTATTTCTAAGATAGGGATAAGACCTGTATATATTTTATCCTCGTTATTTTTCAATTACAGAGGATGCGACGATTCAAATATGTAGCGTACTTCCTAACTTACACATAAAGTGTTTGCATCTTTATTACTCACATTTTCGTTCTTGCTTGTTTTCTTTAGTTTCATTTTCTTCTTTCTAAAATAAATTACTATTGACTTTGGGATCTAGCTTTTGTTCTTTTTGAAAAAAAAAACACCCAGAGTTTTATTGGATGGGGTTTATGATGATTTAGGCTAGATTTTGTTATGAAGCCTTTTCTTTTGTACAACAAGATTGGCAAGGTTTCTTAGTAGCAAGTAATAAAACATTATTATCCTACATATTTCTTGTTCTTGCTTGCTTAAATTTTTGTTGCCATGGCTAGCAGGGGCGGAGCTATAAGTCCGTTATAAAACCAATGATTTTTGTCTAAATTTGTATTTATATCTAAAGATTCATAATGTATATATAAATAATCTATTTAAAATTTAATAAACTATTTTTTCTAGAATTCAGAACTTCAAACTCAAAATTTTGTTTTATTTATGTGATTTAACTGCACAAAGAAGGATAGTCTGAAACTAGGGATAGTAGATCTACAACTCAGATCAAACTTCAAGAAGTTGTTATGACTAGAAGTGACAAAATTAGCTCATGAAATTATAACTCGCTTAATTATTAAAATTAATTGATTATTAATCTCCTCGTTATTAGCTCAGCCCAACACAACAAAGTTTGAGAGTTGATACCTAACTCTAGTTGATTGATGAGAAATCTTATCAAAATACTTTTAATTTTTTTAAAATTTTAGTTGATATATCATATATAGTCATAATATCAAAAAATGATAATTTTAAAAGGTATTAAAAAAATTTAAAAATAACAAACAAAATAATTAAAATTTAATAAAAGTTGGATGAATTGAATTATGACTATATTTCAATCTAAATAACTCATTTATTAATTCAATTCATTTTAATCTATTTAAATATAGCTCAATTCCGCCGTTTACCACCTATCGTTGTGACTGCAACTAGTTGGTTCAATTTTGAATACACATCTGGGTCAGTGAGCTAGCAGTATAGATTAATGTGTAGTACTGTATAGTTTTATTATTGGTAGTAATTAAATGAGTTGTTTGCCCTAGAAGAGTGAGATTTGACTACAGAGTGCTTTTGCAGTCTCTTTCATTTACCAAGACTAGTGGATATGCTTGATAAACTGACAAAGTCCTTGCCTTCTCAACTTTCAATGACTTGCTTACAATTTGTTTTCCCTTCACATCAACGATGCTTATCACAAAGCTGTTAGGATTCGATTTCTCGGGTCATAGTGACACCTATTATAACTCACGAGTAGGTAAGCCAATCCGTAGTCTGAATCATCTAATAATGGACCACTAAGAGGAATAAAGGAAACAACGGAAAAGAATCTAATAAGGAGACTAATATAAAGATAATATCTCAAGGCCTGGTGAAATCAGTACAAGAACTTCTAATACAACAGGAGTACAAGTGAAATATAGAATAAATAAATGTACAAACCATCTCTGAATTACAAAATAGAGATCAGTCTAATCAATACGAGGGAGAGCAGGAATACTCCGAACGTCAGGAGCTCACCCCATAGCTGTTTTGCACGATGCACACGTCAACGTCGAGAAATCGTACTATGATCTGCAGGCTGCAGAAGTGTAGTATGAGTACCAAACACGTGGTACTTAGTAGGTATCGGCCGACTGGGCTCCGAAGATAATGCAAACATAAATAACATGTAAAGCACGAATATACCTACAGACAGTTGTCCAAGAAACTTAACATAATAATAAAAGTGGAGCAATAAGGATGAACTATCCTATTCTAACAATATTGAGGAACTAAAGCGCAATACCGTATATCACTAGCCAATATACAAATGAAGAGTGAAAGAAGGATATATAGTAGTAATACAAGGCCAAAAGATACATATACAATATGAATAGACAAAGAAAGAGGGGGATATACGGTAATACCATACATATATATACACATATATAGGACTAAACTCAAAGGTAATAACCGGAGGGAACCAACCTAACATCTCACGGGTCATAGCCAAGTAAGGGAGATAATATTAGCATAATCAAAGCCTCTAACCAAAGTGTAACTAATCATGAGCTAACTTAACACTAATGCATCTTACCGTAATAGAAAAAAGGGAAATCAGAAACATATCGACTCGGGTACCAGTCTATAACCATCCTGTCACGAACTAACCATAATAATCAACGATAAAGTAACCGACTAGTCCGGACAATCAATAACCTAACCGAGCCCCTATAAGCCCGAAAGGTTCAAGCAGACACTCAGCATACAACAACCATAACCTATACCTATACAGCCCCCCATAAGACTGATAGATATAAGTATCAAACAATTATACTGGTGATAGGCAATGTATATGAATGAATGAATGCAACATAAACCAGAAATACCATGTCCAATTCAAGTGCCATAACATAACAAATGTATACACCTCCTCCAGCTCAGTAGCTCGCAAAGGCAAGACCTATGACGACTATCCTTCTCCGACACTGTGGCTTACGGATGAAGGGGCCCCCATAGGGAACTCGAGATATCCGTATACACTGCCTGTTCCAGAACCAGGACTTCCAGTAACCATCATAATCAATCTACTCCGTCCAGTACCAGAGAGATATATATAAGTATAATAAGTGCTTGGACTCGAATCGAGACTAAAAGAGTATAAATCTGTAAATCCATTGCCCAAGATCGAATACTCACGTCCTTTTTAAGGATAGAATACTCACCTGGGGTTCAACTGGTATCATAACCACGACCTCGGGCCCAAAAACATATATAAATTAACATATTAATACCATAAATCGAAAAACTAAGGTATATGAAGGCATAATGCTACTAGAAGAATCTAATCGGGGGAATACAACCCAAAATACTAAGTAATACCATAAGTCTCATACTAAGTGATCCTTAATGTCAATCTATAGCTAAACAAGTCTATAATCCAGTGCAATAGGATCCTACAGCCTTAACAAGTATTCTAGGCTAAGGTTCGGGCCGCATTTTTATTCTAAATTCCCTAAATAAGTCAAGTCATTATATACTAGTCATAAACCCATCCTATAATCCCTACCTAGCATGCAATCTATGCTATACACAATCTCATAGAGAAAAGTAGACCGAAGCCTACCTCGAAGTCGAATCGCAATCTCAAATCGTCCCCGAATCATTCGCCTTTGCTCCATTATCCCGAAAATGACGTCGCACTATCAAGAACATAGTCCACGTATTAGTACGAATAAAATGAGACCCGTATTGCAACATAAAAGCTCAGGCCAAAAATTGGGTCAAAATAGGCCCGTGGGGCCTACTAACGGTATTCCAAATTTGAATCCATCACGAGGTACCTTGAAGGACAAGAAATGTGTGCTCGAAATTTGAGCACAACTCGGGGCTCAAATCAGCCCCCAAAGCCCAAAGAATCTAAACCTAAAACTAAGAATTAAATGGATTTTGGGACAAAAACTTACAAAGAAATTAATGGGGAATGATCACCTCAACACCCTCTACTCATCCCCAACTCCAACTTGTGATTTTCCTTGAGTTTCTAGAGCTCTTGGGAACTTTAATGGCGGAAAAGCCCTAAAAATGGGCTTAGATCGAGCAAGAGAGAAAATAAAGGCGCTGCCAGGGGTATTTTAAGAACATGCTGGCTTACCCTTCGCTAATGCGATGGCTGGCTCGCGAACGTGGAGTTCAACATCCTTGACCTTCACGAATGCGGCCATAGCCTCGCGAATGTGAAGGCCAAATCTTGGTTGTACCAGATGCTGCATATTAGCAATTTCACCAAGTCCTCACGGACTCTGATTGGGGGGAGATTCGTTCGAAACTCCGTGCGTGAAAATAAACTATGCAACCATACCAAATTCGATATTTCAGACTCAACAAAACTATTAAAATTTTCAACGGAGGTCGTCTTGATTAAATGTGGGTCCTGCACCTATAGTTTCATATTCCATCAAATCCACCCAATAGCCTAAAATGAGTTCGGAAGTCTCGAGACCTAGATCAAGGGTCCCCTAGCCTAAAATCAATGTTTCAGAGCTGATAACGCTGGCGAAATTCTCATCTGAGGCCCTGTACTAGGAGTTTTGGTTCAAGACCAATTTCTTAACAACGAAAGCTCCAAAATAGGGAAGTAGCCTAAAACCCAAACTAATTGTCCAATAATCAAATCGACAGTTTCGACAAGTCATAAATGACCTATAGCCTTTATGGAAATGCACGAAATACCAAAAATGCATGAAAACCAAGAAAATAACCTGGAGGGTCATTACAAAGTTTCATTCTCTTCAAGAAATGGACTACAATCATATGTACGTGTTTCATAAATTTTCATTTAAAGCCCAATTGAAGAAGGATTTATAAAACTTATCAAATTAGGTCGCACGATAACTGCATGCCTAATACTTTCAAACCAAATTAATGGTAATTTATTACCTTCAACTTTTGAAGGATCATTTTGAGAACCCATTGTGTTCTCCCTTTATAATTACCAGAATGTTATCCTTTGCCACGCTTAAATTCATTCATATGACCATAATAGTGATTTTGTCATCTTTCAGACTTATCATATGTTGTTACCATATTTACTTTATGGAATGAAGTATATTCAATTGGATGGGCTTCACAATTTATCAAGAGCATATCAATTCGTCCAGAAAATGGAGGACCAAAGACAAAGAAGAAGGGTACATGAATCTGAACGAGGACAGTCCAAAAAAGCTAGACCTATGGGACAATCTATGGTGTCCCAAGGAGAATCTAGACCTCGGATGTTTCCTAGACCGCCGAGACCATCATTCTCTTATTCCGCAACAGGCACTCAAGCTCAATTTTGAGGATTTAGAGGTCTTGTCTGCTTTCAGACATATTATGTGCTACTACCACATTCACATAAGAGAATGGAGCAAATCGTGCACCACCAAAAGTCAGAGTTTGTGAACTCTAATTTATCAACACATAAGAACATAAATACTAATATAGACCACATAATATGTGGTAAATCACAAAATTACTATAATTAGAAAGTTAAGCACTCATCGAAATAAAATTATTTTGACATGTCTTTCTAATCAAAGAAAAACAAAGAGGAATTCAATTATTATTCTCATCCTTTCGAAAACATAGTATGTGACCGAATGCTATCATGCCTAAATGATAGGAATGAAATTTTAAACATATATGCTACATATGCATTTGCTTGGTAATTTATATCACAAAACAAGTCAACTGTTTCACTCTCTTCTTATAGCTATAGTGGAAATCTCAAACTTAAATAATTAGACAAAATTTTTATAGTTAGGTCATAACATATCATAAAGAGGAAACATACCTTTAATTTATGAGTCTCGTGCTGATAACGTGTTATGAAATTTAAAACTAGTGCTAGAGTAAATAACAAGAAGAAAAGAGATAGAGGGAGAACTACTAATTATATTACTTTTCTCTCTTTTGTACATTAATAACTTGATGAAACAAGAGTTGTTTACAAGCCAGGCATACACAACCACTTGGGTAAAAGAGATAACAAAACTGCATTTGGCAACTTAGTTACCAAGTTGGACAAGTAACTTAGCACATAGATTTGCAAGTCACCAAGTTGGACAAGCAACTTAGCACATAGGTTTGCTAGTCACCAAGTTGGACAAGTAACTCAGCACATAGTTTTTCTACTATGCTTAAGTTATATGGTCATCCATCTATTTGTTGCAACTAGTCCTTGTCCTCCAAGTAATACAAAATGGACATACAAATAATTAATATATTTTACAATAATTTTACCCTTAATGAAATAATTTATCGTTACACAAATATTTATGATTTATTTTAAACCACGAGTTTTAAAAGTCTTTCTTTCCTTTTTAAATGTTGTGCAAGTCAAACTAACTCATTTAAATTAGGACAAAGGAAGTATCTATTTTTAATATAAATATTAAACAATTATTTACAATTTATCTTGAAGTTTTAATTTAGCTTAAAATTTATTTATTAAATCAATCAACTAATTATTAAAAATGAAGTCATAAAAAACATAATAAATTTAAGTATGCATTTGGACATGCGGTTCCATCTCGTGATTTAAAATCATGAGATGAAATTAGCATTTGGACATGTAATTTCATCTCATAATTTCAAATCATGAGATGAAATCTCAAATTCTCCAAAAAGCTTGATATGAGAATCTCATATCATGATTTGACATTTTTCAAATACAAAAAAATGGACCTACAAGTTTATGTTTTTTAATTAAAACCCCCCACCATTTAAATCTGTCAACCATTTACTTCATATGTAAATAAAATTTATACTCCTTCCGTTTCTAAGTACATGTCACATTTTTGGTTTGCACACCCATTAAGAAAGACATTAACTAGAGGATAATTTGACTAAATTACCTTATTTGTTACTCATCTCTATTTTCTCTATTTTACACCATATTAATAGCTCTTTATAATTTGTGACTACGGGTAAAAATAAAAACAAACAACTAATTATGTCTTGATTTTATAAAATGACAAGTATTATGAAATATCTAGTTTTAGCAAGCATGACAAGTATTTAGGAGCGTAGGGAGTAGTACACTATAACTCATGTTCAATTTTTATTTTTTTATTGAAATAAAATTTGATCAATAAATCTTGTATTTTTTTTAAAATCACTTTGTAATAGTGCATTATACTTTTGTTATCGCAACGTATTGGCAAATAAAATAAATGAGAGTATGGATATAGAAGATTTGGAGCAGAATATAAATAAAGTAGCTAAAGAGGGGGACTTGTCTCCAAAGAAGATTAACAAGATCAAAGAAAACCATGAAAAACAGAAGAAGAAAGAAATTGGGGAAAATACTTCTTCCCATCTTTGTCAGGCAAACAAGGAGTACAACAATCAGATACAACAAATCTCAATAAATGTGTTAATGTAGAACATTAGGTACGTGACACCCAAAAAGTGTTTACTAGATTAATTACTATGCAAAAGAGTTCTCAATTTTACTTTGTGGGCTTAACAAAACCTCTTTAAGATAGTCAAGATTTGGAGGTGTATAGAAAGAAGTTGGGAATACAACATGCTATAGCTAATCTAAATGGAAAGATATGGGCTTTCTTGGATGCAACTATTGAGTTCACGATCCTCATGGATGAAGTACAACAAATTACTTAGAAGTTGCTAAATCAAGAGTAGCGTGTTGAAGTAATACTTTGATTTATGCAAAACGTACCCAAGGTGAAAGATTGCAATTAGGAAATCAACGTATGAACTGGCATGCACTATGCAAGTTTCATGGTTGGTAGGAGGTGATTTTAATGTGACTAATAATAAAGAAGAAAAGTTAGGAGGCCTACCAGTTTCAGAGGTAGAGGTGAGAGATTTTAATCACTGTATCAATATGTGTGATTTGAAAGATAAAGGATTCAAAGAAAGCAAGTATATATGGTAGAATAGAAAACAAATGAGGAATGTATTTTTAAAAGGCTGGATAAAGTTCGATGCAATGACTTGATGTAAAGTACTTTTCCAGTAATTGAGGTTGAACATTTGATTGGAAGTGACTCAAGTCATTCACCTTTGTTACTTACTTACAGCTCTAGCAATGAGGATGTGGTAATGCCTTTCAGATTTTTAAATTTTTGGTTAAAAGAAGAAACATACAAAGAAGTGATAAGGAAATAATGAAGAACAGATTTTGAAGGTAACCTTTTTAGCTTATTTCTTAATAAGTTAAAAAAGGGTTAAAAAGGCTATTGCACAATTGAGTAAGGCAACTTTTGAGAATATTTTTCAAGAGATAGCTACTCTAGAGGAAGTCACTAAGGTTTAAAAGATGCAGTTTGAAATAGATCCTTCAGGTACAAATCACTACAAAAAAATTTGGGTTTAGCGACGGATATTAGCTACAAATCAATTTCCGTCGCTATGTAGCGACGGATTAGCGACAGAATTACAATTACGTCGCAAAAAAAAAGCAAAAATAAAATTAGCATCTAAAATAGCAACGGATTAGCGACGAAAATATAAATCCGTCGCTAAATATTGGAGCGAAATTTACGCGCCGTCATTTTAGCTACAAAATTAGCAGAAAGAAACCGGCGACAAAATTTATTAAAATTTAGCGACGAAAATAACGACGGATATTCCGTTGCTAGTCATATTTAATTAATCAGAACGAAATATTCCATATTTAAAAAGAAAAATGTTAAAATTATCAGTAGCGACGAATTAATTCCGTCGCTACATATGCTTTAAGAGCTCATTCTAATTTCTAGGGCATAACAAAGTCCGAAACATATGCCTCTTATCGCTCTCTTCATACTAGGGCAGTCGCCAATGGCCTCTCTTCAGCAGTTTGCCATCTCTTGCAACTTGTTTTCTCCAGCAGCGCTCCCTCTCAGGCAGCTCGCCCCTCTCCGCTAGTTGTCCCTTCCTTTATTGAAGCCACGATTTGGGCTTAAATACAGTTTGAGTTGGGTTGTTTGAAAAGGCTTTCTCAGGTAAAATATCTCCTCTTTTTCTCACTAAAAATCAGTAACAAAGTACTCTTTAAGCTCTTTTGTTCCTTTATTTTTTTCTCATAAGAACAAATCTGAGCGGAGTCGAAGTGGACTTATAAACTCGATGACGATGACTCGCCTCAGTTGCTGCCCCAAAGCAGGTGGATAACATCCTTTCTTGTATTTTCTCTTATCTTTCAGAATCGATATACGATTTTTTTTAATTTGGTCGCTTGCTCTGTGTCTGTATTAGTGTTCTAAAATATCTGTTTGCTATGAGAGTTAGCTAGAAACGGCTAATATGAACTAAAATTGGAAGAATAGACTATGGGCGTGTTAGAACAAGCTTGTCAAACATGTATTTGTTTAGTTACTTAGTAAAATTCTGTTTTGTACAAGTTCTTTAGATCAATGGGGTTTTAAATAGGAATTACGATCTCAAGAATACTATTAAGTGATTGATTATGCCTAAGAATGTGAGTGAGATTGGGTTTACATCTGGGTGTCCTGTTTCTTGTTAAATATGTACTCCTATTTAATTGAAAAATTATAGTACGAGGTAAAATCATCGTTTGATTTAAGTAGCAAAACTGTTCTTTGAACGATTCATAAGGATCTAAAACGAACTCTCTATTTCTATAAAATTTATTTTGTGTTTGGTCCTTTGAAGTATAATGAGCCAACTAATTCGTTCCATGAAGAACCAGTTTTGTGAATCTGTCAGACTTCTGTTTTTAGCCCCATATCCTGAAATTTTTTGCCTTATTGAAGTTATTAACCAAGTATTATTTTAGCTTCTACATTTCTATAAAATGCTCTAAATCACTACTAAACACATGGTATGAGATGTGAAAGATAAGTATACTTTAAAAGAGTTTATTTTATTATCTTGAAGCTTTTCCTAAAACTGTTTTCACGTCCAACTTGTCAAAACATTACAAACTTTGTGTAATTTCAGTATGATTGAAAGCTATTCTTTAGTAGTTTTCTTAATCTAACCTTCTCTACTCTATTGCTCTGCCACAACTGCTGATCACTCTATACGCCTGACATACTACACTTGAGGTCATGAGTTGTTACCATGAGTTGGTTGTTGCCTTAGTTTAAAAGGAGAACATGATACTTGGCCAGCTATTGCTGCACTTTGGGCAAGTTTAAGTCACACTGTTGTTGTTCTTTCAGGGCAAATTTGAATCTGTAGTTGCTACAGGTTGAGCTAAAATTTATTGCACTTTAAAGTCAGTCAACTACTGCGTTTTTTGCCAAAAAATTACTGTTATAAGTGCTGCACTTTGGGCAGAATTTGATGCTAAAGAACTGTTGTATCTTTTAGCAGATTTGAGTTCATTATTGCGGAGTTTTTGTGTTGAACCACTACTTCATTTTTGAGCTGATTGGAGTTCATTATTGCTGCTTTAAGGTTGTTTCAAACAAATGTTACATCTCAATATTTACAGATACTGTACTTTTGTGTTTTAGGTACTGATATTGTGCTTTTTCACGGAAAAGTGACAACGCTTTGCTGAGCTTAATACTGATGAGACTAGCAACTTGTGGCTTTCTGCATAAAAAGTTGGCAAGCAACTTGAGTCATACCACAAGGCATCTTCTCTTACATTTGCAATCCAAGTAAGTAGGCTTTGTTGTAAGGAGTCGTTTGGTGTGATGTATACGGTATAATAACCCCGGAATAAAATATAGGATTATCTTATCCTGCATTTGGTTGGAGGTATTAGATAGTCCCGAGATTATTTATGCCATCATTTATACCATAGTCATGGGGGAAGTTATCCCATATACATGGTGGGATACCTTATCCCGGGATAGCTAATCCCGGGATAACTTGTTCCCAACCAAACGACCCCTTATAGTTTGGTTGTTATCCTTAACCATAATATTATTGCATGTTGGCAAAAAGGACTCCAGAACCTCAAATGTTGAATTTTTTGAAAAGGCACGTAAATGCAGAATTTGACATTTATAAAGTATTCTTCGCATTAATTAGATATAAAATGGATAGGTGGGTTTTAACTGTGTTGGACTTCTGCATACTCCTTGAATTTTATTGTACGTATTTTGTTATTATTTACTTTTTGGCCTATTTCTCTACTTGAAAGTTGGTCCTAAGTTGTTTGTTTTTGTTAATATCTCGGGATGGACCCCATGCAGGACAACCAGTTCCTCATGTTCATATTCACATCATCCCACACAGAAGTGGTGATTTTGAAAATAATGATGAGATTTATGATTTTGTAAGATTCAAATATTTGCTTCTGGTTGGTCATACTTAGTTGGCTGGATTTGAAACGCAAACTATATTAACTTTTTGCATTATTCATGCAGCTGGACGTGAAGGAGAAAGAAGCAACTGCAATGTGAGAATATGAATACTTAAAACTAATAAAGGTGTGGATAAAAATTTGAAGACCGACAATTCATTGGCCTATTGTGTTTGTATATAGTTGGTGCTACTTTGGATCACAAATGAGCTTATTCAACAATTTGATTTTCCTTTTTGACACAGGTATGTGCTATGGCGACAAGGTAGAGGCGGCATCCTCTGGGCTTCTGGAGTAATTAGTGCTACATTCTTCCAAAATCAAGTCATTGCACTTCAAAGACTCAGATTCCAGCTTCAAATTTAAACCTCTGGGAAATTTTAGTGATGCCAAATGGTTTACGAAATCCACTTTAATCAGGTATATTCAGATAGCATTTCCTTCGAGATATTCCTTTATTAGTTCTTAGTGTTGATATTCTCACACTGCAATTCCTTCTTTTTCTTTCATGTTTTTTTGTATTATCAGTACTTTCTAAGGTTTTGGCTACTTTTATTTACAGGATAAAGCTCAAGAAATGTTAGAGCAGCAGTATAACAACGACATTAGATATATTATGAGACCGTGTGGACAGATGAAGAGAAGAATTTATTTCCTTGGGTGTCCTACTTCTAATCTTGAAGAACATCACTCTCAAGCACAATATTAGTTAGCTTTATCTTTCAAACTCTATTATGAGATAGTTAGGAGATATGAGAAAGAAGCATGTTATTGATGCTTTAGGAGTTATGTAATTTTGGATCTACTTGTTAATTTTTAGATTACTATTTATATGAAATGAGGTTCTCGTATGCTTTTTAAATTTTGTACTACTTTTCATTTAATATGTTCTATCGGAATTTTTATAACTAAATATTTAATAAATATAAAATTATAATATTTTACCAATTGTGACGGATTAGCGACGGAAATTCCGTAGCTAACATTTTCCAATGACAAATCAAAGAAACAGATTAGCGATGGATTTTATGAGTATTAGCGACGGCAAAGTTCGTCGCCAAAGAGCGATGAAATTATACGTCACTATATCCGTCGCTAAATATTGCGACAGACACCAAAATTCATCGCTAAAGGCTTAGCTACGCGCGTTTTAGCGACGGATGATTTTCCGTTGCTAATCTGTCGCTAAATGACTGTAGCGACGGATTTTGGTGTTTTAGCTACGGATTTCGTCCGTTTTTTTGTAGTGAATAGAGAAAGATTACTCAAGGTTCAAGCATATTAAATAAACAACTCCATTAGGAAGAAGAGTTTTGGAAGCAAAAGGCTGGTATGAAGTGGTTTAAGGATGTGGAAAGAAATACAAAATTCTTTCACATCATTATCGATGACAGGAGGTATAAATTAAAAGTTAATAGAATTCAAAATAAGGAATGGGTATGGATTGAACAACAAGGTGATATTGCAGATGCAACAATTGATTTTTACAAGAAGCATTTCACAAAGCAGGCTGACAATTCTGAATTTGACCTGCTGGAGGAGTTACCAACTATGATAAAGACTAAGCAGAATGAGGAACTGTATAGATTACCTCAAGGGAGGAAGTCAAATGTGCAATTATGAGGCTAAATAGACACAGTGCAGGATGACCGGATGGAACAACATGAGCTTTTTATTAAGATACATAGGATATTATGGGAAAGGATATTTACAAAATGGTAAGAGCTTTCTTTTGTGTTGAAAAGTTACCTAGATTTATAACTCATACAAATCTAGTTCTATTACCTAGAAAGCAGTTGTGAATACTTTTTCAGACATGAGACTCATCTCATTGAGAAACTTTGTCAACAAGATTGATTTTCTCAAGAATTCTTCATGAGACAATTAAGATATTATTACCAAATATTATATCTCCAAAACATGCAGAATTTGTGCAGAGAAGAAGTATAGCAGAAAATATTTTTCTTGTGTAGGAGATCATTACAAAAATTAGAAAAAAAGGTAAACCTCCTAATCTTGTCATTAAACTGGATATGATGAAGGCCTATGACAAAGTGGGGTGGTTATACCTAACTAAAGTAATGAGGAAGTTGGGTTTTATAGAAAGAATTATTGATATGGTTGTATAGGTTGGTGGAAAATAATTGGTATTCTGTTTTATTGAATGGTCAGCCAAAAGATATCTTCACTTCCTCCAGAGGTCTTAAGCAAGGAGACCCTTTGTCACCTACTCTATTTATTTTGGCACCATAGGTTATGTCAAGAGCACTAAATGCATTGATGCACAAAAGGGACTTTAAAAGATTTGGAATGCCTAGGGAAAGTCTAAGAATTAATCATTTGGCTTTTGCAGATGGTATGATCATCATTTGCAATACTGAGACTTTGGAGAAATATGAAAAAAATATCTAAATAGAAAACTAATAAGGAGAAGAGTGCTATATACTTGCATGATAATGTTCCAGATGGAGATGCCATTGTTGCAGATGTAGCAACTGGAATCCTAAGGAAGGAATTTTCTTTCACTTATTTGGAATGTCTTATTTTCTTATAAAAGGAAGCAAAAAGCTTACTATCAGCATATGATTCATAGGATTAGTTCTAGATTACAAGCTTGGAAAGGAAAATTATTAGCCTATGGTGAAAGAGCAATTTTGATTAAACATATTTATAGAGTATTTCTATTCACTGTATCTCTGTGATGAATCCTTGAATCAATGTATTTAATCAAATTCAAAAAATAATGACACAAATTTTTTTGAGTAGATACATAGAGGGAAGAGGCAGGCATTGGACAAAGTGGAGTAATCTTTGCTTACCAGATAAGGAGGGAGGACTAGGTTTTAAGATGTTACAGAATATCTCAATGGCTCTATTCTATAAACTCTGGTGGAATTTCAGGACGTTCTGTGATGAAGTAGTTGTTGCTCACCCGACATGATTGTACGAGGCCATCTGCTTGGAGTGCCTTTATGAGTAACAAGTACTGTAGAAAGTTGAACCAAAATTTAGTGTTGTGGAAGAATGGTATAATAGATCTCATGTTTGGAAGAGAATGTTACAGGCAACAGACCTCATTGATCAAATTTGGTGGCAATCAAGAACAAAATTAGCTTTATTGTGGCATGATAATTAGACTGGCCTGGGAGATTTGTACACCATAACAGGGGAGGAATTTGAATGGAATGATGCATATCAGAATGTAAGTGACTTAGTTAAGGAGGGGGAGTGGGATGATGAAATAATGAGAGATATTCTTCCTCAGGAGTTAGCCAATTATATTCTGATAAATATCAAACCTCCATGGGACAATGGGGAAATGAACAAGCCATGGTGGATGTTAGATACAAAAAAAAGAGTTTTTAGCCAGGTCAACATGGCAATACATCAGACATAAAGAGCAACCCCAATAAGAATTTTAGGAAAATATAGGTGAAAGGACTGCCTTTTAAAATTTCTTTCTTCATGTAGAGATTATGAAAGTTTAAAATTCCAATAGATAACGAAATTAGAAGATGGGGCTACAAAGGACCATCAAGATGTTTGTGTTGTGAAAACCTAGATCAGAAGACTATAGCTCATGTGTTTCTAAAATCACAAACTGCTAACAGTAGATGGTCCTACTTTACTTCTTTTGTAGGTTTCAACATTGAAGGACTTCATCTAAGAAAAGTGATGATGATGTGGTGAGAAGCTGAAATTAAGAAAGGCATGAAACCATACTATAAAACTTTGCCAAGTATTATAGTATGAGAACTGTGGAAAAGGAGAAACAACAACAAACATGAAGGGAAAAACATATCCAATCAGAGAGTCATCCACAATGTTACCGGAACTCTGCATATGTTACTTAAAGCAAGAAAACCAAGTAGAAGATTCTCTGTCAGCTGGCTAGGAATTCTAAAGGAGTTGGAGAAATACTGTCCCACAATTAAGATCATTAAAGTGATGTGGGAATTCCTTTCTGAGGGTTGAGTCAAATACAACACAGATAGTGCATCAAAAGAAAATCCTGGGCTGAGTTCATATGCCTTTTGCCTAAGGAATGCCAATGGAGACATACTATCTGCAGAAAAAACCACAATGGAAGACACCGCAATCACAGAAGCAAAAGGAAAAACAGTACTGGAAGCATGCAGACATTGCAATTACACACAACATAGGTAAGTCATCTTTCAAATAGACTCATTACTAATAAAGAAAGTTCTGAAAAGATAGTGGGCTTGTCCTTAGAACATAATTGAGACAGTATCAAAAATCAAGCTATTTCTAGCAAACAGGTAGTGTTAGATACAACACATAATGAGGGAGGGGAATTAATTAGCTGATTATTTAGCAAATCTCGCAATTGATAAAGAAAGTTACAATTTTTCAAATTTTCAAAGCATGGAATCAACTGAAAGAAGATAATAAAACAATGATAAGCTAAAATGTCCATATATAAGAGTATCTCCAAGTAAAGAATGAAGGGGCTGGGAAGGCTACGACATAAAGTTTTTCATAATGTTAGTAATTATAGGTGCCACAGAGGCAACAAAATGAGTGAAATGCTAACTAGCCTACACTACTTCAGCCAACAAAAAGGACTTGCAGTAAAATGAGAGGGTCTTTGATCAGATCGAAGTTGTGAAACCTGATAGTTGTTCGAACGACTATGAGGTGGTGGTGGATAAGAGCTTCACATGTACCCCATTCCAGCTCTGCTTACACAAAAACAAAGGTAAGAGGATGCAACAGAAAAGAATAGATCGAAGGTCAAGAAGCTTACTAAGTGATTGAGCACAACACCCTCAACAATACATATAGTGACGATTATCCCATCCACCAGAGAACACAACTGAAAAGATTTTGGAGGTGAAGGAGATCAGGTAAAGCGGAGTAAAGCAAGGAATGGATGTATAACAAAAGAAAACTTACTATTGCAAGTTGATTTATCAGCACCAAAATAGGATCTGACAGAGTATTGATGATCCAGAGCAAGATAAGAAGGAGTCGCTTGTTGTTCCACGACGACAAAATCTCTTCAGTTGTTCAAAGGGTTTGGAAAGGAAGGAGTATAGTTGAATTAGGAAACTCTACTCAATTTATAAGGGGCGTTTGGTAGAGTATATAAGAATAGTGCAAAATATGGTGTATTAGTAATGCTTGTATTAGTAATGCTTGTGTTAGTTATGCTTGCATTTTTCTTATGTAGTGTTTGATTTGGTGTATTAAAAATAACATTAATTGCATGATTTCTAAAAAAAATATTTTTTTAAAAAAACTAACCTCCATAAATATGGTGGAAAGAATGTGGAAAAAATTTTGAGGGACAATTGTGACTTTAACCATTCTAATGCATACATTAGAGCCATTGCATTACCAATACCATAGATTTCAATGCATTAGTTATACACTCCTTAATACCAAATAGAGTGTATAACTAATGCAAGCATAACTAATACATAGGATGAAAAAGTGTACCAAACAAGGTATTAATAATACACAAAACTAATGCATGCATTATTTTTTTCAATACACTCTACCAAACGACCCCTAAGTGTAATAATAGAGGGTTATTTAGGCTTCGGACCAGGTCCGATTTTTTTGTTTTCCTTTCTTTTGTGTTTTTTGTTTCAGATTTGGACCTTTGGCCCATTTGTATTTGTTTTCCCTGCTTAAGCAATAAAACCCCCAAAATTCATTTTATAAAAAAAAATACTTTTGTTATGAACTTTTACTTATTTGGTAAGATTATGTAAGAATTGGGGCAATTTTGATAGATTTCACAACTTATGAGATATTTGTATTTATGAAAAAATATACAACTTAAAAAGTTCAAATTGCATGTCCAGAAAGAATTTCAATTTCATTTCATATGATTTTATATCATAATTTCATCTCACATAGCCAAGCGACCCTAAATATCAATTCTTGATAATGTGCATGTAATGGAAATAACATTACGAAACACAATCAAATTTGAAATATAGAGAATAGAAGAGATAAAGGGCTCAATTGATCAATAATGAAACCAACTGAGAATATATCGTGTGCAATTAGGTGTATTTAGGCGTGTACAATAGTGAAAAAGTGGAAGAATTTATAGGATACGTTAGTTGTAAACGCTTCCATGTGGCTAATTATAAGATCGTGGGTATATAAGGAAATTCTTAATTGTTTGAGCTATCTCTGTTTGGGCACTCTAAAACTTCCTCGATGGATCATTCCAACCTCTACTGTTCGATGCCAATAAAACGGGTTTGAAAGCTAATTCTTGCATGGTCAAACAATTAAGTCTGTGATTTAATTGGTATCAACTCAATAGTTGATTGTAGTCCTCTTTATACTTGTTATGTATCTAGTCAAATAGTCTTTGCTTTCGATATGTTTACCAATACAATCCTTGTTTATAATGAAATGGATTTCAACCCTAGTCACCAATGGATTACTTTTAGAATTAAAGCATTAGTTACTTCTCCAAAGAACAAAACTTCCAGTCTCTTCATTAAATGAACCTCCTACTAATTAAATGTACCTTATATCTGCCGCAAGTCTTTGTTGCATTTAGTGGCATGGCATTAATATATGGATTATGAGGGCAAAAATAAGTGAAAAGAAAAAGAGAAAATCAAATCAACATAGTTGTTGGGACTTTTTCATGAGGGGGTCTGCTTTAAAATGTTTGCAATCTGTCATACACGTGCCTCTTATGCTGCAAAAGGCTTTTTTCTTTGTTTGCAAAGTTGAGACTTTTGGTGGATAAGCTTTGAATTTGAATCCTAAATTGGACTGCCTCCCCCCCCCCCCCTCCCCCCTCCCCCCCCCCCGCCATTCCCCAATCCACACAGAGACACACCTTTTTTTTTTTGGGAAAAGGGTCAAAAATACCCTTTTATTTTGATAAATTGGCTACATTTGCCCCTCGTTATACTATTGGGCTAAATATACCCCTGTTGTTATACTATAGGGCCAAATATACCCCTGTCATTAGCAAAGTTATCAAAAATACCCCTCTTTTTAACATTTTTCCATCATGGCAAGGTGTGAGCCACGTGGCGTGATATTTGGGTGAGATGGATGCCACGTGGCATGCCACCTCAGCATCAGATTTTTTTCCTTCTTCATTTTAATTTTTTTGCTTCAAATTTTAGTACTTAATTATTTATTTTATTAATTTTTTTAAATAAATAAAATATGTGAGTATTTAACACAAAAAAAAAGACTAATTACTGATCACTAATCACTATCACTAGTAGTAAAACATCCATAGCGGTGTCAACTTATCCTCGCATTTCGCTAACCTTAAATCCCCATTTTTCCGACACCTCTTCGCCGGACTTTTCAAAATCCACCACCTTCCAGAAACTCAGTTCTCAAACTCGCCGCTTTTGCTCTTTACAGCTCGACATGTGGCATATCTTTTCCTTCCGCCGCCTTTGGTGGTGGTTCTCTTCCGTTTGGTGAGAAAAGTTCGACGTTTATTAACAATGACGGTTATTTTATTTAAATAAATAAAATATGTGAGTATTTAATTTATTTATAAATAATTAATAAAAATTGAAGTAAAAAGTTTAAAATGAAAAAGGAAAAAAAAAATTATATGCTGAGGTGGCATCCGCCTGACCCAAATGTCATACCACGTGGCTCTCACCTTCCCATGATGGAGAAATGTTAAAAAGAGGGGTATTTTTGATAACTTTGCTAATGGCAGGGGTATATTTGGCCCTATAGTATAACACCAGGGGTATATTTGACCCAATAGTATAACGAGGGATAAATTTAGCCAATTTATCAAAGTAGAGGAGTATTTTTGACCCTTTTCCCTTTTTTTTTTAATCAGATGTTCGATATGGGTTTCATGAACTTTCAGTTTAAGTGTTTTATATTCATTTTTATATTTAAAATTTTATTCATTTCAATAAATATGACACTGTTTGATTGCACATAGAATTAAGAAAAAGAACATTTAAAACTTATAATGTCTGAAACAAGTCATAGATATACTCTTTTGTCTTATTTTAATTATCGTTTTAATCCTTTTCATGTCCATTAAAAACGCAATAAATATAAAATATAGTTTATTAGGTCCGCCTTCCTTATTAATATAGTTTAATAGGTCAGCTCAGAAGTGTCATTCAGAATTGTTTCTTTAAGTGTTGTAGCATGAAAGAGATTACAGTGGGAACAATGGACAAGAAATCATAAAATTTTATAAGTTGCTTTATTAAGTTGAAATATGAAGAAATTAAAGACAAACTTATACCTAAGGTTTTCAGTTTGAGCCTATGAAATGATCAAATTCTCTATACAAAATGCTTCTCTTTTAATGAGCTTATATGATGCAATAACAATAACATATTCAGTGTAGTATCACAAAGTGGGATTTGATAAACTTGCACGATGTAAATTTTTAAATTTTAATTAATCAAAATAGTACTCCAATTTCGAATGGGAAAAGAAAAAGGAAAAGCTACCATCTCTTCCAAAGGACAAGTTGAAAATGTGTCACATGAAAGTAAGTGAAGAATCACTATTGATGTGATTGAGAAATAAACATGGAGAAGCTGTCTATGTTATTACTTTTACTGTGGATAGTGCTAGTTATATCATGCACAATTTTACTATTCCCGTATCTTTGTACGTGTATTTTGTCGGGGGTGTATTTTAGGATGTGTTTGGTACGTAGGAAAATTATTTTCTAATCTTTTTGTATTTGATTGGTCTATAAAAATATATCTTCTCGTTAGCTAAGCGAAAATAAGATTTTTTAAAAATGAAAAGATGACTTCAGAAGTGGATTATCTCCTCCCACCCTTCAATACTCATCCTTACCCTACCAGCGTAGTCTTCGTTCCTACCATCTCACACGTAGGGTTGTTTCGTAGAATGTATTAAAAGAAATAATACATTCATTAATCTTGTGTATTATTAATATTTTATTTGGTATATTTTTTTAGCCAATGCATAACCAATGCTTGCATTAGTTATACACTCTATTGTGTATTGAGGTGTGTATTATAAATACCTCAAGATCAATGGTATTAGTAATGCAATGGATCTAATGCATGCATTAACATGATTAAAAACATAATTATCCCTCAAAATATTTTTCACATAATTTCTATTATATTTATGGAGGGTATTTTTGTAAACAATTTTTTTTTTTAGAAATTATGAAATTTATGTTTTTTTTAATACACAAACCGAACATAGCATAAGAAAAATGAAAGTATAACTAATACAAACATAGCCAATTCAAGCATTACTAATACATCACATTTTGCATTATTCTTATGCACCCTACCAAACGACCCCTTATATCCTTACCTTACCTCTCATAGATTTGTCTAAGTTATATACTAGTAATATTTTTTATTATTTTTCAAACACTAAAAATAGATTAAAAAAATTCTCTTGTTTTCTAGGAAAATATTTTCCTTCGTGCCAAACACACCGTTAGGAATCGTTTGATAACTGATTAAAGTCATGCATGTATTCATACTATAGAGATCAGCTATGAGGGAGTCTATGTATTATTTTATTCATGCATTAATTATTCAGGATTTAGTTATTTTTCCGTCTATCCCGTACAAAATAATACATAGGTATACAAATTTCTAAATTGCAAATCAAATACTATATTAACTTGTACATGAATAACTTAGCTAATTCTAACCAACATAATATTACTTATATAAAATTTAATATTTGCTTAACTCCCCTTCAATTACAAATCAAATATCGTATTAATTTTGTATATAAATAGCTTACCTAATTCTAACCAACATAATATTACTTATATAAAATTTACTCTATCTGCATAAGTCCCTTCAAAACCAGCTATTTCCTCCGTTTTATATTAGTTGGTCATTTTTCTTTTCACACGTATGTTAAAAAATCATAAATAAGAAGATAATTTTATTAATTCACCCCTTAAGAAACTTCTTGAAAACTTTATAAATAAGTGTGAATACTTTCAAAAGGAATTAATTGTAAGGATAATATGAAAAAATTTAATTAATGCTTTCTTAATTTAATAAGATAGATAATTATTTTTAGTAAGATGACCAACTAATATGAGATTAGGAATTACCAAACATTACGTTTTGACATGACAGAAAGAAAGTACATAGGAGTAATAAAAGCATGTTTAATTTGTCGGATTAATAATTGTACAAACATTTTGAAGACGTTTGATTCATTTGATTCCCTTATCTCCTCTGTAGGAGTAGGACACCACTCATCATATCAGATCATTTGTACTATGGTTTCATTTTGCATAACACTAGTTTTATTTTTTCACTGTTAGCAAGGAGGCACGGATCAGGGAATGGAAAAGTCTTTGGATGAATGAATTTAGAACGCTATGTTGAATGTGCGACCAAGACTACACTATATAGGTACCTGTGCAGGTGAGGCGTCGGTCGGTCCTTCACTTAGATACATATCTTTTCGTTCAACTCCTTTAGTCAGTAAACTCGGGGATGAAAGCTCTAGCTAATCTTGGATAGGTTTATTTGGCATGCTTCCATCAGCGCTGAAAAGACAGCATTGAACGAGAAGAGAACTAAGGCAAGGCTGGTGATGTGCCACTGTATGGAGGGTTGCCAAATTAGGTGAAGTGGGGAAGAAACTAACTATTTTCATCTTGAATCTAGCACCCTCACAAGGTACTATTCCTCATAAAAGAATTTTACGAAAGCTGGCACCCTTGGTGCGTTAGCGACGTAATATCCTTAGTTTCATCCTTTTTAAAGATACCAATGCCCAGAGTGCTTAGCCTTGAGTGGTTTAGATACCTGCGAAGCCGGTCCTCGGATGCAAGTAAGTCAACCTTCGAGAACGAGAACGAAAGATAGAAGAGAGAGTTGAATTCAAAAAGTAAGGGAAGAAAGGTGCGTATTTGCATGATCCCTGCAGATTTCACCCTATCTATACCCGGAGCCACTCCCCTAGCGGTCCTGCCACCACGCCGTAGAAAAAAATGCCTCCTACTTATAATGTAGAAATTATTTATATGATGATTAATATTGAAATTAATATGAATTATTATTCCCTCCGACTCATTTTATATGACACATTTTTCTTTTTAGTTCGTCCCAAAAAATGTCATCTTACTATAATTAGAAAAAAATTAACTTCAAAATTCCCCTTTTATCCTTAATGAAATGATTTACAAACTACGCACACCTGTTCAAGGATTATTTTGGACCGCAAGTTTCAAAAGACTTTTTTTTTTTTTAATTAAATACGGTGTTAAGCCAAAGGGTACCACATAAAATAGGACGGAGAGAGTACTATGTTGCATGGAGAAATTATTCGAACATGACTTTCTTCAAAATGATATTTTTGCTGTTAAATAGTTCAATATATGCATTATTCATACACATATTTTGAATTTCACATTCTATCTGACATAGTAAATTCATATATAGATTTTCATATACATAAGATAATTCGGATAATGTTTAATATCATCAATCAATTGTTGCGATTTTATCGTAGCACATTCAAAACCATAAGTTTCTATAGTAATATTTCGCTAATTCAAAGTGAACAGATGTAATCGAATGTCATATTGTATCATCTTTCTTTTATTTCTTCTTTGATCATTGAAGGCAGAATTCCTTAGTTTCCTCATAATAGACCTTGTATTTGTGTTATAATGTCTACTTAATAAGTAAAAATTTGTCTTTAATAACTTTCTTTAATTTATTAGAATCTAAAATCCATAAATTCAAAATCCTGCTCCGTCCGTAAATGTACATGAAGTAAAAATTGAGAGTTGCATATTGAAGATTTGTCTGAAGTAATATTTGAGGCCTGCAGAGTCCTACCGTGTTGGTTGTAGGTCAGGTAAAAAACAAAATTTCAAAGTTAATGGCTTTGTGAGCAGTGTGTGGCTGGCTAGTTTGTTCATCCTTGTTGGAGAAATAAATGCATTTTTGTTTGTTTAAAAGACTAAAGAATACTTGCTTTGTGGTCAGACATGTCTGGCCTATACGATACAATATTGTGGAATCATTGGTACAAGTACGGAGAACAAACATCTAAGCTCTGCTTATTGAACATGAGACTGAAAAGAAAACTTACAGAATTTAAAATAAAGAATTAATGACAGATAAATGAGATAAGATATAGGAATCTCCTGAATTATAGTGAAACTGTCAGTTACATACATAAATTATGTGAGGGTCCTATTACCTTTCTGAACTTAGTTGTTAAGATTGTATTGATTTTTGTGTTTAACCTATTATATCTATTAAGATGATATTATTGCATAGTTGAATGAACCTTTGTGCTGATTTTTGTATCTATGTATAATAACCCTCATAGTGACTTCTTATTTTGGTGCATTTTGACCATTTTACCTTTTTTCGTAGTTGCGTTATGGTATTTATGCTCTGCGGGTGTGAGTGATACAGTTTTCGAGGTGGTTGGTTGAGTTTTATGTGAGCTTTTCATTTTGGAAGGTTTAGAGGTTGATATGGTTGACTTTGGCCAATATTTGGTGATAAAGAGGTCGTATGAGAATTACGTCAGCTCCGAAATATGGTTTTGGGTTAGTAGGACCTTTGGTTCGGGTTTCGAGGCATTCAAATGGATTTCAAATATTTGGTTGGAAAGTTGAAATTTCAAGGCATAGAATTAACTTCGGTCAACATTAGTTGATGACGACCTCTGTTCGGTGATCTAACGATTCCATTGAGTTTGAAATGTCGTTTTACTCTAGTAGCATAGTTGGTTTGTCTTCATAGGGTTCCGAATGAATTCCAAAGGTCTTTTCGGAGGATTATTAGTCTTTTCCTATTGATGGTGCAGGAAAAAAATCCTTCTTCGAGTTCACGAAGAGGCATCGTGTTCTCCAAGAATGAAGTTCATGTAGCCTTTGCATTCACGTGGCGGGCACCTCGTTTGCGAAGGGTCTTGCTAGGTCGGGTCCAAGGGATTACCCATCGCATTTGCAATGGGCTAGTCGCATTCACGATGGTGGGCCAGGTAGGTAGATCGCGTTCGCGATAAGTTCCTAGCTTTCCCTATGAAGGATAGCCTGTGCAGATTTAAAATTCTGTTTTCAGACATAAATCCCATAATTCAATTTTTGAAGCTCGGAAACACAATTTTGGGTAATTCAAAAGGTGTTTTTCAAGGATTCTTCTTTGGGTATGATTCTTATACTATTTTTGCATATTCTCCAATGATTTATTTATGTTTTCTTCTTGAAATCTTGATTTTTCAATTGGAAATTTGCAATTTTGGAGTAGAGTTAAGAAATGTTGGTTTGATGATTTAAAGGTTGATTTTAACTCCGTTGTTGATGAAATATCATATTTGAGTTTCTTAAGTTGTGGGTAGCGTGATTTTTCAAATAAAATTTTAGTTTTGCCCTTGTGGGATCGGAGTTGACTTTTTAGATTCAAAATTTAAGTATAGCAATATGGGTGTCTATGATTTCATTTCTTGTATAGAATACATATTTGATCAGTTTGGGCTTATTCAGAGGCTCTTCGAAAGGGTAACCCTTCAGTTTAACTTTTGAACTTCCTCTAAGGTAAGTTGAGGTTTTTTGACTCTTTTTCGAAGTGTTTATGTACTAGTCTGTATGAGGAGTAATGGGCATATAGAGGCCTCATATAGGTAAGATGACGAGCATCTATGCGGGCACCAATATCATGTGAAGGATTAAAATGAATTAATTGACTTTTGTGGAGTATCTTTCATGATTTACTAGCATGGTTGTTGTGCAATATACCTTAAAATGACTTATCGAGCATACTAGTTGATGATTTTATTCCTTTTGAGAATTTGATTTGTATCATGGTTATATTTGGTGAGAAATTGAGATTTATGATATCTGAATATTGAAAATAGAATTTATATCAATTGTGAAAGCTGATAGAGGTGAACTTAATACTCATGGCATGAAATGTTTTGCTTGATGTTGTACTTGATATTGAAATTGGGGTGATACACCTACACATTATGCATTACATTTCATAGGAATCGGAGTGGCACGATTGTATGGATCGGAGTAGCACGGCTGCTTGATATTATTATTTATATTTTTGGAATAGGGCTTGCATGCCCGATATTTGAACATCGCGAGTCCCCACGGGTCCTAGCTAGCCATACAGAGCAATAAGTGTATACACAACATATGCATCTCATTTATTTACTTATACTCCTTGTACCTGGACTAATTTTTGATACAATAGATAATTTATTAGGTTGCTACCTCTACGCTGGTTTGAGATGTATGAGTACTATTGTACTGTGTTATATCTTTATTATTGTGGTTTAATTTTTAGACTATGTCTGGTCTTCCTGATTGCAGATTTGTGTGTATTATGTTAGGTAGTTGAAAGTTTAAATGGTTCTCACCACCACTTTGAATTAGGATCGACCGATGCTGCTGCTGAGTATATGTGAATTAGTACTCACTCATGTTTTATTCTGCACTTTTGTATGCAGGTTTAGAGTCTGGTGCTCATCGTCATCGAGATTTGAGGTAGTTGTTTGGATGACCCGCAACATTCTCGCATCTCTTGTTTGTTTATTCATTCTGCCCCTTTTATTGACTTTGAATTCTTTCAAACTTGTATTGGATTGTGTTAGAGGCTTGTACTAGTAACTTCCAAATTTCAGGAGAGATGTTATTGTTGTTCTATTTTGGATTTCGAGATATTTATAAAAAATTATTCTTATTGACTCATTTGGTATTACTTCTTTAATTTTTCACTTTTCTATTGAACTTTTCAGATATGGTTCATGGATTGGCTTACCTATCGGTGGACTACCCTCAATTTTGGGCAGTGACAAGTTAGTATCAGAGTGCTAGGTTCATTAGTCTCACAAGTACAAGCCGAGTCTAGTAGAGGATTGCGGATTGGTACAGAGATGTCTGTTATATATCTTCGAGAGGCTATAGGATTTCAGGAAAATCTTTTTCTCCTTCCTTATTATGCAAAAATTGATTTCATCATTTACTAAGATTCTTTATTTCATTCTCTCACAGACGATGAGGACTCAAGCCACCATGGATAGAGAGTAGGAGCCTATTCCCACCCCCGTGCCTACTACCCGTACCGGGTTTCGCTGACATAGCAGATGATTAGTAGGGGCCATGGTAAAGGTTGTTCTAGAGGTAAAGCTCAAGCATCTACTCGGGTACCAGTTAGAGTAGAGTCTCTTGAGATGAGTATGAGGTCGAGGAAGATTAGATTTAGATAGAGGAGGTCGACCAGATTCAGGCTCCACCTAGGTTTGTGGCTACTTTGGTATTCCAGGATACTTTTATAGACTAGCAAGTGCTGGCAGCATCACATAACTTAATCTCGTGGTTTACAGATTTTGCAACGTTTTGGCAAGTGATCTAGTTTCAGAAGATATGATGTATCAGCAGTGAAAGAAGTTCATGCATAAGGTGAGAAAATTTTTCTGGGATGAGCCTTACTTGTTTAGGGTGTGCGCAGATGGTGTATTCCTAAGGTCGAGATGATAAGTATATTGGAAGCATGCCATTCGTCTCTAGTTGGGGGTCATCATGGAGGTTCGCAGACTATGCACAAGATCTTTCAATGTGGTTACTATTGGCCTACAATTCATAAGGATGCTCATGATTATGTTAGGGCATGTGACCAATGACAAAGGCAAGGAAATAGCTGGTTCGTGTGTTGGGATTGTTGAAGGGTATGACTCAAAGTAGTGGTTTTATAGGTACTCCGCAGGGTTCACAGACTAAAGTTGGGCCTCAAACTTCAGTTCAGTAACCTATTCTAGTTTTCCAGGGCCCAGCAGACCAGTTAGCTGGTACAACAACTTGATTTGATGGAATGCCTTTGCTAGATGTAGGAGTCATAGGTGTGTTTAGACCGATGATGTTTGATGAGAAGTGGAAGAGGTTTAGAAAGATGGGTCCACCTCAATTTTAGGATGGACAGGGTGAGGACGTTTATGAGTTAGTGAGTTGCCATGAGAGACTTCAAAGTGTGGGGTTGTTGGGGTCCTACTAGGTTGATTATGCCTCTCTTCAGATGCGTGACCCCACCAAGCAGTAGTGGCATTCATATGTTGATTATAGTGCCATAGGATATCTGCATGTGACTTGGGAGTTGTTCGCTCAGGCCTTTCTAGATCGATTTGTTCCTCACTAATTTGAGAGAAGAGCGGAAGCGTCAGTTTAAACATCTAACCCAGGAAGTGATTTTGGCTACTTAGTACGAGACACGGTTCTATGCATTGTATCGCCATGCCTTAGTGATTTTTTCAGATTAGACCGAGAGGATTCATAGATTTTTGAGGAGTTTAATCTTTCAATTTGAGAGGCAGTCTTTCCTACCACTTAGTCTGGGTTTTCTTTTCAGAGGGTGGTCAAAGCAACCAAGACGTTTGAGCTCATACATTGTGAGGAGTTTGAAGACTTGATGGATAAGAGGTCCCATACTTCTGTTTAGTTTAGTGGTATCTCATCTAGAGGTAGAGGTTCATTCAGGAGAGGCTTTCATCTTTAGCATTGTACAATAGTTCATTATTCTATTAAGACATTTGAGGGTGGGTATTCTGGACAAGACTCCTTTGGTCCAGAACAGACTTCTGAAGGTTGCTCTCAGAGGTTCCTTGGCTATGGTAGCCATTATGGTTATTTGGGATTTTCTTGGCAGGTGATAGTTCTTAGTTCTTGTTATGAGTGTGGTAGCCCAGAGCATTTAAGGAGGAATTGTCCCAAATCTAGGGGTATAGGTCAACAATAGGTCTTTAGGCTCTAGTCAAGGCAATAAAACCCCCAGCTAGAGGTCGTGGTAGATCTCAGGCAGGTAGAGGTACACCACCGGCTGGACGAGAAGGTGGTGATAAAGCCCAATGTTATGATTTTTTGGGTAGACCTGAGGCAGAAGCCTCCGATGTGGTTATCACAGGTATCGTCCCAGTATGTCATCGACCTACTTCAGTATAATTTGATCTTGCGGCTACTTTCTCCAAAATGTTAGCATATTTTTCATCAGATCTTGATATGATGTCTGAGTTTTTTCTGTGCCTATTCATAGTGCTAATCTAGTAGGTTGTTCTTTAATGGTGGATCGGGGGTATCGATCTTGTGGTGTGACTCTTTTACGCTATGATACTTGAGTAGATTTGAATATTTTGGATATAGTGGACTTTTATGTGATTTTGGGAATGGATTTCCACGTACCATGATGTTTTGGATTGTCATGCCAGGATAGTCACTTTACTTATGCTAGGTGCACCGAGGTTAAAGTGGAAGGGTACTTAGGGTTTGTATCTAATGTCTTGATCCAAAATTCGAAGTCATGATGACACCTATCCCGACCCAAACTTGGTAGGTAAGCATAACACCATAAGAGATATGAAAGATGAAAATAAGATAAATATCAAACAAATACGAGACTTTAGGATAAATTCGGGCCAATAATATAAAACAACTCCAAAATCTGAAATAGATACAACTCCAATCCCAAAATCTAGTGTTATGAGTAAAACGCACTCTAAAACCGACATAGTATTCAAAAAAAATATAAATTCTGTCTCTGAATGTAAAATAAAGACATAAAACTGGATGAAGCCAAGCATAAACTCTGGAACGAGGAGCTCACCCTGACTTTGAAATGCTCAATATGCACGAACTCACAATATACGGTTCATACTAGAACTAGGATCTGCACCAAAAGGGTACAGAAAGTAGAAGTGAGTACGTTCCACTTGTACTCAATAGACATCATGGGCCAACTAGGTAAAGTAGAAAACTAAACATATAAAGGAAACTATGAGCACGCTTCTACCTGCATACAGAAAAGTTCCCAATAGCAGCTTAAGTCGTACATCTCCTAACAGTATAAATGATACAACTATATTAATAGTATAAAAGGTAATTATGTAACAAATATAAATATAAAGAAGACTAAAATACACGATATCAAAAACATAAGAGAAATTCAAGTGATGCAATGCAATGGAATGATAAGTATGAAATGTTCCAATTTCACCTCGTATACACCTTCTGAGCATAAGCTTCCAGGAGAGGATCCATGAGGGGTTCACAATCCATATACTATCATAATCTCATCGACCAATCTTACCGTCACATTCCTCGGCTAAGGCGTTTTGTAAAATTTCTCATTTTATTTCAAAAATTGGTATTTTTTTAGTGGTACCAGTTCCATGAATATGGATAAAATGAATAAGTATGCATGATTATAGTCAGCTCAACAACATGCAATAAATCAACATGACAATGGTATAAAGGAACTAAGTCACCTCAAAATCACCTCAAATCTCATAGATCATAATACATGCCTTCTTATGGCATCACAATACTAAAGAATCATGTATGACACTAATAATATCAATCGAAGCCCCCACATGGGCATTATAATAATAATAAAGGACAAGTAATACATCAAACAAGACCAATAACAGCCCATTCACGGGCATCTCGATGATAATAATCTCTTAAGTTAATATTAATATTCACACAAGCTCCCACACGGGAAACATGATAAAATAATAATCTCAAAATATGTATACCATGATAAAATTCCCATCGCATAGCATACTTCACTTGAATGATTAACTATCCAGCCTGGTTTAAAAAAAGTTAAGCCATAACGTACCTCGAATATCAAAACACGAGCTTGAACCCCTCAACAAGAAGCCTTTTCTTTTCGTATAGCCTCGAAATGAATCCAATCTATTAAAAAGATAATCTACACATTAATTAGGGTCTAATGATACCCATATTAGCCACTTCCATTCTGGGTCAAAAAATACTTTAAAATCGACCCCAAAATTAAAAAGGATAAAATTGAAAATTTTATTAGATAATCAAGTTACCCATACTTTAAGAGTTCTAAATATAAAAATCCATTAAAAAATAAGTTAAAAGCGAGCGTAAAATCTTTGAAAATCCATTTTCTCACTTTACCTGGTAAAACTCAAAATCTCAACTTTAAAATCTATGTTTTAAAGCTATTTAAGCAATATAATCAATGGGTAATGATAGAAATTAGATTTAGAATCATACCCAAATATGTTTGATGGAAAAAAACTCTTTGAAATCGCCTATCCTGAAATTTCAAGGTCCAAAAATGATGTAAATAGAGTTGGAATCGCGAAAATAGAGTATTTATACTATTTCATGAACAATATCTCCTGATTGCAACACCCTCCACATAATCGCGAGGGTTAAAGTTTGACCATGCTTAATTTGGTCATAACGGTCGTAGGAAGAGGTCACATGATGGCGATGAGTAACAGACCCGAACTTCATAATTGTTGTGGCCCACCTCACAATCGCGATGCTCATATACCTAACTCTACACAATCATGACACTCCCTCCCGCAATCGTGATGAGTATATTATTAATGCACCAGAAATTAGGCACCAACAATCAGTCCAAGTTAAAAATGTTTTGAACGGACCCTTAGGCTTTATTTGGGATAAAAATAATTTGATAGTGCTAATAGGCATTCTAATGTTCTGGACTCAATGGAACCATCAGATTTCCCAAATATATTGTTATCAATAAGTTACCCTTCGAGAACCCTTCTAGGCCAAATAAGCTAATTTCTTATCTAAATACTAAAAACTCAAAATAAAGTTTCAGAACCTAAACCAACCATATTACTAACCCAAAATTGACATTTTAGATCTAATGGAACTAACAGAATCACTATCCGATGCTCGAATCATAAAATATTTATCGAAGTCAAATATCTCACTATAAAAGCTACTTAAAGCCTCAAAATTATATAAATCACTCTCGAATGCTTTGGGGACCATGCTAACCATCCCCATAACTCACAAATAATATAAAGCAGTTAAGGGAATGGGTAAAATGATCAGAACATAGAAAAAAGTTAAAAAAATGACCACGAGGGTTGTTACATCTAAAGAGGATGATTTATTTCCTTAAGACTCAGTGGTTGGTTTTGAATGAGTGTCTTTCTTATTTAGCTTATTTTTGTGATACTAGTGCTGACCCACCTCCCTTGGAATCTGTGAGGGTGGTTAGTAAGTTTCAGGATATATTTTCTATGGATTTTCTAGGTGTTTCACCATATAGAGATAATGATTTTGGCTTTGATTTTGAGCCAGACACCAAGCTCATTTTGTTCTTCCTTATAGGATGGTTTAGATGGAGTTGATGAAATTGAAGGATCGACTTCAGAACTTCTTAAGTAAAGATTTCATGAGGCCCAGTGTTTCACCTTGGGGTACTCTGGTGTTGTTTGTGAAGAAAAAGGATGGGTCTATGTGGATGTATATTGATTATTTATAGTTGAACAATGTCCTGATCAACAACAAGTATCCTCTTCTATGAATTAATAACTTGTTTGATCAGCTTCAATATGCTTTAATGTTTTCAATGATTGACTTGAGGTCAGGGTACCATCAGTTGAATATTAAGGCTTTAAATATCTCTAAGACGACTTTTAAGACTCGATATGATCACTATGAGTTTTTTGGTTATGTCATTTGGGTTAACTAATGCCTCGGTGGCATTTATGGAATGCATGAATGTAGTGTTTCGTCCTCATCTTTACTGTTTTGTCATTATATTTATTGATGATATCTTGGTGTATTTCAAGAGTGAGGTAGAGCATATGTAACATTTGAAGATTGTGCTTCAAAGGTTAAAAGATGAGCGGTTACTGTTAAGTTTTTGAAGTGCGAGTTTTGGTTTAGTTCTATGGCATTCTTAGGGAATGTGGTGTCCAAGAAGGGTATTATGGTTAATTTGGATAGGGTTGAGGCGATTTTGAATCTTTCTACTCCTACTTCACTTACTGAGATTTGGAGTTCTGTTGGTTTGGCTTGCTACCACAGCCAGTTTGTGGAGGCTTTTTATATTATTGCAACTTCTTCGACCAAATTGACTTGGAAGAATATTTCTTTTCAGTGGTTCAATGAGTGCGCGGCGAGCTTTCAAAAGCTCAAAGCTCTATTGACTTCAACATTTATCTTGACCTTACTTATGAAAGGAAAAGGTTTTACCATATATTATGATACTTCAGGAGTTGGCCTTGGTGGTGTTTCTATGAAGAGAGGAAAGGTTATATCCTATGCTTTGTGGAATTTAAAGACTCATGAGAAGAACTATACCCTATTCATGACTTGGAGTTGGCGGCAATAGTTTTTACTTTGAAGTTGTAGGGGCACTACTTGTATGGAGTTTATTGTGAGATGTTTACTGATAATCACAGCCTGCAGTAATTATTCAACAAAAAGGATTTCAATTTGAGATAGCACAGGTGGTTGGAGATGTTGAAGGATTATGACATGAATATCTTTATCACCCAAGTAAGGCCTATATAGTGGCAGATGTCTTGAGTAGAAAGATGGTAAAGTTACGTAGGCTTGCCTTGTTGTTGGCGGAGGATTTACCTTTGGCTACGAATGTTCAAAGTATGGAAAATAGTTTTGTGAGATTTGATATTTTTGAGCCTGGTAGAGTTCTTGGTTGTGTAGAGGCATAATCCTTGTTGGTAGAGAAAATTAGAGATAGATAGTTTGAGGATGGGAAGTTGTACATCATTCGTAAGGTATTGAAATATGAAGCTAAGGAAGCGATTTTTGACCAAGATGGTGTTTTGAGGATCAAGGTTCAGATTTGTATTCCTAGAGTTTGTGATTTGACTAGATTGATCATGGATAAGACTCATAATTTAAGGTATTCCATTCATTCAGGTGAAACCAAGATATATCATGATTTGAATCAACAGTATTAGTGGTACAGGATGAAGAAAGACATTGTGGAGTTTGTGGCTAAATGTTTGAATTGTCAGTAAGTGACGTATGAGAACCACAAACCGGGTGGTATAACTTAGAGGATGCCTACACCTGAGTTGAAGTAGGTGCATATTATTATGGACTTTGTGGTAGGTTTGCATTAGACTTTTGGGGAAGTTTGACTCTATTTGGGTGATTGTGAACAGGTTGACTAAATCAGCTCATTTTGTATTTGTGAAGACTAACTGCAATTCAGAAAGATTGGCTAAGATATATATTCTAGAGATAGTGTCACGACCCAACCAGTCATGATTGGCACCCACCCTAACCTATGGCAGGAGAACCATACTAATCTCACCCTTACTCACTTAAGCGTTATTCTCACCTTCATAGTAGTATTAACTTACATGTTTTTAAACAGTTCTAAAAAGGTCTCATTCAATAACTATAATCATCCAAAGGCATTATCATTCATAAAATGAATAGAGTGTGGAAACCTCTATTTATTACAATCTCCAGGACCTGAAGTCACTGTACAAAAACATCTAAAACCAACTAAGTCTAGAAATAACTAGAATATCCTAAAAACATAACAAGAAGGAATCGTCTTACTCCCAAAACAAGGGACATCAATATTATAAGAAGATCTAAAGGTTGCCCGGACATGGTGCTTACCCTCAAAATGGGGTCTGAACTGCTAATTAAAGCCGAGGTCGCATGTCAATCACTGGAAGATGGTCTGCACTCAACAAAAAGAAGAGTACAGGTAGCATCAGTACATCAACAAGTACTGGTAAGCATCATAGGGTGACTAACTTAACAATGTACAAGTAAGCAAGTCAAACAAGTATAAAAGCAATCATAATAAAACTCATAACCAATGATATCAATCAACCGAACACATCATGATTCATCATATAATTACAACTTACAAGTTCACTTTCACAGGCTTTTATACTTAGTCATTTTCACTAACAGCTCATCATCATATATAATCATCATAAAAGCACTCAATGCATATGAATGAGTGTATGTATGCAAGATGTGTGCATCATCTCTTACTTTTCTCATCCTCATTCTCAACATTATAACATACCGTGTGGTACCTGACCTATTATTGCCATATTATATCGTACCGGCATGGTACCCGACCCATCATCTCAATATATCATCACAATGCAAATAAATTGCAATGCAGTCATTAAATCACAAGTCATGCGAGAAGGCAATCATAGATGTCTAAATCACAAACAAGCACAAAGCCAAGAAAGTCCAAGTGCTACAGTAAAACCATAGCCTACCTCAACTCCTTTGCTTAAAGTCACCTTTAAGCCACACTTTTTTCCTTTCGATCTCGTTCTTGATCTATAACAACAAGAATATATATTTATTTCAATAATTCATCCTTTTTTAACTATCAGGAATCAAAATCACTGATTTTAGCCATAAACTTACCCTATTTCATCATCTTAGAGTTTTCTTACTATTTAAACTTCATGAACCCTACTTGAATTAGCATAAATAATCGTGATTCTAGTCCCATTAGTGTTTTATAACACCCTAGGATCATCTCCTACTGAATTTATACACATTCCCATCACTTTTCATCAATTCCCACAAACTAGGGTTAAACACCAAAATTCACCATTAATCCATTTTCTAGTGATTTTCAAAGGTTAAACGAAGTAAATTCAAGTCTAGAATGTAATTACTTACCTCCAAAGATGAAAAACTTCACAAACCCTCTGAGAATTGCCTTCCCCAAAGCCTTATTGCGTTTTTCAAAAAAGTGGAGGATAAAAAGATTTTCTGGTTTTTAAAACTGAAATTATATTGCACGTTACCACTGATTAGATAATTACCGTTGCAATGGTTAAAGTTCCACTGCAGCCGTTCACGCCCTTTTTATGGAGGCTGACACTGTGGTTCTTGTCACAGTCGCAGCAGTACCACTACAGCGGTTACATTTTTAGCTGCAGCGGTTTGAGGTAGAAACTCGATACTGCTCTTTATTTTTTGTCATTTTACAATGCACACCATAAATTTTGACCTCGCGAACCAACCCCTTCACGATAAATGCTATAATCGGAGTTCTATAACTCCATTTTAGGTGCCGAAAGTTGCTACGACTTTCTATACTCATTGGCTATCCAACCATAACATCAAACCCCACTATTAATAATCATATTAATACCATATTTCATTCAACTACCACATCCTCAAGAATAAGCCAATACTAGATTAGCCCTGAATTCCTTAAAATTTTTCTAAAGGGAGTCTAGGTGCAACTTCTACCTCCTATTTTAGTGTAATAATATTTTGGATCATTACAGATAGTTCGATTGCATGGTATGCCTATTTCCATCATTTCAGATCAAGTACTCAGTTCATATTGCATTTCTGAAGTTTTATGCATCGAGAGTTGGGCACTCAGTTAGAGATGAGTATACATTCTCATCCCCAGATAGATAGTCAACCACAAAAGACTATTTAGGTATTGGAGGACATGTTTTGAGATTTTGTGATTGATTTTGGTGGTTAGTGGAACCAGTTCTTGCCTTTGGTAGAGTTTGCATACAATAATAGTTACCCTTACAGTATCCAAATGTCTCTTCCAAAGGTTAAAATCCATTCATATTTTACTTGCTTATGCTTCTTTCAAACACTTTACACTTTTTCAAATGGATGTCAAAAGTTTCTTTTTAAATGGAGTTATTAAAGAATAAGTTTTTGTCAAACAACTTCCTGGTTTTGAAAATACCTCATGTCCTGATTATGTTTTTAAACTATCTAAAGCTCTCTATGGTCTCAAACAATCCCCAAGGCTTGGTGTGAACTCTTGAGCTCTTTTTTACTATACAATAATTTTCAAAAGGAAAAATTGATACTACTCTCTTCATTTAAAGGACTATCTAAAATATTTTCATTATTCGAATTTATGTTGATGATATCATATTTGGTAGCTCTGACTCTGTTTTGTGCAAGAACTTTGCTGACTTAATGAAAGGAGAATTCGAAATGAGTATGATGGGGGAACTAACATTCTTCCTAGGACTGCAAAACAAGCAACCAACTGAAGGAACCTTCATTAGTCAAACCAAGTACACCTAGGAACTATAAAGAAATTTGGCATAGAAAAGGAAAAAGCTTTTAGTACTCCTATGAGTCCCTCAACCTGTCTGGAAATTGATGCATTAGGAAAAAACGTTGATGAAAAGCTTTTTCGTAGAATGATAGGCTTATTTTTATATCTCACTACAAGCCGATCAGACATCATGTTTAATGTATACAAGATTTCAATCCACTCCTAAAGAAACACATCTGACTGCAGTCAAAAGAATCATTTGAAATTTCATCGAGATTCAAGACCTTGGTCTTTGGTATCCTCACTTTAACAACTTTGACCTTATTGGTTATTTAATGCAAATTTTGCAGGTTATAAAGCAAATCATAAAAGCACTAGTGAAACATGTTAAATTCTTAGAGAAGCTCTTATTTCTTGGCATAGTAAGAAATACAACTCTATATCTCTATCCACAACTGAAGCCGAATACTTGGCACTTGATAGCTGTGGTGCTCAATTACTTTGGATGAAACATTTACTTCTTGATTATGACTGTGTTTATGATCATGTGCCTATACTATGTGATAATACTAGTGTAATCAGTTTATCAAAATATATTGTGCATTATTCTAGAGCAAAGCATATAAATATTATGCACCATTTTATTCATGATCATGTTGATAATGGTGATTTTGCTGTAGATTTTATTCATTTTGAAAATCAATTAGCTGATATTTCTATGAATGATTTTGTTCTAAGAAAATGTCTAGGTGTGACTGCTTTTAATCAATACATGTATCTGTGTGAATATCTTCTGATTGACATGTTTATTGATTTTCTTCCCGTAGTTATTTCTATCTCTTCACCTTCCCTTTAATAATTATCTTCCTTTAAATCTTTTTGACTCTTTGTCTTCCATTTAACCTTTTCATCCTCCTTCTCTCTACAAATATTCTATTTTCTTCCACTCTTTTTTTCTCACCAAATTTTTTCTATCCTCTCTCCATGGCTAAATTATCTCAAAACTCTCATCGCTCTAGAAAAAGATTCAAAAAACCCTTGATCGACAGTGTCCCTATTGAAATTTCTGACTCTTCTATACCTGGGTCTCATGATTCTACTGTTGTTAAGAATTTTCCCTCCTATTTTGGATATGCAATAAAGAAATTGAAAGCAATTTCATTCATATCCTTACCCCTTGAGGACATGCAAATCTTTTGGGGATCTGCAGAAAAGGCTAAGTTTGCCACCTTCTAGGATAAACCCATTGCTTCTGATCCTGTGATAAATCTCTCTCAAGTAGATGAATCTCATTATGCTGTGAGTATGAACTTCTATTTTCAAAGGCTTCAACTATGTTTTTAGTCTCTGTGAAAATAAAGTTTTCATGAAACCTATCAAAATATTTAATTCAAATCTTCATTTATCTAAGAATAATGGTGTCTTAGAAACCTTGGTCTTGGGGAATCACATTGTTCTTAATCAACACTTACTTGAAAAGTTGTTTGGAACTAAGTATTTGGGTAACATCCCTTTCTTTACTGGTACTTGACCTGATGATTTGAAGTCTCACTTGAAGAAGCAAAGTGATTTATTTCTAAAGACGGGTCAATGTTGTTTGATTTTGGTCCTGCTATAATCTGTTTTGAGCATAGAATCATGGCTCATATTGTTGCAACCACTCTTCTCCCTCGAAAAGGGTCCCTAAGTTCACTCATAATTAGGGACATATTTGGAGTCTATTGCTTATTGAACAAGCATAAGATTAACTAGGCTGAATGGTTTCTTAAATACATGGTTGAAAGCTCCTTGGACACTAGTGGGACTATTATCCTTCCCTGTGGCATGTTAATCTCTCAAATCCTCAAGGACATTGAAATTGATCTGTCTGAATATCATGTGAAGGAAATCTCTATTGCTTATGACAACAAGACCTTTTCTAGTATGGGGTATGCTCTTGTGAACAACAAATGGACAAAGAAGACTAGAAGGGACTGTCGCACCCTATTTCGAACCGGTCGAAACAGTGCACAACATATGGTGGTCGTAACTCTCTAGCTTTTTGAAAATTCATTTTTTTTGAGTCGCCACCTAAATTTTAGGAAAAATTAGGAAAAATCATTTTTTATCTAAAACTCTATTTTTGGTCTTTGAAAACATTTGAGATTCTGAGTAAGGGTTTTGGTTACTCGAAGGGAAGGTGTTAAGCATCCCTCAAAGCCTATCCGAAGATAGTCCTTAAACTCAATTTTAGAAAATATTTGGGAAAGTGTTTGCTTTATAATTTTTGCTAACATGGTGATAAAAAACCTTAATTATTTTTAGGGAAAAGAATCTCCAGGTATATCAGATGTACTACTACCATATATAAGGAAGTAATATAATTATTGTAAAATATACATGTATATTTTCAAAAATATGCAAAAGAAGGCGTAGTATTTTTGTGTATTAGAAATCGTAAAGTATTATAGTTTTATAAGAAAATGCGTTGAAGAATATATGAATTTAAATGGGTAAATAAATTATTATAAAGTGAAGAAAAGTATACTCTTAGAGTATGTGAGAATTTGTTTAAAATAAATATAAATATATTTATATTTAAAAATATATGAAAAGATGTGAAAATTCATTTGATTTATGAAATTTTAATAGATTGGAATTAAGGCAGAAATAAAATATAAAAGCATGTAATATAGTTGAAATAACGTATAAACCATAATAATAATAGTGAATAATAATAATAATAGTGAATTATAATAATAATAATTATAATAGTGAATAATAATAATAATAATTATTATAATAATAATAGTGAATAATAATAATAATAATAATAGTGAATAATAATAATAATAATAATAATAATAATAATAACAACAACAATAATAATAATAATAGTGAATAATAATAATAATAATGATAATAGTATTATTATTATTATTAATAATAATAATAATAATAATAATAATATTATTATTATTATTATTATTATTAATAATAATAATTGTAGTAATAATAATAATAATAGTTGTAGTAAAAGTAATAATAATGACAATAGTAATCTAGTATACCTCATATACGGTAGCGTAAGTACACATATATACCTTGTGTTTTTGAGACTTTTAAAATCTAAAAACTTGAAATGAAGTTAAGAAATATAGAATGAATGTAGTAAGCATTTAAACTATATTGGGTTAGACGAAAATCAAATTTGATAGGTGGGTTGTTTGTAAACATAAACAGGTTAACTAATTGAAACCTTTATATATATTCTTTGAAATAAGAATGAAAAGAATCATTTTAACCAAATAAAATGGGAGAAGGTTGAAAATAGTTTATAAAAATAGAGAGTACTTTTGGTATATGACGAGCACAAAGGTATAAGAAAATAGCATGTGCATTTATGAAAGAATATATGTAATAAGATGGTAATAATAATAGTCCTACGTATATGTATCATATGTATTATGGTTAGAAAATCAATAAATAATATTATGATGTAAAGTACCATGAACAAGCAGGTGATAAAATAATTTTAAAAAAGGTTAAGAAAATAAAATAATGCACCTATATGAAATAATATGTCTTACTAATTCTCAAAATTTAGAATCTTAAATCTTGTTTGGATCCCATTTTGAGACCAAAGTCAAGTAAAGGTCTAAGTTAATTTTTTTTCCCCATAAATTAGCCTTTGAAAACATGCACTTGAATTAGTGTCTCTAGACCAATGCAATCCTAATAAAATGTGTTAATTGACAGTAGCTGTATTTGCTAAGAATTTTAATATTACCTTTTCGTAAAAACTTCATTTTTGTAACTTGAAAACAATACTAGATAATGGCTGAAAACCTAGTTAGCAAATATTAGAATATGCGTAAGTCGAGTAGTTTGTACTAAATCCAATACTTAAAAGGATGTAGAGTAGATAACTAAATTCTCTATCATATTAAAATTGTTTGTACAAACTCAAACACAACATAAGGCAAAGAATAAACAAAATACCAAATTGATATAATGTTAGTTAACTCATATAGAAAATACTAAGAGGAGTAGTAGATTCTAAGAGAAGAAAGAAGGACGTTGGACCCCTTTTGATGTGAATGAGCTGTATGGACATGAGCATATACAAATAGCTATTAGTCGCTTCTCTGATTTGGACAGAGATGGAGTCAAACCATAACTCCAAACGCGCTTTCGAGTGTACATGAGAATAAGAGAAAAATAAAGAATTAGTATCTATTCATGATATGATAACGATGAAATATGAGAACACAATTTAAGAGAAGATGTGTGAGTTGAATGTTCAATAACGACGAGGCCATTCCTAGTCAAACCAAATAGAATGAGAATTAACCACTACTCACTAATTTTGGAACACAATAGAAGCCTTTGACCTAATTACAAATTCCTCAATTCTCTTTTTGTACGCATAATCACATACTTGGATGCAAACCCGCAACATATCGAAACAAAGAATTTTTAAAATGAAACCATGTATCTGAACTTATTTCAGGAAGATACTTGAAATCGGAATCTATCACATATTCAAGAAACCATATCAAAACAAGAGAAGGAGAAAAAAATGATAGCGAAACAAAGGATAGATTAACGTAATAGATTAACATAGCTCTACACTTTCCATTTAAACACAAACCTCCCCAAACCATATCGTTAACGCCAACCTACATGCTAGTATACATTTAAAAGCAAATTAAAGCAACCCTGCACAGTGACTAAATTGAAGCAAAGTGAAGCTCATTTTCATATCAAAAAATGGCTAGAAGTAGTTGATGTGCACTCTGAGAAGTAATTTATTAAACAAAAACCCAATTAGTTATCTTGTTGAAAGATATACATGTTTTCCTTCTGAAAAAGCAGCTTACATTTTTTTTTTTTAAGAAATAATTTTGTTACAGTTGTATAGCCACCTTAAAAAGTTGTTGAAGTAAGGGAAGGACTGGACCAGGGCCCTCTAATGTATGTAACTAAGAGATGGCAACGGAATAAAGGAGAAATCAGCAAAAATAAGATCAATTTCTCATACATCGCATGTTTACACACAAAACAACTACATATAAAAATCATACGAGACTTGACAGTGTAAGATGAGATGATTTGCGCATAATCTTAAAACTAAAATAACTCACATATTTGCCAAACAAACCAAATAAAAGAGATGCATAGGGAATGATTTTTCATGTATCACATATTTGAACATGACAGGGTTGCTTTCATAAACTCAATTTGTAGAAAAACGGGCAGCAACACTAAACAAAATAGACACACAAATGCACATATTTAACAAACCTAACGAAACAGACACAAACACATATTTAACAAACCAATATGATTATGCACAAAACCACTTCAAGGGATCAAATCGCATTTCATCCGTAAAATTAAAAGGATAGCAACAACGAAATAAACTTGAGATAAAAGCACATTACATAGACGAAGGAGAAAGAGATGAAGGTGAAATAAAGGGGCGGATTTTACGTTGTTTTGGGCAGCAAACAAGGGCTTCGACGTCAAGGACTTCTCGTCTTAACAAACTCAATTGCGGGAGTTCAAACTCAGACCAAAATCGAGAAGAAACTAGTAATTTCGGGACTCTTGTTTGTGAATTTCTTGGGAATGTTAATTGGTTTTTTGTCCAATCTCCAAACTTGTCTCACAACGGTGAAGTCGTAACTATATATAGGCAAATCCGTACTTCAAAGTCCGGATTTAAAATCGAAATCGAAGAAGCCAACGGATAGGAAAAAATTAAAAATTAAAAATTAAAAATTAAAAATGTGAAAGGGGCCATTTTCTTCGTAAATTTGGACGGTTGCGGGTCTTAAATGCAGATTTGAAGCCAATTTTCCGTTGTAGCACCGTTTGGTGACTGATTTTCTGGCGTGATAGGATTCATGGGCAAAGGGGTACAAAAATGGGGAAATCTTCCCATGGCTAGCAACTATGGCTACTATGGTGTAACTAGGGTTGGGGGTTTTCGATTTTGAGGGGTGATGGAGGAGAAAGGAGGAGAGAAGGAGATGGAGTGTTGGTTTTGCCGTTGTTTTTTGGGAAAGCTGAAAGGGAGAGGTCAATGGTCTGGGGAATAGGGGAAAGACACGTGAATTAATTTTTGGGAATAGAGAGATGGGCCTGGTACTTGGAGATTTGACCGTAATCTGGACCGTCCGATCGTTTGATCGAACGATTCATAATTAATCCAAAATAAGAAATATATATATATATATATATATATATTAATTTATATATTTAAAAGGGTGAAATTCGTGGCCCTTGGATCAAAGAAATTTAAACGGTCAAGATGAGCTTATGCTTTTGGATGAAGATTTGTGGTTTTTTGATGAGATGGCGGCATGTGATTGGTGGATATGGTATGGAGTGGATTGATGAGTTGGATAGAGGGTTGGCTGATTTGTGTTTCTTAATGGACCAGGTTTTGGGCCAAATAAATGAATAAAAGTGGGTTTGAATGAATAAAATTATAATTGAATTAAATTTGGCCCGAACATTCTTTTTTCTACTAAAATTAACTTTAGCAATGCTTCTTTTTGTCCTAAATTTTAATGTATACGTATATAAATTATACAAATAATTTAGCATACGTATTTAAATTTTATAATTTTGTAATAAGTAAAATAAGAAAAATATATAATAATATATTATAAAAAATACAATTAGAAAAATGTGAATGCTAGTATCAAAAAAAATATGTTTTGTGTGATTTTAAATATTAAATAACTAATTATACTTAGTCAACATGATAGGGAAAAATGAACCCCCTTCTTTTGTTCTTTCAAAAATTTCATAGAAATTAAAAATACGAATTTATTTTAGAAAATCATTTAGGACCGAGAAGCATAAAAAATTAATTAAAGAAAAAAGACTAGCTAAAATTGGGTGTCAACAGGACCTTTGTTACACCTGATGAGTTTAAGATAGCTGTAGAAAGCCTAGGAAAAGATGGTTTGGAATTTAAACGCTCCTTGACTACAATGGTTGATGGCTTGCAGAAGGTACAAGAATCTCTGACCAAACTCACATCTCTGTCAAAAGACACTAGTACTGATGATGTGAAGCTGAGGATGAAAGTTGAATCTCTAAAAATAGAAGGAGTTCGTTCCATTAACAAGGTGCTCCAGCAAGTCGACTCCACTGCTGCTAGGGTTGAAGTTGGTTAAAATGAAATTGTAGTTGCTATCCAGAACTCATATTTCTTCCTGTCCAAAGGGATTGAACAGTTCTACATTTCCTTTTCTTAGAGTGTCATTAATGCTTTAAAATTCTTTCTTGGTGGTGATTAGGACTCTGTTGTCCTTTGGTTTTCATTGAACTCTTGCCCATTTCTGGGCCTATGTTATTTTTGTTGCTCTCTGCCCAATAGGCCTCTGAACTATCTCTGCTCTCCCTTCCTCTGTTCTATTTTTGATGATGAAGGGGATACAATCTATCAATCTATCTTCTCTAGTTCTAGTTTAATTGTTGTTGTTTGCTTCATTGCTGTTTGTCCTACCTATGTGCTTATCTTATTATTATTGTTTGCCTCATTGATGTTTGTCCTACTTAGGTTCTTATCTTACTTATTTCACAATGCTAGCAAATATTTCTCTATAATCATACCCATGCTCTGTAATATTGCATAAAGTCATAAAGACAGGGGGAACGATGTGACAGGGAAAACATTTACACTATGGAAGCTGATGATATTTTAAAGATAGGGGGAGCAACCTCAAAGACACTCCTTAATAATTTAGGGAAGTACACAAGCTCTATCATCTTCCTTTTTGGTGTTATTATCAAAAGGGAGAGATTGTTAACCATGGCCCTTAAGTTTTAATGATGACCCTCAACAATATTCATTACGCAGAAAGCAAAATGGAAAACAAGAGCTCACAAGGCTAAGTCAAGAAAGAGATCTTTCCCGTAAGGAAGTAGGAGATGCCAATTCACAAGGAAGATATCCATCTATGGAGAACTACCTACATTTGAATTGATACACACTCTACATCAATCAATTCTAATAAATTAGCGCGATCAAGGACAACAAGGATTTTTCCTCTTAAAGGAAATATTCACATCATCCACACCAACGTAAAATTGTAAATGGAAGGAAGAAAACTATACGCCACAACTGGAAGGCAAATGCAATTCAAACTTCGGTCAAGAGAAGAATCAATAAAGATAAAGATCCCAATCAAGACTAAATCAGAGAAGGTTAAGATCTCAATCATATGTCCAAAATAAATGTGATTGAGAAAATCCCTTGGGTTACCTTAGAGAATTCCAAAATCAAAGGAACTGATCTTGTCATCCCTCCTCATCCGTGAAACCCTTTATATAGTCTCTCCTCTCATTGAAATATTTGTACATCTTCACTTGAGCTTTCCTTTGAACTATTTCAATCTTGGAAATCACTATGACTTTATTGTTATTATTGAGTGAAAAAGAAAAGAAATGAAAAGAAGAGAGCTATACGAGTTGAGGATGTAACATTTGGAAGATCAGGCTACTGGAACCAATCTCTGTAACAATTTCATTCAAGACTCTAAGGGAATCTTTGTAATTCAAAGGAACTGGAAATCGACATCACATCAGTGTTCTGAACCAGTATAAAAATTTGTGTTCTTCATTTACTTTTTGTTTAAGTTATTGTGCATTCTTTCTTTCTAACAAATCTGCAGGAACATAGTACAGTGAAACCTCTCTAAATTAATATTGATGGGACCATAAAATATTGTTGTTTTATAGAAGTATTATTTAATCGATAAATTAATATTTATTAATTTAAAGAGTGTTTTCGAGATTCAATGAAGACTATTTTGATTATATCAAAATTTATGTATCATATTTATTGAATTAATGTAAAAAAATAAATTCATTATACATAAAGTACATGTATCGACACTGCAAAATTCGTTTGAGGGATGAAGCCTCAAGGAATTTAAATAAATCCACTTGTGAAAATGACATTCATGAACTTGAGTAAAATGGATGTCAATAGCTTGTTGGATTACCCGGGTGAAAATGATACATGTTCAGAGGTCCAGAGCTTAGAAGAAATTGTGGATATCATTGGAGAAAACAATGTTGATGATGAAGTCGAAGACGATACAATACCTTTGGAACCATTTACGCATAAGGAAGATCAGCACTTATCGCGTTTAGAACTCTTCACAATTTTTTGGTGCAGTTCAAGAAGACGACACTGGAACTTTTGGATGCAATAAGAAAAGTTAAAGATGAGCTTCAACTAGATTTAAATTTTAACAAAAAACACTATAATCATATTTCACTAAATTGTCTTAGATATTTTTATAATTTTAAAGAATTATTAATTTATAATATTAATGAGACCATACATTTATATAGGGGTCTTTCGAAAATATATTATCTTATCGAAATCAGTAATTTTTCCCACTGAACCAAGTATCGAGTATTAACTTAGAGAGATTTTACTGTAGTTGACTACCATTAAGGCGAAATCGACTCACTTATAGGAAAAGAAGTGCAATTCAACCCCTCCCCCCATGCGTATCAGTTATATTTTAGAAATTAAAGATAAAATTAATTTTTTTTTTTATTATTTTACCCTTAATACTGAATAATTATTTTTGAAGATAACAAACACTCCAATTACGACACATAAATAGAGTTAATGTTCATCTATATAAGTCAGCACCTTGAATTTTTCTTCCCCTTCTAAACAACCTCTATCTTTATTGATTAGTGTCCTGCTTTAATTTTGGTAGTAGCAAACTACGTCCTTTGACTTATTTTACTTGATCCATGTTGACTTGACATATTTATTAAGAAAATTTTAATTAGAAATGTATTTTACTAAACTAATCTTATTAATAATGCTTTGTAACTCTAAAATTAATTACTACTACTTTATGTACTCATTTTATACCAATGATAAAAAGAGGAAAATAGAATAAAATTTATTTAATTTCATAAATTAAATTCAAACAACTATTTTTAGTATAATGGCTAAGCAAAACAAAATGGAGGGAATAACAATTAAGTTTGGTTGAAAGTTTTATTGGGTTACTGTCCTACTTTTTTTTTTTTTTTTTTTTTTTTTTTTTTTGACTTGATTTAAATATAAGAAAAAGAGGGACAATAGGTAACGTTGGAAAAGCAAAAAGATTGACGGAGAGAATATGACTAATGACATCGGCTTGGTTTAAAAACTTTTGATAATTTTCAATGCAAAGTGAAATAGTATAAGGAAACAAAAGGCCGGTGGGACAAGCTGCAAAGGGAAGAGACATATTTATACTAGTATAAATTATGATTCATAATGGAGCATAAAGTTGAGCGTGTGATGGAGATGCGGGGACTATGAAACTTTATTTTACATTATCTAAGTATATTTTTCGTTTTAAATTATTTATCGCGATTATCTTTTACACATTTTTTAATTTTAATTTTTTATTTGGTGTTCGATATTCAGAATCGATAAATCTGAATTTGCACTGAAAAGTCCACATTAAAATCTATCTAACAAAGTGGCTCCGTCGCCAGACGTCAAGGAAACTCGAACTCGAGATCTTTAGTTAAGGATGAAGGAGTACTTAGTACTCCACCACAACTCTTGTTGAAGAAAATATTAATTAGGAGATCTTTTTGACTAGTTTATTCTCATTTATATCTTAAGACCAGTGTTATTTGGCCAGTGCCCAAACTACATTAGAATTTATATTTGTAATTTTTTTCTATGCCTTGCTTTAACATTATAGTGTTAGTTAAAAGTAGTTCGACAATTTCTCAATGTTGTTAAAATATTAAATCATATATTCGTTTCGTTTGTCCTATTTCTTTTAGTTGGTTTAAAAAAGAATATCTCTTTCCTTTTTTGAGACTACTTAATTTCATCTTTCCATATGACATGTTTAAAATCGTAATATTAAAGGATATTTTGATCTTTCCCACATATATCTTTAGTTTATGACCACAAAATTTAAAAATCTTTATTACGTTTTTAAACTTCGGGCTAAGTCAAAATTAGACAAACAAATTGAAACAAAGGGAGTAATAGTTTTTGTAAATTAAAAAACAACATTTTTCTTAGAGTATATTTTAGACTTTCTTTTAATTTTCAAACAAATGCATGTACTAAAATTGTTTTCCTTTTTATTTTACTAAATTTTTTAAAATTAAAATCTTTAACAATCTAAAATGATTGTTATATTATGTTGAATTACCTTCATTATTTTTTTCTCAATTAAACTTATTGACTAACCCATTTTAGTTTGAAGAAATACAATAGTTAAGTAATATAAAAGATATTTGATGCTACAAATTATTGTAATATCAAGTCAATAAAGTTAATTTATAAATAAAGATAACATTTAAATTAAATAATTGAAAGTCTGATTCAGCAAAATACTTTTGTAAATGTTCCTTCAATGGGTGAAATCTTACAAGATTATTAAACCTTCAATTAAGGATAAAATAGATTAAAAAAAAGTTGGGTGTTCGCTCTTATTATTTTTTTCCATATAAAAGAAGACATCAAAATTTTTAATTCATTTTTGATTTGATTGGATAAATAGATTTTTTTGTGATGTCACCATTACTTTTTTTTTTTTTTTATGACTTTTATATAGCATTTTAAATGTCAATATAATTAATTAAATTTATCAAATTGGGTGAGATCTTCCAAGGTCTTTAAAATTTTAATTTACGATAAAATGGACATAATAAATTTATGTAAGGACTATAAAAATTGGGTGTTCTCCCTTATATATAATAGTAAAGTAATGTGAGTCATTATATATTTTAGGATTATTTTTTATTGGTAAAAACTTTAAAATAGCAATGATGGCAAGTGAAGTAATATTGAATTAAATCAAGGGTAGTATAAAAGAGGGACAAAACAGATTAATGTAGAATAATAAGTAAAAAACAGAGAAAAATGAGCCAAAAGACCCTCTCAAGTTTTCAATTAAATAAAAGGGACAAATAAATTTTAGGTAGAAAAAAAAAAAGTTGCTCAAATAATTACAAAAACTTGTTTCACAACTGTATTCAAAAGTTGAAAAAAATTTGTCACTTTTACCTAATTTTTAAAACTTGAAGGACTTTTACTTAATTGATAAACTTGAGAGGGTCTTTTAATCACAAATCCCTAAAAAACACATGTCGAAGGGTGAATTTGGAAGAAGAAGCCTTTTGAAGTAATTGATAAGCATTAGTTGCAATTTAACTAAAGTGGACAAAATATTTCGATAAGCATTAGTCGCAATCCAACTAAGTACTACCAAATCGTATATATATATAATAATAATAATATAATCTTTTTTCATTAAATATTAACTATATTGAAATGTTTGTTGTCTTTAAGAACAATAACTAGTAAGCATAAAATAGAAAAAATAATTAATTTTGTCTTATATTTTTAAAATAATAAATAATTTAAAATAACTACTTTAAGAATTACAACAAATAATTTGAGAAGGAAGGAGTACCTCCATGCGACCTTGCATTATGAAAAATGGGGTGGATGATCCATCACTTCCTGCATCTTTAGACTAGTGCACCGAACTAAGAGCCGGTTTGGATTGTCCTTTGATTTTTGACTTATAAGCTAAAAGTAATAAGTTTGAAGTCCTAATTTATGATTTTGGCTTATTTTTATCATTTTAACTTACAACCAAGTACTTATAAGCACTTTTTTAATTTACCCAAACATTCTAAAAGTGCTTAAAAACCATTTTGGCTTAAAAACACTTAAACTAAGTCAATCCAAACATGCTCTAAAAGGGTGTTTGGATGAGCTTATAGCTTTTGACTTATAAGTCATACGGCATAAGTTAGGATTTCTAACTTTTGATTTATTTATCCTTAAAGATAAGTGCTTAAAAATATTTTTATAAAATTTATCCAAACAATACAAAAATGCTTAAAAGCTATTTTCTCTTAAAAGCACGTAAAATAAACCCATCCAAATAGGCTCTAAGACCATTTTGGAGACAAATATTCTCTACATTTAAGATATATTCATAGATAGAAATTGTTGAATTTATGTATACTAATGCAAGATGAAAATGTTGGTGTCACAACACAAAATTCCAATGGTCATGATAGCACCTATCCCAACCCAACCTTGATAGGTAAGCCCAACACAAAGATTGAATAAATCACAAAGAAGATCAAATAATGAACTAAAAATCCAAGACTTTAGAATAAAGTCAAAACAACATCAATACCAACTCAATGTCTGAAAAATGCATCTCAAAACCTCAAGAAATAATGAAATGAGTAAGAGAGACTCTAAAATCGACATCGAATACAAGTACACAAAATATCTTTCTCTGAAATAAAGTAGAGACATAAATAAGATAGATGACGCCGGAAAGATGCTCCGGACGGGGAGCTCACCACGACTTCGATAATCACAAGACTACACGATCTCTATCCGTGGATAGCACTCGTACTAGGATCTACACTAAAAGGGTACAGAAAGTAGGAGTGAGTATGGTCCACTTGTACTCAGTAGGCATCATAGGCCGACCAAGCTATAGTAGACAACTAAATCAAATATAAACTACGAGTGAAGTAAACGCACTACAAGCAGAAAAGTTCCATGCGGATCAAGCCACACAATCACAATAATAATAGAATGAATGTCAACTCAATATATACACCATATATGAAAATATCCAAAGTATAATATCAACCAAATGAAAGATGTACAATGCAATGCAACACAACACAATGAGATGGAATGGAGGTAATGGCCAAATGTACTACCTGTATATACCTGTCGATCCTAAGCCCCAAGAGAGGACCCATGGTGGGTTTTCAATCCATATACTAATCAAAATATTAATATATGATCTTATCGGCACTTCCCTCGGTCTAGTCGTCTTATAAAATGGTTCATTTTCTTTCTCAAAGAATTCAAGTTTCACAGTAATACAAATTTCATAAAAATGAGAGATGAATGAGTATCCATGATCATGGCAACCTCAATAATGCACAATAATCAGCTCAACAATGGTATAATGAACCCAAGTCACCCAAATCTCAGTAAATCATGATGTAAGCCCCCTCATGACTATACGTTACATATATAATCAATGCATGGTAATGAGAAAATTCCTTACGAGCCTCCAATACTTGCACCACAATTATAAGAGAACCAAATAAGACACTAATGAAGTCAACACAAGCCCCGACTCGGGCATCACAATGATAGTAAACTCTATAATCAATTATAAAGGCGACACAATCCCTCACTCAGGTATCACAATAATAATAAACTCTCTAATTGATAATAAGGTTAATACAAGCCCCCACTCGGGCATCACAATGATATTAATCAATCCCAAACAATGTAAACAATGAGTTTTACCTCGCCCATAACATGCTTTACAAGAAAAGTTTTCTACCCAGCTTAGTCTGAAGAAAGTTAAGCCATAACCTTTCTCGGGGCAGCACCGCAAGCCCAAAAATACTCAACTCGAAGCCTTTCCTTTCCGACCGGATTCATAATGATCCCAATATATCAAAAATAGATTTTACACTTAAATACGTGTTCATTGATACCTATATTAGCATATTTTATTTTTGGATCCAAAATCACCTTGAGAATCATCCCTGAAAACGTATGATAAGGACACAACCAGGTCATACCCAATATAATATCAAAATCAACCATATCTAGGATAATCAGATCTATCTAGGTATCACACCCCAAAAGAGTCACTACACAAGGTCGGTACACCTGATCCACCACTAAAAAATCACCCATGGGGGTAGAAACACGAATGGGTATGACAAGGGACTCACACATAGAATCAATACTAGAAGCAAAATATGCAGACACATATAAAAATATAGATCCAAGGTGAAACAACATTGAAGTAGGAAATCTGGGATAATACTTATCATAATTACATCAGAGACCTCTACCTCAGGTCTCCCCGAAAAAGTCTAACACTATCCATATTTGCCTCTGGACTGGGTAACTCCTTGACCACCACCATGAGCTCCACCCCTGGTACCTCAGGATCCACCACTACCATTCTACACCCCCCCTCTGCCCAGAGGTGTTGGCGCCTGATAAGTCTTAAGATGCAAACCTTGCTTTGGAGGACTCATCATATGTCTAGGGTAATCCCTCTCTATATGCCCAAACTAGATCACTCTACATGACCATAAGAAACAGAATAAGCCCCTCTACCTGAATGACCTAATCTCTAACCACTTGAAGTCTCAGAACCTAATAACCCATTATCTGAACCCTGCAATGCTACCTAAAATACCTATTGTGATGCCCATGAATACCTCAGTCTGAGGACTTACTACCTCAGGATGACTAACCACTAAAATGACCCTGCTTGTGGAACCTTTTACCTCCACCACTCTAAGCCTAAAGGAAAATGCCCTCAACCCTCTTAGTATGATCCATAATACTCTAAAAAAACCCATCTTTAGACACTAGCTGAGCTATAGCTAACTGAAGAGTAGTAGTCAATCCCTTCACAAACTTTCTGATCCTCTCACCCTCTTTCGAAATACTAGCCATGGCATGCCTAGACAAGGCATGAAAATGAGCCTCATACTCAGTAACAATCATAGAGGACTACTTCAAATCATCAAACACATCCCTCAACCTGTCCCTCAAATTGAAGGTCACATACCTCTCAAGAAATATTTCCAAAAACTAAGTCCATGTCAAAGGACGAGAACCCACTGGCCTATAACATACGAAAGACCTCCACCACTGCTTGGATGCTCCAACAAATTGAAAAGTAGTATAATCAACGCTATGTGACTCAAGAAAATCAAGATTATGCAACCTCTCTTGACACCTGGTATGTATCTTCCTCAGTAACACCACTAAATTTGAGAGGAGCTAATCTTATGAAGCTCTTGAACCTCTTCTGCTCATCAGTCGACATCACTAGTCCAGGAAACACTAGCAAAATAACAAGTCTGGCAGGTAACACCTCAACCTGTGGGGCCACAATAGCTAGCTGTGCCTTAGGAGTCTGAAATCCCTGAATTGAAACTTGTCTAAGTAGCTGAACACCCTCTCTAGTTTGAGAACCATCTGGTATACCAGTTAAAGAGCCTTCCTGAAAGGTGCCATCCAAATTTCTCAATAGTCAAATTAGAACATCCTGCATCACTAGAGTAGTAACAAAAACCTAAGGGACCTGAGCTGCATCAACATGATCAATCGCCGACTCAGGATATGCCACCCTTGCACATCTCCTAACTGGAGCTGATCCTCGAGCCCTACATCTACCTCTATCATGATCGTGACACATGCCTCTTTCCCTATTTGGGTACCCTACAGTAGGTATTGGCTCAACATCCTCAACAACACCTGATCAAAAACTCACCATCAGAGCAGAAAGAGTGTAACAAAAGTTTAGAATACCAGGTGTGAACAACCGCGCACGATAAGGAATCAAAAATGGAGAACTTTTCTAAAATATCCTGTAGCCTCCCAAAGATAGCTACGAACGTCAACTCATCAATCCGTGAAGCTCTACTAGACACTTGGCTTTTATACTCATGAGATTGGTGAATCTAGTGTTCTGCTACCAACTTGTCAGGACCGAAAATCCCTATAGTCATGATGGAACCTAACCCCACCCAACTTTGGTAGGTAAATCCAACACAAAGATAGAATAAATTGCAAAGAATATGAAATAATAAACTTGAAACCCAAGACTTTAGAATAAAGTCAAAGCAACATCAATACCAACTCAATGTCTGAAAAATACATCTAAAAACCCAAAGAAATATTGTCATGAGTAAGAGCAGCTCTAAAACTGACATTAAATACAAGTACATAATAAATCTATAATAGACAACTAAATCAAATATAGTAAACTATGAGTAAAGTAAATATCCTGCAAGCAGAAAAGTTCCAGACCGATCAAGCCGAACAATCACAATAATAAAAGAATGAATATCAACTCAGTATATACACCACATATGAAAATATCCAAAGTACAATATCACCCGTATGAAAGATGTACAATGCAATGCAACAAAATAAGATGGAATGGATGCAATGGCCAAATGTACCCTCTCTCTATACCTTTCGAGCCTAAGATCCAAGATAGGACCCATGGGGAAGGGAGGTTTCAACCCATATAGTAATCACAATATTAATATCTGATCTTGTTGGCACTTCCCTCTATCAAGTCATCTTATAAAATGGTTTGTTTTTTTTCTCAAATAATACAAGTTCCACATTAAGACCAATTCCATGAAAATGAGAGATGAATGAGTATGCATGATCATAAAAACCTCAACAATGCACAATACCCAATTCAACAATGGTATAATAAACCTAAGTCACCCAAATCTCAGTAAATCATGATGTAAGTCCCCTCATGGTAATATAATATATTATATATGTATATATATATATATATATATATATATATATATATAATCAATGCAAGGTATTGATAAAATTCCCTACAAGCCCCCAATACTTGCACCACAATAGTAAGAGAACCAAATAAGACAACAATAAAGTCAACACAAGCCCCGAATTAGGCATCACAATGATAATAAACTCTCTAATCAATAATAAAGGCAACACAAACCCTCATTTGGGTATTACAATGATAATAAACTCTTTAATCGATAATAAGGTCAACACAAGCCCCCACTCGGGTATCACAATGATAATAATCATCCCCAAATAATGTAGATAATAAGATTTTACCCAACCCATAGCATGCTTTATAAGATAAGTTTTCTACCTAGCTAAGTCTAAAGAAAGTTAAGCCATAACCTTCCTCAGGGCAGCACCACAAGACCAAAAATACTCAACTCAAAGCCTTTCCTTTTTGAGCGGCCTCATAACGCTCTCAGTCTATCAAAAATAACTTCTACACATAAATACATGTTCGTTGATACCCATATTGGCATATTTTAGTCCCGGGTTCAAAATCACCTTGAAAATCATCCCTAAAAATACAAGGGTAAATCTAGAAATTTTTGCAGAAAATCACTTTACCCTTTGTTTACGGGTCTCAAATCTAAGATCCCATCAAAAATAGAGTTGAAATCGTGTTAGAAATCATCTAAATACTTATTTTTCACTTTACCAGGTTATTTCCAAAATTTTAATTTTAAAATTCATGTTTTGAAGATGCTTTTGCAATATAATCAATGGGTAGTAAATAAAAGCTTACCAAATTGAAAAATAGTAAATAAAACCCTCTTAGATTCTCCCAAAGATATGTTTTCAAAACTTGAAAATGGAGGCCAAAAATGGGGTATTTATACTTTTTCACTGAACAACACTTTATGATCATGGCACTGCCCTTGTGATTGTGAGGGTCAATGTTGACCTCCCCAAAGTTACTCTTTGCAATAGAGATACCCCTATGCGATCGCGATGAAATAGTGTATGATGCACCAGTGCTGTGCACTAGCAACATTCCAAAGCTAAAATTTCTCCGAATGTACCCTCGAAATTCATTTGGGACCCCACTAAAATAAATCAATAATGTTACTAGACTTAATCTGACATTCCAAATTTAATAGAACCATCAGATTTATCAAAGGAGGTCATTATCAATACGTTTCAATCAAAAACCCCTTTAGGCTAATAAAGTTAGTTTCTCATTCAAGCACTCAAAAATTATAATAGGGCCTCGAAACTCAAACCAACCATGGTACTAACCCAAGATCGACGTTTCAGAACTGATGGAACTGACAAAATTATCATCTGATGCCCGAATCTCAGAATCTTGACCAAAGTCAACTATATGAACTTAATAGCTTCTCAAATCCAAGAACTCGCATAAAATACTCCCGGACAGTTTGAGGATCGTGCCACCCATTTTCACAACTCACAAATGCTATAAGGCAACAATGGAAAGAGGACAAATAGTCAAAACATAGAATATTCTAAAAATCACTACGAGGGTTGTTACAGTTGGATTATGTGTGAAAGCCCGATTATCTTAATGATTTCTAAAGTCTTGAGTTAACTCTCTTTTAAAAGTAAAAGTACATGGTACTATTGATTTCTAAGTCCTAAATTGGTAAAAATGCATAAATAGATATTAAAGGAGGATTTGCAACAAATATAGCCACATCTTTTTTAACATAATAAATAGCCCATAAGTCATTACAAAACTCTTGGGTTTTAGCCACGCGTGAACCGTGGATAAAATGGTAGAAAATCATGGGTAATATTTACATTTTTGGTAGTGAGTGTCGCTACTATATATACGGCTCTCAACATATTTCTCGCATTAAAATATTGAAACAAAGGGATGGAGAAAATTTCTACCTCTTTCTTACATACAGGTGACAAAAAAAATCTTCAACAAAAATGGCTGTTGTATATGTAATGTATATATAATGTATCAATACTGTATAAATAGTTATGTAATGTATATATACTGTCTAAATATTGTATAAATGTATATCAATATTGTATAAATAGTTATGTAATGCATATGTAATATATCGATATTGTATAGATGGTATATACACATGTATATATGACATATAATATATGTATCGATATTGTACAATCAAAAGGAGTTGATTCCCACAAGAACCAACACGAGGATACTATCATCGAAAAGGCAGACATAAGGAATTCACATGTTGGTAAGGAAATCACTGATGGGAATGTGTTTTTTGTTTTGAATCAAGAACATAATGTTCCGAACAAGGATGTGATAATCTCTAAAAATATTACATATGAAGGTATTGATAGTGCAAGCACTCTTCATATTGGACCTATGCCTAAAGAAATAGCTAGTAATGCCAAAAATATCTCTAGTGGGGATAACGATTCTGTAGTTACTGTTGAGGTTATTATTGTACCATCGGAGATACCTAAGTCCGCCAAACATGATGATGATATAATTCCCCATCTCACTACTAAACAACATCATTTTAGGATAAATGGGGCTATTAATACAGTAAGAGGAAGTGATTTTTCTGACAATTCTCAAATTTAAGCTGAGAAAAATAAGAAGGTCAATGTTATTTATATAGAGGAAAGGAAAGACTTGGCTAACGTACAATCAGAGCCTGTATTTATTTGTGGTACAAGAGAAGCAGAAGTTAATTACCTTAACTTTAATGATCCAATATGGGAAGAAGTTAACATTAGGAAAGAGAAGAAATTTATAGAGAAATTAGTAATGTTGATTGTATCAAAGGTGAAAGTATTATTATTGACTTATGCGATAGCTTAATCAATGCTTAGGAAATTTCACAAATGAATGACAAAGACACAGAGGAACTTGAAGAAGAAATAGACAATGAAGTTTTTGAAATTGAGGAAGGATTAGGGGAAGAACATTGTAAATCTGATAATGGAAAAACAAGAAGTTTAATCTATGATGTAACTTCTCACTGAGGAAAAGTGCCTAATGGCCAATTAATGTAATAAATGGGTGATTTTCTTAACTAAGCTATTTTTGTGTAAGAAATTTAATCTTATGGACAATATTGTGAAGTTTGGTTCTCTTGTTAATATACCTTATGATCTCCTGGCCTATTAACACATTCTCTGAAATTCTTCCTCCTTTAACAAAGCTGTCTAATTGCTTGAGATAATCATTGGTAACACCACCACTAGTCTGCCTTGGAGCACTCTAGAAATCACTTAATTGGAAAAAGTGCTAAGACTAATTGGTCTTAGATTATTTAAGCTTTGGACCACCTTATTTTTAGGAATTAGGACTAGATTGGTGTGAGCAATGAATCTGGGTAATTCTAGGCCACAACAGAATGCTATTACCAAACTGGTTATATCCTCGCCAATAATTTCATAGCAACTTAGGAAGAAATGTCCCGAGAAACCATCTGATCCACTGACACTGTTCTCATTTAGAGTAAACACCACTTTTTTAACCACTTTATTAGTATGCAGCCTGACCATATGCTTATTCTGATATGTAAAGATCATGTTTGGTATGTGCTGCAACATTGTGAAATCTAAGGTAAAGTTGGTTTTTTGAATTGCTCTCTAGATACATTCACTGTCTCTTCTCCTATGTTCTGAGTGGTTGATATTGTGTCTCCATGGGAGGTTTGAATTTTAGATATATGCAACTTTCTTCTTCTTCCTTTAATGTAGGAGTGAAAAAATTTAGTATTTATATCTCCATCCTAAAACCACCTTATACCAACCTCATGCTACTAATTTCCTACTCTAAATATAGGAATCTCTTTAGTTTAGTATCAGTCTTGTTAAGAGCTACCCTATTAGCTTCTATAAAAGGTATCTCCAGTTGAGCCTCCTTAACTTTTATCAAATCTTCAAGGGTATATATCTGTTGAAAAATATCTCAAAATTCACTTTTACTCCATTAGGAGAAGGTATCTTTAACTTTCATCATATTTCTTTGAAAAATTATGAAAGGTGACCCATCTTATCTCTCTCTACAGTTTTGCTCTACCATTTTATTAAAATCTGTGTGCTTAGTCCAAAAATTGAGAAATCTAATAGGTCTAATTACCTATTCCTGTACTGAGTTGTATAAGATATATAGTGTGGCATGATTAGAACCTTGCCTGATCAAATGATGTGCCTCACTACCTGGAAGTATGTTCGTGAATTCAGCATTACCCAGGACTCTATCTAATTTCTTGAAAATGCAAAATTCTTCAATCCTCCTATTCCACCATGTGAATCTACTACCTGTAGTCTTCAACTCAGTGAGAGCACAACTATTTATGTATAATCGGCAGTTTCCTATTGAGTAACTGGAAGCCCTCCCAACTTTTCAGAATCATTTGTTATCATATTAAAATCTCCCCCACCAGCCAAGGAGTCTGTGTTTAGGATACGATACCTTCCAAATCTTCCCAAAGTTCTAGCTTTTCTAATGCACTACATCTATCATATAAAATTGATAAGTTAAAGGAAGTATTGTTAACACTGTGTCTAAACTCCATGGTAAGCTGCTAAATTGTGTTTGATTCTACCTGCCCACTCCACTCTTCATTCTAAAAGGCCCAAATCTTAGATGAACAGTTAGCTACAACATGCCTATTACCTAATCTTCTTTTATAATTTTCTATCTCTATAGGATTTTGAATGGGTACAAAATGAGCTATGAATGAGTAATGGTGTCTTTTATTTATTTCCATTAATCTTTAAAATGAATTTGGAGAGTTAAAATACCTAATATTCCATCGTATCAATTTGCTAATGATTGGGTGAGGTTCTTGACCAAACCCTTCTTACTCATTGTGGTCATCTACGGTGGGACTATTGTGCCTACCTTGTCCTTCTTGTTAGTTCCCTTTAAGTGACTAATTTGTCTTAGAGAAAGATCTGTAGTTCTTGCTACGTGCTCAGTGTTATATTCTATATCTTCATCGTCCTCCATTTCCTACCTCTGTTGAGACTCTTGGTGTGGAACATTATCAAGGAGAAGAGTCTCCTATGTAGGTGATGTGCCATGGTGTCACAATATTTTTGATGCTTAAAATGAGAAACATATGCCAAGTAAAGGGCTCATTTATGTGGATATGATGATGTTTTTATGGTAGTTTTGCAGGAAAATAGGGTTCGAAAAAAAATGAAGGAAAAAGGATGATAAATTAGCACAAGTGTGGAAATTGATATCGGGCTATGAGTCATTGGATTACTCTATGACTCGTATCCACAGTCGTTGTGACACCAGTAATCTTTGGGATTTGGGAAGTTAAAGTACAAGCTGACTACAACAAGAGGCTATGACCCGTAGGGTCAGGCAATGAGTCATTGCGTGGAGTCGTCCTGAGAAACCAAGGAATAGTCTTGAAAGATGACAAAGTCCTCCAGTTCCAATAAAATCACCCTAAGGCTCGTAGGCTATTACAATGAGTCGTTACTAGCAGTCGTCCTGAGCAGAAGAGAGTGAAGATCTGAAAATTGGAAAAATAGACCTAGTGGCAACGGGTCACCCTATGAGTCGTCACCCATGTTGACCAAATACAATCCAATGAGTTACTAGAGATACGCAATGAGTCATCATTAGACCCTATGGCTCATTGCCATAGTCGTGGCCACTGCCGACCTTATAATCAGAATTTGTTATATATAGGTTTTCTTTATGTCTATAAATCTCCTATTAGGTTTATTGTTTATGTTTACATTCTTTTGATATTTTTGAGGCATATTATTGTTCTTTGAAGTATGAATATCTATTTTTAGGGTTTTAATTCAAGTTGAGATTCATGGTTTTTCATCTTATTCTTGTAAGTTCATAATTATGTATTCTTCTCAGAATTACTATTGTGTGCTTGCAATCATGAGTAGCTAAATTCCACAACTAGCGATGTGGGAACCATGACAGAGTAACAAAGTAGTGTTTGTAGCATGAAGTGATTCTCATAGGGTGTTTGGGCATGCATTGTTGTTCTCTTCGATTTGATCTTTTTTAATGGCTGCAGACATTTGAACTCACTTTATTCTTACTTGTGATGAAATATTGGGTAACAGATGGGAAAATGGAATAAACAATAAAGACTTGGAGAGATAAACCTTTAATTAATAGCTCGAGCCGATAATCTGGGAAAGCTAATCTGGTATCCATGATAGGGGTTAGTAGTGTAAAACTCAAGGGAAGAGAAAACTTACTTGAGGATAGTTACTTAAACAAGTACGGAAGGCCGTTTAGGTAAACATAACCTATCGATTTGATATGCCAAGCACCGAACGAGATCACTAAGTACAAAGAACCTATGGAGTTATGAAGTTATGGAGAACATAGTCCTAGTGCCTCTCTCATATTGATTACAAATCCAATGAAATCAACAGCTTGTTACTATTTTACGTTCTCAAAATCCCCCATTACTGGAAATTTTTCACTAATTATTTTTGACAGACATATTGATAGATATTCCGGCCTATTCCTCATGGGATTGACCCCAGCCTAGTTGGGTTCTATATTTGATCAATGACCTCTTTATACTTTTATTGAGGGTGTAATTGGAGCGACATCAAATTTTGGCACCATTGCCGGGGAATATGGTTTAAGTTTTGATCAATTGTGTTTATTTGATTATTAGTCCTTATTTCTTGTAATTTTATGTTATTCTTATTTTTAGTTTTTATTTTTTATTTTTGAATATTTTACTACTCTTCTTGATATGACATCTTTACAATAAAAAGTGTGGAGTGATAGGTACTCCTGTTTTATTGAACCTTGTTATTTTGATAGAATAGATTCTTACAGGAAAGTGATAAATTTACTGGGAGATCTGTATAAGCACATGGCATATGTAATGATACACTTCATTGAAGATAGAATTGAGCTCATTCAAGAGGTTGATATATTTGGCTTAAATATTGAAGATGTGAGTGTAGTGATTGATGCGTGTAACACCCAACAATATAGTTATCATGAGTTTTGTGATGTTGAAAAAGTACTTATAAGCCTAATTAAGGATCTACAATTGGAGGGCCAATTACTCGTCCATACTTTTATTGACGTTGTCACTGTTGAGAAAAGTACACTAGAGTTAAGTGAGAAAGTAGATAGTATTCTCTTAAAAGACTCTAGTGTGTGTGAATATGAGGATGTAAATCATAATACAATTCAAGAGTTAGGGCATATTGGACCTCATTCCCATCATTTTTCCATGTTGTGATTTGATAGTAAGATATTAATCGAACCTTCTGAGACTATGGAAGAGTGTAAGGAGGAGGAAAAATATGTCTATATTCTTGAATTTATTGTGCCAAAACCAAAAAAAATTACATTTCTTATTTAGGGGCGAAGAATTGCAACATGCGACCTCCATTGCTTGGTTCCTTTATTTTTATACCACCGCCTCTTGAGCATAGTAGAAAATTAGGAAAAAAAAAATTAAGGGTGCAATTCATAAGTTTAAAGTGGAAGAAAAAGTGGGAGGCAACCCTACTAGTAGTGTAACTTTTTTTTTTTTTTTTTAAAGTTATTTTTATGTCACATTTTTTTTGTTTTGTTTTGTTTTTTCATACTTAGGGGAAGTTTGAGTACCCAAATTTGAAGCTAAGAAGCATGTTTGAGCTTAAGTGCGGGGTGCGCGGGACCCTTGATTAAAATTGAAGAAACATGTTGCTAGCTAGGCCTTAGAGGGTCTCCAGGAGTATCGTTAACCCTCGTTTTACTTTGTTTATTGCTTTGGGGACAACACATAATTATAAGTGTGGGGTGAGATATCTTCCAATATTTGTTAAGGGTGAAGTATGCTATAGGATTTATATTTATTATTTATTTTTACTTGGAAAAAAAGAAAATTTATTTATGGGTGAAGTATGCTTGTGTTTGTCTGGCTATTGGTTTCTGTTTCTTGATTTTACTTTTTCTATTGTTTCTAGGGTTCACACTGGTGCATGCCCAACACCCAAAGTCAAGGAAATCCCCTGATTCCACTTGATCTGGAAATTCAAAGAACTCTGAGATTTAGAAGAAGAATGGCTAATGAAGGAGTTCATGCTGAGGGCATTCTGAACCAAAGTTTGCAGAACCCAGGGCTTCAGGAAACTGCAGACCAAACCACCACCCATTTGGATTCTGAATAAAATGCAAGACAGGAGGCTGCTGGACAGGCGGCACAAGAAGAAAGGGCTAGACAAGCAAAACTGGGCCATTTTGCCATTCTTGAGGAATAAAATAGGCAGAGGGAAATAAGAGGAAACAACCTCCATAATATTATGTTCCTCAGTTTGATTATGTAGAGGATGAGCTAGATTTTATTGAAGAAATAGAAACGGGTGCCATTGTTCCACCAGTACTACTACCAGGAACTAAGTTTGACATCAGTAGTGCAATGATACAATTGCTGAACTTAAAAGAAGTGGTCACATGTCTTCTCGTTGCTGATGCGAAACTTCATTTGATGAATTTTGTAGGGATTTGCACTTCCTACAATCTACCTGGTATGAGTCAAGATACTATTAGACTGTGGTTGTTCCACTTCTCTTTGACTGGATATGCCAATCTTTGGTTGACTGAGCTACCACATGGGTCGATCACAAACTAGCAAAAGATGAAGACATAGTTTTTGGAGTGATTTTTCCCTCCTTCTAGAATGTTATAGTTTAAAGATGAGATTTATAATTTTAGGCAATTACATTCAGGTGTGTTGTATGAATCTTGGCTGAGGTTTAAGAAGAAGCGACATAATGTCCCAAATCACAGAATACCAGGCTGTACTTTGCTAAATCACAGAATACCAGGCTGTACTTTGCTTGAGATCTTCTATACAGGTTTAAATGCAAACAATAAGGTTGTAGCAGACACTATAACTGGTGGAGAGATTATGAGTTTGACGTGGGAGAAGGGTTCTGAGATTATAGATAAGATCACTAAATTCAATTGCGGTTGGCACACTTGAGAGGCAGACACAGCCGCAGGTACTTATATGATAGGAGCATCTGTAGAACAGCGCATGGCTGATGATTCTGTAGCCCAAGAGTTAGCACAATTGAGGACTAAATTTAGTGTGTTCATAAAATAGTTTGAAGCTGGAGGGTTAGAAAAGGTTAATGTGGTTGGTTCACAAGGTAAGGCACCTAGACGTGACGAATCTGATTTTGAGGAGAAGGCTAAGTATCTAGATGATCAAGTGGCGGGTTTTTGAGCCAAAGGTCAAAGGTCTAATCAAGACGATTGGTGCTCTGGTCAAGGGAACCAAGGTCAAAACTACTATAAAGGCAATAACTACAACATGTCTGGGTATATAGATAAGAGTAGAGGAAGAGATGGTGAGTGAAAGAGAAAGGATGATTACAAAGATAGAAGATGTCTCTATATTCCATGGGGGAACTGTGATGCTGATTCTAGTAATTCGAGGATGGAATACATGCTTGAAAAGGTGGTGAAAGGGGTAGAGAAGACTGAAGACTACCTCAAGGAGTTTAGAGTAGATATTTTGGGGATGAGTCAGAAAGTCGAATCACATGCTGCCGCCATTAAGCAGCTTGAGCAACAATTTGGTAAGATTTCAGCCATAATGAATCAATATCAGCAAGGTACACTTCCAAGCAACACCATCCAAAATTCCAAAAATGATGGACATTGCATGACAATTACTACTAAGAGTGGTGGGGTGGCTACTGATTCAGCTATGCCTATGGTTATTGTAAATGATGTTGAGTCGATGATTGTCAATGATGAGAAAATGACAAATTCTGCTGAAAAGGAGGCTAGAGATATAAAAGGGAAGTAAAAGGAGATACTGTAAGTGTTGACTCCCATTGCATGACCTCATTCTTCTTTTCCACAAAGTTTGAAGAAAAAGGCTGAAGAGGGAAAATATCACAAGTTCATCTCAATATTGAAAGAATTATCCGTGAATATCCCTATAGTTGAGGCACTTGAGCAAATTCCAAGCTACGCAAAGTTTATAAAGGACTCGGTGATAAAAAAAAGGACTGTGTGTTTTGAGCCCATTGACAATGTGAACTATTGTAGTGCAATAGCTTCCCGGTCTCTAGTTGATAAGAAGGAGGGTCCTGGAGCTTTCACGATTCCATGTACCATTGGGTATTTCAGGTTTTCCAAAGATTTATATGATTTAGGTGCTAGCATTAATCTGATGTAGCTTGTTGTTTATAAATAGTTAGGGTTGGGGGCACCCAAACCAACTTTGATGAAACTATTTATAGTGGATCGCATAATGAAGAAGCATGTGGGAATTTTATGTGATGATTTGGTGAGGGTTGCATCCTTTACTTTTTTGGCTGATTTTGTCATTCTTGATTATGAGGTTGACTTTGAGGTTCCTTTTATCTTGGGGAGGCTATTCCTTGCGACTGGGGTGAGCATTGGTTGATATGGTGACGGGGCAGATGAAGTTTTGGTTAAATCATAAGGAAGTGACATTTAATGTATGCCAATCCATGAAGCAGCCAAAGGACATGCGTGTGATCTATGTGATTAATACAGTTGATGAGGATGCATTAGTAGCTTTTATTAAGGAGAGGCTTGGAGTCGAAGCACTTGCAGCCATTATCATGAATTTTGAGGGTGATGATGTTAATTGTTATGTTGAGATGTTGAGAGCACTTGTTAGTTTGAGTTCTTACACTTTTGCACCAAAAAAGTTAGATCTTAATTTAAAGAATAGAGTGACTTAACCCCGCCGGCTAGGCCTTCTATTGAGAAGCCTCCTGTTTTGGAGCTCAAAGCTCTTCTATCCCATCTATGTTATGTATTCTTTGGAGACAACAACACTTTGCTAGTTATTATTGCAACTGAATTGGTAGATTGGCAGGTTGAGGCTCTAGTCTCTGTTTTGCAGAAGTTCAAGAGGGCCATTGGATGGCCCATTGCTGATATCATTGGGATACCGCCTGTAATTTGTACACACAAAATCCAACTTGAGATAGACTGTGTTCCTAGTATTGAGCATCAATGAAGAATTTATCCACCTATGCAAGAGGTAGTTAAGATGGAGATTATCAAGTGGTTGGATGCTGTTGTGGTTTATCCTATTGTTGACAGTAAATGGGTAAGGTGGAATCACTGTGTTTCTAAATGATAAGAATGAGCTTATTCCTATGAGGCCAATCACTAGTTTGAGAAAATGCATGGATTATTGGAAGCTGAACACATGGACCAAAAAAGATCACTTTCTGATGCCTTTCATGGATCATATGGTAGACCATCTTGCTGGTAGAGGATGTTATTATTTTCTTGATGGATTCTTGGGTTACAATCAAATTTTGATTGCTCCCGAGGACCAAGAGAAGAACACTTTCATTTTTCCATATGGGAATGCTCAATAGAATGCCTTTAGGTTTGTGTAATGCATCGACAACTTTTAAACATTTTATGATGTCCATCTTTTCTGACAAGGTGGAGGATACTATTGAGGTATTTATGGATTACTTGTTAGTTGTTGGTGATTTATTTGAATATTGTTTGGCTTATATTGCTAGTATTTTGAGGAGATATGAAGACTGTAACTTGGTGCTAAACTGGGAGAAGTGTCACTTCATGATCAAAGAAGGAATAATGATTGGTCACAAGATTTCAAAGAAGGGTATTGAGGTTGACAAGGCAAAAACTGAGGTGAATGAAAAATTGCCTCCACTAATTTCTGTGAAAGGTATTCGAAGCTTTTTGGGGCATGATGGACTTTGTTATAGATTCATCAAGGATTTATCTAAAATTGCACATCCCTCTTGCAAGCTGTTGGAGATGGAGGTGAAATTTGTATTTGATAATGCGTTCCTGAAGGTGTTTGAGTGTCTGAAGGGGGAAGTTAATTTCAACCCCTATTATTGTATCACCCGATTAGTCCATGCCATTTGAGATGATATGTGATGTTAGTGGTGTGGATCTAGGAGCAGTCCTAGGCCAAAGATGAGAGAAGATTATACATCCAATCTATTAAGCAAGTAAAGCACTTAATCCTGCTCAGAAAAACTATACTGTGACTGAACAAGAGTTGTTTGCTGTGGTGTTTGCATTTGAGAAATTTCAATCTTATTTTCTTGACATGAAAGTGATTGTACATATTTACCACGCAACTCTTAGATACCTTATGGAAAAGAAGGACGCAAAATCTAGGTTGATTCATTGGGAACTGTTGTTACAGGAATTTGACTTTCAGGTCGTGGACCGAAAGGGGACTGAAAATCAAGTGGCTGACCACTTATCGTTCCTTGAAGTAGAGGTAATGATGAATTTTAAGGATGATCTTGATATTGATGATAATTTTCTGAATGAGCAGGTATTGGCCGCATCACAAGACTTGATTCCATGGTTTGCAGGCTTTGCCAATTATTTGGTAAGTGATGTGGTGCCTGAGGAGCTATTATTTCAGCAGCGTAAGAAGTTTATGCATGATGTGAGGAAGTTCTTCTGGAATGAGCCATACTTATTCCGTATTTGTGAGGATGGATGGATTTGTACATATGTTCTTGAGGTAGAGATGATGAGTATTCTAGAGGCATGCCATTCTTCACCAGTTGGGGGTCATCATAGTGGTGCACGGACTCCGCACAAGATCTTGAAATATGGGTACTACTAGCCCACCATTCATAAGGATAGCTATGACTATGCAAGGGCGTGAGACCAATGCCAAAGACAAAGAAACATCTAGCGAAGGCAAGATCTTCTAATGACCCCAATACTAGAGTTTGAGCTATTTGATGTATGGGGCATTGATTTTATGGGCCCTTTCGTGAGATTACATGGTATGGAGTATATTTGGTTGTTGTTGACTATGTTTTGAAGTTGGTGGAGGCAGTTGTACTCCCAAAAAATGAAGGAAAAAGCGTGAAAACATTTTTGAGGAAGAATATATTCTCTAGATTTGGTACATCAATAGCAATCATTAGTGGTGGAGGCTCACACTTTTGTAATTGTTTGTTCAAAGCCTTTCTTGAGAAATATGGAGTGAAACATAAGAGGGAAACCCCCTACCATCCACAATCAAGTGGGAAAGTTGAGGTCTTCAATCAGGAGATCAAGTTCATTATGGCAAAGACTGTGAATGTCTTGTGTTCAGCAAGGCATGCCACTTGTTAATTGAACTTGAGCATTAGGCATTGTGGGCATGGAAGTGGTTAAATTTGAATGGAGTGATGCAGAAAAGTTGAGGCTAGAGTAGTTGAATGAGATGGATGAATTCCATCTTTGTACCTATGAAAGTTCAGCTTTATACAAACAGAAGATGAAATTGTACCATGATCTCAGGATTGAGAAAAGAGAATTCACCGTAGAATACATAGTACTGCTATTTGATTCTAAGCTAAAGCTATTTCCTAGAAAGATGAGGTCAAGATGGAGGGGACCTTATAGAATGTTGACGATGTATCCTTATGGTGTGATTGAGCTTGAAAATAATGACAACCTAAAGTTTAAGGTGAATGGCCAAAGGATGATACATTACCTCGGTGATGTAGATGAGGTCAAGATGATATGTGATTTAGTTCTTGGTGAAGTTTGAGTAACCAAGAACACTTGAGTCATGCCGTGACGTTAAATAAGGAGTTGTATGAGAGGAAACTCATGGATTAGTTTGAGTAGCCAAACTAACCACGTTGTACTGCGACATTAAATCAAGTGCTGCTTGGGAGGCAACCCAGGATTTTGTCCTTAGTTTTTATTTTTATTTATAAGTTAACGTGTGTTTACGTGTGCAGGGCATTGAAAAGCTAAAAAAAGAACCAAAATTTTTTCTGGTGCCCAGGCCCAATGGGTCACCCAATGAATAGTAGGGTCACCCAATGACTCGTAGGGTGACTCATAAAAGTAGGAAAACTCAATGTGGATATCACTGGTGTCCCAACGACTCTCAGAACGAGTCATAGCCAACTCATGATTTAAAATTTAGACTCAATCTGAGATTCTATTTCCTTTTCAAACAAACAAAACTCCCTTCATCTTCCATAACCGACCTCCATCACCCATTATTTCCCCAAAATCCACTCCCTACCTCCTACCTCCCATCATAGCTCCCAACTTGCACAAAATTCACAAGTCTAAAGCAAGTGTTAGGGATTTTTTGAATCAAAGAGTCCTTCGAGCACCCGTGTCTAAAATTTCAAGTAAATTCAATTCACTATTGGTTCTGTGTCATTGATTGTAAACATGAACTTCTTCTAGGGTTATGCTATTACTAATATGCGAATCCATTTTCTAGTTATAAATTGCTTGAGTAAGGACATAGGAGTTTGCATATTTTTTGTTCATATTTGAAAACTTGTTTTTGCTTAAAATTTAGGGTGAATTCTGAGTAACCCTGGTGATGTGAGTCACATGTGCATAGGAGGAGTGGTTTCTTTACCACTCTAATGATTGAAATTGTGGTTGGATTAAAAAAGTAGGCATAAAATTATGTTTGAGAATATGCATATGCAGGGACTACTAATTTGCCGCCCCTACAACTCTCGTAATGATTCGTACCCTATGGCAACGAGTCGTCATGTGAGTCATAGTGACTGGACCTTTGGTTCAAAAAGTCCAAGTCTTTGAACATAATTACTGCTCTCAGAACGAGGTACCTAAGGACTCATAAGTTCACCCAATGAGTCATAGGGTGTACCCGTACTGAGAGACATGTATTTCACCTTGGAGGATGTTGACCTAAAAACTCACCCAATGAGTCGTAGGGTGAAATAATGACTCATAGGGTAGAGTCATTGGAATGACACTAAATTTTTACAAAATGGATACCAGACCGTACGAATCACCGTATGAGTCGTAGCTCAAGGCAACGACTCTTTGCCAAGGATCGTATGGACTATACTACAACACTTTCTCATTCTTCTTTTGTTGTTTCATTTCATTAACTAATATATACACCCCCACAGACATGATGACACCAAAGAATGATACTCCTAAGGGAAACAAAAAGGGGGTAAGCCGACTCTTAATAAAAGGGCACGACCCACTTTGCAACTAATGGATGTAACCATAGAGGAGAAGTCGAGTGGATCTGTGGAAGTGTACGCCATATCATGTCCTGTTGAGCCATGAGAGATATTGCCCTGGGGTTGTTGAGGTAGGCACCATATGAAGAATGCCAAGAAATCTCCACTACACACATGTACTCCATCCCAGTCCGAAAAGAAATGAGAATCTGAGTCCAACAAAGATGGTGATGATAATAAGAGTGACTCTTAGAATGAAGATAGGACTACATCTGACAGTCAATCCAAAGACCAGGCTGTCTTGGGTTCTGATGCAAAGTTATCCAAAAGTGAAGTAGATGATAAGGATTTCACTGAGAGTTCCTCACAACAAATCCAGCCTCCACCTTCTACTCAGCCAATCTTATGGTTGAGGTGGTCTCTCAAGTGATAGTGAATAGATAGGGTATTCACAATATGCATGAGCTTTATGATAGGGACATGGCCATTATCCCAAGCTCTGGTCGACCTAAAAGTGGATTTTATATAGAGCCAAGTTTTTTGACGACAGGCATATCTGATATGCCCAACATAGAGAGGTTGTTTAGAAAGTACAAGTTTGAGTGGATGGCTGCGAAACCAGGTAAATACAAGTAGGCTCTAGTTTGGGAGTTTTATGCAGCCTACAAGATATTACTGAAGGTATTATCTTAGTGAGGCCTTTCTTGGAAAGTTCATGACCCCCTCCAGACAGTGTTGATTCGGGGGGTCAATGAAATGTTTCAGCCCAAACTATTTCCGCTTCTTACATGGCTAGAATTTTGTACCTCCAGGAAATACTACAGAGATCGACTTTTGCATTGAGGAGATAAAAGAGGTGAAATCAAAGCAAATTACCAATGATGACAAAATGGTTTACCTTCACTAGATGGAAAACATTATTGCCACGGATAAAGAAAATGCTCCTTAGGCTACTGGTACATCATCACAAATCAACAAGGGGAGTTTAAATTTTGCAGCTAAGTCTTGGTGGACATTGGTTTGCCATAGATTGGATCCTATATTCGCTGACAACATTCTTATCCCTGACTGGGATGTTTTGTTGGCTGGCATTATAGAGGGGTATGAGATCGACTTTGCTAGGATTAGTGCTTGGGAGATCCGGGACAAAGTGGTGAATCGAGAGACTAGTATCCCATTCCCTTGCCTAGTCATGAGGATATGTTTGGAAGGTGGGGTGCCAATATTGCTAGAGGTTGACACTTTCATAGTGGTTCATCGTACGATAAATTTAGGTTTGATTCACAACCCAACAAACTCAGTTTCTAGGGCAAAGGTTATAACATGAGTTGGGTTGCTCTAGAGTGCCTTCAAGTCAGGTGCTTCAATGGAGATTGATTCTTTTGGTTTTACAAATATTGGGGATGTACAGTTTGACTTGCAGACTGAGCCCATGAGGCTCGATCCTCAAGCTATAGCTGATGCTACTACCTTATCTACATCTCGACCAGCTTTAGTGCCCATTTCACCTACCACTACTCCGGGCTCAGCCATACCTTTCCCACCTGCGGATGGGTATACTTTAGTACTGTAGGAGTTCATGAATCAAGTACAAAAAAGGTTGGCCACCATTGAGCAAAAGGTGGACAATATTGAAAATGGTGTCCAATCGTGGGTGAAATGAGAGATCTGGATAGAGGTACGTAAGATGCAGACTTTCTTTGACAACTTTAAGTAGAGGATTACAGATAAAGTTGAGAGTGTATAGTTTCCCGACTTGGATCAGATTAGAGCAGAGTTGGCCGCTCTATATGCAGCAGTGGAGGACTTGGAAGCCCGCCCGTAGCCAAATTTTTTGACTCTGACCATGCCCATTATTGAGAAACTTAAGGAGGTTGAGGTGCATGATATATGAGGCTCCATAAGAAAGGAAAAGACCACCAAAGTTGGTGGTGAGTGGGAGAGTAAATAAAGAAAGAGAAAGATAGATAAGGATGACTTAAGAAAGGCAATAGAGGCTAGCAAACAGACCTCCCAGGTCTATTTATTTGATATACATGAGAGAGGGCATGGAGCTGGGAGCTCCTAAGTTCGTGAGGCCCCATTGATAATGATTCTATTATCTAGAAAAGTAAGGGTGTGATAGTTGTCCCCACTAGTTTGATACCATTAAGTACATTAGGCACAACTAGTGCCAACGTTGATCTGAGTTCCACAACCACTGTCGAGGCTACTATTGTGATGACTGGGGTGCCTTCTAAGATGCCACCAGAGGATGCAACCAAATTCGGCTCCTAGAGCACCACAGGTATATCCTTCCCCCTTGTTTTTACCCTTTTTTGTTATGCATGTAGTGAGGACATTGCATGTTCTCAAAGTTGGGGGTTGGGTTGTACCACTACTTGGGTTTTTTTATTGCCGTGTTTCTTTTCCCCTAGGTGTACTATCATAGTAAAGACGACATATTTAGCGCATTTTCATTATATTGCTTTGTGTGTTTGTTTAATTAGGAGAAAACTAGGGGAACCTTAATGAAGTCTAGGGTTGATATTGTACTTTGAGGTGAAGTCTGAGTAACCCTGGTGATTTTGAAAATGTTCTAAGGATACCCCTCCAAAATTTTTGTTTCGACTGTGTGTTTTATTTATAGTATGACCATCGTGGATCTTGTTATTGCATTAGTATTATAGGCATAACAATTGCAGCTTAGCAATGCATGAAGTGGATAGGTAGTAAGTGATAGTGTAACCTTGTGCCATATGTGTGCAATCCAGAACTTGACCGGTTAGTCCTGCCTAGGTTATAAGATGGTTGATTAGGAAAGGTTCATAGGCTGTTGTTTCATTAGTCCACTTTTAGCCTAAACACCCAACCAAACGAAATGTATATCCCTTGATCCTATGTTTGAGCCTAAAATTTACCTATATCTTTCATTAACCGATTCACCTTCCCATTTTCATTACAATGAACCTATGTTAGCGCTGGTCCTGTAACACCCTGTACGTTCCCAACCCTACTTGATGACGTTAACTACTATGTACGTAGGTATCGAGAGCTATAAGTATGCATTTGGTAAGGCTATTGGTGAGATAATTGAATTTGGCTCTTGTTATGTGGTTAAACTTGCATGGAAGGTGTTTTGCAATTTTCATTGCGCATTTGTGGGGTTCAAAATGAGGCTAAGAAGACCTCTAAACAAGGTATAATAAGGTTAAGAAGTGAGTTAAAGAATAGGACTTGAAGTATCTAACCAAACCCGCGAAGAGAAGTCGAAAAATGGAATTTTCGGAAAAAATTAAAGAGGGGCGCGTTTGGACCATGCCACGCCGATCTGGTCTAAAATTTTTAGCCCAGAGGCAGCAGGTTGGCGCGCCCAGGAGCGTGCCACCTTGGGTTTTCCACTTTTTCGAAAGTTGGAAATTTCTAAGTCCCAAGGGTATCCGGGGACGTACCGAGCCAATTTTTGCTACGTTTCTTCTACAACCAAGAGTATATACATGAAATGAATGAAATATTACATTGGTATGATAAAATTACTCGAGAACAAATTTGGGGTCAAAATGACAGTTTTGCCCCTAAGGTCAAAATAAGCCAAACGTGGCTAGAATCACTTGTTTTTGGGATCGAGGCTACGGATATGAATATTATGAGTGGGAATATTATTGTAATACGTATAAATACGAGAAATTATTGATTTTATTGGGTTAAGTGATTTGGGCTCAATAAAAGCCCAAAATGGGATAAAAGGCATGGGTCACATGACCCAATCTTCTATTGATTTGGTCAAGTGAGGCATTAAATATCAAGAAAGGCTAAGGATGACCCAAGGACTATAAATAGACCCACAAATCAGATTTTATTCATTTAACCTCTCATGCTTTCTAGACATTTTCTCAAACATTCTACAATATTCTCTCAAGAACCCTAAAGACTCAAAGACAATTTTGGAGCAAAATCATCCCTTTGCAAGTTTGGGTAAGTGAATATTATTATGGATTCATATAATATATGCATGAAAGAGTATGTAAATCATGTTGGTTGTGCTTGGAAATGTTGGATATGTTATTTTGTGCTTTTGTGTAAGATGTGTGATCCATGGGATTTGAACTTGAATTAGGACTTGTGCTTTTGATAAAAAATCATGGTATGGATAAAATATGAACATCTATGGAGTTATTTTTGTTGTTAAACTTGTTCTTGTCTATAAGTGTAAATTGTGGGAATTTGGCCGATATGTGCTATGAAGTGTATTAAGGTGAATTGATGGATTGTTTGTGATGTGGTATGGATAAGGAGGTGTAAAAGAGAATTGTTATGGTGAAATGCAATGATTATTATGTATTGGTCAATGTTGAGAATATTGGAGGATTTTTGGAATAATGATGCTATCAATGGTTTTGTCAAGGGGAAATGACATATTTTAAAGCAAATATGTACCCCATTGATGTTATATGCATTTGTGAAGTAGTTGTGGTTAATGTGAATTCCTTTATGTATTTGTGTTGTAGAGTGACACATAAAGAAGGAGCGGGACTATTGTATGCACATCTAGGATTGTATATCCGTATTGAGAGTACAAGGTATGTAAGGTTACTCTGTCCGTATCTTTTTGCGGCCAAACGTACCCACATTGCGATTTCACTAGTCTTACCTCGAAATGTGCTAAGGTATCCTATATCCGTTTATCAATAGTCATTGTCATATATTTCCTACTCATGGATCATTTGTGAGTCTCATGTCTCATAATCATGGTTAATGTTCCAAAAGCTCAAATAAGGATATGTTCCAATGTTCCACTAGTGATATTACTTATGCCTCTTGTTCATAGATTATTGTCCCATAGTTCCCATGGTGTTATGATTCTAATAATGTTATGTTGCCAAGTTATTCACATGTCTCTCACTCATTGGTTAATGGTTCAAAGTTTCCAATAATGTTATGTTCCAAAGTTCAAGTGATGTTATGACTATTAAATAGCAATCTAAAAGTAAAGATCAAAGTAATGCAAATATGGTCAATGATCAAGTATGGGTGGCAAGTCTAGGGGCATAAGCCTAGCTCGACTCGATCCCGATGTATTGATTTATGGGTGGCAAGTCTAGGGGCATAAGCCTAGCTCGACTCGATCCCGATGTATTGATTTATGGGTGGCAAGTCTAGGGGCATAAGCCTAGCTCGACTCGATCCCGATGCAGTGCTTTATGGGTGGCAGGTCTTAGGGGCATAAGCCTAGCTCGACCCGATCCCAACATGACGATAAGTCATGGAAAGACCCACTGATCAGTAGGGGCCCGGGTACATTGTGACACATGTATTGACAAGCAAGCATTGAATGTAAAGAAAATAATGAAAGTAATGAAAGCAATTCACAGGGTTCCCAAAATGCAACATGGTGACTTATTCACATTGTCTAGTCATTTGTATTGAGTTCATTGGTATATTCATGTGTTTCAAAGTTTCATTTGAGCCTTACATACTCAGTACTTATTTCGTACTGACCCCTCTCGGGGAATTTACCTTACTTGCTGCAGGCGCAGGTCCCAGTAGGCCTCCTCAGTAGATTGCCAGTGTTGGCGGTTCCTTGGTGAGCTCCAGTTAATTCGGGGTTTCTCCAAGTCAGAGTAGCTATATGTTTTGATGATGTACATGTTGTATAAAGCGGGGACTTGTCCCGACTTTTGGTTTGTATTGGTCAATGCTCTTGTTAGAGGCTTTTGTAGACGGAGGTGGGTGTATCAGTGTAAAAGACATATGTTATTTTGACTGGATGGCCTCAACGGCCAAGTTTCATATACATGTATAACTATGTCCCATGTTTTCCTTTATTCGTCTTTCATGTTCTTACACAATGGTGGTTATGATTATGATATGCATTTGATTGAACATAGGCAAAGGTTGGTTCTCTCGGGCCTTATCGGCTACGGGTGCCAATCATAGCTCGATGGGATTCGGGGCGTGACAGGTCCCTCTTTGGACACTGTGTACCTCAACTCAAGCTAATCGCCTAAGTTGAGGGTGGCTATCATAGGGGTGTATAGCACCAAGTGGGTATTAAAAAAAGGTTGGTAAAAGAAAAAAAAAGGATTCGGGTGCGGTAGGAAAAAGAGAAAGAAAAAATAAAATTGTGCTTGAATAAAGTATAAAAAATAGGAGAAAGAGAAATATATAGAACTTGTGAAAAGGAAATAAACTGCATCCAAAATCCTAACCAAAAACAAAGGAGAACAAGTGAGAAGAAAATAAAAGAGGTTGAAACGTAGAGCCAAAAGTAGTGTAGTGTCAAGTAGAGTTTAGTCACTATATCCATATATACCATTACCCATCTTGAAGCCTACATTACAAGATGAGAAAAGTTTATAGTGATCCTAATCCAATCGTCTGAAAAAACAAAGGCATAGAAAGTAAGGGCAAGCATATGGTATTTCACACACATTTTTTGAGCTTCTTTGAGAGAGCGATTGTTTTGAAATTAGTCCCTGATTTTAATTATATCTTTTAGACTATAAGTGCACGGGACCTCTTTGTTATGAGGGTATATGGGTTGCATTGTCGCTTGCTATCTGTTTTGTTAAATGTCATTTGCACATAATGCTTGGTTATTTGTTATAGCCTGCTGTCATCTCTTGATCCCTTTGTGTTATGATATTAATCAATGTGTGTACGCATAGTGGTTTTTAAATATGAGTAAAAGAGGGGGTTGAAAATGTTATAAAATAACTGTTGTAGGTCCCTTAGGTTTCTCTTAACTAAGCATAATAGTTTTGTGTTATTTTATTTTTTTGAGGACATGCAAACATTCTAAGTTGAGGGTGTTGATATGACGTGGTGTCATGACACTTTCGATGCATAAAACGAGGAAAATATGCTAAGTCAGGGGATCATTTATATGTATATGATGTTTTTGTGGTAGTTTTACATAAAAACATGGTTCAGAAGTGAGCGAAGGAAACAAGATGATAAATTGGCACAAGTGTAGAAATTGATATCGGGCTATGAGTTGTTGGGTCACACTATTACTCGTATCCACAGTCGTTGTGACACTAGTAATCTTTGGGCTTTAGGAAGTTAAAGTACAAGCTGACTATGACAGAAGGCAATGACTTATAGGGTCAGGCGATAAGGCATTGCATAAAGTTGTCCTGAGTAACCAAGGAAAAGTCCTGAAAGATGCCAAAGTACCAGTACCAATGAGAGCACCCTACAACTTGTAAGGTATCTCAATGAGTTGTTACCAGTAGTCGTCCTGAGTAGAAGAGTGTGAAGATGTAGGAATTAGAAATATATATTTAGTGCCAACGGGTCACCCTATGAGTCGTAGGGTGTCGTAACGAGTCATTACCAGTAGTCATCCTGAGTAGAAGAGTGTGAAGATCTAAGAATTGGAAAAATATACTCAGTGGCAATGGGTCACTCTATGAGTCATAGGGTTACTATACGAGCCATCACCAGTGTTGACCAAGGACAAGCCAATGAGTGCCTGAAGACACGCAACGAGTCATCAGCAGATCCTACAACTCATTGCCAGAGTCATAGCCACTACCTACCTTATAATCCGAATTTGTTTATTATAGGTTTATTTATGTCTATAAATACTCCTATTAGGTTTATTGTTTCAATTTACACTCTTTTGATACTTTTGAGGCATATAATTGTTCTTTGAGTACGAATATTAATTTTTAGGTTTTTAATTCAAGTTGAGATGTGTGGTTTTTCATCTTATTCTTGTAAGTTCGTAATTATGTTTTCTTCTTAGAATTATTATTGTGTGCTTGCAATCATGAGTAGCTAAATTTCACAACTAGGGTTGTGGGAACCATGACAAAGTAACAAAGTAATGTTTGTAGCATGAAGTGATTCTCATAGGGTGTTTGGGTGTGTATTGTTGTTCTCTTTGATTTAATTACTTTTTAATGGCTGCAGATATTAGAACTCACCTTAACCTTAATCGCGATGAAATAAGGGTTAACAGATGGAAAAAGGGAATAAACAAAAGAGACTTGGAGCTATCAACCTTCAATTATTAGCTTAAGCCGATAATTCGGGAAAGATAATCTAGGATCCAAGATAGGGGTTAGTAGTACAAAACTCTGGAGAAGAGAAAACTTACTTGAGGATAGTTACTTAAACAAGTGCGGAAAGCCGTTTACGTAAACATAAACTATCAATTCTACATGCCAAGTACCAATCGAGATCACTAAGTATGAAGAGCCTACAGAGTTATGAAGTTATGGAGAACACAATCCTAGTGACTCTCTCATATTGATTACAAATATAATGAAATCAACAACTTGTTACTATTTGACGTTCTTAAAATCCCCTATTATGTGAAATTTTTAATTATTTTAGACAGACATATTGATAGATATTCTAGCCTATTCCTCATAGGATCAACCCCAACCTAGTTGGGTTCTATATTTGATCAACGACCCCTTTATACTTTTATCAGGGGTGTAATTAGGGCAACATCAGTAGGTTCCATGACTTGAAGTAGAGAGGCACTCCAAGTGAATCACCCACCTCCTTGAGAAATTTCTTATCATATTTTTATTTCTCTGCTAGTAGCTGTCTGGCCCCTTTCCACATTTACTTTTGATAATTATTTTTTCCCCATCCTTTTTATCTTGTAGTTCTTTCCCTTACTGTAGTTGAGAAAGCTCTGATGAAGTGTTTACCAACTTTTCTATTTGAGGGTTGTTCTTATTACCATCTATCTCTTCTTTTTGTTTCTTCATTATAGCGCCTGAAGACTTTTCACCCTTCTCTATTTGGTTGCCAAAAGTGTTTGCCACCCACTGCTTCAAAGTGACCCCTTGTTTGTTATTGTTATCATCTACTTCCTCCTTGTCTATCCCTCCTGAATCCTGTTCCAGTTTTAGGGCTCCAAACTTGTGACCTGTGTCTACTCGTTATTATTTTTTTAATGCCTTGGATTCCAAACTTGTTCCTACATGGGTCTATTATACTATCTCCCTCTTTTATTTCCTCTGTGAATCCATCTTGTGTGTTTTATTTCTATATGTCCTTCACTTCCTACTTTGATGCTTTCTCTTGTGTTGACTTCTCTCCTTCCTTATTCTTTCTTTAATAATCTACTTCCTTTTTTTTTCTCTCCTTCTTTTTCTCATCTTATGGGTATAACTCTAGCTGAATTACAAAAAATTCCTTATCATTGTGGCCCTATAGTTTGCATGTCTTGCAATATTTAGGGATATAATCATATTTGATTGTGATCTTTTTCTCTATAATAGCTAGTGACTTCTTTCTCATCCCTATATTGATCCATTTAGGAAATTCACCCAATAGGTCTACTTCTACCTTGACCCTATCACAACTAGGCCTTATTTTACTGTACGTTGTTATATCCACATGTAATGGTATCCCTACTACTCCTGCTAATGAATAGATTGCTTATTTTCCAAAAATATTTGGGGGAATGGATGGGAAATAGATCCGTGCAATAGCAGCCATAGTCTTCTCTTCCACAATAGATCCCTTTTTTGTGAAATCATGTTTAGTGACTCTTTTAGGGCGTGATACTTGGGTTGGTTTAATCATTCTTCATATAGTTGACTTTGATGTCATATTGGGTATGGATTGACTGTCTTCTTATTATACGGTTGATTTGCCAAAATCGTGACCTTAGTCATTCCAGTATGCCATGGTTAGTATGGAAAAATATGTCATGCCTCGAGTTCCAACGGGGCGGACATGGCACCCGAAGCCGTTGAGGCCCGAGAGAACCAACCTATACATTCACATGGAACACAACATGTATGCATATGGACACGACATCATAAAACAGAAGCGCGAAAAGACATTTGTATATATAAGAAACTCGGCTGGTAGGGCCGCAAGGTCAAAATGAGAAAACATCTCTTCATTTACTGTACAATGTCTACAAAGCCTCTAGCAGAAACCAGACCAAATCTATAATCAGGACAAGTCCCCGCTTTACACAAACATATACATAACATCGAAATCAACATGTACATACGACCCAAAAATCTCCGAATTAGACTGGAGCTCACCAACTGTACGCAGAGAGTCCGAATCCTACTATGGGGGTCTACTAGCACCTGCGCCTGCAGCAAGGTAAATCCCACAAGGGGTCAGTACGAAAGAATGTACTGAGTATGTAAGGCGATAAGCAACTGTATGACAAATAAGAACTCAAATAGAATCAAATATCAACAAATAAACAATATGGAGAACCACCATTCTGTATGTGGGAAAAACATGTACATTACATTCATTACCTTGCTTTTACGTTCATTATCATCAACAACTCATATCGTACCCGGGCCCCGACTGATCAGTGGGTCATAACATTGGGATCGTCTCTAGCTAGGCTTATGCCCTTTTGAGCTACCACCCATAATCAATAAAGCAGGTTCGTCCCTAGCTAGGTTTTCACCCCTTTGGGATACCCCCTGTGTCCAATAATCAATCGGGATCGTCTTTAGCTAGGCTTTCGCCCCTTTGAGCTACCACCCGTACTCAAGAAACACTTATATGCATTACTTCAATTCTTTCATTATGAGAATGATACATTTGGTGGTTGTGACATTACGGATACTTATGAATCATAGGCAATGAATAAACGGCATAGGATCAACAATAAAGAGATATGCTATAACCTTGCGGAACGGGAACAAGTTCGGTCAAATCGGTGAACAATAGGTGTGGTCAAAGAAATAGAAACCTTACATACCTTAGCCTTCTAATTAAGTCCTATATGCCAATCCAATCCTTCCTTCAAGATCTCAAGATTTCCTTTCAAGTTTAATTCATAAAAATGACACATCTTTTAGTAAAGAAAACCAAAAATGCACTATGCAACACCTTGCCAACATAACAAATATACTATATACACCATCTTAAGCCTATAATAGGGTAATCCATGAGAGGAGACACTTACCAAAGAGATGCTCTTGGTTGTTGCCTTAGGGTTTTTGCTAAGAAGCTTTTGAGAGAAATATCTAACAAGAGATGAGAGTTTCTATGCATAAAATCTGATTTTTGTGCCTTTAATAGGCCCTCAAGTCCAAATAATCCTTGGCCACAAGTTTGACCCATGTGAAATGGGTCATCTTTTCCTTATTGAGGCCCATGTCATGTTATATGATATTTGGGCCTCAAATATAGAGAATAGACCCATTTCAACACCTTAATGGGTCCCACACCCAAATATCTCATCTAGTCTAAAGTAGGTCAACAAAGCCGACAAAATGTCACGGTATAGTGACTCATGTCGTGGGTCGAGTTACGGCACGTAGGTGACCTGTCGTGAAACTCAGATGACTCGACCAAGTTTTTGAAGCTCATCCATGGCACCACTCACGTCCCATGACTGTGAATCATGCCCCGTGGCTCGTGCCGTGGAAATCAGACTATTTTTTCAACGTTCTGAAGTCCACTCACGACACCCACTCATGCCACGTGACTGTCATTCACGCCACGTGACTGGTGTCGTGATTCACAATTTATTTTTTTTAGAAAGTGATCGTAGCACCTGAGGTGTTACAAAATACTCATAGTTTGTATCCAAAAAGGGTTATATCTTTTATTCGTGCTCGTCGCGTTGTAGAAAAAAAGTGTATTTCTTATTTGGCCTACGTGTGTGATACCAATATTGATTTACCACCTCCTTGGATTCTGTGTGAGTTGTTAGACAGTTCATAGATGTGTTTCCTACAGATTTGTCTGGTGTCTTTTCGGATAGGGCTATTGATTTTTCTATTGATGTGGATCAGGGTACCAAGCCCATTTTTATTCCTCTATATAGGATGGCTCCAATATATTTGAAGTAATTGAAAGAGCAATTGTAATATTTATTGAGTAAAGGTTTCATTAGGCTGAGTGTTTTACCTTGAGGTGCTCCTGTCTTGTTTTTAAAGAAGAAAGATGGGACCATGTATATGTGTATTGATTATCGATAGTTGAACAAAGTGACTATCAAGATCAAGTATCCTCTCTCACGCATCGATGACTTGTTTGATCTGCTTCAGGGCATGATAGAGTTTTCTAAGATCTATTTACGATCTGGTAACCATCATCTGAAGATTAGAGCTTCAAATATTTTGAAGACTGCTTTTAGGATGCGATATGGACACTATGAGTTCTTGGTCATGTCTTTTGGCTGACCAATGCCCCAACGATATTTATGGAGTTAATGAATAGAGTATTTCAGCCTTATCTTAATTCTTTTGTGATTATGTTATTCGATGACATCTTGGTTTATTCCAAGAATGAGGCTGATCATGTGATACATTTGAGGGCCGTACTTCAAAGGTTGATTCAAAAAAATGTTATTTTCAGTGATCAGATGATTGTGAGAGAAGCTTTCAAAAGCTTAAGAAGTTGTTGACTTTGGCTCCTATCTTGAATTAGCCCAAGGAGGGCATGAGTTTCACTATGTTTTGCAATGCTTTTGGAGTTGACTTGGGTGGTGTGTTGATGTAGAAGGGTAAATTGATAGCTTATGCTTCTTGACAGTTGAAGGTACATGAGAAGAACTGCCCTACTCATGATTTGGAGTTAGCAGCGGTTGTGTTCGTATTAAAGTTGTGGTGTCACTACTTGTATGGGGTTTATTGTGAGATTCTCACCGATTATTATAAACTCCAGTACTTTTTTGACTGGTGGGATCTTAATATGAGGTAGTGTAGATAGTTGGAGTTGCTAAAGGATTATGACCTCACTATTCCTTATCATTCAATCAAGGTAGCGAATGCCTTGAGTTAGAAGGCGGCGAGTATGGAGAGTTTAGCTTATCCTTTAGTGAAGGAGTGACCTTTTGCCTTAGACATTCTGTCTTTGGCCAACTAGCTGATTCAGCTTGATATTTCAGTACCTAGGCTTATTTTGGTGTATGTTGAGGTTAGATCCTCATTGATGGAGCAGATTCAAGCTCATCATTTTAATGATGAGAAGTTGAAAGTGATTAGTGATAAAGTGTTTAGTGGCGAGTTGAATGCGGCATCTCTTGATCCGATGATGTCTTAGGGATTAGTAGTCGTATTTGTGTGCCAAGAGTTGGTGGATGGATTACACTAATCTTGGAGGAGGCTCATCATTTGAGGTACTCTATTTATCCTAGAGCAGCTAAAATGTATCATGATTTGAAGAAATACTATTTATGGTGTGGGATGAGGAAAGACATTATAAAGTTTATGGCCAAGTGTTTGAATTGCCAACAAGTGAAGTATGAGCATCAACAACTGGGTGGTACGATTCAATAGATGCCTATCCCAGAGTGGAAATGAGAGCAGATTACTATGGAATTTGTGGTTAGTCTACCTCAACTTTAGAGAAGTTTGATTCCATTTGGGTAGTTGTTGAAAGAGTGACTAAATCAGAATACTTTGTACTTGTGAAGGTGAATTACAATGCGGAGTAGTTGGCCAAGATCTACATTCGAGAGATTGTTCGGTTACATGGTATGCCTATATTAATTATTTCTGATAGAGGTACGAAGTTTAACTCAAATTTTTGGAGTTCTATGTAGAGTGAGTTGGTTACTCAGCTTGAGATGAGCACGACATTTCTCCCTCAGACGTATGGCCAGTCAGAATAGACCATTTAAGTGTTAGAGGATATGCTTCAAGCATGTGTTATTGACTTTGGTGGTCATTGGGACCAATTCTTTCCTTTAGCAGAGTTCACTACAACAACAGTTACAATTCAAACATTTAGATGGCGCCTTTTGAGGCTTTATATGGGAAGAGGTGTGGATCCCCAATGAGATGGTTTGATTTTTTTGAGGTTAGGCCTTGGGGCACTAACTTATTGAGAGACTTGATCGATCGAGTAAGATTGATTCAGTAGAGGATTATGGCTACCCAGAGTAGGCATAAGAGTTACGTTGATCAATGGGTTTGTTATGTGGTATTCATGTTTAGTGAGCGGTTTTTTTTGAAGGTATCAACTGTGAAGGGTGTGATGAGATTTGAAAAGAAAAGGAAACTTAGTCCCAAATTTATTGGACTTTTTGAGATTCTTGAGAAGGTTGGAGATATGGCCTATAGGTTGAATCTACCTCTGATCCTGTTACTTGTTCATATAGTATTCCTTGTTTTGATGTTGAAGCGATATCGTCCCAATGATTCTCATGTGATCCGGTGCGATTCAGTTGCATTAGATCTTGATCGTCCTTTGAAGAAGAGCCTGTTGCTATTTTGGATAGGTAGACTAGAAGTTGAGATCCAAGAATATTGATTCTGTGAATGCTCAGTGGAGACATTGCTCGATTAAGGATGCTACGTGGGAGGTTAAGTCTGATATACGAAGTAGATGCCCCCAGGTTTTTACCAATTCAGGTACTTTCTTTGCTTTTTATTCGAGGACGAACACATGTTTTTGTGGTAGATAATATAACAATCCACCTAGTTATTTTTAGCTTTTTTAATATTTTGACCATTTTCCCTTTTCCATAGTTGCTTTATATCATTTATGAGTTTTAGGAATGGTTAGTACGATTCCCGAAGCATTTGGGAATGATTTATATGAGTCTGAGGTTTTGAGTAGCCTTTAAGGTGATATATTTGACTTTGGTGAAAATTGTCGGATGGTGATTCTGTCAGTTCCACTATATCCAAAATATTATTTTTGGGATAGTAGCGTGGTTGGTTCGGGTTCCAAGACTATATTTTGAGTTTTGAACATTTAGACAAGAAACTAGTTACTTTGTCCTATAGGGGTTCCCAGGGTGTAACTTGTTGATAACAGCCTCTGTTGGTAAATTCGATGGCTCCATTGGATCCAAACGTCAAAATTAGCCTTTTAGCATTATTGGTTTATTTTTATGGGGTCTCGAATGAATCCCAGTCCGTTCAGAGCAATTTATGACTTGGAAAATCTACTGGTGCAACACTTGGTTACCCATTATGATCGCGTGGCCATGTGTCGCAATCGCTTGTGGTGACCAAGTTGTTCATCATAATTGCATGGTAGGACACCGTAATCATGAGGTTTGTGTCGGATAGGCATCACAATCGCATAGCTCCTTCCCGCAATTGTGAAAACCATTTAGGTCATGGCCAATGTTGCCCCTCACGACCACGTGTTTGATGATTCAAAAGTTGAGGTCATGATGACACCTACCCTATCCTGATCCTGGGTCGGTAAGCCTAACACCCAAATAGTTAAAGAATGTGGAAAAAAATAATATAAACTAACACAAGACTTCATGAGGAACTCAAGCCATAATATAAGTAATCCAAATCTGAACAAAATACAACTCCCAACCCCAAAATCTGATGTTATAAGTAAAGAGCACTACAACTGATCTGGAGTACCAAAATAAACAAGTATGTCTCTGAGAAGTAAAATTAAGACAATAAGGATAAAGGAAGTCTGAAATCAAGCCCCGAATGAGGAGCTCACCCATCCTTCAAATCAACCTCGATCACAACACAATGTCACGCCCCGTGGGTCGTACTCGAACTAGGATCTGCATCAAAAGAGTACTGAAAGTAGGAGTGGGTACGGTCCACTTGTACTCAGTAGGTATCATAGGCCGATTAAGCAAAGGAGAAAACAAAACAAGTAAGCAAATACTATGAACACGCTTCCACCTATATAAAGAAAAGTTCTCAACGGTGGCTCAAACTGTGTCTCCTAACAATTCTACAAGTATTATATCTACATAAGGATAACTACACATGAATATATAAGAAAAGGCTAAATACATGATAGCAAACACATAAATAGAATTGAAAATGATGCAATGTAGTGAGGTGATGGTGAAATAAGTCATCGCATGGCAGCCCTCGCATGACCCTCATATATACCTTCTGAGCATAAGCTTCTAGGACAAGACCCATGGGTGGTTTGCAACCTATATACTTTCACAATCTCAATCTCATATCTCAATTAACCTTTTCGGTATAATCTTCAGCAATGTGGTATCAATTTAGTATATATGGATGAATGAAATGAGGATGCATTCTCATAACCAAATCAATATCATATAATGAATCAATTCAATGATGGTACCAAATGAGCTCAAATCTCCTCAAATCTCAATAAATCATGATATAAGCCATTGCATGGCACCATAGTAATGAATAGTCATATAAGACATTAATAATATCAATTCCAGCCCGCCTCGGGCATCACAATAACCAATGATGGCAAATAATACTCAAACAAGACCAATATCAACCCCCACTTGGGTATTATCACGATAATCATATCTCAAGTCCAATAAAATGCTAACATAAGCCTCCCACTCGGGCATCACAATAATAATAATCTCTCAAGTTAATAATAATAATTAGATAAGCCCCCATATGGGAAACACAATAAACTAACCATTTCACAATATAATTCTCACAATAAAATCCCTAACCCATAGAATACTTTACATGAATTGTTAACTACCTAGCCCAGTCTGAAGAGAGTTAAGTCATAACCTACCTCGAAAAGTCAAATCTCAAGCCCGGACCCTTTAACATGGAGACTTTACTTTATGTGCAGCTTTAGAATGAACCTTATATATCAAAAACATAATCTACATGTCAAGAGGAGCCTAATGATAGCCACTTTAGCTACTTTCATTTTGGGTCCAAAAATAGTTCAAAAATTGTCCCCAAAGGAAAAAGGGTAAAACTAAAATTTTTATTTAAGAATCAAGTTTTCTAAATATGAAAAGCCATCAAAAACAAGTTGAAATCGAGGTTGAAATCAGTGAAAAACTATTTTCTCACTTTACCAGATAAAACCCTAAAATTCTAAGTTTAAAAGCCAAGTTTTGAAGATATTTTGAAGATAGAATCAATGAATATTGATTAAAATCAAGTTTAAAATATTACCCAAATAGTTTTGATGAAAATCCCTATTTAAAATCATCTTTCCTGAGGTATTAGAGTTCAAAAATAGTAAATATTGAGAAAATGGAAAATTTATACAGTTCAGGCGAACAGTACATCAGGATCATGACCCTCGACCTCGCGATTGAGAGGGTTAATGTTGACCAGGACTAAATTGTTCATCACAATTACGACAGGTGGGCCTCACGACCATGATGAAGAACCCAACCTGGTACACTTGAAAATTTTCTTCGTGATCATGATCAACCAACCACATGATCGCAATGAGAAACTTGGTCAAGCCCTGCGGTTGCAACACCATGCCTCGAAATGGCAATGAAGAATCAGGGGCTGCACCAGTTGATAACAAACCAGATAAGGCAAGGTACAAAAATCCTCCGAGTGAACCTACGGAATTCATTCGGGACCTCATAGAATTAAAATAATAATGCTACTAGGCTAATTTCGACATTTCAGACTCAATGAAACCATATGATTTATCAAAAGAGTTTATTTTCAATAAGTTAAACCTCCGGACCCTTTAGGCTAATTTTAATTAGTTTGTCGTCCAATAGGCCAAAACTAATTATAAAGGCTCGGAACCTGAACCAACTATGCTACTAACCCAAAGTTGGTATTTTGGATCTAATGGAACAGGCAAAATCACATTCGACGCTAGGATCACAAAATATTGACCAAGGTCAAACTAATCACTTATAAGGTAGCTTAAAACCTCAAACTCACTCAAATAACTCCTGAATGCTTTGGGAACCATGCAAACTATCCTCACAACTCATAAATAATATATAACAACTATGGGAAAGGGCAAAATAGTCAAAACACAGAAAAAATTGAAAATCACAACAATGGTTGTTATAACATGGCGGGTGCCGCAATCATGAGACACTATTTATAGAACAGTATAAAAACCCCATTTTTACGATTACAACTCCATTTTCACCATTTTTGGACTTTGGGATAGGCGATTCCAAAGAGATTTTTTCATCAAAATTGTTTGGGTAAGCTTTTTAATCTAATTTCTATCATTACCCTATTATTTTATTGATAAAACATCTTTAACACTTGGATTTTAAACTTGAGATTTTTTATTTTACCCAGTAAAGTAAAAAATGGGTTTTTTCAAGTATTTTAATCTCAATTTCTACTCGATTTTTAATGGGTTTTCATATTTATAACCCTTGAAGTATGAGTAATATGATTCTTTATTAAAATTCCAATTTCACCCTTTTATTTTTATAGCTAGTTTTTAAAGTGATTTTAGACCCGAAACCAAAGTATGGGTATCGATCTAATTACATATAGAATTTGTTTTTGATAGATTGAAAGCATTCTGAAGCTACTCAGAGGAGGAAGGATTCTTGTTAAGGGGTTTACGCTCGTATTTTTGACTTTTGAGGTAGGTTTTGGCTGAATGTACTAGTAAAGCATAGACATATAGAACACCGGGTGAATGGCTGAAAAGGTAGGAGGCAATGCTAACACATATGCTACCTCACTAACTGCATGTAGGATCTCAAATAGTCCAATATACCTGGGGCTGAGCTTGCCCCTCCTTTCAAACCTCATCACACCCTTTATGGGCGATACTCACAGAAAGACCCTATCACTAACTCTGAACCTCAGTGGACGACGCCGACAGTAAACATAACTCCTCTACCTAATTTGAGTTATTTGTAGACTAGCCTGAATCACCCAAACTCGGTCTAATGACTCACGCAATAAATCTATGCCATGAGGCCTAACCCCTAAAGTCTCAAACCGACCAACAGAAGATCGGCATCGTCTACCATATAACTCCTCAAATGGGGCCATTTGAATGCTAGAATAAAAGTTGTTATTATATACAAACTCTTCCAAAGGTAAGAACTTGTCCTACTAACCTCGAAATCCAATACACAAGCACAGAGCATGTCCTCCAAGACCTGAATAGTCCACTTCGACAGCCCATCAGTCTGGGGGTAAAGGTGGTGCTAAGGTCCACCTGAGTAACCAAGTCCTCCTGAAATGTCCTCCAGAAGCTAGAAGTGAACTGAGAACCTCAGTTGAAATGATAGACACAGGTACCCTATGTAAGCGAACCACCTCCAGAATATAAACACGGGCTAACCTCTCGGCACTATAGGAGACTCGAATAAGGATGAAATGAGTAGACTTGGTTAGTTGATCCACGATTACCCAAATGCTATCAAAACCACAGGAAGTGTGAGGCAAAACACCTACAAAATCCATTGTAACTCACTCCTACTTCCACTCAGGAATGGGTAGATGCTGAACAAATCCATTAGGCCTTTGGTGCTTGGCCTTTACCTATTGATAACAAAGCCATCGCGCCAATAACTCCACTATATCTCTCCACATACTACTTCACCAGTAGTGTTTCCTCAAATATCTATACATCTTAGCTATCCCGGGGTGAATAGAATACCTTGAGCTATGCGCCTCATGAAGAATCAACTGAATCAAGTCTCCATCCCTCGAAACATAAATGCGAACGTCAAATCTCAGAACACCCTCAGAATCTAAGGTAGCCCTCCTAGACTCACCTCTCAACACCTACCATCGAATGCTACGAAGGCGGCTATCCTCAAAGTGATGACCCCAAATTTGTTCCAATAAGGTAGATCTGGCCTCAACGCTAGCCAAGGACTGGATATCCAAAGTCGATGACCACTGTGAAATTAAAATGAAGGGCAAGACACCCATACTCACTGCTGTCACGACCCGAATCCCATCGGGACGTGATTGGCACCCGAAGCCGATAAGGCCCGAGAGAACCAATCTTTGCTCATGCTCATGTACTCTCATATGTATGTTCGCGTATGAATATCATCTTATTTCCTGTAATTAAATATCAATAGCGGAAGGCATGACAACCTATGTAATATATATGCAACTTAGCCGTTAGGGCCATTTCGTCAAAATGATCGTACATCTTTTACCTTTATGACACCCCACATATGTCTACAAAGCCTCTAATAGATACATGACCATGTCTATACAATATTTACAAAATGACAAAACCTAATGAACATATGCAACTTGGGAAGCCCCGAAGCAACTGGAGCTCACCAACAATCCGTGGATACCTCGTCACCTACTGCGGAGATCTACCAACACCTGAGCCTGCAGCATGTAAGGTAAGTCCCCCAAAAGGGGTCAGTACGAATAAAGTACTGAGTATGTAAGGCCAGATGAAACTATGGTAATATATAAGTACTTCCAAGAAAGTAAGCATAAGAGAATAATCAATGTGAATAGATCTCCAACCTGGATGTGTGGGACCATGTTCATTACTTCTATTAATCTCAAAACTTGATCAATCAGTCGCGTCACTATCACTTTCTTTTAACCATTTTTATGTTTATTTACATCTATACACATGAGGAAAATATTCTCATCTCTTTCCATCTATTTGCATTACTCTTCACTCAATTAGTTAGTACCGGACCTCCACCTTTGGTGGGCTAGAGGATATAAATATAATACCGGGCATCCACATTTAGTGGGCTATCATATATGTAAATATAATACCGGACATCCACATTTAGTGGGCTATCATATATGTAAATATAATACCGGACATCCACATTTAGTGGGCTATCATATATATAAATATAATACCGGACATCCAGCTGATCAGTGGGCTATATAATATATTGGACATCCAGCTGATCAGTGGGCTATAATAGATAATATAAGTACCGGACATCCAGCTGATCAGTGGGCTATATAATATACCGGACATCCAGCTGATCAGTGGGCTATAATATATATAATATAAGTATCGGACATCCAGCTGAGCAGTGGGCTATATAATATACCGGACATCCAGCTGATCAGTGGGCTATAATATATAATCTCAGTATCATAGACTATTGGGATTATTCCACCTTGGACTTATACCTCTTTGTGATCCAATGAAACATAAAATGAAGTAACCGTTTGCATGACTTCGTTCCTTAACCTTATGAGAGTGATACCTTAAAAATCATGACACTAAAGCTCACACATAGGTATACACATCTTCACTTACGAGGAATCACCTCCCTTCTTACTCGTATAAGATTGGTACTTCTACATGTGAACGATTGGTACAAGGATCGTCATACTATTCTTAGACTCCGGAACATGACTTACATTACTTTACGTCTTTACCCATATAAGATTGACATCTCTAATGCAAACGATATATCTTTGGAACCATTGGACCAGTATTCAATGAACAAGATACATGAGTATAACCACTAGTGAAACCTTGGAACATAACCTCATTGGACTTTTGGAACATTACTAATGAATGTGAGACATATGTATAACTCTATTGGAACTTTGGATCATGACATGATTGGAATAATGCCATTCAAACTAAACAAGCCCCCTTTACCTCATTACCCTTGTTGAGGTAGTTCTCGTAGACTTTACAACATATGACAACTTAAGAACTTCCGTCCATAACTAAGAACTAAGTGGTTCATGATTCGTCTAGGAGTGAAACACATATGAATAACAATGTATATCAACCTTAGTTGGAATACTATAGAACCCCTTTGAAATAGAACACTTTTGAAACCTTAAGACACTGAGTACTAAACAATACACATGAGCATAACCACTATTGGCTTTCGGAACATTATCAATGCATATGAGACATGTGAATAATATAGACTTCCCTTGAAGTGTAACACTTGTGAAACTTTAGGATAGTGAACAATGAATAAGGCACATGTGAGTAGCCACTGCTTACCCACTAGAAATACGATGCCTTAGAAACTTATAGAACTTTTCACATACTAGTCAATGATCATAATTCAACGAATAGACATGAGTCATATAATTCACCAATTGTCAATGAGTAAGGACCATATGAGTAACACTAACCATCTACCGAATACGGAATACCTTATAGCATTTCGGAATTGAAAGAGTACTATGACAATGTGAACACCACATGCTGCAGAAGGATAGAGAAGAGTAACCTTACATACCTTCACTGTCAAGTACGAGTACACAATTCTACATATGAACACAACAGTCCAGCTCCTTCCTTATGTTTCACTCTACAATCCAAGTTCACAACAGAAGTCATGTTAACAACCAACTCCTTTACCAACGTATAAGTGTCACAATGAGTTACATGACTGTTACATAGCATCATGTAATCCTTCTCAGTACAATCCATGGTATTATCATACCAACAACATCATAACACTCCACACATTAACCAATATATCACCCATCAATAGCATTTCACATCACACTACCCTTTATGCTTCCTTATTAACATTCCGTCACAATTACTTCTACCAATATGCCTCATAACAACATATGAACAACAATCCATACTTAATACAGTCCAACATGCCTCCATGCGACACTTTAAAGTCATTAAAACAATATCACAAGTTGCTAATTATATCCATAGAGGGTACGGGGGCTTCGGGGGATCAACGGGATACGAAAACAGCCAAAACACAATTCTGGACTGACCTGCGTTGGCACCTGCGCCCGCAGGTCAGTCAACTGCGCCCGCAGGTCAGTCACCTGTGCCTGCAGATGGCCCTTGGCAGCAGCCAGTGCCATCTGCATTGGCATCTGCGCCCGCATATGCCTCCGTCTGCGGGGGCGGACGCCCGTTTTGGTCCGAAATGTCATTTTTTGGGTCTTTTAATGCAATGAATGGTCCATGATCATAACCAAACTTATTTTAACATATTCTTGATCATCTTAAACATCAATGAACAGCCATGGTTTTTCAACACACAAAAACAACACCAATACGACGTTTTTCCCTCACTTACGCCACCAATCCCATGAACAAATTTGCTACAACAATTCCAAGTGTTACACATAAAGGAGAACAAAGTAAATACATAACCAAACCATACATATTCATATTCAATCCACCAAATCCACCCCCTTCAATACCACAAGTCTATTCCCAATTTTATAAGACAAAAATCCTTGCCAATTTAAGCCAACATGTAGTATTTCACACATAGTGAATTTTCAATACATCACCAACATAACCAACATGTTATACACCATCTCTCATGCAATAAATATATTAGATAATAATAAAAAAATGCTTACCAAACTTGCAAAGAGTGATCTTGGACCAAAAGATGAAAGCTTAGAGTTTTTGGTTGAAGAAATAATATTGTAGAAAATTCTAGAATGGGACATGTGTGGAAACATGAATAAAATCTGATTTTTTCCATGCTTATATAGGCCCTCAAGTCCCTTCTTATCCAACTCTCAATATTAAATATATGTTGAATGGGTCAAATATGGAAGAATGGATCTTTTTCCTTCTTGTTGGGCCATGTATTCATGCTAATATTTGGGCCTCAATTGGGCCCAATGGCACAAAATTAATTTAGCCCAACTAATTACATGTATAATACCCCACAATCTCATGTTTAAATAATTTCATAAATGTTATGTACGAAAATAGGTTCGGGAATGGACGGGGTGTTACAACTGCCTTCCAGATCAAGGCATCCACTATTATATTTGCCTTGCCTAGATGGTAGAGAATAGAGATATAATAGTCCTTCAGCAACTCAATCCATCTATGCTATCTCGAATTAAGCTCCCTCTTTGTCATAAAATACTGAAGACTACGATGGCTAGTAAATATCTCACAACGAACACCATACAAATAATGCCTCCAAATCCTAAGCGCAAACACTACCACTGCAAACTCTAAATCATGAGTGGGGTACTTATGCTCATATACCTTCAGCTGCCTCGCTGCATATGCAATAACATAGCCTCGTTGTATTAGAAAACACCCCAAACCAATGCCAGATGCATTATAGTAGATAGTAAAACCCTCACTCTCAACTAGAAGAGTCAGAACAGGAGTTAAAATAAACAAATCCTTGAGCTTCAGGAAGCTTTCCTCACAACCTACAAACCACTGAAATGGAACCTCTTTCCTGGTTAATCTAGTCATAGGAGCTGCAATGGATAAAAAACCCTTAACAAACTGCCTGTAGTAACCTGCCAACCTAACAAAACTGCGAACCTCAGTAGGCAATGTAGTCCTAGACCAACCACGAATAGCCTCAATCTTCGTTGCATCCACCATAATACCATTCTTGGATTCCACATTCCCCAAGAAGGCTACAGACTCAAGCCAGAACTCGCACTTTGAGAATTTGGCATAAAGCCTGTGATCTCTCAAAGTGTAGAGCACAGTCCTCAAATACTACTCGTGCACCTCCATACTCTTCGAATACACCAGAATGTCATCAATGGAGACTATTAAGAAGGAGTCCAAATAAGGCCTGAACACACGGTTCATCAAATTCGTAAATGTTGCTGGGGCATTGGTCAACCCAAAAGAGATCACCAGGAACTCATAATGGCCTTAACAAGTCCTGAAGGCTGTCTTAGGGATATCCTCATCCCTGACCCTCAACTAATGGTAACCAGACCTCAAGTCGATCTTAGAAAACACTGCCACACCTTGAAGTTGGTCAAACAAATCATCGATACGAGGCATAGGATACTTATTCTTCACGGTCACCTTATTCAACTGCTTGTAGTCGATACACATACGCATAGAGCCATCCTTTTTCTTCACAAATAGAACTAGAGCACCCTAAGGTGACACACTCGTACTGATAAAACCTTTACCCAGAAGATCCTAAAACTGATTATTTATCTCCTTCAGCTTGGAAGGAGCCATACGATTAGGAGCCCTGCGATAAAGAGCCATAGAAATAGGCCAGGTGCCCGGCTCGAGGTCAATAACAAACTCTATATATTGCTCAAGAGGAAGGCCAGGTAGGCCGATCAGAAATATATCAAGAAACTCAAAAATAACAAGAACGAACTCAAGCAACAGACTCTCAGCACTAACATCCTGAACATAAGCAAGGAATGACTCATAATTCCTCAATATCAGTCTACGAGCCCAAATATAAGAAATAATCCCCATCAGTGTGCGGCTAACAGAACCTTGCCACATAATCGGGGGTACGCCAGGCATAGCTAAGGTGACGGTCTTGGCAAAGCAATCCAAGATCGCATGATAGGAAGACAACCATTTCATGCCAATAATCAAATCAAAATCTACCATGTCCAACACAATCTGATCAACCTGAGTATCAAAATCCCAACAATCACCAGATATGATCTATATACCCTATCTACTACTAAGGAATCACCCACGGGAGTAGTTACACATAAAGGCACAAATAAAGACTCTGAACATAAACCTAACTGCGGTGCATAATAAGTAGAAATATATGAAAATGTGGAATCGAGATCAAACAAAGCATAAGTTGGCTGATGGCATACAGAAATTATACCTGTGATCACAACATTCGAAGCCTCAGCCTTCGGCTTACCCGGTGCAACATATAACTAACCCTGTCCACTGTCAGACTGGGTTCCTGCTCGACCACCTGTCCTACCTCCCTGCGAACCACTTTTGGAACACTGGGGACCACCCCTACGAACCTGTCCACTACCCATAGCTGGAGAGGGTACTACTCTAATCGACTGTGTAGTCTAAACTAAAAGATCAATTATCCCATGATGGGGGCACTCACAGGAAAAGTGACAAACAACCCCATGCTCATATCATGCCCCTGGCACTTGGCTCTGTCAGGAAGGTTCGACTGATCTGGAATGACCACCTCTACTCGACTATCCTGACTGGATACTCCTCTGAGGCTGACTACTACTCTGACCACCCAAACCATTACAACCTAGATAACTCTCATATGATATCTAAAGCGCTGACTGAATGGGCCTACTAAGCTGACCTTGATGCTGATAAGGCTGTTGCTGCTGCTGGGGGTACCTACCCCAAAATATGCTGCCTCTAGACTATAAGCCACTGTGGCTCCCACTGTAACTGCCATGATAACGGGGTTTTTTATCACTGCCCCTTTGGGCCTCATGATCCATCTCCTTAATCGAATACACATGCTGCTCAATATTAGAAAATATCTTTCCTAAAGTTACTAAACTCTGAGAAGCCCTAAGAAGAGATAGTCTTAGACCCCTAAAAAACATCAGATCCGCTCATTCTCATCAGGTAGAATCATAGTAGCTTGTCTGGCTAACTCGTGAAATCTTGCCTCAGAATCAGCCATAAATATAGAACCCCGCCTCAATTTAGAAAACTCATCCCGAAGACGCTCGCACATGCTGCGAGGCTTATACTTCCCTCAAAAAACCTCAAAAAATTTGATCAAAGTCGCAGGTGGAGATTCAGCATGCCTGGAATCAAGATAACCTTTCCACCTCCTCCTCACTGCTGTGTCAAACTGGTAAGCAACAAAATCTACTCCACATGACTCAACCAACCCTAAATTCCTCAACTTGTCTTAACAACTAGATAGAAACTCGTAAGCATCCTCTCCTGGGGTCCCGATAGATCTAGGCAGAGTCAATCTCAGAAAATCAATCAACATTTTTTTCTACTTCACAGACATAACTGGCTAGGCTACCACAGGCTGTGGAACTACCGATACTGGCGGAACCTTTGCTCTGAGAACTACAACTACAAGCTGTACCCTGATATCAGCACCACTTTGTACTGCAGGCTGAGCTTCCTCGGTCGATGGTTCACCAACTAACCCCAATAACTACACCAATGTATCCCAGAGAACTAATGAATATATAAACTCGGGTAGGGCCTAGGCTGCTCCCTAGCCCACCTACTGCTGTAGCAGTGAAATACCTAGAGTTGTCTCAGGCTCAAGAACTATGATAGGGTTCAGCGATTGCTCCCTAGCCTGATCTCAGACTGGGGCTACTTCTCTAGCTTGCCCTCGACCTAGGGGTTGACCTCTGCCCCTAACTGGAGCTCTAGCAGTAGGCTCAGGGTCCTAATCCCCTGTTAGCGCTCCTCTCATCCTAGCCATCTGCGAAAGAGTGAACCAAATAAAGATTAGAGACCAACTTAGACCCAATACACGGAGATAAATAAAAAAGATAAGATTTTTCCTTAAAACGTTCTATAGCCTCCCAAAGATAGGATATAAACGTCTCTGTACTGATCTACGGGACTCTACTAAACATTGGCTCTTTTACCAATAATACCGGTGAAACCTAGGCTCTGGTACCAAGCTATCACGACCCAATTTCTCAAGTCATGATGACACCTACCTTATCCTACTAGTAGGCAAGCCAAGCCATAACCCGGAATGGGAAGTAATGAGCTAACGGGCAGAAAACCAGAAAAGACCAGACAAAAATGATAACAATAGTAATAATAAGCGGAAACAGAAAGAAAACATGTAAAGTGTAATATATGTAGAAACGGGAGAAGAAGGAGGACAAAATATGCAAGACAAAACCCATCCCAAGACATGGTAAGGTCAGCACTAGAGCCACTACTAAGACAAGAGCATAGTGCTAGATAGAATCCCACACATACACAGTATATACAAAGCAGTCTCGGATACAAAAGACTAAACTGGAACAGATGGAGGAGGATCAACCTCGGATGATAGCAAGCTCACCCTGCTCCGAATCAATACTGGAATAAAGAAAACACGTCAATGCTGGCTGCTAGTAATCGGATATGCATCAGGAAAAAGATGCAAAAGTGTAGTATGAGTACAAAAGTAACGGATACTCAGTTGGCATCATCGGCCGACTAGTTTCAAATATAGGAAAAGTATAACTAAAATGCGAGTGTATAGTTTAAGTCAATAGTATATAGGGATAGAAAAGTAAATAACTATCGAACTATGCAAGTGTGATAAAGGAATACGTAAAAATGATACAGGAAAATAAAAAAACTCAATAGAAAGAAAGAAAACCAAATATACCCTAACTGGGCCCCTATAAGCCCAAAAGGCACACAGAAGAAACACAATTAACCCAACCTTGCCCCCATAAGCCGATGGGTACACACAAGAAATGACTAAAGTAAAGGCATAGACATCCCAAAGTTGAATCGATCTCAAGTGACCTCCAGATTCCAAATCCATGATAAATCCATCCAAATGTGCACCGGGCTTGAACCGACACCAACGGGTAAAAATGAGAGGCCAGACTTCGGGCTTGAATTGGTAGTAGTAGATAATAATAAAAGGTCATACACTAGATTTGAACACGAAAAAGTGGATAATAACTAGAGGTCACATATATGATAGACAATACAACTCATAATCAAATGTCCAACTCAAACCAGAACTCTGAGGAAACACAACTCCCAGAACAATAGTAATCAACACCAGAACTCCCGAATCATATCATAACCAGATGCCAAAGCTGTGCCTGAACTCATAATAAATAACAAAAATAAAGTAAATGTTGATCCCAAATCAGAACTGAAATATATTTATATAAACATACACATAACAAGCTAAAAGGAAGGAATTCAGGGTTTTCCAACTTAATACCACACCCTAATATCATAAATACTAAACCATACTAAGGGATAATGGGACCAAAATCTACCAGAACGGGGCCCTAACTGGATAAATAAGGTATGAAATATTTCAACGATACCCGAGCTACAACTACCTACCCCAAAACTAGCATAATAGTGCACAATTACCATAAATAAACTCAGTCTAAGGATAAGGTAAGCCTAGACTACCTGGACACCAAAGCAAAATGTCCCTCCGAGAAGCCTTCGGATAGTGCCCCAATAGAACCCGAGCTTGAACAACTTGATATAGATAATTAATTTTCTTTAGATGATTAAATACTACGTTAAAATTTTTTTCTCTCAAAAGTTTCTCACGTAAATTTATGCATACACATGTGTATAGTAGCATGCAACATGTATTTTAAAAAATCCTAAAAACTAAAAAAAGTATAAAGAAGGAAAATGTGGCAGATGGGCGTGCGCACACACACACACACATATATATATATATATATGTATAGATATATCATTTATCCACTAAGGTAAAATATGACTATATTATATAGTCTATGAGTTGGAATACATTTAGGGGATAAGAAGACATGTGGCTGCCACTAATCTTAAACCAATGTGTTGCACCTTTTCCTCCACTTTCACGTGGAGTGGAGGTGGCACACCATTATTAATTTTATCCTATTGCGTATATATTCGAGTATTGCATAGGTTCGTGGTAAAATAAATACAACTTTATTTCTAACAAAGCCTCTATCATATAATAATAATATTTTAGCGTATCTAGATTCACTATTTTCGCTTAAAATATTAATAAGTTATAAAATCATATAAGCGTATCGTAACTAAAAGTTTTTTATAAACATCTAAAATATTTTAGAAAGGTAATTAACTATATCTTTTTACCGAATTCTAATTTAATTTAAATATTTCACAACATGCTCGGTATTAATAAAATTCTCAAACGAACTATTCCAGAATTGAATTGTCAGTCCCAGCAAGTCATAAATAACTTGGGGCCGTTATAGGAAATCTCTAAATTCTGAGAAAGTACAAAAATGAGGAAAATGACCGGGAGTGTCATTACATCTTCGTATGATGCTACCCTTAACAAGAGCATACGAGTACCCAAGGTAACTGGGGCCTCACAATACACCTAAAATTAACAAATAATTTAAAAGAAAAATATGAAAATTTTTCACTCCCAAAAAGGGACTGGGTACCATTATAGCAGGAAAATTCCCACTATAATAGCACCGCTATAATAGGCTACAGGCTACTATAGCAGGACGAGGTAGTTTAAAGAGTTGAGAAATGGGTTTCTCACCCATTTCTCACTCTTTCACACCTAAGGCTCCTCTTTCCTCTTTGATCACTTTGATCTCGATGCAAAATCAAGGTAAATTACATTCTAACTTTGTTTCCTTACTCTATTACTTGTATTACCATAGTTTTATACTTGAAATTGTAGAAAACAAGTGAGTTTTGGGGTTGGTTTTTGAAATCAAATTTTTTCTTGAATTTGAACGATTACGTTTACAATGCCCCTATGGCATACTAGGCATAAAATTCACGAATTTTATGGCCAATTTGGAGCTTGAAAGAGGGTAGAGTATGAAGAGTCAGTTTTCAAAAAATTCTTGGTCATTGGGGTTTGTTTAGGAGTTTAAGCTCCTGATATTTAGTACATAATAGTCCCATGGTGCTTCCCTTAATCTGATCTATGTTAAAAAGTCAAAAATGGATGATTTTTGCAAAAAGAAGCCATTGGAGCATCGGTTCAAGATTGGGGAAGATGAAGGTGGCTATAGCTGCCTCATCCCACTATAGCATAAATATTTCCTCTATAGTGGAAATATTCACGCATAGCGGTCCTGTGGTAGTGGGATGCCTCCCGCTAGAGCGGGATACCTGTAGTAACCCCCCTTAGAATTTGAGACTTAGTTTGTTCTGGAACTTTGAAATTAACTAAGCACCTTTATAGATTGTAACTTATTTTTCTCATAATTTTTTCAGGACTACTAACTTAATGGTTAAAAACAAAGACAATGCTCCATCTTCCTTCCAGAGATTCCCTAGCAAAATCGTCAGGAGAGATACTGGGACTACCAGATGACGAACTTTTACTACGATAGGGGGTTCATCATGAAGGATGAGGCAGATGAGGCGCTAGAGTTTTATGCCCAGCTCTAGGAGTTCAGGTGGTTGCCCCTAGTGGATGCTCCTCAGGATGGGGTTTCAGGATGGGTTCGAGAGTTTTATGACATACTCCCGATCGTACACTGGGATGAACCCTACCCCACTATTTACATCTAAGGAGAGTGGATGTCTTTGTGGATGTGGCCACTATCAATGAGTTCATAGGTGTGCCAAATGTCCCCAACATTGAGTACGAGGCAAAGGCCCAAGAGCTAGATATGTGGTGGCTGAGGGATACATTAATTGCTGAAGCTGACCAGGACAAAGTCTACTGGACCATTCCCAAAGGGATTAGGAGAATGCATTTCAGTGCAGATACTCGGAGGTTGCTGAATTTGGTGACTCAAAGAATTTGTCCTTTGGGTAACACTTCTGATGTGACATACCCTTAAGCCTTAGTGATGGATTTATCTATGCAGAGGGGTTCGGTGAATATGGAGGCGCAAATCATGTCAAAATGGAAGGTCTTCTACCAGGGCAACAAAAAAACTCCCTACCTTTTCTATCTAATTATCGAGCTATGGATCCGTGTAAGGATGCCAAGGGAGGATGCGGACCAGGATATGGAGGGTGACATCCCCTTCAAACCCCTCAAGATGAAGGGTGCACAAGGCTGGAGGAAGAAGAAGAGAAAGATGAGGACATAAGGAAAGAGTAGTAGAGAAGTAGAGGAGAAGGATACCCCTCTCATTCAGCCCCCGATATCCTACGAGCATCTGGAGTTTGACATTGTCGCCGTGAGGAGCTTCTTGGAGCATGCCCACCTACTTCCCCAGGGTATATCCCCTTCCAGTTCTGCAGCCCCGACCGGTAATAATCAGGACTATATGAAGCTTAGGAGGGAGTTAGATGAGGAGAAGAAGAAGAGGTACTCCCAGGATTGCATGCTCGCTCAGATATGGAAGATCATTAAGATCATTTTCAAGTGCGTCGTCCCTGGTAAGCTAATCCCCAAGCTGGAGAAAGAGGATGTGTAGGAGTTCTCTTTCTTGAGTGTCCTGGAAGGAGAGGTATCCAATGCCTCAAGCCACAGAGATGATGGGGCCTATAGCTAGATTCCCGGGTGCATGTCAGCCTAGATTCAAGCATCAAAATTCCACTTTGATCATACATCCTACAAGTTCTCAACCAACCACGCATACTTAACTTACATCTACTTCACTTATCACCAAATCTCAAAACATCAAATCAGTTGCAATTCACATAGATAGGATTTTTTTGAGAACTCCATTAAATAATCAATTTAGTCAAAACTCTTGTCTCTCTAAACATATCATTTACCTATATTCTCGATGACCACTAATTGATCATCTAATATATTTAAACACAACCATTATGGTCGGATACCAATTTGAACCTTATATGTTCCAATCCTGTTGCTTGTGTTTTCCCAAATGGAGCTAGGTATCCTCTATTTGTTTGGGTTGAGATACCAATTGGACTCAGCCCGTACAAACAGTCATCTTGGATATCACAAGAAGCAATAAATAAGGGAAACGATTCCTAGAATGCCACATAGCTTTAAGAAGATTAGATGTGGACGTCTACACACTAATCTGCAAGACTCTACTCGACATTTGCTCTTGTACTTGTGAGACCTGTAACCTACTGCTTTGATACCAACTGTCACAACCCAATAAAAAGGATAGTGCGGGCACCTACTCTAATCCATCTCGATAGGAGAACCCTTACCACTCATTCAAGACACATGCGAAAGTTATAAAAGAATACCATTAATTTTTCAAAATACTAAGCTTATTACAATGTCATTTTAAAAATACAACAAGAACAATCCTTTACCATGAGGACCTAGCCCATACAGGTATAAGAGCTTCTAAAGACAAGGATAATATAAATAAAGGACTCTGCTTCCACCATAGGAATAAGAAGACATAAGCTGCTGAAGATCTCTACCACATCAAGCAATGAAACATCAACTAATCCTGAAACTAGACTATACCCTAAAAAGGGTAAAGCAAAAGTAGTATCAGTACAACCACATGTACTGGTAAGCATCATCGGCCGACTCAAGTTAAATTACTTAAAAATAACATAAATATACAAAATAAGACATGCAGTTGTAAATAAAATAGTTTATATTTCTCAACCCGCTTCCCAGTCACTATTCTCCTTACGATTCTCTTACTACCCTCTAGCCAATTTTTCATACCAAATTCATCTATTCAATCAACGCACCTAGTAGCTTATATTAACTCAGGAACACCAAGGTGGTTAGTAAAAATTCAGTCCTTAACTCATTGATAACAATGCTATTAAAAAATAACCGAGTTAGGGATAACACATGAGTTTATCATACACATACTTGTTGTGCAGACCCACCTAAGCATGTTATGTAATAAGGACATTCAACCAACAATTAGTAAGGAGTAACCTTTTAACACTTACAATTATCCTTTCAATTAGTCTTTCCTTCACAGGTTCACAAGAAAAGTATAACATGAGTGCAAATATCAACTCAAATTAATTACCTTAACTCATAAACAAACCACTCTACTTTGTCACAATTACCACTTTATTGCACTTCAACAGTATTAACTTAGTTCAAGTATATCAATAGCCCGTACCACTCATGGATCCAATAGCATCAATATTATAACTTGGTTCACTCAAGAAACCAATAGCCACATAAAAATATGACCCAGTACACTCAAGGAACCAATAACAAAGCAACAATATGACCCAGTACACTCAAGGAACCAATAACAAAGCAACAATATGACCCAGTCCACTCAAGGAACCAATAACTAAACAATAATATAACCCGGTCCACTCAAGGAACCATCACACTCTCTAATATTATGTACATACATGCTATGGGTCTTATAAATGCCCACTTGTCATGACCTGTAGGGGAAGAGCTCGGTCTATATACCAATAACTGAAACATCTATTGTCTGCCACCCTTATCCTAAACCAGTGTTATACCACCCTTGTTCCAATGTCCCCACCCTTATACTCTCTGAAATTTACCAATTCCATGATGATCAACCTTTACCGATCATATCTCAATATCAACCCATTTCATAATATGTACAATCACAAAATAAGATAGTTCAATCACTCTTGTACTTAAAAACAAGACTTTTTACATAATCTCATTTTAGGTGATCAACAACTTGTAAATTATCTAAAAAGTTAACATCCAATAACATGCATTACAACAAGGAGACAAATAGGCTGTCAACATGCACATGTAAACCAAAATGAGTCTTTAACTACAATTTCACCATCACCTCCCTTTCCCTGCCAATAATAGTATCTAAGGTCAAATAGCATATAAAATAAAGTAATCACACATTAACTTAGGGTAACCTTTGGATTATCGATACTCGGGATATACCCAACTCATCTAATTACAACTCTTCTATCTCCCTAACTTTTATCTTAACACTAACTCACTATCGTCCCACTAAATCAACTCAACCGAGCTATAATTAAGGCATGCACATCGCTCTTACTAGTACTTACCCAGTTTAACAACAATACACTAGTATAACCAACTCGTTCTGCTAGTAAATCAATTTGACATGCATATGAATAATAGGAAGCATCAATAACAACACAATACCATAATCAGGAATATCAATCTTATTCACATATCCCTAAGTTATTAGTTTTATCCATCCAAAATTGTTGCCCGCAGGCCTAAGTATGAAACCTCCCATCAATATACATTATGCATTCATTTTCTAACTCAGATCTCCTACTCAATTAAACATAGCCTACATGGGCACCAAGCAACTGATACGGAGACGTGAAATTGAACTTATGGCTCCATTGTAGCAATCTCTATCATGAAATCCACAAGAAAATATTGGGTTTCATGCTGTCTGAACGTACTTCTTCTTCTCTATTGCTCTAGAGCCTTGAGGAAACCCCAAGGAATTTTTGGAATAAAGCCTTGTTTTGGCTTACAACTAAAACAAAAAAGAGTTTAAAATATCAGGTGGACTGGTTTTGGTCCCCCACTGTAGTAGCCTGCAGGCCGCTATCATGGAACAACTATAGAGGTATAATTCCTACTAAAGCGAAATGATGTCAATCCATCTCAAAAAATTTTCTACTTCAAACTTATTGAAATAAGTCATTACGAATGCATTTTCAAAGATTTGTATGAAATTCTCATACCTCGTGCACTTCGGCTGTAGTGATTTTAGTAACGAAGAAATGGGTCCTTACAGTCATACTATGACTCGTGGTAGGCTGCCCAGATTACCCAATGTTCCCAGTCACCACAACTCAGATCACGAGTCATGGTTTTTATGTATGAGTCATACCTTGACTCGTACTATCGAACTAGAGGTGACAACCAAAAGGTTAAAAATCCTTCCCAAGAATTATGACTCATACCATAAGTCATGGTTTGATGGTACAGGTCGTTCATGCCACCTGCAATCCCTGAAATAAAAACTGTGCAAAAGTTTCCCAGGACTCACGAGTCAAAACAAAAAACTATGGTTTGATAGTGCGAGTCATACTATGACTCATAAAGTCCAATTTCCAGAAATTTTATGTCACAATCCAAAAATTGGGACTGTGATGGCACCTATGACACACACCAGTATAGGTAAGCCTATCCCAACCAACATGACTACTCCAAAATAGAGAAGTAGAAGAAATAATGAAAAAATAATAACACCCAATATAAATATAGAAAAAGAGTGACAACATTAGCACAATTGCCTCGGTCGGGTTGTCACTAGTACAAGCCTCTAATACCGAATACAATAACAATAGTTTGAAGTTCCTCAAATGTAAATAAGCATAATATAAAAGAAAAAAGATATCTGGGCAAGATCTGAGATCCAACAGTTGCTACCTCAATCTCCAAAAAGTAGTCACCAGGAATCACAATCAATGCTCAGGGCTATCCTCTTAGTATCTTCACATAAGGTGTAGAAAAGAAAGCAAGGGTGAGTATGAAACATGTATACTCAGCAAGCATCATCGATAACCGATCCTAATCCAAAGTGATCACAAGGACCACCACGCCGACCATCAAAATCAACCAAATAACCTGCACTCAGGAAAACCCATCGTAGCCTAACAAATAACAACACTTAAAAAGATAGCCAATCCATTTCAAGTAAGTCAGACATGTACATGTTCATGATCAATAATAGTACCATAACTTATATCAGGAAAGACTTCCACCAACACAGAATTATACCCACTCACTATGTTAAACCAGTTATCAAAGATGAGATAGAAAAAGTACACACCATGTAACCTGAAAATGTGATGTAGCAAATAAGTATCCAAAAGGACTTTTACCCACACAATATTATATCCACTCTCTAAACCAACCCAATATATAATTATAAGATAAGAAAAGTGCATACCATGCAACCAAACAAATGAATATGATAGTGATGATGCATTAAATGAGTATAATATAAGTTTGTCTCACCGTACAGACCTTCCAAGCCTAAGCTCCAAGAGAGTATCCATGGGGTTTTCACAACCCATGAACAAATCACAATCTTAATATTCGATCTTGCCAGCACTTCTCTTAGTCAAGTAGTTTTATAGTATCATATAATTTGTCGGTAAATTATTCTTTAGTCAAGATTTTAGAAGGCGGTTCATTTTCTTTCACAAAGAATCCAAGTTCCACATTAGAAATAGTTCCATGAAGATGCGAGATAAATGAGTATGCATGATCATGGAAAAATCAATAATGCATAATAACCAGCTCAATAATGGTATAAATGAACCCAAGTCACAGTAGATCTTAGTAAATTATGATACAAGTCCCCTTATGGAAATATAATATAGACTCAATGTAATGTATTAACAAAATCTCCTGCAATAGTAAGAGAACCAAATAAGACACTAAAGAGGTCAACACAAGCCCCAACTTAGGTATCACAATAATAATAAGCTCTCTAATCAATAAAGAAGTCAACACAAGCCCCTACTCCGGCATCACAATGGTAATAATCTTCCAAATCAATAATAATGCCAACACAAACCTCTAACAGGCATCACAATGATAATAATCCCCCAAATCAATGATAATGTCAACACAAGTCTCTAATGAGTATCACAATGATAAGCAAGAAAAAGGGTACCAAGCATTCAGGGCATTCCTCTTATTAAAGGAATCGGTGAGTGAAGACAAGATCGTATCTTTAAAACTGAAGTCTTTTTCTTCATCAAGAGTGAGATACCCCAAATCAGTGATAATGTCAATAAAAACCTCTAATGGGCATCACAATAATAATAATAATCCCCCAAATCAATGATAATGTCATCACACAATACATAATAATTAAGTATGAATTCCTTTATTTAATGATTCTTATTTATCACCACAGTCTCTTTGTACCTAAGTAATTACTAAACTCTAATTTTCTCTCAATTACCACAAAGCATTGGTTCCAACCTTTAAGTAGATACTCAATATCAACTATTCATGATCAATAAGTTATTTATCAATACAATTCATCATAATCATATCAACAAGTAGAGGAAAAAATCACGGTACTCAATTTATTACTTTTAATCCTTTAATAACACTAGTACCCCCATAGCTGCTTGTCATTTCATCTATAGGGAACCCCCCAAATTTCCATTACTCCTAATTATGAGTAACTAGTACATAACACATAAACATCTAAGAAAAGAGTCAAGGAAAATCTCTGTGCCTTAAAGAAGACCCGAAAAGCCAAACCACGATCCAAAAAATTAGATGGAAGCTCTACTCTTCCGAATCACCTTTGAACGAGTTCAATCTATGAAAATATGAAATCTACATAAAAAAAAGAAAAAGGAAACCAATCATACCCATATCGTTATGTTTCATATCCAGGTCCAAAAATCTTATTTTAAAATCAACCCTGAGCCCCCAAGGGCAAAACTAGAAATTTTGTTAAAAATCACTTTATCCATAGTCTAAAGGTTTCAAGTCTAAAATGTCATCAAAGTTAGAGTTTAAATCATCAAAATATCATTTCTTAACTTTACTGAGAAACTCCCAAATTTTCGTGTTCAAAAGTGGTTTAAAAATGAGAAAATGATTGATAAATCAGTAAATTTTTGTCAAAATCTATTTACTCATAACATAAGGATCCTAAATATGAAATTTCATCACAAACCGAGTCCGAATAGACAAAACTCTAATTTTTCTCCAAAATATTCATGGATAAAGTAAGAAAGCCAACTGAACAAATCATGAAACAATACCAACCTAAGCATTAGATACTTTTATTTTGATAAACCGAGAAGAATGCCACGAGAATCATTTAATTATGAGCTCTGAAACTTCCAATATTTATAAAATACCAAATAAGCACAGTCTGAATTTTAAATACCCTATTCAAAAAATCTGCACCAGCTATTTATGCACCAGAATTTTTTGCACCAGCAACGTTATTTCTCACTCTAAAGGCCGTAAATTCCTCATTTGATAGAGAAATGCCCCGATTCTTTTTTTTTTTCTGTAATTCTTAAATAATGATACAAGCATACTCGTTCAATCTAAACTTAATTTCATGCTCGTTTGACCAGTCAAATATTATTTTTACTCATGAAGAATTATTTCATGTTTTGCCATAAAACTTGATATCGACTTTTCGAAATTACACCAAACTTTTCAGATCAGCTCTATAATTCATGCATGACATTTCAGAAATCTCAAAATAATTTTATGATCTTTAAAACTAATAACAAATATTGTTATCGACAAATTTTAATTAAATAAGGCCAAAGCATCTAAAATATTTAAAAACTCACCCAAAACTCATGCAGAACCTCCCGAACACAAACCAAATATGCTAGTAGCTTGGAAACAACATTATAGACTCAATGGTGTAGTCAAAATTTTCAACGAAGATCGTTATCGATGGTTGTTGACAAAAGTCAAAATTAGGTATAACATTCCAACCTCTCATCCAAATGCTTAAAATCACACTGAAAGACTTGGGACCCAAACCAACCATGCTACCAACTTAATTTAGATGTTCTTGAGCCAATGGAGCTGACAAAATTCTAATACAATGCTCGAATTCCTTAATATTAACCAAAGTCAATAATTCCAATTTAAAACTTCCAAAACCCCCAAAACTCACTCAATTTACAACCAAACTCATCGGAAACCATGAAACCCACTCTCATAACCCACATATACTAAGATGAAACTACATAAAGGGGCAAATTAGTCAAGACACAAAAAATTCCAAAAGTCACTATACAAGTCGTTACATTTTAAGTCATTTTAAAAAGAGCAAACCAATCTTTTTCTTCCCCTTTAAAACCTATACTATGTCATTTTATTTATCATTAAGGGATTTTAATAGTTACTTATTGATCTAATCCCTCATTCACTCTCTTAACTCCCAAAAATCTAAAAGAACACACTCTCAATTTCTAAGCCTAAGGTCCCTCTTCCAAGTTCAAGTTCTCAGGTTTCAGTTTAATTTCTCTAGTAATTAGGTATGTGAAAATTTAATAAGGATATCCTTCCACTCTTATACTCAAAACTCTATATTTACAGTTATAAATTCCACTATTTAGGATTTACACCTATTTATGCAAATTTTATGATTTTTTGTTGTAGTATATTCCTTTATGATTATTGTCCCTTGTTTATGAAATTTTGCTTGATTCACATTGTCAAAATATTAGCTTGAAATCTTATAAGTGATTTAACATGATATTCATAAAATTTAGCAATTTAGACTGAACAACATAAATTGGTGTCATGACTACAGAATTTAGTAAGCTATTGCATGACTAGTTCTAGTATTTCAAAACTTTAGCTAATCAGTTGATTAGAACTAGTTTCATGCTTATTGTTAGACAACCAATTTATCTATGATGAGAAAATAGTAGTATAAGTTTGGGAGTAGTATTTAGTACCAAGCGTACACGAGTTCCAGACAACCTATGTACTAACGTAAGATATATATTTAGCCCCTTTGAGGCTTAGTTTAGTGAATCTAACTTAGTTCAGGTTCTATACTAATGGCAAGGTATAGAGAAACCCTGAGCGAACACGGTTCCAGATATTCCAAGTCCCAAAACTATGTGACAGTGTAGGGTATATATTTAGCACCTTTGAGGCTTAGTTTAGTGGATCCACCATAGTTTAGGTTCTATAATGACGGCAAGGTATAGAGTAACCATTTCCAACGTAGGTCAGACATTGGACTCTATGTTTGCTTATATGGTTTATGTTGGTTAGAAGAAACTCCCCTGAAAATAAATTTAGTATGATAATTGTACATGATTCACTAACTTTTAACTCAGATTTGACTAGTTCATGATTTACCTAAATGACATAGTTTTCCAGCTTTTATTTATGAATTTATGGGTCATTGTACATTAGTTTATACAAGTTTTACATGATTTACTTATCACACTATGATTTCAGTTTTACAACATGATATTGATATTTTATTCATGATTTTCATATCTCTCATACTCAGTACATCTTATATCACTAACCACATACCTTTCTCTAGCACTATATCCTATTTGATATAGATTAATGCACTCACTCTTGCGCTCAAGGTTAGTTCTGATCCCAATTTTCAGCAGTAGATTTGGTGGGTCCTCATTATTCAGGGACAACTAGCATTTCCAGTTTATTTAATTTTATACTTCATTTCAATTTTAGTTGTTTAGAGTTAGCTGGGGGTCCCGTCCCAATAGCTCATTAGTTTTAGTAGAGGCTTTCAGACATAGTCAGACAACTAAGTTTTTATTGGGTTTTCAGATTGTCATTTCATGAATTTCAATTTATTTTCAATTTTACTATTTTACTATGTTTAAGCTTCGACTCAATTATTTTAAGTGAATGATCTAAGTAATATGCTAGTACCAAGAGTTCAGTTGGGACCACTCATGGTTCTTAGTTCCGTATCTCATCTAGGGTGTAGACCAGGTCGTGAAAGTTCTCAAGAAGAAACAAAGCTAGGATTTCTCATCAAAGGTTCTTCCTCAAGTTTCATCCTCAAGATACGTAAGGCTAAATTTTCAGTGTGGGAAACCCGTTCATCCCTGTAATCAAGTTATATTCAGTCTAGTTCATGTAGTAAGATTAGGGTTTTCAGAACTTGAATTTTTAAAAGTCTAATTCTTTATCCCTTGATGAAATTCTCGAATATTTCATAATTATTAGTAAAAATTCTATAAGTTGGAGTCTTTCCCCTGAGTTTACTTCCTGATGATTCCTATTGATTTTATACAATAAACTTTATACATTATCTTTATATTATTGAAAGTCTATTTCATGTTTTACTTGATTAATTTATGGTTTTGCTTGAAAGTTTGTTTAAAGGCTGCAAGTTTATATTCATGAAAAGTGTACAAAGAATATTTATGCTATTATTATGATTTGCAAAGAGAAGAATTTTTTGTATCCTGAATGTTAATTTCAACATGAGTAATAAAGATTTAGAGCTGAGGCTCACCAAGATGTATACTTTCATGATACAATATTTTCAGTCGAGGCTCCTAGCATGATTTTCAACTTATGTTTTATGACTTTTAGTATGAGCTATTAGTATATTTTGAGAGGATTATTTAGCATCGAGAGGTGTATTGGTCCGAGGTCACATACCCCAAAAATATGTTGCCACCGTATGATAGTATCATCCGCAGTTCAAGGAACTCATCTTGTAGCCCAAGGGCTTAAAATGGATCCATAGTTAAGTTTCATCCTATGCTCTGGCAAGGTATAGGATGTATCTCCCTAATATGGGCAAAACCTTGGTCATCATGATGCTCACATGGTGTATGTCGGTTAAGAGAAACTCCCCAAAATTTTGAAAGACTCAGTATTTTCCTTTACGTAGTATTTATTTATGGTGGTGTTTCAGTCATATGTTTTCAAATCATGTATTAGAAAGTTAGATGTTTATGGATTTAAAGGTTTTCAATGGTTTTGATGGTTTGTTTGCTATAATGTTTTAGTCTTTTTAGTTTTTGTAAGAAAAGTCAGCAAGCTTTATATTATATTTTTGTACTCAGCTGTTTATCATGATTTTATTAGAATGTCATATTCAGTTTAACTTTTCAGTTATTACATACTTATTGTTTCAATTCAGCTTTATCACGTACCAATACATTTCATGTATTAACTGTTTTTTTTGCACTACATCTTTTAATGATGTAGATTCCAATGTTCAGACTCAGTCCCAAAATCAAACGTTCCACTAGACTCATTGCTATTAGATTGTGGTGAGTCCTCCTTGCATTCAAAGGACTTGGTTATACTTTTCTCAGTTTCTAGTTTAATAGACAGTTTTAGTTTTTAGTAAAGGTAGCTCGGGGCAATGTCCCAGTAAACTCATTCAATTCATGTGTTATAGAGGCTTCATTAAATATTAGTCGGTTTTAGCTATTGATGTTGTCTTTCAGTTGACTTGCACTATTTTAAGAAATAAAAGTATTTTCCCTTTAATCAAAAGCTTAGCCTATATTTAGCTTCCATATTATATTTCAAAACATGTTTCATATTTCATGCCAAGTCAAGTGGTTCGCTCAGGCCACTTATAGTTCTAAGTAGCAGTTACGTCCAAGGTGTATACTCGGGTCATAACAAGCTTGGTATCAGAGCAAATTTCAAGTGTCCTAGGGTGTCTATGAATTAGAGTCTTACTTATAGGTGTTTTATACACCACCCTTATAATCAGGAGGTTACATGGCATTTAGGAGATGTTTCACATTCTTTTATACTCTAGATCATGCAGTAGAGTTATCCGCTAAGAAACTTATGCAGATTCATGTGTTGCTCCAATTCCTCTGACTATGCCTCATCTTTGAAGTGATAAGTAGTAAAGTTCAAATTCTTATCAACATGGTGCTCGCAAATATAGCCCTTTCGAGTCTGCACAAGGGCATGAGAGAAGCCCATTAGTGATTCGAGCTTATTGAATCGAAAGTGTATGCTTTTGTCAAAATGAATCGTATGTTTGAGCCATAATAAGATGCGTATCTAGAACCTTCTATAAACCTTGATTCAGACGATACCCTTAAGGGGGGAGGAAGTATGTTTATAGATTCTTGGGTATTATGGTCAACTATTATGACCTGAGTCTACACCCAAGGTGTGACAGGCACTCAGGACCACAGGTGATCCCAAGAGGACCCTTGGTACTGGCATGCTGCGATAGAATCAACAATTCAGAATCATGAGCGGAAGCTTTAACATAACTATAATGGGAAAAATTAAAACTATCTTAAAGGAGAGAAAAACTCAAAACTCAATATGGCTTGATATCTAATGTCTGAATAATCCTATACTGTATAAGATAAGTTGTTGGGACAAGACCCCAGCCAACTTTAAAACAATTGAAAACTAAAATGAATGGTCACTACCCGAGCCTACACCCTGGATGTAAACCAGTACTTAGAACCACTAGTGGCCCGAAAGAACCACTTGGCCTAGAATAAAACTAGTAAATCAAAACTTTGGAAAATACAGAAGCTGAAAGTATGGGATAACTTTTATAAAAACAAAAGAAATAAAACATACTTTTATTAATTGAAACAATGAATCTTTCAAAATCTAATTACATCTAACTCAACTTGATTGTTAGTCTATGAAGCCTCTATTAAATACTGAATATGACTTCTTTTATAAAAAAGAACAAAATGATAACTAGACTATTGACATGTCCTCTGGAACAATGAAGACCCACGTAAAGCTGATAGATGAAGCCTACCGAAGAGTTTGATTCCATACCTGCACTTCTGTAAGCTAAGGGCTACATCGTAAAATGATGTAGCGCCAAATAGAGGTGTCAATACTTTGAATGTACTAGTACTTAAGATAAAATCTGAACATGATAGTAGTATAAGACTAAAAAGTAATGGAATAGCTGAGTATATTAAGGTATAAATAGTAACTTAACGAAAAGAAACAAAACTGCGGCGTATGATATGAGATAATCATTTCAATAGGCTGATAGCATAAGTAAACTGTTATTTTAAAGCTGGAACATGTACTAAAATAAATTTACTGACATATAGTGGCTGAATAACTAAGACTAAGAAATATGTGCAACAATATGTAAATTGTTATTAAACACTTTCTAGAAAAAATAGTGGCCTGAAGCCATAAATCAACCTTTTAAAACTTACTAAAATTGGAGGACTAAGTAGCTAGAAATCCATGAAACTGAAATTGAGTGTGAATAGCTGAAGTACTCAATGACTAAATTATACTATCTAAAATCATAATCTGAATTGAATAATAAATTTTAAAGAAAGTTTGAATATAAAATATTGTAAAGAAACTCATTTTAAAACTAAAGGCTTTATGCCAAAATAGTCTTTCTTGAAAATAGCTAAGTTTTTCTTATTTGGGAAGTTTCTTACAACCGATATACACCATGTTAGCTCATCATGTTCAGTGTATGATTTTAGTTGGGAGGTTGTCCTATACTTTGTCAGAGTATAGAACTATCTATTTGTCTGTCTGTCTGTCTATCTGTGGATCCAATATTGAGCCTCTTAGGCTAAAGAGGAGTCACTCGACTTGTGAGCGATTCCCAAACCTACAGGGTCAATGTAGTTATGGAACATGTTTTAACTAAACTTATGTCCTCTTGGTGCTAAATAATCCTCCCAAAATTATCTTTATAATTATGTATGCTCATAAAATATCATAAAAACTATCTAAAGCCATAAGGTGAGTTTTTGCTAAAATCTGATCTGCAGCTATTTTACTATGAGTCTATTCTCAATTTTCTGAACTCCATAAGTAAATTCTGAAATTTCGAGTAATTTAAGCTTTATTTAAAATTATGTTGGCAAACTAATTGGTTGGTCTTGTTTTGTATATGTATAGGTGTTGCTTGGAAATTATTTTCTATGTGTTGATTGCTAATTTTCTCATATTTGATTTATGTTTAAGTATGGGTCTTAATTGAGTCGGTCGATGCTTCCTACCAGTACATAGTGCTTGTATTGATACTATATGTATTCTTCTTTTGTTGAGTGCAGACAGTATTCCAGTGGCTAAACAAGACCTCGAATTTAGTGATAGTCAGCAGCTTCTGATCCAAGGGTGAGAACTTACCTTCAGGTAGCCATTAGATCATCTTATCAGATCATGTCTATTCTCTGGATAATGATACTCTATTTATTTATTTGGATATTTATGTTACATTCGGTTTTTCGTTTAGAATGTTCTTGTATGGTGACTTTCGGATCTTGGAAATAGTGGTGATAGGTAGTATTTATTTCCGCACTTAATGTTAGAATTGAATTCTTGTGAAGTTATAACATTTGATTTGATTATTTAATAACCTGTCTCTAAGTGTCAGGTTAGTTTGGAGATTAGATGATACTCCCACCAGAGGGTTAGTGTGGATGCAACTCATGGCCATTTGTGTTGTGACATATTTGGACCGATTGAAATGGACAAAACCAATAAGTAGTTGGATTAAAATCTATCCATTTTTTTCTTGGGGTGAAAAATTGGTGGATTATGAGGAAAAAACATGATATGATAATGAGGTAAAGATAAAAGGTTCAAAACCTAATCAGACGAATACAAATTTCATTTCATTTATTGTTTCTTTTATAATTTTTTTGTTACGAAATCAAGCTATCAAATACCTTTTATTTTATCTTATCATTAAATAATCAAATATTTCACACAAAAAAGACCTTTTTATATATTTTTCGTTAATTAAACAGTTCTATATTATAGCAGAATCTCATATAAGATTTTCTGCTGATTTTTCCTATCAGGTAATTCCACCGGCCCCTGTATTGCATCTAGAAGTTTCTTGAAGTTGCAGATAACTGCCTCAACAGTTCCACATTGCATTGTGTCATGATTTTCAACAAAAATAAAAATATTAATCTGACCTCCTTGATTGAGCATTCGATCATGCAAAACTAGTGGCTTAGGACTAAAGGGTAGATTTTCATTGTCTATCGATATTCTCCATTGGCCATCGTCCATTGTTGGGTTATCGAAGATTCTGAGTTGAGTGAGACTGACACCATTAGAGAGTGCGAGAGTGTTGCACTCTTATCTCCCTCACCCTCTCCCTGTAACGGTGCCAGTCTCACTCTGCTTGAAATCTCTGATGACCCAACAATGAACGGCAGCCAATAGAGAATGTTGATAGGCAATGAGAAGCTACCCATCAGTCCTAAGACGCTAGCTGTGCATGATTCATCACTTAATCAAAAAGGTTAGATTAGTTCCTTTATTTTTGCTGGCACTCTTGACACAATGCAAAATGTAAATGTAACTGCTAAGGTAGCTATCTACCATTTTAAGAAACTTGAGGATGCAAGGCAAAAGTCGGTGGAAGAGTTTGGTTGGAAAAATCAGCAGTGCTCTAACAGAGAACTATTTAATTGACTAAAAATATTTTAAAAAATCTTTTTTGCTATGGTCTATTTGATTATTTAATGATAAAATAAAATAAAAGGTATTTAATTGCTTAATTTCGTAACCAAAAAAAATTATTTAAAAAAATAAATAAAAGTAAATTTGAATTCAATCGGTTGGGTTTTGACCCATTATTTTTTACCTCATTGATAGCAAATTCTTTTCCTCATAATCCACTAATTTTTTGCCCCAGCAAAATGTGGACAGATTTTAATCCAACGCCTTATTGGTTTGGTACATTTTAATAGATTCAAAATTAGCCTGTCTATTAATACCATAGTAAAAAATCATTTTTCTTTTATTCTGTGCTCACTTTATATTACTTGCTTTAATTTATATTTATACATTTTTCTTCTAACTTTTTAAAATTTAAATTCGTGAAAATTTTATATAAAACAATTTCTCCAAAAAAATATTTTCCAAGACAGAACATGTTCTACTGATTTTTTTTTGACAAAATAAATATTCAATTATGCACGTGATATAAAGCATACCTAAAATTAGAGCTGTCAATATGGGCAGACCCAACCCATCCGGACTAAGCCCACACGGGCTTTGGAGTTTGACGGGCCAGGTCGGGCTGGCCCATATGGGTCATAAAACATCAAACCCACACCATCACTCTGTGGGTTGCGGGCCTCATGGGCCAACCCACTTTTTTTAAAAAATAATTTTTATAATTTAATTTTAGAATATTAATAAACATAAATATTTACAAGAAATTATTACATATTATTACTACTTGCTAATTAAGTCTTCAATACACCAAAAAAACTAATCCTAATAGCGAAATCATTTTTTATTTGACTCACCGGCCGGCTCAGCCCACATTGCTCAAGCCCCACTAGCCACGAGCTTATCCGGACTGGGCTAAAAAGCCCTGTTTTTAAATGGGCTGCAAAAATTAATGCCCAATCCTATTAAATTACAGGTTGGGCGGGCCCAATCCAATGGACCTGGCCCATATTGACCACTCTACCTAAAATAATAAGAACATAAATGGGGAAAAGAACATATCTACAATTTATAAAATGAATAGTAAAAATATGCAAATAAATGAACGATAGGTAACAAGTTGAACTTTATTTGACAAGTAAATAAAGTGCAACCTGTATGCACTAGTTGGTCAAAGCAAATAATAAATGTAATCTTATTTTGTCTTCATTAACTAAGATTTTTTCTTTAAATATTATAGATTCTTTTCATTATAATGTGTGTATGTAATATATGACATGAATAACTTATAATAAAATGAATGATGGGTGATGATTTACAATTTATTTTCTAGTAAATAAAGTGCAAACCATATGCACAACTTAGTCAAAACATTTAAAATAATAAAAGTATTCTTGTTTTATCTTCACATCTAAGATTTCTTTGAAAAACAAAGAATCCTCTTTTTTTTTTTTTTTAAATTCAATTAATTCAATTACACTTTTTTCTCTTTAAGGTTTTTCATTTTATACCTTTTGTGAAGTGCATAATTAATTTGGTTGTGCTATATGCCTTTGATACCTAATAAAGCCATTGGACAATTTTAAACGTTTTTCAGAAACAAATGTTTTGGGAGAAGATTCATATATAGAAAAACTTAAAGTTTTTGCTTTTGTAATTTTTTATTTTTTAAGTAGTCAATTCTTTTACAAAAAATATTTAAAAATTTTCTCAAAATGAATTTTAACCATTTGAGAACTTTTCTAAAAGTGTTTATAAAACATTTTCGAAAGAAGTTTGTGAAATCAAGGAACTTGCATTGCCAATCACTTAAAAAAACTTCCTTCATTTCATAAGGGGAGAATTAACTTCTTTTTTTTTTTAAAAAAACAGAAAAGAAAAGTGAAATTGAGCAAATTAAGTCAAAAGAAGAAAGTTATAATTTGAATGAGATCAAAGGGACGAGGTAAATATAAAATCACATGAAATAAAGTTGTTTTGAAAAACTTTCAATTTTTTGAGATTAATGTAGACTTAGTGAAAAGTAAAAAATAATATGCAACATCAATTAGTTGTGATTAAATTTTAGCTATGTTAATATATTTCTTTCACTCTCTTGTTCATTAGGATCTTGTCAGTGAATTATATGGTCATTCGAAAATCTGGAGAATTTCTAGCGATAGAAAACTGATAATTTTAACATATTGATTTAGAAAATTTACAAGGCAAACCTTCCTAATTATTTGAAATGGACAATAGTACTTGGCAACCAACTTGTGATGAGATTGGTATGAAAAACTGAGTTATTTATTAGGATAGATTTTGAAATACAACCAATACCCAACAGAGAAATTTGTCAATTTTGTGATGATCATCCTCAACCTAGACAAGTAGTGTTTAAGAAGACTCCACCCTTTAGAATTCCATGCACCAGAGCTTCATTTATATGCCTTTGATTCTTAATAAAGCCATTGGACAATTTTAAACGTTTTTACGAAACAAATGTTTTGGAGAAGTTTCATAAATAGAAAAACTTTAAGTCTTTTGTTTTCGTAGTTTTTATTTTTTAAGAAATTATTTCTTTTGCAAAAATATTTAAAAAATTTCTCAATATGAATTTTAACTATTTGATAACTTTTCTAAATATGAGACCCGCAGTGGAGTTAATGATAAGTTGGAGGTGTGGAGGAAGACCCTCGAGTCTAAGGGATTTAGGTTGAGTAGGTCCAAGACGGAATACTTGGAGTGTAATTTCAGCGAGGCGGCGCATGAGGCTGAGGTGGTTATAAAGATTGATACTCAGGCCATCCGAAAGAGAGATAGTTTCAAGTATCTTGGGTCTACGATTCAGGGGAGTGGAGAGATTGATGAGGATGTCACTCACCGGATTGGGGTAGGATGGTTGAAATGGAGGCTCGCGTCTGGAATCTTGTGTGATAAGAAGGTGCTGCCTAAACTCAAATGCAAGTTCTACAGAGTAGTGGTTAGACCGGCTATGTTATATGGAGCGGAGTGTTGGCCAGCCAAGAAAGCTCACATCCAAAAGATGAAGGTGACGGAGATGAGGATGTTAAGGTGTCACGCCTCGAGTTCCAACGGGGCAGACATGGCACCCGAAGCCGTTGAGGCCCGAGAGAACCAACCTATACATTCACATGGAACACAACATGTATGCATATGGACACAACATCGTAAAATAGAAGCGCGGAAAGACATTTGTATGTATAAGAAACTCGGCCGGTAGGGCCGCAAGGTCAAAATGAGAAGACGTCTCTTCAATTACTGTACAACGTCTACAAAGCCTCTAGCAGAAACCAGACCAAATCTATAATCGGGACAAGTCCCCGCTTTACACAAACATGTACATAACATCGAAATCAATATGTACATATGACCCGGAAAGCCCCGAATTAGCCTGGAGCTCACCAACTGTACGCAGAGAGTCCGAATCCTACTGTGGGGGTCTACTAGCACCTGCGCCTGCAGCAAGGTAAATCCCACAAAGGGTCAGTACGAAAGAATGTACTGAGTATGTAAGGCGATAAGCAACTGTATGACAAATAAGAACTCAAATGGAATCAAATATCAACAAATAAACAATATGGAGAACCACCATTCTATATGTGGGAAAAACATGTACATTACATTCATTACCTTGCTTTTACGTTCATTATCATCAACAACTCATATCGTACCCGGGCCCCGACTGATCAGTGGGTCATAACATTGGGATCATCTCTAGCTAGGCTTATGCCCCTTTGAGCTACCACCCATAATCAATAAGTAGGTTCGTCCCTAGCTAGGTTTTCATCCCTTTTGGATACCCCCTATACCCAATAAGCAATCGGGATCGTCTCTATGCTGGGCTTTACGCTCCCTCGAGCTACCACCCGTACTCAAGAAACACTTATATGCATTACTTCAATTCTTTCATTATGAGAATGATACATTTGGTGGTTGTGACATTATGGACACTTATGAATCATAGGCAATGAATAAACGGCATAGGATTAACAATAAAGAGATATGCTATAACCTTGCGGAAGGGAACAAGTTCGGTCCAATCGGTGAACAATAGGTGTGGTCAAAGAAATAGAAACCTTACATACCTTAGCCTTCTAATTAAGTCCTATATGCCAATCCAATCCTTCCTTCAAGATCTCAAGATTTCCTTTCAAGTTTAAGTCATAAAAATGACACATCTTTTAGTAAAGAAAACCAAAAATGCACTATGCAACACCTTGCCAACATAACAAATATACTATTTACACCATCTTAAGCATATAATAGGGTAATCCATGAGAGGAGACACTTACCAAAGAGATGCTCTTGGTTGTTGCCTTAGGGTTTTTGCTAAGAAGCTTTTGAAAGAAATATCTAACAAGAGATGAGAGTTTCTATGCATAAAATCTGATTTTTGTGCCTTTAATAGGCCCTCAAGTCCAAATAATCCTTGGCCACAAGTTTGACCCATGTGAAATGGGTCATCTTTTCCTTATTGAGTCCCATGTCATGTTATATGATATTTGGGCCTCAAATACAGAGAATAGACCCATTTCAACACCTTAATGGGTCCCACACCCAAATATCTCATCTAGTCAAAAGTAGGTCAACAAAACCGGGAAAATGTCACGGTATCGTGACTCATGTCGTGGGTCGATTCACGGCACGTAGGTGACCTGTCATGAAACTCAGACGACTCGACCAAGTTTCTGAAGCTCATCCACGGCACCACTCATGTCCCGTCACTGTGAATCACGCCCCGTGACTCGTGCCGTGGAAATCAGACCATTTTTTCAATGTTCTAAAGTCCACTCACGACACCCACTCACGCCACGTGACTGTCATTCACGTAACGTGACTAGTGTCGTGATTCACAATTTTTTTTTTTTTTTTTCTTTTTAGAAAGTGATCGTAGCACCTGAGGTGTTACATTCTTCCCTCCTTGGAAACATTCGTCCTCGAATGTTAATAATAGTATCCAGGTTACTCAAATGCTAATCTCATTAAACATCGTATATACACATACATACAATATTGACATATTGATGTAGACTTACTTGTTAGTGCTCTCCTTCTGTACTTTGAACTTGTTCTTCCGTGTGAAACAAATGTGGGTACTTTGATTTCATCTTTTCTTCTGCTTCCCATGTAATCTCTTCTACTTGCTGATTTTGCCAAAGTACCTTTACAGAAGCCACTTGTTTATTCCTCAACTTCTTTACTTGTCTGTCCAGAATAACAATAGGCACTTCTTCATATGTGAGATTTTCTGTGATTTGCACATCTTCAATGGGAGCAATTTGAGCTGGCTCTCCTATGCACTTTCGAAGCATCGAAAAATGGAACACCGGGTGAACTGTGGAGAGTTCTTAGGGTAGTGCCAATTCATATGCAACTTGTCCAAATCTTTTGACAATTTCATGTGGACCTATATACCGTGGACTTAACTTTCCTTTCTTTCCAAACCTCATTACCCCTTTCATCGGCGACACCTTCAAGAATACCCAATCACCTATGGAAAATTCGAGCCCTCTTCGTCTAACATCAGCATAGGACTTGTGTCGACTTTGGGCCGTCTGTAGCCGCTGTTGGATCACTTTAACTTTCTCCATGGCTTGGTGAACAAGATCGGGCCCAAGTAAAGCAGTTTCGCCTGCTTCAAACCACCCAATTGGTGATCTACATTTTCTCCCATATAAAGCTTCATAAGGAGCCATCCGAATACTGGAATGATAACTGTTATTATAGGCAAATTCAACAAGTGGTAAATGATCATCCCATCTGCCTTTAAAATCCATTGCGCAAGCTCGTAGCATATCTTCAAGTGTTTGAATCGTATGCTCTGCTTGACCATGTGTCTGAGGATGAAAGTCCGTACTCAAATTCACCTGTGTCCCCAAGCTCTTTTGGAAAGATCTCCAAAAATGAGCCATAAATTGAGCCCCTCTGTCTGATATAATAGAAAGTGGAATCCCATGTAATCATACTATTTCTTTCACATACAACCTTGCATAATCTTCGGCTGTATAAGTGGTTCTGACTGGGAGGAAATGCGTTGACTTGGTAAGCCTGTCAACTATGACCCATATGGAATCAACCTTTCGGAGTGTATGAGGCAAACCTGTAATGAAATCCATGTTAATCATATCCCACTTCCAAACTGAAAGATTGATACATTGAATAATACCCCCCGGTTGCTGATGTTCCACTTTCACCTGCTGACAATTTGGACACTGAGCTACAAACTCCGCAACGTTCTTCTTTATATTCCCTCACCAATATATTTCTTTCAAATCATGGTACATTTTTGTAGCTCCTGGATGTATAGAATACCGTGAATGGTGTGCCTCTGTCATAATCCGCTTCCTTAACTCGTCTACATCCGGTACACATAATCTACCTTGGCATTGAAGTACCCCTTCTTGTGTAAGATCGAATGCCTTTGTCAACTCTTGCTGCACATTCTCTTTCAGCTGCAGTAACAGAGGATCTGCGTACTGTTTCTCCTTTACCTCGGTTACTAAGGACGATTCTGCTGCATGTTGCACAATAACCCTGTCATCTGGAGATTCAAAAAGACGAACCCCCAAACTGGCTAATTGTTGTAGGTCTCTGACTATATCTTGTTTTTCTCTGGATTGGTTAGTAATGACTGCTTTACGACTAAGAGCATCCGCTACCACATTTGCTTTGCCTGGATGGTAAAAGATATCGACATCATAGTCTTTCAATAATTCGAGCCACCTTCGCTGCCTTAGATTTAATTCCTTCTGCTTAAAGATATATTGCCAACTTTTATGATCAGTATAGATATCAACATGAATCCCATACAAGTAATGACGCTATATCTTTAAAGCAAATATCACAGATGCTAATTCAAGATCATGTGTGGGATAATTTCTCTTATGTGGCCGTAACTGTCGTGAGGCATACACTATTACTCGACCGTGCTGCATCAATACACACCCATGGCCAATTTCGGAAGCATCACAATAAACTGCATACCCGTCTGTGCCTTTGGGAAGTACTAGGACAGGTGTGGAAGTCAATTTATCTTTCAACTCTTGAAAACTTTTCTCACAGGCATCGTTCCACTGAAACCTGACTGCCTTATGGGTTAGCTTCGCTAGAGGTGCAGCAATGGAAGAAAACCCTTCGACAAACCTACGATAATACCCTGCGAGTCCCAGAAAACTACGAATCTCTATGGGTGTCGTAGGTCGTGGCCAGTTCTTCAACGCCTCTTTCTTCTGGGTGTCAACCCCTATTCCTTCACCCAAGACAATGTGACCCAAGAATTCTACAGATTTTAGCCAAAACTCACATTTCGAAAATTTGGCATATAGCTTTCGTTCATGCAGAATCTGTAACACCTGCCGTAGATGAGTAGCATGGTCTTCTTCTGATCTTGAATAAACCAGAATATCATCTATAAACACCATCACGAACACATCTAGAAATGGCTTAAACACCCTATTCATCAGATCCATGAAAATAGCTGGTGCATTTGTTAGTCCAAACAACATGACTAAAAATTCATAATGTTCGTACCGTGTTCGGAAGGCTGTCTTGGGTATGTCTTTGTATCTGACCTTAACTTGATGGTAACCCGACCTCAAGTCAATCTTTGAAAACCATGTGGCACTCTGTAACTGATCAAATAGATCGTCAATTCTGGGGAGGGGATATTTATTCTTGATCGTTACCTTATTCAACTATCGATAGCCGATGCACATTCTCAACGTACAATCTTTCTTCCGTACGAATAAGACTGGTGCACCCCATGGGGACATGCTAGGCCTGATAAATCCCTTATCCAGCAAATCTTTTAATTGCTCCTTCAATTCTCACAATTCTGCTGGAGCCATTCTATACGGAGGGATAGAAATAGGCTGAGTGTCTGGCATGACATCAATACCAAATTCTATCTCCCACCCTGGAGGTAACCCTGGGAGATCTTCAGGAAATACATCAAGAAATTCATTGACTACCCGAACCGTTTAAGGAGTTGGTGGCCTCGCATCAATATCCTGCACCCTTACTAGGTGGCATATATACCCCTTAGATATCATCTTCCTTGCCTTGAGATAGGAAATAAATTTACTCCTCGGTGCACCAACATCCCCTTTCCACTCAAGGACGGTCATTTGCGAAAAATGAAAAGATACCTTCTTCGCTTGGCAATCCACCATGGCATAGCAAGACGCTAACCAATCCATTTTCATGATAACATCAAAATCTACCATATCTAGCTCAATAATATCATCCACTGTATCATGACCACCAACAGTGACTATACAGTTACGATAAACCCTCTTAGCTATAATGGATTCACCGACATGCGTAGATACTTCAAAGGACTTAACTAAGAATTTCGGCGTTCTATTGAATTTTTTTGCAACTAATGGCGTAACATATGAGAAAGTAGAAACCGGATCAATCAATGCATATACAGGATGTGATAAAACAGATAATATACCTATAACGACATCAGGAGAAGCCTCTGAATTCTGCCTGTCTACTAAAGCATATGTACGATTCTGGGTTCCGCTAGAACTAGCTGCTCCTCTCGAACCTCTTCCATGCCCCATAGGCTGTACCCCTCTACCAAGGGAAGGAACCGATGATGAAGATGTAACGGTTGATCCCATAGGTTACGTCACATTACCAACGCCTCTTTTTGGGCACTCTCGCATGATGTGTCCCGCCATACCGCACCAAAAACAAGCATTTGTCCTCAACCGAAATTCACCTAAATGAGGTTTTCCACAATGCTGACACGGAGGATGAGAAAACCCGGCACTCTGTGAACCGAGACCACTGCTCTGCCCAACATAACCGCCTCGAGACCCTCAGAACTGAGATGAAGTGCCTGCAGGGGAATAAGAAAATGATGGCCTAGGTGGTGTAGGAAACATCCGAGGCCTAGGTACTCCTTGGGATACCATAGATTGCGCCATAGGTCAAGCCCTTTTTGATGGCCCTCTTTCAAACTCCTGTACCCTTTTTCTTTGTCTCTGATCTTCCATCTTTTGGGCGAAAGCCTGAATTCTGGCTATGTCCACATCTCTGTTCAAAGCAGCAATAGTGCAGTCCCGCACCAAATAGGGTTCCAATCTGTCCACATATCGATGGACTCTGTCTGTCATTGTGGCCACCATATTTGGAGCATAGCGAGCCAAAGAATTAAACTGCAAGCTGTATTCTCTGACACTCATGGTTCCCTGGCGCAGATTTAGAAACTGGTCTGCACTTGCCTCCCTGACCTCATATGGGAGGTAATGATCAAGGAACGCTGCTTTAAATTCTTCCCAGCCCACGAGAAGTGCACCGATGCCCCTTGATCTCTTCCAATCCTCATACCACAATATTGCTTCTCCCTTCAATCTATAGGCCGCAAGTTCAACCGTTTCCACACCGGATACATGCATAACCTCCAAAGCCCGGTGAATTTGATCAATAAAATCTTGTGGGTCCTCGTTCAGATTCGATCCGATAAACATGGGAGGATCTAGTTTCAGGAAATCCTGTGTTCGATGTCTGGCTGCCCTAGCCGCACTATCCTCACCTGTGGTTGGACCAGCTCGTCCTTGGCTTTGTACAGCAACTAGCTGTGTCAAAAACTGTACTGCATTTCTCAAATCCTGATCCGTGGCATTCATAGGCAGTTTTGCGGGTACTTCTCTACCTCTTGACCTTTCCGATGCTGGAATAGTAGAAAAAGCCCGCGATGCAAATTCACTTTCAGCTTCAGCTTCACCCTGACTAGGTGGTGGTCTACTAGTGCCTTCCCCGATAATTTGGTCTAACCTCTTTGTTTTGCTTCTACCTCTTCTTGTGATCGGCATTTGCACTACCATGAAAGAGAATGAAAGAAAACAACGGTTAGATATAATAGTCTCCCGACAACTTTAGCTCTATTGCACGATCTAAGATTTGAAGAAAAGAAACACCTCCTAAATGTCCCGTAGCCTCCAACTTATAAATATGGTGCACATCACATCCATAAGAAAGACTCTACTCATACGCGGCTTTGTAGACACCCTAGGACGACCCGCTCTAATACCACTTTTGTCATGCCTCGAGTTTCAACGGGGCGGACATGGCACCCGAAGCCATTGAAGCCCAAGAGAACCAACCTATACATTCACATGGAACACAAAATGTATGCATATGGACACGACATCATAAAATAGAAGCGCGGAAAGATATTTGTATATATAAGAAACTCGGTCGGTAGGGCCGCAAGGTCAATATGAGAAGACATCTCTTCATTTACTGTACAACGTCTAGAAAGCCGCTAGCAGAAACCAGACCAAATCTATAATCGGTACAAATCCCCGCTTTACACAAACATGTACATAACATCGAAATCAACATGTACATATGACCAGAAAGCCCCGAATTAGCCTGAAGCTCACCAACTGTACGCAGAGAGTCCGAATCCTACTGTGGGGGTCTACTAGCACCTGCGCCTGCAGCAAGGTAAATCCCACAAGGGGTCAGTACGAAAGAATGTACTGAGTATGTAAGGCGATAAGCAACTGTATGACAAATAAGAACTCAAATGGAATCAAATATCAACAAATAAACAATATGGAGAACCACCATTCTGTATGTGGGAAAAACATGTACATTACATTCATTACCTTGCTTTTACGTTCATTATCATTAACAACTCATATCGTACCCGGGCCCCGACTGATCAGTGGGTCATAACATTGGGATCGTCTCTGGCTAGGCTTATGCCCCTTTGAGCTACCACCCATAATCAATAAGTAGGTTCGTCCCTAGCTAGATTTTCACCCCTTCGGGATACCCCCTATATCTAATAAGCAATCGGGATCGTCTCTATGCTGGGCTTTACGCCCCCTCGAGCTACCACCCGTACTCAAGAAACACTTATATGCATTACTTCAATTCTTTCATTATGAGAATGATACATTTGGTGGTTGTGACATTATGGACACTTATGAATCATAGGCAATGAATAAACGGCATAGGATCAACAATAAAGAGATATGCTATAACCTTGCGGAACGGGAACAAGTTCGGTCCAATCGGTGAACAATAGGTGTGGTCAAAGAAATAGAAACCTTACATACCTTAGCCTTCTAATTAAGTCCTATATGCCAATCCAATCCTTCCTTCAAGATCTCAAGATTTCCTTTCAAGTTTAAGTCATAAAAATGACACATCTTTTAGTAAAAAAAACCAAAAATGCACTATGCAACACCTTGCCAACATAACAAATATACTATATACACCATCTTAAGCCTATAATAAGGTAATCCATGAGAGGAGACACTTACCAAAGAGATGCTCTTGGTTTTTGCCTTAGGGTTTTTGCTAAGAAGCTTTTGAAAGAAATATCTAACAAGAGATGAGAGTTTCTATGCATAAAATCTGATTTTTGTGCCTTCAATAGGCCCTCAAGTCCAAAAAATCCTTGGCCACAAGTTTGACCCATGTGAAATGGGTCATCTTTTCCTTATTGAGTCCCATGTCATGTTATATGATATTTGGGCCTCAAATACAGAGAATAGACCCATTTCAACACCTTAATGGGTCCCACACCCAAATATCTCATCTAGTCAAAAGTAGGTCAACAAAGCCGGCAAAATGTCACGGTATCGTGACTCATGTCGTGGGTCGATTCACGGCACGTAGGTGACCTATCGTGAAACTCAGACGACTCGACCAAGTTTCTGAAGCTCATCCACGGCACCACTCACGTCCCGTGACTGTGAATCACGCCCCGTGACTCGTGCCATGGAAATCAGACCATTTTTTCAACGTTCTGAAGTCCACTCATGACACCCACTCACGTCACGTGACTGTCATTCACGCCACGTGACTGGTTTCGTGATTCACAATTTTTTTTTTTTAATTTTTTTTTTAGAAAGTGATCGGAGCACCTGAAGTGTTACATAAGGTGGATGTGTGGGTGTACTAGGAAGGATAAGATTAAGAATGAGGTTATACGAGATAAAGTGGGAGTAGCGTCGGTTGAAGACAAGATGCGGGAAGTGAGGTTGAGATGGTTCGGGCATGTATTGAGGAGGGGCATGGAGGCCCCAGTGTGGAGGTGCTTGATTTTGGCTAGGGATGGATTCAGGCGAGGGAGGGGTAGACCGAAGAAGTATTGGAGGGAGGTGATTAGACATGATATGGAGCAGCTGCAGCTTACAGAAGACATGACCCTAGATAGGAAGGTGCGGAGGAGGCGGATTAGGGTAGAAGGTTAGTAGGGAAGGGGCGTCAGTGTTAGTAGATAGGAGAATTTTGTTGCACTAGTAGTGCTTGTAGCTAGAGTATTTGTATTACTTCATAGTGTGTTATTATTTGTTGGATTACTTGGTGGGTCCTGTTTATATTATTATTGGGTGTGATTTCACATTTCGTATCTTGTCACGTACTATTTCTTTTCTACACTATTGTTTCTTGAGCCGAGGGTCTTTTAGAAACAGCCTCTCTATCTCACTTTTGAGGTAGTGGTATGGACTGCGTACACTTACCCCCCCCAGACCCCACGTGGTGGGAATATACTGGGTATGTTGTTGTTGTTGTTATTTGATAACTTTTCTAAAAGTGTTTATAAAATATTTTTGAAAGAAGTTTGTGAAATCAAGGAACTTGCATGGCCAATCACTTCAAAAAATTTCCTTCATTTTGTAACTCATTAGGGGAGAATTAACACTTTTTTTTTTTTTTAAAAAAAGAAAAGTGAATTTAAGAAAATTAAGTCAAAACACAAAAGAAATAATTTGAATAAGCTCAAAGGGACGAGGTAAATATAAAATCACATGAAATAAAGTTATCTTGAAAGACTTTCAATTTTTTTAGGATTCATGTAGGCTTAGTGAAAAGATCTAGATATGCGACATCAATTAGTTGTGATAAATTTTAGCTGTTTGGAATCTTGTCAGTGACTTATATGATCATTTGAAAATATGAAGAATTTCTAGTGTTAGAAAACTAATTATTTAAAATATTGATTTAAAAATTTCACAGGGCAACCCCTAACTATTTGAAGTGGACAATAATACTTGGCAACCGACTTATGATGAGGCTGGTACGAAACAGTGAGTTATTTATTAGGCTAGATTTTGAAATGCGACCATTACCCAACAGAGAAATTTGCCACTTCTGTGATGATCATCTTCAACTGTGCCCTCAACTAGTGGTGTTATCCACCCTTTAGAATTCTCTGCACTAAAGAATATCAGATAGATCTCAAGACATCTATTGTGCATCTCAGTTTCGCCACAAAATAATCGATTAGGTAAGAGAAGGGAACTATTAATGGTTGAGATATATTTTGATAAATAGTTGGTGATCTGTCTGATTATCTCATTTATATTTCATTTTCTCCTAGATTACCTACATTGTTAATTATCTCCTTTCATGCTATTTATACTTCCATATATCTGTTCAGCTCAGTCGGCCTATGATGCCTACTGGGTATTGCGTGTTTTGACACTCATACTAGACTTCTGCATCTTTTTTCTCGTGATGTAGATCCTAGTACGAGTTGTTGCTGCTGATGTATTCTTTGTGCAGAGATATCTTGGATTAGAGATTTGGAGTGAGCCCCTAATGTCTGGAGTTGCTCCTTCTCCTTCTATTTTGCTGGACTGATCTTTATTTTATATTTCAATGATGGTTCTATATATATTGTATTTACTTAGTACTCCTGTTGTGCTTAGTAGCTCCTGTACCGACCGATACAAGGTCTTGCGTTGTACTTTGTTTACTTTGCTCCTTCAGCCCTTTATGTATATACTTTATGGTTCCTATTATCTGCATTTATATTTATCTTTTGAACTGTATTTTTCATTATTTGTTTCTTAAGATACTCGCACACCTAGTAGTACATATGAAACACAAAAATCAAAATTTTTTAGGTGTGATTTTGACCCTTCACTCAATATAATAATCAATAATTAAGTATTCAGAAAGTAAAGTGACACTAAATATATTTATATTTGTTGGTATCCAATGTGGATCTTGGTCCAGTACTCGTGGGATGCAAAAGAATTTTATGTAAGCTCTTGAGGTTTGTCTTGTACAATATCCATGAAGTGTAGTTCCTACGTCTACACTCTATCTTTCTATTCTTGATTGATAGAGTTCCTCACCAACAATAATTTTTCTCTTTAACCTCTTTTGAATACACAGTAAATAAGAAAGGAAATACAATGCTTTATAAGTAAAGAGCTAAAGTGTTTGAGAAGATTTAGACAAGTGTATATCTTTTTCAAACTTTGACTTTTCTTTTAGTAGGATTTTGAGCTAGCCTTTGAGGTCCTTGATAGATATGGCAACCAAGATATTCTATCATTAGTAAGGTAAAATGATTTATATCTTTCAAGAATTAGTATAGAGCTTTCCAATGCTGTAATTGAATTAGATTTATGCGACAATTATGAGCTTCGAACTTGTTTCCATAAGAGTCATTTGACTACTCCTTAATTACCGCCTTGGGATCTTGATCTTTAATAGGAACTGAATCTTCCTTATCAATTCTTCTCATGTGTGAATTGTTGAGATGTTTCCTTCTTTTTGAACCGACGGTGATTGATTTCTTTTCAAATGGGACCATTTTTATTCTATTATTTTACTTGCCTCTCTTGAGATGCATACATGGTAAGTTGAGTTACCTTATGGGAATTGTCATGCCCCAACCTCGGGAGATACAACTGGCCTAGTGACACACTTTCCCAAAACCAGCAGGTATGAGTGAAGCATCTCCAAGCTCGTGGTGTCAGTATGAAATAATGTACTAAGTATGTAAGACAATTGAAAGTTGAAATTGAAGCTGATATCATAAATATTGTAAGTAATCAGATAAGAGATTCAATAGAAAATCTGAACATACTTACCTGCACTTGCTACATGTTATACAATAAATAAGCACACAAGAGCCTAACCCAGCTACCATAAGCGTGGCAGGTACAAACAACAACGAAACAACCCGTCTGAGCCACCATAAACTCGGAAAGTTCCAGTCAATCTATAGACCACTACTGGCAACTGATACGCTCAAGATATACCATCGAATCCACAGTGAATATGGGAGAACTTCTTATGTAAACGTATCGGTATGGCTACACAACATATAGCCGAATTCTAATCCTTAAAAGTTGTACGTTTCGACCATCCTCTGCGATCTCCTAGTTAATAATGTTGGGTTCGAAATCGAGAGGGCGTCATGCGGAAGCTCATAGTTACAAACCATAGAAGCGATAATTCAGACGACAAATAAAAACATACTAAAAACATATTATTAATATGGTTTGGCCAAGTGACCTACATATCATGAAAACTAATATCAAAAAGCATAAACTATTTGGGAGAGTAATCTTCCCCTAAACAAGATTCTTTAAGAACTACATTGTGGATGCTATTGTGTTTTGATTTGATAAGAAGGGTCTTTTATTTATAGAGGTTCAAAACCTTTCCTCCAAGAAAAAGGTTAACTAATTATGGAAGAGATCTTTTCCTACAAGGAAACCTTTTCCACAAAGAAAACCCTTTTTGAAAAAAAACACAATTATAAAATTCAAGTAAACTAGGAAATTCAGGACAAATCCTAACAAATCTCCCCTTGGCCTGAATTATCAGGAAAAATTGATCCTCATCTTCTTCTTCACATAATCTTCATATATCATTGTTGCTTTTCATGATTAAAAGTTGATATGGGTTAAAAGTTGGAGCCCTATGCATTAAAAATAAAAGCATGAGTTATTATTATTGGAGCCCTGTGTTATAAGTGAACAGGGTTAAAAGTGGAGCCTTGTGCATTGAAAGTTAGCACAGGTTAAAAGTGGAGCTCATGCGTTAAAAGTATATATGCATGAGTTGAAAGAAGCCCAAACATTAAAAGTTAGCAAGGGTTGAAAGTGGAGCCCATGCGTTGAAGCAAGTATGGGTTGAAAATATATTTTGCTTTTAAAGATGGATTAGCAGCAGGATTGTTGAAAATTTGTTTGAAACTTCTTCCCCACATGTAGTTTCTTGACTTCTTTTTTTTTTTGACAAAAAAACTCTTCATTATCAAACCATTGGACCTTTGAACCGTAGGCTCTGAAACCACTTGTTGGGGTCGAAATCGAGAGGGCTTCATGTGGAAGCATATAATTGCAAATCATATCGACGATAAATCAGATGACAAAGAAAATTAAACTAAAACATATTATTGAATATGGTTTGGCCAATTGGCCTACATATTAAAACTAATTCAAAAAAGCATAAAAACTATTTGAGAGAAAATTTCCCTCTAAACAAGACTCTTTAAAGACTACATTGTGGATGCTATTGTGTTGTGATATGAGAAGAGGGGTCTTCTATTTATAGAGGTACAAAATCTTTCCTCCTAGAAAGAGGTTAGCCAAATATGGAAGAGTTTTATATTTTCCTTTTAAGAAAAGTAAAAGTAATTATGGTATTACTTTTATTTTCCTTTCAAGAAAAATAAAACTCAAATTTGGTAAGAAAATCAGGGCAAAAACCCTAACAAATCTCCCCTTTTTGGCTTGATTTTCTTGACATAACTTGATCCGCCTTCTTCACTTGCATATATGATCTTTGTTCTTCACATAATCTTCATCACTGCTGCTTGTCATGGTTAAAAATAAGGTTTAAAATATCATGGTTAAAAATTAATATTTTGTTTTTTATTTTTAAAAATGCAGTAGCAGGTATGTTGAAAATATGATTGAAACTTCTTCTCCACATGTAGTTTGACAAAAATCTTCATTATCATCAAATTTTTTGCAGCTTGATTTGAAACCGCTTTGAACCTGTTTTTGATCTCGTTTCACCAAACCATTGGACCTTTGAACCGTAGGCTCTGATACCACTTGTTGGGTTCAAAATTGGTGAGAGCGTCATGCAGAAGCTAATAGTTGCAAACCATCAATGCGATAAATCAGATGACAAAGAAAATTAAACTAAAACATATTATTGAATATGGTTTGGCCAATTGGCCTACATATTAAAACTAATTCAAAAAAGCATAAAAACTATTTGAGAGAAAATCTCCCTCTAAACAAGACTCTTTAAAGACTACATTGTGGATGCTATTGTGTTGTGATATGAGAAGAGGGGTCTTCTATTTATAGAGGTACAAAATCTTTCCTCCTAGAAAGAGGTTAGCCAAATATGGAAGAGTTTTATATTTTCCTTTTAAGAAAAGTAAAAGTAATTATGGTATTACTTTTATTTTCCTTTCAAGAAAAATAAAACTCAAATTTGGTAAGAAAATCAGGGCAAAAACCCTAACAAATAATTCCTCTGATTATTTCCATGATCTTGTTTTCACTCCGTCAAACATCTAGGGTCAATAATACAATGGTAAATCACCCAAAAACTGGCAATTTACTATGTTTTCCATTTTTGGATATTTAGACATCAATATCCTACAAAAACAATAAGATAACATAAAACACAAGAAAACATAGTGGAATAAGTCTAAGAATAATTAAAACATTAAGTAAATGATAGAGAATATGTGCTAAATTCGAAGAACATCAACACTCCTAACATAAGGTCTTTCCTTGTCCTCAAGCAAGTATCAACAGAATAGATCTATTACAACTATGTTCAAGTAAAACGTAGTAAGCTGCCTACAATGGTTTCAAGAAGTTGCTACCGATATTCACTATCAAAACAAGTATTGGCCCCTTTTTATGTTCACAAACTTTTAAAACCAATTGCTTCACCTTAAATTGACATAACTAACAATGCACCCTCAATATGTGGCATCTTACTTTATCAGCTATACCAATGCATACAAGAGACATAGTTTAGAGAGTTTGAAATTATTCAACCATTTTCATCCAAGTTCCCTCATAATACATCAAAGAAATTTCTCAAAACAAAACCCTCATATGTACAAGAGCAATGGGACAAAGAGACTAAAGAGGAGAAATACTCACGCCTAAAAAAAATTCATATGTTATACATTGTATTAATTCTCACAGTGATTTTTTAGTTTCTATGAATTTTACCCCTCCCTATAGTTTCTTTAGGTATTTAAGTCTGTAGGTGAGGGTAGCACGGTTCTTGAGGTGGTTAGATGAGAATAATGTGAGTTATTCATTTTAGAAGGTTTGGGGGTTAGTATGGTTGATCAAAGTCAACACTTGATGATATCATTGTCAAAATAAAATTCCAGTAGTTCTATTAGCTTTAGAATATGGTTTTTGGGTTATTAGGACCTTTGGTTCGAGTTCCAAGGCATTAAATTAAATTTTGAATAGTTGATTGAAAAGTTGGAAGTTTAAGACTCTCACCAATAACAAACAGGATGCTTTGATTGAAATGATAGGGCTCTAGCAATTTCTAGAAGATGTCTATGCTTTCTCACAACCACTCCATTTTGTTGTGGGTAGCCGTGCACACAACTCCTTTCATGTAAAATCCCTTTCGATGCTCCTTACTTTCAAGTTAAACTGTCTTTCCATCATAGAAAGAATAGATTTTAAAACTGGGAAAGCATTAGTTACAGGTCCAAGTACCTCTACTACAACTATCCACTATAGTGAGGAAATACTTGTAAGCGTTATAAGTACGTTGTTTATAGTGCCCCATGTGTCAATGTGAATCAAATCAAAATTTTATTTGTTCTGATCTCGCGAATAGGATAAGGTTTTCTAGTTTGTCTTGAATGAGGAGATACATTGCATAGATAATTAGAGTTTACAAAAGACTTGAATAAACCAAACTTTTTCATTACTGAAAAAGGCAAATGCCAAGTTTGATATGCCAAAGACTTACATCTGGAACAACATTTGCAAAAACTGAAATGAATTAGAATTTGAACCAAGATTGGAATCACTTCCCCTTTGGAAAAGAAACTACATGCTTGGAATAAAAGCTTCTATCCTTTTCAATAAAATGTACTGCAAGACACACCCATTAGAAGTGAAAAATATTGCAATTGATTTGAAAGCACAATCTATTTACTGAAAGTAAATTGTACTTAAAATTTAGGACATAAAGCACATTCTTCAGAGTAAGATTGGGCAGAATAATAATATTCCCTGTATGTGTAACAGACTGCTTCAAAGAATTAGGTAAGCTTATGTTCAAAGGAATAGGGAGAGGAGTTAGACAAGAGAAAACAGATTGATCAAAGCACATTTGTTCTGATGCTCTTGAGCCAATAATTCAACTGTTAGAATTAAAAACTGAGAGACAAATCCATGAATATTTGAGTATGGTACCGCTTAATGCATTAAGATATGGTCCTGAATGACCTTTGCTCTTTGCTAAAGTGCTGAAAAGAAACACTAGAATCCTGTCCTTTTTGTTGTTCACCATACGTCCGTCTTTTATCACACATTACTGTTGCATTCCCGTTAATTGTAAATTGTTAATTTTTTCCTTTGTTGAATTTAAAATCTTCAGGAACCCAATGATCCTGTAGCAGTCTTCTTTGACATGCGCAACCTTTAAGCAATGTGTGCAAATCATATTCAGATTCAATTTGTTATTCTTTCCTTTAATCTTGGGCTGTGTATTTCCAATTTTTTTATGGTAGGTTCTAGATTACTGAAAGCCATTTCCATTTTTGGAAAACTGATTTTGGTTTTCTTGACTAGTGATCATGAATGATGATGAATATCTGATAAAACTTGAGCATTGACATATATTTCTCTTTGATTTTTCACCTTGCAAAAGTAAAGAATAAGCATGGTCCATACTTGGTAGGGGATTTGTGTTAGAATGTGATGGTTTTGAAGATGAAAAATGTGTTGGTGATACAAGCTTTGGTGCAAAGAAGTAATGAAGATCAAGCAGTACAGTGGTACAAGTTGAAGAGATCATGATGCTGATTCGAGACATGGATTCCTTACTACAAAAGGATGCCAAAATTAGGTGCATCCATGAAAGGAAAGGAATTATAACAGAAGGCGACAAAGGTTGACCAAAACGGAATGAGATTCCTCAAATAGGTCTCCAAAAAGGAATGGGATTCCTTTGAAGGAAATGCCAACCAACTTAAAGGAAGCAAGTATCAACATCTATAAATAACCAAGAGCTTCTACAAAGTTATTTCTGCACTCATATCAAGCAAAGGTAAAAATTTGAGATTGAGAATTGAGGTGTTGTGTGAAGAACTCATACAAGGAACAGGTTCATACATAGTAGAGTCTACCTAGAGCTTAGCTTGATTGTATTAGGGTTGTTCTTTGAGTTGTAATCATTTTGATTTTGTAGTTCCAGTGTGTTATAAATTGGAATAGGGGTTTGTCTCCAAGTTGGGGTAACTTGGAGATTTGGGATCACAAGCCTTGGGAGGTTTGTGAGTTGTTTAGGAATTAGAGTTTATAATTCCTTAGTTTACAGAGTTTGTAATCAGTTGTTTGAGAGGCTCATCGTATTGTGAAATTATGGGGTAAGTCCTACAGAGGTGTAGGTCATGGTTTTTTAGACCTATTATGAGCCGGGTGTTTTCCATGTGAAAGTTTGTGTTCTTAAGTTTACTGTTTTCTATCACGTTGGTGGAACACATTAGGCAACTCTGTCCATTCATAGAAAACAATTATTTACAATTTACTAAAATTGTAGGGCATGTAGAATAATAATTCGTCATTAATATGTTTTCCCTAGCCTAAGTATGGGTATCATTTAACCATTAGGAATTGTATCAGTCTTAGATCCCATAGAGATTTAGCTAACTTCACTTTCTCCTCACAGGTACAATTACAAGTACAAACAATATCAGAATTTAAGGAATCTTATTCATCTCATAGCCTTTTATGTCTTGTAAAGCATCCTAAAGTGTCAGTATTTCCTTGTACTAACCTATTAAATTCCTTCCAAATCCATTCTCCATACTATTCCAAAGTTCTTTGGTTATTTTGGAATATATAACACGGTCCCCAATTTCTTTGGAGAGTGAGTTTACTAACCAAGAAATCACCATATCATTGCAATAATTCCATTGTGAGTAATGATTGATTTCAGATATGGTGCCTTGCAACATCCATTAATGAAACCTAGCTTTTGTTTGTGGAAAGAGCTATAAGAACTGATCTTCTCCAACCTAGGAAGCCTTTTCCATCAAATATAGTATTGACAAGGCTCATTCTCGGTGTATCAAAAGTGTGATGATAATAGGGATGATTCGTGTTGATGGTGACTACATTTCCACTCTCAATCATTGCAACAAGTGCGGATTATTCTTTCATCTTACTCAAGAAAAGGAAGAATCATTGTATTGCAAAGAAAACTGTAATAATGATTAAACAACTCTATATCTATTGAAATATTCTCGGTACAGTGACTAAATAATAACAACAACAACAACAACAACAACATACCCAGTGTATTCCCACATAGTGGGGTCTGGGGAGGGTAAAGTGTACGCAGTCCATACCACTACTTCCGCAGAAGTAGAGAGGCTGTTTCCGATAGACCCCCGGCTCAGGACAGGAAATCAGTATATAGTGACTAAATAATAAGATAAACTTAAATTACAATAATCATTTCAAACACAGTCAGTTATTTTAGCCACTCATGAATATGTTGTAATGACCCTTTTCGCCATTATGGTGTAGCTTAGCATGTCAAAATTTGAGTTAAAATTCTCCCCAGATAGTGTTAAAAATTTTAGGCTAGGCTCGTCTTGGATGAATTTCAAGTGTGACGTGGTCTAAATAAATCCAATATTGGGTAATTTGATGATTATATGATGTTATATCATATATGTTAGCCAAGAGTTTAGGGTGTTCATATAAACTTTTGGAATCAAATTTGGATTAGTAGAACTCTAGATATAGCGTTTGCTATAGAAGGGTTAGTTTGGGATGTCGAAATCTGGGAGTGTGTTATAAAATTGACGAAAAATTGAGAATGCCCGACATTCTACCTCACATACACTAATAAAGCAGGAGGCAGGTTGCTACCATGGGACTGCTATAGCGGAAATTATTCCGCTATAGAGGAAGTTATCATTGGTCAGTCTCGTAATAGCAGGGCCCCTGTAGCAGGAATTGGGCTGCTATAGTGGGAATTGCACGGTAAATGGTAGTTTTTAAACTTACACAAATGTTTTATTCCAAACTCATTCAAGACGAGGTTAGGGCAAAAATGGGTGAATCCTATCAGTTTCCACCCATATTCCTTTGTTGAGGTAAGTTAATCCACTTATTTAACTAGATTTTATTTAATTAATCCTTACAATCTCTAGGTTTTGATCATGGTGGAGGAATTAACTTGACCTAGGTGGATTTTCTGGCGTAATGTCTTGAAAAAAGGTGTAAGGGCTTGAGTTTTGTTCAAGGATTGTTAGATTTTAATTACTCTACTAGAAATTATTCTTGTAAGTATGAAATTGATGAAATCAAAGTAGAATAATGGTAGAAAAACCCTAGACTAATGAAATAATTCATGAAATTAACCTTGGGGATATGAGATTAGGTTATAATCCTTAAAATGTTAGAGTATTGTTTGATTAGTGCTTATTATGTTATTTTCAGACCACAATTAAGCCGAAGCTTCAAGAAAAGACAAGGCTCAAGTTTAGTAGAGCATTGCAGGGCTTGGATTGAGGTAGGTGATGGTTTAATTAGAGTTAAAACTTAAGTTGATTTATGTGTGCATGTTAACTAACTATTTTTCTACTTATTGCAATGCATGCTATTGAATTGTTGAACTTGTTGGATGAATATACAAGTTGGCTTGATTACATGTAGTAAGATTATGTAAAAAGGACATGTTTCGATATACAATTGTGGTTGAATTATCTCATTTTGTGATTGTACATCTTATTATATTGTGAGATGAACCGGTTATGGTTGATTGTTACAAAATTGGTGAATTTCAGAAAGTATCAGGGTAGGGACATTGGAATAAGGGTGGCATAATACTTTATTTGGGATAAGGGGCCGGACACTAGTTGTCTGGGTTATTTGGTGCATGGACTAAGCTCGTTCCTTGCAGGTCATGGCTAGTGGGCATATATAATATCCTTATCATATGTGTACATGGTATTAGAGAGTTTGATGATTCCTTGAGAGAACTAGGTTATATTATTGTTGTTGTTGTTTATTTTTAGATCCTTGTGTGGTCCAGGTTATTTATATGATACTTGAACTGAGTTAATATTTGTTGATGTATATTAAAGTGGTATTTCTGATAAAGTGGAATTGTCTGTTTTATGAGTTGTGACAATTGACTTGAACTTTAACATTGTACTTGTGAATGATTCCTTTATGTACTTGATTGCTTGGTTTAAGTGAATCTGTGGTGAAAAGGTTAATTGAACGGAAGATTTCTTATATTTCATGGTTGCTTCCTGTTTACAATTTGTTAGTTGAGTGTTCACATTGTTAAGTTGAGTTGGCCTATGACCCTATAAGCACATAGTGGCTTTGTACTGATACTACCCCATGCTCTTCTTTTTGTTGAGTCCAGAGCAAATTCAGCAGCTCGGACGAGACCTCATTTGTATGGAGTGATCTATTTTTGATCTAAGGGTGAGCATCATATTCTGAGCAACCATAGATCTTCTCTGTATTATGTCCTTAACACAGACAATTTTAGTTTATTACTAATTTTCTGGATTATTGTACTAACCCTCACTGTGATTTTTAGAATTTTCTGTGTTATTTTTTCCTTCTCCATTAATGACCCTACAAGCACATAGTGGATTTGTACTAATACTATCATGTGCTCTTCTTTTTATTGAGTCCAGAGCAAATTCAGCGGCTCAAACAAGACCTCATTTGTATGCAGTGATCTATTTCTGATCTAAGGGCGAGCATCATATTCTTAGCAGCCATAGATCTTCTTTGCATTATGTCCTTAACATAAACAATTTTAGTTTATTACTAATTTTCTGGATTATTGTACTAACCCTCATTGTGATTTTTAGAATTTTCTGTGTTTTGATCATTTTTCCCTTCTCCGTTCTTACCGAATCATTCGGGATTGATTTATATGAGTTGTGATTTTGAGTAGCCTTAAAAGTGATAAGTTTGACCTTGGTCAATATTTTGTGATCTGAGCATCGGATGGTGGTTCTGTCAATTCCATTAGATCTTGAACGTCCATTTTGGGTTAGTAACGTAGATGGTTCAGGTTTTGAGACCCTTTTGTTTTTTTAATTTTCGAGTGTTTAGTAGATATTTTAGTTTTAATTGCTTAAATTTGGTTTTTTATGTAACTTATTGATAACAACCTCGTTTGGTAAATCTAATGGTTTCGTTGAGTCCGGAATGTCAAAATTAGCCTAGTAGAATTATTGGTTTATTTCTATGGGGTACCAAACAAATCCCGAGGGTCTATTCGGAGAGTTTTTGACTTATGTGTTTTACTGGTTTTAGCTATTTGTTAGTGCATGCTTTTTTCTTAGTGTTCACGACCTCTCCATTGCATTCTCAAAGAACAAATATTCTCTTCTTTGCATTTGCAACTCCTATGCCGCTTTCGCGATGAACAAATGCTTCCTCCATCGCGATTACAATAGTGGGTACCATGATCGCAAAGCGTAGTTAGTGGGCTAGGTCAATTTCCTCCTCGCATTTGCGCCAAGAGACCCACAATAGCGAAGGTCTCAGTTCGGGTCAAGGCACGATCGCAACATGTGGCCCGCGATCGCGATGAAGGGTGTATCTGGGAAGAATATTTATTTACTTTTTCGAGACAAAACCCCATTTTTCCATTTTCAAAGCTACCAAGCTCATTTTTGAGAGAGCTAAAGTGGATTTTTAAGATTTGAACTTTAGGTGAGTTTCTAAATCATTATGTCATCACTTTCCATTGATTAACTTGTTTTTCCATCTTCAAATCTTAGATATTAATCATGAATTTTGGGGATTTTACCTGGTAGAGTACAAAATAAGTGTTTCTTTAATTTAAAGCTTGATTTCAACTTATTTTTTGATGGGTTTTCAGATTTAGAACCTTTAAAGTATGGGGAACTTGATTCTTAAATAAAATCTTAATTTTACCCTTTTATTTTTGGAACCAATTTTCAAGGTGATTTTAGATCCAAAACTAAAATATATCCATATGGGTATCATTGGACTCCTTTTGACCTGCATATGTTTTATTTGACTAAATTGGATGTATTTGGTGATGATTCGAGGGAGTAGAGCTTCCGATTGATGCTTCAAACTATGTTTTGGCTTGCGGATCTTCTTTAAGGCAAGTTTTGTGATGTACCTTGACTTTTTTCTGAGGTGTTTATGTGTTATATGCTTATTTGCTTGTGTTTTGTGAATTTCTAAGGGTTTGGGGGTAGCATATGTTATATTTGAATAGATTGGATGTATTTGGTGATGATTTGAAGGGGTAGAGCTTTCGGTTGATGCTTCAGACTATGTTTTGGCTTGCGGATCTTCTTTAAGGTAAGTTGAGATATACCTTGACTCTTTTCTGAGGTTTTTATGTGTTGTATGCTTATTCCCTTGTGTTTTTTGAATTACTAAATTGTTTATCTTGTTTGTTCTTCGTTCTGGTGAATACGCTTAGAGTAGATTGTAGATAGGTAACTTATTGATCTTGATTAAATTGATAGTGGGTATCTATTTAAGAGCTTGCATCGTGTTTAGTGGATTTTGATATGATGATCGGGGTTTAACAACCATTTAGGGGATAATTATGCTATTATTGTTAGCCGATGGAATAATTGGGATTTAGTAAATACTTAGAATATGAATAGGTTGTAGTACTTGATGTAATTACTGGAGTTAGTAATCTCTTAGGATATAATCAATGATAGTATAGATAAGCAAATTAAAAATTAATCTTGGCTTAGTTATGGGTAAGAGAATGAAGATGAATTTTGGCGTATATTGTTAACTAGTGTAGTTCTTTTAGTAATTTAGTCTAAATGGTGTCATCTTTGGGAAAGATGAGACTTAATTGTATGAAACAAGCTAGACTTTGGTTAAGTTCACTATATTTGCATTGTTAGAATTGTTATTATTTTCGTGTTGCCTGAGTGTGGTCTTATGTGAATATTATTATTGCCTTGAGAGATTTTTATATTGCGATGTCCATGTAGGGGCTATTATTGGATTTATTTATACATTATTTGCCTTATTATTAATGTGATTCCCAAGTGGGGGCTTGAATTGATATTATTGGCCTTATTTGAGCATTAATTGCCTTTATCATTAGTGTGATGCCCGAAAGAGGGGCTTGAATTGATATTATTGATGTCTTACATGACTTATTATTCCAGTGGTGCCATACGATGGCTTATATCATGAAATATTCACATCTTGAGTAGATTTTGAGCTCATTTATTCTATTATTGAATTGATTTATTATCTTTATATTGATTTGGTTATGAGCATACATCCTCATTTCATTTATTCATTCATATTCATGATATTGGGACCATTTAGAAACACTTATTTTGAAAAAAAAATGAAATACTTTATAAAACTCTTGAATGAGGATTCTGCCGGCAAGGTTGATTGAGATAGTTGGGGTGGTGGTCCTCGCCATCACTTTGGATTAGGGTCGGTTATTGATGATGCTTGCTGAGTACACGTATATCTTACCCACCCTTGCTTTTTCTTTACTTTTACTGCACCCCGTGCAAGTATTGGTTCGAGTAGCAGAGCGTAGATTGTGTTCCCTTAATGTTGTCATTAAGGAGATCGAGGTAGCCATTGACAGGTCTCAGAGCTTACCCAGATACCTCCTTGTTTTATCTTATGCTCTCTCCTCATTTAATACACTTTAGATTATTTGATATTATTTTGTATTAGAGGCTTGTACTAGTGACAACCAGACCTGGGATGTATCTTTGAGATTGTATTTTCATTTCTATATCATTTGGGATTCTTCTTCTTCTTCCTCTTTCGCTTCTGATTTACTTGATGGTTGGGTTGGATTGGGATAGGCTTACCTGTACCGAGGGGGGAGGGAGGGGGGGGGTGACAGGTGGCCATCATGTACTCTATTTTGGGTCGTGACCGTTGTACCCATGGATTGTCTTGTTTAGATGTTCTTATATGATGACCTTCAGTTTCTAGGGGTGTTTTAGGCATTTTAATATTATTCCGCACTATTTTATTTAAACTTTCTCAGATATTGGTTATCGATATAGAATGTTTTGCTCATTAAAAATGACTAAGTGTTGATAGTGGTTGTTCAGGTTAGGTGGTTCTCCCACCGGATGGTTAGTGTGGGTTCCACTCACGACGGGGATGGGGTCATGACATATGCTTTGCAAAATGTTTTTCAGAAGTTTCCCAAGTTAAATTTAACAACGTATTGTTATAACTGTGCAAAATCTCCGTGTATAAATTTGTACTACTTATACAATGTCTACTTTTCAGTATATATTTTAGCATAACTAATGTATTCTCCAAATGACTAAAACAACATTTGATTTCTGATATTAAGCTCAACGTAAGTTATGTAAAATTATTTAATACCAGGAACCCATTAATTTTGTTTCCCAAGAAAGGAACTCGAGCTAATACTGAACTGTGAAAGGAAAATATGGATGCAATGAAGACAACAGTGAGGCTGCAATCATACATATAAACAATGACCATTTTGCCCTCAGGTTTGATCTTTTTGTTAACTAACAGAGCATTTGGTGGAAACAAAGCTTTATAGGAGTCTATGTAATGATGAAAACAGGGGCGGATGCAAGTTGAGTAAAGCGATGCCATGCAACATTGCTTCCTCGGAAATTTTTACTAAATACTTTATATATAACTGCTTTTGATATTGATTTATACAAAAGAAATGACCCCACTTGACAAAGTGAGCTTCATGCCCGACTGCTTAAGCGCCTAAATTTTCTTAAAGATGTCAGAAGTTTTAAACTCAGCATGGACATTTTTTTTGTTTGGTGCAGTTAGGTAGATTAATCCTTAAACCTCTTTTATCTTAAAACTCAACCATAATAACAAATGGGCTATGCCTATACTCATACTCCGGTTACTAAGATTATAAAGAGATGCTTATTGATTCTCTTCTATAAATGTGATAGTTCATGAAAATTCCTGTATAACATGCTGTAGAAAAATAGAGCGGTTTTGCAGACATCTCTGGCTATCAAAGTATTATTCGTCATATAAATGATCATATTCCTCTAGCATAGTATGAACATAACATCTAAATAATATTTTCAAACTATAACTATGATACCAGGGCGCTATTTCACTAAAATCTTGCACTACGCACATCATACTTCAATAAGATTGTTAGATTGTTTTTGTCGCAATTAAACTAAAGAATATAGTAGAAGCCTTAGACTTACCTTTCCAAAGGAAAATTAATAATAAAATACTTAAAACAAGAGATTTCAAATTAGATTTTGAGTTTAAGTTTTATGAACCGACAGTGTAAAAGATATTGAATTGCAAGGGTCTAGTCTCCTATTGATGTTCACCGAGTCCAAGTGATGTTCCTTTGTATAATGTCCTTTCTTGATTAGCTCATTTCCTTTTCTACAACAAAAGTGACTATGCCCAAATCCGAAAGAATACAATAAGTAGTACTCTCTCCATCACATTTTATGTGGCACCCTGTCCTTGTTAGTTCATCCAAAAAAGAATGTCACCTTACTATACTTAGAAACAATTTAACTTAAAAATTTCCCTTTTACCCTTAGGAGTCGTTTGGTGTGAAGTATAAGACATAGTAATCCCGGAATAAAATGCAGGATTATTTTATGCTATGTTTGGTTGGAGTTATTAGTTATTTCCGAGATTATTTATACCATAGTGATGTGCTAAGTTATCCCATATACATGGTGGGATAACTTATCCTGGGATAGCTAATTCCTGGAAAATTAACCCAGGGATAACTTGTTCCCAGCCAAACAACCCCTTAATGATATGATTTACAACCACAAAAATATTTAAGATTGTTTAAGACCACAAAATTCAAAAGTCTTTCTTTTTTCTTAAATATCGTGTCAAGTCAAAGGGTGCCACATAAAATGGGACAGGGGGAGTACAAGGAAATGAAAAGTGCTTAGTTCAGTAATTGTTTATGAAGAAAGCTAGTACCAACTGCATTTCTTAGGAACCAGGTTCTTAGCAGATATCACTTGAGCAATAAGGAAATTCATAATCAATTTACGTGGAAAAACCTCCTTTCTCAAGGAGTAACCACAACAATCTCAAATCTACTAAAACCATACAAGTTTTATGATTACAACTCAATAATCAAAGGAACTAACTCTAGTACCTAGGCACAAACATTTAGCTATAACTGTTTCTAACAACATTTCTCCCAACAAGTCAAACCTACTTCTTGTTACATGCCTCACCAACTAAATCACAACAGCTATCACAAAAAAACAACTATAACTAAAAAGCTAGACTATAGCATACTCAGTAATAACAAACAACCTTTAACTATAAAAAAGAACTCAACTATGATATGCCTTCAATCAATGTATGTATCTCCATTTTCTATGATCTCCTACTGCTTGAGAATAATGCGTTCACGGCGTGTGCAATAGGTGGTCCAAAACTGTCTTGTTCTTCTCCTTTTATAGGTGCATCATGATGTCTTCTTTTAGTAGGGAAGCCAACTCCAAAGCCTATCCTACTTAGTCAAGGACACAACCTTTACTTTTCTAACTAGTACACAATTAATACCATACAAATAATAACTTCTATAAATAGGATCACATCAAAAATATAATTTTCCTATCATCAAAACTTGTGCGACAAGGAGTCTTCAGTTTATTTTTTCACGTACTATCACATTGAGTTGAAAAGACGTTTATTAATTTATTGAATACAAAAGAAGAAGCTAATGAACAAAAATATGAAGGAGAGAGGCGAAACAAGATATTTCCAAGCTTGCAAACAAAAATAAAATCATGCAGCTAAACACCTTCATTAATAATTTAATTCTAGTTTCATTCAAGCATTCAAAACATAACTGCAAATAGAAAAAGTAAAATAGGAAAAACCACTCAAATGAAACTATAAATGGTGGGACTAAAACATTCTAAGTTCAAAAAACAGCATAATAACTTGCAGCTCAGAAACAACACAATCGCAAGAGATGCTAACTCTTATGTTTCTAGAAATGTGTTTTTGGTTTTGATAAGCCTCTTGACTACATCCTTAATGGTTTTTCTTGATTTTGGTGTTTCCTTTGTGCAGTCTAAAACCAATTCTACCATGGAGGCTATGCAGATTTCACTTTTAGAAGTAATTTGTTCTTCCTCAAAAAAAAAAGATCGCCTTCCACAATGTCTAACATAGTCCTCGAAAATGCTTGTGTTATCCATTTCCTAAAGTCAAGATTTTTATCTTCATCTGTTGGCTTTTTTTTGGCCAAAAACTCCATCAACATGATATCGTAGCTCTAAACATCACCACTAGTGGACACATTTCCCTCTGAACCATATTCTTAGAAAAGAATTGAAAAAAGAGTTACTCAATTGAAATATAACAATAATTTTGTACTAATAAAGACTTCTTTTTATACTTCTAGAATTTAGAGAGGCTTAATTATGATAGAAAAAAATCAAAGAGAGTGGATTTTCATTGATACCTGGTGCAATATATCCAAGAGTGCCCAATGTCTCAGTATGTACCATGGACTTGCTTATAGCTAAAATTTTAGTGATACCAAAATCACCAACATGAGCCACCATATCTTCATCCAAAAGAATATTGGCTGACTTTAGGTCGTAATGAACTATCAAGGTGTCATAACTATGATGTAGATATTCGATTTCCATAGTCGCATCAAGCATTACAATGACTCTTTGAAGGAGGTTCAAGTGGGACTCTTCTTTGTACAACCGATTCTCAAGACTCCCATTTGGCATGTACTGCAGAACAAAGGCTCTTATGTAGTCACTAGAACAAGTAGTAATCACAGGGACAAGATTTGTTTGTCTAACATTTCTTATCACTTTGCAGTTTCTCATTTTCCAAATCCAAAACCTTTATAGCCACCACAGTTCCACTAGATAATGTGCCTTTGTACACAGACCTAGAGCTTCCCATATCAATTAAATTTGATCCATCAAAATTATTTGTTGCTCGTTGAATCTCATGATAAGAAATCAATTGATAAGTCCTAATCTACAGTACCTTTTCGACATCTTTCGACTTCCCTTTTTCCTTTCGTTTCATCATCCAAATTGAGACCAACAAGAATATCAAAAAGAATTAAATAACCACCAGAGTAATAATTTTTAGCACAAGTTTCTTAGAAACTAATTATTTTCCAGGATTAGTGATAGGGCATGCAAGAACCTCTAATATGACATTCCGCATAGATCTCTGTTCCCAAGAAATGATTTTAGAGTGGAATGGAAAACACACCACCAATATTTAACCTTCTAAATCATTAAATGAAACATTTATGCTTTTAAGGTATGAGAGGATTTCCAAATCAATAGTATCTGACAAGGCATTCAAACACAAATCCAAGATCAAGTTGGAAAAGGATAATGGAATTGAGCCTGAAAATGAATTGTTTGATAGGTCAAGTGACTTCAAAATTTGGAGCCCCCCCCCACATTTTCTTGGTATCATGCCCGAATGGTGGTTCCCAAAAAGATCCAGATAGAAAAATTTCCCCTTTCTTGATGATGGCAAACCTATACCCTTTTTGTGTACTCGATCCCTATCATTTTCAATGTATTTCAATGTCACTGTATGACTTCTCTTTATTAGAGCACATGACAACTATCCACCTGTTTATCAAAGGAATACATGACTACACCACACAAGCTATCCACCTGCTCATCCCAAATCTATACCATACAAGACTGCATAACTACAAAAGAATATAAATGTAACTATCCTTTTCATCATTACGGTTAAGTCTAGCATGCCAAAATTAGGGTTAAGATTTTTCCCGGATTAGGAGTTAGAAATTTCAGACTAGGCTAGTATTGGATGAAATCCAAGTGTGGTATGGTCTAGGGAAATCAAGAATAGATTGGTTAAAAATTAAGTGATTTGGGGTAAAGTTTTGATAACTAAGATGTTAAGGAATTTATAGGAATTTTCGAAAGTGAATTGGGGATAGTAGAAATAAGATTTGACATAAAGGGGTTAGTCTGGGGTGTCAAAATCTGAGCATGTGTTGTGAAAATGGAAAAACTAGGAAATATCCTGAGTTTCTACCTCATCTACACTGATATAGTAGGAGGCAGTCCACTACCACTTCCCCGCTATAGCGGGAGCCAGCCTTGGTCAATCCCGCCATAGCAGGATAGATGCTGATTTATGCAGAAAATTCCTAAAAATATTATTTTTCATTCCACATTCTTCCAAGGGATGAGAGCGGTATTTTTTGGCTGTTCCAACCTATTTTCTATTAATTTCCTTCGTTGAGGTAGGTTAATTCCTTTTATCAACTAGTTTTTCAATAATTAATCCTTAAAATCACTAGTTTTTGGATTTTGGGAAGGATTTAACTTGACCTAGATAAATTTTCTGGTTCAATTAGGTGAATTTGGTTGAAAAACCTTGGGTTTCAGGTAAAAGTTGTTGAATTATAATCGCCTGCTTAAAATTCACCGTGATATTCATGAAATTGGTAGAATTAAGGTGGAATGATGAGAGACCGTAAAATGAGAGAAATGATCATGAATTTGACCTTTGGGTTAAGTGATTGGATTGTAATCCTTGAATATGTTAGGTCATTGTCTGAATTACATTTGTATTATTGTTATAGACCACAACCAAGATGAAATTGCACAGAAAGGCAAGGCTCAAGCTCATTGGCATGGTGCAAGGTTGGATCGAGGTAGGTGATGGTTAAATGTAGTTGCAAACCCAACTTGGTTTATGTGTGCATGCTAGCTGTTTCTTCATATGCTTGTTACAATGCATGTTCAAAGAAAGCAATTTGTTGAATGATATCCTAAGTGTTAATCACATGTAATGAGGTTATATTAAAGGATTGTTGTGTACTCTAATTGTGGTTGTGGTTGTTGTTATATATCTTATTATTGTGAGATGATCCAGTAAAGGTCATTTTTATGGGATTTATTATTATTATTGTAGGATGAGCCAATAAAGGACATATTTATGGGATTTATTCTATTTATTGTGAGATGAGTCTGTAATGGATATCATCACGGGATTGGTAGATATAAGGTTGGTAGACACTAGATGTCTATGATTTGTAGTACATGGTTAGAGCTTGTACCTTGCAGGTCATGGCTAGTGGACGACCATAAGACTCTTAGCATGTGTGTACAAGTTATCAGTGAGTTTGATGGTTTCTAGAGTGAATTGGTTTTGTGATTATTATTATTATTGTTGAATTGGATCCTTGAGTTGTCCGGGCTAAATATAAATGAACGGTATATTATCCATGGTTCTCTATTTTCTTATGTAATTGAGGTAAGGGGTAACACATTGTTGTGGGTCTGGAACTTGTTGACTTGGTCTTGTATGGTTAGTTATGGTCTTGACTTGGTATATTGTCTAAATTTACTTACACTTGATTGAATTCTGTGGTTTTGTTGAAAAAGGATAAATGCCATATACTTGAGGTAAAGTTATTTGGTATGTGTTCATAGTTGTACTTGTTTCCTAAGTTATGGTTATTTGTTCATATTTATTATTTTAGGTTGGTCGTTGACTCTACCAGTACATTGTCATTTTCGTACTGATACTACCTGTGCTTTTTTTTTTTCTGTTGAGTGCAGAACATCTATCGGTGACTACATCGAGTTGTCAGCTTTAGATCAGAGCTCATTTTGACTCAAGGGTGAGCTACATCTTTCGAGCAGCCATGAGTCCTCTACTTAGTTGTTGTCCATTTGTTTTGGACATGGATATTTTCATTTTGTTTTGAGGTGTTGGCAATTATTAGAGTTTTGATATAATGACTTTCAGTTCTTGGAGGTATTTTAGACTTTTCCATTTTCCCAATTTGTTTTCGTTGTTAGACTTTTGAAACATTGGATTCTTTAATGGAATGAATAGTTTCTCTTAAATTTGACTAAGTGTTGGTATAAAGTAGTTTGGGTTGGATGGTTCGCCCACCGGAGTGTTAGTATCTGGCGATCCAAATTGGTGTCTGACCCCTTCATTCTTTTGTCAATAAATGGTGAACACTAGAGCTAATAGATCCAGAGCAGCAACACCTTCACCAATAGATCCAACTATGGAATTGGCCGTTTGAGGTCGAGAAAGGGGTAGGGGAAGAGGCAGAGGTAGAGCAACACACGCCAGGGGTGGAGCTTGAACGACAGCTAATCCAACACAATAAATATCTAAGACACCTTCCCCACCCTAGGATCATTATGAGGAGTTTGTGAATGAAGATGTGATGGAACAGGAGGAGGCAGCACCAGCTTGGGGTGCAATTCTTTCTCTAAATTTTTCAGAGATGATCCAACAAGTTTTTCTTTTATGAGCGAGTTGGAAGGTACAAGAGCCACTCTTGTTATGCCTACTTATCAGTTTCCAGGTTCTTTGTCGACTGCAATTTTTGCTTCTAAGATGGGTGAGGCTTTTGGGACTGAGATTTTCCCTCGCCTGGTGTTACGTCCTGTTATGACTGGGACTGAACATGACATGCTGACTAAGTTTCTGAAAATGAAACTTCCTATTTTTATTGGTTCTAAGACTAAGAATGCATTCGAGTGCATAGTTGATTATTATGAGAGGCTTCTTAAAAAGGGTATTATGGAGCAACATGGGGTTGAATTTGTAACCTTCCAACTGTAGGGTGATGCAAAACAATAGTGGATGGCTTATGAGGAATGTTGGTCACCAACTTTACCTCTATTGACTTAGGCCTTGTTCCATACCTTGTTTTTGGAGAATTATGTACCTCGTACTCTTTGGGATTGTAAAAAGGATGAATTTCTGGCCCTTAAACAGGGCAATATATCTGTTGCATCCTACAAGGCTAAGTTTTATGACTTTTCCTACTATGCTACTCAGTTTGTTGGTACAGAAGAGTAGATAATTCAATTGTTTGTGAAAGGTTTGAACACTGACTTGCAAGGTTTTCTAGTACAGATGACTTCTGCTGGAAAGACTTTTAATGATGTGGCTGATTATGTGAAGAATATAGAAGGAGTCAAACAAGTTATTCAGGCTAAGATTTTAGCAAAGAAGTCCCAAAATGCGGTAACTTCGTTGGTTTTTTCTCCAGGGGTCATAGCCATCAGTCCTATCTGGCTTGGACGATTTAGTCAGCTTTGCCATCTTCTACAGTGGGTTTGTCAAGGGCCACTCAACACCCCTCTATTGTGAGAAGCTAAGGGGATTCATATTCATCTGCTAGCATGCCTTTCCTAGATTGAGGTTGTTATAGTTTTGGTGTTGTGGGGCACTTTAAGAGAGAGTGTCTTCAGAGATAGGCTAGTTTTCAGGGGCAAAAATAGGCTAGAGTTGTGGTTCCAGCTAGTAGAGGTGGCAGAGGTAATAGTAGAGGTCGTCCATAGAGTAGGTGGGGTAATTATTAAGGAGGTCGTGGTGGAAATTAAGGTGGTGGTAATGTAGGGAGAGGTGGTGCGCAACCTGCTATAAAAAGTTGCCCAGATTGATGATAAAACTTATTGTTATAACTTTCCAGGAAAATCTGAGGCTGAGGCTTCAGATATTTTCATTACAAGTACTATTATCGTCTGTGATCGGATGGCTACTATCTTATTTGATCCAGGTTTCACTTATTCTTATGTATCTATTAAATTTGTCTTGTGGTTATAAATGGTTTGTTATATGCTTGAGTCTTTTGTATATGTGTCTACTTTAGTTGGAGACTCTGTGGTAGTAACCCAAGTGTATTGTACTTTTTCTATTTTGTTTATGGGTTTACATACTTGGTACATTTGATAATCTTGGATATGCTTGATGTTGACATCATCATGGGTATGACTTGGTTATCTTTATATCATGTTGTTCTAAATTGTAATGCTAAGACTATGACCTTAGAGAAGTCGGGGATGGATAATTTAGAATGGGAAGGTGTGTATAAGTCGGGACCTATGAAAATTATATTGTTTATTAGGGCTTAGAAGTTAGTTTGGAGGGGGTGTTCTACCTTTCTAGCACATCTGCGGGATGTTAGTGCAGAGTTCCCTTCTATTGAGTCAATTCACATGGTGTTAGAATTTCAGGAGGTATTTTTCACAGACTTGTCTTGTATGCCTCCGAATCGGGATATTGACTTTTGCATTGATTTAGAGCCGGACACTCACCCCATTTCTATTCCTCCCTATCAAATATCTCTAGCTAAGTTGAGAGAACTTAAAACTCAGTTGCAGGAGTTACTTGACTAGGGATTCATTCGTCTTAGTGCTTTTCTTGGGGTGCTATGGTGATGTTTGTTAAGAAAAAGGATGGTAGCATGAGAATGTTTATTGACTAAAGGCAACTGAATAAGGTTACCATCAAGAATAAGTATCCTTTGACCCTGATAGATGATCTTTTTAACTAGTTGTAGGGTGCCTCAATTTTCTCCAAGGTAGATTTGAAGTTAGGTTATCATCAGTTAAAGATTCGGCCTGATGATATACCTAATACAACTTTCAGGACTCGGTATGGGCATTACGAGTTCTTAGTGATGTCCTTTGGGTTGACCAATGCACCATCAACCTTCATGAGTTTGATGAATGGTAATTTTTAGTCTTTCTTGGATTCGTTTGTGATTATTTTTATTGATGAAACTTTGGTTTTCTCCAAGAGTACGGAGGAACATGCAAGCCATCTTCGTATAGTCTTGGGGATTTTAAAGGAAAAGTAACTTTATGCTAAGTTTTCTAAATGTGAGTTTTGGTTTTCTTCTATTGCCTTTTTGGGGAATGTGGTTTATAAAAAGGGGGTGATGATAGATACCCAAAAAATTAAGGCTGTCAATAGTTGGGTTTGTCCTAGCACTGTGACTGAGGTTAGGAGTTTTATGGATCTTTCTAGTTACTATCATAGGTTTGTTAAGAACTTTGCCTCTATTGCTATTACTTGACAAGACTGAACCAGAAAGAGGTACCATTTTTATGGTCTGAAAAATGTAAGGAGAGCTTTCAAAAGCTTAAGTTTCTGTTGACAACAACTTTAATTCTTGCATGCCCAATTGAAGGTAGGACTTTATTATGTTTTGTAATGTTTCATGCTCTGGTTGGGCTATTGTGTTGATGTAGGATAGGAATGCAATTGGCTATGCTTCAAGGTAATTAAAGCCTCATGATAAAAATTATCCGACCCATGACTTGGAGTTGGTAGTAGTGGTTTTTGCACTTAAGATTCGGAGACACTACCTCTATGGTGAAAAGTGTGAAGTGTTTACAGACCATCACAGCTTGCAACATGTTTTCACCCAAAAAGATTTGAACTTGACGCAGAGGCGGTGGATAAAATTGTTAAAGGATTATGAAGTGACCATTCAATACCATTCGAACAATGCCAATGTGATGGTAGAGGCATTGAGCTTGAAATCCATAAGCATGGGTAGTTTGGCTTGCTTAAGTGTGTCAAGGTGAACTTTGGATAGAGAGATACAACTTCTAGCATCGCAGTTCATCCAGTTAGGTGTTTATAAAAGGGGTGAAGTGTTGTATAGTGTAGAGGTAAGGTCGAAATTCCTAGATCAAATCAAGGCTAGACAGTTTGAGGATGTGAAACTGAATAAAATTTGGAACAAAGTAGTGTATGGCAAAGTTTTTGATGCCATACTTGATACATGTGGGGTGTTGAGGGTGAGAGGGCACGTGTAAGTACCTCATGTTGGTGATATGATTTATAGTTTGCTCTCAAAAGCTCCTGGTTCATGATACTCTATTCATCCGGGTGCAAGCAAGATATACCATGACTTGAGACAACTCTATTGGTGTCCCAGAATGAAAAGAGATATAGTGGAGTATATGTCTGGATGCCACAACTGTCAGCATATGAAGTACAAGAATTATAGGCCTACAGGCTTACTTCAGAGAATGCCTATTCTCTAGTGGAAGTGGGAATGGATAGCCATGGATTTTGTGGTGAGTCTTTCTAAGACATTGGGGGTAGTATGACTCGATTTAGGTCATCCTAGATAGGCTAACAAAGTATGCTCATATCATTCCAGTTAGAGTAGACTATAATTCAAAAGCAGTTAGCCAAAATATATGTCAAGGAATATTGAGGTTACATGGGGTGCCAGTTTCCATCATTTCTAACAGAGGTACATAATTACCTGTAATTTTTGGGATAGGTTACATGAAGAGTTGGGAGCCAAGCTTGACCTTAGCATTGCATTTCATCCTCAGACTGATGGGCAGTCTAAGAGGACCATTCAAGTGCTTGAGGACATGTTAAGGGCCTGTGTGATTGATAATGGTGATCATTGGGATAAGTTCTTACCATTGTGTGAGTTTTCATACAACAATAGTTACCATAGTATTGACATGGCTCCATTTAAATTACTCTATGGGAGAATGTGTATATCACCCATAGGTTGGTTCAAAGTTTGTAATATAAAGCCTTTGGGAATAGACTTGGTGAAGGAAGCTCAAGATAAGGTAAGGTTCATATGGGACAAGCTGTTGGCAGTCCAAAGTAGACAAAAAGAGTATGTGGATCGCATGGTAAGGGACATGTCTTTTAAACACGGTGAGCAGGTGTTATTGAAGGTATCTCTTATGTATGGAGTTATGTAATTTGGCAAGAAGGGTAAGCTTAGCCCTGGATATATTGGTCCATTTATGGTCCTTGATAATGTGGGCCCAATAACTTATAGATTGGCTTTTCTTCCAAGCCTATCAGGGGTCTATATGGTATTCCATATGTCAATGCTAAAGAAATACCATGGGGATGGTGATTATATCATCATGTGGGATTTAGTTTTGCTAGATAAGAATCTTTCATATGAAGAGAAAATGGTTCTAATTCTTGACCAGGATGTTCAGAAATTGAGAACCAAAGAGATACGCTCTGTAAAGGTTCAGTGGAAACATTATCCTATTGAGAAGACTACTTGGGAAACTGACAGGGACATACGTTACAAGTACCCATATTTATTTGAGGATACATGTACTTCTTTATTTCATACTTGACTCATTTTCTTGTTTGATCATTTGGGGATAAACAATGGGTAAATGGGTATATATTGTAATAACCCTTTCCGTCAATACGGTTAAGTCTAGCGTGGAAAAATTTAGGTTAAGGTTTTCCCTGGATTAGGAGTTAGAAATTTCAAGATAGGCTAGTCTTGGATAAAATCCAAGCATGGTATGGTCTAGGGCAATCCAAAAATGGATTAGTTAAAGGATAAATGATTTGGGGTAATTTTATGATAATTAAGATGATAAGGAATTCATAGGACTATTCGACAGTGAATTCAGGTTAGTTGAACTCTTGATATTGGGTTGACGTAAAGGAGTTAGTCTGGGATGTCAAAATTTGAGTATGTGTTGTGAAAATGGTAAAACTGGAAAAAATCCCAAGTTCCTGCCTCATCCACCCCGCTATAGAGGGAGGCAGGCTGCTACCACTAAACCGCTATAAAGGGAATATTCCCACTATTGTGGGAGTCAGCCTTGGTCAATCTCTCCATAGCAGTCAAATCCTACAATAGTGATTCCACTATAGAGGGATGGGGCCGCTATAGCGGGATAAGCGCTGATTTATGCAAAAAATTCCCAAAAATATTATTTTTCTTTCAATATTCATCCAAGGGCTGGGAGAGGCTATTTTAGGTAGTTCCAACGTATTTTCCATCAATTTCCTTTGTTGAGGTAAGTTAATCCCTTCCATTAACTAGTTTTTCGATAATTAATCCTTAAAATCACTAGTTTTTGAGTTTGGGAAGGACTTAACTTGACCTAGGTAAATTTTCTAGTATAATTTGGTGAAATGGGTTGAAAACCCTTGGGTTTCAGGTAAAGGTTGTTGAATTATAATTGCCTGCTTAAAATTCACCGTGATATTCATGAAATTGAAAGAATTAGTGGAATTATGAGAGGAAAACCCTAGAATGGGAGGAATGATCATGAATTTAACCTTGGGGTTAAAGGATTGGATTGTAATCCTTGAATGAGTTAGGTCATTGTCTAAATTACGTTTGTATTATTGTTTTAGACCACAACCAAGATGAAATTGCACGAAAGGGCAAGGCTCAAGTTCGTTAGAGTGGTGCAAGCCTGAATTAAGGTAGGTGATTGTTAAATGTAGTTGAAAACCCAACTTGGTTTATGTGTGCATATTAACTTGTTTCTTCTTATGCTTTTTACAATGCGTGTACAAAGAAAGTAAATTGTTGAATGATTTCCTAGGTGTTAATCACATGTAATAAAGTTATATTAAAGGCTTGCTGTTTACTCTCATAGTGGTCGGAGATTGTTGTGATATATCTTATTATTGTGGGATGATCTAGTAAAGGTCATCTTTGCGGGATTTATTATTATTATTGCGGGATGAGCTGGTAAAGAACCTCTCTGTGGGATTTATTCTATTTATTGTGAGATGAGTCATTATAGGAAATCATCACAGGATTGGTTGATATAAGATTGGTAGACACTAGATGTTTGGGATTTGTGGTACATGGACAAAGCTCGTCCCCTGGAGGTGATGGCTAGTGGACGACCATAAGACCCTTAGCATGTGTGTACAAGGTATAGGTTAGTTTGACGGTTCCTTGAGTGAACCAGGTTTGTGATTATTATTATTATTATTGTTGTTGTTGAATTGGTTCCTTGATTTATCCGGGCTAAATATAAATGAACGGAATATCATTCATGGTTTTTTTTTTCCTTATGTAATTGAGGCAAGGGGTAACACATTGTTGTGGGTTTGAAGCTTGTTGACTTGGTCTTTTGTGGCTAGTTATGGTCTTGACTTGGTATATTGTCTGCATTGACTTACACTTGATTGAATTTTGTGGTGTTGTTAAAAAAGGCTTAGTGTCATATACTTGAGGTAAAGTTATTTGGTAGGTGGTCATGGTTGCACTTGTTTACTATGTTATGGTTATTTGTTCACATTTATTGTTTTGGGTTGGCCGATGACCCTACCGGTACATTGTGCTTTTTTTATTGATACTACCTGTGCTTTTCTTTCTGTTGAGTGCAAAGCATCTTCTGGCGACTGCATCGAGACCTCAGGTTTAGAAGGGAGTGCATTTTGACTCAAGGGTGAGCTACATCTTTCGGGCAACCATGAGTCCTCTACTTAGTTCTTGTCCATTTGTTTCGAACATGGATATTTTCATTTTTTTTTGGGTTGAAGCCGTTTTGACAATTATTAGAATTTTGGTACAATGGCTTTCAGTTTTTGGGGGTATTTTAGACTTTTCCATTTTCTACATTTGTTTTTGTTGCTAGACTTTTGAAAAATTAGCTTCTTTAACGAAATGACTAGTTTTTGTTAAATTCAACTAAGTGTTGGTATTGAGTAGTCTAGGTTGGATGGTTCTCCCACCGGAGAGTTAGAGTGGGTGCCACTTGCGACGGATTTGGGTCGTGACACTCAAGAACCAGAATTCCCCCCTTTTGACATCATTAAAAAACAAGATCAAGAGAATATATGATAAATATAGAGTGCACTAGTAATAACTCATGGCTATTGAGGAAATAGAGCCACGTGCCAAAGAGGCACCACATTTAAAATCTAAGGAGATTATCTATTTCAAGTAGTTATCAGTCAAAAACAAATATAAGCAGTCTAAGCAGAGTATGCACACATTAAAGCCAACTAGTGGCCCAAAAACAAAATCATCCAAACATTAGTTTCACATCAAAAAACATTGTTTGCCATGAGAGCCAGGAATCAAAGGAGCCAAGGACAGAGTAGTTATCAAAAACAATGGATAATCAGGAGCTTAGGAAGATGAGGATGATGGAGACTTGGCTTTTGGAAGGATTTCCATGAGTGACTGCTTGTTCTCAAGATGCTTGCTATACTGCAACAACATCTCATTCTTCTGGGTGTGTACTTGAGCTTGGAAAGCTACCAATGTTGCCGTTAACTTAGCAATCTCTTATCTTAGCTTTTGATTCTCCTTATTTTCAACCTCAAGGTCCTCCAACATCTGAGTCATAGGTCTTGAGCTTTTTTTCCCAACAGGTTTATCAGATAGGCAGTAACATTCATCCAAGTTTCTTTTTATGATAATCTCAAATCATGTAGTTGCTACTCCCTTCCCCAAAGGCACACCAAAACTCTTAAAAACGATAATAAGTAGAAATCTATATGTTAGACGATGAGGGTCAGTCTTATGACATATAAATCTCTTCATGTGTTTGATCATAAGAGCAGGTAGATTCACCTTCTCATCTATATCCAGGGCATTCATGATCCCTAGATCCCTGAAACTAGCCTTATGCCTCTCTTTTCCCTAGTTAGTATTTCCTTATTCAGAACCTCAAACATAAGCTTGTGACCTTGAGATATTTCACTCTTATACACCTTCCTAGGAGTCCTCTTCTCCTTCTCATGAGTGAAATTTCTTTTCAATAAATATCACTCATAGTCCTCTAACCCCTTAGTAGGCACATTTAGGATTTTTCCTAATATAACAAGGTCAAAGACAATTTGTACCCCCACCAACACTAGAGCTCACCACCTATCCCTCTAACATTTTACCATTAGCATAAAACTCTACCACCTCCTTTTAAAAATTAAAGGCTTTTCTAATTTAAACATGTGTTCCCAACCTTGAAATCTAAGCTTGTCAACTAACCGCTGAACAAAAAAGTTTTTAAGGACCTCATCATCAAGATACACTTAAATTGATTTGAGTAGCATAATAGCCAATTAGTCCCAATCTTAAGAACTTTTCATAGTTCTTGTTGACTTTATTTTTCTGAGAGGGAACAATTTCCTCTTCTTCTTCTTTCCTAAGTTCAATTTGGTCATCATCTTCCTCAATCTTTTTCTTCCTCTTGGAAGCTTTGGACCTCTTACTTGCTTCAGTAAGCTCTCTTACTTCAGCAACCCTTTATCTGATGTTATTAATTTTAGGAGGTAAAGAAGAGGAAGGTTTGGACTTGGGTTTTGATTTTGGCTTATGAATGGCTCTTTTCTTGTACCCAGGAATGGAAGATGACACACCTTTTATGTATTTTGGGGCAAGGACAGTATCCCTTCACTATTAACTTCTTCTTCATCAGGAGAAGAAGTTTTAGGGATCTCTGTGGAGGGTGCAACAATGTTTACTTCATTAGAACTCAAGTAATAGTTAAGAGAATTGGATTTTTAAACCTGTAGAGATGAGGGTTTTGGAGATGAAATAGGAGATGGTGATCTAGGAGAAGTAAAGGTAAGAGAAGGTGATGAAGAACTTGTCCTAGATTCCCTCTGAGTATGTGCACCAGCGAATGAGGAAAGATTCTCATCATCAGAGTAATCATAAGGGAATGGAATGAAGAAGCAATAGGTTTTGCAGATGAAGATGAAGGTTTTTAAGATGCCATTTGAAGATGATTTGATGTGAATTTTTAAGGTTTCAGGAGAAAAATACTTGAGATTTTGATCAAGGGTTTTGTGAAGATCGACAGTTTTGAGAGAGAGAGTGTTTTGAAGTGTTGAGATAGTTGAAGTGACGGTTGCTAGTTTTGGAAAGAGAGAGAAATGATTAAATGGAATCTCATTTGATTTTCCCACTTAGAATTTTGTCTTATTTAGTGTAACTAGTTCAATTCTGAGGATCAGGTTCTCATGAAAAAATAACAATCTTTTAAGGACTTGCACTTAAAATTTGAAAGCATTGAAAAGGAAGTGCGTGCCTGACCTAGGGACCAGGTCCCTGTAATATTTTCCTGCTTTTATGTGAGACTATTTTTAACAGTAGAAATAAGATAATATCATCAGATCTTAGTGGTGATCCCTTATCTATGGGTGTGATCCTCTGAGGGAACAAAAGTTTAGTTCATTACAATATCTATTTTTATCAAGCACTATCTTATACCTTAAAAAAATCAATCTTTAAGGGAAGCTTGATGCTTTTCTAGCTACAACTGATTGATCAGCCCAAGGGCTAACCTATTATTCTCAAAATGTTCTCTTCCCAAGGCTTTAGTGAAGATGTCAGAAATTTGTTCATCAGTTCCATTAGGCACCATTTCAATCAACCATTTTTCTACACAATCTCTAAGAAAGTGATGTCTTACATCAATATGTTTTGTTATTTTGTGTTGGACTAGATTTTTTGCCATGTTCACTACACTTTTATTGTCACGTAAGATTGGAATGCATCTTAAATTGATAACATAGTCACTCAGTTGCTGCTTTATCCAGAGTAGTTGAGAAAAAAAGAAGAAGTAGCCATATATTCAGCCTCAACAGTTGAGAGTGCTCCTGAATTCTATTTCTTTGTTGCCAAGAGAAAAGACAAGGCCCTAAGAAGTATGCCATTCTAGAGTTACTATTTCTATCCACCAAATATCCAGTATAATGAATATCATCATAATCAATAAGATCAAATGAATCACCAGTACAATACCAGAGAACCAATCCTTGAGTATCTTTGAGATACCTTGGAATTCTTTTCACAACCTTTAAGTTATATTCTTTGGGAGAGGATTGAAACCAAGTACATAACCCATAATGTACACAATGTTAGATCTGTTGCATTAAGGTATATCAAGGAGCCTATCATTCCTCTATATTTGCTCTCAGCAATAGATACACCTGATTCATCTTTTTCAAGATTTGTGGTAGTAGCAATGCGAGTATTATTTGTGGTAGTAGCAATGCGAGTATTTCCATTGGTGTATGGATGTTCCAGCTTTGGTCTGATTTATCTGTAATCCTAGGAAGAAGATTAGTTCTCCCATCATACTTATTTCAAATTCACTGCTCATTAAGGAAGTAAACTCATTACACAACACATCATCAGTAGCTCCAAAAATTATGTCATCCATATATATATTTGCAGAATAAGGAGCTTGGCCCCTTATTTCCTTATAAACAAGGTGTTGTTAATTTTCCTTCTTATATATCTATGCTCAGGAAAATCTATCATTCCAAACTCTTGGATCTTGTTTAAGTCCATAAAGAGCCTTGTCAAATTTATACACATGATCAAGGAATTCAAAACTTTCGAAACCTAGGGGTTGCTTTACATTAACTTCTTCCACCAGATAACTATTCAGGAAGGCACTTTTTACATCCATCAGAAATAACCTAAACTCAATGTGAGAGGCAAAGGAAATTAACATTCTTTTGGATTCCATTGATATATTTAGTCTCTATTAATGACAAGTATGCTGAGTAAGCACACATATTTTTCATCTTGTTCCAAGTCTACATTCCTGAGTCAATGAGGGAGAGAATATTTTAAAATAGATATGAGTTTTTGTGCTTCCAGTTCCTTCGAATAGCAGGTTGAGAGGGACCTGGTGCATCAAGGTGATAAGAGGAGTCTTCTACTTGAGCAGTTACCCTGAGGCTGGCAATTCTCCCTTGTTTATTGTGTCTTGCTCAACAACTGAGGTGACATCTTTGTGTGCTTTTTCATCTTGCTGATCTTTTGAATCTTGTACCAATCCAATCCCTTTATCATCATTATTTGTGATACTTTCTTTTATTTCATAGTTTTCTTTATTAAATATGACATGGATTCTCTCCTCTACACAACTTGTTCTTTTGTTAAAGACTTTGTATGCTTTACTTTGTGAAGAGTACCCCAAGAAGATGCCTTCATCACCTTTTGCATCAAACTTTCCTAGTGCCTCCTTTTCATTATTTTAAGTAAAACATTTGCAACCAAATGACCTTATATAGGTAAGATTTGGCTTCCTTCCTTTGAGAAGCTTATAAAGAGTCTTATCTAGCAGTGGTCTGATGATACACACATATTTATGAGATAATAGGTTGTACTTACAGCTTCAACCCAAATATTTGGAATACATCAAATGTTTCATCCTTGGAGCTCAAAATGAGTGTCCATGTAAACCTTGATTTATCATCAACAATCATAAATACATACCTCATACCATCTCTACTAAGGACTCTCATAGGACTACAAAGATCCATGTGCAACAGTTGTAGAGGCTTAGTAGTACTCACCATACTTTTGGTCTTGAAGGAGGACCTTACATGTTTTCCGTTAGCACAAAGCATCTCACACAAGGTATTCATCCATATTATTCTTTGGAAATTCTAACACCAGATATTTTGACTCCAACTTGCTGATAATATAGAAACTTGCATGTCCCAACCTCTTGTGCCATAGTAATAAGCTACTGGTTATGGCGCTAAGGGAAGTTAATTCAGATTCTAGAAGGTACATGATGTCTGCTTTGTACACATTCTTGTGTCTCCTCCTATTAAGTACTAAGATTTAATTGATAACATTAGTCATAGTACAATCAGCTGTAATGAATAACACATTGTTTCCCTTGTCACATATTTGTGATATGTTAAGTAGGTTATGTTTCAGACCAAGCACATAGTAGATATTTTCTATTGCATGAGAAGCAGACTTTCCCACCTTTCCTTTGCTAATATTTTCTCTAGTTTTACCATTTCCAAATGCAACACTTCCTCCTTGAAAGTCTGTGTGAGAGAGGATGTTTTCTTTATTTCCAATCATGTGTCTAGAGCAAGCACTGTTGCGGTACCAAGGCTTGCTTCTTCCTCTTTTTTTATAAAAAAAAAATATAGATCAAAGGTTAGATTTGGGTACCCAGATCAACTTGGGTCTCTTTTTTTGAGTTAAAAGATGAATTAAATCTCTTTTAGCCCAATGAAGAAGATCCTTTATAATGGAAAGATTCTTTCTCAGTTCTTTAGTATTGTGCTTATTAATAAAATTAACATTTCTTTTTTCATCTCTCATCTAGGTAGGGCACTATTTCTTAAGATGCCCTTCATTGGCAAACACAATACACACTATATTCGTGGAATGATTTGTTTTGCAAGACGGGTCTTAATCCTAGCCCATGTATAGAAGTGGATTGACTATTCTGAATAAGAGTAAGTAGAGCTAAGGATTTGGTCCATTTTTGATTATGCTCTAACTTATGCTTGGCCTTATTCAGATCTTTTATCAGTGAGTTATTTTTCTCAAAAAACTCTAGAAGACTAGTATTTAACTTTTAATGTCTTCTTCTAAGTTTTGCTAAATAACAATTACTTTTTTTTGAGAGCTTTGTTTGAGAATTATTTGAGAGAATTCTTCAGAGATGCATTTTCTTCTTCAAGACTTTCACATTCTAATCTCAGAGATGCAAAATCACTCATTATATTTTCTTTATCAGAACATGTAGAATAATATGCATCTATAAGAATAGCTAAAAGATATTCAAGTTTCATTTTTGAGTATTTTTGCATATTAATTAAGGTTAGAAAAACACACCTTTGTTTCTTCTTATTCAGTTTCATTATCAGAATCAGAGCCATCCATGGGAGTAAGAATTATCTCTGTTAAGTCATCTTCTATAGGATCATCTTCATTATCAGTCATAGCTAGTAGGATTAGAGTGTCTCCTTTCATTTCTTCTACTATAGCTAACAGGGATTGTTTGTTGGGATCATCTTCATCAGACTCATCAGTAAGTTCTCCTATACCAGCTAGGGCCTTTTGAATAACTATGTCAGCTTCTTGTGATGTCATCTTTCTAGGTGAAGGAAGAGTGAATTATTTTCTTTGATCTCTTGGCTTCTCAGTGACAACCTTCTTGTGTTCTACTTCCCACAGAGAACAAACTTGATAAAGTAATCTAGACTGCCACATTTGTGACACAGATAGGTATCCTCTTTCTGGACTTTGGGAACTCTCTTATGAAAGGTTTGGCCTCCTTTGAACATGCATTGGAACTTTATCGTAACTAATGCTAGATTTTATTCTTCATAATAAACAACTTCAGTAGCCTTAAGAGAGAGTTTTATCCTTCCTTTTAGTTCTGATATCTTCTTCCTGATTTTTCTATAGTTCATAAGTTGTCAAATTTCCAATAGTTCATGCATTGCCAGAGTGTCTAGATATCTAGCTTCAGCGATTGCTTCTACCTTGCTTTCTCGAGATTTAGGCAGTACACTAAGAATTTTTCTAACTACCATTCTAGTGGGAATATGTTCTCCCAAGGAGTAGACTTCATTAAAGAATTACACTGAACCTTGTATGCATGTCTTAAATAGTCTCTTCTTCTTTCATCCTAAACAATTTAGATTGTCTATCTTTGCCTTTTTCACAGAAGAAGTACCTTCATGAGTAGTTTGAAAAGTATCTCATATTAGTTTGGCATCATGACAGTATGAGATACTATTATATTCATCAGGTCAAATTCCACAGATTAGGAACGCCCTAGCCTTGGTATTGGTTTGAATAACTATCTTCTTTCCTATCATTGGGAACTTGTTCCTTTCCATTAGTAGAGTTCTTCATAGGAATAGCAGGGCCATCCAATATGACATTTCACAGATCAACACTTTCACTAATAAGATGATCCATCATTCTATTTTTCCACCAGCCATAATACTTACCATTGAACAGTGGTGGTCTTACTTGAGAGGAACCTTGCTGAGCATTTGGAGGTGGAGCTATAAGATTTTTTTCAAGTGTTATCCTTTAATAAAAAGACCTTGCTCTGATACCAATTGAAGAAAGCTAGTACAAACTATTTTTCTTAGAAACCAGGTTCTTAGTAGATATCTGTTCGAAACAAATATTTGTAGTGCTGAAAATTAACTGCAAGCAAAGATAAATAAAAGAAAAATAATTTTATTAATTGAATTTTATGGGTACAATTCGGTTGTTCTCTTGATTCTCCTTTCCTAATATTTTTCATGATTTGAAGGCTTCTCATAGAGTACGGCTCAAACTTTTAGGTGATTTGAACCTACTAGAAATACGTTTGTATCTCCAAGAAAGTCAGACATCACTTCATTGTATTGAGTTGATCACTGAGCAGAACTCCGTTGGTTAATTCTTTGAAAAACTATGTAGTCAATGCAGATGTTTTCTCTAATGCTTGTAGAATGACCAAACAATTATGTAACAACCCCTATTTATAGTTGTAGAGGGTAGGTTGTCCAAGTGTAAATAACCTCTTAGGCCTCATTCTTATTGGTCCATCAAGTCATCAAGCTTATCACATATCCTACTTGATAGAGGATCACCTGACAAGTCCCTTCATCTAGCCACATGGTTGAAAAACGAAGAAATTGGCATTCTCGACTTGAACCAGGTCATTAACACCACTGATTTTGTGTTACAATCATCTACACATGACAAAGAATCTGCTGGTACTTATCCCAAATGCTCATATACAGGTTCTGACACATGGAATTATCCTCAATCAGACTTTGGTGAGTTTTGTTACATTAATTGCTATTGGGAATGGGTAAAGGATGTACTCAACCATAGCAAGGAGATATTGGAACAAACCAAGGTTTACGACACTGTTTTTGCCTCTTTAGTTACGTACGACGTCAAAGAGAATGTTTTGCAGGCTTTTTGTGAACTTTGGCATTCATCAACTAACATAATGTGTGTTGGCATTGGCGAGATTTCTATTTAATTGTGGGATATGCGTATCTTTGGGGGCCTTCCAGTACATGAAGTTTTCTTCGACGAAGTTGTGCCTCCATCCCAAGAATTAACACAAACAGATCAATAAGTGAACATTTTTGCCTAAAACCTATGCCTACTTATTTTCAGCATTCTATCAGCTTTCATATGGTGCGTCTCGGGAGGTTTTGTCTGTGATTGGGTAAATTTTTGGTTCAATAGACTAGAGAGGTACATGGAGCCTCCATCACAGGGGTCTAAATAGTGTGCTAAACCAAAATCAAGTCACAATCCTGGCGGCTATATTGATATGTAATTTTTGCCATGAACTGAAGAAGAGAACGCTCCTTTCATCGAGTTAGTCATGGTAGGTTCTCTTAGAGAAGAGATGAACTTGGATGACTTTCTTGCTTGATGGATTTTTAATTTCCTAGCATCTTTAAGATTGCAAGTCTTATGGCTCATTGGGAGAGGTTTGCACTAGTGATCCCCGTTTTAGCGAGTATCTACAGAGGCTTGAAAGAGATCTCAACTTCAGTAAAATTAGGCGGAAGCGACATAATTTTTCCTGTACAATATGTCTATGTATGGATTGGCGAGTATTTTGAAACTTAATATCAAGCACTCGTATGTGTATGATTGTTGGAGAAAGGATGGCTAAAAACTTTGATCTTTCATGTACAAGATGATTATTTCAGGATGTGGATATCTGCAAACTCCCTCACTTAGCCCTGCTATAACCAAAAGAGTTGTTTAAAGAAGATGACGGTGAATTGTCTAGTTCTTGGAACAATTATTTCATTAGACTCCCTTTGAGTTATGTCACTGTCAGCTGTGATGATTACCTTGTTATGGAGCTATCACACCCCATATCCCAACGAGGCGTACTGGCACCCGAAGTAGATATGGCCCGAGAGAACCAATCTTTGCTCATGAACAGTCATATACATGACCTTGTATAAATCTTAATACACCTCATACAATTATGCGGAAGTCATGGAAAACTTATACGATATATGAAACTTGGCCGTTAGGGCCATCAAGTCAAACAGAACATACATCTCTTACATTCACTTTCCCATATATGTCTACAAAGCCTCTGACTGATACATGAACACAACAACCCTATAGTCGGGACAAGTCCCCGCTTTATACAATAATTACAATACCAAAATAATGTACACAGGTGACTCGAAAAGCCCCGAACCAACTGGAGCTCACCAATGATCCACGGATGACTCGTAGCCTATTATGGAGGTCTACTAACACCTGTGCCTGCAACAAGTAAAGTAAATCCCCCAAAGGGGTCAGTACGAAGAATGTACTGAGTATGCAAGACTATAAGAAACTTCATGAAACTAAAAAAAAAAAAACTCAACGAACTTGATTTCAAGAGAATATTCAATGTGGATAAATCATCGTTCAGTATGTGTGGAAATAGGCACCTTAAGTTCATTATTCCATTTGCCTTTATGTCCATTACCGTTAGTAGTTAGAACCGTTAATATGCAACCGTCAATATGCAATGCAACCGTCAACACTGTGCTTTTGCCCCTAGGGCTACCCCTTGTCAGGTTCGGCATCAAGTTAGGCTTTTGCCCCACTGTGCTTCCCCCCTGCCATCACTCGAAAATCAGTGAAGCAGGTTCGGCATAAAGTTTGGCTTTTGCTTCACTGAGCTTTCCCCCTGATCCAACAATATCGAGATCAGCTTGAGTTAGGCTTGCGCCCCCACAAAGCTATCACCCGTACTCAATAAGTATAAAGAAAATATAAAGTAACCATAAGGAAATTATAAAGTAACCATACGGGAATTACTTCTTTCATTACTTCTTATTACTTATCTCTTTTACTTTAATGAGATTGATACATTGGAGATCATAAACTTATTGGAAACACATAACCGCATTACTTCAGTCTTTTACGTTCATGAGATTGATACTTTTGAAGTTGTAACATTATTGGAAGCTTTGGAACATAACATTATTGGAACTTGGAATCATGTCCATAATTATATGATACATGAATGACAATAGATCAAGACTAATACATAGATGATAACATGAAATGAGATGCCTTAGGACATTTCGGAATTAAGTAAGTACCATAACAAGGTGAATACTATATGCTGCAGAAGGATACAGAAAAAGTAACCTTACATACCTTGTCGTATTACTATGATTACACAAGACTATATGGGGATAAAATAGTCCAGCTTCCTCTTTATGTTTCACTCTGCAACACAATCATACATCGGAGCTTACATTAGCAACGAGTTACTATACCAACGTATAAAACGACAATGAACTATATGACTGCCGTATAACGTCATTTCGTCCTTTACAATACAATCCACTTCATTACCATGACAAAAACATCATTACATTTCACACATTGACCAAGAAATCATAAACCAATAACATTTTACACCAAGTGTACCCTTTACACTTCCTCATTAACACTACGTTACCTTTCCTCCGTCAAGTCACTCAATAGCTTCCACAATAACACTTTTAACATCAATACATATTTTATACCATTCAAAATACCTCCGGGATACTCCTATATAGTCATTTAAAAGGTACCCTAAGTTGATAATTGCATCCATGAAGGGTATAGGGGTTTCGGGGGGCCAAAGGGATGCAAAAACAAGCAATTCGGAGTTCTGGGCCGACTTACTAAGCCACCTGCGCCCACAGGTGGATGAACTGCACCCGAAGGTGACCTTTGGTAGTATACATATGCGCCTACATTGGAACCTGCGCCTGCAGGTGCTTCGTCTGCCAGGGCAGGTGCCCGTTTCGGCCAAAAAGGGTCTCTTTTGGGTCTTTTTATGCAATGAATGGTCCATGATAATAACTAAACTTATTTTAACATATTTTTGGTCATATAATATTCCAACCATCAGCCATGGTCTCACAACACACATAAACATCACCAAAACCTCACTTTTTTTTCAACCCGCCACCAAATCCATAACCAAATTTACAACAAAAATTCCAAACATTATACACAAGAATAAAAAAGGCAAAACTATAATCACATCTCACATGTCAATATTGAATCCATCAGGTTCACTTACTTCAATATCACAAGTCTATGTTCAAGTTTACAAGGAAAAACAATCCTCCGATTTAGCAAACACAAATTGTTTTACACATAGTGAACTTCTCAAACTTCACCAACATAACCAACATGATATAAAACATCTTCCATGAATAAAATTTATTAAACCATTATAATATACACTTACCAAGTCTACCAAGATGATGATCTTGGTCCAAAAGATGAAGGTCTAGCAAAAAATGAAGGTCTAGGGTTTGTGTGAGATAAGGGAATATTAGAGATAATTCTAGAATTGGCATGGGTGTCACAATGGAATAAAAATCTGATTTTTTCCCTTTTATAGTCCCTTTTAGTCTCCCTTATCTAATCTTGGTATTACATGAAATGGTTGATTAGTCAAATGGAAGAATGGGTCATCTTTGCCCCATTGGGCCAAGTCTTCCATGTGATTTTGGGCCTCATTTAAGCCCAATGGATCATGACTCATTTAATGCCCAACAAATTAATGGATAATTCATCAAGTCTCTCATGTTTTACTAATTCCATAAATGTAAACGTAGTCGTATAGGTTCGACAACATACGGGGTGTTACACCTCCTACGAAGGTCTAATCCCATGTACTAGGCCCAATATCCATTATCTCATCAATAACATTACACAATACATACTTTTGGTTCTCGACACTAAAGTAACCATTGTTCAACGTCGTCAAGTAGGGTTTGGTAGGTACGGGGTGTTATAGGAGCCTTATAGTCCCCATAGATTTAGTTGGCAGTTTGGATTCGTCCAAGACCTCCCTATTAACCTCATTAAACGACCATATGACGAGACACTAAAATAATTAACACAACTTTGGGATTCTTGCACCCTCCTTAGTAGTTCTTCAATAATTAGTATACCACCATGTCTTGATAGGCCTCTAATGACCTACAAGTATGCAGATTGGTGGTCAACTAGTTGAACAAACCTTGTTGGGCAGAATAAAATTATCTTAAAAGTTCCCTCTCGGCTGCCAGATTATAGCAAGTTTTCCTCTTCATCCCTTGTTAAGTCAAAGGTGATCCCGTTTCCTTTTAAGTCTTTGACTTTGAAGGGTATGTTAGTAAAAACTAGAAAAGGATCTAGATTTCCTTCATTTACATCTAAATCGAGTGTCACTACTTCTATGGTGTTGGACAATACTTGAAAGCAAAAAGATAATCCTACTGCGATTGAGAACAATAGTGGGCAGATGCCCACCGAAGTACTCATCAAAGATAAGACTCTGATTATCCTCCTGGTTGATGAAGTTATAGATACCAACAGTGTAACTAGCTCAACGAAAGGTGATGTAGATCAACACCAACAATGGAAATGCAAGAAAAAGAAGGCAAAAGTCAACGTAGTGAGTTTCCTGATTTGGACGCTGCTAATACTGACAGAGGCATTTTTTGTTGATGATCCTAGCTCTATTATGCCATTTCCTGAACTCTCAGAACAAGTAAGGTTATTTTTCGTCTTTTTCTTTCATGGCTATTTTCATTTTTTTTAATGCCCTGTTAACTTTTTTTTTTTTTTTTAAGCTGGGCCTCAAAAGCGCATCTGTCGATACATTTAGTGACATTTTTTATTGTGTTATAAGCCCAAGTTGCCTTGATGTATATTCTCCTCCTATTGCATAAGCTTTGACAAATAAAGTATAAGTTGCGGCTGCACAAGTTAAGTCACCTAAAGTTCATGCACCTTTGTCATGTTTATCACCATTTGTTGCCCCAAATTTTGAACCACAAGAGACAATCTCTACTCTCAAGAAGTCTTATATTCTTCATATGTGTGGTGCACTACATGAATGGCTAACAATATTCTCCGTTGATTCTTCTGACAACTTTTTAAAGTTGAAAAAGGGTGTTAACATGATTATGGAGGAACTCAAAGGGACTAACACCATCAACACCTCAATTCTGGAAGGCTCTGTTAAGACTTTTTCAAAGACATATGAAGTGTATGATGGCATAAAATTATCTTCATCCCAGAAAATGACTAAAGAATGCCATCAAAATTGCTCTCCGATGTGCAACGATGCCTTGTAGACGCAAAAGATAAAAGCACAAAGGCGAGGGAGCGCATGGAGGATCTTCAATTAAACCTTGCAAAGCTTGACGAAGAACTGAAGCTCTTGTCTGCAAATAGAGAGAAGACCATTGCACGTATAAAGGAACAGAAAGAACAATTGTCCAAAAGTTAAGAGAAGATTATCACTTTCGAATGTGTGATTCATGCAATTGGAGAGAAACATCCCATATCTAAACACAAAGTGGAGAAATTGTCCAAATTGAAAGAGGCGGTTGAGATGAGTCGTCAAGAAATCCTGGGATTTCAACCTTCTCCATAGTTTAGATATCTACTTAGGATTTTTTTTAATTATTGCTTATTATGTTGTAGTGAAATTTTTTTCTTGGTGAATTAAAAGTGATCCGTAGCTTTCATATAAATTCTCCCTTGAAATTTGAATATCGGCTCTTCTCTTTTTCTTTTTCTTTTGAATGGAAACAATCGATGAATCTGGCCCCAACCATGAATAAACTTTGGGCCTCGTTGAGAATATGTATACAAAAATCAAAAATAAAACACCTTTTATATTAATAGGATCTAATTTTTGAAGTTAACAATGAATATGCCCTATTTTTTTAAAACAGGTTTGTGCAGCCTCACTAAAACATCTCCGTCTAGGTGCAGGAGTGTCCAAACGATTTGCGACTTAATTTTGCAGACACTAAACATGGAGGGATACAACATATAAAAAATCAAGGCAAAATTTCTTTTGGATCGATGGGAGCTGATTTTTTTAAAAATTGCTTATGAAATCTAGAATTTTGATATCCCAATTTTGTGCAGTTTTGCCCCCCCCCCGCCCTAAAAAAAATAAAAATAAAAAATAATTTCATATCTTGAGATTGGAGATTTCAAATCACGAGCCTCTTATTTTGTTGGAAATATGACTCCAAGAACTACAATCTATACAAAAATTATGGACGAAGACTTCACAGATTTATACATATTTTTGCTTAAAGTTGGCTTAAATATTTGGCTCAAATTCTGCCGAGCTCGTTTCTTTAGATTTGAGCGGCTATGGTAGAAAATACATAACGTGACGTAGGAGCCTTTGAATCATGAACTATTTTTTTGGTGGCAAAGAGCCCTCTAAGATCTACAACATATGTAAAAAACAAGGTCAACACCTTTACGTATTTGTACAGATATATCGTCCAAGTCAGCTCAGTTTGAAATCTAATGGTCTATTTTGCAGCTTTAAGCGGCTATGGTAGAAAATACATAGCTCGATGTAAGAGCCTTGGAATTATGAGCCACCTTTTTAATTGCTAAGAATACTCTAAGATATAAAAAATATGTAAAAATCAAGGTCAACACCTTTACGAATTTGTCCAGATATGTCATCGAAGTCAGCTCAGTTCGAAATCTAATGGCCTATTTTGCAGCTTTGACTGACTATGATAAAAAATTCATCACTTAACATAGGAGCCTTTGAATCACGAGACTTTTTTGTTGCGAATAGGACTCTAAGATATACAACATATGTAAAAATTAAGGTCAACACCCTTACTAATTTGTACAGATATTTCATCGAAGTCAGCTCAGTTCAAAACCTGATGGTCTATTTTGCAGCTTTGAGTGGCTATGGTAGAAAATTCATAACTCGAAATAAGAGCCTTTGAATCACAAGCCACCATTTTCGTTGCGAAGAGAACACTAAAAACTACAAAATATATAAAAATATTGTTAAAACCTTTACGAATTTATACAAATATGTCGTCAAAGTATGCTTTGTCTTGCTTGACTTTTCACCTTTGCGCGCATGTGGAAAATTTAGTGAAGGAATATCTAATTCATGTGCTATCTATGTAACACCAAAGTGTTATTATTGGTCTCAAGTAATGACACACCTCTTCCCCCCCCCCCCCCCCTCCTTTTTTTTTTAACTCATATGACTGAATTTAGAGTAAAAATACTCTAAGATACCTAGGTACCTCGGAAAAGAGGATCAAGTCATAATGTAGTTCAGGAGGATGAGTTAATTTTTTTTGTTTCTTGTTCTTCTTTTTTATTTGTTTTTTTTGTGTCCTAGTTTTTGCCTAGGTCTCCCGTTTCGAGGTTTTCAACCTTCCGAACTTTTTTTAAGAGCCGTACATAGTTTAAACTCTTGTGGGCAAGGAGTGACATGCAGTTTATGCTCGTGCCTTAAGGAGAATAGGTGAACTTATGGGAAGTACTGCTTCAGGAACTTTTCGTTGATGGGATCGACTTTTATGCCAACTTTGTCAACAATTTTGTATGCGTCATTTGAATATTTTTTTATTTACAACATATGTCCTATCCAATTTTGATGTGAACTTGTCACCCATGCGTTTGTTGAGGATTATGGGTCTTCGAACAGCTAAGACCAAGTCTCTCACTTTGAAGGTTTGTGGCCAAACTTTATTTTTGGAAGCTCTATCTAAATGAGTTTGATAGCATTCCAACTCTTTTTGTGCTTCTAATCTTTTCTCGTCTAATGCCTCTAAATCTGCTAAACAAAGTTGAGTGTTGTTTTTTGCTGTAAGTCCTTCTTGGATTGCAATTCTAGTGATGAAATTTGTTGCTCCAACAAAAGTACTGTTTCTACGCTATATACCAAAGAGTATGGAGTCGCCTATGTAGCAGTTCTAAAGGTCATTCGATATGCCCATAAAGCTTCACCAATCTTCTCATGCTAATCTCTTTTATTCTTTGTAACAACATTCTTCAACAGGTTACCAAGTGTCTTGTTAAAAGCTTTAGCCAAGCCATTGGCAGGTGCATTGTACATTGAAAACTTATGCTGTTTAAAACTGAACTTCTTGCACTAACCCCTAATAAGATTGTTATAGAAGGGAGTTCCACTATGAGTAATTATGTATCTTGGTATGCCATACCTGAAAATTATATTTGACTTGATAAAGTCAACAACAGTTTCCTTCTTTACTTCTTTCAATGGCACAACTTCAGCCCACCTAAAGATGTAGTATGTGGCTGCCAAGATGTACATATCCCATTTTGTGGACTTTAGAAGAGGTCCAACAACATCAAGTCCCCATGCGTTGAAGGTCCAAGAAGCCACCGTTGGATGCAAAGGTTCTGGAGGTTGGTGTATATAATTGGAATGGAATTGACATGCTTGGCACCTTTTGGCATACTCCATACAGTCCGTCACCATTGTCGGCCAGTAGTATCTCATCTTCTTGATGTGGAAATGAAGTTTGGGCCCTGAATAGTATGCTCCATAAGTGCCAGAAGGCACTTCCTCCATCATTTTCAAGCTTATTCTTTGTCAAGAAACCATAGAAATAGTCCTTTGTAAGACCGACAAAATAATATTCCATGATAGAAGATGAATCGTGGTGCCCTTCTCTTGATGTTTGCCCTCTTTTATGGATCCGTAGGTAATCTTCCATGTTCAAGGTATTCAATTAGTGGCTACCTCCAATCTTCTTCTTCAATTACTCGAATAGATATATGGTGGCTTTTATTGATTTGAAGACCAAGACGTCCAGGGATGATTTATCGATGACATACACACACTTTTGTTGACTTATTCTCTCCTAGTGCCATGGTCATGGCCAAGTTAGCTTAAGCATCAACAATATGATTTTCCTCTTTTAGGACATGGTTTAAGAATACTTGATCAAAACTTCCAAGTAAACAAGTAGCGTATTGATGATATGGAAAAATATCTTCCTTTTTTACCTCGTAACTCCTCAAGAGTTGATTGATGATCAACTTAGAGTATCTGTAAATGTATAACTGGGGAATCTTCATATCTGATGCTATTTCAAGACCAACAATTAATGTTTAATACTCTATAGCATTGATAGAGCATGTTTTACCCAGAAAAAAGGAAAATGGAAAAACTAGCCTATTTGGGGATATCAGCACAATTCTTACCCCTGCACTATCTTGATGTACATCCCCATCAAAGAACACATCCATGCTGAGAGCTTTTAAATGAACAATACATCTTCATCTGAGAACTCATCTGCAACTTTCTATTATATTGGAAGAGGGTGATCGATAAGGAAACTGGCAAGTGTTTGTCTTTTTACAGCCTTTTGATGCGTATAACTAATGTCATATTTGTTAAACAATATGGACCATCTCGCTAGACATCTAGAGAGAACTGGACGAGTCATTACAAACTTTGCATGAATAACTCAAGAGATTATCTTGACGATGTATGCTTCAAAATAGCGTCTTAGTTTTTTATCACAAAGTAGTGCTAAACACATCTTCTCAGCAGGCGTATAGTTCAACTCAGCTCCTACCAAAGTTCCACTTAGCTAATACAATGGCTATTCCTTTTTAGCTTTATTCTCTTAAGCTAGTAGTGCCTCAAGTGACCTCTTTTGTGACGTGATGTAGGGTATCTATGGGCTCCCTGGAATCGGTGCACCTAACATAGGCAAGTTCAACAAGTACCTTTTGATGCTTTCAAAAGCATTTCAACATGATTAATCTGAGTGAAAAGAGACCTCCTTCTTTATTAGATAGTTGAAGGGTTGGCATCATCCAGCCAAGTTAGATATGAACTTCCAAATGAATTCTAAATTTCCTTGTAAACTGCACAGCTCTCTCAAATTCATTGGCTTAGGCATTTTCTGTATGACATCAATCTTTTTGGGATCAACTTCAATTCCACGGTGACATAGAATGAAGCCAAGAAACTTTTGTGAGGTAACTCCAAATGCGCATTTAAGTGGATTCATCTTCAAGTTAAATTTCCTTAATTTTTCAAAAACAATTCGAAGGTCTTCAAGATGGGTCTGCCTATGCTTTGTCTTTATCACCAAGTCCTCAACATAACATTCCACCCTCCTATTAAGAATGTCGTTAAAAATGTTTTGCATTACAAGTTGGTAGGTGGCACCAACATTCCTTAGATCGAAGGGAATTACCTTGTAACAATATATTCCTTTTGGAGTTTGGAAGGCAGTGCATTCTTCATCTTTTGGAGACATTCCAATTTAGTTATACCCAAAAGACCCATCCATAAATGACATAGCTTCATTCCTAGTTATACCGTCAACGATGAGTGCAATAATTGGTAGTGGGAAATCATCTCTTGTACATGCCTTGTTCAAGTCTCAAAAATCAACACATACACGTATTTGAAAATTCTTCTTCTTGACAGGTACAATATTGGAAATCCATGATAGGTACTTCACTTCTCTAATGAATCCAGCTTCGATGAGCTTATTGACTTCTGTTTCGATTTGCATTACCAATTCAGGGTAAAACATGCTATGCGACTGTTTTATAGGACGTGTTCCACTTTTGATCCCTAAATGATGAATATTTACCCTAGGACTATGGCCTGGCATTTCTTTGAATGACCAAGCAAAGACTTCTTTGTATTTAATCTAAAGATTGAAATATTCCCTCTCCTCTTAAAATGTGAGAAGTGCACTAACAAAGGTTGGGCGCGGATCCTCTAGAGTACTTAGATTTAACTATTTGAGTTTATCTATAGTCAATTGTACACCATCTTCTAGCCTAAACTTAGGAGTGTCAGCATAATTCCCTTACTTTCTCAACTTCATTTGGGACTCTGTAAGCCTATGTCTCTTTTCATCAGTGACTTCATCTTTGAGCTCTCCTATCCTTGCCGGATTGGAGATGTCATAACCTGATTTTTCAAGTAGTGTGAAGGCCTTTTGATCAAAGTGCCTTTTTATCTTTTTAACTAAAGTATCACTTTTTGAAGACTCAGGAGTCATAGAATGGATTTGTACAACTTGGACAATCATATTTTCCTTCAAATCTTAGAATATTTTGTGGTTTATTTCCTTTATTGGAGGGCAAACTTTTTGAGTATATGCCTCTAGCAAGGTTTGTCCCTCTTTTTGATGCTCACGTGGAATGTAGCAAAAAATTGGAAGCTCCTTATCCATCTTTATTTGCATGTATCCTACGGATGATGAAAGCTTAACGGAATTTTTTTTAGTTCTTTCCTTAGACATCTTAACAACAATCTGTTGAACTTTTAATTCTTCTTTAGAATCAACATCAGCTAGGTTGGATGGTGTTGGCTTCCCCATATCTAATTTGTAAGAATCAAAGTAGAATTTTGCATCTGTAAAGTACGATTCTATCTCAGTGAAAGGATTGATATACGTGTAAATTTTAACTACTTCACTGTCCTATATACTTCATGCATTGATGCAAAGTATATGACACCACTCCATTTTCATGCATCCAGGACAGTCCAAGAAGAAAGTTGTATAATGTTTTGGCATTTATAACATGAATCAAAATGTTTGATTTCATGTTGTCAATGGACAATCCTACACGAATCTTTCCCATGGCTTGTTGTCCATCTTGGTTGAAACCTTGGACTTTTATGTTACTTTTGGACAGCTCATCAATAGAGATTCTGAGCTTTTTGAGCACTATCTTTAGCATGATATTGACTGCTGACCCATCATCGATTAGTATGCGATTGAGCCATTGTTCTTGAATAGCTTTTATGACAAACAAAGGACTGTTATGTAGTTTAAACCCTAACAATAAGTCACCATCTGTGAAGGAAATTACAAAAAAACATGATGCAACTTCTGTATTAGTATGATATTCTTGTGCTATTGTTGGATGATACTCGTGCTTTCTTTCCTTGGTTTCCTCTATGCTGGAAACTACATGTGTCTCACTAATTTGACTATCTTGAAGAAAATTTGCTGGAAAGAATTCATGCAATGTGATAGGCCTTCGGAACTTCAGTGAAAAGAAATCATCAATCTTTTTTCTAGTACCAAACTTAACACTTTTTGATGGTTGTAGCTGATTCACATTATTCCTTATTAATTTTGGCTTTAGAAGTCATATCCTTGGAACTTCTTGATGTCTTTTTTTCTTGTGAGAAACCAAGGTCCAACTGACATCCTTATTATTTTAGAGTTGTCTTCTATATCTATTGGACATTCAAAAGTTCTACTTGGAACATCAACTGCAACTGACTTGAAACTCCCAAATTGTAATGAGATGGTGCTTCGCATAGTCTGTGACATAGAGCCCTTCTGTTGATCGGTTACAACATTAGCATGATTTGCTTCTACTTTTTCATCCGTGTCAATGACGATTTTTCCCTCACTTACTAGTGTCATGATTCTCACCTTCAAGATGAAGAATTTTCCTATCGGGTGGCCAATGACGTGATAAACTTAGAGTACTTGGGATCGTTGACCTTATTAATTTCCTTGGGCCTCTTTGATTCAGAAAGAACAATGACTTTCTTGGCTAGCAATTCATCAAGGATCGTAGGTATATCTGAATCTGGAAATGGGTAAGCCTTTGCTTCTAATTCTTTCAAAGTTGGACGACATTTTTCCTCCCACGGATTTGCCTAGGGGTTTTATCTTCCTTCAATTTATTCTTAATTGTGACCTTCACTTAAGTTTCTTTCACCGCCATGGATTTTTTAACTTGGATGTTTGAGGTCGTACCTTTCTTGAACTCCCTCTTTCTTTTGTAAGAGCAATACAAGGAGATGTCTTTCCATGACTTGCGATGCTCAACTCCATGTCATGTGTTGGTGTAGCAAGTTCTTCAAATATGTGTGGTTTGATTCCTCATACTATGTATAGAAAGACCCAATGCATTCCTTGAATGAACATTTCAACAACCGATAATTCATAAAGGCGGTCCTTGCAGTCCAAACTCAATGATCTCCAGCGATTGATGTAATTCATCACAGGCTCGTCCTTCTATTGCTTAGTTCCAATCAACTCTATCATGCTCACCATTCATTGAATGCTGTAAAAGATATTGAGGAATTCCTTCTCGAGCTGCTCCCAACTATCAATTGATTCATGCTCCAAGTCGATATACCAGTCGAATGTATTCCCTTTCAATGAACAAATACACTATTTTACTAAGAGGTCTCCATGTGTTCCAGCATTGCTATAAGTTTCAACAAAGTGAGCAATGTGTTGCCTCGGGTTTCCTTGGCTGTCAAATTACTACAGCTCTTCATATAAACCTAAAAATGAAACTAAGATGAACAAGTAGAAATAAAGCACGATCTAGAATAATAACAAGAAATTAGCAAAGAAACAAGAGAAGATAAATAGATAGAAACAAAATGAGAATCAAAGACAACCAACTTTTCTAAGAAAGTGACCTTCTTTAAATATCTCATAAAGCAACTAACTCTAAGAAGAACCTCAATGGAATTGATATCCCAAGCAACTTTTCTTTCCAAAACAAGGAATTACTAAAGGTTAGCAAGCTCTCACAATCTCTCACTAACAAGGAGTTTTAGTTTTTATGAATTCTAAGTTCTCAAAGGCATAAAAATAAGCTATTAATACTACGCAAATAGAGAAGACCCTATGTTATTACATTTCTACCCTTAATGTAGTAAGGGCCTTGTTTGGATGTCCTCTTTTGTGATTAATTCAAGAATACATCAAAAAGCATAATCCTCCTTCTTCTCTTTAATGTGTGCTCCACCAAATGCTATCACGAACATATGGAATCCCCGGGAGGACTCCATAATGCACTCAAGTGCATCCTTATTCAAGAATAACCCTTGCCAATCTTGAAGCTAACGAGCTTAAAGAGGCCTTGTAAAAGGCCTTGGGGGATCTTGGGTTGGATCACTTTCCCCTACTTGAAAAGAATTTTTCCTCAAATTTAAGGGGTCTTCATAACACATATCCATAGGAGAAAGATCACAAATATTGGAAGTGTTGTGCATTTGGTAATCCGTGGCAGGATGAATTTTGTATGCATTGACATTAAGTCCTTCAAGCACTTCAAATGGGCCATCAATGTAGGCATTAGCTTGGTATTTATCTTGTTGGAAAACATTTCCTTTCAAGAATAGACCCAAACCCAATCACCCGATTCAAGCACCACCCTTTTTCACCCCTTGTTGACTTTCTTAGTCGTTTCTTGATTCTTTTTCTCAAGTTGAAGTCACACTTTCTCATGCAAAGATTTCATGGCCTCGGTCCTATTGTTACCATCTAAACTCAACACAACATATTGAGATAAAAGGGTTAGATCAAGAGGGGTTAGGGGGTTGAAACAATACACAACCTCAAATGAAGACATGCCAATAAGATTTTGAATGACACAATTATATGCAAATTTAACTAAGGGCAATTGCTCTTCCTAAGATGTGAGTTTTTCCTTAACCATGGCCTGAAGCATATACCCAAGGGTGCAATTCACAACCTCGGTTTGACCATCAGTGTGTGGGTGACATGATGTAGAGAACAACAATTTGGTCCCAAGTCTACCCAACAATTCCTTCCAATAGTGGATAAGGAATTTAGGATCCCTACCACTCACTATGGTTTGTGGAATACCATGCAACTTGACAACATGCTCTACAAACAAGGATGAAACATGAAGAGCATTACCACACTTATGAAATGTAATAAAATGAGCCATTTTGGAAAAACAATCAACAACCACAAAAATGCTATCCATCACCCTCCTAGTCATTGGCAAGCCCAACACATCTATAGAAATGTCAAGCCAGGGTCTTTCAGGGGTAGGGAGAGGGGTATATAAGTCATGGGGAAGTAGCCTAGACTTAGCACTTTTACATTCAACATATTGACCACAAACTTTAGTAACATCACTATGCATTTTAGGCCAATATAAATATTCTTCAAGGATACCCAATGTCTTGTCAATATCAAAATTCCCCATCAAACCCCCATCATGTGCCTCTCTCACAAAAAGTTCCCTTTAATAGCTCATGGGCACACAAAGCCACTTGTTCTTGAACAAGTAACCATTAAATTTAGCAAATGGGGTGGTAGGTTTATCCTTTAGCTTATGGTCCCTTTCCCATGCTCCACAATCTTAGTAGATTTGAGCACAAATGGGGTCCTTGGGATTCAATGATTTCAATTTCTCAAAACCCAACAACTTAGAAGTCAAAATAGAAACCAAAATATATTTCCTTTACAAGGCATCCGCCATAGCAGTATCCTTTCCCTTTTTGTATTGAATCACATAAGGGAACGTTTCAAGAAATTCCATCCATTTAGCATGCCTCTTGTTAAACTTTTCTTGTGACCTAAGTTGTTTTAAGGACTCATTATCGGTCCTAATGACAAACTCTTTAGGCCACATCTAGTGTTGCCAATTATCCAAAGCCAGAATTAAATTATAAAGCTTAAGGTCATAGGTGGAGTAATTCAACATCGTACCTCTAAGCTTATCATTAAAGTAGGCAATGGGTTTTAATTCTTACATCAAAACATCCACAATACCCACTTTACTAGAATCACATTCAATTTCAAAGATCTTAGTAAAATCGGGTAATTGCAACATTGGTGCGGAAGCCCTTTCTTGTTCCTCACCCCAAAATAAGGATGTATCCTTTTGGATCACCTTAGTCAAGGGGGTGTCTATGGTGCTAAATCCTTTAACAAATCTCCTATAAAAATTAGCCAATTCATGAGAACTACGCACATCACTAATGGATGTGGGAGTTGGCCAATTCTTAATAGCGTTTATTTTAGATTCATCAACCTCAACTCCTCTTGAACTCACAACAAAACCCAAAAAAATAACTTCATCAACACCAAAAGAACATTTAGACACATTAGCATAGAGTTGTTCTTGCCAAAGCATGTCAAACACACACTTCAAATGATCAACATTCTCATCCATGGCCTTGTTACACAACAACACATTATAAAATTACACAACCACAAATTTACCAATAAAAGGTTTCATCACATGATTCATCCAACTCATAAAAGTACTTGGAGAATTGGTGAGACCAAAAGGTATCACCAACAATTCATATAGACCAAATTTGGTCTTGAATGCCATTTTCCACTCATCTCTGGGTTTCATATGGATTTGATGGTAACCGCTCCTAAGATCTATCTTAGATAATATGTAAGAACCACTCAACTCATCAAGCATGTCATCAAGTTCAGGAATGGGATGGCGATGTTTTAATGTTATTTTTTGATGGCTCGATCCTCCACACATATGCTCTAAGTGCCATCCTTCTTAGAAACCAAAATCACTAATACCGCACATGGGCTCATGCTCTCTCGCACCATTTCTTTTTCAAGGAGTTTTTCTACTTGTCTTTGGATTTCTTTGGTGTCCTCTGGATTGGATCTATAGGCCAGCTTTTTTGGAAATTGTGACTCCGAGATGAAATCAATTTGATGCTCAATTCCCCTTATAGGGGGCAATCCTTTTGGAAGTTGATCTAGGGCATATTTATACGCCCTATTTCCGTATTCGATCTATGTTTACCTTAGTTTTGAGAGAAATAAGTGCGTGTTTTGTATTATTTTGATGGAATATTTGATATTGTACTAATAAATATGATTAGATCCTTGTAGGTGGAATTTGTGACAAATCAGAGCTTTTTTTGGAGTGGAAATTGAGGGTTGAAGGATTTACGATCAAAGGATATTAAAGAAAAGAGACAAGCCGAAGATTTGCACTTGAAGAATCCACCCGAATCCACGAAGAAAGGAAGAAAATTGGATTTTAAGTGTTGGGAAAGTCAACTGGCGTGCCGGCCGCTTTGGACCAATCTTTTGTTTGGATGGACAGCAGAGGGGCGCGCCAACGGGTGTACTGGGACGCTATTACCCAACTTTTTGGAGGCAAAAATTTGGCTGGCACGTTAGGTAGCGTGCCGGTCCGCTTTTTGGCAATTTTTAACTCTGAATTCTAGTCTTTAAATAGGGCTCTTGGGTTATTATATCAGGATTCCATATTGGTTGGACTACTTTCTTGGTGATTTGGAACATCCAATTTAGGGTTAATTCTTCTTTTCATCTTTTATTTATTTTTATGAATTTTTATCAAAGTAGGATGTTAATTCAAGTTATGAGTGGCTAAAATCCTTCATTCTTGGGGTTGAGGCTACGAACATAAATCTTGTAAGTTGAATATTATTGGTTATTGCTGAATTTTATCAATTTATGGTTATTGTTATATACTTGTTTATACTATTTTAATGCTTGATCACCATTAGAATAAAACACTTGTCTTGAGGTAAGCTCGAGAGAAAAACTGAGAGATAGAATAGGGAATATGAGGAATGTGATCTTTACTCGAGGAAGAGATTCCAAGAGATTGATATGCGGTTAGGACCGAGAGGTACCTAATTCACCGCGCTTGTTCAAATATGGGAAGACAACTTAATAGAGTTAGAGTTGGTTAAATCTATCCCTGCTTAATATTGTAGTTAGGTTCCCAATTTCTAATAGAATGTTATAGTTTGGAGACGAATATAATAATAATATTAATCTCATGATCAATAACCAGGATAAACAACTCAAATTGCTTAAACCAGTAATATTCATATTCTAGAGATGATGTTCTGAGTGCCTTGACCCTAGAAATTTACTTTTTATTGACTTTTATATCATAGTTGCAAAATTTGAAGTTACGGTAACAAAAATAGTAGTTTATATTCCTCAATAATTTAATTTTTAGTAACAAATCCCTTGTTCTTTTTGCAACACTAGTTTCTAATTATTGATTGACGTCTAAAATTGACTTCTGTTGACGAAAGTACCTTGGGTTCGATATCCAGCTCTTTTAAAGAAGCCATTATATTACTTGAACGATCACGATCACTTGCGTGTATAGCTGGGTCGCAATAAGTTTTTGGCGCAATTGCTGGGGACTTTCAAACAAATAGATTTCCATTCCTGGCGTTTTTACTTTAATTTTTAGCTAAGTGTTGACAACTTGATCAGAGCTGTTCTATTTTAGGGTTTACTTCATCTGAACGCTGGAAAGGAACAAATATTTGGTAACCCCGTAGTCTGAACCTGAGAGATACTTTCATATATTAAAGAGAAAGGCTTCAAATTACCCAATCCCGTAGTTCGAACTGGCTGATGAAGGCATACGGGGTGATCCTGTAAGAATTGAGGATTGAGAGAAATACCTAAGGAATCCAACAAATCTAGTTGATCCTGTGGACCCAGTAGGAAATAGATGTGAGCTGGTAGTTATGGCATCTAGGACAGTTCACGACGTGACAATCCCACTCGCTACTAATATTACCTCCAGTATTCAAAAACCAGAAGTTGGAGGTAGATTTGAGTTTAAACAGAACATGGTTCAACTCTTGCACTCAAGTGGACAATTTACAGGTCTTGCTCATAAGGACCGGCAGAGGCATATCCAAAATTTTCTGAAGATCAGTTACACATATATTCTTACGGGTGTGTCTTTGGATAATGTGAGACTAACTTTGTTCCCTTTTTATCTGTTGGGGGAAGAAATGAAGTGGTTAGATGCAGAGCTAGCAAATTTTATCACGACTTGGGATGATCTTGCTCAAAAATTCTTGATAAGGTTCTTTCCATCTGGAAAGACAGCAAAGCTGAGGAGTGAGATATTGAATTTTATACAGAGAGATAATGAAAATTTGTATCAAGCTTTGAATAGATTCAAATCCATGTTGAGAGATTGCCCTCATCACCACCAAGCAAATGAAGTGTTGGTGCATACTTTTATTGAGGCTCTTGACACCAACACTAAAATTCTACTTGATTTAGCTGTAGGTGGACAAGCTTTAGAGAAGACTTGCGATGAATTGTATGCTTTGTTGAATCATATTTCGCAGGGAAATCTAGATTGGCATGGTGATAATTCTAGAATTTCCACAAGGAAGGTTGCTGGGAAACTAGAGGTGGAGCAGTCACGACATTATCTACCCAAATTTCAGCCATACAAAACATGATGGACAATAACTTCAGAAGTTTAAATTTGGAGCAACAACAAGCTCCCATAAATGCAGTACAACAACATGGGTCTGTGGGGTGTGATGTATGTGGGAACGGGGACCATAGCAGTGAGTTGTATAGTGTAAATTCGGATTCTGTGAACTTTGTGGGTAATGCCCAAAGAGGAGGTGGAGCACAAAATTATGGAAATACTTACAATGCTGGGTGGAAAAATCACCCGAACTTATATTGGAGAATTAATATAAATCAGTATAGGCCTTAAGGATATGCACCACAATACAACCAACAGTAGGGTCAAGGTAATCAAATGGGTGCTAAGCCCGACAATATGAGCATAGAAGATATGTTGAAGAAGATTATGGCGGAGCAAGCTAAGCTGGTAGCAGATGTGAGGAACAATGAGTTGGCTACTCAAAATTTGGAGAATCAAATTGGTCAGTTAGCAACTGCACAGAATACAAGGCCTCAAGGAGGTCTTCCAAGTGATACTAATCCTAACCCGAAGAAGGTGAGTGTTATTGTTACTTTTAGTGGTAAGCAGTTAGAGGATACAGTTCCACCAGCAAAAGAATTGGAGCCGAAAGAAGTTGTGGTTGAAAATGAACAAGTTGAGTATGAAAAAAGCTCCAAAGATGAGAAAGTGGACCAAAGTGTAAAGTTGCCTCCTCCTTTTCCCCAGAAGTTCAAGAAGAAGGAGGAGGACTAATACTTTGGTAAGTTCATTGAATTACTTAAACAAGTGCATATTAATTTACCACTTGTGGATATCTTGCAGGGTATTCCAAAGTATGCTAAGTTTGTGAAGGATATTGTGGCAAACAAAAGTAGATTGACTGAGTATGCCATAGTTGCACTTACTGAGGACTGCAACTCTCGCATTCCAAACCATTTACCCACCAAGCTGAAGGATCTCAAAAGCTTCACTATAAAAAATTACTCTGGGAGATTGTGTTTGTGTTTGTGGGTTATGTGATTTAGAGTCTAGTATTAATCTGATGTCCACTTTGATTTTCAAGGAATTGGGTTTGGGTCATCCTAAACCTACTACTATTAGTTTGTAGCTTACAGACCAATCCGTGACTAGTCTGGATGGTATTGTTGAGGATGTTCTGGTTCAAGTGGGTTAGTTAATCTTTTCGATTGATTTTGTGGTGCTTAATTTTGAGCCTGACCCAGAAGTCCCATTTAATTTGGGGCATCCATTTCTGGCCACAGAGGGTGCGATCATTGATGTAGCAGTAGGGAAATTGACTATACGAGCTCATGTTAAGGTTGAGTTCTTTGATGTATATAGGACTTTGAAGCTACCAAAAATTTATGAGAACTTGTCAGCTATTGCGGCTATAGATTTGGCAGCTGAAAGCATCCACACTTTGTCGGCAGATCCCTTAGAAAGAGTTTTGGTGGGGCAAGATATTTTTGGTAATGCGAAAGCTAATGAAGTGGTGCAGTTTCTTGATTTTATGGGCATCTATGCCAAAGAGGGTGGATGTAAACCTTTAAATCGTTCACTCGGACCTCCACCCAAGCCATCAATTGAGGAGGCCCCGAAGCTTGAATTGAAAGAACTTCCATCTCATCTTCAATATGCTTTCTTAGGTGACAATGAGACCCTCTCCATTATTCTTGCAGCAAATTTGTCAAGGGAACAAGTTGATGCAACATTAGGGATACTCAAACGAAGGAAAAAGGCTATTAGATGGAAAATGTCTGACATCCAGCGTATTAATCCAGTTTTGTGTATGCATAAAATTTACATAGAGGAAGGGTATAAATCGAGTGTGCAACACCAACGATGCTTGAATCTACTAATGAAAGAAGTGGTAATGAAAGAGGTAATTAAGTGGTTAGATTCGATGGTAATTAAGGAAGAGGGTGTTGTACCTTTAGCAGGATGTGGCCTGGAGGATGACGACTTCCTCGATTGACCAGGGAGCTCCTTACACCCTCTTCTAGACTTGTTTAATTTGTGTAGCATTGTGGAAAATGCTAATCATTTAAGTTTGGGGTGGGGTGCTATGGGATTCCCTTTATATATATGTATATATATATATATATATATATATATATATATATATATATATATATATATATATGTGTGTGTGTGTGTGTGTGTGTGTGTGTGTGTTTGGTTATTTTATTTTGGGTTCCTTAGCCTTTGTTTTCGGTTCTTTCACTAAGGATAGTCCCTTTGAACTGTAGAAAAGCACAATTTTTTTTTAGATTGAATCTTTTAGTCATAGTATTGGGAGATTTTCTCTATGATGGATGGATGACGACCGTCTTAAGAGTAAATTAGTCATGTTATTGTTGTGTGTTCTTGCTTACTATGTAATTACGCATACACATCCGGTATAATTGTGGAACATGCTATGTTATACAATAGCAAGTGTTGAGACATCTACTGCTCACTCAGTCAACTTGATAAGTTGCTAAATGTTGAACTCGTGCATGATTTCGTATAAACTTTATGGTGAGCCTGTTTGAGTTAAAACATGTGCCATATGTGAGTGAGGTTTTTGGGATATTCCATGTGCATATTGATGTCTAGAACTTGCCCGGTGTGTTTGCAAAGCGAAATAAAGAGTGTTGAGTTTAGGAGATAATATAGCATTTCATTAATAGCCATGTTATATACCGACTTTATCTACCCTTTTTTGCATGGTCTTAGTTAGCCCCGTTGAGCCTTTAGCCTATTCTTTGGTAGCCTTATATGTAGCTTAATCCTTTTCTTTCAAATTAACCGTAATTTGATCCAAAACTTCTAAGCGCTTTAATTGAAAAATTAAGATGTTAATGAGTGTAAAAACTGAAGAAGGAAAAAGTGAAGTTGAAGCCCCAAGTAAATAGCTTTTGGTGTGTGAAATAGTTTATGTGTTGTTGGTAGGAAGTAATGTAATGAAAATAAAAATTGACCAAAAGAAGTGAATCATGTGTTGATAGCAAATACTCCCTGCCTATACGTGTAAGCTAGCTTAAATTGATGGGTCAAAACAAAAGAGAATTGGGAAGACAAAAGTGGTGTAAAATAGGTTGGTTGGAGGTGATCTTAAAGTGAATTGTAATGTATTAAAGCTCTTATGGAAAATAGTCACTATTCTTACCCAAATAGTTCCTACCTGTCCTTTAGCCTACATTACAACCCTTAAAGTCCTACTTGATCTTGAGCTTTGACCTTCTAATATTAGTGGAGTAATACGCTAAGGGAAAGCTTATGGTTCATCTTGTGTTGAATATGAATTCTTTTCGAGAGTGAGAGGAATTTTATTCATGCACCCATTCAATCATTACTTTGAATGAATTGAGTGAGATATTGGGTGATTCTCCTGTGGTGAGGGTGCATGTTTAGCAAAGTGTGGTGATCCATTGATAACGTGTCATGCATGAATTCACAACTAGTAGAGTTGTTTTGTGAGGATAGGTCGTTTCAATTTGATATTCACTTGTTGGTGATATTAGCATGTTAGTTGCATAAATTGATGAAGGTAGTTGTGTATCTATGCTTGAATGCTTATTGTTTATTGGTTGTCTAAAGTCGCCTTAGGTGATTGTGGTTATTGTTTGAGGATATGTGGGGTGGTGATCTAGGGCCCTATTGCCATCTTCGACCCATGTTTACCTTTATTTTGAGAGAAATAAGTGCGTATTTTGTATTGTTTTGATGGAATATTTGATATTGTATTAATAAATATGATTAGACCCTTGTAGGTGGAATTTGTGATAAATTGGAGCATTTTTTGGAGTGGAAATTGAGGCTTGAAGGATTTACGAGGAAAGGATCTTAAAGAAAAGAGACAAGCCGAAGATTTGGACTTGAAGAATCTACCCGAATCCACGAAGAAAGGAAGAAAATCAGAGTTTAAGTGTTAGGCGCGCTAACTGGCGTGCCGGGCCGCTTTGGACCAATATTTTGTTTGGATGGACAGCAGAGGGGCGCGCCAAGGGGTGTACCGGGACATTATTGCCCAAATATTTGGAGGCAGAAATTTGGCGAGTGTCTGGCACGTTAGGTTGCGTGCTGGGCCGCTTTTTGGCAATTTTTGACTCCGAATTCTAGTCTATAAATAGGGCTCTTGGGTAATTGTATCAGGATTCTATCTTGGCTGGACTACTTTCTTGGCAATTTGGAAAATCCAATTTAGGGTTAATTCTTCTTTTCATCTTTTATTTATTTTTATGAATTTTTATCAAAGTAGGATTTTAATTCAAGTTATGAGTGGCTAAAATCCTTCATTCTTGGGGATGAGGCTACGAAAATGAATCTTGTGAGTTGAATATTATTGATTTTTGCTGAAGTTTATCAATTTATGGTTATTCTTATATTATTTTTTATACTATTTTAATGCTTGATCACCATTGGAATAAATCATTTGTCTTGAGGTGAGATCGAGAGACAAAACTGAGAGATAGAATGGGGAATATAAGGAGCGCGATCTTTACTCAAGGAAGAGATTCCAAGAGATTGATATGCGGTTAGGACCGAGTGGTACCTAATTCGCCATGCTTGTTCAAATATGGGAAGACAACTTAATGGCATTAGAGTTGGTTAAATCTATCCCCGCTCAATGATGGAGTTAGGTTTTCAATTTCTAGTAGAAGGTTATAGTTTGGAAACAGATATAATCATAATATTAACTTTGTGATCAATAACCAAGATAAATGACTCAAATTTCTTAAACCAGTATTATTCATATTCTAGAGATGATGTTCTAAGTGCCTTGACCCTGGGAATTTACTTTTTATTGAATTTTATGTCATAGTTGCGAAAAATGAAGTTACGGTAGCAAAAATAGTAGTTTATATTCTGCAATCATTTAATTTTTAGTATCAAATCCCTTGTCCTTTTTGTAACACTAGTTTTTAATTATTGTTTGACGTTTAAAATTGACTTTTGTTGACGAAAGTCCCTTGGGTTCGATATCCAGCTCTATTAAAGGAGTCATTATATTACTTGAACGATCACGTGTACTTGCGTGTATAGATGGGTCGCAACAGAAGTTTCGGGGGAAACACATCCTCATAGCCCTGCAGAAAAGAAGAAAGAAAACTAAGAAGATAAGAGATTAGTTCATTAGTAAGAAAAGAATAGTCCATATGCATGAGAAGGACCGCTAGATGCCTCTCATCTAACTCATCCTTAATCACCTTAAAACTCGCCAAAAGAGCCACCTTCTTTTCCCCCCTTAGAACTACGTTTCCCTTCACTCTCCTCCATGGTACCCTTGGCTTCACTACTAGTGTCCACACCCTTGACCTTATCTTTCAACTCTCTCAACTTGTGGTACATATCCCTAACTTGTACCGGTGTCATAGGATGTAGGATGTGTTTATACCATTCATGTTCAAAGGAATACCGATTGGTTTAGCCATCATGATTAGCAGCTCTATCATATTGCCACGGCCACCCAAGTAACAAGTGACAAGCTTGCATTGGCACCACATCACACAAAGCGTCATCTTGGTACTTGGAAACCTTAAACTTGATCACAATTTGCCTATTGACCTTCAACAACCCACATTCGCTCAACCATTAATGTTTGTAAGAAGTAGAGTGTTTGGTAGTGGGAGGGTGAAAAAAATCCACCAAAGTAGTACTTGCAACATTAGCACAACTCCTTCCATCGATTATCAAGGAACACACATTTCCCTTGATGAGGCACTTAGAATGGAAAAGGTTTTCCCTTTGGTTCGGATCATCCATTGCCTTGCTCACCATTGTTGTAATACCCCGTACGTTTTTGAGTTTAGCTGACAATCGTAACGTTTAGGGAAAAATGAAAACATGAAAGAATTGATGAATTTTGTATTGAATTGTGGGCATTTAATAAGTCTTGTATAATTTTTCCCAAAAATGAAGCCCAAAATAACAAGAAGACATGGCCCAACATGGGGTTTTTGACCCATTCTTCCAAATTTAATCCATTTGACCAATCAACATTGCATTAAATGCTAAGGAAAATATAAGGGTGACATGAGGGACTATATAAAGAGGAAAATCAGATTTTTTATTTCATTAAGCTCTCATGTTTTTTCTAGACTTTACTAAACATATCTCCTTTGCTCTCAAGAACACTAGGTCACTCTCTTGGCCAAGATCATCAATTGGTAAGACTTGGTAAGTGTTTATTATAATGGATTAATATATTTTATGCATAATATATGGTGTATATTATGTTGGTTATGTTGGTGGAGCATTGAGAAGTTCACAATAAGTGAAGTGTACATGTTGCTAAATCAGAGGGTGATTTGTCTTGTAAACTTGACTATGGACTTGTGGTTTTGAAGAAAGTGAACTTGGTGGAGTAAATATTGACATGTCAGATGTGATTATAGTCTTACTTTGTCGTATTCTTGTGCATAACGTTTGGAATTGTTGTTGCGATATTGGTTATGGTTTTGGTGCGTATTGGCCGTGAAATATAGTTTTGGGTGTTGTTATGTGTGTTGTGAGACTATTGCTGAATGTTGGTGTTTAAGATGATCAAAAATATGTTCAAATATGTTTGATTGTGATCATGGACCATTCATGGCATTAAAATACCCAAAAACAGTCATTTCGGACCAAAACGGGCATCCGCCCCCCCAGACGAGGGCATCTGCGGGCGCAGATGCCAATGCATAAGGCCCTGGAATTTTCTATGGTCCATCTGCGTACGTATCTCAGCCACCTGCATGCGCAGGTGGAAGCGTAGGTCACCTCCAGATTTGGTTTTGTATGCTTCCGTCTCTAGTTGATCCCCGTAGGCCCCTATACCCTTTTTGGATGTAATTATCAACTTGTGATGTCGTTTTAATGACTTTAAAGTGTCATACGGAGGTGTGTTGGACTATGTTAAGTATGTATTATTGTTGATATGTTGTTATAAAGGAATAATTACGACGAGATGATAAAGGGAAAAGCGTAAAGGGTAAGTGTGGTGTGAAATGCTATCGATGTATGATATTTGGTCAATGTTTGTAATGTTATGGTGTTATTGATATGGAAATTTAGAGGATGGTATTTTAAGGGGGTGACATAACATTATATGGTGGTCATATAGTTCATTGTCGTCTTGTACACCTGTATAGTGACTAGTTGCTAATGTAAGTTCCGGTATGAACTTGTATTGTAGAGTAAGACGTAAGGAAGAAGCTGGACTATTGTGTTCATACATAGGCTTGTGTACTCATACTTGGAAGTGAAGGTATGTAAGGTTCCTCTTTTCGTATCCTTCTGCAACATATAGTGTACACTTTGTTACGGTACCTACTCATTCCCGAAATGTACTAAGGTATCCTATATCCGGTTATCAATCGTCTCTACTACATGTTTCCTACTTGTTGATCAATTGTGAATCTCATGTCTCATGTCTCATGTCCATGAATAGTTTCCAAAAAGCCCAATAAGGTTGTGTTCCAAAGTTCCAATAGTGATTATACTCATGTATTATCCATTGATTATTGTCCAATAGTTCCAATAATGTTATGTTTCCAATGAGGTAATGTTTCCAATAATACTATTCACATGTCTCTCACTCATTGGTTAATGATCCAAAGCTTCAAAGTAAAGTTATGACCATCATTGTATCAATCTCAAAGTAATGAACCAAGTAATGCACATGTGGTTAATGATTGAGTACGGGTGGCAGTTTTGGGGGCGAAATGCCTAGCTCAATCCGATCCCGAGATTATTGGATCAGGGGGCAGCTTTGGGGGCGAAAGCCTAGCTCAAGCCGAACCTGACAGGGGGCAGCTCTAGGGGTGAAAACCTAACTCGAGCCGAACCTGATATGTTGATTTATGGGTGGCAGCTCTAGGGGAATAAGCCTAGCTCGAGCCAATCCCGATGCATTGATTTTTGGGAGGCAGCTCTAGGGGCATAAGCCTAGCTCGAGCCGATCCCAACATGACGAAATGTTATGCTAAGACCCACTGATCAGTCGGGGCCCGGGTACATTGTGACATATGTAATGACAAGTAAGCATTGAAGTAATGAAAGCAATGAAATCAATACACATGGTTTCCAAAAATGCAGAACGGTGACTTATTCATATTAATTCTTCGTATGTATTTGAGTTCATTGTGATATTCATCATTCATATAGTTTCATTTGAGCCTTACATACTCAGTATTTATTTCGTACTGACCCCTCTTGGGGAATTTACCGTACTTCCTGCAGGCGTAGGTACCAGTAGGCCCCCTCAGTAGATTGCCAGTTGTTAGCGGTTCTTTCGTGAGCTCCAGTTAATTCGGGGCTTCTCCGAGTCACAGTTGTATATATGTTTTGGTGATGTACATGTTGTATAAAGCGGGGACTTGTCCCGACTTTTTAGTTGGTTTCGGTCAATACATCTGTTAGAGGCTTTGGTAGACGCATGTGGGTATATGTATATAAGATGACTCATGAAGTCTTGTTTTGATGGTCTCAACGGCCAAGTTTCTCAAATGTGTATATATATATGTCACATGTTCCCTGATTTTCGATATTATCCATTCATGTCCTTATGTGATAGTGGTGTTTCCTATGGCATGCGTATGAATGTATAGAAGCATAGCTTGGTTCTCTCGGGCCTTATCGGCTACAGGTGCCAATCTCACCTCGTTGGGATTTGGGGTGTGACAAAAGTGGTATTAGAGCAGGTCGTTCTAAGGGTGTCTACAAAGCCGTGTCTGAGTAGAGTCTTACTTATTGATGTGTTGTGCACCACATTTATAAGTAGGAGGCTACGGGACATATAGGATGCTGTTTCTCTTCTTCTATTCTAGATCGTGCAATAGAGCCAGTGTTGTAAGTTGAATTGAAATCTGACCATGATAAATGTTTCTTTTTTATATAGTAACCATGCCGATCACGAGAAGAGGTAGAGGTAAAGGGAAGCAGGTAGATGTACCTGCTGATGAAGGAATGAGTAGACTACCACCTGACCAAGCTAGTCAAGGTGGAACAAATACTGAAATTTCATCTCGGTCTTCGTCTACCTTTCCAGCTCCGGAAGAGCCAATTGGTAGAGAAATACCCGCAGAACCACTAATGAATGCCACTGATCAGGATCTTAGAAATGTTGTACATATGTTGACACAGTTAGTGGCGGCACAAAGCCAGGGATGAGCTGGTGCAATGACACATGATGATGATGCGGCTAGAATGGCAAGTCGCAGAACACAGGATTTCTTAAAACTGGACCCTCCTATATTTACTGGGTCCGATCCAAAAGCAGATCCACAGGACTTCGTGGATCAAATTCAGAGGGCCTTGGAAGTTATGCACGTGACAGGGGTAGAAACACTGGAACTTGCTACGTACAGGTTGAAAGGAAAGGCAATATTATGGTATGAGGATTGGAAGAAATCCCGTGATATTGGTGCAAATCCACTTAATTGGGAAGAGTTTAAAGCGGCTTTCCTCGATCATTATCTTCTTTATGAGTTTCGGGAAGCACGTGCAGATCAGTTCTTAAATCTCCATCAGGGAAATCTGAACGTCAGGGAATACAGTTTGTAATTTAATTCCTTGGCTCGATATGCGCCAAATGTTGTGGCTAAGATGACAGACAGAGTCCAAAGATACATGGACATATTAGAGCCATATTTGGTACGAGATTGCACCATTGCTGCCTCGAATAAGGACATGGACATAGCGAGAATCCAGGCCTTCGCTCAGAAAATGAAAGACCAACGACAGAGGAGAAGAGTACATGAATTTGACAGGGGAGAGTCCAAAAGTGCTAGACCTATGGGACCACCTATGATGTCCCAAGGAGGTTCTAGGCCTCGTATATTCCCTAGACCACCTAGACCGTCGTTTTCTCATTCCATGACAGGTGCTTATTCTCAGTCTCTAGGGTTTAGAGGTAGTTCAGCTGGGAAGAGTAGTGGGGTTCACGGATCACAGGCAGCAGGTTTTCCTCTTCAACAGTGTCAGCACTGCGGGCGTATTAACTCAGGCACATGTCGGTCAGGGACGAATGTCTGCTTTTGGTGTGGTATGCCAGGGCATATAGCGAGAGATTGTCCATAGAGGAGCATGGGTGGTATAGCACGACCGGCAGGATCGGACGTTGCATCATCAGCATTGGTTCCTTCTTTGGGCCGAGGTGTACAGCCGGTTGGCAGTGGTAGGGGTACCAGAGGAGCAGCCAGTACTAGTGGGGTCCAGAATTGCACTTATGATTTAGTGGACCGACAGAATTTAGAGGCTTCCCCTGATGTTTTCATAGGTACATTATCCATATTCTCATATAATGTATATGCATTGATTGACCCTCGTTCTATATTTTCCTATGTTACTCCATTGGTTGCCGCAAAATTTGCAAAGGCGCCAGAATTATTAATTAAATCAATTGAAGTGTCTACACCTGTCGGTGAATGTATTATTGTAAAGAGAGTATACCGTAATTGTGTGGTAACGGTGTGTGGTCATGATACATTGGCCGATCTCATTGAATTAGACATGGTGGATTTTGATATGATCATGGGAATGGATTGGTTGGCCTCTTATTATGCAACGGTAGATTGCCGGGCCAAGAAGGTGCAGTTTTCTTTTCCGCAAGAAAATGTTCTAGAATGGCAGGGTAATGTAGGGGCACCACGAGGAAGATTTATTTCTTATTTGAAAGCCAGGAAAATAATGGCCAAGGGATACATATGCCATTTAGTACGGGTGATAGATAATGATGTGGAATCATTAACTCCACAGTCGATACCAGTAATAAATGAATTTCTTGATATATTTCCAGAAGATCTTCCAGGCTTGCCCCCAGAACGGGAAGTAGAATTTGGCATTGATATAATTCCAGGCACTCAGCCTATTTCTATTCCTCCATATAGAATGGCTCCAGCAGAATTGCGTGAATTGAAAGAGCAATTGAAAGATTTGCTGGACAAAGACTTCATCAGGCCTAGCATGTCCCCGTGGGGTGCACCGGTATTATTTGTACGGAAGAAGATGGAACATTGAGAATGTGCATTGATTATCGACAGTTGAATAAGGTAACGATCAAGAACAAATATCCCCTCCCTCGCATTGATGATTTGTTTGATCAGTTACAGGGTGCCAAGTGTTTTTCAAAGATTGACTTGAGGTCGGGTTACCATCAAGTCAGAGTTAGAGAAGAAGATGGGCCCAAGACCGCTTTTCGAACACGGTATGGTCACTATGAATTTTTAGTTATGTCATTTGGACTAACAAATGCACCAGCTGTGTTTATGAATTTGATGAATAGGGTGTTTAAGCCATTCCTATACGTGTTCATGACAGTATTTATAGATGACATCCTGGTTTATTCAAGATCACCAGAAGACCATGCTAGTCATTTATGGCAAGTGTTGTAAATCCTCCGTGAGCGTAAGCTGTATGCAAAGTTCTCTAAATGTGAGTTTTGGTTAAAATCAGTTGCATTCTTGGGTCACATTGTGTCAGACGAAGGGATACAGGTTGATACCCAGAAGATAAAAGTAGTGAAAAATTGGCCAAGACCTACGACACCCACAGAGATTCTTAGTTTTCTTGGATTAGCAGGTTATTACAGGCTTTTTGTGGAAGGTTTTTCCTCTATTGCTGCACCATTAACGAAGTTAAATCACAAGGCAATTAAGTTTCAAAGGAATGATGCATGTGAAAAAGGGTTCAAAAAACTGAAAGATAAGTTGACTTCCACACCAGTGTTAGTACTTCCTAAAGGCACAGAGGGCTATGCAGTGTATTGTGATGCTTCCGGGATTAGTCTCAGATGTGTGTTGATGCATCATGGTAAAGTGATAGCATATGCCTCACGACAGTTGCGGCCACATGAGAAAAATTATCCCACTCATGACATTGAATTGGCAGCGGTAGTATTTGCTTTAAAGATATGGCGTCATTATCTATATGGAGTTCATGTTGATATTTACACTGATCACAAAAGTTTGCAATATATCTTTAAACAGAAGGAACTCAACTTGAGGCAACGAAGATGGTTAGAGCTTTTGAAAGACTATGATATTGATATTTTATACCATCCAGGGAAGGCAAATGTGGTAGCAGATGCATTGAGTCGCAAGGCAATGGGAGACACTAATGGCCAACCGACAGAAAAGAAAGAAATAATCAAAGACCTATCTCAGTTATCCATATTGGGAGTTCTTCTACTTGAATCCTCAGATGAGGGACTTATTGGGCAGGATGCAGCGGAATCCTCCTTAATAACTGAAGTGAAAAAGAAGCAGTTTGCGGATTTTGTGTTATAGCAGCTAAAGGAAAATGTACAGCAAAATTTGACAAAGGCATTTGATCTCACACAGGAAGGGGTGCTCCAATGCCAAGGTAGACTATATGTACCGAATGTAGACGAATTGAGGAAGCGAATTATGACAGAGGCGCATCACTCGTGCTATTCTATTCATTCGGGTGCTACGAAAATGTATCATTATTTAAAGGAAGTGTATTGGTGGGGAAATATGAAGAAGAACATTGCAGAATTCGTCGCTCAATGCTCGAATTATCAATAAGTGAAAGTAGAGCCTCAGAAACTAGGAGGTTATATGCAATGTATCAATCTTACAGTCTGGAAATGGGATATGATTAATATGGACTTCATTACAGGTTTGCCTCGTACATTGCGGAAATTTGATTCTATATGGGTTATAGTTGACAGGCTTACCAAGTCAGCGCATTTTCTACCAGTCAAGACCACCTATACAACTGAGGATTATGCAAAATTGTATGTGAAAGAAATAGTATGATTACATGGTATTCCGCTTTCTATTATATCAGACAGAGGAGAACAGTTCACAACGCACTTTTGGAGATCCTTTCAGCAGAGTTTGGGTACACAGGTGAACTTGAGTATGGCTTTCCATCCTCAAACGGATGGACAAGCAGAACGTACTATTCAGACACTTGAAGATATGCTACGAGCTTGTGCATTAGATTTTCAAGGTAGTTGGGATGACCATTTGCCTCTTATTGAATTTTCTTAAAACAATAGCTATCATTCAAGTATTAAAATGGCACCTTATGAAGCTTTGTATGGGAGGAAATGTAGATCACCAATTGGGTGGTTTGAAGCGGGAGAAACTGCTTTACTTTGGTTGGATATTGTTCATCAGGCTATGGAGAAAGTTAAAGTGATTCAACAGCGATTACAAACGGCCCAGAGTCGACATAAGTCCTATGCTGATATTAGACGAAGAGGACTTGAATTTGCCATAGGTGATTGGGTATTCCTGAAGGTGTCCCCGATAAAAGGGGTAATGCGGTTTGAAAAGAAAGGGAAATTGAGTCCACGTTACATAGGCCCATATGAAATTATTAGAAGATTTGGGCAAGTTGCGTATGAGTTGGCACTACCCCAGGAACTCTCCACAGTTCATCCGGTATTTCATGTGTCAATGCTTCGGAAGTGCATAGGGGATCCATCTCGTTTTACTCCTGTCGATGATGTACAGGTTACAGAGGATCTTACCTACGAGGAAATACCTATTGCCATTATGGTTAGACAGGTGAAGAGGTTGAGAAACAAAGATATTTCTTCTGTAAAGGTACTTTGGAGAAATCAGCAAAGAGAAGAGGTCACATGGGAAGCTGAAGAAATGATGAAATCTAAGTACCCTCATTTATTTCAAAAAGAAGTATGACAAGTAAGTATTTATATTCATATTCTGGAGATGATGTTCTAAGTGCCTTGACCCTGGGAATTTACTTTTTATTGAATTTTATGTCATAGTTACGAAAAATAAAGTTACGGTAGCAAAAATAGTAGTTTATATTCCGCAATCATTTAATTTTTAGTAACAAATCCCTTGTCCTTTTCATAACACTAGTTTTTAATTATTGTTTGACGTTTAAAATTGACTTCTATTGACAAAAGTCCCTTGGGTTCGATATCCATCTCTTTTAAAGGAGTCATTATATTACTTGAATGATCACGTGCACTTGCGTGTATAGATGGGTCGCAATAGAAGTTCTGGGGGAAACACATCCTCATAGCCCTGCAGAAAAGAAGAAAGAAAACTAGGAAGATAAGAGATTAGTTCATTAGTAGGAAAAGAATAGTCGATATGCATGAGAAGGACCGCCAGATGCCTCTCATCTAACTCATCCTTAATCACCTTAAAACTCGCCAAAAGAGCCACCTTCTTTTTCCCCTTAGAACTACGTTTCCCTTCACTCTCTTCTATGGTACCCTTGGCTTCACTACTAGTGTCCACATCCTTGACCTTCTCTTTCAACTCCCTCAACTTGTGGTACATATCCCTTACTTGTACCGGTGTCATAGGATGTAGGATGTGTTTATACCATTCATGTTCAAAGGAATACCGATTGGTTTAGCCATCATGATTAGTAGCTCTATCATATTGCCACGGCCACCCAAGTAACAAGTGACAAACTTGCATTGGCACCACATCACACAAAGCGTCATCTTGGTACTTGGCAACCTTAAACTTGATCACAACTTGCCTATTGACCTTCAACTCCCCACATTCGCTCAACCATTAATGTTTGTAAGAAGTAGAGTGTTTGATAGTGGGAAGGTGAAAAAAATCCACCAAAGTAGTACTTTCAACATTAGCACAACTCCTTCCATCGATTATCAAGGAACACACATTTCCCTTGATGAGGCACTTAGAATGGAAAAGGTTTTCCCTTTGGTTCGGATCATCCATTGCCTTGCTCACCATTGTTGTAACACCCCGTACGTTTTTGAGTTTAGCTGACAATCGTAACATTTAGGAAAAAATGAAAACATGAGAGAATTGATGAATTTTGTATTGGATTGTGGGCATTTAATAAGTCTTGTATAATTTTTCCCAAAAATGAAGCCCAAAATAACAAGAAGACATGGCCCAACATGGGGTTTTTGACCCATTCTTCAAAATTTGATCCATTTGACCAATCAACATTGCATTAAATGTTAAGGAAAAGATAAGGGAGACATTTGGGACTATATAAAGAGGAAAATCAGATTTTTTATTTCATTAAGATCTCATGTTTTTTCTAGACTTTACTAAACATATCTCCTTTGCTCTCAAGAACCCTAGGTCACTCTTTTGGCCAAGATCATCAATTGGTAAGACTTGGTAAGTGTTTATTATGATGGATTAATTTATTTTATGCATAATATATGGTGTATATTATGTTGGTTATGTTGGTGGAGCATTGAGAAGTTCACAATAAGTGAAGTGTACATGTTGCTAAATCGGAGGGTGATTTGTCTTGTAAACTTGACTATGGACTTGTGGTTTTGAAGAAAGTGAACTTGGTGGAGTAAATATTGACATGTCAGATGTGATTATATTCTTACTTTGTCTTATTCTTGTGCATAACGTTTGGAATTGTTGTTGCGATATTGGTTACGGTTTTGGTGCCGTATTGGCCGTGAAATATAGTTTTGGGTGTTTTTATGTGTGTTGTGAGACTATGGCTGAATTTTGGTGTTTAAGATGATCAAAAATATGTTCAAATATGTTTGATTGTGATCATGGACCATTCATGGCATTAAAAGACCCAAAAACAGTCATTTCGGACCAAAACGGGCATCCTTCCCCGCAGATGCCAATGCAGAAGGCCCTAGAATTTTCTAGGGGCCATCTGCATGTGCATCTCAACCACATGCGTTCATAGGTGGAAGCACAGGTCACCTCCAGATTTGGTTTTGTATGCTTCCGTCTCTAGTTGATCCCCGAAGGCCCCTATACCCTTTTTGGATGTAATTATCAACTTGTGATGTCGTTTTAATGACTTTAAAGTGTCATACGGAGGTGTGTTGGACTATGTTAAGTATGTATGATTGTTCATATGTTGTTATAAAGGAATAATTACTACGGTATGATAAAGGGAAAAGCGTAAAGGGTAAGTGTGGTGTGAAATGCTATCGATGTATGATATTTGGTCAATGTGTGTAATGTTATGGTGTTGTTGATATGGAAATGCAGAGGATGGTATTGTAAGGGGGTGACATAGCGTTATATGGTGGTCATATAGTTCATTGTCATCTTGTACACCTGTATAGTGACTAGTTGCTAATGTAAGTTCCGGTATGAACTTGTATTGTAGAGTAAGACGTAAGGAAGAAGCTAGACTATTGTGTTCATACATAGGCTTGTGTATTCATACTTGGAAGTGAAGGTATGTAAGGTTCCTGTTTCCGTATCCTTCTGCAGCATATAGTGTACACTTTGTTACGGTACCTACTCATTCCCGAAATGTACTAAGGTATCCTATATCTGATTATCAATTGTCTCCACTACATGTTTCCTACTTATTGATCAATTGTGAATCTCATGTCTCATGTCTCATGTCCATGAATAGTATCCAAAAATCCCAATAAGGTTGTGTTCCAAAGTTCCAATAGTGATTATACTCATGTATTATCCATTGATTATTGTCCAATAGTTCCAATAATGTTATGTTTCCAATGAGGTAATGTTTCCAATAATGCTATTCACATGTCTCTCACTCATTGGTTAATGATCCAAAGCTTCAAAGTAAAGTTATGACCATCATTGTATCAATCTCAAAGTAATGAACCAAGTAATGCACATGTGGTTAATGATTGAGTACGGGTGGCAGCTTTGGCGGTGAAATGCCTAGCTCAAGTCGATCCCGAGATTATTGGATCAGGGGGCAGCTTTGGGGGCGAAAGCCTAGATCAAGCCGAACCTGACAGGGGGCAGCTCTAGGGGTGAAAACCTAGCTTGAGCCGAACCTAATATATTGATTTATGGGTGGCAGCTCTAGGGGCATAAGCCTAGCTCGAGCCGATCCCGATGCATTGATTTATGGGTGGCAGCTCTAGGGGCATAAGCCTAGCTCGAGCCGATCCCAACATGACGAAATGTTATGCTAAGACCCACTGATCAGTCGGGGCCCGGGTACATTGTGAGACATATAATGACAAGTAAGCATTGAAGTAATGAAAGCAATGAAATCAATACACATGGTTTCAAAAAATGCAGAACGGTGACTTATTCATATTAATTCTTCGTATGTATTTGAGTTCATTGTGATATTCATGTTTCATATAGTTTCATTTGAGCGTTACATACTCAGTACTTATTTCGTACTGACCCCTCTTGGGGAATTTACCTTACTTGCTGCAGGCGCAGGTACCAATAGGGCCCCTCAGTAGATTGCAGTTGTTAGCGGTTCTTTGGTGAGCTCCAGTTAATTTGGGGCTTCTCCGAGTCACAATTGTATATATGTTTTGGTGATGTACATGTTGTATAAAGCGGGGACTTGTCTCGACCCTTTAGTTGGTTTCGGTCAATACATCTGTTAGAGGCTTTGGTAGACGCATGTGGGTATATGTATATAAGATGACTCATGAAGTCTTGTTTTGATGGCCTCAACGGCCAAGTTTCTCAAATGTGTATATATATATGTCACTTGTTCCCTGATTTCCGATATTAGCCATTCATGTACTTATGTGATAGTGGTGTTTCCTATGGCATGCGTATGAATGTATAGAAGCATAGCTTGGTTCTCTCGGGCATTATCAGCTACGGGTGCCAATCACGCCTCTTTGGGATTCGGGGTGCGACAATTGTCCTCCTCACTACATAGTTTGGGAGGGTGAGTTCCCCTTTTTGAGGCATGTCTTTGATAAACAAAGCCCTTCTAGTCAACCTACAAGGAACAACAACATCGCCATATTCCTCACTCTCCTCATCAAAATCACCCTCTTTATGAGCACCCATATTATCAATCCCCTCAACAAGATGTAAATCATCAACATTATAAGATTCATCAACCATGATAACAAATGCCCTTCAATTGGGGTACTCACTCATTCTATGACCAATCCTTGACATTTAAAAATCAAAGAGGATTAGAAGAAGTACCTCATTCACTTGGAGTGGATTTGGGAGTGATCTTCTCATCTTGAGTGGTTTTGACCAATGTATTTTTGGTCTCTTGTGTGGTTCCCTTGTTCTTTGACCAAGTGGAAGAGGAAAATCCCCCTTCTTTGTTGTAGTTCCAAGACCCTTTGTAGCCTCTTAACTTTTCAAGTTTCTCTTCCTTGAGCCCCAACTCAATCTCAATAGCCGCTTCAAGAGTCTCAACGCTAAATTTGGATCAAAGTGTACTTTTTCTCCCTTCTTCAAGAACTTCTTGATGGACACCGAGAACACTCACTTAGAACTAACACCTACAAATCAATTCAAAATTAGCTCAAAATTTAGGAGTATTTTCCCCACTACGTAGGGAACAAACCCCAATGGTTTTTAAGACCCAATTTCTTCTCAATCAACAAACCCACTTTCAAAATTGACAAAGTTTCAAAAGTTTCAAACCCTCCAATGGTAACTTCTTTTATACGACTCCAAATTAAATGACATTCGAGATCTAGATTCAAAAACCACTAGGAAATCAAGATCTAATGTCAAAAATAACAAATAGAAAAAAATCCAAAATTGTTTGAGATTTTTTGATGATATTGTTTTTAAAAAAATTACCAAATCTCAAGACTTATGCTTGTAAAAACAAACTCAATCCAAGCTCTGATACCAAATGATATAAACCTTAAAATGAAACTAAGATGAACAATAAGAAATAAAGCACGATTTAGAATAATAAGAAATTTGCAAAGAAATAAGAGAAGTTTAATGGATAGACACAAAATGATAATAAAAGACAACCAACTTTACTAAGAAAGTGACCTTCAAATATCTAATAAAGTACCTAACTCAAAGAAGAACCTCAATGGAATTAATATCCCAAGAAACTCTTCTTTCCAAAACAAGGAACAACTAAAAACTTAGCAAGCTCTCATAATCTCTCAATAACAAGGAGTTTTAGTTTTTATGAATCCTAATTCCTCAATGGCATAAAAAGAAGCTATTTATACTAATAAAATAAAAAAGACTCTATGTTATTACATTTCTACCCTTAATGAAGTAAGGACCTTGTTTGGATGTCCTCTTTTGTGATTAATTCAAGAATTCATCAAAAAAACATAATCCTCCTTCTTCTCTTCAATGTGTGCTCCATCAAATTCTATCACAAACACATGGAATCCCTGGCAGGACTCTATAATGCACTCAAGTGCATCCTTTTTCAAGAATAACCCTTGCCAATCTTGAAGCTCACAAGCTTGACTCCTTGTGAAAGGCCTTGTAAAAGGTCTTAGGGGCCCTTGGGTTACATTAGCTTTGGTGGTTGATAGTTTTTTGGCATGGGTAGAAAATAAATTCATCTTGTGTAAGGCTTGGAGTAATACAACAAACTCTATAGTGCTCCGCCATATTGAGTCATGATAGAGTTAGTTATCATGTCTTGCAACTGTTGGACAAAAAAAGAAAACCAAATCAGATTGTTTCTCTTTTGCAATTTGGACTTGGCAAGTGACTCATAAACATTCTTATTTTGTAGAGTAAAATTGGGTGGACAAGCGGGTACGTGGCTCGATTCTCCAGGTGCGAAGGGACCAACTTGTTCATAAGTTGAATGATTTGAATATCTTTATACCCAACAAATTCCTTCAAAACTTCAATGGTTTGTTCTATCATTCCAAACTTTTCATCCATAGCAGTTGTGTAGGCCATCAAGGTGTTGACCTTTGTTGAAATTGGAGAATTCATTGAATCTTTAGATTCACTAAAATTAACTCTGGTCTAAGAGAGTTCCTCACGTAAGAAGGATGTCAAGTTTCCCCCAGGGGTTGCAGTTCCAGCCATCATATGAGATTTGATCTTTTTTGCCTTCCCCACAGAGGTGAGTCTTTAGATCCATCCCAACCACTAGTCTTATACTTGCATCGAGTGAGTGGGCTGACATAGTTGAGCTCATCAGATGTGGTTGTAGTAGAGTTCTTGCATGAGACACCATTGGTCTTTTCAAAGTCCATTATAGTAGTTGAATTTGATTTTCCAGAGGAAGAGATGAAGAGCAAAACTGGTCCCACTGGGTATGCCAAAATTTATTCGCAATAATTTTTCATAGTGCTGAAAATTAACTGCAAGCAAAGATAAATAAAAAAACTTGTTGATTGAATTTTGCGGGTATAATTTTGTTATTCTCTTAATTCTTTTCTCCTATAATTTTTCGTGATTCGAAGGCTTCTCGTAGCGTAATTCTCAAACTTTTGGATGTTTGAACCTTTTGGATCTCCAAGAAAGTCAGATCACACTTCATTGTATTGAGTTGATCTCTGGGTAGAACTTTATTGGTCAATTCTTCAAAGAGCTGTGTAGTCAATGCAGATGTTTTATTCAATGCTTGCAGAATGACCAAAAAATTATGTAACCCCCTATTTATAGTTGTAGGAGGTAGGCAGTCCAAATGTAAATAACCTCTTCTACCTCATTCTGATTGGTCCATTAAGTCGTCAAGCTTATCTCAAATGCTATGTGAGAAGATTACTTGTTAATGGTCAAAAACATGTCATTTTGGACACTTGATGATGTTTTATTGGCTCTTGAATTTGACTTGGCTTGCCACGTCATTTGAATGTATGGCCTTGTATTGTTGGTTTTTAATTTGACTGGATGCCACGTCACTTGACACGTGACATGAGTTTGGGCCTCAAGATGGACCTTGAGTTGAATTTAATGGACTTATTATTTTATAAAGCCCAAACTAATTTCAGCCCAAACGAACATGGATTCAATCAAAATTTCGTATGAATTTGTTCCCAATAAATTTTATGTGTCTACAGTATCACTTGAGCAATAAGTAAATCCACAATAAATTTACATGAAAAAACTTCCTTTCTCAAGGAGTACCCACCACGAACTCAAATCTACTAAAACCAAACAAGTTTTATGATTACAACTCATTAATCAAAGGAACTAACTCTAGTACCTAGACATAAACAGTTAGCTATAACTATTTCTAACAACAACTCTCCCAAGAATCCAAACCTACCTCTTATTACAAGCCTCAACGACTAAGTCACAACAACTATCACAACAAAATACCTATAACTAAATAGATAAAATCTAGTACTACTCAGTACTAACAAAACAACCTTTAAATGTAAATAAGAACTCAACTATGATTTTCCTTCAATGAACGTCTGTGTCTCTGTTTTCTATGATCTCCTACTGCTTGAGAATAATGCTTTCTCTATGTGTGAAATAGGTGGTCCAAAACTGTCTTGTTCTTCTTCTTTGATAGATGCATCATGATTTCTTCTTTTAGTAGGGGAAGCCTGTAATGACCCAGTCCATCATTATTAAAATCACCGCATCTACAGGGACCTAGAGTATGGGTAATTCATTAATACCTTTGAATGGGTGCATAAAAGACTTAGTTAAATAATTTTGGAATATAAAATTTTAGGGTGGCTGACATCATCCTACTATAGCAGCACTGTATTAACGGGATACCAAAGAATACAAAACAATTCCCTGAGTTTTTAACTGCCTTTCTCCCTTCAGTTACAAAAGAGGACAAGACTTTATTCTAAAAAAACCCTTAGGGTTGCCTCAGATCTCTAGAGCAATGGAGAAGAAAGGGTACGCTCGAACGGGGTAAAATTTGATGTTTTTATATAAACTTCATGACAGAAATCACTAGAACCTCAAGTTCATGTCTCCATGTCAGCTCCTTGATGCCCAGGTAGGCTATGTTTAATTGAGTAGTAAAAACAAATGTTAGAAAATATATGTGTAACATAGATTGATGGGAAATTACTTGCGTAGGCCTACGAGTAAGGTGTTTGGACGTATAAAACTAGTAGGTTAGGGTTATATGAATAAGATGGATATTCTTGAATCAATTTATGATGTTATTGATATTGCCCTGCCATTCCTTATGCATAATTACTCGGTTAATGAGAAGAAACATTTGGGTATGGTAATTCAGTAGGGTTTCATTGATAGGTGTCATTATATTGGTCATGTATGTCTCGTTCTTAGTTTGATGGATTGATTGCATAATTAGAAGAGGACCTAGAGTTAAGATGAAAGGTTGGGAGTAACAAAGTGTAGATCCAAAAGTTTGTATGTGGGAGTTTTGAATATTGGTAGTCCAAGGTCTTTTCTATGTAATATGTGTAGCTCATTTTATATGTTAATCAGTCCCAGATAGTATTATTAGTAGAAAATGGTAGATGATGGTTGAATTGAAGATTAAGCTCAGTTTAGTTTATGTGTGCATGTTTACTATCTCTTTGTCTATTTGTAGCAATGCATGATATGTATATTAACTTATTGGATAATATTACAAGTAGTTAATCACCTAAAATGAGATTGTATAAAGGAGTTGATTGAAATGTAAGTGTGGTTATATTATCTCATATTATGATTATATATATTGTGACATGGATTTATATTATGAGATGAACCGATAAAGGTCATCTTCATGGGATTGGTAAAATTCAAGGGGTATAATGGTGGGGACGTTGAAATAAGGGTGATATAACATTGTTTTTGCACAAGGTTAGCAAACACTAAATGTCTGGGTTATTACGGTACAAGGACTGAGCTCGTCCCTTTTAGGTCATGGCTAGTGGAAATTTATAAGTCTTATAGTATGTGTGCATAAGGTATTGGTTAGTTTGATGGTTCCATGAGTGAATCCGGTTAGATTATAATTGTTATTTGGGGTTCCTTGAGTGAAACTGTATGTATAATGATTGTTATTTGGATCTATGAGTGTTTTGGGTTTTTGATGTACTTGACATGAGTAATTATATAGTTGAAGTATAATAAAAGGTAATTGTCGTAAGGTTGAGCTTACTGTTTATGAGTAGTGGTGTTAGTTGGTTGCATAACCTTATCTGTTCTATGCTTTATGTCTTGTTTGTTTATGGTCAAGAAAAGCTAAGTGAAGGTATAATTGCTAAATGTTTCTTAATTATGCTTGCTTACCATATGTTGGTTGAATGTTGATTATAAGTGATGTGTGTATGTGGTCTTATGAGTGAAGTAGTAGTTGGTGATAGTGAACTATGTAATAAGTGTGTGTAAATAAATCATGGGCTGTCCTTGATCCATGTAGTGCCTGAAACCGAAGTGTTATGAATGAGTTAAGGCTAGGTTGATTAATAATTACCTGGATGCTCCAAAATAAATATGTGATAATGGATCATAGCTGGTGTTGGGAATGGATGTGTAATCAAGAAGGAGAAGAATAAGGAAGAGAGTGGTGTCTGAGAAGTGGTGGAGGATGTAAACTAGCGTTATTTTTAGAAGTGCATGTGCAATTTTGGATATTTGTGTTATGTTTATATGGTTTAACTTGGTCGGTCGATGATGCTTACGAGTATGTGTGGTTGTACTGATGCTACTCTTGCTATACCCTTTTTGAGATATAGCCTGTCGCAGGATCAGTTCAGGTTTCATTGCTTGATGCAGATAGAGATCTCCAACAACTTTTGTCTTCTTATTCCTATGGTGGGAGTTGAGTCTTGTTTACCTTCCTTGTCCTGTAGTAGCTCTTATACCTATTTGGACTAGATCTTTGGGGTAACGTATTTTTTTATTTGTATTTTACTTATGAAATTGTAATAAGTTTTATAGCACTAAGAGTTTAATGTTATTATTTTTTGACTTCCGTGTGTTTTATAAATGGGTGGTAAGGGTTAATCTATCTAGGTAGATTAGAGTAGGTGCCCGCATGATCCAGTTAGTTGGATCATGACAAAACCAACTCCAAAGCCTTTACTAGTTAGTCAAGGACACAACCTTTACTTGTGTTACAAGTACACAATGAATACCATACATAAAATAACTCCCATAAATAGAATCATACCCAAAATAGAATTTGCCTATCATCAAAACTTGTACGACAAGGAGTCTTCAGTTTATTTTTTCATGCATTATCACATTGAGTTGAAACAATGTTTATTAATTTATTGAATACAAATGAAGAAGCCAATGATCAAAAATATGAAGGAGGGAGGCGAAACGAGATATTTCTGAGCTTTAAAACAAAAAGGAAATCATGCAGCTAAACACCTTCATTAATAATTTAGTTCTGGTTTCTTTCAAGCATTCAAAACATAACTACAAATAGAAAAAGTAAAATAGGCAAAACCATTCAAATGAAACTACACATGGAGGGACTACAACAGTCTGAAGTACAAAAAGCATCATATTAACTTGCAGCTCAAAAACAACACGATCGGAAGAGATGCTAACTTTTATGTTTCTAAAAATGTGTTTTTTGATTTTGGTAAGCCTCTTGACTACATCTTACATGGTTATTCTTGATTCTGGAGTCTCCTTTGTGCAGTCTAAAGTCAATTCTATCATGGAAACTATGCAGATTTCACTTTTAGAAGTGATTTGTTCTTCCTCAGAAAAAAGATTGCCATCCATGACGTCCATCATATTCCCCGGAAATGCTTGTGTTATCCTTTTCCTCAAGTCAAGATTTTCATTGTATATATATTCATCTGTTGCCTTTCTTTTGGCCAAATCCTCCATCAACATGATGTCGTAGCTATAAACTTCACCACTAGTGGACACTATTCCCTCTAAGCCATATTCTTAGAAAAGAATTGAAAAAAGAGTTACTCAATTGAAATATAACAATAATTTTGTACTAATAAAGACTTGTTTTTATACTTCTAGAATTTGTAGAGGCTTAATTATGATAAAAGAAAACCAAAGAGAGTGGATTTTCATTGATACCTAGTGAAAAATATCCAAGAGCACCCAATGTATCGGTATGTGCCATGGACTTGCTTATAGCTAAAATTTTAGAGATGCCAAAACCACCAACATGAGTCACCATATCTTCATCCAAAGATGGTGGATGGCTTTAGGTCTCAATGAACTATCGGAGTTTCATAACCATGATGTATATGTTCAATTTCCATAGCCGCATCAAGCATTACAGTGACTCTTTGAAGGAGGTTCAAGTGGGACTCTCCTTTGTACAACCGATTCTCAAGACTCCCATTTGGTATCTACTGCAGAATAGAGGCTCTTCTAGAACAAGAAGTAATCATAGGGATAAGATTTATATGTCTTAACATTTCTCATCACCTCGCATTCGGTATCAAACCTCGTGCATACTTCCTTATTTTCCAAATCCAGAACCTTAATGTCCACCACAGTTCCAGTAGATAATGTGCCTTTGTATGCAGAGCTAGAGCTTCCCATATCAATTAAATTTGACCCACCAAAATTATTTGTTGCTAGTTGAATCTCATGATAAGAAATCAATTGATAAGTCCTAATATTTGGTACCTTTTCGATATATTTGGACTTCCCTTTCTTCTTTCATTTCATTATTGTCACGCCTTGAGTTCCAACGAGGAGGACTGGCACCCGAAGCCGATGAGGCTCGAGAGAACCAATATTTGCTCATGTCTATTCATATGAATTTCACTCAATAAGCAGTACCATCACATAGAGGTATAAAATGTCAATAGCGGAAGTTATGGAAACATGTGATATATACATATAAGAAACTTGGACGTTAGGTCCATCGAGTCAACATGGACATACATCTCTTACATTCCTTATCCCACATATGTCTACAAAGCCTCTACTGATACATATACATAGCCAAGCTAGAGTCGGGACAAGTCCCCACTTTATACAACATTTGCAATACCAAAATCAGTGTACACTATGACTCGAAAAGCCCCGAACCAACTGAAGCTCACCAAAAATCTGCAAATGACCCGCACTCTATTGTAGAGGTCTACTAGTACCTGTGTGGGTCAGTACGAAGAATGTACTGAGTATGTAAGGCCATATAAAACTATATGACACATAAATACTTCAATCAACTCAAATATAAATGAAAACCCAATATGGGTAAGTCACCATTCTGTATGTTGGAAACCATGTGTATTGCTTTCATTACTTTCTTTGCTTCTTTACTTCTATGTTTATTTATCATCACTTGTGTCACTATGTACTCGGGCCCCGACTGATCAGTGGGTCTTTACATAACATAACGTTATGTTGGGATCGACTCAAGCTAGGCTTATGCCTATAGAGCTACCACTCATTAATCAACATATATCGGGCACGGCTCAAGCTAGGTTATTATATTACCTTTAGAGCTGCCACCCATTCCAACATATCAGGTTCGGCTCGAGCTAGGTTATTACCTTTAGAGCTACCCCTTGTCAGGATTGGTCTGAGCTAGGCTTATGCCTCTGGACTGCCCCCTGATCCAATAATCTCGGGATCGGCTTGAGCTAGGCATTTCACCCCCAAAGCTACCACCCATACTCAATCTTCATTCTTTACTTTTGATATTGATACCTTTACTTGTCAGAGATTGGTACATTCACTTGACATAATATTATTGGAAGCATTGAAATAATAATCAATGAATAAGAGACATGTGTATAAACACTATTGGAACTTTGGAACACAACATTATTGGCCTTTGGAACATTAGTCAATGAACATGAGACATGTGAATCATAATTGATAAACGAGTAGGAAACATGTAATAATAAAAATTGTTAACCGGATATAGGATACCTTAGGACATTTCGGAATGAACTAGTACAACATCAATGTGAATACTAGGAGCTGCAGAAGGACACGTAAAGAGTAACCTTACATACCTTATCTTTCCAATATGAATACACAAACCAATATGTGAATACAACAATTTGGCTCCTTCTTTACCTTTCACTCTATAACACAATTACAATAATGGAGCCAACATTAACCACAAGCTACATTCCAAGTGTATAAAACGATAATGAGTTACATGATTGCCTTATAACGTCATTTCCCCCTTTACAATACCATTTACGGCATTGTCATACCAATAATACCACAACATGCCCAACATTGACAAAAATATCACAACCCAATAGCATTTTATACCAAGTTCATTCTTTACATTTCTTCATTCATATGACATCACAATTACTCCATCAAATCACCTCAATACACTCATAACATCTTATCGGCCAAACTCCCATAATTTACACTTATAGAAAAATAACAAGTTTAGAAACATAATCACACCATACATGTTGATATTTCACCCATACCATGCACTTTCATCAACACCTCAATTCCTTTTCCAAATTTAAATGACAAAGATGGCACATCTTTAGCAAAAAGCAAAAGGTTACTATTCAACACTTTTAGACATAACCATCATGATCTACATACTCTCCCATGCATATAGTATATTAATCCATGAGAATAGACACTTACCAAAGCTTGAGAAATGATGATCTTTCCCAAGAGATGATTTAGGGTTTGAAGTGAAGAGAAAATATCTCCTTTTGGTTTCTTGGAAAAGTCTAGAAATACATGTGTGTTTACAATGAATAAAATCTGATTTTTGGTGCCTTTTATAGGCCCTTGAAGTCATCCTTATCCATTTGTCTCAAAAATTGACTTGTCAAAGCAAGAATGGGTCATTTGACCCATTGGGCCATGTCTTTTAATTCATTTTGGGCCTTTCTATGAGCCCATTAACACATATTAACTTAGCCCACCAAATTACTTGAATAATCCACCAAATTTCTTGATTTTAAATAATTTCATATGTGTCTCTACAATCTTCTAACTCACGAGACTCATGTTCGTAGCCTCAATACCAAGAACAAGTAATTCTAGCCACTCATGGCTTACTTTTAACATAAAAGGGTAAAAACGTAATTTGGATGCTAACTTCATCTGAGCGTAGTCTTACAAAGATGGAAACATTATATAATAACCCAAGAATCAAATTTATAGGCTCGTGATTGGCAAAAAAATTCGGCAAAAAGCACCCCGGCACGCCCCCGGGCGCCCTTTGGACTTAAAATTTTTTTCAGCCTTTGAAGGGTGTGCAGGGGCAGCCTGGCACGCTTCCTGTAGTGCCCCCTTTCTTCCTGTGGGCTGAAAATTTCAGCCCAGAGCGGCTTGGCACGCCCCTGGCCCAAAAATTTTAGAAAATTTCCTTTCTTCGACTTTTCGTTGCGGATTTGGTTAGATACTTCAAGTTCTAAGCTTTAGCTTGCCTCTTGTCCTTTAGAACCTTTATTTAGGAGTCATTCAAGTGTCATTTATCGCTTCTAAAATGTTCCAAAAAGTTTCCAACTCCTCATACAAGAGTCTAAACACATTGACTAGTACAATATCAATTGTTCCATCCAAAACCACTACAACATACGTACTTAGTGCTCTCGAAGCTAAGGTTTAATAACTACATCCTGGGTTACTAATCCATCAAATTAGGGTCGGGAATGTACTGGGTGTTACATCCTTCCCCCCTTTGAAACATTTGTCCTCGAATGTTAGTAACATTGTCTCATCGTAACAACTTAAGCCGAAGTGAATCCTTCCCATTATCATATATACACATAATACTTGTAAAGACTTACTTATTATGCAATTCCGTATCTTGAACTTTTTCTGTCGTGTACAACAATTATGAGTACTTTAGATTTCACTTTTTCTTTGGTCTCCCTTGTGATTTCTTCTACGTGCTAATTCCTCCAATGGCGCCTTTATGTAAGCTACTTCTTTATTTCTTATTGCTTTCACTTATCGAGCTAGAATAGTAAGCAGTACCTCTTCGCATGTGAGATCTTCCGTAACTTGTATATTTCCACTGGGAACAATACAAGATAATCTCCTATACACTTTTAAAGCATCGAAGATGGAATACTGAATGAACTGTGAAGAGTTCTTGGACTAGTGCTAATAGATACGCAATTTTCCCAAATCTTTGGATAATTTCCCTTCTTTCCGATTCTCATTATTTTTCTTCATTGGTGACACTGTCAAAAATAACTAATCACCTATGGCACATTTTAATTCCCTCTCTTCTAATATCGACATATGATTTGTATCGACTTTGGGCCCTTTGTATTTGCTATTATACCACCTTCACTTTCTCTATAGCTTGATGAACCAAAATCTGACCCGAGCAAAGCAAATTTCATTAGTTGTAACCCATCCAATTGATGATCTATTTTTTCTTTCATATAAAGCTTCGTAAGGTGTCTTTTTATACTTTTATTGTAAGCAATTTTACAAAACAATAGATGTTCATCCCAACTACCTTTAAAGTCCAATGTACAAACTCGTGGCATATCTTCAAACGCTCATAATACGCTCTGTTTTTCCATCCATCTGAGGATGACAAGACGTACTTACATCCACCTGTGTACCCATGCTTTACTGAAAAGACTTCCAACACTGTGCAATAAAGCGAGCCCTCCTGTTTGATATAATAGTGAGTGGAATTCCATGTAATCGTACTATCTCCGTAACATATAACTTTGCATAATGTTCAGATGCATCGGTAGTCCTAACTGGTAGGAAATACACTGAATCGGTATGCTTATCCACTATTACCTATATAGAATTAACCTTCGCAGTGTACAAGGCAACCCTGTGGTTAAATCCATGTTATTCATGTTCCACTTCCAAACTGGAAGGGTAATACATTGCATAAAAACATACAGATTTCTGATACCATACTGTTAATCAGTGACCGCTTGGACATTGAGTTACAAGTTCTAAAATGTGCTTATCATATAACCTTACCAAGACATCTCTGCTACATCATGGTACATTTTGGTTGCTTTCGAATGAATGAAATACTGTGAACGATGTTCTTCTGTCATAATTCATTTCCTTAACTCGTCTATACTCGGTACACACAATCAATATTGGCGTTAAAGTACTCCCCCCTTATGTTTGCTCAAATACCCTTGTCGAACTTTGCTATACATTCTTTTTCAATTGAACTAAAAATAGAATTTACATACTGCTTTTCCTTTATCTCAGATACCAATGAAAATTCTGCCATATTTGACACTATAATTCTTTCACCTGAAGTTTTATACAAGTAGTGGTGCCATCTGTTACAACCAATTGTCACAACTGTTAGCTCAAAATCATATGTGGGATAATTTCTCTTATGTGGACGCAATTGTCTTAAGGCATACGCTTTCACATTTTCGTGTTGCACGTATACACCTCCCACACCCACTTTTAAAAACATCACAATACACTGCATACTCTTTTGTGCCTTTGGGAGGTACTAGTACAGGTGTAGGTGTCAGTTTATCTTTCAACTCTTGCAAACTTTTCTCACATACATCATTCCTCTGAAACTTAGTTACTTTGTGTGTTAGCTTTGTTAAGGTTAAAGGCAGAAAGCCTTTTTAACAATTCTTCTGTAATAACTGACCAACTCAAGGAAGCTACGAATTTTCGTAGGCATCGTAAGCCTTGGCTACTTCTTTTGTGTATATTAATCCTTATTCCTTTATTCTATACAATGTGTCCTAAGGACCATACGAATTGTGAGCAAACTTGTATTTAAAGAACTTGAATACATCTTACGGTCACGAAGAATCCGTAACACCTGTCACAAGTGATTAGCATGGTCCTTTTGTGATATTGAGTAATCTTGTATAACACTTAAAACATTATCACGAATATGCTTAGCGATGGCTTAAACACCCTAATTATCAAACCCATCAACATAGCTGGTGCATTTGTTAGCCCAAATGGCATAACTACGAATTCATAACAATCATACTCCTATTTTGGGTATCTTTATTTTCTCTGACCCTTACTTGATGATCTCCTGACCTTAAGTCAATCTTTAGGAATAATTTGGCACCCTATAACCGATCAAATAAGTCGTCAACTCTGGGGAGAAGACATGTATTCTTAATTATCTCCTTATTCGGTTGCCGAATGTAACCACACATTCTCAATGTGCCATTTTTTTTGTACTATGAACACTGATGCACCCCAAGGGGTCGTACTAGGTCTTATGAATCCCTTGTTCATCACGTCTTTTAATTTCTCATTTTATTCCCGTAACTCTACTGGGGCTATGCTATATGAAGAAATGAAAATAGGCTGAGTACCTGACATCATATTAATACCAGCTCATACATCAAGGAATTCATTTACCACCAGAACTGATTGCAGAGTTGGTGGCATTACATCAGTATCTTTCACTCTTACTAAGTGACATATGTATCCCTTAGAGTATCCTTTTATTTTCTTTAAGATGGGGAATAAATCTTCCTCTTGCTGCCCCACATTTTCCCGCCCATTCAAAAACATTCTTTTGGGGAAAACGACAATATCATTTCTTAGTTCGGCAATCTACTATGGCACAAGCCCTTTATAACATCAAAATTCCACTATTTCCAGCTCAATAAGACCAATCAATGTCTCATGAACACAAACAATTTCTGTGCACTTATGATATACTTTTTTAACTACAATAGGTTCACCAACTGATGTATAGACTTTCTGTGACATAACTAGTAATTCTGGTGTTCTTTTGAATTTTCAACAATTAATGAAATAATATATGCTCTATGGGTCAATCAATATGTATACGGTACTTGTAGCTACATCAGGAGAAGCCTCATTTTGTGGCCCGACATACCACACCAATACTAAACATTCGGCCCCAACCGACATTCACCTAGATGATAACTTCCGCAGCACTAACACGGCTGACGAGGAGACTTCGGTTGGTTCCTACTTTCTACGTTCTTGTGCTTGATACCCCATTGCCCATTAATCTTGAATCTCACTCCTTTTCCCAAATTGATTATCTCTAAACCCTTGGGATCGAGGTAGAACATTTACTATAGACTAAGAAAATAATGGTCTAGGCAACCTGTTAAAAATCAAAGACCTAAATTCTCCTTGGGATGCCATGAACTGTCCCATAGGTGTAGCCCTCTTTGATGACCCTTCGTCAAATATTTGTGTACTTTTCTGTTGCCTCTGATCCTCCATTATCTATGGAAAAAAAAAATTGGTATTCTGGCTATATCTATATCTCTTTTCAAGGCCGCAATAGTACAATCCATCTGTCCACATACCGATGCACTCTATTGGTCATAATAGCTACCACATTTGGAGCATACCTAGCCAAAGAATTAAATCAAAGACTGTACTTTCTGACACTCATAGTCCTTTGGCAAAGATTTAATAATTGGTCTGCATGAGCTTTTCGGACCTCATATGGGAGGTACTGTTCAAGGAATGCCGTTTTAAATTCCTCCCAACTAGCTGGAAGTACATCAATACACAGTCACATGCATAACATCTAGAGCCCTTTTGATTTGGTCTATAAAGTCCTGTGGGTCTTTATTCAAATCCGACCCGGTGAACGTGGGAGGGTTTAATTTCAGAAAATCATGTGTTTGACGACTAGCTGCCCTAGCCGCACCATCATCCCTCGTTATTGGGCCCGCTTGCCCATGACATTATATAGTAACTATCTGAGTCAACATATGTACTACATTGCTTAAATCCCGTTTAGTGGCATTTATAGGTGGTTTTATGGGTACTTCTCTACCTTTTGGCTAAGAGAAACCTGTATTGCAAATTCCGTGTCAGCCCCACCTTGACTAACTTGGTCAGGTGGTGATTTACTCACTTCTTCTTTGGTAGGCATATCAACCTGCTTACCTTTGCCCTTATCTTGTCTGATAATCAGCATTTGACTATGCAAAAGAAAACCAATGTCAATACGTACATATGCGTCCACCTACAACTTTGGCTCTATTGCACGATCTAGGAATGAAGAACAGAAACAACTCCTAAATGCCCGTAGCCTCCTACTTATCAATGTGGCACGCAATACATCCATAAGCAAGACACTACTTAGACACGACTTTGTAGACACCCTTAGAACGACCTGCTCTGATACCACTTTTGTCACGCCCCGAGTTCCAACGAGGAGGACTGGCACCCGAAGCCGATGAGGCCCGAGAGAACTAATCTTTGATCATATCTATTCATATGCATGTCACTCAATAAGCAGCACCATCACATAGAGGTATAAAATGTCAATAGTGAAAGTTATGGAAACATGTGATATATACATTTAAGAAACTTGGCCGTTAGGGCCATTGAGTCAACATGGACATACATCTCTTACATTCCTAATCCCACATATGTACCTCATCCTACATAGGTCTACAAAGCCTCTACCGATACATATACATAGCAAAGCTAGAGTCGGGATAAGTACCCGCTTTATACAGCATTTACAATACCCAAATCAGTGTACACTATGACTCGAAAAGCCTCGAACCAACTGGAGCTCACCAAAAATCTACAAATGACCCGCACTCTACTGTGGAGGTCTACTAGTACCTGTACCTGCAGCAAGTAAGGTAAATCCCCCCAAGGGGGTCATTACGAAGAATGAACTGATATGTAAGGCCATATAAAACTGTATGACACATAAATACTTCAATGAACTCAAATATAAATGAAAACCCAATATAGGTAAGTCACCATTCTGTATGTTGGAAACCATGTGTATTGTTTTCATTACTTTCTTTGTTTCTTTACTTATATGTTTGTCCATCATCACTTGTGTCACTATGTACCCGGGACCCGACTGATCAGTGGGTCCTTACATAACATAACGTTATGTTGGGATCGGCTCGAGCTAGGCTTATGCCTCTAGAGCTACCACCCATGTATCAACATATATCAAGCTCGGCTCGAGCTAGGTTATTATATTACCTCTAGAGCTGCCACCCATTCCAACATACTTGAGCTAGGTTATTACCCCTAGAGCTACCCCCTGTCAGGATTGGTCCGAGCTAGGATTATGCCTCTAGGACTTTCCCCTAATCCAATAATCTCGGGATTGGCTTGAGCTAGGCATTTCGCCCCCAAAGCTACCACCCATACTCAATCATTACCCACATATATGCATTACTTCATTCTTTACTTTTGAGATTGATACCTTTACTTGTGAGAGATTGGTACATTCACTTGACATAATATTATTGGAAGCATTGGAACAATAATCAATGAATAAGGGACATGTGTATAAACACTATTGGAACTTTGGAACACAACATTATTGGCCTTTGGAACATTAGTCAATGAACATGAGATATGTGAATCACAATTGATCAACGAGTAGGAAACATGTGATAATAACAATCGGTAACCGGATATAGGATACCTTAGGACATTTTGGAATGAACTAGTACAACATCAATGTGAATACTAGGAGCTGCACAAGGATAAGGAAAGAGTAACCTTACATACCTTATCTTTCCAATATGAATACACAAGACAATATGTGAATACAATAATTCGGCTCCTTCTTTACCTTTCACTCTACAACACAAGTACAATAACGGAGCCAACATTAACCACAAGCTACATTCCAAGTGTATAAAACGATAATGAGTTACATGATTGCCTCATAATGTCATTTCCCCATTTACAATACCATTTATGGCATTGTCATACCAACAATACCAGAACATGCCCAATATTGACCAAAATATCACAACCCAATAGCATTTCATACCAAGTTCATTCTTTACATTTCTTCATTCATATGACGTCACAAATACTCCATCAAATCACCTCATAACATCTTATCGGCCAAACTCCCATAATTTACACTTATAGAAAAATAACAAGTTTAGAAACATAATCACAGCATACATGTTGATATTTCACCCATACCATGCACTTTCATCAACACCTCAAGTCCTTTTCCAAATTTAAATAACAAAGATAGCACATCTTTAGCAAAAAGCAAAAGGTCACTATTCAACACTTTTAGACATAACCATCATGATCTACATACTCTCCCATGCATATAGTATATTAATCCATGAGAATAGACTCTTACCAAATCTTGAGAAATGATGATCTTGCCCAAGAGATGACTTAGCGTTTGAAGTGAAGAAAAAATATCTCTTTTTGGTTTCTTGGAAAAGTCTAGAAATACATGTGTGTTTAGAATGAATAAAATCTGATTTTGGTGCCTTTTATAGGCCCTTGAAGTCATCCTTAGCCATTTGTCTCAATAATTGACTTGTCAAAGCAAGAATGGGTCATTTGACCCATTGGGCCATGTCTTTTATTTCATTTTGGGCCTTTCTTTGAGCCCATGAACACATATTAACTTAGCCCACCAAATTCCTTGCATAATCCACCAAATTTCTCGAGTTTAAATAATTTCATATGCGTCCTGACAATCTTCCAACTCACAAGACTCATGTTCGTAGCTTCAATACCAAGAACAAGTAATTCTAGCCACTCATGGCTTACTTTTAACATAAAAGGGTAAAAACGTAATTTGGATGCTAACTTCGTCCGAGCGTAGTCTTACCAAGATGGAACAATTATATAATAACCCAAGAATCACATTTATAGGCTCGTGGTTGGCAAAAAAATTTGGCAAAAAGCACCCCGGCACGCTCCCTGGCGCCCCTTGGACTTAAAGAAATTTTCAGCCTTTGAAGGGTGTGCAGGGGAGGCCTGGTACGCTGCCTGGTGCGCCCCCTTGCTGCCTGTGGGCTGAAAATTTCAGCCCAGAGCGGCCTGGCACGCCCCTGGGCGCGCCTGGCCCAAAATTTTTAGAAAATTTCCTTTCTTCGACTTTTCGTTGCGGATTTGGTTAGATACTTCAAGTTCTAAGCTTTAGCTTGCCTCTTGTCCTTTAGAACCTTTATTTAGGAGTCATTCAAGCATCATTTATCACTTCTAAAATGTTCCAAAAAGTTTCCAACTCCTCATACAAGAGTCTAAACACATTAACTAGTACAATATCAATTGTTCCATCCAAAACCACTACAACATACGTACTTAGTGCTCTCGAAGCTAAGGTTTATAGCTAAATCCTAGGTCACCAATCCATCAAATTAGGGTCGGGAATGTACGGGGTGTTACAATTATCCAAATTGAGACCAACAAGAATATCAAAAAGAATGAAATAACCCCTGGAGTAACAATTTTTAACACAAGTTTCTTAGAAACTAGGATTAGTGATAGGGCAAGCAGGAATCTCCAGTATCTGCATTCCACATAGATCTCTATTCCCAAGAAATGATTGCAGAGTGGAATTAGCACACACACAAACACTAGGTATTTCACCTTCTAAATCATTAAATGAAACATTAATGCTTTTAAGGTATGCGAGATTTTCCAATGATTTTTGAATAGTACTTGACAAGGCATTCAAAGACAAATTCGAGAATTCTGAGCTTATCAAGTTGGAAAAGGATAATGGAATTGTGCCTAAAAATAAATTGTTTGATAGGTCAAGAGACTTCAAATTTTGGAGGTCCCCACATTGGCTTGGTATCATGCCCGAAAGGTGGTTCCAAGAAAGATCCAGATTTACAATGGCTTTCAGTTCTCCATTATCTGATACAGATGACCTCTCATCTTCCAAATGCTCAAAGGAATCTTAGATGAAAATTTGTTAGATCCCAAATCAAGTATTTATAGCATACAAGGATTTCCAATGCATTCTGGATTAATAGAACAAAATTAGATATATGGCATACCACCTTTGGAATATGTACCTGCAACTTATTGTTTGTTAGATACAACCCTTGGAGTTATCTAAGATTACAAACATCAGAAGGAATACTTCCCGTCAGGTTGTTTTATTGAAAGTCTAGGCTTATTAGAGAGCTCATTTTGCCAATAACTGTGGGGATTAGGTGGGTGATTTATGCATCTGTTATTTCAAAGAATTCAATAAGATTCCCAATAGAATTAGGCAAAACATTGTTTAACGGATTGTAACCCACTTGTAGATCTCACAGCATCCTACAGTCCACCAAATAATTGAAGAATTGCAACTCATACTCTCTTGGTTCATTGATAAGTTGATTATCTTGTAGTAACAGTTTTCACAGCTCACGAAGATTACCCAAAATAGTAGGAATAGTTACTGTGAGAAAATTATGTTATAATCCCAGTATCTCAAGCTTGGAAGCATTTGTTATGTATAGAGTAATTTCCCCTTCGAGCTGATTGTGCCCCAAGGAAGTTCTTTAAAGTTCGGAAGATGAAGACCTATATTGGCTGAAATTGGTCCTTCCAAGCGATTGCTTACACAATAAAGATTTTGCAAAGTGGAAATATTGCCCAGTGAAGCAGGAATAGTCCATTTTATGGGATTATTACCAATATAAAACTCCTCAAGCTTGGATAAACAATTGATATTTTTGGGTATTTCTCTAGTTATGTTGTTGGAAGATATGGACAACCACTTGAGCTCTGTGAGTACTAGGCAAATGTTGAAAGGAATGTGACTGGAAACTTGGTTGAAAATCATACATAAGAACTCCAGATTTGAAACTATATTTATTTCATCAAGCAAGAGAGGACCAGAAAGACGAGTCAATCCCAAAGCTATGACAGGTAGCGATGAAATGTTAAATAGTTATCCAGGAATTGAACCTGTTAATTGATTATCGACCATGGACAAAAGTACAAGTTGGCTCAGAATACCAATTTCCTTTGGAATGTTGTCGTCGATTCTATTACTAGATAAACTGATGTTCAGAAACTTTGTGGCATTACCTGCAGAAGAAGGGATAGTTCTCGTGAGGCTATTGTTCCTCAGATTTACGGTTCTGAGGTCGGGGAATACCATGGCCCTTTCCACATTTCACCATTGAGTTTATTGAAAGCCAATGACATAACTTGAACTCGGTGGTGTTGAAACAGACTTATCAGGATACTTCCTTGGAGCTGATTGTTTTGAATATCAATCAATCACAAGCGAGGAAAGTGTCCAAGTCCATAAGGGATGCCACCATGGAATAAGTTGTTCTTGAGTTTGAGCTCTCTAAGAAAAGACAAATTAGCCATAAAAGGGGAAATTGTGTCTTCAAGTTCCGAATTGGGAAGAACCAAGGCTACAACCCTTTGCCTTTTTGAACTACCAGTGACACCAAACCAAGAGCAAAAGGAAGTATTCTTGGACCAATTATTGGCCAAAAAATGACAAGGAGTTGTAATAAGACTTTGGAAAGCTAGTAGAGCTTCTTGGTCAGCAAGTGATATAAAAACAGAGTAGTATTGAACTAGAAAGAGAAGTATCAATATGAAAATGCGCTTCTCCTACTGTTACTACTATTCACCGTAATACACTGCTTTGAAGGGATTTGGAAACTTTATCTGTTTGATAGATGGCCAAAGCTACTGCATTATATAGCACCAAGATTTCCCAAAAATAAAAGTAAAGAAAGAAAAAAGGATAGTCGATCATCATTAATGTAAATAAAATATTAAGTTGACTCAATTTGAATTACTAATTATAAAAGAGAAGTAAAGTCGTCAACTTGTATAAGGAGGAAATTATTAAGAAAACTCGTTGTTTATGCATTGCCTTATATCTATTGTCGGTGTAGAATGATTAAATAAGAAGATAAATTCAATTGGGCACTGATCCTATAATATGTTTTCACCAAAAAGGTATTAATTTATAACCATGGTTAAATAATAGGTTGAAGTGATACGATAAGAGTACTACTAGTCATATGTGTGGGGTTATAAGCTTTTCCTAGTGCACCACTAAAAAATCGTATCAATAACACATGTTACATACAACTTTTAACATGATGTGATATTGTTAGTTTTTGTCAAGCCCCTAAAACTTTTCCCAAAAGACCTCATTGATTAACATGTTGCTATTTAACTTTCCAATTTTCTCAACCAACAATCCACGACTTTTATTTGCACGCCCAATAATTAATTCCTCAAACTAAGTTATATTGTCACGACCCAATTTTTCAGGTCATGATGGCACTTACTATAACCCACCAGTAGGTAAGTCAACCCGTAGTCCAGAACAGCTAGTAATAAACTACCAATAGAAATGAAGAAAACAACGAAAAGAAATTTAATAAAGAGACTAATATAGATTACATCCCCCAAGACCTAGTGAAGTCAGTACAAGAGCTTCTAATACAACAGAAGTACAAAGTGGAATACAGAGTCAATATATATAAAAAGTCATCTGTGAAATACAAAATAGAAATCAAACTAACAATATGAGGGAGAAAAGGAATACTCCAAATGTCAAGAGCTCACCCCAAATCTCATATCCATGGCTACTCCGTACGATGCATATATCAACGTCGAGAACTCGTACTATGATCTACAGGTTGTAGAAGTATAGTATGAGTACCATACACGTGGTACTCAATAAGAATCGTCCGACTGAGCTCCAAAGATAATGCAAGCATAAATAACATGTAAACAGGAATATAACTGCAAGTAGTTATCCAAGAAACTAAACATAATACTGACAATGGAGCAATAAGGATAAACTATCCTATTCTACCAGTATTCAAAAACAAAAGTGCAATACCATATATCACTAGCCAATATACAACTGAAGAGTAAAAGAAGGATATACATAGTAGTAATACAAGACCAAAGGATACATATACATTATGAATAGATAAGGAAAGAGAGGGATATACAGTAATACCTTATATATATATGGGTATATAGGGATAAACGCAAAGGTAATATCCTAAGGGAGCCAACCTAACATCTTGAGGGTCATAGCTAAGAAGGAAAAATAATACTAGCATAATCGAGGTCTCTAATCGAAATACGAGTAATCATACGATAATCTAACAATAAGATATCTTACTACAATAGAGAAAAGGAATCAGAAACGTAACAACAATCTCGGGTACCAGTCCATAACCATCATGCCACAAACCAACCATAATAACCAACAATAAAGTAACTGGCTAGACCGAACAAACAATAACCTAATCGGGGCCCCATAATCCCTGAAGATTCAAGAAAGCACTCAACAAACAGAAACCATAGCTTATACCTATACAACCCCCCATAAGATTGATAGATGTAAACACCAAGGAATTATACTGGTGATAGGCGATGTATATGAATGAATGAATGCAATATAATCCAAAAAACACATTTCAACAGAGTATCATAACGTACCAAGTGTATACACCTCCTCAACTCAGTAGCTTATGAAGGAAGGACCTACAACGACCATCCTTCTCTAGTGTTGTGGCTCACAGATGAAGGGGCCCATAGGGGACTTGAGATATCCATATACACTGTCTAGTATCGAACTAAGACTTACAGTAACCATCATAAGCAATGTACTTTGTATAGTACCAGAGATATATATATAAGTACAATAAGTTCTCAAACTCGAACCGAGACTAGAAGAGTCTAAATCTGTAAATCCATTGTCTGAGATCAAGTTTGGGACAAAATTGGCATAATAATGTAGAAAAAGTCAGAATCTCCCTCAACTGAAGTAAATAGTAGTGATAAAAGAGTGGATAAATAATGTACCAGAATCAGCCTCGGTTTAATTCCCAAAATATCACGTTTAGTTTCAAAAGATCATAATTTATTAAATAAGGTGGTATGATTCGCATGGTAAAGGAGTCCATTTTAAAGGTGAAAAGGTGGGGATGAATCCCTTTTTAGAAACCAATAGTAAAATCAAGGTTTTGGTTGGAATTGAACCACTAAGTGAGCATAAATGCGCCTAAAAGTATGCATGCCATCACCAGTATCCAAACAATACAACCATAAGTGCCTAAGCGCCTATAAACTAGAATCATATCTTTTTAAGGATAGAATACTCAACTGGAGTCCAATTGGTATCGTAACCACGGTCTCAGGCCTAATAATACATAACTAGTATGCTATTAGCACCATGATCCGGGAAACTATAGTAACTTAGGGCACACAACTATGAGAAGGAGCTAATCAGGAAATATGGTCCAAATCACAAGATAATACCATAAGTCTCATACTAAGGGATCCTTAATGTCAACCTAAGGACAAACAAGCATATAATCTAGTGTAATACTATCCTACGACCATAACGGGTATTCTAGGGTAAGATTCGGGTCACATTTCTACCCTAAATCCCCTAACTAGGTTAAGTCATGATATACTAGTCATAACCCCCCTATAATCCCTACCCAGCATGCAATCTATACAATACACGATCTCATAGAGAAAAGTAGATCGTAGCCTACCTCGATGCCAAACCACAATCTTGAATAGCTCGTCCTTGCTCCACCATCCCGAAATATTGCCACACTATCAAAATAACACTCTACACGTTAATAGGAGTAAAATGATACCCATATTGCAATATAAGACTCTGGCCAAAATTGGGTAAAAAATATACCCATGGGGCCCACTAATAGAATCCAAAAATTGAATTCGTCATGCCTCGCTATCCTATCTTTAAAACCGACACCGAAGGAGTTGAACGAACGTAGCTTTTGAAAAGACATAGTCGTTTCACTCGAACTTCAAAGTGAATTGTCTAAGTGCTCTCCTTTGTCTCATTGTTTATCTCGTAATCATTCGATTCCGCCCTAAGAAGAAGAAAGAGGCTTAAGTCATCGCTTCCAATTCGATAAAGGGCTTTTGCATTTTCCACGAAAGCCTGTCCCAACAATTATTGCAGAGGATAAAAATATGAATATGAAAAAAAAAAGGTAATCGCTTGGCCCGTCTCTTATTGAAATAGGAGAATTCGTGAACTAACCTGCTGAAAGGCCTGATATCTGCTATTGAAGTAAAAGATCCCCTCAAAGGACAAGGAATGTGTGCTCAAAAGTTAAGTACAAATGGAGCACAAATCGGGGCTCAAATCAGCCCACAAAGTTGAGGGAAAATAAAAGAGAAAATCAAGAATTTACGAACAATTAGAGTGGAAACTTACAAAGAAATTAGCGGGGAATGATCACCTCCACACCCTCTACTCATCCCTAACTCCAACTTATGATTCTCCTCGAGCTTCTTGAGCTCCTAGGGCTAAAAATGGAGGAAATGAGGCTTTGGAATGGCTGAAAAATCAGGGAAAAAAAGATTATATACTGCCAGGGAAATGCCTTTCATGAACGCGGGGCTCAAGGGCCACGAACGGAAAGGCCACAAAAGTTTCCCTTCGCGAACTCGGGCAAGGTACAACAAATGGAAAGGCGAACTAGATCATACTATCAAGAATGCGACACCAATAGTCGCGATCGTGAAAAAAAAGAATGGTGGGTTGGGAACGTGACGGTCACTTACCTAACCCTTTGCGAATGTAGCCTACCCTCGCTAATGCAATGGGTAAACTGACCCTGCACCAGAAACTGGGAAACCTGCAAAAGCTAAGTCCTAAGGAGCTGGAGATTTGTTCTGAACCTCGTCCATGCAAATGAACTATGCTACCATACCAAAATCAACATTACAGACTCAATAGAACTATCGACACTTTCATTCGAGATGGTTTCGATTAAATATGGGTCCCATACCTATAGTTTTATTTTAATCAATTTCCACCCAATAGCCCAAAATGAGATTGGGAGCCTCGGGACCCTGACCAAGGGACCCCCAGCCTAGAATCAATGTTCTAGAGCTAACTTCGTTGTTTGAATTTCCATCCGAGCTAGTTTATTAGGAGTTTTTATTCGAGATCAATTCCTTGACTTCAAAAGCTCCAAAATAGGAAGACGAACCTAAAATTCAAATGAATTATTCAAAAATGAAACCAATAGTTTTGGCATGTCATAAATGACCTGTAGGCGCTATGGAAAGGCTTGAAATACCAAAAACACATGAAAATAAAGAAAATAACTTGGAGGGTCATTACAATATCTACTACTAAAAGGACTTTCGTCCTCAAAAGTCAACGAATAGAAAGAGCGTAAAAGCTTAAAGGATGAGGTTCTAGGCCCGCACGCTCCGAGGAAGACTCCCTAGATAACCTCCAAGGCTAACCAATACTTCCAAGAGATTTTGCTTAAGGTATCACTTTAGAAACCAAAGCCTTAATTCACTTCTCAAATAGCCACAAACTCAACCTCAGCAACAAATTGACCTCCAACTGAACAAAGCATGGCTGAAGCACGCAAACCCAAACCACAACACACTGAAATCACATCAATACAAGCACAACCAAGCAAAAACTCAAAAAAGCTAAAAGCAACCCAATGCATGAACTATACAGGCAACTTTAAATTCCAAATCTAACATTTTCTTGCCTTTCCAAACCCGATGTCAACTCTGAATTATCCAAAATCTTCCCAATATCATCTGAGTCCAGTCTGCATAATCTCCTCACACTAATCTTGAAAGACTGAGGTTAATCATCTAAAATCCACACGGACTAGCATAAGAATCAAACCCATAATGCTCTACTTGAATACTCAAATGGCGATGACCAATGTCTGCGATCTTGTTACATCACCAACTTGTCCAGATGACCCTCAAAACTGATAGTCATAAATCCAAAGTATAATCTCTCAAAATTGAATGGTCTACTCCAGAATGCCCCACGGACTGTAGGTGAAACCATGCTAAGCCAAACTTGGGTACACTTCTTCTGCTGGGTAGGCATACAAAATTCTAATGACAAATCAGAATCTAGGCCAAAAGCAGTAAAAGCCAATACCATATACCAATAGACTATTCCTCGAGCATTTATCAAGCATAATCCATCTGAATTGAAGAAAACTGAGCCGGTAGGTAATGAGTAGATCTAGTCAACCCATCGATGAAGTCCCAATTGAATCAAACTTCAAAAATAGGTCTGCAACTAAGTTACTCAACTCATGGATGTAATCTCTACATCAAAGCTGAACTACTCGATCTTACTTATCCAAACCGATCCTGCTGAAGAGTAGTATCCATATTTCAAAAGCTATCATAACTTTCAAGTTGCCATTCAAGAGAGTCAAAATCCCAAAATTGAAGCCCACGAGTTTTCACAGATATCAAATACTCAAACCAATATCACTATCAGAATTACAACATTTACCCAATAATTCCCACAAGAGTTGAGACTAAAATGTTGCTGAAGAACATAATCACAACGGAGGAAAACCACCAGCTGAAGACACAAGCAATCAACTCCATATCTGTTAAAGGGCATAATGCATCAAAGAATAACTAAGAACACATCGAGGCTGCGAAGAATACTAATAGTAGTCAAAAGACACCTGCTTTGATTACTAACAACTAATACAATAGAATATACCACTGAGTAGAGGCATCCCACGAAGTCATATTAGGTCGAACAAGTACAGAGATGAGAAATTTATGAATTTATCCATTTACACGAACCTTAACTCGACTGAACCATAAACTATATCAGAGAAAGAATAGAGTACCCAAGTTAATATCAATATCAAGATCAAGACCCCTCCCGGGTGATAACTATCCAAATTGGAAGAACAAATCATAAATTTATCAACCTCAGGAATGGCTATTAAAATGGATAACTAATGCTCAAATCTCGATAACCTATGGAAGGCTGAACTTTTCTTCACTCCCTCTCAAAATCAATCTAACATTCTAGCAGAGAAGTAAAACAACCACCCTTACCCCACTAAACGAGAGAGAACCAAAATCGAGTTAGCCATCTAAGCCAATGAATAAGAATCGCAATAATGGGATGCTACCTAGATAACGCTAATCTAGCCTTCTACCTAGTAAGGATCAATAAATGTTAAAACAATGACAATAATAACAATAGTATAAAGTGCATGTGGCATCAAAAATGAAAAGTAACAACCATTACCACTCTACGACCAAAATAAGGCCAATATGCAGAAAGGAAGGGACGTTAACCCAAAAGCTACACCCCTAGAAAATCACAATACTGATCAACTCAATCCACTACTACAGGAATTCATCTACGGGGGTAGTCAAATAATCATAAATCTACACAAAGGCATATAATAATAAGCATAGTAATCAAGACATATAATTATCGATGGTTACCAAATCCCCAACTTCAGTCACATAGAACTAAAGGTAGGAAATCAAAGGCGCACCTATCATTGTGGAAATCCAAAGTCATAGTCCTGGCTTGCTCGAAGAAATGCGTCCTAGCCCAGACTGAGCGTCTGAATGACCAACTGAGGCACTAAGTGCACTACCTCTAACCAAAGGTGCCAAAAACCTATTAGACTAATCTTGATGAGTTGAATGACTAACAATCCCACGTCGGGGACTCTGTTTTGACCAGTGACCAATCCTTCTACAATTATAACAAACACCTGAAGCTCTAACCTGGTTAGAAACATGAGTTGTCCCTAACTAGTTGACCAACTCACTTTTGGGGTACTCCCTAGACCAATGATCGATCTCACCTCAATCAAAACATGCCCTTGGGACTCTTTTATATACTATACCTACTGAACCAGAATGACCGCTACGGCCTGACAACCTATACTTAATAACCAGTACTACCTAACTAGAACTCTTTCCACTAAGACCACTGCGATCTACTTGAGAGTTACCCACAAGCTGAGGTGCTACTTGAACGGGCCTAATAGGTGGAAAGTGATGCTGACCTTTGCTAGGAGGATTCCTACCTCCAAATGGAATACCACTAACATTGTACTACTAATATGGCCTTTTTATGCCACCTCCATATGTCTCAATGCAAGCCCTTCTTTATAGCGTTCGCATGATCAACAACCTGAGAGAAAGAAGGCCCAGCTGCTATCAAATGCTCTTATACCAAAAGGAGTGGTAATGCTAATCCTCTGATAAATCTCTGCACCATTTTATGCTATGCAGTTTATAACATAGATATCTGATTGTACCGCTCGAGAAACCCAATCTCATACTCTGAAACTGATAAAGATCCAAGTCGAACGCCAACAAACCCAACTCTAGAATAAAAATCACTCAATGTACTGTGTATCATCACTGGCTGATGCTGGCGGTTCTCAATTTCAATCTCTAACTCCCTAGTACAATGCTAAGCCACAGCTCTAGCAACGCGCATAGAAGTCCCATTCACATCTATCGATAACCTCATACAGTCCATCTGGGAAAGAGTGGAGTCAAAAGAAGTGCTTAGAGGTTCATAGAAGTACAAACATATGATAAGAAGTCAAGAATAGAATTTCTTAAGAATGCCCTATAGCCTCCCGATGATAGGATATAGGCGTCTCCGTACTGATCTGTAGGACTCTACGAGGCACTTAGCTCTTGTACCAACAACATCAATGAACCTACGCTCTAATACAAATTTATCACACCTCAATTTCTCAGGTCATGATGGTACCTACTATAACCCATGAGTAGGTAACCCAATCCGTAGTCTAGAATAGTTAGTAACGGACTACCAATAGAAATGAAGAAAATAATGGAAAGGAATTTAATAAAGAGATTAATATAGATTGCAACCCCCAAGACCTGGTGAAGTCAGTACAAGAGCTTCTAATACAACAAGAGTACAAAGTGGAACACAAAGTCAATATATTTACAAAGTCGTCTCTGAAATACAAAATTGAGATCAAACTTACAATATGAGGGAGAGCAAGAACACTCCGAACGTCAGGAGCTCACCCCAAATCTTTGATCCATGGCTACTCTGGATGATGCATACATCAATAACGAGAACTCGTACTATGATCTGCAGGCTACAAAACTGTAGTATAAGTACCAAACACGTGGTACTCATTAAGCATCGGTCGACTAAGCTCCAAAGATAATGTAAGCATAAATAACATGTAAAGCAGGAATATAACTACAGGCAGCTATCCAAGAAACTAAACATAATACTGCCAGTGAAGCAATAAGGATAAACTATCCTATTCTAACAGTATTCAGGAACTAAAGTGCAATACCGTATATCACTATCCAATATACAACTGAAGAGTGAAAGAAGGATATATCTATAGTAGTAATAAAAGGACAAAGGATACATATACAATATGAATAGATAAGGAAAGAGAGGGATATTCGATAATACATTATATATATATTGGTATATAGGGATAAACACAAAGGTAATATCCCGAGGGAGCCAACCTAACATCTCGAGGGTCATAGCCAAGAAAACTAATACTAGCATAATCGAGGTCTCTAACCGAAATGCAACTAATCATGCGATAATCTAACAATAACATATCTCACCACAATAGAGAAAAGGAATGAAAAATGTACCGACAATCTCGGGTACCAGTCTGTAACCATCCTACCACAAACTAACCATAGTAACTAATAAGAAAGTAACCGACTAGTTCGGACAAACAATAACCTAATCGGGCCCCCAAAAGCCCGAAAGATTCAAGAAAGCACTCAAAAAACAGCAACCATAGCTTATACCTATACAACCCCCCATAAGGTAAGGCCGATAGATGTAAGCAGAAAACAATTATACTGGTGATAGGTCATGCATATGAATGAATGAATGCAATGTAATCAAATAGAAACATAGCAATAGATTGCCATAATGTACCAAGTGTGTCACGACCCGAGTAAAGGTAGTGGCCGCGATGAGGATCCCAAAACAATGATGGCCCTAGTAAACCTCTTAGCATTACATCATGAGCATAGTTATAAACAAAGTGTCGAAATAGGCCCATAATTTATTAAATCCAACTGAAAGGAAAATTTGAAAACAAAGTCTGAAAGTATAACGTAAAAATATTTAATTAACTCATTCTACGAAGCCTCTAACAACATGAATAAGAATATCCTACACTGGAACATGGCCCCAGCAATACCCTAAAAAGAATATGAAATACTCAAAATTTATAAAATGAAAACATATGTCTTCCGGAAGATGGATGGCTCACTACTCATACTTGTTGTCCCAAAGAGATCCAAGTGTTGCATAGTATCACAAGAAAATGCCTTTGAACCTACATCATGAAACAATGTAGCATCCAGGGAAGGTCAGTACAGCGAGTACTGGCATGCAACCTAGGGAAGAAGAGACAAGAATTTTATAAAGCAGTTCATAAAATTTAAATCATAGGGAGAAATAGGGAAAACATGGGGCAAGTAATTTAAAATGTAAAGACTTGACCATTGAAACATTAAGTCTAAACTGTGTAGATTGTACCGACACATAGTAACCCACGGGCTATGTGGATCCGATATTCGCCCAACCGGCGGGGCCCCCAATCTATATTTGCCGCATGAATTGAGATCAACATAATTTGGCCATAATAAAATCCTCATCGAGGATAACATCATAAGGTCATCCCATTTGGGAGAGTACCACCCCTACGTCGGCAAACATAGGTTTCGGGTGTTAGGCCCCCTTCTGAGCCTATCCCTTCTCGGTGAACTATACAACTCCCTTTAAGCCCAAATTTAAACATCTTTCATATAATTTTTCCATGGAGTATTTCATTAAGGTATTCACATTTTGGTATCGTCATACCAAGACTTGCCAGCCATACATATCATGAGAAAATCATTATCATAAAACGTTAAAGACTTTTTATCCCGTCGTTTGAAAACAAGAGTATAATAAAAATTGAATTCTTCATAACACTTTAAAAAAAATTTCATATATAATTCCTTCAATGATGCAAAGGACGGGAAAATAATGTAATTTTTTGTTAAACTACAAACTTTCAAGAAACTCAATATTTATGGCTTAAATGATTTATCCATTTAAATTTCAAATTCCAAGAGATAAAGACTCATCTTTTCAAATAACCATTTTAGTTTCAAAACGCCAAACAAAGCTTTAATAATTCAATTATAAAGAAAGGAAATCCACGTCAAGCTTTTTGTAACAAAATCCTCAACCCTAGCTCCAAACCATCAACATCATACATATAAATACTAATTAAATTAACACTTGAAAATAGTAGTTAAAGTAGGAAGTGTTCAACATGCCCTTTTGACGAAGGTATTAGAAAAGGAAACCTTGAAGCTTGACCTTAGGATCACCTTTTGCAACCATGAGTTTTCTTTTTCTTGGACTTAGAGAGAATAAGAGGGGAGATTTTAATTGATTTAGGGCTAATGGTAATGTGAGGAAACATTTTAGAATTATAGGGGATGGTTTTGGATAAGGAAAGGTCCAAAATGCCCTTTCAAAATGAGTAGGAAACAAGAGAAGGAACTGTGAAAACAGCACCTCCGTGCCACACGAATATTGTGGAGGCTGGCCTCCGTGACACATTAATATTGTGGAGGTCCATCTCCATGGCACAGAGGTATTACGTACCTCCACTATTTTGTGCCAAAGTTTGATTTTTCTTATCCCCTTGCTGCGTGGTACAGGGGTAACGTGGAGGCACACTGTTTTGGGCTCCAAAAATAAAAAAAAATTGTGTTCTAAGCCTCCTAAAATTCGCTAGTTTGATCTAACAACCTACCCAAAGGTTCTAACTTCAATTAGTTCATTTTTCTTAGCTCGAAGACACAACAAGGAACATCAGAAATTTTAGGGTGTTACATTATCCCACCCTTGGGATCATTCGTCCCCGAATGATGATTATGGACACTTTTAGAATGACACAAGGAAACATAGAAACACTTAAAGTATGAATATGAAAAGATTGAATGTGAGCGTAAGATTATTACATTAAGCAACTTCGTCTGAAGGTGTAAATAGAAAGGGATATCCAGTTTTCATGTCTTGCTCTAATTCCCAAGTAGCCTCCTCTACCTTTTGATTTCTCCACAATACTTTCACCGAAGCTATCTTCTTGGTTCTCAACTTTCGAATTTGCCTATCCAAGATCTCTATAGGAACTTCCTCATATGATAGAGAATCCTTCACACCAATATTTTCTACGATGACTATAAGAAAATGGTCACCCATACACTTCTTGAGCATAGACACATGAAACACGGGATGAACAAATGCCAAATTCACTAGCAAATCTAACTCATAAGTAACATTCCCAATCTTTCTCAAAATCTGATAGGAACAATGTAACAAGGACTAAGTTTACCCTTTTTCTTGAATCTCATCACTCTTTTCATAGGAGAAACTTTCAAGAACACCCAATCATTAATTTTGAACTCCAACTCTCTTCGTCTCACATCGACATAGGACTTTTGACGACTTTGAGCAGCCTTTAGTCTTTCTCTAATAACTTTAACCTTTTCCACCACTTGGTGTACAAGGTCAGGCCTTAACAATCTAGTTTCACCCACTTCATAACACCCAGTTGGTGATCTGCACCTCCTACCATAAAGAGCCTCGAACGATGCCATTTGGATGCTAGAGTGATAACTATTATTATAGGCGAACTCTATAATAGGCAAATGATCTACCCAACTGGCCTTAAAATCAATAACACAGGCTCTTAACATATCCTCCAAAGTCTGAATAATACACTTCACTTGCCCATCTATTTGAAGATGGAAAGTAGTGTTATGATTCACTTGTGAGCCTAAACCTTCCTGAAAACAACACCTCCAAAACTTAGAAGCAACTTGCGTACCTCTATCAAATATAATGGACACATGGGCTCCATGCAATCCTACAATCACCTGGATGTAAAGCTTAGCATAATCCTCTCCTGAATATATTGTCCTCACAGGCAGAAAGTGAGCAGACTTATTCATTCTATCAATGTTGACCCAAATGGAATCATAAAGATTGTGAGAATGTGGGAGGCCAGCGATGAAATCCATATTTATCAGTTCCCACTTCCACATCAGGATAGCCATCTCTTGTGACGTACCACCAGGCCTCAACTGTTCAACCTTGACTTGATGATAATTTGAGCACTTAGCAACAAAATTAGCAACATCCATTTCCATATTATTCCACCAATACATCTCTTTCAAGTCATGATACATTTTAGTATAACCAGGATGAACAGTATACCTGGAGACATGGGCTTCGGTCAGGATCCTCTCCCGCAACCCATCAATATTGGGAACATACAATATCCCTTGATATCTCAAGATGCCATCTTCCCTAATCTTGAAAGCTATAAACTTTTGTTGCCCAACATCCTCCTTGATTTGCATAAGTATAGGATCATTAGCCTACTCCTCCTTAACTTTAGCACCTAAGGATGACTTAGCTATTTCATAAAAAAACACTCCCCATCTTTGGAGTCCAAAAATCGGACTCCTAAATTAGTAAGCCTATGAATGTCCTTCGCTGTCCCTCTCTTTTATTCCTCAACATTAGAGAGACTCCCCATGGATAACCTACTAAGAGCATCAGCAACAATATTAGCTTTACCTGGGTTATAGTGTAAGCTCATTTCATAATCCTTCAACAACTCAATCCACCTCTTTTGCCTGAGATTCAACTCTCTCTGCGTGAAAACATATTGTAAGATCTTATGATCCAAGTAAATTTCCACATGAACTCCATATAAATGGTGATGCCAAATCTTGAGTGCAAAAACCACAACCGCCAATTCAAGATCATTGGTGGGATAATTTTTCCATGAACCTTAAGTTGTCTGGATGCATAAGCCACCACTTTGCCATGCCGAATAAGTACACAACCAGGTCCCACCCAGGACGAATCACAATAAACCACAAATCCCTTGGTACCCTCAGGAAGTGTCAAAATAGGAGTTGTAGTCAACCAATCCTTCAACTTCTCAAAACTGCCCTCGCAAGCATCGGACTATAGGAACTTAACCTTTTTCTGAGTCAACTTAGTTAGTGGAGTAGCTATAGAAGAAAATCTTTCCACAAAATTCTATAATAACCTGCTTGACCCATGAAACTCATAATATTGGTTAGAGTTGTCGGTCTAGGCCACTTCTTCACTGCCTCAATTGTTTGGGGATCTACCTTAATCCCTTCACTAGAAAGAATATGCTTAAGGAAGGCCACAACATTAAGCCAGAATTTACACTTGGAAAATTTGGCATATAACTCTTGGTCCTTAAGGGTTTGAAGTACAATCCGTAGGTGATTGATTTCGCCCAAAATATGACTCCTAAGAAGTATAAAGCGGTCGTTGTATCAAATATAGAACCCAACTAGGTTGGGGTCGATCCCACAGGGAATAGGACGAAAGTAGGTTGAGTTCTTATTTGAGTAGTTGGCAAAATAAGTAAAAAGGGGGGAATATTTGTAAACAAGTAGTGATAGTAACAAGTGTTGATTCTTTGAAGTTGTTTTCAGTATGAGAAATACACTAGGACTGTGATCGCCAATGATTCCTTAACTCTACCGATTATTGGTCCTGGTTAAACTGTCTCGCTGCATTACATGCAAAATCTGACAAGCTATGTTCATCTAAACGTCTCTCGACCTTGGTTAGACGAATTTCACTCTTTTCTTCTCGATCCTCGAGCGTCGTACTACTAACCCTTGTCTTAGATCTCAGATAAATATTCCCGCTAAGGCTCAAGTTATTAGATGAAGGTTGATAGCTTCTAATCTCTGTTAGTATTTTATTTTCCCAATCTCTACCTCTCTCTCGAGCAATTCTAGAATACATACGAGTTTCTAACATTTGCAATCGTCAGAAGATCAATCACAATGAAGGAAATACCAATACATGCATTCATAATGGTTTAGATTTGCTTTACACTTAACCCATTTCGTTAATTTCTAATGGTCACAGAACCCTAGTTGATGAGTTTAGCTACTCATGTTCGCTAGAGCACAATAAGAATTCAAGGATTAAAACATAATTGTAAACTCACAATAATGAAGAAACTCTAAAATCTCAATTATGAATAAAACCGTAGAATCGGTGTTCTAAGATTACAAAATAATAATGTGTTTCTAAACTCAAAATAATGAAAAACTATCTAAAAACAATGTAATGACTAAATCCCGCACATAGGAAAATACAGGGGCATTTATAGATACAAGATGAATCATATCCTAAACAATGTAGGAGACTAAAGTCGGTAATTTTCCACGGTATCATGACTTTGTATCGTGGAACCAAGCCACTTCACTTGGATCAGTTTCGTAGAAATCAAGCAACATAACACATCTCTGAAGTCGACTCACGTTACCCACCCACGTCAAGTGGGTGGAATCACATCACATGAGTGTATGTCATGGAAATCAAGCTCTTTTCCAGGCTGCAGAAGGTGACTCACGACAGCTACCCACGTTACGTGGGTGTACTCACGGCACGTGAGTCCCTGCCGTGGGGCACTCCTTATCTTTGACTTGGCTTTTTTACTCATCGTATGCTCCACTCTAGTGTATGCTTCTTCTTTTTTCCTCCATTTAGCCTCCAAAACCTATCTTCCTGCAATATAGGACAGAAAACACATCATACCCACAAAATATACCCAAGTTATTGCATATTTTCCTTGTTTTAAGTGTCAGAAGTGTCATGTGATCATGAAACATCAACACCCTCAACTTAGAACGTTTGCATGTCCTCAGGCAAACAAAAAAAACCACATATACGATGCTTAACTAAGAGAAACCTAAGGGACCTATGGCAGTCGACTCATTGCTTTTGAATTCAAAACTTTTCTGACCCCTCTTATTTACAAATCAAAACCACGGTGTGTATACATGCAACATATTATCGTGACAAAGAAGGGATCAAGTGATGGCATCAGATTATGAACAAACAACTGAACATATATGTAAATGACATTATCCGAACAAATAACAACTAAAAATGCAACCCATGCACTCTCACAATCAAAGAAGTCCCATACACTCACAATATTACTAATGAATCTCAAATTAGGGACTCGGTCAAAACACTCTCTCTCACAAAGAAGTTCAAACAGTGTGCATGAAATACCATAGGCTTGCCCTTATTTTCTATGCCTTAGTTTTTTCAGACAGTTGGACTAGGATCACCATAGGACTTTAATCAGCTTATAATGTCGGCTTGGGGATGGGTATAGTACATATGGATATGGTGACTTAACCCTCCTTGACACTACACTATTTTTGGCTCCACTTTTCAACCATGCTTATTTATCCTCCCTTATTCTCCTTCATTTATTTTTAGATTTTGGGTGTGATTTCCTTCCTACTTTCAAGACACAATTTATTCATATATTTTTATTTTGTTTTGCTTTCTCTCTTTCTTTTATTTTTTTATTCATTTCACTTTATTTTTTTTCTTTTTTATTCACACCCAAATCTGTTTTCTCTCTTTTTCTTTTACTAACCCCTTCTTCATACCCAAATCAATCTTCGCATCCCTATAATAGCCACCCTCAACTCAGGCTTGCCTGAGTTGAGGTACACAAAGTCCAAAGAGGGACCAGGGCCAAGACAGGTTCATTATAAGTCAAAATGGGAAGGTGAATTGGCTAATGAAAGAAACAGGTCAATTAAGGCTCAAAATCGGGATCAAGGGATACTTAATTCATTTGGTCAGACATTTAGGCTAAATGTGGACTTATTCAAAAACGGCCTATGATCCTTTCCTAACCACTATCCTCTAACCTAGGCAAGACTAACCGGGTAATTTTTTGATCGTACACACATAGTCAACTAAGTAATGACCTCACACACACATAGCACAAGGTTGTATTATCAACTACTACCTATCTGGGTTCATGTAATGCTAGCTACAGTTAGTCTACCTATAATACTAATGCCATAACAAGATCCAACAGCTGTCACAAACTAACATACTACACACATAATTCAAAAACAAAAAATTTTAGGATTTTCAGGAGGGGTATCCTTTAGATTATCAAAAACCATCCTTAACATTCAAAATTGGACTGCACTAAGGTTCCCTTATTTTTCTCCTAATTAAACATAAAAACACATAAATAATATAAATAACAACCTAAACATGCCAGTTCTACTTTGATAGCACACTCAGGGAAAAAGAAACACGACAACAAAAAACCCCAAGTGGTGGTACACCCCCACCCCCAACTAACAATGGTGCACTTCCCTCAGTGTACAACTATCAATATAATAAATGGGGTTAGATCCCTGATGCTGCATCAACCCAATATCTACTATGTAGGTCACCACAATATAGTGATCGATGGTAGGTATCCTAACCACACCCTCCCTATCACACAGGTTCTGAATCAAATAGTGGAATGGGATACTGGTATGGTCTCGAAAGGCACGCTCATGAATCTCCCTAAGAATTTACCTGGCGATATGAATATCATAACCAACAATAATGCTAGCTACCACCACAGCTCAGTCCAAGGTGAGTGAATTATCAGTATTAGTGGACCTCAATCGATGCCTAACAACCGACCACCAAAACCTTCCGACAAAATAGAGTGTGGACTTCTTTATATCCATCTTCCCAGTCACCCAACTAGCCTCAACACCTTCCTCCACTATATAACCATCAATCCACCTCAACAACTCCAACTTCTTATCAGCATCCCGTATTTTAATTCAATTTCTGACAGTGTCTATACGGTGATCAAACTCAAAAGTCGTAGTGGTACATGACGGTCTGCACCAAAAAAGAATCGATGGATGGTCTGCTCAGATATATCGACTCTGGTCCCCCGAACCAAAGTGTGAGTCAATAGTGGCTGGTCCCGGTACCGCTGCCCAACAGGTGTACTCAAATCAACAGACGTAGCATAGGAAGCATAAAATTCTCAGACCAATTCTGAGTTGTAGCGACCAGGAGGCTCTGCCATCCATCCAACCCCATACTGCTCAAACACAGTCCAAATATCAGGCAATGCCTTTTACTCCTCAAGCCGATATCGGGGCTCCTCTATAATACTTCTTTTATACATTCCTAGCTCAGTAAGCTCAACATCCCTGTCATAAAATACTCGCATGCACTGAACACACCATCGTTGGATATCCCTTCTCTGTGAGGAAGTTGGGGCACTCTGCTCACCAGTGCTCGAAATAGAGGTTGTAGCCTCTACTGCAGAGGTACCCTATCCTGTAGTATCATTCGAAGATCCCTATATCAAATCATCCTCCCCCTCTTCAAACTGGTGGAAGACTCGAATGACTGATCAGGAACAACCGTCTGGACAGGCTATGGAATGGGCTGAAGTGCGGCCCGAGCAAAAGCTTGTGCCCAAGTTTGTAACCTCGTACTACGAGGCACTAGTGCAGTATCATCAGGGATAATATCAAAAACCTCCTCAGACCCACTTTTTCCTAATTCTAACGGTTTATTATGCAAATGGGTCAAAAATTTCTAATTTTTTGTTCAAATTCTTGACGAAGAATCAAGGTGGTCACGTTTGGGGTTTGGTTTGGGGGGCATGGTGTCGGGTTTGGGTCTAACTTTGGGTATTTAGGTAAATTTTGGTTTGGATTTTTTGGGTAGGGTTTGGATTTTAGGGTAATTCGGTTGGGTGGGTCAAATTTTTAGGGTGGGGGGTTCGGATTCAGGTCTGTGGAGGGTTTAGGTGATGAGGGTTTGTTGGATTTTGAATTTGATCTTTGGGAATGTAGAGAAATATGGATATAAGGTATGATAATTTGGTGATTTGTGAGAATTAGGGTTTATGTTGAGGGTTTAAAGTGTAGAAGGTTGATTTGAAATTGAGTTTGGATCGGGTATGAGGGGGGAGATGGAATTATATGAAAAGTTGGATCGGGTTGGGTCGGGTCTCGGGTACCCTGAGATTTTTTATTTTCACGATACAACCCACGTGATGTGGGTCTATGGCGTAGCTCACTTCTACTGGTGTCAATGTCTTCTGATTTTCACGATACCACGCACGTGACGTGGGTACCTTGTCATAGGTAAGATTCAGAAAGGTAAATATTTTCTCTGATTTTCATGGCATAACTCATGTGATGTGGGTCCACCTACGTCACATGGGTACCCCTATCGTGGGTCAGATTCTGCAGGTGTTATCTTTTGAATTTCAGCTAAGGTGTCTTCCAATGCTAAGATTATAAAATAATCAGATCTTGGGTTACCTCCCAAGTAGCGCCTGATTTAATGTCGCGGCACGACACGACTAACTTGGACACTCAGACTTCACCAAGCATCCCATGGGTTGCCTCCCATGAAGCGCTTGATTTAACATCGCGGTACGACATGGCTAGCTTGACTACTTAGACTTCACCAAGCTCAAGCTCCCCACATGTCCTTATTTCTTCCGTGATTCCCACATAATGCTTTACACGCTGCCTATTGACCTTGAATATAACATTATCAGCTCCTTTTAGCTCAATTGCTCTATGTGGGAATACCCTGACCATCGTGAATGGTCCGGACCATTTGGACTTTAACTTTCCAGCAAACAAGCGAAGCTTGGAGTTATAAAGTAGAACCAAATCTCCCGGGTGAAACTCTCATTTCTCAATGCGTCGATCATGATATAATTTCATCTTCTCTTTATATATTGCTGAACTTTCATAAGCCTGGGGACTAAATTCATCCATCTCATTCATCTACTCAAGTCTCAATTTCGCCGCTTCACTCAAGTCTAAATTCAACCTTTTCAAAGCCCATAAAGCCTTATGTTCAAGTTTGATAGGAAAATGGAAAGAATTTCCAAAAACTAACTGGTATGGTGATATACCAGTTGGCGTCTTAAATGCAGTGCGATATGACCATAATGCATCATCCAATCTTTGGGCCCAATCAGTTTTATTGGCATTCACCATTTTTGCCAAAATAGACTTGATCTCACGATTTGACACCTCAACTTGCTCGCTTGTCTATGGATGGTAAGGTGTTACCACCTTATGTTTAACACCATATTTTTCAAGCAGGGCCTTGAACAGACGATTGCAGAAGTGGGATCCTCTATCACTCATGATAACTCGGGGTGTACCAAATCGTGAAAATATGTTCTCTTTCAAGAATGCCATGACACTTCTTCCTTCGTTATTAGGAAGCGCAATTTCCTCTACCCACTTAGAAACATAGTCGACAGCTACCACAATGTATTTCATCCCATGTGAGCTCACAAAAGGGCCCATAAAGTCAATTCCCCACACGTCAAACAATTCAAGCTCAAGTATAGTTGTCATGGGAAGTTCGTGTCTGCATGAGATATTTCCTTGCCTTTGACATTGGTAACAAGCGCGAGCGTAATCATGAGCATCTTTGTAAATACTGGGCTAGTAGTACCCACATTGCAAGATTTTATGGGCAGTCCACGTACCTCCATAATGACCCCTAACTGGAGATGAATGACATGCTTCCAAAATACTCATCATCTCGACCTCTGGAATACATCTTTGAATCATGCCATTTGCACATACCCTAAATAAATACGGCTCATCCCAGAAGAATTTTCTCACCTCATGCATGAATTTCTTTTACTGCTGATACGACATATCTTCTGGAACTAAATCACTTGCCAAAAAGTTGGCAAAATTAGCAAACCAAGGGATTAAGTCTTGCCATACTGCCAATACTTGCTCATCTAGAAAAGTACCATCAATCTCAAGATCATCCCTTAATTTAAGCATGGCCTCCTCCTCAAGGCGTGATAGATGGTCAGCGACCTGATTCTCGATTCCCTTACGATCCTTGACTTCAAAGTCAAATTCTTGCAGTGGGAACACCCACCGAATCAATCTTGGCTTAGTATCATTTTTTGACATAAGACACCGAAGAGTTGCATGGTGTGTATGCACAATCACCTTCGTACCAATCAAGTAAGATCTGAATTTCTCAAAAGCAAACACCACTGCCAACAATTCCTATTCAGTCACAGTGTAATTCTTTTGAGTTGGATTAAGCACTTTGCTAGCATAGTAAATCGGATGTAAAATCTTCTCACGTCTTTGGCCAAGGACTGCACCCAAAGCCACCCTGCTAGCATCACTCATAACTTCAAACGACATCGTCCAATCTGGTGACACAATGATAGGGGCCAAAACCAACTTTTCTTTTAGACACTCAAATGGTTTTAGACATGCCTCATCGAACACGAACTTCACCTCTTTCTCCAAAAGTTTTCATAAAGGATGTGAAATCTTAGAGAAACCCTTGATGAATTTTCTATAAAAGCCAGCATGACCTAAGAAACTTTGAATTACTTTTACGGAGATAGATGGAGGTAACTTTTCAATTACCTCAATCTTTGCCTTATCCACTTTAATACCTTTCTTTGAAATCTGATGCCCCAATACAATACCCTCATTGACCATAAAGTGATATTTTTCCCAATTTAGTACTAAGTTGCACTCCTTGCATCTTTGCATCACATTAGCAAGGCGTGCCAAGAAATCATCAAATGAGTCTCCTACAACAGCAAAATCATCCATAAAAACTGCAATAGTGTCTTCCACCATGTCGGAGAAAATAGACATCATGCAATATTAGAAAATGGTCGGTGCATTACATAGATCGAAGGGCATCCTTTTAAATGCGAATGTCCCATATGGACAAGTGAAAGTGGTCTTCTCTTGGTCTTCGGGGGCAATGAAAATATGATTATAACCCGAATAGCCATCGATAAAACAATACCATCCTCTACCAGCAAGACGGTCTAACATCTGCTCCATGAAGGGCATAGGAAAATGATCTTTTTTCTGTCCAAGAATTAAGCTTTCGATAATCCATGCAAACTCTCCATCCAGTAACCGGCCTCATTGGGATTAACTCATTCTTGTCATTTGGAACCACAGTTATTCCTCTCTTTTTTGTCACATACTGAACTGAGCTCACCCACTTGCTATCAGCAATGGGGGAAACCACTCGTGTATATAACCACTTGATGATATCTTTCTTCATAACCTCTTACATTGGTGGGTTTAGACGACGTTGGTGCTCAATGATCGATATGCACTCAAGATTAAGTTGAATTTTATGAGTGCAAATGTCGGGTGGAATTCCTATAATATCAGCAATGGATCAACCAATGGCCCTCTTAAATCTTGTCAATACTGAAACCAGTGCCTCTACTTGCCACTCCACCAATTTAGCAGAAATAATCACAGGCAAGGTGTTGTTAGCTCCCAAAAATATGTAGCGAAGGTGAGCCGGAAGAGCCTTAATCTCTAAAATTGGAGGCTCCTCAATAGAAGGACGAGCTGGTGGGGTCACCCTATTCTTCAAATCGAGATCAAGTTTCTTTGGAGCATAAGTTTATGCTCTCTTACCAGTGAGTACACCAACCATCTCATCGTACTCCTCAATACCGTTGCTATCAAAATTCATAATCACGGCTACCCCCAACCTTTTTTTAAGAGACATGACAACCTTACTATCCTCAACCGCATCTATTATCGAAATCACCCGCATATCTTTTGGTTGTTTCAGGGAACGAAAAATATTAAAAGTGACTTGTTCATCATTTAACTTGAATTTCATCTACCCTATTTCCATGTCGACCAATGCACGACTAGTGGCAAGGAATGGTCTTCCCAATATTATGGGAACCTCGAAATCAACTTCACAATCTAGGATCACAAAGTCAGCCAAAAATATGAAAGATGCAACTTTTACCAAAACATCATACAAAATGCCCACTGGCTTTTTCACAGTCCTATCCTCCATGAGAAGTCTCATAGAGTTTGGTTTTGGTACTCCCAACCCCAACTACTTGAAAACGGCTAATGGTATTAAGTTAATGCTAGCACCTAAATCACAAAGTGCTTTAGCAAATTTGTAGGACCTGATCGTACAAGGAATTGTGAAAGCTCCTGAATCCTCCTTCTTTTCAACTAGGGAACGCGAAGCAACTGCACTATAATGATGTAAGTTATCTATCGGCTCAAAATTGACAGTTCTCTTCTTTGTCACCAAGTCTTCCATGAACTTCGCATAACCTGGCATCTGCTCCAATACCTCAATAAGAGGGATGTTTACTGATAGTTCTTTTAACATTGTAATAAACTTTTGGTATTTGCCTTCCTCAACCTTCTTTTTAAACCTTTGAGAAAAAGGAGAAGGAGGTCGTGGGATAGTCTTTAGCATTTATGGGACCTTTTTTTCCTTCCTCTTCTCAGATTTTCCTTTTCACTAGTATCATGAGGATTTGGAACTATCTCGACCTTTGAATTATCCAACTCTATCTCAGTTTCTACATCAACAACTATCGGCTCACTTGTCTTACCACTATCCACAGGTATAGTTGGGTCTGTTGTGCATTTCCCGCTTCTAGAACGAATGGCCAAACAATGACTATCATTCTTCAAATTTTGAACGGTGTTGCTTGGAAGGGTTCCTGTCTAACGTGATTCAAAGCCATCGACATCAACCCGAATTATTGCTCTAACTATTTAATAGTAATCGAATGGTATTCTACTTTCTAACTTATTCCTGAGATGTCTAACCTAATCTCCTTCAAGCACTATTCTTGACTCTCTGACCCTTTCACCAGTTTATTGAGAAGGGATTCCATTCTTAAATTTCCAGAGTCAGCATCGCAGTTTCCTGGTGGAACATATATGCCACTCTTCTCTTTATAATCATCCTTCCACCTCCAATCACTGTCACGATCTCGTTCTCTATCTCTATATCCCGACTTATTATAACTGTCGCCATAGAAGTTCCAACATTGATTCCCTTACCTCGAGTTCCAGGAGTCTTGGTTAGACCCTTGGCCTTTGGCTCGAAAATCCACCACTTCTCGATCCAAATACTTAGCCTTTTTATCAGATTCATAATCGCCATGTCTAGGCGTTTTACCTTGTGCACCGATGGCATGGACCTTTTCAGCATCTCTAGACTCAATCTGTTTGGCCAGCAGACCAATTTCTGTCCTTAGTTGTGCAACCTCTTGAGCTATAGATTCATCCAAAGCCCGTTATGTTACTGAGGCTCCAATTGCATATGTACCAGCAGGCGTTTCTGCCTCCCGAGTATACCATCCTCGGTTGGTCTTAGTGATACGATTTAATATCTTTGAAGCTCATTCCTATCTCAAACTCATGAATGCTCAACCAGTGATAGTATCTGCTATCGCCTTCGTGCTGTCATTTAAAGCCCTGTAGAAGATTCAAGTAAGTTCCTACCACTCATCCTATGATTTGGCACATTCTGTAGCTTCTTCTTGAACCTTAGCCATGTCTCGTAAAGTGCTTCAGAATGTAGTTGTCTAAAGATGTAAATTTCATCATTCAACTGCAGCATCTTGGAAGGTGGAAAAAATCTTTCTAGAAATTGATTTCTTAACTCTTGCCAAGTAGTGATGGAGCCTCATGATAATTCTGCCAACCACAAAGTTGCTTCTTCTATTAGAAAGAATGGGAACAATCTCAATCGAATAGCCTCTTGGTCAACTCCAGGCAAATTATACGAAGTGCAGACCCCCACAAAATTCATCACGTGCATGTTTGGATCATCAGTAGGAAGACCGACGAACACACTCTTCAGGTTTAGCAGGTGAATCATGGCACTGGTAATGTCAAACTTAGTGCCCTGAGGTAACTCTGGTGGAATAATGGCACCAGTCTCTATTGGCTCAAAGTAGGCCACATCTTCTTCCTCAACCTCATTATAAACTGGCACATGGGGTCTTTGAAGTGGTTGGTGATCTCTCAGTCTTCTTTGTCTCTCTTCAGCCTCAGCCAGTAGCTGGGCTGCCTCTTGCATAGCTCGATTATCTCTCTCGACTTGCCTAAGAGCAGCTTGTCTAGCATGCTCTTCTCCTGTTAACCGAGCAGTAGTTTGATCCGCTGTTTCATGACCAACCGGCTGAATTGGTTGATTATGAATGTCTCCCATGGCGGCAGGGTCCTGAACTTCGTCGGTATTCACCATTCTTCGATTAACTCTCAGAGTCCTTTCTATTTCAAGATCAAGTGGAATCAGGGGATTGCCTTGACTCCTAGTATTGGGAATACACCGGCGTATGCCCTTAAAAGTATAGAAAAACAAAACCAATCAACTCCAACCAGTACTAATCAACTCCATAACCGTATTCGCCGGTAACGGCGCCAAAATTTGATGTCGCCAAAAATATGACTCCGAAGAAGTATAAAGCGGTCGTTGTCTCAAATATGGAACCCAACTAGGTTGGGCTCGATCTCACAGGGAATAGGACAAAAGTAGGTTGAGTTCTTGTTCGAGTAGTTGGCAAATAAGTAAAAAGGGGGGAATATTTGTAAACAAGTAGTGATAGTAACAAGTGTTGATTCTTTGAAGTTGTTTTCAATAGGAGAAATACACTAGGACTGTGATCCCCAATGATTCCTTAACTCTACAGGTTATTGGTGCTGGCTAAACTGTCCCGCTACATTGCATGAAAAATCTGACAAGATATGTTCATCTAATCTTCTCTCGACCTTGGTTAGATGAATTTCACTCTTCTCCTCTCGGTCTTCGAACTTCTTATCCTAGATCTTAGATAACTATTCCCTCTAAGGATCAAGTTATTAGATGAAGGTTGATAGCTTCAAATCTCTATTGGTATTTCCTTTTCTCAATTTCTACCTCTCTCTCGAGCAAGTCTAGGATACAGGCTAGTTTCTAACGTTTGCAACCATTAGAAGATCAATCACAATGAAGGAAATACCAATACATGCATTCACAGTGGTTCAGAATTGCTTTGCACTTAACCCATTTCGTTAATTACTCATGGTTCACACAACTCTAGTTGATGAGTTTAGCTACTCATGTTTGCAAGAGCACAATAAGAATTCAAGGATGAAAACATAATTGTAAACTCACAATAATGAAGAAACTCTGAAATCTCAATTATAAATAAAACCCTAGAATCGGTGTTCCAAGATTACAAAATAATAATATGTTTCTGAATTCAAAATAATGAAAAACTATCTCAAAACAATGTAATGACTAACTCCCGCACATAGGAAAATACAGGGGTATTTATAGATACAAGATGAATCCTATCCTAAACAATATAGGAGACTATAGTCAGCAATTTTCCACGGTATCATAACTTGGTATCGTGGAACCAAGCCATGTCACTTGGATTAGTTTCATGGAAATCAGGCAACATAGCACATCTCTGAAGTTGACTCACGTCACCCACCCACGTCACGGGGTGAACTCACATCACGTAAGTTTATGTCGTGGAAATCAGGCTCTTGTCCAGGCTACAAAAGGTGACTCACGAAAGCCACCCACATCACGTGGGTGTACTCATGACACGTGAGTCCCTACCGTGGGGCACTCCTTATCTTCAACTTAGATCTTTTCTTTATCATATGCTCCTCTCTAGTGCATGCTTCTTCACTTTTCCTCCATTTAGCCTCCAAAACCTATCTTCCTGTAATATAGGACAGAAAACACATCATACCCACAAGATATACCCAAGTTATTGCATATTTTCCTTGTTTTAAGCATCAAAAGTGTCATGTGATCATGACACATCAGTGATTGGCATGCTCCTCTTCTCTCCGGGAGTACACCAGGGAATAATCAATGAAGACTATGACGAACAAGTCCAAAAACTATCTAAACACCATGTTCATAAAATCCATAAAGGATGCAGGTGCATTAGTCAAACCAAAGGGCATAACTAAAAATTCATAATGGTCATACTGGGTTCGAAATGAAGTCTTGGGAATATCAGCTTCCCTGACTTTCAACTGATGATAACCCGAATGGAGATCTATTTTTGAGAAACACTTAGCTCTCTGAAGCTGGTCAAAAAGATCATCAATTCTGGGAAGACGGTACTTATTTTTCACTGTGACCTCATTTAACTGGCTATAATCAATACACATATGAAGAGACCCATCTTTACGCATGAAAAGCATACAAGCACCCCAAGGAGAGATACTAGGATGGATAAAAACTTTGTCAGGGAGGTCTTTCAACTGCTCTTTTAACTCTTTAGCTCCACAAGAGCCATTTTATATAGTGGAATAGAAATAGATGAGTATCAGGTAGGAGATCAATCCCGAAATCTATTTCCCTATCAAGAGGAATTTTGAGAAGATATTTGGGATAAATTTCAGGAAAATTCATTCACCACATTAACAGACTGGAGTGAGGGACTTTCAATGCTAGAATCCTTGACCTGAATGAAATGGTACAAACAGCCTGTAGAAATCATTTTTGGGCTCTAAGATAGGAGATGAACTCCCCCATTTTCACTACGGGGCTACCCTCCCATTCAAGGATCGATTCATTTGGAAATTAGAAACTGAATTTTCTGGTCCTACAATCCATAGTAGCACAACAAGAGTGAAACCAATCCATCCCTAGAATAAAATCAAAATCTACCATGTTAAGCTCTACCAAATCCACCACAGTATCCCGATGAAAAAAAATACAATACAATTTCTATAGACCCCCCTAGCAATAATGGACTCAAAACTTTTCTGGACTAAAACTAAAATTCACCGCCACATAAGGGGTCACATAAAATAGAGTGGAACCTAGGTCGAGTAGCACATAAACATTATGGGAGAAGATTTGTAACAAACCCGTGACAACATCTAGTGCAACCTCTGAATCCTGACGATTAGTTAGGGCATACAGACGGTTGTGGCCCACGCCTATCCTAGAAGTAGTCCCCTTTTAATCTGGAGTTGAAGAAGTAGTAGCTTGGGACTTATTGCCTTCATAAGTTCTTTTTGTCGTGGGACACTCTTGTTGAAAATGACTAGACTGACAACGAGATAGCACACACCCTTACCTATTCAAAAACTTTTGCAGTGCAACTTCCCACAATTGTGGCAAAGGGTATAGGGTGGCACCGACTACACCACACTAGCCTGGGACTGGGTACCCTGCATCCTAGGGCCATTGCTAGGCTGAAATCATTGATCACCCAAAGTCTTAGGGTCAGGAGCACTAGCTGAAGACTGAGTGTTACCCCAAGATTTATTTTTGAGCCATTTCTTTCCCCATTTTTCACTATACTTCTGACTTTCCTCATGATCCACTGGTTTGGCCCTCTTACTCTGCCTCTCCTCAGCCTCAGCCTGCTTATTCTTTTCATTCTCTACCTGTTGCATGTACACTTTCAACCTGGATATGTCCATGTGACTGTTCATCTTCGCACCTTTAATCTCTAGTATTAGATTATCAAAAAAGGCCAGATAGCAAACTTTTTCATTCGGGACCTCATATTAGTCATCAACTCCAGAGCATAATGATACAACTGAGTGAACTTCAGAGCATACTCCTTAACACTCATCTACCCCTGTTAGAGATTCACAAACTCCTTAGCCTTAGCCTCCTTAAACTCCTAAAGAAAGAAGTGGTCGAGGAAGGTCGCGGAAAAATCTTCCCACTCTGCTGATTCAGCATTTTTACCCCTATACTGCTCCCATTCATCATACCACTGATATGTCGCATCTTTCAGTTGGTAAGCTGCAAACTCTACCCCCTCAGTATCACTAGCATGCATCACTCTAAAAATTTTCTCTATTTATCCATAAACCCTTAAGGATCCTTCTCAACTTTTGATCCCGTGAAGTCGGTGGGTGTAGCCTCATAAGTTGGACAACTCGTGTAGCATCTACGAAACTAGTAGTAGACCTAATTATTCCCACCTAACAGGACTGAGATAACGCAATTAGGGCAAGTAGCTGAATGGTCTGCCTGAACACATTATTAGAAACTTTGCTCTGCAGGGGTTGAGCTCGAGTAGTACCAGATCTGGGCACCAGAAGGGGACTAGTCGGGACTGGTGGGATCCCAGTAGGAGCAGGGGAATCAGTAGTACGGACTCCATTACGGGTCTACATCCCGTGTGTAGGTTGAACCTCTTCAGCATTTGCCCCTGGGGGTAGAGGTTCCAGCTGAAGCACTCTGTCCATTAGTTTTTCTGGGAGGCATGATTTGAAAAGCAAAAAATTCAAGAGTTAGAAGATTTCACTTGAAACCACACTCTCTAGCACGAACTAGAACATGAAGAAGGGAAACATTCCTAAATGTCTCGTAGCCTTCTGTTTATAAGTGTGGCGTGCTACACACCCATAAAAAGGACTCTACTCAACACGACTTTGTAAACACCCTGGGAACTTGAACCATGCTATGATACCAAGTTTGTCATGACCCGACCCAAGGCCCTGGCCGCGACGAGCATCCCAAACTAATGATAGCCAGAGAAGACCCCTTAGTACATCATAAGCATATTTATAAACAAAGTGTGGAAATAGGCCAATAATTTATTAAATCCAACTGAAAGAAAAATTTGAAAACTCCAAGTCTGAAAGTATAATGAAAAATTATGTAACTAACTTAGTCTACGAAGCCTCTAACAACATGAATAAAAATATCCTACACCGAAAAATGGCCCCGACAATACTATAAAAAGAATGGGAAATACTCAAAATTTATAAAATGGAAACTTTTGCCTTCCGAAAGATGGTTGGCTTACCACTCTTACTTGTTGTCCCAAAGAGATCCTAGTGCTACACAGTATCATGAGAAAATAACTTCGAACCTACATCATGAAAAGATGTAGCGTCCGAAGATGGTCAGTACGGCGAGTACTAGCATGCAACCCAGGGAAGAGGAGACAAGCATTTTATAAAGTAGTTCATAACATTGAAATCATAGGGAGAAATAGGGAAAACATGGGGCAAGCAATTTAAAATGTAAAGACTTGACAATTGAAACATTATGTCTGAACCGTGTAGATTGCACTGACATATAGTAACCCACGAGCTAGGTGGATCCGTGTCATGCCCCGAATCCCATCGGGACGGATTGGCACTCGTAGCCGACAAGGCCCGAGAGAACCAAGCTTTGTCTCTATCGAATCATATGCACGCCATAAGAACCCATAAGCACATAATAGCTATAGATACCAACAATGGAATTCATGGAACATGATATATATATACATATGCGAAACTTGGCCGTTGAGGCCACCAAGTCAAGTACGACATATCCCTTTTACATTTGTACACCCACATCCGTCTACAAAAGCCTCTAACAAAAGCATTGACCAAAATGAACAAAAAGTCAGGACAAGTCCCCGCTTTATACAACACCAAAACATATGTAATGTACAACTGTGACTCGGAGTAGGATCGAACTAACTGGAGCTCACCAAAGATCTGAAACAACTGGCAACCTACTGTGGAGGCCTACCAGTACCTGTGCCTGCAGCAAGTAAGGTAAATTCCCCAAGAGGGGTCAGTACGAAGAATGTACTGAGTATGTAAGGCCATATGAAGCTTGTAAGATATGAAAATATGTCAAGAACTCATGTTCGAATGCATAACCAATATAGATAAGTCACAATGTAGATGAGTCACTGTTCTGTACTTTGGAAACCATGTAAGTTGCTTTTATTAAATTCTTTGTATCTTTACTTCCATGATTATTCACCTTTGTCTTTGACCTATGATACTCGGGCCCCGACTGAACAGTGGGTTTTAAACATAACATATCATTATGTTAGGATCGGATCGAGCTAGGCTTAGGCCCCTAGAGCTGCCACCCTATGAATCAATGTATATATCGGGATCGGCTCGAGCTAGGTTAGTACCTCTTAAGCTGTCACCCATACAACATTTCAGGTTCGGCTCGAGATAGGTTTTTACCCCTAGAGCTGCCCCCTGTCAAGATCGGTCTGAGCTAGGCTTATGCCCCCAGGACTGCCCCCTGATCCAAAAACCTCGGGATCGGCTTGAGCTAGGCATTTTGCCCCCAAAGCTGCCACCCATACTTGATCATTGACCACATATGCATTACTTTGATCTTTACTTTGAGATTGATACTTTGATAGTCATAACATCACTTTGAACTTTGGAACATAACATTGTTGGAAGCTTTGGATCATTAACCAATGTGTGAGAAGCATGTGAATGACTTGGCAACATAACATCAATAATCCATGAACAAGAGACATAAGTATAATCACTATTGGAACATAACCTTATTTGAACTTTTCGAACATTAACCATGAACATAACACATGAGATTCACAATTGATCAATGAGTAGGAACTATGTGATAATGACCATTGATAACTGGATATAAGGTACCTTAGCAGATTTCGGAATAGGGCAAGCGAAATGTCAATATGAATACTATTTGCCGCAGAAAGATACGGACAGAGTAACCTTACATACCTTGTAGTCGCAATACGAATATATAATCCTAGAGGTGCATACAATAGTCCCGCTCCTTCTTTATGTGTCACTCTACAACATAAATATATAACGGGATTCACATTAACCATCCATTCCTTTACAAATGCATATAGCATCAACGAGTTACATGTTTGCCTTTAAACATGCTATTTCCCCTTGACAAAACCATTGACGAAATTATTATTCCAAAAATCCCCCAATATTCCATACATTGACCAATACATGATAATCATTACATTTCACCACAACACTTCTCCTTTACACTTTCTTATCCACACCACGTTACAATTAATCCATCAAATTGCCTTAATACACCTCATAGCACATATAGGCCAAAATCTCACAATTTACACTTTTAGAAAAATAACAAGTTTAATAAAAAAAATCACACCATACATTTTCCTATTTTATCCATACCATGCTCTTTTATTAAGACATCAAGTCTCTTTTCAAGTTCAAATCACCAAGATAGCACATCTTTCACCAAAAGCAAAAATATACTATTCACCACCTTGCCAACATAACTATCATAATATACATAATCTCCCATGCATATAATATGTTAATCTATGAGAATAAATACTTACCAAGTCTTGGAATAGGATGATCTTGTCCAAAGGAATTATTTGCTTTAGGGTTTGGAACTAGAGAAATGTTTGAGAAAATATCTCAAAAGGCATGAGAGTTTTGGATGAATAATATCTGATTTTGGGGCCTTTATATAGACCCCAAGTCATACTTATCCATTCCTTTGGCATTAAATGTGGTCAAAGTGGAAGAATGAGTCATTTTGCCCTTTGGGCCATGTCTTTTAATCCCATTTTGGGCCAAAATTTGGGCCCATTAACACATATCCATTTAACCCATCAACTTTCATGTATAATTAACCATATAACTCATGTTTAAAAAATTCCATAATGTCACGGCAATATTCTCTTACGAGATTCTCATTCGTCGTCTCGATTGCAAAAATAGGAATTCTAGTCGCCCTTGGCTTCATTAGACATTTTGGCTAACTATTTATGTTTCATGATTTGATCATGTAGGAGTATGTAGGAGTGTATTGAAGTGTTTGAAGCTTTAAAAATACTCAAAGAACTCCAAAGAACCAAAAGAAACCATCCAAGAATCGTCGTCGAATTGCGTTACAAAACGACTCCGGAAAGGCACAATATTTGTGACTTGCGCCACTGCTGCAAAGCAAGGCAGTGGCGCAAGAATTGCACCCCCTATGAATCAGTGGCTTGCGCCACACCCCCTGAAACAGGGTAGTGGCGCAAGTTTTCATACCTTGCTGAATTTTTCGGCCATTTCTTCAATACTTGCATATCGTCCAATACCTTATCAAAACACTACAAAATACTTACTTAGTGATCTTAATCATCAATTAAACATGACTCCAAGTCACCAAATGAGGTTGGAATGTGTACGGGGTATTACCCAAATGCTCCACGAAATCACAAAACACCTCCTACGAAGGTCTAATCGCACATATTAGGTCCAATATCAAATGTTTCACCAATGACACTATAAAACACATACTCATGGCATCTCAACACCTAGGTAGATATGACTCCAAGGTATCAAGTGAGGTTAGAAAAGTATGGGGTGTTACATTCTTCCCCCTTAGAAACATTCGTTCTCGAATGTTAACAACATCGTCTTATACACAACAAATGCATCTCTACTTTAACATACGTATACACATACACATAATGCTCTTAAATACTTACTTGTTATTGTTCCACCTCCGCACTGTGAACTTCTTGGTCCATTTAAAATAGATGGGGATACTTGGATTTCATCATGTCCTCAGCTTCCCATGTGATCTCCTCTACTTGTTGGTTTCTCCAAAGGACTTTTACGGATACGACATCTTTATTCCTCTATCTCTTTACTTGTCGCTCTAGAATAGCAATAGGTACCTCTTCATAAGTAAGATCCTCCGTAACTTGAACATCCTTTACGGGAACAATACGAGAAGGATCTCCTATGCATTTTTGAAGCATCGAAACATGAAATACCGGATGGACTGAGGAAAGTTCCTGGGGTAGTGCCAACTCATACGCAACTTGCCCAACTCTTCTAATGATTTCATATGGGCCTATATAACGTGGACTCAATTTCGCTTTCTTTCCAAACCGCATTACCCCTTTCATCGGTAACACCTTTAAAAACACCCAATCACCTATGTTGAATTCAAGCCCTCTTCTTCTAACATCGGCATATGACTTGTGACGACTTTGAGACGTTTGTAACCGCTGTTGGATCACTTTAATTTTCTCCATAGCCTGATGGACAATATCTGGCCCAAGTATAGCAGTTTCACCCGCTTTAAACCATCCAATTGGTGATCTACATTTCCTTCTGTTCAAGGCTTCATACGGTGCCATTTTAATACTTGAATGATACCTATTGTTATACGCAAATTCAATAAGAGGAAAATGGTCATCCCAACTGCCTTGAAAATCTAACGTGCATGCTCGTAGCATATCTTCAAGTGTCTGAATAGTATGTTCTGCTTGTCCATCAGTCTGAGGATGGAAAGCCGTACTCAAATTCACCTGTGTACCCAAACTCCGCTGAAAAGATTTCCAAAAGTGTGTTGTGAACTGTGCTCCTCTATCTGATATAATGGAAAGTGGAATACCATACCATGCATCGTACTATCTCCTTCACATACAACTTTGCATAATCCTCAGTTGTATAGGTCGCCTTGACCGGTAGAAAATGCGCTGACTTGGTAAGCCTGTCCACTATGACCCATATAGAATCAAACTTCCGCAATGTACGAGGCAAACCTGTAATGAAATCCATATTAATCATATCCCACTTCCAGACTGGAAGATTGATACATTGCATGTAACCTCCCAATTTCTGATGTTCCACTTTCACTTGTTGACAATTCGAGCATTGCGCGACAAATTCTGCAATGTTCTTTTTCATATTTCCCCACCAATACACTTCTTTCAATTCATGGTACATTTAAGTAGCACCCGAATGCATAGAATAGCGCAAATGATGCGGCTCTACCATAATTTGTGTCCTCAACTCATCTACGTCCTGTACACATAATCTCCCTTGACATTGAAGTACCCCTTCTTGGGTAAGATCAAATGCCTTGGTCAAATTCTGTTGTACATTTTCCTTTAGCTGTAATAAAATAGAATCCGCAAACTGCTTCTCTTTCACTCCACCTATCAAGGAGGATTCTGCTGCATTCTGTACAACAACTCCATCATTTGAGGATTCAATAAGTCGAACTCCCAAGCTGGCTAGCTGATTTAAATCTTTGATTATCTCTTGCTTTTCAGTCAACTGACCACTAGTGCTTTCTACTAGCTTGCGGCTCAATACATCAGCTACTACATTTGCTTTGCCTGGATGATAAAGAATATCAATATCATAGTCCTTTAAGAGCTCTAACCACCTTCGCTGCCTTAAATTGAGTTCCTTCTGCTTAAAGAGATATTGCAAAATTTTGTGATCCGTATAGATATCAACATGAACTCCGTACAAATAATGACGCCATATCTTTAAAGCAAAGACCACCGCTGCTAATTCAAGATCATGTGTGGGATAATTTTTCTCGTGTGGCCGCAACTGTCATGAGGTATATGCTATGACATTACCGTGTTGCATCAATACACATTCGAGGCCAACCCCAAAAGCATCACAATACACTACATAACCTTCGGTACCCTCGGGAAGCACTAAAACTAGTGTGGAAGTTAATTTATCTTTCAACCTTTGGAAGCTTTTCTCGCACGCATCATTCCACTGAAATTTTACTGCCTTATGTGTAAGCTTTGTTAATGGTGCAGCAATGGAGGAAAAACCTTCCATAAATCTTTGTTAATAACCTGCCAGTCCAAGAAAACTACGAATCTCCGTAGGTGTCGTAGGTTTTGGCCAATTTTTCACTGCTTCAATCTTTTGTGTATCAACCTGTATCCCTTCATCTGACATAATGTGACCCAAGAATGCAACTGATTTTAACCAGAACTCACACTTAGAGAACTTGGCATACAACTTACACTCACGGAGAATCTGCAATACTTGTAGTAAGTGATTATCATGGTCCTCTAGTGATCTTGAATAAACCAGGATGTCATCTATAAATACCGTGATGAACACGTCTAGAAATGGCTTAAACACCCGATTCATCAAATCCATGAACACAGTTGGTGCATTTGTTAGTCCAAATGACATAACTAAAAATTATAACGGCCATACCGTGTTCGGAAAGCTGTCTTGGGTACATCCTCTTTTCTAACTCTGACTTGATGGTAACTCGACCTCAAGTCAATCTTTGAAAAACACTTGGCACCCTGTAACTGATCAAACAAATCATCAATTCGAGGGAGGGGATATTTGTTCTTGATCGTTACCTTATTCAATTGCCGATAGTCAATGTACATTCTCAACGTGCCATATTTCTTTCGTACAAACAAAACCAGTGCACTCCACAAAGACATACTCGGCCTAATAAAGCCTTTATCCAGTAAATCTTTCAATTGCTCCTTTAATTCACGCAGTTCTGCTGGAGCCATTCTATATGGGGGAATAGAAATAGGCTGAGTGCCCGAAATCACATCAATGCCAAATTCTACCTCCCGTTCTGGGGGTAAGCCTGGGAGATCTTCTGGAAATACATCCAGAAATTCATTGACCACTGGAACCGACTGCGGAGTTAGTGGTTCCACTTCAGTATCTTTCACCTGTACTAAATAACATATGTAACCCTTAGCAATCATATTCCTGGCTTTCAGATAGGAAATAAATCTTCCTCGTGGTGCCCCTACATTACCTTGCCATTCTAGAACATTTTCTTGCGGAAAACAAAAATGCACCTTCTTGGCCCGGCAATCCACCGTGGCATAACAAGAGGTCAACCAATCCATCCCCATGACCACATCAAAATCCACCATGTCTAATTCAATGAGATCGGCCAACGTATCATGATCACACACAGTAACCACACAGTTACGATATACTCTCTTTGCAATAATATATTCACCAACCGGTGTAGACACTTCAATTGATTTAATTAATAATTCTGGTGCCTTTGCAAATTTTGCAGCAACCAATGGAGTAACATAGGAAAATGTAGAATCGCGGTCAATCAATGCATATACATTATATGAGAATATGGATAATGTACCTGTGACGACATCTGGGGAAGCCTCTGAATTCTGTCGGTCCACTAAAGCATAAGTGTGATTCTGGACCCCACTAGTACTGGCTGCTCCTCTGTCTTCTCTACCACGGACAACAGGCTGCACACCTAGTCCCAGTGAAGGAACCGATGCTGATGAAGCAACAGCCGATCCTGCCGGTCGTGCCATACCACTCATGCTCCTCTGGGGACACTCTCTCATCATGTGTCCTGTCATGCTGCACCAGAAACAAGCATTCGTCCCGACTCTGCATGTACCTGTATGAGTATGCCCGCAGTGCTGACACTGCTAATGGGGAAAACCTGTTGCCTGTGATCCGTGACCTCCACTACTCTGCCCAGATGGTCGTCCACCTCTAGACCCTCAAAACTGAGAATGAGCACCCCCTGTGGAATAGGAGAACGATGGTCTAGGTGGTATAGGAAACATACGGGGCCTAGATCCTCCTTGGGACATCATAGGTGGTCCCATCGGTCTAGCCCTTTTGGACTGTCCCCTATCAAATTCATGTACCCTTCGCCTCTGTCTTTGATCTTCCATTTTCTGGGCGAAGGCTTGTATTCGAGCAATGTCCATGTCCTTATTCAAGGCCGCAATAGTGCAATCCCTTACCAAATATGGCTCTAGTCTGTCCACGTAGCGATGGACTCTATCTGTCATCGTAGCCACAACATTTGGCACATATCGAGCCAAGGAATTAAATTGCAAGCTATATTCCCTGACGCTCAAATTTCCTTGACGGAGATTTAAGAACTGATCAGCACGTGCCTCCCAGATCTCATAAGGAAGATAATGATCTAGGAAAGCCACTTTAAACTCTTCCCAAGTAGGTGGGGTAGCACCAATACCACGTGGTTCTTCCAATCCTCGTACCACAATATTGCCTCTCCTTTCAATCGGTACGCAGCAAGTTCAACTGTCTCTACCCCCTTCACGTGCATAACTTCCAAGGCCCTCTGAATTTGATCCACGAAGTCCTGTGGATCTGCTTTTGGATCTGATCCTGTGAAGATAGGAGGGTCCAATTTGAGGAAATCCTGTGTTATGCGACTTGCCACTCTAGCCGCATCATCATCATGTGTCATTGGACCAGCTTGTCTTTGACTCTGGGCTGCCACTAACTGTGTTAACATATGAACTGTATCTCTAAGATCCTGGTCCGTAGTATTGACTAGTGGTTCTACAGGTACGCTTCTCCTACTCGACTCTTCTTGTACAGAGGGATTGGAGGAAGCTCGTGACATAAATTCATGCTCAGTATCGCCTTGATTAACTTGATCAGGAGGTGGTATACTTGTTCCTTCACCAGCAATTCTATCTATTCTCTTACTTTTTCCTCGACCTTTTCTTGTCATCGACATTTTTTATATCAACGAAAAACCAATCACCATGGTCAGATATGATTTAATTTATAGCACTGGCTCTATTGCACGATCTAGAAGTGAAGAAAAGAAACAACATCCTAAATGTCCCGTAGCCTCCTACTTATAAATGTGGTGCAAAACACATCGATAAGTAAGACTCTACTCAGTTACGGCTTTGTAGACACCCTTAGAACAACCTGCTCTGATACCACTTTTGTCACGCCCCGAATCCCATCGGGACGGATTGGCACTCATAGTAGACAAGGCCCGAGAGAACCAAGCTTTGTCTCTATCCAATCATATGCATGCCATAAGAACCCATAAGCACATAATAGTTATAGATACCAACAATGGAATTCATGGAACATGATATATATATACATATGCGAAACTTGGCCGTTGAGGCCACCAAGTCAAGTACGACATACCCCTTTTACATTTGTACACCCACATCCGTTTACAAAAGCCTCTAACAAAAGCATTGACCAAAATGAACAAAAAGTCAGGACAAGTCCCCGCTTTATACAACACCAAAACATATGTAATGTACAACTGTGACTCGGAGTAGGACCGAACTAACTGGAGCTCACCAAAGATCTGAAACAACTGGCAACCTACTGTGGAGGCCTACTAGTACCTGCGCCTGCAGCAAGTAAGGTAAATTCCCCAAGAGGGGTCAGTACGAAGAATGTACTGAGTATGTAAGGCCATATGAAGCTTGTAAGATATGAAAATATGTCAAGAACTCATGTTCGAATGCATAACCAATATAGATAAGTCACAATGTAGATGAGTCACTGTTCTGTACTTTGGAAACCATGTAAGTTGCTTTCATTACATTCTTTGTATCTTTACTTCCATGATTATTCACCTTTCTCTTTGACCTGTGATACCCGGGCCCCGACTGAACAGTGGGTTTTAAACATAACATATCGTTATGTTGGGATTGGCTTGAGCTAGGCTTATTCCCCTAGAGCTTCCACCCTATGAATCAATGTACATATCGGGATCGGCTCGAGCTAGGTTAGTACCTCTAGAGCTGCCACCCATACAACATTTTAGGTTCGTCTCGAGCTAGGTTTTTACCCCTAGAGCTTCCCCCTGTCAGGATCGGTCTGAGCTAGGCTTATGCCCCCAGGACTTCCCCCCGATCCAAAAACCTTGGGATCGGCTTGAGCTAGGCATTTTTCCCCCAAAGCTGCCACCCATACTTGATCATTGACCACATATGCATTACTTTGATCTTTACTTTGAGACTGATACTTTGATAGTCATAACATCACTTTGAACTTTGGAACATAACATTGTTGGAAGCTTTGGATCAATAACCAATGAGTAATAAGCATGTGAATGACTTGGCAACATAACATCAATAATCCATGAACAAGAGACATAAGTATAATCACTATTGGAACATAACCTTATTTGAACTTTTCGAACATTAACCATGAACATAACACATGAGATTCACAATTTATCAATTAGTATGAACTATGTGATAATTACCATTGATAACTGGATATAAGGTACCTTAGCACATTTCGGAATAGGGCAAGCGAAATGTCAATATGAATACTATTTGCCGCAGAAAGATACGGACAGAGTAACCTTACATACCTTGTAGTCGCAATACGAATATATAATCCTAGAGGTGCATACAATAGTCCCGCTCCTTCTTTATGTGTCACTCTACAACATAAATATATAATGGGATTCACATTAACCATCCATTCCTTTACAAATGCATATAACATCAACGAGTTACATGTTTGCCTTTAAACATGCTATTTCCCCTTGACAAAACCATTGACGAAATTATTATTCCAAAAATCCCCCAATATTCCATACATTGACCAATACATGATAATCATTACATTTCACCACAACACTTCTCCTTTACACTTTCTTATCCACACCAGGTTACAATTAATCCATCAAATTGCCTTAATACACCTCATAGCACATATAGGCCAAAATCTCACAATTTACACTTTTAGAAAAATAACAAGTTTAATAAAAAAAATCACACCATACATTTTCCTATTTTATCCATACCATGCTCTTTCATTAAGACATCAAGTCTCTTTTCAAGTTCAAATCACCAAGATAGCACATCTTTCACCAAAAGCAAAAATACACTATTCACCACCTTGCCAACATAACTATCATAATATACATAATCTCCCATGCATATAATATGTTAATCTATGAGAATAAATACTTACCAAGTCTTGGAATAGGATGATCTTGTCCAAAGGAATTATTTGCTTTAGGGTTTGGAACTAGAGAAATGTTTGAGAAAATATCTTAAAAGGCATGAGAGTTTTGGATGAATAAAATCTGATTTTGGGGCCTTTATATAGACCCCAAGTCATACTTAGCCATTTCTTTGGCATTAAATGTGGTCAAAGTGGAAGAATGAGTCATTTTGCCCTTTGGGCCATGTCTTTTAATCCCATTTTGGGCCAAAATTTGGGCCCATTAACACATATCCATTTAACCCATCAACTTTCATGTATAATTCACCATATAACTCATGTTTAAATAATTCCATAATGTCACGGCAATATTCTCTTACGAGATTCTCATTCGTCGTCTCGATTGCAAAAATAGGAATTCTAGTCACCCTTGGCTTCATTAGACATTTTGGCTAACTATTTATGTTTCATGATTTGATCATGTCGGAGTATGTAGGAGTGTATTGAAGTGTTTGAAGCTTTAACAATACTCAAAGAACTCCAAAGAACCAAAAGAAACCATCCAAGAATCGTCGTCGAATTGCGTTACAAAACGACTCCGGAAAGGCACAATATTTGTGACTTGCGCCACTGCTGCAAAGCAAGGCAGTGGCGCAAGAATTGCTCCCCCTCTGAATCAGTGGCTTGTGCCACACCCCCTGAAATAGGGTAGTGGCGCAAGTTTTCATACCTTGCTGAATTTTTCGGCCATTTCTTCAATACTTGCATATCGTCCAATACCTTATCAAAACACTACAAAATACTTACTTAGTGATCTTAATCATCAAGTAAACATGACTCCAAGTCACCAAATGAGGTTGGAATGTGTACGGGGTATTACCCAAATGCTCCACGAAATCACAAAACACCTCCTACGAAGGTCTAATCGCACATATTAGGTCCGATATCAAATGTTTCACCAATGACACTATAAAACACATACTCATGGCATCTCAACACCTAGGTAGATATGACTCCAAGGTATCAAGTGAGGTTAGAAAAGTATGGGGTGTTACATTCTTCCCCCTTAGAAACATTCGTTCTCGAATGTTAACAATATCGTCTTATACACAACAAATGCATCTCTACTTTAACATACGTATACACATACACATAATGCTCTTAAATACTTACTTGTTATTGTTCCACCTCCGCACTGTGAACTTCTTGGTCCATTTAAAATAGATGGGGATATGACTCCAAGGTATCAAGTGAGGTTAGAAAAGTACGGGGTGTTACAATCCGATATTCGCCCAACCGGCGGGGGGCCCAATCCATGTTTTCCGCATAAATTGAGATCAACATAATTTGGCCATAATAAAATCCTCATTGAGGACAACATCATAAGGTCATCCCATTTAGGAGCGAACCACCCCTACGTCGGCAAACATAGGTTTCGGGTGTTAGGGCCCCTTGAGGGCCTAACCCTTCTCGGTGAACTACACATCTTCCTTTAATCCCAAATTAAAACATCTTTCATATCATTTATTCATGGAGTCTTTCCTTAAGGAAATCACATTTTGGTATTGTCATACCAAGACTTGCAAGCCATACATATCATGCCAAAAATATTATCATAAAATATAAAAGACTCTTTATCCCGTCATTTGAAAATATGAGTATAATCATAATTGAATTCTTCATAACACTTCAAAACATTTTTCATATATAATGCCTTCAATGATGCAAAGGACGGGAAAATAATGTTATTTCTTGTTAAACTCCAAACTTTCAAGAAACTCAATATTCATGGCTTAAATGATTTATCCGTTTAAAATTCAAATTTCAAGACATAAAGACTCATCATTTCAAATAACCATTTTAGTTTCAAAACCCCAAACAAAGCTTTAATAATTCAATTATAAAGAAAGGAAATCCACGTCAAGCTTTTTGTAACAAAATCTTCAACCCTAGCTCCAAACCATCAACATCATACATATAACTACTAATTAAATTAACACTTCAAAGTAGTAGTTGAAGTAGGGATTGTTCAACATGCCTTTTTGACGAAGGTATTAGAAGAGGAAACCTTGAAGCTTGACCTTAGGATCACCATTTACAACGTTGAGTGTTTTTTTTCTTGGAATTAGAGAGAATAAGAGGGGAAATTTTAATTGATTTAGGGCTAATGATAATGTGAGGAAATGTTTCAGAATGATAGGGGATAGTTTTGGATAAGGAAAGGACCAAAGTCCCTTTCAAAATGCGTGGGAAACAAGAGGAAGTACTGTGAAAACAGCACCACCGTGCCACCCCAATATCACGAAGGTTGGCCTCCGCGACATGCTGATATCGTGGAGGTCCAGCTCCGTGGCACGGAGGTATTGCGAACCTCCATTATTTTGTGCCAAAGTTTGATTTTTCTTATCCCCTTGCTCCGTGGTACGGGGGTAATGCGGAGGCACACTATTTTGGGCTCCACAAATATATTTTTATCGTGTTCTAAGCCTTCTAAAATTCCCTAGTTCAATCTAACAACCTTTCCAAGGGTTCTAAACTCCAATTAGTTCATTTTTCTTAGCTCGAAAGGTACAACAAGGAACATCAAAAATTTTGGGGTGTTACAAAGTGTATACACCTCCTCCAGCTCAATAGCTCACAAAGGCAGGACCTACGATGACCATCTTTCTCCAACATTGTGTCTCACGAACGAAGGGGCCTATAGGAGATTCGAGATATCCGTCTACACTACCTGGTCCCGAACCAGGGCTTCTAGCAACCATCATAATCAATCTACTTCATCCAGTACCAGAGATATATATATAAGTATAATAAGTGCTCAGACTCGAACTAAGACTAAAAGAGTCTAAATCTATAAATCCATTTCCCGAGATCATGTTTGGGACTAAATCGACATAATAATGTAGAAAGAGTCAGAATCTCCCTCGACTGAAATAAACAGTAGAGATAAAAGAGTGGATTAATAATGGACCAGAATCAGCCTCTGTCTAATTCCCAAAATATCATATTTAGTTTCAAAAGCTCATAACTCATTAAATAAGGTGGCACGATTCCCGTGGTAAAAGAATCTCTTTAAAAGGTAAAAAGGTGGGAATAAATCCCTTTTTAGAAAGCAATAGTAAAATAAATATTTTGGTTGGTATCGTACCACTAAGTGAGCATGAATGCGCCTAAAAGTATGCATGACATCACCAGTATCAAAAAATACAACCATAAGCGCCTAAGCATATATAAACTAGAATCACGTCCTTTTAAGGATAGTATACTCACCTAGAGTCCAACTGGTATTGTAACCACGGCCTCAGGCCCAACAATACAAAACTTGCATGCTAATAGCACCATGATCGGGGAACTACGGCACACAGTAACTAGAAGGACCTAATTAGGGAATATGATCCAAGTCACTTGATAATACCCTAAGTCTCATACTAAGGGATCCTTAATGTCAACCTAAGGTCAAACAAGCATATAATCAAGTGTAATAGGATCCTACTACCAAAACGGGTATTCTATGCTAAGATTCGGGACACATTTCTACCCTAAATCCCCTAACTAGGTTAAGTCATGATATACTAGTCATAACCCCCCTATAATTCCTACCTAGACTACAATCTATACAATACACGATCTCGTAGAAAAAAGTAGACTGCAGCCTACCTCGATGCCAAACCAAAATCTTGAATCACTTGTCCTTTCTCCACAATCTCAAAATGTTGTCATGCTATCAAAATAATACTCTACACATTAATAGGAGTAAAATGATACCCATATTGCAATATAAAACTCTCGGCCCAATATCGGGTCAAAAAATGAGCCTATGGGGCCCACTAATGATATCCAAAAATTGAATCTTTCACGTAGTCCCTCGAAGGACAAGGAATGTGTGCTCAAAAGTTGAGCATAAACGGTGCACAAATTAGGGCTCAAATCAGCCCACAAAGTTGAGGGAAAATAAAAGAGAAAACCAAGAATTTACGGATATTTAGGGCAGAAATTTACAAAGAAATTAGCGGGGAATGATCACTTCAACACCCTCTACTCATCCCCAACTCCAACATATGATTCCCCACGAACTTCTTGAGCTCCTAGGGCTAAAAATGGCGGAAATGAGGCTTTGGAATGGCTGAAAAATCGAGGAAAAAGAGATTATATACTTCCAAGGCAATACCCTTTACGAATGCGGGGCTCAAGAGCTGCGGACGCAAAGGCCATGAGAAATGCCCTTCGCAAACATGGGCAAGGTATTGTGAATGCGAAGGTGAACAAGATCAGACTGTCGCGAAAGAGACACCAATAGTCGCGATCGCGAAGAAGAAGAATGGGTTGGTCGGGTAGACCTTCATCACGAATGTGGTGGAATGCTCGCAAGCGCGATGATCAATGAACTGACCCTTCACGAATATGTCCTACCCCTTGCGAACGCAAAGGGTAAAATGACCCTGCGCCAGAAGTTGGGAAACCAGCAAAACCTAAGTCTTAACAGACTTCGGTCGCAGGATCGGGATTCGTTCAGAACCCTGTGCATGCAAATGAACTATGCTACCATACCAAATTCGACATTCCAACTTTTATTTGAGATTGTTTTGATTAAATGTGGGTCTCATACCTACAATTCCATTCTAACCAATTTCCACCCAATAGTCCAAAATGATTTCGGGAACCTCGAGACCCGAACCAAGGGTCCTCCTAGCCTAAAATCAACATTCTGGAGCTAATGGAGCTGTCGGGATTTCAATCCAAGGCCGTTTATTTGAAATTATGGTCCAGACCAATTCCTTAACAGCGAAAGCACCACAATAGGGAAATGAGCCTAAAACCTAAATGAATTGTCTTAAAATCAAACTGACAGTTTCAGCAAGTCATAAATGACCTATAGCCACTATGGGAAGACTCGAAATGCTGAAAATGCACGGAAATTGAGAAAATAACCTGGAGGGTCATTACATAAAAGTAGCCCACTATTACGGTATCCACGTATGCAGCTCCCCAGAACTAATTTCACGTGATCCATTATGATCAGTTGTTTGACTTAACCACCCCAAAGATACTCTTAAAAATTGTGTGATATTATCCATTTTAGACCAGGCCACACGGTTTTCCCCGAAACAAATTCCAACTTTTAAAAAAATTAATCGAAGTGCTTTCTGAAACTACTAAAGAAAATCCAAATGTAAGGTTTAATAAAAACTCACAAATTTATTTTACTAGTCTTTTCTCAAATAATCCAAAATAATATTCTCTCACAATCTTTTTTCTAAAAAATTTAACAAATTTACTTTTCCAAAAACCACGTTGGTTATTGTCTATATTTTATAAATTTTTTGTAAAAGTTGGGTTGGAGCGTTTTTGGTTGCTAGAATTATTTTGGTTAAGAAAAAACAATATGTCAATTGACTTGACCGTTGACTCAAATTTGGTTATTTTTTTCCACAAAATAGTAGAAAAGTGCATCAACTTGCTTTAGAAAAAGAGACCTTGATATTTCGTAATTAGACTCAGCTATTCACGTCTTTTAAAACCTCAAAATCAGCTATTAAGAAAAAGGTACAGAACCATGAATACCATCTGGAACAATGAAGGGTGCTTGATAATTGTAATAACATGTATAGTAATTTTTGGAATTTTATGTATTTTGACCATTTTGCCGCTCCTCGTAGTTGCTTTGTGGTATTTGGGAGTTGTGGGATTGGGTTGTACGGTCCCCGAAGCGATCCGTTGATTTTATGTGTGTTTTTGATTTTGGAATGTTTTTAAGTTAGTAGAGTTGACTCTGATCAATATTTTGTGTTTTAGGCATCGTATGAGAATTCATTAATCCGTTCTCTATGGAATGTCATTTTTGGGTTATGTGGACTTTTGGTTCGGGTTCCAAGGCGTTTTGTTGTGTTTTGAGCATTTGGTTGGAAAGTTGATAAAGTTTGGCCTAGAGTTGACTTTGGTCAAGCTTGATGATAGCGACCTCCGTTGGCGATTCTGATGGTTCCATTGAGTGTCGAACATCAAAATTAGTCTAATCGCATAGTTGATTTATTTATGTGGGATCCCAAGCGAAGTCCGAGGGTCCATTCAGGACTTTTTGGACTTAGAACTCAGCTGGTGCATAGCTGTTATTGCAGCCATGCTACCTTTTTCTCATTCATGATGCTCCATCCTCAATCGTGGAGAAGGAATTTGTTGATCATCATAATCGCGACAGAGGACCCGCATTCGCGAAGGGTTAACGGGTTCCGGTCGGGGTTATTGTTGATCACATTCTCAATGTGGTCATCACGGTCACGATTGACCATGCCAGGTCAATATCGCGATAGTGATAGACCCATCATGATCGCGATGAAGAAATCACACATGGACAAAATTAAATACTATTTTCAAACCCCGAACCCCATAACTCAATTTTAATGTTTAAAACTCATTTTGGGGAGAATCAAAATGGGGATTTCCGAGATTTCAACTTTGAGTAAGTTCCTAAAGCAATACTTTATCATTTTCCAACGATTATTTCATGATTTCATCTTCAAATCTTGGTTTTTAAGCTTGAAATTTTGGAGTTTTTCCGGTAAGGTCAAGAAAAGATATTTTGATGATTTAAAACTCAATTTTAACTCTATTTTCGATGAATTTGAACTCTTTATGTAATGGGTAAATTAATTTTCTAATAAAATTTCAGTTTTACCCTTGGGTTCTAGGGGTTGACCTTTTGGACCCAAAATAGAAGTATAGCAATATGAGTATCGTTGGACTCGTATTTATGTGTAGAAGTCGTTCTTGATAGATTGGGGCGTTCTGAGGCCGTTCTAAAGGGAAGGTGAGCTTGTGATTGAAATAGAGACTTGTTGTTCGGCTTCGAGGTAGGTTATGGCTTAACTTTTTTCAGACTATGCTTGGGTGGGGACTTATCGTGTAAAGCATGCTATGGGTTGGGCTAATTTAATGATATCTAGTAGAATTGAGATGGATTAGTATTGTGGTGCCTGAGTTGGGGCTTATGCCATGAACGTGATGTGAAATTGGATTTTTTGGCTTGGTATTGAGGCTTGTAGACATTTTGATAGTTCATTCATAGCTATTGTACATGGTTTCATCCTATTATCATTGAGCATGCATGTTCATTCATTTCATGGATATCTGGAGAGTGATGTTGTGAGGGAACTAATTTTTGAAGTAAGTGATTTGTTGCGTTTGTCGAATATTGAGGTCTGATATTCTGAGTGGTCTGTTGCGTTTGCCAGACGATGAGGTATGATGTTATTGAGTGATATTCGTGTGATTGTATATGGACTTCACGAGTTCCCCATGGGTCCCGTCCTGCAACAAAATATGTTGGGAAGGTGTATACGGTAGACATTGATCATTGCATATCATCCCATATCATTGCATTGCAATACTTATGGATTGTTCTTGTGATTGAGATATACCATGATATTACTTGATATTGAACTGTTGGAACTTTTCTGCTTGAAGGGTTATTTTTTTAGTATTCTTTACTCAATATACTATTTTGCTTAAGCTTGGTCGGCCTATGATACCTATTAAGTACAAGTGAATCGTACTCACTCCTACTTTTTCGCATCCTTTCGATGTAGATCCCGGTTTGAGTGCTCCCTGCCATGTGAGAACGTGATGGTTAGTTGCAGTTCGAAACTGTGGTGAGCTCCTCCCTTCAGGATTCTACTTTGGCTTCCTCTATGTTTATTTTTGTCTTTATTTGACCTATTACTGACAACTATATATTTAGCGGTTATGACTTTCTGTACGTAGAATTGCTCTTGTGCTTATGACTACCGAGACTTGGGATTTAGTTCGGATTTATCTTGTTCGGTGGTTTTAGAGATTGTATGGATTCATGTTATGATTTTCAGCTATATATCTGCATGTGGGATTTGTTATTTCCGTTTCCTTATTTTCTTCGGTGTGTTAGTCAGGCTTATCTACCACGGTGGGGTGGGGTATGTGCCATCACAACCCATGGAATTCTTGGGTTGTGACAATAATATTCCATTTCTTGAAAATATGTGAATATTCAAACTAGTTAAACGGTAGCTAATAAAGTGTAAGCAAGTGAATAGGAGTCAATGTTGTCTAATCAAGCTCAGTTATCAATCATCACTTTCTTTTAATGGGCTTAACACGACATGTATCCAGATTAGTCGGGGTTTCAATTCAGGTTCTGGACACCGAATGGCAAACAAACGAAATTTCTTTTCATCAAATTTTCCAAATTGAATTCACCAACACGTTATAGCAACTAGTGTGGAAAATATCAACTTCTTGACTTGACTAGCTGCAGTTAAATATTCCATGGAATTAGCAATTGCTACTGTCCAAGTCTTCACGGCAAATGGAAGAATTCCCCACAAATGTACTTTTACATCAAATAAATATTCTTTCATGTGAAATGATCATCCAAATGAAAATATTCAAGAAATTGTAGATTTTTCTGGACAACTTACTAGTTTCATATGATTTTAGGCGTACCTCATTTTATGGGTCGGTAATGATCGGATAGGAGGCTTGTTAAAATGACTTGTGTTTAATATTTTTTATTTTTTGGTTTAAGAATTCCAGCGTTATATTATTAAACAAGTAGACAGATATATCACTTTCCGGCTTGAGTGAAGCAGCAAAAAATAGGAGAATTTTTTGATAGAAAGACAACAAAAATGACTTTTTGAGTGAAATAGCAAAAGCTAAATGACGTTTTCTATCCAAAAAACAGAATCGTGACTTTGTTTACCTGTTTTTTAAATGACCTTCTAAGTGATGAATTCTACTGAATTGGTTAATCGGTTCGTACTTATTTCTTTTCTTTTAGGTAAATTGAGAAATTCTCCTATTAAATTTTAGGGAAATTCCGGAAAAAGAATCGAGAAGGATACAGAATGGTCTAATGAAAATTTAACCTTGCACTTCCAAAATGCAAGCAATAAGGTCTGTTGAAAATTGAATCGTCTAAAATTTAGGAGTCCGAAAAAAGGTTTGCATTACAAATACAACATCTAGTTTTTAGTATGACCTTTTTATAACTAATGTGATCAGTGTATAACTTACAACATTTGATTTCTGATACTAAGCTCCACACCACCAGTATGCATAGCTTAATATCAGAAGCCAATTAAGACGTTCCATAAATTTTGTTTTCATGAAAGAAAAATGAGCCAATACTGAAGAATAAAGGAAGGCTGCAATCATCATTACCTTTTTTTTTACACAAATTTATACCACTAGATAGAGTGTCTAGCAGTTAACAATGACCATTTTGCACTAATATTTGGTAAATTTTGTTTCAATTATGCAACAGAGTGATTTGTGGCATTATCTTTGGTAAATTTCTTGATTTGCTTATAGACATTGAGTTAACAACAAGTTTTTATTGAAGCATGCGAAGATGCACTGTGGCAAGTGGAAACTTAGTCGTCGTTCTTCTGATTTGCATTTCTATATTATACTGATGCTGAAGAAATCACCGTTTGTGGACATGGGCATTTTAATGGGGCCGCTTGGAAAGAAAATGAATGGGGTTCATTCCTTTTCGGTCAGTGTTGGAAAGTAGGAGAACATATTTTTAGTTTTGATGATTGACAAACAAGAACCTGGTTCACTGCTTGTTAGCTTTTTTATGTTGTATCAGGTGAACTAGGTCCCAGAATAGTTGATGTGAATGCACAAGGACATCAGGTACAAATATGGAAGAGTGAAGCCACGAAATAAAAGTGCAAAGAAGAATAGAACAAAAAAGGAAACAAATAAAGGAGCAAAGAAGGAAAGAAATAAAGAGCAAAGAAGAAAAGAAGTAAAAAGGAGAAATAAAGTCTAAGAAGGAGTCAAAGTTTCCTTATATGATGAAATCTCCTTATAAGGAAAGGAATCACATAATTCCTTATGGGAAACCAAGTTTTAGTTGGAGCAAAAGCCCTAATGCGTGATATTCTAGGGCATGGTGAATCTCTAGTGTATATATGGCATGACGACCATTGAGAGCCGCACCTATTTCATATTCACGAAATTTATCAGCAATACCAATTGGAGCAAAAACTGCAGGACTTTGTCACAGCAAAACAGAAACCTGGTTTACTGCTGCAGGACTCTGTCACGGCAAAATAGAAACCTGGTTCACAGTTTGTGTTCGAGTTTGCAATGCTGAATGTTGAAGTTTAGGCAGTTGAAGGCTAGAGTTATTAGTATTTTTTGAGTTCATCAGTTGGAGTAAATTGATGAGTTTCAAGTTTGTAATAGGATAGATTCTGAGTTGTAATCTTTTCTATTATTGAACCTTGTTTAGTTGTGAGTGTGAGAAACAAGAAGCGGGTTTGACTTCTTGTTTGTGAGGTGTTGTAACAAGAAGCGGGTTTGGCTTCTTGGAGTGCTCGTGTAGTGAGTTGAACAATTGTAGTAAATTGTTGAGTTGTGGGTTAAGAGCTAGGTTCTAGGATTGCGGGGTTGTAATCTTGAACAAAGCTTTTTTTTGATGTTAGTGGATATTGGTGGTGAAATCCTACACAGTGTAGGTCATGGTTTTTTACTCCCTTGAGCAAGAGGTTTTCCACGGTAAAATTTGTGTTGCACTTTACTTTACTGTTTGTTGTTTACTGGAATCCTTGGAACCAGGTTCCTAATACGTGTGGTGGGAATAGTTATTTGTTTCAGTCAGGCAATCTTCAGTTGAGAATTTTCCCATCTAGCTTACTCAGCAGAGCTTTTGCAGCATTTTCTTCATTGGCAGCCTGCTTTAAGATGCCTCTCAATCTACAGTTCTCTTGCTTTGCTGCTTTAGTCATTTGCTCGGCTTCTTTAAGAGAAAAATCATGTTCTGTGACTCCTCTGCCTCTAATTTCATTCTGTCTATAGTTGTCCTACTCCTATATGGTTCTGTTTCCTTTTTTGATTCTTTTCTGCCTCTAATTCTACAAATTGTTTATTTTTTTCCGCACTATCAATTTGAATTCAAAGAAGTTTATTAAATTATTGAATACAAATGAAGGGGCTGAGGAACAAAAATATGAAGGAGAGAGGAGAAATGAGATATTTCCGAGCTTGTAAACAAAATGCAAAATAGTGCAGCTAAACTCCTTCATTAATTTAATTCTGGTTTCTTTCAAGCATTTAAAACATAACTACAAACAGAAAAAGTAAAATAGGTCCAAAAGCACTCAAATGAAATTACAATAGGAGGGACTAAAACACTCTGAAGTACAAAAAGCATCATATTAACTTACAGCTTAGAAACGAACACCATCGAAAGAGATGCTAACATCTCTGTCTCCACAAATGTGTTTTTGATTATGGTAAGCCTCTTGACTACATCTTTCATGGCTATTCTTGATCTGCCATTTCCTTTGTGCAGTCTAAAGCCAATTCTATCATGGAGACTATGCAGATTTCACCTTTAGAAGTAACTAGTATACGTGCCCACACGCTGCGCGGTAATTGTTATAGGGAAAAAATCATTTTACGATCTTAATTTGACTTGTTGGAATATATTAGATCATATTATGTCAATAAAGTTAATTTGCACAATCATCTTATTTTCCAATGTCATGCTGTATTCAATAACAAATTTTTTATTAAATTAAAAAAAAAAAAAACTAATCGTCGAATAACATTTTATTTCCAATTGATATGCAATTGGAATTAAAGTTTAATTTTAGCTACTTTAAATTTCAATTTAAGCTCAAATTAAAACATTTTTAACCTTTGAAATCAAATACAATTTGAAATAAAGTGGGTACATTGCATTATGAATATCCTTATTTCACTAATTCATTTGATAAGTAGCTTAAATTTACCAATTTTGTTTTGATATTACAAACTGAACCTGACAGAAATTTGCTCTAAGTTAATTTATTCAAAGTATATATTATGTTAATATATAAGTTTTTTAAAATAAAACTTAAATATTTTTTCATCTAAACATTTAAATATCTTATCTGTGGACTGTTTAAAATCAAATCTATGCTCATGATATCAAAGGTATAATCGAATATCTTATCTTATTGTAAGTATAAATTTGTTATAAATGTTATATTTAAAGCCAATTCTATCATGGAGACTATGCAGATTTCACCTTTAGAAGTGATTTGTTCTTCCTCAGAAAAATAGATTGCTATCCACAATGTCCATCATAGTCCCTGGAAATGCTTGTGTTATCCATTTCCTCAAGTCAAGATTTGCATTGCATCTCATCATCTGTTGGCCTTCTTTTGGGCAAAACTTCCATCAACATGATGCCGTAACTATAAACAGCATCACTAGTGGGCTCAATTCCCTCCGAGCCATATTATTAGAATAGAAAGAAATGAAAAGAAAAAGTTAGTTAATTGAAATATAACAACAATTCTGCACAAATAAGGAATTGATTTTTTTACTTCTATAATTTGGAGACGTTTCGTTGTGATAAAAGAAAATCAAAGAAAGTGGATTTTTTGTTCCTGGTGCAATGTAAGCAAGAGTGCCCAATGTCTCGGTATGTTGCGTGAACTTGCTTACAGCTAAAATTTTAGAGATTCCAAAATCACCAACATGAGCCACCATATTTTCATCCAGAAAAACATAGCTGGCTTTAGGTCGCAATGAACTTTCGGAGTGCAATGGCCATGGTGATTCATATTCAATTTCCCCAGCCACATCAAGCATTATGACAACTCTTTCATATTGGTCTGCAAGAGTAGCCATAACTTTCTTTTGGTGGAACTGGAGGCATTTATACGTTCTTTACGGTTTCTTGTTTTACTTACTACTTTTATAAGCTTATATGTTCTGCCCCTCCATGTTTGTTGATTTAAACCCCAAGTGAAAAAATATTTCTACTTTAAGAGACTGATATGATTGGAAATTTCATTCACATCTCACATTCTCCTTTTCCTTTTAATGAAAAAAGATTTTCATTCACTCTCACATACTAGTTCATGAAGTAGTATTTGCTTCTAATTTCCTATAAAAGAAGATCCTAATTGTTTCATAAGTTTCCAAAAACTTAATGCACTTTCTTCCCAATTTATTTTGGCTACAATTTTCCAGAGACTTCATTAACATATGATTCTGAGAGGATTTTTTCTTTTCATATAGTGTTGGATTTTGGGGATCATAGGTCGCCCATGTGGATCGACCCGATCCGACCCTTATCTTTTACTGAAAAGAGGATTAGATTGAAGATAATATCAATTCAAATATGGGGGGGGGGGGGGGGGGGGAACAATTACTATGTAACTGTTTAACCACTTCATGAAATCCCTTTTTAAATCATCTTCTCCTCAGTAATAGATTGCAACAAAGATAGAAAACAAAAGAGAAAAAACAGAGAACGAAATTTCCTTTCATTTCATATCAACAAAAACACCCTAAAGACTCTTAGTTTGTGCTAAATAGAATTCCGTTTCCAAGAGAGACGAAGTTGATTTGGGGCGATTCTTCTTTCGGTAGCAAAATCAACAATTTTCGCTGCATATACAAGGTACACAACAATCTGATTTTGCTCCAATTAACTAACATTCGTATCAGAGCTAAGTTAATTCCCCTATTTTGCATGTTATTTCTCGAGTTTAAGTAAAAAAAAAAAAAAAACTCTTGAAGTACTAGATATGAACTCACCTGTTAGAAAGAAAAGATGACGGATATAGATTGAGATATTTTTGGATCCAACGTGAATCGAACACACAACCTTCTGATCTGAAATCAGACGTGCCACCATTGCACCATGGATCAAATTTTAGATCTGAAATTTTTTCTTCGATTCTTCCATAGTTTTTCTTTGGAGAAGTGAAAAAGAAAAGACTACATGTGTGTTTCCTTTTCTCGTATGTTTCCGTTTCTTTATCGATCTGCCATTAAAATACTCTCTGAAGAAGAAGCATAGTAATGGGAAGAGAAAAGAGTTTTGTACTATTTTTTAAATATCTAATAAAAAAAAGGAAGATAGAGTAGTTGGTATATGTGTAGTACATGTACTAAATTTATGATTTCCACTAAGTACTACTGTCTTTCATTAATTTAATTAATAAAAAGGAATAAGTACTAAGGAAAAGTGGAAAAACGTGTTGTGTAAGTGCACTGCTTTGATCTTTGCATACTAGTTTTTTCGCATAAAGAATAGATCATGTGGGTTTTGTTCCCGTGTGATAGTAATTTAAATTAATTTTATATGTGGTCTAAATTAATTCTAATTTTAGCTATTATTTCAACATCTAAAGTATATATTTTCTTTATAGCCAAATGTTGTGATTGTGTATAAATATATATAAATCAATTTTTTTATGATATGATAATTTTGGTTTAAATACAGTATGTGTTTAAAATTAATTTTGATATTATTCTTGTCTCTTTAGTCCCTGAAGTTACTTTCAAAGATTTTGTCTTCTATAAAAATGGTGACATATGTTGTTGCATTAAACGGTTTAGCCATTTTTGATTTTTTATTCCCATTTCAGATATGGCTGAATGGGAACATGCTCAAATTGCTCCAAATGGGAGTGGTTTTGAAGGACGAGCAAAAGAAAATCGTAGAAGAATGCGTCACAAGAGGACTAGAGTCAGTAATGATTCAGACTCTGAGTCTGAAGTCATAAGGAATGACTCACAGACTCTGCAAAGTCTGAATAGAGAGAAAAGAGCTTGTAAAAGGGAAGGAAGAAGATTACTTAAAGAGTTCAAGAGCATCAAAATGGACCAAGTTGAAAATTTACCAAATTTCCTCAACCATTTATGTACTAAAATAAATGAAATTTATGACAACTACATTTATGTTGAGGATTGGGATGGACTAGGCATATTGTACAGTTCCTTACCAGATTTTTGGAAGAAAGAACTAGCCGAAATCTATCACGACTTTGGTCCAAATGAACCATTATGGAGGTTCACTTTGGCCTTAGAAGCTAGGTGGCCAGCATGATCTCATAGTATCATAGTTTAGTATTTTAAAACTTGTACTTTTATAAATTCTGTTATGAACACATGTTAAATATCTATTATATGCATATGTTTATGTTCTTTATTATTTGCATAATAGAACATTGCAAAATGATTAAACTTGAAAATTTGTGTGATTAGTCTTCAATTTATAATATTACACATTAAGAAATTAACTTCTAATTTTGATCAAATGTTTAGTTCGTAGATGATGATTGAAAACTTTCGTGTTCTTTCGATTTACACTATGCATGAAACCTTTATGTGAATTGATTTGCTTAAATGTGTAAGTCACATGCATTATTGATAAATATACTTGCGTGATTTTCTCTTAATAACAGACATGGCATCAAAAAGCATAATCGCCGACTTGAACAAAGGTGAAAAACTAAATGGTGACAATTACGATATTTGGAGTCGTAAAATGTGGTATGTACTGGAAGAGCAAAATGCTCTCAAAGGTATTAACCATGTTTTATGTCAACCAGAGGAGGGTAACACTGCACAACACAGAAGAGACCTTGAAACTTATAAGGCTTGGAAAAAGGTTGATTCCGTTGCACGTGGAATCATTGTAAGTTCTGTGGTTGATGACCTCATACATGAGTGTGAAAAATTTCTTACTGCTCATGTTATCTGGGCTCTCTTGCGAGGAACATATGGGGGTACATCTGTCACCCGCCTCAGATAGCTGACTATCAAATTTGACACTTATAAGAAGCGTCACGATCAGAACATCAAACAACACCTTAGGGTGATGTAAAATATGATAGCTCAACTCAAAAGTGCTGGTCATGTTCTCTCGGACGAGCAACAGGTCCAGGCAGTGATACGGTCTCTTACCAATAGTTGAGAACATTTGAAGGTTAACTTAACCCACAATGATAGTATCAAAACTTTTTCTGATGTTGCCCGTCATGTTGAACTTGAAGACGAGCGACTTGGTGCTGCTAAAGCTACTTCTAATGACTATATGGCAGAATCAAGTGGTAAGAAGTCTTCAGGCTTCAAGCGCAAGAAAAATTGGAAAAAGAATGGGAAGGGTAAGGAGACCGAAGAAGGACCCTCTGAGAAAAAGAACAAGTCAAATTCCAAGAAGGGAAAATGGTTTTTCAAGAAGAAAGACAAGAGCAAGATGAAGTGCTACAATTGCCAAGTTCTGGGGCATTTTGCTCGTGATTGTCCTGAGGAAAAAAAGGTAGCATTTCTAAACGCACCTCTAAGTGCTACATATGTTTCTAGCACTGCTTTATTGACTGAATCTTATCCTATGTGGATTGTAGACTCAGGAGCCACTGACCATGTGAGTCGTGATCGACAAGTGTTTGTGGAGTTCCGTCGGGTTTCACCTGGATCAAGGTGGATATATGTAGGAAATAATTCAAGACTTGAAGTCAAAGGGATTGGCACTTGCAAAGTAGACTTGCGTGGTGGCCGGTCAATGATGTTGCATGATGTCTTATATGCTCCAGAGATTCGACAAAACTTAGTATCTGTGTTTGTTCTTTTAGATGTTGATTTTAATTTGTTTTTTAGTCGCAATGATATTAGGATAACTCTAGATAATGTTTTTTATGGTTTTTGACTTCGTTATGATCACTTTATCGTTTTAGATTGTAATCCTTCAACTTATGACTATTATGTTGATCGTTGTGTAATGACATGTTATTCTAAAAATAATGATGTTGATATAATTACTTGACATGCTAGATTGGGTCACATAGGGCAAGATCAAATGAATAGATTGGCAAAGGAAGGACATCTAGGTCTTTTTTTCTAAAGTTGATATGCCAACTTGTGAAAATTGTCTTGCCGGAAAGATTACACGTAAACCATTTGGGAAGGCTAAAAGAGCTGAGTTCCCACTGCAATTAATCCATTCTGATATTTGTGGTCCAATGAATGTGAGGGCAAGGTCTGGTGCTTTATATTTCATTACATTTATTGACGATTTCACGTGCTTTGGTTTTGTCTATTTGATTTCTCATAAAGCTGAAGCACTTGAATGCTTTAAAAGATACTTGAATGAAGTTGAGAATCAATTAGATAAAAGTATAAAGATTTTAAGAACCGATAGAGGTCGTGAATATTTGTCAAAACAATTTGAAGAACTATGTACTGAAAAGGGCATTATCAGACAATTAACTAATCCTTATACACCTCAACAAAATGGTGTAGCTGAAAGAAGGAATAAGACATTGTTAGATATAATAAGGTCTATGATGGCGCAGGCAAATTTACCAATCTCTTTTTGGGGGGATGCGTTGTTGACTGCGGCCTACATATTGAATAAAGTGCCTTCTAAATCGAATCTTCTACTCCTTATGAACTATGGACTGGTCATAAACCGAACCTTAATGATTTACGACCTTGGGGTTGTGCCGTATATATTAAAGATCGTTTTGGTGAGTTTGGTAAACTAAGTCCAAAAGAAAATAAATGTATCTTTATAAGATACTCAAAACACTCCAAACGATATGTGTTCATTGGTGAATTGGAGGATGGAAGTACTACTGAAATTGAATCACGAGATGTCACATTTCTGGAAAATGATTTTCCTAAAAAGGGTGAAATAAAGGATAGTGAGTCTCTTTACGAAATGTTGAATTTAGATGATCAAATATTGTCATCAGACATGCTTGATAATCCTGTAAATCAAGGAATTATTCCTGGTCCAAGTGGGAGTTATGAATCCCAAAATCATACAGAGGAATCTGAACTTCAATTACGTAAGAGTACCAGAAAAGGTGTACCTAAACGATCTTATGAGATAAAGGATTATGTTTTCTTGGTATCTCCCACAGAATTAGATGAACCTAATTCTGTGTCTGAGGCTTTATCGAGTCCTAGAAAAGATAAATGGATAAAAGCGATAAAAGAAGAATTAGAGTCCATGAAAACTAATAAAGTCTGGGATCTAGTTGACCTTCCTTCTAGGCGTAGAGCTATTGGGAACAAATGGATTCTCAAAGTTAAACGCAAATCAGATGGGTCAATAAAAAGACACAAAGCACGATTAGTGGCAAAAGGTTTTACTCAAGAAGCTGGAATAGATTATGAGGAAACTTTTTCACCAGTTGTGAAGTTCACCTCAATTCGCTTACTTTTGGCTATTGTTGCACGTTTGGATTTAGAATTACACCAAATGGATGTGAAGACCGCTTTTCACAATGGAGAACTGAACGAGGAAATCTACATGGAACAACCTATAGGTTTTGTTATTAAAGGCCAAGAAAAGAAGGTTTGTCAATTGAACAGATCAATATATGGCCTAAAGTAGTCTTCAAGGCAGGGGTACCTAAGATTTCATAAGGAAGTAATTTCATTTGATTTCACCATGATCGATGAAGACCATTGCATCTATGTGAAGAAGTCTAATGGAATGTTTGTGATTCTTTCCCTATACGTGGATGATATTTTATTAGCCGGAGATAGTTTGGAGTATGTGAAACTGTTAAGTCTTGGCTTTCAAAGTCATTTGACATGAAAGATATGGGTGAAGCAGACTATATATTGGGCGTAAAAATCCAAAGAGATCGTTCCAAGAAAATTTTGAGTCTATCTCAAGAAACATACATAAAGAAAATTTTGGAACGCTTTCGAATGAATAGCTGCAAATCTATGGATACTCATATAGCAAGAGGTGAAACTTTAAGCCTTGAAATGTGTCCAAAGACTGAAAAAGAAAAGGAAGACATGTCTCGAGTTCCATATTCTAGTGTGATTGGGAGCTTGATGTATGCTATGATGTGTACTCGCCTAGACATTTGTTATGCCGTAGGTCTGGTTAGCAGGTATCAATCCAATCCTATAAGAGATCATTGGAAAGCAATAAAGAGAATTTTTCGATACTTGAAGGGAAATGCAGATTATTCACTATGCTATAGTGGATCTGATTTATTCATAAGAGGTTATACAAATGCTGATTGGGTTGGTGACCGGTATGATAGAAAATCAACCTCCGATTATGCTTTCGTACTAAATGGTGGTGCTATTTCATGGAAAAGTAAGAAACAAACTTGTAAAGCCCTTTCAATCATGGAATCTGAATTTGTGGCTTGTGCATCTGCAGTATAAGAAACTGTTTGGTTAAAGAGATTGTTTGAGCATTTGAATATTGCAAAGAATTCTAAAGGTCCCATGATTTTGCATTGTGACAGTCAAGCGGCTATCGCATATACGAAGGATCCTAAGTATCACAGCAATACCAAAAACATTGACATCAAGTATAACTTTGTGAGAGACATAGTAGCAAGTAGAGAAATAAATTTACAATACATTCCTGCACGAAAAATGATAGCTGATCCCTTTACGAAGACAATATCTAGAGACTTGTTTGAGAAACATGTTATGTCTCTAGGTTTGCGTAGGATATGATTATATTTTTGTATTGTAAAATAACTTAATTATTATAATACTCTTATCAATATAAGACTCTTGAATTAATTTTCATATCTCACATGCATGTGATAATGTGTTTTATTTATAAAGTGTATCGAACAAGTCACGAGATTGACTCTCTCACACGAGCAATCGCCTCTTACTTTGAGGAATGTGAAGAGATGAGTTCCACCATCATATTATGACTTGTTTTGTAATGCCAGATTTGAGTTTCTATGAGAAGATGGGTTTGAGGATCATTAAAGAAAGAAACTCAGGTTAGACATTTAGAGGTGTCTTGATCAAGATCTGTATGATGTTGAATGACTAAAAGAATAAGACACACACACCAATATATGGTGAGAACATCATAACACGTGGTTCATACCACGTGTGCTTAGCGACCATTGGGTTAATAGAAGAATGAATCCCTGCTTCTTTATTGTGTGAGACCCTAAAAATTTTATTAATTTTTTCATTGAAATATCCTTTGATCTTTGACTGTTTCTTGAAGTTTTGATCGATGTTGCTACTTTAGCATGTAACTAATAGCCATGAGTAATTCGGCAATGCAGTACATGTCTAGGAAAGCTGTTGATTTGGAACAGATAGATCTGATAGGTGTCAAGTGTAATTATGTATATAAAGTTAATCATGAACTCGAGTTCACCTCCTTAAAAAGATGAGGGATCTGATGAGTAACTACTGAAGTAGTGAATATTGTCTGGGGTATTGTGAGTATTAGTATCCTCATATTAGTAGAGAGTTCTTTCCACATGTGATTGGATTCCTATGTGTAGCTTGTAAAACCTTATAGGTAAAGCTCTTGATGCTCGCAGGTCGCACGAACTATTTGTCGTATGAATTGGGTGTCTAGCTGATATCTTACTGGCTTGGGTCTTGTCCACCATGTGCGAAGTGGGAGATGTAGGATTTTGGGGGTCATGGGTCGCCCATGTGGACCGACCCGATCCGACACGAACCGACCCGTATCTTTTACTGAAAAGAGGATTAGATTGAAGATAATATCAATTCAAATATGGGGTGGGGGGTGGGGGGGAACAATTACTATGTAACTGTTTAACCACTTCATGAAATCCCTTTTTAAATCATCTTCTCCTCCGTAATAGATTGCAACAAAGATAGAAAACAAAAGAGGAAAAACAGAGAACGAAATTTCCTTTCATTTCATATCAACAAAAACACCCTAAAGACTCGTTAGTTTGTGCTAAATAGAACTCGACGAAGTCGATTTGGGGCGATTCTTCTTCCGGTAGCAAAATCAACAATTTTCGCTGTGTATACAAGATACACAACAATCTGATTTTGCTCCAACTAACTAACATATAGGTTAGAGTGCTGCAACTTATTCTAAAAACACATTTAAGAGTTTTAGATTGGGAAAGATATTGACTTGCAGAAAGCTAGATTAGCACAAGTTTTATTAACCCCAAAAGGGGAAGTAAGGATTATGCTTATAATTTACATACGTGGTCAACAAAATAGCTTATTTGGTCATATTGATTTTATCAAAAATAAAAAGAAGCACATTAACATTCTCATTTTTTATTTTGAAGAACTACACATCCAGCAGGAAAACAGTTCACTCAAGATGTTATATCACAATATACACATGAAATCAGTATGACACAATTCCAAGAGCCTTCAATGCACAAGTTTGATGAATCGTGTCAGTGGAAAAGTTTCAAGTAACTCAAGAATTGTGGACTTACAGAGTAAACGCTTATCCATGGTAAGTTCTTTAAATCTGCAACAAGCTCTTGTCCATCCTGTGATTTAAGGATTCCATACCCCACTTATAAGTCTACACTCGGTATATTGTTGTTGTCGCATGGTGTTTCTGGATCTTCCTCTTTGCATGGAACTAAGAAGGTGATTACTTGAGAAAGCTTACAATTCATTAGCTATTATACAGTACATATAGGTTATAGCCATGAGTAGAAACTGATGAATTTTGTTACTTCTTAATCATTTTAAGCATTTAACTTTTTTTGTAATCCAAGCTTTACTTAATAATAATACTCGATCATGAGTGAAATAACAAGATAGCTCTTGATAACTTTTTCTCTCGAATCTCCGTGTTGATTAACAAATACGCAACAACCGTTAATAATTGGAAGAAAGCAACAAAACTAGCGATATTCCATTCATGATCGAGCATTCATGAGCAAATCTTGGATTACCCAAAAAATAAAATGCTTAAAAAGACCAAGAAGTAACAAGTTTTTACTCGTGGCTATAGCCTACGTGTACTGTATAATACCTGACGAATCATAAGATTTTTAAAGTTACCACCTTCTTAATTCCACACAGAACTTGCAAGATCTTGATTTGATTAGGGAGTTTGCTGCATCCTAAGGCAGGAGCCAGTGGAAGAGCTTGATAGGAAAAGGCAGAGAATCTAATATGAGTTTCCGCTATAAGAGCGAATCGCTTAATTGTCCTTGAAGGACTTATAATAGACAAATATTTTCCTACCCTACCGAAAATTAACATTCTTATTCTGCTTCCAAATGCATTCTCTGATAAATAATTCTTTCATTCACTTCTGATAAGAAAAAATATTTTAAGTAGTCAAAATATAACCCAATCTGTTAATACCTAGTAAAAAACATTTTTCTTTTATTCTATGCTCATTTTGGATCACTTGCGTTGCTTCCAAATATTTATACATTTTCCCAACTTTTAAAATCTTAAAAAAAAAAAAATCATGAAAACACTATAAAAATATTTCTACAAAAAATTATTTTCCAAGATAAAGCATGTTTTAGTGATATAAAGTATACCTAAAATAATAAGAACATAAAAGGAGAAAAGAACATCATAAAAATTAATAAAAATAATTTTCACTATAAACTCATATCTTTTGAGCATCTCATGAGTTTATGATGCCAAAAATTCAGCCTCACATCAACAAAGAAAAACAAAATCAGGATAGAGAAGAGAAAGAGAAGAAAATTTAGGTAAGGGTGGAGAAAGAGAAGAAAATGAGAGCGAAGATATATTAGTTTGTTGAAAAGTTCATTATAGAAGTGAAGACACAAAAATACGTATAAAATATTGTGTTGACTTAGATAGGTAGATAAATAGAGAGAGAGAGAGAGAGAGAGAGAGAGAGAGAGAGAGGTGCAAAAGAGAAAAAGATGTCTACCCTTTATAAAGTGTATAATAAACAATATGGCAAGTAAAATATGCAAATAAAATGAATGATAGGTGATGTGTAAAATGCAATCCATAACTACTTGGTCAAACCAAATAATAAAAGTAATCTTATTTTGAGTCCTCAACTAAGATTTTTTCTTCAAATATTATAGAATTAATTTTCATTAAAAGTTTTTGTATCTATGTATAATAATATATGACATGTATAGTTTATAATAAAATGAATGATGGGTGATTATTTACCATTTAGTTTCTAGTAAATAAAAGTATAACCAATATGCACAACTTGGTCAAAACATTCAAAATAATAAAAGTATTCTTGTTTTATATTTACATTTAAGTTTTTTTTAAAAGAATTACAGAATTCCATTTTTTTTAACCCAATTAATTCTATTACTCTTTTTTCTCTTTAAGGTTTTTCGTTTTATACCTTTTGTGAAGCGCATAAATTAATTTGGTTCCGTCATATGCCTTTGATTCCAAATTAGGTGATTGGAAATTGTAAAAGTTTTTCATAAACAAATGTTTTATGATCAAGAAACTTTAAGTTTTTTCATTATTCTATTTTTTAAGAAATTGATTTGTTTGCAAAAATATTTAAAAGTTTCTCAACATGAATTTTAACTATGCCCAAAAAAAAAAAAAAAAAAGAGGAGAGATCATTGCTGAAATGGAAAAAAGATTATTATAAAATTTGTGTAGTAAAAAATATGGCAAGTAAACATACAATAAAATGAACGATGGGCGATAATTTATAATTTAATTTGCTAGTAAATAAAGTTAAAACTATACACATTATTTAGTCAAAGCATTCAAAATAATAAAAGTATTTTTGTTTTGTCTTCATAACTTAGATTTTTCTTTAAAAATTATAGAATTCTTTTTATTATTAATTGTAATTAATCAAAGAGATAACATGTAAAACATGCAATTAAATGATCGATGAGTGATAATTTACAGTTTATTTGCTAGTAAATAAAGTAAGACCACAATCACTGCTTGGTCAAAACATTCAAAAGTATTTTGTTTTGTCTTCACAACTAAGATTTTTTTAAAAAAATAAAAAATTAAAGAATTTTGTTTTTAACCAATTAATTTAAATTATACTTTTTTTCTGTATGATTTTTCCTTTTATACCTTTTGTGCAGTGCGTAATTAGTTGGTTGTGTTATATGCCTTTGATTCTGTTACGACCCTAAAGTTGAGGTAAGCCAAATCCCACACGAATAAAGAAAGATTGATAATAAGAAGTAAAACTATAAATACGAGACTTCTAGAATGAAGTCAGGTCATAACATATAATAACAAGAATCCGAACAAAATTGTCACGCCCCTGATTCCAACGAGACGGACTGGCACCCGAAGCCGTTGAGGCCCGAGAGAACTAATCTCTACTCATGTACACTCATACGCATGTCTCTATGTGAACATCATTATATATCATGCAACTATGCGGAAGTCATGGGAACATATGCTATATATATATATATATATATATATATGAAACTTGGTCGTTGGGCCATCAAGTCAAAATGAACATGCATCTCTTACAATCATTCTCCCACATAAGTCTACAAAGCCTCTAACATATACATGTACATAACCAACCTACAGTCGGGATAAGTCCCCACTTTATACAATATTTACCATGACAAAACCAAAACCAAAATACACATGAGACTTGGGAATGTACGGGGTGTTACATCCTTCCCCCCTTAGAAACATTCGTCCTCGAATGTTAGTAACATTATCCTATTGACACAAATTTTAATAGAAGTGAATCTTCCATGTTATCATATACACATATACGTATAAAAACTTACTCATTATTACTCCAATTCCGTACCTTGAACTTTTTATTTCTTCTACAACAAATCTGAGTACTTTAGCTTGCATTATTTCTTCGGTTTCCTATGTCATTTCCTCTACCTGCTGATCCTCCAATAGTACCTTTACGAAAGATACTTCTTCATTTCTTAATCCCTTCACTTATCGATCTAGAATAACAATAGGTAACAATAAGTACTTTTTCATATGTGAGATCATCCGTAATTTGTACATCTCCACTGGAAACAATACGAGATGGATCCCCTATATATTTTCAAAGAATCGAACATGGAATATCGAATGAACTGTGGATAGTTCTTGGGGTAGTGCTAATTTATGTACCACCTACCCAAATCTTCGGGTAAACTCATTTGGCACGTTATGTAGGCCAACTTCCCTATAAGGCTTCGTAAGACGCCTTTTTGATACTTAACTGATAGCCATTATTGTAGACAAATTCAACAAGAGGTAAATCTGTGATGGAATTCATGTTAATCATGTCCCATTTCCAAACTGGAAGATTGATACCATGCATATACCTTCCAGGTTTCCGATGCTCTACTCTTACTTGTTGACCATTTGGACACTGAGCTACAAGTTCAACAATGTTCTTGTAATATAACCTTACCAATACATCCTTTCCAAATCATGGTACATTTGGTTACTTTCGAATGAATATAATACCGTGATTGATGTGCTTCTTTCATAATTCATTTACTTAACTCATGTATAACCGGTGCACACAATCTACCTCCTCCCTCTTGCGTAAACTCAACTATCTTTGTCGAACTTGGCTGTACATTCTTTTTCACTTGAAATAAAATAGAATATACATGTTGCTTTTTGCTTGCTTTTTTGCCCCCTTTTTTTTTTCACCGATACTACAAGTGAAGACTCTGCCGCATTTTACATTATAATTCTTTCATCTGGAGTTTCAAAGACGAACTACCATACAAATAGTGGTGCCATATTCTAAAGTACATATCACGACTGCTAACTCAAGATCATGTAGAATAATTTCTCTCATGTGAACACAACTGTTGCAAGGCAAACCCTTTTTGTTCCTCCGGGAAGCACTAACACACGTTCAGTTCTTGGAAACTCTTCTCACACGCATCATTCCATGGAAACTTGGTTGCTCTATATGTTAACGTTGTCAAAGGTGCTGAAATGGAAGAAATCCCTTTAACAAATTTTCTGTAATAACCGGCCAACCCAAGGAAGTTACGAATTTTTGTAGGCGTCGTAGGCCTTGGCCAATTTCTTCACCACTTCTATCCTTTGTGTATCAATATTTATTCTTCATCTACCACAATATAACCCAAGAATGCTAATCAGCATAGCTCTCTTATAATCCTAAATTTCATCTCTAAACATGATCTGGAACACACCTAACAATGGCTCGAACATCCTATTCACTAAACCCATAAAAACTATAGGTACATTCGCTAGCCCAATTGACATACTAAGGATTCGTAATAACCATACCGTGTTCGTAATTCTGTCTTGATGATGGTATATCATTATCATTAATTTCATCATCATTCATTTCATCGTTTCATTCATTTTTTTTAACCCCGTAACTGATCAGAAAAATCGTCAACTCTGGGGAGGGAATATTTATTCTTAATTGTCACCTTATTCAATTGCCGATAGTCGACACACATTCTCAACGTACTGTCTTTCTTTCGTACAATTAACACTGGTGCACCCCAAGGGGACGTACTAGGTCTTATGAATCCCTTGTTCATCACGTCTTTTAATTTTTTTTTTCTAATTCCCATAACTCTTCCGGGGCCATACTATACAAGGAAATAAAAATAGGTTGAGTGCCTGACATCACTTCAATACCAACTTATACAGCGAGGGATTCATTTACCACCGGAACCGATTGAAGAATTGGTGGTTCCACATTAATATCTTTCACTCTTACTAAGTGCCATATGTACCCCTTAGAGTATCATTTTTCTTTGCCTTAAAATAGGGAATAAAGTTACCTCTCGGTGCTCCGACATTACCCTTCTATGCCCCCATAAATGGTTACTATACAATTACGAAATACTCTTTTAGTTTCACTCGATTCACTAACTAATGTAAATACTTCACTTGGCTTCTCTAATAATTCTGGTGTCCTTTCAAATTCGCTTTGCAACAATCAATGAAGTAACATATGATAGGGTAAAACCCAGATCAATCAATGCATATGCCTCATAAAAAAATAAATATGAGTAGGGTACCTGTATCTACATTGGGGGAAGCCTCTGAGTTCTGTTGATCTACTAAGAAATAGGTACGGTTCTAAACTTCCTTAGCACTAACTGCTCCTCTAGCACCTCTACCATGACCAACAAGTTGTACACCTGACAATGCTAACGCAACGGCTGACCCCATAGGTTATGTCATACTACCCGTACCCCTCTGTGGGCAATCTCTTTTCATATGCCCTAACCTACCACACAAGAAGCAAACATTCATTTCAAACCAACATTCTCCAGAGTGAAACTTCCCGCAACGCTGGCACAGCAGACGAGAGGATCTCGGTTGGCCTATATTTCCTTGTTCTCGATATCCCTCTGTCTGTGAAACCCGAGTCTCACTATTTTGCCCAGCTTGACCGCCTTTAAACCCCCAAAATTGAGATGGATTACCTTCTGCCGGGTAAGAAAATGATGGTCTAGGCGGTCTAGGAAAAATCCAAGGCCTAAATTCTCCTTGGGACACCATAAACTGTCCCATAGGTCTAACCCTCTTTGACGACCCTCTTTCAACTTCGTGTGCCCTTCGCCTTTGCCTTTGATCCTCCATTTTCTGTGCAAAGGCTTGTATCCTTTCTATATCCATGTCTCTATTTAACCCAGCAATAGTACAGTCCTGGACCAAGTATGGATCCAATCTATCCACATACCGATGAACTCTGTCGGCCATTGTGGCCACTACATTTGGAGCATTTCGAGCCAAAGAATTAAACTGCAGACTGTATTCTCTAACACTCATATTTCCCTGACAGAGATTTAAAAATTGATCCGCACGAGCCTCTCGGATCTCATACGGGAGGTAATGATCAAGGAATGCCATTTTAAATTCTGCCCAATTAGCTGGATTTGTACCAATACCCCTCGATCGTTTCCAATCTTCATACCACAATATAGCTTCTTCTTTCAACCTATATGTCGCAAGTTCCACTGTTTCTATACCGATCACATGCATAACCTCTAGAGCCCTTTGAATTTGGTTCACGAAGTCCTGTGGGTCTTCATTCAGATCTGATCTGGTGAACGTGGGAGGGTCTAATTTCAGAAAATCCTCTATCCGTCGACTAACTGCCCTATCCACACATCACTACTTGTCATTGGACCTACTTGCCCTTGATTCAATACAGCAACTATACCAGTAACTATATGAGTTAACATTTGCACTGCATTTCTTAGATTCTGCTCAGTATCATTAACAGGTGTGTTGACAGGTTCTTCTCTCCCTCTCAGCTCTTCTAGAGCTGAAAAAGTAGGGGAAGCTCTCGATGTAAATTCGGTTTCAGTCCCACCTTGATTAGCTTGGTTAGGTGGTGATTTACTAGTTCCTTCTCCCGCATGCATCTCTACCTTCTTATCTTTGCTCCTATCTTGTCTTGTAATCGGCATTTTACTATAACAAAGAAAAATCAATTTCAAGGGTCAGATATGATTCCCACTACGGCATTGGCTCTATTGCAAGATCTAGAAATGAAGAAAGGAAACAACTCCTAAATGTCCCGTAGCCTCCTACTTATAAATGTGGCGTGCAACACATCCATAAGCAAGACTCTACTCAGAAACGACTTTGTAGACACCCTTAGGACGACCTGCTCTGATACCACTTTTGTCACACCCCGAATTCCAACGAGACGGACTAGCACCCGAAGCCATTGAGGCCCGAGAGAACCAATCTCTACTCATGTACACTCACACACATGTCTCTATGTGAACATCATTATATATCATGCAACTATGCTGAAGTCATGAGAACATATGCTATATATATATATATATATATGAAACTTGGCCGTTAGGGCCATCAAGTCAAAATGGACATACATATCTTACAATCATTCTCCTACATAAGTCTACAAAGCCTCTAACAGATACATGTACATAACCAACCTACAGTCGGGACAAGTCCCCGCTTTATACAACATTTACCATGCCAAAACCAAAACCAAAATACACATGAGACTTGGGAATGTACGGGGTGTTACAAAAATATATAAAATCCCCAAGATGTAGTGTCACAAGTTTAAAGAGCATCCAATACAACTCAGAAAAACTAAAAATAAATAAATCTGTCTCCAAAAGAAAAATAAAGGCAAATAGGATAAGATGAGGTCTGGAATCTGCCCCTAACTCTGAAGCTCACCAGTACCTCGAAATGTCAACTTTTGTAGCACAAGCTCAGCTGCCGCGAGTCGTATTTGAACTAAGATTTCCATCGAAAGGGCACAGTCGGGGTGAGTACGGTTCACTTGTACTCAATAGGTATCATAGGCCGACTGAGCAACGCAGAAAACAAAACAAATAAAAGATACTTTGAGCACGTAACCTACAAACAAAAAAGTTCCTAAACGGTAGCTCACACCATCTCCACTAACAGTTCTACAATCTATAATAAGTCAAAAAGGACAGTTAAACACGCAAAATATATAGGAAAACTAAGTACACAACAATTAATACATAGAGGAATACAAATGGTGCAATGTAATGCAATGCAATGCAATAATGAAATGATGGTGGAACTTTCGTATACACCTTCCAAGTCTCAATGTTTTAGGATAGGACCCATGGGGGGGTTCACAACCCATATACTTTATCATAATCTCAATATCATAACTCAATCAACCCTACCGGCACCCCCTTCAATATAGGTGTTTTATAAAGTGTCTCATTTTCTGTCAAAACTCAATATTACTAAATCAACCCTACCTACACAACCCTTGGTATAGGCGTTTTATAAAATGTCTCATTTTCTATCAAAAATCAGTATTTCTCATTGGTACCAATCACATGAATATTTATAGATGAAATGAGAATGTAAAGCTCCCAACCAATTAGTATGAAGATAGTGATCATTTCAATACAAGTATAACTGAGCTCAGATTCAACTCAAGATGTCAATAATTCATGTTATCAGCCCCACTCGGCACCATTAGAATAATTAGTCATGTAAGACATCAATGATATCATTTTAAGATAATAAATGCGCACGTAAGAACTTTAATACAAGTCAAGCCCCCACTCAGGAGACATAATAATAAATAAGGTAAGTCAATGCACAATATGGGCTACAATAGCTTAAAAAGCCCTCACTAGGACATCATAACAATTATATTCTCCTAAGTCAACAAGAATCTACAAATAAACCCCCAAACGGACACACAATAGTATAATAATTTTGAAATACGACTCCCCACGACTAAACTCCCTAACCCATAGCATGCTTTAAATGTTCATTAACTACCCAACCCAGTCTAAAGGAAGTTAAACCATAACCTACATCAAAGTGATGAAATCCAAGCCTAGAACCTTCAACACAGATCCTTTCACTTTTGGGTCTCGTCACGAGCTAAAAATATAAAAAAACATCATTTTTGCATCAAAAGAAAGCTAATGATACCCATATCGACTATGTTTAAGACGGTTCCAAAACTAGTTCAAAAACTGGATTCGAAAACGAAAGGGGTAAAACCAAAAATTTTATCTTAAAAAAATGTTCTCTAAATCACTCGGAACCTACAAATCAAAACCTACTTGGAAACTAGTTGAAATCAATGTTCAAATCAAAGAAAAACTATTTTAAAGCTTTACCGGCAAACCCCGAAAAATCTATTTCGAAATCAAGATAACAAAGTGTTTTTGAATATATAATCACTGGAAATTAATGGAAAGATGAGTTTGGAGCTTACTCAAGCTCAAATAGTGAAAGAAAACACTAAAATTCATCCCTTTTCGAAGATCCCAAGTCCAAAAATGGAGGAAAATTGTGAAAATGAAATATTTATACTGTTTAGGTGAAAAGTGCTTTACGATCGCGGCTCCCACCTCGTGATTGCGAGGTTCAACGTTGACCGGCCATTAAGTTGGTCATCCCGATCACGTAGTTGTGCCTCGCGATCATGATGGGTCAACCCAACCCGGTCCATCAAATTGCTTATCGCAACCGCAGTACCACCACTATGCTATCGTAATGGAGAAGGTCATCGAGGCCTGCAATCGTGATATGTGTCCATACGTTCATGATGAGGAGTCTGATGCATTAGAAAATGTTGCACCAGTAGTTGGGATTTTTTTGGAGAAAATTATCCCAATTGAACTCTCGAAATTCGTTCGGCCATAGAAATAAACCATATATGCTACTAGGCTATTTTTAACGTTTCATACTCAATGATAATGTTGAATTTTTTGAAAAGAGGTTTTTACAACAAATTAGCCCCTGGGATCCTTAAAAGCTTATTTTAACTAGTTTTTGAAATAGGGGTCAAAATGCAAAATAAAGGTTCTAAACCTGAACCAACCCCGCTACTAATCCAAAATTGACATTACTGATCTAATAGAATTGTCCAAATCGCTATCCGGTGCTCGAAACAAAAATATAGACCGAAGTCAAACTAATGGCTTTTAAAGCCTCTAAGAGTCTCAAACTCTTCCAAATCATTCCCGAATGCATCAGGCACCTTGTCAACCATCCCCACACCTCATAACCAGCATGTAACAACTACAGAGAAGGGAAAAATGTTCAAAACACATAAAAAGGAAAATTTCACACTGAAGGCTATTAAATTATCCACCACTAGAACACTAGTGAGTCCTCAAACAAAAAATCAAATAAAGTACCTGAAATGGTACAAAGCTGAGGCTATCTATGATTCATATCGGACTCAACCTCCCAAGTAGCCTCCTCAGTAGGGCTATATCTCTATTGGACCTTCATTGAATCAATACTCTTAGGCCTTAATTTCCTAGTTGTATGTCTAGGATAGCAAAAGGCTCCTCTTAAAAGGATAAATCATGGTCTAGTACAATAGAATCCCATCTAATCACATGTGCATCATCTGGACGATATCTCTTCAACATGGAAACGTGGAATACAGGGTGAACAACTAATAGATGTGGAGTTAAAGTTATCATATATGCCACATCCCCATACTTCTTAAGGATCTCGAAAGGGCCAATGAACCTCGGACTAAGCTTCCCTATCTTCCCAAACCTCATCACACCATTCATGGGTGAAACCTTTAACATAACTCAATCTTCAATCATGAATGATATATCGCGGGCTCGACGGTTGGCATAACTCTCCTGCCTACTCTGGGAATCCAATAGCCTCTGCTGAATCAGTCTCACACAATCCATAGAATTTCTCAACAAATCCGTACCCCAAGTCCTCACCTCAAATGAGTCAAACCATCCCACGGGGGATTTACACCTCCGCCCATACAAAGCCTCAAAAGATGCCATCTGAATGCTGGAATGGTAACTGTTGTTATAGGAAAACTCCACTAGGGTTAAGTACTGGACCCAATAACCTCCAAAGTCCATGAGACATGCTCGAAGCATATCCTATAGCACCTAAATATTCCTCTCAAACTGACCATCCATCTGAGGATATAAAGCTATGCTCCAATCAAGTTGAGTACCCAACTCACTCTAAATAGTACACCCGAGGTAAACTGGCACCTCTATTAGATATAATGGTTATAGGTACACTATGCAAATGATCAATCTCTCTAATATAGATCTTGGCCAACTTCTTTGCATTATAATTCACCTTCACTGGTATGAAATACACTGATTTGGTCAGTCGATCCACAATCACCCAAACAGAGTCAAACTTCTCCAAGATTAATCTAACCCATCCACCAACCCTCGACAAACAAACTTGGCCACTAATCCTCAAAACACTATCAGAATCAAGAGATACCGCCTTGGCCTCGCCACTTAATACTCTACCACGAATCACCCTTAATCTATCATCATCAAACTGATGAGCTCGAATCTACTGTATTAAGGAAAATCTAGCCTCTACAAAGGATAACACATGCCTGGCATCAAAATATCAAGCCTAACTAAGTGGTTAGGTAAAAACTGAACCTCCAAGGACAGAGGTCACTCCTGGGTCAAAAGATGAGCTAAAATCTCCATACTCATCGCCTTCTAGCTCAAGGCATCCGCAACCACATCAGCCTTGCCCGGATGATAAAGAATATTGAGATTAAAATTCTTTAGTAACTCAAGCCAACATCGATGTATCATAATAAAATCTCGCTGAGTGAAGAAGTTCTGAAGGTTACGATGATTGGAGAAAATCTCATAATAGACCCTATACAAGTAGTGTCTCCACAACTTCAACACAAAAATAACTGCGGCTAACTCCAAGTCATGGGTAGGGCAATTCTTCTCCTGAAGCTTCAATTGATGAGACGCATACGAAATTACCTTACCTTTTTGCATCAACACCGCTCCCAAACAAACATAAGAAGTATCACAGAATATGGTAAAACCCACGACCTCCTTGGGCAAAGTCAAAATAGGAGCCGAAGTCAACAACTCGTTATGCTTTTGACAGCTTACCTCACAAGCATCCAACTACTAAAATACAATCTTCTTCTGAGTCAACTTGGTTAAAGGAACCGCAATCGGGGAGAAACCCTCCACAAAATGCCAATAATAACCCTCTAAACCAACAAAACTCTAAATTTTGGTAGGAGAAGTAGGTCTAGCACAATAACAAATCTCCGCTATCTTGGTCAGATCAACCATAATGCCATCTTTGGTCACTACATGAACCAAGAAAGAAAGAGAATCCAACCAAAAGTCGCACTTGGAGAACTTAGCATATAACTTATCATCTCATAAACTCTAAAGCACAGTCCTCAAATGTCTCACATGGTCAGCCTCATTCTTGGAATAAACAAAGATGTCATCTATAAATACAATCACAAAGGAGTCGAGATACGATCAAAATATTTGGTTCATCAACTCCATGAATGCTGCTCGGGCATTGGTCAACCCAAAAGGCACGACCAAAAACTCATAATGATTGTATCGAGTCTGAAAAGTCATCTTTGGAACATTCAAAGCTCTAATGCTCAACTGGTGATATCCGAATCTCAAGTCAATCTTAAAAAACACCGAAGCACCCTTAAGCTTGTCAAATAAATCATTAATGAGAGGAAGAGGATACTTATTCTTGGCAGTCACCTTGTTTAATTATCGATATTCAATACACATTCACATAGATCCAACCTACTTCTTCACAAACAAGACCGGGGCACCCATAGGAGGCACACTAGGTCTAATGAAACCCTTACTCAACAAATCCTATAACTGCTCCTTCAATTCCTTCAACTCAGCCGGGGCCATCTTATAGGGAGGAATAGGAAAGGGCTTGGTGCCCAGCTCAATATTAATACTAAAAACAATATCACAATTTGGAGGCATACCAGGCAAATCTGTAGGAAAACGTCCTGAAACTCCCTAACAACTCGAACAAAATCCAAAAGAAGAGGTGAAGCAACACTAGTATCGCGAATAAAAGACAAGTAAGATCAATATTCCTTTTCTAACATGCGATAAACACATAGAAAAGATATAACTCCTTTCATACCCGAATTAAGAGTACCCTTCAAAGCTACCCTTGTGTAACGACCCTTTTAGTCGTTTTGTGAACTTTCCCATTTTAGCTCTCCCCGTAGTTTGTATATGTGATTTATGACTTACAGGGATGGGTAGTACCAATTTTCGAGGTTCGAAAGTGATTTGACATTAGTTGGGTTCTGAAATTTAAATAAAGTTAAGCTTGGTCACGGTCAACCTTCGGCCAAGACGACCCCGGGTTAGTGTTTTAGTGATTCCAATAGGTTCGGAATGTACTTTTTAATCAAGTTACATATTTGATTTATTTCTATGGAGTTCCGAATAAATTTTGAGGAATTATGAAAAGTTTTGGGTATCTTAGATAATTTATTTAATTAGTGATTTAATGTGTCGAAACCACTATTTATTTACTTATATGGCCAATACAAAAATAAATATAAGTGGGAAGGATTTACCTTATTTATTAATAATAAGAGCTGAAATTAGAAAAGTGGGGCACAGAAGTTACAACGTAGGGTTTTTCATACCAAACCATAGATGCAAAAATGTGGCGGTGGCTTCAGGTTCACAAAAAATTGTTTAGTGTATTATTTATTCCTACAACTATATATTTATCGTGATGTGAAGTTGGAATTATATTAGAGATTCTATTTTTGGTACATGAGGAATTAGATAGGTTAAATAATGAATTGGTTGTCCTAATGATTCCAGAATGATTTGCTAATGATTACTAGGTTTTGCCATTATTTAGCTATGAGAAACGTGAGCGAAAGTTGTTATTCTCTTAGAATTAAGTTGTGAATTGAATTTATAGTGAGTGGACAGTGAATGTGAGGTTGAGGGTGGCGTGAAGTTAGGATTTGAAATAGTATCAATCAATGATTTTTGTAATGATTCTTACAATCATTGAACGTGCAGAATGTTAGTGTCATATTTAAAAGTGAGTTATAATTTTAGTGCTATTAGAACCTAAGTATGATTTAGGAAATTAATCATAGTGCAATGATAAGGTAATGATAAGACAATCATTGAATAGGTTTTGATCATTCGAAAGCTTTACGGAAAGGCAAAACACTTACAAATTAGCTTGCATTCGGATTCTTCGGTTGAGGTAGGTTATGGTTTAATTGGAGTTTAGACTCGATTTAATTGTATGTATGCTCCTAAATTGGATGCTTGTTGATTGGTGTTTGGACATACTTGAATTTGATGATATTTGAATTGTTGACACTTGTATGAATAATTATTGAACATTAAACTTGATTGAATTGTCTTATGATTATAGGTGTACTTGTAAATTTAGTACATCGTGTTGTATCTTGAGAGATAGTGTGAATTTGATAAAAAAAATACATAATATGGTTATGGAGGATCGGGTACCACGCCGGTACGGTACATGGACTTAGATTGTCCCCTGCAGGTCATGATTAGTTGGGCAGAAATAAGTCCCTTAGCATGTGTGTACAGGCTAGTGTGGATTTTGAGAGGTTGTGTGGTTTGATGAGATGATAATGAGCTAATGGTGTTCTAATTGTGAGGTTGAGAAGAACATAGTTGTTACTTATGGTATTATTGTTGATTTTGTGATTGTTTATGGTTTGATTGATACTCTTGATGGTTACGTGGATTGTTATAAGCATTTTTTGGCCCGTTATTATGGTATTTACTGATTTATTGAATGCTTGCTATGTGTTGATGCCCGTTTACTTGTTATTTGATTTATGTTGTATACATGCTATTAAATTGAGTTGGCCTATGATACTTACCCGTACATAGTGGATTGTACTGATACTACCCTGTACTCTTCTTTTGTTGAGTGCAGGAAGTGTTCCAGAGGCTCAAACATGACCTCATCTCTAGCGTTTGATAACTGATCTCGATCCAAGGGTGAGCACTTCATCTCCAGGCTATCGTGGATCATCATATTAGTTCTTGTCCTTCTTTCGGACAATGAGACACTCTTTATCTTTTGTTATTTTAGATATTTCTTTTAGACATGGTTTTTATTTTAGAAGTTCTTGTATGATGACTTTCGGGTCTTGGGGATTTTAATAAGTATTTCGTTTGATTTCTGCATAACTAATGATTAGTTTGAATTATTATTATTTAGTTGGTTTTTATGATAACCTCATCTTAATATTGACTAAATGATTGGGTAATGGTTTGGGTTAGATGGTTCTCCCACCGAAGTATTAGAGTGGGTTCCACTCATGGCCATTTGGGTCGTGACACCTTGGCACACTCGGAGTAGCTAAAGTTACGGTCTTGGCATAACAATTCAAAATAGCATGATAGGGAGATAACCAATCCATACCTAAGATAACATCAAAATAAACCATATCTAGGATAATCAAGTCTACCCAAGTCTCACGTCCCGCAAAAGTTACTACACAGGATTAGTACACTCAATCCACTATTAAAAAATCTCCTACGGAGGTAGTAACATGAAGAGGCACAACAAGGGACTCGTGTGCAATATTAGAACCCATAGAAAAATATGTAGACACATAGGAAAATATGCACCCAGGGTTAAATAACATAGAAGCAGATCAATAGCAAATTGGGATGATACCTGTAATTACTGCATCAGAGGCCTCTACCTCGGGTCTTCCTGGTATAACATAACACTGTCCAAACTCGCTCCTAGACTAAGCAACTCTACGTCCACCACTACGAGCTCCCTGAGGTCCTCCTCGAGCACCTCTAGCACCACCTCTACTACTCTGTAAACCATATGCAATTGCATAAATAGGAGTAGGGCAAAGCTGAAGCTGAGAACCCTATTGAGCAGGACCCAATGCACGAAGAGGACAATCCCTCGCAGTATGACTAGGCTCATCATAAACAAAACATCCTCTGCTACTGGACTCACACCGAGAAGGACTAAAAGATCTAGAATGACCTTCTTGTCCTGAAGAACTAAAACTGGAGCCTCTACTCGCATAACCTCAACCTTGACTACCTAGAGTCGCAGAGATCGAAAGCCTACCACCTGAACCCTGTAAAGCTGCCTGAACTCGTCTACCATGATAATCATGAGCACCTCTACCAGAAAAATTCCTACCCCAGCCGCATGTCCACTGAAGTCACCCAAATGATGGATCCTCTTAGCATCGCCATCACCCTGGGTACCCTGATGAATCAAATCAAGCATATTGTATGCTTAGCTAAATTCTTAAAAGAAGCTCCTGACCCACTAACTGATTAAAACCTGCCAAACCCTTGACAAACTTACTGATCATATCAGACTCGGTAGAGATACTGGCAGCAGAATACCTAGTTAATGCATAAAAATGTGCCTCATACTTAGTAATAGGTATGGATCCTCACTCCTGGTGATCAAACTCATCTCTTATCTAATCCCTCAAACTATAAGGAACGAACCTCTCTAAAAAAGCCTCAGAAACTAGGTCCATGTCATAGAAGGCAAACTCGATAGTCTACAACTTGAAAGAGACCTCCACCACTGTCTGGCCACGTCATTTAACTAATAATTTGTATAAGAAACATCATGGGTATCCAGGGATCCAAGGTTATGTAATCTCTCTTAACAGTCAAGCAAAAACTCATAGGTGTCCTCTCCATTGGCACCATTAAACTTGGGAGGAGCCAAGCCAATGAATCTATCAAACCTCTTCTGATCATCAGAAAACAAAATAGAACTCGAAGTAACAGGACGAACAACAAGTCTAGTAGGCAGTGAATCCACCCATGGGTGCACCACAGAATATGGCAATACACCTAAGTCGGAATACCATAAGTAGGAGTTGTTCCTGGCGGCTAAAAACCTCCTGACATCTGAGGAATATCCAGTAAACTCAAAGGAACACTAGTCTGGGGAACACTATCCAGACGAATCAATAAATCCTGTAGCACCGGGATATCTGCAGAACCCTGTGGGACCTAAGTTGGCCTCGCATTCTGATAATCATCCTTAGTATAAATAACCTTATGCTCAAGAGAGGCATCCTTAGAACGTCCTCTCATTGGGGCAACTCCTGGTGCCCATCCTCTACCTTGGGGTTTACCAAGACCTCTGCCTCACCCTTTGACTGGGGCTTCAACAACAGGTGCTGGCTCAGCATCCCTAGCATCTTTAGACCTAGTCCTTTCCATCTACGCAGAAAAGAATGAAATTCTACTTTAGAATTTAAGGTATGAACAACTCGCACGATATGGAATCAATTTAGAGAATTTCTTTCTAAAGACATCTTATAGCCTCACAAACATAGATACGGACGTCAACGTACCTATCCGCGAGACTCTACTAGACATCCTGCTCTTACACTTATGAGATCGGTGAACCTAGAGCTCTGATACAAATTTGACAAGACCCTAAAGTTGAGGTCATGATGTCACCTACTTAAGCCCAAACTTAGTAGGTAAACTAAATCCCACACAAAAATAAAGATTGATAATAAGAAGTAAAACTATAAATGCAAGATTTCTAAATTGAAGTCCGACCATAACATATGATAGCAAGAATCTGAACAAAATATATAAAATCCCCAAGATGTAGTGTCGCAAGTGTAAACAACATCTAATACAACTCAAAAAAATTCGAAATACATAAGTCTGTCTCCGAAAGGTAAATAAAGACAACTTGGATATGATGAGGTTTGGAATCTGCCCCGAACTTTGAAGCTCATAAGTACCTTGAAATGTACACTCTGGTAGCATGAGCTCCGCTACCACGAGTCGTACTTGAACTAGGATCTGCACCAAAAAGACACAATAGAGGTGAGTACGATCCACTTGTACTCAATAGGTATCATAGGCTGACTAAGCAAAGCAGAAAATATAACAAATAAAAGATACTATGAGCACGTAACCTGCAAATAGAAAAATTCCCAAATAGTTGCTCACACCTCTCCACTAACAGTTCTACTATATATAATAAGTCAAAATGGACAGCTGAACATGTAATATTTATACAAAAACTAAGTACACAAAAATAAATACATAGAGGAATACAAATGGTGCAATGTAATGAAATGCAATGCAATGATGAAATGATGTTAGAACTTTTGTATACACCTTCCAAGGGTCAATGCTTCAGGACAGGACCTATAAGGGGTTCGCAACCCATATACTTTATCATGATCTCAATATAATATCTCAATCAACCTACCGACATATACCTTGGTATAGGTATTTTATAAAGTGTCTCATTTTCTATCAAAAATTAGTATTACTAAATCAACCCTCTCGGCACATCCCTCGGTATAGGTATTTCATAAAATATCTCATGTTTTGTAAGAAAATCAGTATTTCTCTGTGGTACCAATCACATGAGAATGAATAAATGAAATGAGGATGTAAAGATAACAAACAATCAGTATGAAGATAGTGATCATTTCAATATAGGTATGAATAAGCTCAGATTCAACTCAAGATGTCAATAATTCACGTTATCAACCCTCACTCGGCACCACTAGAATAGTCATGTAAGATATCAATAATATTTTTTTTAACACAATAAATGATCATGTAAGGCCTATAATAACAATTCAAGCCCCCACTCAGGTGACACATAATAATAAGGCAAGTCAATGCACAATATGGCCACAATATCATATATAAAGCCCCCACTCGGGCATCACAACAATTATATTCTCCTAAGTCAACAACAATATACAAATAAACTCCCCCACCCACCCACCCACACGATAAAATAATAATGTTGTAATATGATGCCAACAACTAAACTCCCTAATCCATAGCATGCTTCATATTTTCATTAACTACCCAGCCCAGTTTGAAGTTAAGCCATAACCTACCTTGAAGTGCTGATATCCAAGCTTAGAACCTTCAACACGGAGCCTTTCCCTTTTGAACGGTCTCCTCACTAGCTAAAACTATCAAAAATATTATCTACACATCAAAACAAAGCTAATGATATCCATATTGACTATGCTTAAGACGGGTCCAAAACTAGTTTGAAAAATGGGTTCGAAAACAATGGGGCAAAACCGAAAATTTTATTTTAAAAACATGTTCTCCATATAACTCAGAACCTACTGTTGAAAACCAACTTGACAACAAGTTGAAATCGATGTTCAAATTGAAGAAAAACTATTTTAAAGTTCTACTGATAAAAATCCTAAAAATCTATTTTGAAATCATGATAACGAGGTGTTTTTGAAATATAATCAATGGAAATTAATGGAAAGATGAGTTTAGAGCTTATCCAAGATCAAATGGTGAAGAAAACCCTAAAATTCATCCCTTTCCAAAGCTTCCAAGTCCAACAATAAAGGAAAATCACAAAAATAAAATATTTATACTGTTCAGGTGAATAGTGCCTCATGATTGCGGCTCCCACTTTGCGATCATGAGGGTCAATGTTGACCGGCTATTAAGTTAGACATCGTGATCTCATAGCTGGGCCTCGCGATCACGATGGGTCAACCCGACCCGGTCCATCAAACTACTCACCGTGATCGCGGTACCACCATGCAATCATGATGGAAAGGTCATCGAGGCTTGTGATCACAACATGTGTCCACACGATCGCTATGAAGAGCCTGATGCACCAAAAAATATTGCACCAGCTATTAGGATTTTGTAAAAAATTGTCCCGATTGAACCCTTGATATTTGTTCTGGACTCCACAGAAATAAATCATTTATGCTACTAGGATATTTTCGACGTTCCAGACTTAATGGTAACATCGAATTTTAAAAATATGTTGTTTACAATAAATTAGCCCCCCGGGACCCCCAAAAGCTTATTTTAACTAGTTTTCGAAATAAATGTCGAAATACAAAATAAAGCTTCAAAACCCAAACCAACCCCGCTACTAACACAAAATCAACATTCCAGATCTAATGGAACTTTCCAAATCATCATACGATACTGGAACTACAAAATATTGACCGAAGTTAAACTAATGGCTTTGAAAGCCTCTAAGGGTTTCAAACTCTCCCAAATCATTCTCGAATGCATCGGAGACCGTGCCAAACATCCCCACACCTCATAAACAACATATAACAACTACGGGGATGAGCAAAATGATCAAAATATATAAAAAAGAAAATTTCACACTCAATGTTGTTACGGATTCCTAAAAAAGGCATTCGACAATTTTAAAAGTTTTTTAGAAAAAAATATTTTGAGAGAAGCTTCATTTGTATAAAATCTTTAAGCTCTTTGGTAATTTTACTTTTTAAGAAGTTGATCTGTTTGCTGAAACACTAAAAGATATCTCAATACGTATTTTAACTATTTGAGAAAGAAGATCTAGATAGGCAACATAAATTAGTTGTGATTAATTTTTTTCTATGTTTAAATATTTTTGTGATCTGTTGACACTACCTCAAGGGAAGAGTGCATATATTGAGGGAAGTTTAGGCATTGCGATATTCAATTCACATAATGAAGGAGAATACATCCTCATTGTGCATCATTTGATAGATAAGATAGGGGGATCCCTGAGTTGGTAAAGTGGAAAAGAATGTTAGTTCAATTACTTTTGAGTTTCTCAATTCCCACTAGTCGTTTAATATTTAAGTTCGGAAAACAAAGACTAGACACTTAAGTTTTGTGTTGTTAAGTATTAGAAATTTATATCACGACCCAAAAAGCCAAGGTCATGATGACATTTAAAGTAATCCTCTGGTAGGTAAGCCAATCTTTTACCCCAAAAACAACTATCAAGTCATTACCCAAGAGTAAAAAAAATAGCAGAAGTAACCTTCGAAACTCAAACTTTCATAATTATAATAGTAGTGCAGAAATAACAAAATATACCTAAGACATAGTGTCACATTTATTAGAGCATCTAATTAAATACAATCATCTCAAAAATACTACAAGTCTTTCTGAAATAGTATGGAAAGGAAAGGAAAGATAGAGGGAGTCTGACATCACTCTAAATGCTAAGTAGCTCATCCATGTGTGCGAAGAGGTATCGCCTCACACCGAAAATTAACTAGGTACACTAATGTTAGAATCTGCATAAGAAAGATGCAGCAAATATAGTATAGGTACAAAACCAAGCGTACTCTTAGGCAACATAGGTCGTCTGAGTTAGAGTTAATAACTATATTATACAAAGAGTGTTAATAAATCATTCACTAAGAAAATGTCCCACCATTACGATATTAACAGTCAATAAGGAACAATACAAGACATAACAGTGATAAAAGTGTATGATACATTGCAGTGACTAATGATCCTACCAGTATACGCCACCTTATGTTGTGAGACGGGACCCATGGGGTACTCGCAAAGTCCATGTACCCTGCCAAAACTATTTCCCTCGGGTATGTAAACTGATATTTATCACCGATATCACTTATAGAAAATCACCCAAAATGATTTACCTAGGGCATGAAAGCTTCTTTTTTTAAAAAAAATCCATAGGTAAATCACCCAAAACTATTTTCCTCAGAAATGCAAACTTTCTTTAAAAATATCATTCCCATAGTACTAATATGTGATCCATGAGAATGAATATGCAGGAATAATCACAATCATAAATAAAAAATCTGAATGCCACAAATATAAATATGAAAATATTTGTCATCAGAACATATCTCAGGCTACAAGCCTCCTCAAATAAAAGAGTTTCTTTCAAATCAGTGCCCTTAAGCCACATTTCCTCAATTAGGCAAATGTCCTTCATTGCCATGACATGACAATTTCCAATACGAAAAAAGGCCAAAAATACCCTTGAACTATTTGAAATGGAGCAAATATATCATCCGTCTATTTTTGGTCTCAAAACTGCTAGAATGTATAGTTCATATACACAGCGGAAGCTTAAACACGGATCATATACTTACATGACAACATGATAATGTAACTTAAAAAACGAAATTCATGAAAAACTACATACCTCTTGAAGCTTTCACAAATGTTGTTTATCACCTTGTTCTCCAGGTCTGCTGCCTTCTACAACTACCTGAATAATTTTTTTTTACCAACCAATGCTTGTGTGGACAAGTTAAAAGAAAAATTCTGAAAATGGATTTTTTATGGTATCTCAATGAACAAACGAAAACCCCTATATATTCAACTGAAGTTGAAGTTGAAAGGGTTTTCTTTCATCCATTCAATCCACACGAAAAATCATTAAGACCTCCCATCAATACCAACATAAAGTCATGGACGTTTTGTCCATAATGACAAATGTTTAATGGGAGTCATAATTTCTGTCATCAATAGGAATTTATTCCCATTAAAACAAACGTGTAAAACCGTGATACCAATCTATTTTCTTTTTCAAATTGGTTAATTAATCAGGCGTAGCAGGGACCGCAGATTTATTAACTGAGGCTTCTAATTATGATATTAATTCGTAAATGAATGAATTACCATATCATAATAAATTACAAATTATTCCACTAAAAATCTGTAACTGTACTCCTCGATATTAACTTCAAAATCTACCATTACATCTTATTTAACTCCCCATGTTAGAATTACCGACACCAATCAATTAAATCAAATTTTTCTGAAAAATTTAATTTATTGACTAACTCAATCCTATATTACTTATGCTTAACTTATTTCACGTGACGGATACTAAATCCACCTGCAGGGTTTACACGTGAAAACTTATAAGCAACCATATAGGGGTGTCTTCTATCTCAAGTCCGAGACATGGTTCTATCAACTAATTATTATTTCACTAAGTGATTTGTCATTATCCAATCTATTAGGAATATGTTGACTCTCAATAGAGTCTCACCTTTTAATAGATTAAAATAATAAATCAAACTACATAGATCATAATAATTATATCAAGATTAAGAGTATAAGTACATGTAATGGACTAGAGAAATTGTTTATTAATATTCAGAACATAAACAAACATCTCTACTTGGTCCGTTCAATACATACGAAATGTATTAGCACAAGAAGTTGGAATATTATCACTCCCATAATTAAGATCAAATTATATTTTAATCTTGTGCTACAATCATCAAGATGTTTGTCCTTCTTCATCTTTGATTGTGAACTTTAATTTATAACTTATAAGAACCAACAATTTTAATCTTCCATGCATGAGTTAAATAACTCCATGCATAAAATTGCATACTATATAAGTAAAGGACACACATGTCAACACAATGATTTATTTAAATAAAGACTTTATTAAATTAAGAAGATAAACTAAATTGTCTTTACATGGGATGTAAAAATAATACTATAACTTAAACCAACATGGTTAATAGTATATCCTAACAATCTCCCACTTAGACTCATAACCATGCATGAACAATTTTAACACCCATTTCTTCCACATGCTTATCAAAGACCTTCTGAGTTAAGCCCTTTGTAAATGGGTCCGCCAAATTGTTCTTCGACTCAATCTTCAAAACTCTCACATCACCCCTTTGAGTTATATCCCGAATCAAGTGATATTTTCTCTCAATATGCTTACTTATTTTATGGCTTCGTGGTTCTTTCGAGTTTGCAACCGCACCACTATTGTCACAATAAAGTGTGAGTGGTGCTTGAACCGAAGGAACCACTCCAAGCTCTTTCAGAAAGTTACCGAGCCAAACAGCCTCCTTGGCCGCCTCAGAGGCAGCCACATATTCAGCTTCCATGGTGGAATCAGCAACACATGATTGCTTGATACTCCTCCAAACTATGGCTCCACCTCCTAAAGTAAACACATATCCTGAGGTAGACTTTCTAGAATCCTTATTTGACTGAAAATCTGAATCTGTATACCCAATAGGTACAAGATTGTCAGAGTGAAAGACAAGCATGTAATCCCTAGTCCTTTTCAGGTACTTGATTATATGCTTTACCGCAGTCCAGTGTTCTTGTCCAGGATTAGACTGAAATCTGTTAACCATGCCAACAGCAAAGCAAATATCAGGTCTGGTGCACAACATAGCATACATGAGACTCCCTACAGCAGAAGCATAAGGGACCGCCTTCATTCTCTCTATCTCATCAGCCATTTTGGGCGACTGATCCTTTGATAAAGTAATTCCATGCCTAAAAGGAAGGAATCCCTTTTTGGAATTTTGCATGCTAAACCTTGCAAGAATAGTGTCAATATAAAGCGCTTGAGATAAGCCTATTATCCTTTGTTTGCGATCTCGCATAAGCTTGATGCCAAGGATATGAGCCGCTTCTCCCAAGTCTTTCATATCAAAACGCGAGGACCGCCACTCCTTAACAGAATTCAACATGCTCACATTATTACCTATGAGCAAAATGTCACCTACATACAGAATCAAAAATGCTACTTTGTCTCCGTCCCATTTTTTATATATGCATGACTCATTTTCACATTGATCAAAACCAAAAGTCTTAATTGAATTGTCAAAACAAGTATTCCATGCCCTAGATGCCTGTTTCAATCCATAGATGGATTTCTTAAGTTTACAAAACATGTTTTCATTTCCACTTTCTATGAAACCTACTGGTTGTGCCATATAAATGCACTCATCAAGACTTCCATTTAGGAAAGCCGTCTTGACATCCATTTGCCAAATCTCATAATCATAATGAGCAGCAATGGATAAGAGAATCCTAATGGATTTAAGCATAGCTACCGGCGAAAAAGTTTCCTCATAATCAATTCCTTCTTTTTGAGTAAACCCTTTCGCAACAAGCCTTGCCTTAAAAGTTTGTACTTTTCCATCCACACCTCTCTTTTTCTTATAGATCCATCTATAGCCAATGGGTTTGACTCCCGCAGGTGGTTCTACAAGATCCCAGACTTGATTGGAGTACATAGACTCCATTTCAGATTTCATAGCAGCAATCCACATTTCAGCATCTTTGTCCTGTAGTGCTTCGGCGTAATTAAGGGGTTCTGTATTAGGCTCCTCAGGGATTCGATCGTATGATTCTCCCAAGAGCGTAAACCGTAAAGGTTTTCTAATAATTCTCCCACTACGACGAACAGTCACTACAGGATCCGCTATATTTGGAACCGAATTCTGAACACCTTGAACGTCGTCCTGCATAATTGCAGGCTGTTCGACATTACCCTGAACAGTTTCCTCTACAATTGCATGTTGCTCAAAATTACTCCCACTACTTTGAGGTAGTGTAATGTCAAGTGTTTGCTCTTGTGCAACCTCTTGCCTATTGACATTTCTCCCACTACTTGGATGCAGTGGTATGTCAATAACGGTTGTCGGAATATGTTCTTGTTGTGTTTCATTATTCGTTATTCTATTGCTCAATTCCTGTAAAACTAGTTTAGTTCTAGGAACATGGTTCATTAAATAGTCCGCTTACAGAAATCTGGCATTTGTCGAGACAATTACCTTCTGTTCATTAGGACAGTAAAATAAACCTCCCTTAGTACCTTTTGGATATCCAATAAAAATGCACACTTCTGTACGAGATTCCAGCTTATTAGTTTTCCCTTTTAGCACATGTGCTGGACAACCCCAAACCCGAATATGCCGTAGACTAGGCTTGCGCCCACTCCACAATTCAGATGGGGTTAAAGGTACTGACTTTGAAGGAACCAAGTTCAGAATATAATTTGCTGTTTCTAATGCATACCCCCAAAAGGAAAAAGGCAAATCTGAATAACTTAACATTGATCGAACCATTTCCATAAGAGTTCTATTTCTCCGCTCTGCCACACCATTTTGTTGTGGTGTTCCCGGAGCAGAATATTGAGATGTAATTCCTGATTCTGATAAGTACTTAATGAATTCCGCAGAAAGGTATTCACCACCACGATCAGATCGTAATGTATGGATATGTTTATTATGTCGCTTTTCCGTTTCTATCTTAAATTCCTTGAATTTTTCAAAGCATTCAGATTTACGGCGCAACAAATAAATGTATCCATATTTCGAGTAATCATCTGTGAAAGTCACAAAATACTCAAAACCACCTCTTGCTTGTATATTCATAGGACCACACAAATCAGAATGAATTAATTCTAACTTATTACCGGCTCTATTTCCTTTGGAAGGAAAGGGTCTCTTGGTCATTTTCCCTTCTAAACAGGATTCACAAGTCGGAAGTGCCTCCACTTTCAATGAACTCAAAGGTCCATCAGAAACCAACCATGAGATCCTATTTATATTAATATGACCTAGACGTAAGTGCCATAAGTAGGTTTCACTCAATTCTGAAATTCATTTTCTCTTATGTGATTGATTAATGTTATTAAGTTTCGAAATTTGTAGCATGTTTTGAGACACATCAAACACAAACAGGTCATCTATTCTAGGAGCAGAAATAATAAAATGCTTATTAAACTTAATAATTGCAGAATTATTAGCAAAATAAACATTGTAACCAGCATCCATTATTCTTGAAACTGAAAGTAAATTCCTTCTTATAGAAGGTACGTAGAGAACATTATTTAAAGTCAAAACTCTAGAACTACTGAACGTAATGGAAATGGTCCCTATAGCTAAAGCTGGTGCTGGTTCCCCATTTGCTTGAAACACGTTGAGCTCATTTTCATTTAGCCGTCGCGTTACCTGAAACCCCTGCAAAGAAGTGCAGATATGATTAGTGGCTCCCGAATCTATAGCCCAAAATTGGGTAGAAACAGCCACTAAAAATGTTTCAACGACATATGAAAAAGAAGTACCTTGTTTCTGCATTTTTGCTATATAACCGGGGCACTATTTCTTAAAGTGACCAGGTTGCTTACAATGATAGCATTTGCCCTTAGGCTTAGCCACACCACCAGTAGCACCTGGAACCTTACGGGGCTTCTTCTTCTTCTTGTCGCCTTTTGTCTTAGAAGTCGAAGACGAAGGTTTGTCAACCATGAACGCCGCAGGAGTAGCTTGGTGCTTAATGATAGATTCTGCCGCTTGTAGCTCATTCAGCAGTTTCGCAAAGGACAAGTCCATCTTATTCATATTATAATTTAAGCAAAACTGCTGAAAACTGTCCGGCAGAGTCTGTAGGACCATCTCAACCTGAGATTCCTTATCAATAACCGCACCAAGAATTTCCATCTCGTTCAACAGACTCATCATCTTAAGAATGTGCTCCCTCACCGATGATCCCTCAGCCATTTTAGTGGTCAAAAGGGCTTTTATGGCTGTCTGCTTTGCAACACGATTTTGCTCACCAAACATCTCTTTGAGAGATTCAAGCATATCGTAAGCAGAAGTCATTGACTGATATTGATACTGCAAGACATTCGCTATTGAGGCAAGAATGTAGCATCTTGCCATCTCATCAGCCTTAACCCATTTGTCATAGGCCTTAGTTTCATCATCAGTGGGATCAGCGGACCTAATGGGGCATTCTTCAACCAGCACAAATTTGAAACCTTCAGCAGTAAGGACAATATCCAAATTACGTTTCCAGTCAACATAGTTAGGGCCCTCTAGTTTATTTTGATTCAGGATAGTGGTTAAGGGATTGAATGAAGACATGGTAAATCTGTGGTATGATCAAAAAACAAATCATTATTAGACATGCTAACAGAATAATTAAATTCATAAAATCTACATCACACATATCACCATGCTCATAAACAGTTAGAATCGTTAGGTAAATTTAACCATTTAAGCAAAAATACATGCAATGTGAGACATGCTATCTACTTAAATAAAACAGCACCAACTCAGTTAGAGAGTAAACTGTTAAGTTAAGTTAGATAAACATCATATTTCATGGAATCTCTTGCTCATTGATTCAACATGTAACTTAGTTGTAAAGTTAATACAAGCCATCAAAACAAGAGACACAAAGCAGTAATACCCTATACAAGTTTATCCGATGGGGAAGAAGACCTATGTCAACATGTAAACTCATATAATATACTGTAATAAACCACTGGAAACCATAAGGAATGACCCCTATTACCACTGGTATGAAAAATTAAATTTTTTTAGAATTTTTAATTTTTCAGAAAACATTAAAATGCCCAAAACCCAATCAAAACGAAGGAATTTGACCAAAAAAGGCCATATGTCATAGAAAATCTGTGAGTCTTGGTCAGTGGGTCATTTCCAATGAACCTACCAAATTTCAGGCCAATCGGAGTTCGTCAAAAAATGAAAAACTCCAAAACCGACCAAAACCGACATTCATCGGCAAGGCTGCTTGCGAGGGTCAGCAGGGACTCTCTCGCAGCTTGGCCTTTCCACTACACTACTGGTTTAGTCAAATAAACAACCAAGGAAGTTGGGAAGCTTCATAAATCATTACAAATTTTTCCTCAATTCACAAAATCAATTGAGACAGTTATCGGCAAGGCTGTCAGCGAGGGTAACATGGATTGTCTAGACAGCCTTGCCTTGACACCAAACTGATCATTAGAGCAAGTAAGTTATGACTATAGTAGGGGTTATGCGTAACTTGAAACATAGTTACCCTTAATCCAGATTTCAAATATGGATAAACCAATCCAGAAAGCAAATATTTCAGGAAGAACAGATATGTCCAGAAAACAAATATGTCATTATGAACATATATATCCAGAAAACACATAATTCATAATGAACATATAATTTTCGAAAACACTTATGTCATGATAAACTATATTTTCAGAAACGCACATATCATGATGAACATATATTTTCCGAAAAACAAATATGTCCTTATGAACATATATTTCCAGAAAACAAATACCATAAATTCACAACACATGAAATATGAAACATGAAATTGTTTTGCAGGTACAAAATCATCAACATGATAAACAGTCAAAAACATGATTCTATACATTTGTCTAAACGAACAAAAAACATGTATACAAATCATGAAATTCATGTTACATTATCAGTTAGATGTAAGATGGCTCTGATACCAATTGCTAGAATGTATAGTTCATATACACAACGGAAGCTTAAACACGGATCATATACTTACATGACAACATGATAATGTAACTTAAAAAATGAAATTCATGAAAAACTACATACCTCTTGAAGCTTTCACAAATGTTGTTTATCACCTTGTTCTCCAGGTCTGCTGCCTTCTACAACTACCTGAATAATTTTTTTTTACCAACCAATGCTTGTGTGGACAAGTTAAAAGAAAAATTCTGAAAATGGATTTTTTAAGGTATCTTAATGAACAAACGAAAACCCCTACATATTTAACTGAAGTTGAAGTTGAAGGGTTTTCTTTCATCCACTCAATCCACACGAAAAATCATTAAGACCTCCCATCAATACCAACATAAAGTCATGGACGTTTTGTCCATAATGACAAATGTTTAATGGGAGTCATAATTTCTGTCATCAATAGGAATTTATTCCCATTAAAACAAACGTGTAAAACCGTGATACCAATCCATTTTCTTTTTCAAATTGGTTAATTAATCAGGCGTAGCAGGGACCGCAGATTTATTAACTGAAGCTTCTAATTATGATATTAATTCGCAAATGAATGAATTACCATATCATAATAAATTACAAATTATTCCACTAAAAATTTGTAATTGTACTCCTCGATATTAACTTCGAAATCTACCATTACATCTTAGTTAACTCCCCATGTTAGAATTACCGACACCAATCAATTAAATCAAATTTTTCTGAAAAATTTAATTTATTGACTAACTCAATCCTATATTACTTATGCTTAACTTATTTCACGTGATGGATACTAAATCCACCTGCAGGGTTTACACGTGAAAACTTATAAGCAACCATATAGGGGTGTCTTCTATCTCAAGTCCGAGACATGGTTCTATCAACTAATTATTATTTCACTAAGTGATTTGTCATTATCCAATCTATTTGGAATATGTTGACTCTCAATAGAGTCTCACCTTTTAATAGATTAAAATAATAAATCAAACTACATAGATCATAATAATTATATCAAGATTAAGAGTATAAGTACATGTAATGGACTAGAGAAGTTGTTTATTAATATTCAGAACATAAACAAACATCTCTACCTTGTCCGTTCAATACATACGAAATGTATTAGCACAAGAAGTTGGAATATTATCACTCCCATAATTAAGATCAAATTATATTTTAATCTTGTGCTACAATCATCAAGATGTTTGTCCAACTGCATCTTTGATTGTGAACTTTAATTTATAACTTATAAGAACCAACAATTTTAATCTTCCATGCATGAGTTAAATAACTCCATGCATAAAATTGCATACTATATAAGTAAAGGACACACATGTCAACACAATGATTTATTTAAATAAAGACTTTATTAAATTAAGAAGATGAAATAAATTGTCTTTACATGGGATGTAAAAATAATACTATAACTTAAACCAACATGGTTAATAGTATATCCTAAAAAAAACTACCCCTCTCATCCAACTATTGGCTCACTTCTATCCTTCACCATAACTAAATGCCACCAGGCAACCCATATGGAGAAAAAACGTCCCCTGACCAGTCCACATAAACATCCAATTTAACCATCAGCCCACTTAACCATTCAAATTAATGCTTCAAAAGCTTTTTTCATTAAGCATTCATCTAAAACTTTGATTATTTTCTGGTTTGTTGCATGATGGAGAGGGTGTTGTTGGAGTGTATTGGTGTATTCACATTGATTTTAGACACAATAATTCTTATTCCACCAGCTATTTTAAATCCATGTGGGAACCAATCATTCGTGTCATTCAGTTGGAATTGTATTTGTGATTATATTAACACCAAAATCAGCATCCTAAAAGAGATGAAAAATGAAATATAATGGTAAAATGCTTTTAAATGAGCAATAATGGTCGGAGAAGCATGAGAGTTTAATTGGTAAACCAATGAATATTTCAATTGCCTTGTAGTTAGCTTAATTGGCATAACCCAGAACTTTTTCATTAAAGATTGGGCTTTATATCCTTTTATCCCTATTTATCGTCATATGCATAGCAAAAGCAGTGGAAAAAATTACTTTCGAGTAGTGAACAATTCAACTAACCTTAATAACTGGTAGAGAAGGATAAGAAGCTTTAGATGAATGCTTAATGACAAAAGCTTTAGAAGAAGCTTTAAGTTGGATGGTTAAGTTGGATACGTATGTGGACTGGTCAGGTGGATATTTTTCCCACGTAGACTGTCTGGTGGCATTTCGTTAAAGTGAAGGGTAGAAGTGAGCCAATAGTTGGACAGGAGGGGTAGTTTTGATACCAAAAACAAATAGAGGGTATATTTGCTCCATTTCGAATAGTTTGAGAGTAGTTTTGGCCCTTTTTCGTTTCCAATAAATGTTAAATGCGTGAAATAAAGTACAACTCATCAAAGATATGACTTTTTCAAGTCATAAATCATATACTAGCTAAATTCCAATCTTGGATTCAACAATAGCAACGTATATTTCAAGTCAGAAGCCCTTTATCAGCTAAATTTCGCATTTTTGATTTTCACAAAATCATGTCATGATTCAAAACTCAAGTTGTGATGGAACTCATCTCACCTTCGTGATAGGTAAGTCAACCAAAAATACAACACAAATAAACAGTTAAACATATGGAATGAGTAATAAATATAGCCTCAACTAAAACCACATAAATTACCCAATAGTAAGTACAAAGGAGAACAAATATTCCCAAAATCAGGTAGCTACAAGTACAAGCCTCTAATGATAGAATCAACTCAAAAAGAATCCAAAATATCTAGAATAAGAAAGACAATGTCAATAAAAATATAGGAGATCTAGTAGACACTGAATCAAGCAGCCGCTTCCTATGAATCTTGAATTTAGAAATCTAGAACAAGAGCTAAATCAATGTCCCAGGGCAGCTGTCTCAACATTTGCACATAAAGTGTAAAAATAAACAAGAATGAGTACACAAATACGTGTACTCAGTAGTATCATCGACCGACTCTAATTCAAAAGATGACAATAACCATCTAAAAACTTGTTGTTTTCACATGTTCAATTTATAAACCAGAAAACCAAAACTAGAAAAAGAGATAAGCAAAAACTTAATTAAAATATTTAAGTCCATAATTTTCTTGTGTGTCCTTAAGGAATTTAATCCTCTCATTGTACTTGAGATTATGGATTACTTCTTCCCAGGATAAAACAGATATACCTATTATTGGTGTAGTGGTACCTCAAACGCCAATAACTTCATCAAACTAAAAGTCAACAACAAATCACACAAAGATTCTATATTTATTTATAAAAAAGTACGCAGAAGAAGTTCAGAATTTTTAAAAAAATTAATGAAAATTGAGGCTAATCTTTTAAATTTATATCCAATGAAGAGGTGTTTATTGTGTCTTATCAGAAAAGTCACAACTTATTAGAAAACTCATAACCTATCAGAAATGTCACAACTTATCAGAAAATTCAAAACCTATCAAAAGAGTCACAACCCATTGAAAATGTCACAACCATTCAAATTGAAAAGGTTCCATTTAACATGCACCCTTTCCCTTGGTGTCTATTCATTTTTCATTCACACTTCTTAAAACCCCCAACAATCCCCCATGAATAGAAAATGGCTATATGATGAAAAATATGCATAAGAACCATGTGATTTGTAAGTAAGAATTAATCGCATCTAGATAAGTAGGCTATCCTTTAAACTTTCCATAATGAACATATGTCGTACATACCGATCAATTGATAGATTTGATATCATTGAACCATCAAGCTCTGGTGCATACCTAGAAAACTATATGTCACATAATTAACCCTTTAATAGTATTTGGCTCTCATTGTTTTATTCGTTTCAGCCACGAGTACAATCTGATTTTATAAGTACATAAGAGAACTGACCTTCCAAAATCCTCCTTGAAGCGGCTTACACTTTATACTTACATAGGTGATTTCTAAATGTGTAATCTTGTAGATACACTATATGATATTTCTAGATTAAACTTAGAAGCCATTAAAAAGTAGTAATGCTTTATCCTGGTACTGAACATTGTCTTCATCTGAGAATGGATCAACATTTTATTTTGATAATGTAAAACTTTCAATCATAACTTTGTTTTTCTCCTTGAACCTAGATCTTGGGATCTCCAGTCTTCTAGGTAGAGTTACCGCCATGTTGAATTATTCTCGACTGTAGTCCTATTTTCTTTGATGATTTCTCAACGCCCTCTCAGGTTAGGCCTTTTGTAAGTAGATCTGACATATTATTATTTGACTTTATATAATCAATTCTACGAGATTTTTCATTATACAGAACTCTCCTAGCCCTTCCCATTACTGCTTGACTATCGCAATGTATGCAAATAGGTTCCAAATATTTGGGGCAAATTGGGATGTCTTCTAAGAAGTTTCAGAGCTATTCAGCTTCTTCACTGGCTTTGACTAAAGCCATAAACTTAGACTACATTATTGAGCAAGCAATGCATGTCTGTTTGGATGACTTTCAAGATACTGCTTCTCCTTCAATTGTAGAAAGATATCCACTTGTGAACTTAGTTTCTGCTGATCTGGTGATCTAATTTGCATCTCAATATCCTTCAATAACTGTAGGATATGAATTGTTATGCAAAATCTAGTCTTGGATATATTTCAAACATCGCAAAACTTGTTTCATTATCATCCAATGATTTTGGTTGGGATAACTTGTGTATCGACTTAGTTTATTTCTGACACAAGCTATATCTGGTCGTGTATAATTTATGATGTACATCAAACTTCCTAGAACTCTAGTATACTCTGTTTGAGACTTGCTTTGCCCTTTATTCTTTACAAGAGCATAATTTAAATTAATTGGAGTTCTTGCTACTTTAAAATCCAAATATTTGAACTTTTCAAGTACCATGTTAATGAAGTCATCAACATATAAACACACAATGACTACACAATTTGGAGTGTACTTGATGTAAGCACATTTATCACACTCATTAATCTTAAATTCATTTAACAATATTATTTGGTCAAATTTTGTATGCCACTGTTTACGTGTTTGTTTTAGTCCATAAAGTGACTTAGCAAGTCGACATACCTTCTTTTCTTTAACTGGGACTACTAACCCTTCAGGTTGATCTATGTATATTCATCCTCTAGTTCTTTATTTAAGAAGGTTGCCTTCACATGCATTTGATGAATTTGAAGACCATATATAGCGGCTAATTCTATCAACATTCGAATAGATGTGATTCTTGTTACCGGCAAGTATGTGTTGAAATAATTAAGACCTTCTCATTATCTGAATCTTTTAACAACTAGTCTTGCCTTATATTTATCAATAGTGTCATTATATTTCATTTTTCTTTTTAAGATTCATTTAGAACCCAAAGGTTTGTTTTCTGGAGAAAGACCAACAAATTCTCATATATGATTATTCAATATGCATTCTATTTCACTATTGATTGCCCCTTTCCAATATTGTGCTTCTGAGGAATATATTGCTTTACTAAAAGTTTGAGGCTCATTCTCTACTAAGAATGTCAAAAAATAGGACAAAAGAAAGTTGATATCTTTTGACATTTGCGACATCTTGAATTCTCCTCATCAGGTATACTTTTCCTTGATTCTTCCCGAGGTCGTTTAGATTTTTTACTAGACAACTCACATTTATTTTTATATGGATAAATATTTTTATCAAATTCAGTATTGGCTGATTCAATTACCATAGTCACATGAATATTAGGATTTGTTGATTTATGAACCAGAAAATAATATACTTTGTTATTGGTTGCATACCTATGAAAATACAGTCAATACTTTTCGGCTCTATTTTAACTTTTTTGGATTTAGGAACTTTTACTTTAGCCAAACACCCCCATACTTTGAACTATTTCAAGTAGGTGTTTCTTGTTTTTCATTTCTCCTATGAAATGGACTTTGTTTTGCTATAGGATACTCGATTGAGTATTGAACTAGTTGTTAGAATAGCTTTCCCCCATATGTTCTATGATAAATCAAAACTTATCAACAAGGCATTCATCATATTTTTTAATGTTCTATTCTTTTTTTCATAATTCCATTGGATTGTGGAGTGTATTAGGTAGTTGTTTGATAAATAATAATATTCCAAACATATTTCTTCAAAAGGAGATTCATATTTGTCATCCCTATCACTTCTAATCATTTTGATTTTCTTATTAAGTTGTATTTCAACTTCATTTTTAATTTCTTGAATGTGTTAATTGCATTATCTTTGCTATTAAGTAGATAAACATAGCAATATCGAGTGCTATCATTAATGAAAATGATGAAGTATCTTTTCCCACAACGAGATGGTATTGACTTCATGTCATAAAAATTTGTATGAATTAAGTCTAAAGGATTTGAATTCCTTTCACCTGACTTATAAGGATGCTTAGCATACTTAGATTCCACACATACTTGACATTTCAAATTATTACTTTCAAATTTAGATAATATTTCCAAGTTAGTTATTTTTTGCAAAGTTTTATAGTTAACATGTCCTAAACGTGCATGCCATAAATTATTTAACTCAAGCAAATAAGAAGAAGCAAAACTTTTATTCATATCAATCGTAATTACATTTAGTTTGAAAAGGCCTTCAGTAAGGTAACCTTTTTTCTACGTACATATTATTCTTGCTGATTTCAACTTTATAAGAAATAAACATATATTTAATCCATTCTTGACTAGAAGTAATGTCGAGATCAAATTCTTTCGCATTACAAGAACATGAAGGACATTGTTAAGAATCACAATCTTGTCTGAAGTCGTCCTCAAACCTATCTTGCCAGTTTCTTCAATTTTGATGTTGCAGAATTTGTCATAAAAATGGTCTTATCGGGTCCTAATGCAGTATAGGAAGCAAACCGTTCCTTATTGGAACAAACATGGTGGGTAGCACCCAAATCTATCCACTATTCTTTGAAATTTCCTACTAAGTTGCATTCTGAAAGTATTGCACACAAGTTGTTTATGTCTTCATTCATTTTTTTCCATGTTGCCCCTTCTTTTTTTCTTTTTTTGGAGCACGACAATCTGAAGACATGTGACCAAACATTCCATAGTTGTAGTAGTTTTCTTTAATTTTTTTCTTACTTGGTGCATTCGTATCTTCAATAGCCCTCTTCATTTTCTTCTTATTTGTTAGAGGAGATTCAACAACATTTTCTCCTGGTATCGCTGATTTTCCAGTAGCATTCTTTTCTGTAGATTTTTTAATCTTCTTAGATCTGCAGACGAACAATCAGATCTTCCAACTCCATTTCCTTTCATTTGTATTCCAAGTAGTTCTCGAAGTACCTCCACAAAAGAGGCAAATTTTCAATAAAAGTTGCCACTTGAAATAATGAATTAATGATCATAACTTCAGCAATTAAATCATGAATATTAAGTTGCAATTCCTGGACTTGAGACATAACAGACTTGTTGTCAATCATCTTACATTCTAGAAATTTTGTAGCCATAAATTTCTTTAGTCCAACATCCTCGATCTTGTATTTCTTGTCCAAAACATCCCATAATTCTTTTAAAGTTTTGTATACGCTGTAAACATTATACATACCAACTTCCATACTATTCAAAATATAATTCTTGAAAAGAAAATTTGAATGGTTGCAAGCCTCTGTTATCAGAAAGTACACTTTGTCAGGAGTTTCATCCAACGGGGTTAGAATATTCTTAGAAATAAACCTTTGCAAACTGAGGATGGTCAGATAGAAAAATACCTTTTGCTACCATCTCTTAAAGTCAATGCCCAAAAAATTTCTGGATTTTTATGTCGTTGTCATTGTTGGGGTAGTACGGCTTGATGAAACTGTTAGGATATACTATTAACCATGTGATTTATGTTATAGTATTATATTTTCATCCCATGTAAAGACTATTTATTTTATTTATTTAATTTAATAAAGTCTTTATTTGAATAGATAATTGTGTTGACATGTGTGTTCTTTACTTATGCAGTAGATGATTTTGGGTATGGAGTGATTTAACTCATGCACGAAAGATTAAAATTGTCGATTCTTATAAGTTGTAAATTAATGTTCACAATCAAAGATGCAGTTGGACAAACATCTTGATGATTGTAGCACAAGATTAAATATAATTTGATCTTGATTATGGGAGTGGTAATATTTCAACTTCTTGTGCTAGTACATTTTGTATGTACTGAACGGACCAATTAGAGATATTTGTTTATGTTCTGAATATTAATAAACAACTTCTCTAGCCCATTACATGTACTTATACTCTTAATCTTGATATAATTATTATGATCTATGTAATTTGATTTATTATTTTAATCTATTAAAAGGAGAGACTCTATTACGAGTCAATATATTCCTAATAGATTGGATAATGACAAATCACTTAGTGAAATAATAATTAGTTGATAGAACCATGTCTCGGACTTGAGATAGAAGAGACCCCTATATGGTTGCTTATAAGTTTTCACATGTAAACCCTGCAGGTGGATTGAGTATCTGTCCCGTGAAATAAGTTGAGCATAGTAATATAAGATTGAGTTAGTCAATAAATTAGATTTTCAGGATTGGTGTCGGTAATTCTAACATGGGGAATTAAATAAGATGTAATGGTAGATTTCGAAGTTAATATCGAGGAGTGCAATTACAGATTTTTAGTGGAATAATTTATAATTTATTATTATATGGTAATTCATTCATTTGCGAATTAATATCATAATTGGAAGCCTTAGTTAATAAATCTGCGGTCCCTGCTACGCCTGATTAACTAATCAAATTTGGAAAAGAAAAGGATTTTTATAGAAGAAGTGATATTATTTTACTAGCCTTCTATAAGTTATAAAAGTGACTTAATACCAATAAATAAAGAGTTGAAAATGCTTTGCACTTAATGAGATCATTAAGGCTGAAAACGTTTTGCTCTTAATGGTGGTGGTATTAAGTTGACATGAAGGATGAAAACGTTTGCCTCTTCCCTTTCCTTCTTCAATGGAGTATTGGTATAAATAGGGGCTTATTTTCAGAAATCATTCTATCTTTTTCCTGGAAAAAAAAATTGTCCACACAAGTGTTGATTAGAAAATGTTAGTCAAGAAGTGGTAGAAAATTACAGACCTGGCAAACGAGATTTTGAACGAAATTTGTGAAAGCTTCAACAGGTATGTACGTGCTTTCTGAATTTCATTTTAAAGTTATATTATCATGTTATTATGTAAGTTTGTGATCCGTGTATTTATACTTCCGCTGTATGTATGAATTACATGCTCTAGCAATTGGTATCACGAGTCTTCTTACATTTAGCTGATAATGTAATAAGAATTTCATGATTGGTATACATGTTCTGTTAGTAAACACAGATGTATAAATCATGTTATTTGATGGTTGTTTATCATGTAGTTGATAATATAAAAGAAAATCCATGTTTCATATATCTGTTTTGGTTTATGTGATTATCATGTGTTGTGAATTTTTATGGTAAAAGTGTTTTCTGGAAATATATGTTCATGAATTTTATGAAATAATTATTTTCTGCAATTGTTTATCATATGTTCATTAATTTTGAAGATTTATGATCAATTGAAATCTGGTTTAAGGGTAAAAATGTTCCAAGTTATGACTATGCCTAACTATATTCATAACTCACATGCTCTAACGAGCAATATGGTGACAAGGCGAGGTTGTCCAGACTATCCGTGTCACCCTCGCTAACAACCTTGACGATGAATAAAAAAAAATTTTTTTTTTTTCAATTGAGGGAAAATCTGTAATGAATTTTGAATCTACCCAACTACTCTTGTTATTTATATGAATTAACAAGTAGTGTAGTGGCAAGGCCAAGCCGCACGGGCAGCCCTGCTGACCCTCGTAAGCAGCCTTGTCAATGATTGCCGGTTTGGCCGATTTTGGAGTTTTTCAATATTTGACGAACTCAGATTGGCCTGAAATTTGGTAGGTTCTTTGGAAACAATCTACTGACAAATACTCACGGGATTACCGTGACATATGGCATTTTTTGGCCATTTGGAGTCGTTTTGATGAGTTTTTGGGCATTTTTATGTTTTCTAAAAATTTAAAATTCTAAAAAAAGTTAATTTTTGCAAACCAGTGGTAATAGGGGTCATTCCTTATGGTTTCTAGTGGTTACATATAGTAAATAATATGAGTTTACATGTTGACATAGGTCATCTTCCCCATCGGATAAACTTGTAAAGAGTAATACTGTTTTCTGTCTCTTGTTTTGATGACTTGTATTAACTTTCCAACTAAGTTACATGTTGAATCAATGAACAAGAGATTATATGAAAAATGATGTTTATCTAACTTAAATTAACAGTTTACTCTCCAATTGAGTTGGTGTTGTTTTATTTAAGGGATAACATGTCAAACATTGCATGTATTATTGCTTAAATGGTTAAGTTTTTCTAACGATTCTAACTGTTTATGAGCATGATTATATGTGTGATGTGGATTTTATGAATTTAATTATTCTGTATCATGTCTAATGATTTATCTTTGATTATACAATAGATTTACCATGTCTTCATTCAATCCCTTGACTACTATCCTGAATAAAAATAAACTAGAAGATCCTAACTATGTTGACTGAAAATGAAATTTGGACATTGTCCTTACTGCTGAAGGTTTTAAATTTGTGCTGGTTGAAGAATGTCCCATTAAGTCAGTTGATCCCACTGATGATGAGACTAAAGCCTATGACAAATGGGTTAAGGCTGACGAGATGGCAAGATGCTACATTCTTGCCTCCATGGAATATATGTTACAGCATCAACATCAGTCCATGACTTCTGCTTACGATATGCTCGAATCTCTCAAAGAGATATTCGATGAGAAAAATCGTGCTGCAAAGCAGACAGCCATGAAAGCCCTCTTGACCACAAAAATGGCTGAAGGATCATCGGTGAGGGAGCACATTCTTAAGATGATGAGTCTGTTGAACGAGCTGGAAATTCTTAGTGCGGTTATTGATAAGTAATCTCAAGTCGAGATGGTCCTACATACTCTGTCGGATAGTTTTCAGCAGTTTCGCTTAAATTATAATATGAATAAGATGGACTTGTCCCTTACGAAAATGCTGAATGAACTACAAGCGGCAGAATCTATCATTAAGCAACAAACTCCTCCTGCGGCGTTCATGGTTGACAAACCTTCGTCTTCGACTTCTAAGCCGAAAGGCGAAAAGAAAAAGATGAAGCCCCGTAAGTTCTAGGTGCTAATAGTGGGGTGGATAAGCCTAAGGTAAGTGATACATTGCAAGAAACCTGGTCACTATAAGGAATAGTTCCCCGGTTACATAGAAAAAATGCAGAAACAAGGTATTTCTTTTTCATATGTCGTTGAAACATTTTTAGTGGTTGTTTCTACCCAATTTTGGGATATAGACTCAGGAGCCACTAATCATATATGCACTTCTTTGCAGGGGTTTCAGGAAACACGACGCCTAAGTGAAAATGAACTCAATGTGTTTCAAGCAAATGGGGAACCAGCATCGGACTTAGCTATAGGGAATATTTCCACTACATTCAGTTGTTCTAGAATTTTGACTTTGAATAATGTTCTCTACGCCCCTTCTATAAGAAGGAATTTAATTTCAGTTTAAAGAATAATGGATGCTGGTTACAATGTTTATTTTACTAATAATTCTGCAATTATTAAGTTTAATAAGCATTTTATTATTTCTGCTCCTAAAATAGATGATCCGTTTGTGTTTGATGTGTCTCAAAACATGCTACAAACTTCGAAACTAAATAACATTGATCAATCACATAAGAGGAAATGAATTTCAAAATTGAGTAAAACCTACTTATGGAACTTACGTCTAGGTCATATTAATATAAATAGGATCTCACGATTGGTTTCTGATGGACCTTTGAGTTCATTGAAAGTGGAGGAACTTCCAACTTGTGAATCCTGTTTAGAAGGAAAAATGACCAAGAGACCTTTTCCTTCCAAAGGAAATAGAGCGGGTAATAAGTTAGAATTAATTCATTTTGATTTGTGTGGTCCTATGAATATACAAGCAAGAGGTGCTTTTGAGTATTTTGTGACTTTCATAGATGATTACTCAAAATATGGATATATTTATTCGTTGCACCGTAAATTAGAAGCTTTGAAAAATTCAAGAAATTTAAGATAGAAATGAAAAAGCGACATAATAAACATATCCATACATTACAATCTGATCGTGGTGGTGAATACGTTTCTGCGGAATTCATTAAGTACTTATTAAAATCAAGAATTACATCTTAATATTCTACTCCGGGAACACCACAACAAAATGGTGTGGCAGAACAAAGAAATAGAACTCTTATGGAAATGATTAGATCAATGTTAAGTTGTAGATTTGTCTTTTTACTTTTGGGGGTATGCATTAGAAACAACAAATTATATTCTGAAGTTAGTTCCTTCAAAGTCAGTACCTTTAACCCCATCTGAATTGTGGAGTGGGCGCAAGCCTAGTCTACGGCATATTCAGGTTTGGGATTGTCCAGCACATGTGCTAAAAGGTAAAACTAATAAATTGGAATCTAGGACAAAAGTGTGCATTTTTATTGGATATCCAAAGGAACTAAAGGAGGTTTATTTTATTGTCCTAATGAACAGAAGGTAATTGTCTCAACAAATGCCAAATTTCTGTAAGAGGACTATTTAATGAACCATGTTCCTAGAAGTAAACTCATTTTATAGGAATTGAGGAATAGAATAACGAATAATGAAACACAACAAGAACAAATTCCGAAAATCATTATTGACATACCACTGCATCCACGTAGTAGGAGAAATGTCAATAGGAAAGAGGTTGCAGAAGAGCAAACACTTGATATTACACTACCTCAAAGTAGTGGGAGTAATGTTGAGCAACATGCAATTATGGAGAAAAACGTTCAGGGTAATGCCGAGCAACCTGCAATTGTGCAGGATGACGATCAGGGTGTTCAAAATTTGATTCTAAATGTAGCGGATCCTATAGTGACTAGTCATCGTAATGGGAGAATTATTAGAAAACCTTTACTGTTTACGCTCTGGGGAGAATCATACGATAGAATTACTGAGGAGCCCAATACAGAACCCCTTAATTACGCCGAAGTACTACAGGACAAAGATGCTGAAATGTGGATTGCTGCTAAGAAATCTGAAATGGAGTATATGTACTCTAATCAAGTCTGGGATCTTGTAGAACCACCTATGGGAGTCAAACCCATTGGCTGTAGATGTATCTACAAGAAAAAGAGAGGTGCGGATGGAAAAGTGCAAACTTTTAAGGCAAGGCTTGTTGCGAAAGGGTTTACTCAAAAAGAAGGAATTGATTATGAGGAAACTCTTTCACCGGTATCTATCCTTAAATCCATTGGGATTCTCTTATCCATTGTTTCTCATTATGATTATAAGATTTGGCAAATGGATGTCAAGACGGCTTTTCTAAATGGAAGTCTTGATGAGTGCATTTATATGGCACAACCAGTAGGTTTCATAGAAAGTGGAAATGAACACATGTTTTGTAAACTTAAGAAATCCATCTATGGATTGAAACAGGCATCTAGGGAATGAAATACTTGTTTTTACAATTCGATTAAGACTTTCGGTTTTGATCAATGTGAAAATGAGTCATGCATCAATAAAAAATGGGATGGAGACAAAATAGCATTTTTGATTCTATATATAGATGACATTTTGCTCATAGGGAATAATGTGAGCATGTTGAATTCTATTAAGGAGCGGTTGTCCTCGTATTTTGATATGAAAGACTTGGGAGAAGCAGCTCATATCCTTGGGATCAAGCTTATGCGAGATCGCCGACAAAGGATAATAGGCTTATCTCAAGCACTTTATATTGACACTATTCTTGCAAGGTTTAGCATGCAAAATTCCAAAAAAGGGATTCTTTCCTTTTAGGCATGGAATTACTTTATAAAAGGATCAGTCACACAAAATGATTGATGATATAGAGAGAATGAAGGTAGTCCCTTATGCTTCTACTATAGGGAGTCACATGTATGCTATGTTGTGCACCAGACCTTATATTTGTTTTGCTGTTGACATGGTTAGCAGATTTCATTCTAATCCTGGACAAGAACATTGAACTACGGTTAAGCATATAATCAAGTACCTGAAAAGGACTAGGGATTACATGTGTGTGTTTCACTCTGACAATCTTTGACCTATTGGGTGTACAAATTCAGATTTTCAGTTAGATAAAGATTCTAGAAAATCTACCTCAGGATATGTGTTTACTTTAGGAGGTGGAGCCATAGTTTGGCGGAGTATCAAGCAATAATGTGTTGTTCATTCCACAATGGAAGTTGAATATGTTGCTACCTCTGAGAAGGGTACGGAGGCTGTTTGGCTCGGTAACTTTCTGAAAGAGCTTGGAGTGGTTCCTTCGGTTCAAACGCCACTCACACTTTATTGTGACAATAGTGGTGCGGTTGCAAACTCAAAAGAACCACGAAGCCATAAAAGAAGTAAGTATATTGAGAGAAAATATCACTTGATTCGGGATATAACTCAAAGGGGTGATGTGGGAGTTTTGAAGATTGAGTCGAAGAACAATTTGGCGGACCCATTTACAAAGGGATTAACTCAGAAGGTCTTTAATAAGAATGTGGAAGAAATGGGTGTTAAAATTATGCATGCATGGTCCTGAGTCTAAGTGGGAGATTGTTAGGATATACTATTAACCATGTGGTTTATGTTATAGTATTATATTTTCATCCCATGTAAAGGCTATTTATTTTATTTACTTAATTTAATAAAGTCTTTATTTGAATAGATCATTGTGTTGACATGTGTTTTCTTTACTTATACAGTAGACGATTTTGTGTATGGAGTGATTTAACTCATGCACGGAAGATTAAAATTATCGGTTCTTATAAGTTGTAAATTAATGTTCACAATCAAAGATGTAGTTGGACAAACATCTTGATGATTGTAGCAAAAGATTAAATATAATTTGATCTTGATTATGGGAGTGGTAATATTCCAACTTCTTGTGCTAGTACATTTTGTATGTACTGAACGGACCAATTAGAGATGTTTGTTTATGTTCTGAATATTAATAAACAGCTTCTCTAGTCCATTACATGTACTTATACTCTTAATCTTGATATAATTATTATGATCTATGTAATTTGATTTATTATTTTAATCTATTAAAAGGTGAGACTTTATTACGAGTCAATATATTCCTAATAGATTGGATAATGACAAATCACTTAGTGCAATAATAATTAGTTGATAGAACCATGTCTCAGACTTGAGATAGAAGACACCCCTATATGGTTGCTTATAAGTTTTCACGTGTAAACCCTGCAGGTGAATTTAGTATCCGTCACGTGAAATAAGTTGAGCATAGTAATATAGGATTGAGTTAGTCAATAAAATAAATTTTCAAAAAAAAAAAATTGATTTAATTGATTGGTGTCGATAATTCTAACATGGAGAATTCAATAAGATGTAATGATAGATTTCGAAGTTAATATCAAGGAGTGCAATTACAGATTTTTAGTGGAATAATTTATAATTTATTATGATATGGTAATTCATTCATTTGCGAATTAATATCATAATTGAAAGCCTCAATTAATAAATCTGTTGTCCGTGCTACGCCTAATTAACTAATCAAATTTGAAAAAGAAAAGGATTTTTATAGAAGAAGTGATATTATTTTACTAGTCTTTTATAAGGTATAAAAGTGACTTAATACCAATAAATAAAGAGGTGAAAACGTTTTGCTCATAATGGTGGTGGTATTAAGATCACATGAAGGCTAAAAACGTTTGCCTCTTCGCTTTCCTTCTTCAATGGAGTATTGGAATAAACAGGGGCTTATTTTTCAAAAATCATTCTATCTTTTTCCTGGAAAAAAAAAAACTTGTCCACACAAGTGTTGAATAGAAAAGGTTAGTCAGGAAGTGGTAGAAAATTGCAGACCTGGCGAGTGAGGTTTTGAACGAAATTTGTGAAAGCTTCAACAGGTATGTACGTACTTTCTGAATTTCATTTTAAAGTTATATTATCATGTTATTATGTAAGTTTGTGATCCGTGTATTTATGCTTCTGTTGTGTGTATGAATTACATGCTCTAGCAGAAACAACATTCGTTTCCCCAGAAGCAAAAGCCATAACGGTATCCTTTGATTCATCTATTTCTATCTGATGATAAACAAGCAGAATAAAACAAACTAGTTAGCAATATAAAAACATTTATTCACTCGATGAAGTTTTTATATTCTTCGAATCAAGACAAACAAAACTTTACTAACCCGATGAAGTTTTTATATTCTTCGAACTGAGTTAATAAATGAAATAGAAAATTAATACACTTTAATATCTACACACAATGTATAATAAAGAAAATAAAAAATTTCTGAATGACCCTCCTTCATGTCTAGTAATCCTTAAAAATAAACCCAAGAATTATGACAGTGGAGTGTTTCAATCGGTGCTCTTCATTATCACAGAGGATTTTTTCAATTATCTCAAATTTAATATATTCTCTCATTGACACAATGAAAAAAATATATATACAACAAAAGTTATACTATACAAACTGTCTCCTTAGATCATTGACAGAATAACTTAAAGGCACAAAGAGAGTTTTGACTTTGAAATCAATTTTCTTCTTTTTCGAAAGAATCCATAGAGATTCCAGTAAGCATTAATGAACACAAAAATAAAAAAAAGATAAATTCCTTAAGCTTGTTGTTTTCAGTGGTCAACAAAAACTAGAAAAAGAGATAAGCAAAAACTTAATTAAAATATTGAAGTCCATAATTTTTTTGTGTGTACTTAAGGAATTTAATTCCCTCACTGTACCCGAGATTGTGGATTACTTCCTCCCAGAATAAAACGGATGTAAATATTATTGGTATAGCGGTACCTCAAACGTCAATAACTTCGTCGAACTCAAAGTCAACAACAAATCACATAAAGACCCTGTGTTTATTAGTAAGAAAATATGCAGAAGAAGTTCAGAAATTTTTTATAAAGTTAATGAAAATTGAGGCTAGTCCTCTGAATTTATAACCAATGAAGAGCTGCTTATTGTGTCTTATCATAAAAGTCACAATTTATAAGAAAAGTCACAACTTATTAGAAAAGTCACCAGATATCGAAGAGTTATAATTAAATGTGTCAACTGGGCCGGGCCGGGCCAACCCGGATCCGGTCCATTATTTTTTCCCGGTCTTGGGCCGGTTACGGGCCGGGCCCATTTCTTACTGGGTCGGGCCGGGCCGGGGTGAACAGTAAAATTCCCCCAAACAGCCCAGCACCGGCCCATTTAATTTTTTTGACCTGTTAATGGGCCGGTTTATCGGGTCCCGACTAAAAAAAATTGTATTTTGAACCTTGATTGTTTTTTAATATACATTCAATATATATACTATTTAAAATACGACTTTAAAGAATAAACATACACATATATACATTCAATATATACTACTTTAAAGAATAAACATACACATATATACATTCAATATATACTACTTTAAAGAATATACATACATATATACATTCAATATATACTACTTTAAAGAATAAACATACATCTATACATTCCATATATACATTCAATAGATACTACTTTAAAGAATACACATACATATATACATTCAATATATACTACTTTAAAGAATACACATACACATATATACATTCAATATATACTACTTTAAAGAATAAACATACACATATATACATTCCATATATACTACTTTAAAGAATAAACATACACATATATACATTCAATATATACTACTTTAAAGAATACACATACATATATACATTCAATATATACTACTTTAAAGAATAAACATACATATATACATTCAATATATACTACTTTAAAGAATAAACATACACATATATACATTCAATATATACTACTTTAAAGAATATACATACATATATACATTCAATATATACTACTTTAAAGAATAAACATACATATATACATTCAATATATACTATTTTAAAGAATAAACATACACATATATACATTCAATATATACTACTTTAAAGAATAAACATACACATATCTACATTCCATATATACATTCAATATATACTACTTTAAAGAATATACATACATATATACATTCAATATATACTACTTTAAAGAATAAACATACACATATATACATTCAATATATACATTCAATAGATACATTCCATATATACTACTTTAAAGAATACACATACACATATATACATTCAATATATACTACTTTAAAGAATACACATACATATATACATTCAATATATACTATTTTAAAGAATAAACATACACATATACATTCAATATATACTATTTTAAAGAATAAACATACACATATATACATTCAATATATACATTCAATATATACTACTTTAAAGAATATACATACACATATACATTCAATATATACTACTTTAAAGAATAAACATACACATATATACATTCCATATATACATTCAATATATACTACTTTAAAGAATATACATACATATATACATTCAATATATACTACTTTAAAGAATATACATACATATATACATTCAATATATACTATTTTAAAGAATAAACATACACATATATACATTCAATATATACTATTTTAAAGAATAAACATACACATATATACATTCAATATATACTACTTTAAAGAATATACATACACATATACATTCAATATATACTACTTTAAAGAATATACATACATATATACATTCAATATATATTATTTTAAAGAATATACATACATATATATACTATTTTAAAAAATATACATACATATATACATTCAATATATACTACTTTAAAAAACATACATATGTATGTACATTCAATATATACTATTTTAAAGAATATACATACATATATAAATTCAATATATATTACTTTAAAGAATACACATACATATATATATTCAATATATACTACTTTAAAGAATAAACATACATATATACATTCCATATATACTATTTAAAAAAATATACACATGTATTGACATTCAATATATACTATTTTAAAGAACATACATACATATATACAATATTCAACAACATATACTTTTATACTATTATATTAAAAGTATTGAATTCATACAAGCTATTCAATTTAAATTTTAAATGGAAAAAATATATAAAGAGTAAATGAATTTAATATTTGATTGATTGCAAAATGTTTGAAAACTTACAAGTTACAAGGTTGCAATTACATTTCACTAATTTCACAAAGTTAAATTGAAAAATGAAAATTCAATTGATTAATTGTAAATTCTACAAATTTTTCATCATTTTTTCCAATTCACGCCTGTTAACATTAATGGAATTGGCTGTGGATTGTCAAAATCAATGGCACTAAAGCCATGCATTGGACTTGATTGTGCTGAATTCTCTCTTGAAGTCATTATTTCTTCAAGATCTTCTTCGTCTTCCGGCTCCACGAACATTCCTTGATTTCTTCGTTCTGCTCTAATCCAGTCTCTAAGGCAAACTAAAACATTCATGGCATTGCCTCCCAATGTGTGTCGGTTGTCTCCAATCTGCTGCCGTCCTTGACTAAAAGCGCTCTCTGATGCAACGGTTGACATTGGAACATTCAATATATCTCTAGCTAACATTGAAAGCACAGGATATTGTCTTTCATTATTCTTCCACCATTCCAGCGTGTTGATTCTACCTCTAGGATCCTCTGTAGGCTGCATAAGATAATACTTAAGCTCTTCCCGACTTACGGTTCTATGCGATGAAGGCTGCAATCTATTCCAAACAGATAGATCAGAAACACAATAAGCAGGCATATTATGTGCCTGTCTTTTAGAAGATGATGGTTCCTCAGAACGATGGGGAGCGGGGGTCGGTGTAATGTGTGACGGTAAAGCATTGTCAAGTAAATCAGCATAATGATTGTATAATGTGTTCATGTAACTATTCGTATCAGACATAGACGTATACAAAGAAGGTTCTTCATCAGCTTTTACTCCTAAAGCAGAATAAATAAGAGAAGTAAATTCGGACATAGTATTATATTTCATACATGGATTTATTATAGCACCAACTAAGAAAATAGGGGGAAGCGGAAAAAAATACTTTTTAAATTTATCAATCATTGCCTCAATAGCATATTTGTAACCTGGTTTAGACTTATACTCGTTAAGCAATAAAGAAATGTCGGCTAAATAAGCTAAAATATTACAAACAGTAGGATAATAAGCTCCAGAAAATTCAACCGTAGCTAGATAAAATTTTTGCAAAAAATTAACAATATCATCAATTTCAGCCCAGTCTGAATTTTGTAACATACAATCGGGAAAATCACTAGCAAATTGGTTAAAAGTCATAGTAATAGGAACTTTATAAATATTGCAAGTATTTAAGAAATCATACGTAGAATTCCATCTCACATCTATTTCTTCAGGCATTAATCTCGGTCTAAGTCCATTTTCCTGACATTTTCTTTTAAATTCGGTAAGTCTAATTTTTCTATTATTTCCTTGAATAAAGCCAACTGCAAGTCTAACTTTTTCAATAGCAGGCTCAAAAAAAGCAAGACCATCCTTTACAATTAAATTATATATATGGCAAGCACACTTAACATGAAATATTTTGGATAACGGTGGAGAAAGTTCAGTTTTTAACAACTCAATAGCAGCGTTGTTGTTAGATGCATTATCAAAAGATATACATAAAACTTTGCGGTCAATACCATAATATCTTGCAACTTTTGTAATAGATTCAGCAATAAATTTTCCAGTGTGTCTACGGTCTTCATCATACAAAAATGCTAAAATACGTTTTTGCATAACAAAATTACTATCTAGCCAATGACAAGTAATTGTTAAATAATCATTTTTATTAATAGCACGACCAAGATCAGAAGTTAAAGAAACTCTACATGAAAGATTTTTTAATAATGCAGATAAATAGTAAACATATTGTGCATGGAGTCTAAAAATATCGGACCGACAAGTACTTCTAGGAATACCCTTAAACATAGGATTATAAATTGCCTGAATATAATGAATAAAAGCATCAGAAGAAGCAAAAGAGAAAGGCAAACAACCCACAGCTATCATTTTGGCTATTTCTTCACGATCCTTCATTTTATTATAATTCTTAACTAATAGACCGATTTTTGGGTTCAATCTAGTTTGACTTGGGCCCCCAACTGTCTCACCACCAGTTACCTGAGCTAACTCTATTGGGTGTTTCTCTTTCAAATGTCTCGACAACTGACCCGTACCTCCTTTATTACCCCCGGTCTTATGCTCGTATTTTACCTGACAAAGATCGCATTCAACCTGAGTGGTTCCTTCTATTCGGGTATAAAAATTCCACACAACACTAGTTTTTTTACGAGATCTTACAGGGGGCCGGGGAGGAAGATTAACTGATTCAGATTGAACATTAACATTACCAGATTCGAGTGTAACATCATCATCATCATTTTCATCTAAATCAACAGAGTCTACTTCATTCTCTTCTTCTATACCATAATTTTCTTGAGCCTCAAAATAATTCATATCGTGAGCACCTACACGTATTTCATTCTCAAATGGTTCGCTAATTGGTACCGGAGGCACACGAGTATATCGAGCATTTGAACTACCTCTACCGGAACCAATTTGTTTCTTACTACCACTACCACTACCACTTCCGGGACAAAGATTTCTAACACTTTTACCGACTTTCCTTAATTTATCCATATTACCAATTAAACTAACAATTATTCAAAAAACACAAAAAAAATCCAAATAAATATTCAATAAATAATACACTAATTAAAAATTAAAAGTAAGAGATGGAACGATAATACCAAATTTTTGAAGTACTCGAAAGTTGGTCAATTGAGTACTTTTGGAAACTTCAACGTAGTATTTGTAATTGTAAAATAATAAAATATATAGAACACTTTATGAGATAATTTTAGCAAATTTGAGAGAGAATAAGAGAATGAGAATTGAGATTGTAGGAAATATTTTTTGAAATGACATGTATTTATAGGAAAAAAAATTTTTTTTTTTTTTTTTTTTTTTTAAAATTTAAGCCTAAAAAGGCTGTTTGGCCGTTGGGCCTCAACGGACCAAAACAACCTTTGCAGGCTGGGGCCCAACGGCCCAGTCAATTTTATTTTTTTTTTAAAAAAAAAAAAATCTTACCGGGCCGGTGCACCGGTGGACCCGGTTTTCTAACTGGGCCGGTCCACCGGTTTCAATGCCGTGTCCGGCCCAGCCCACTAAAAAACCGTCAGGCCCATTACCCATACCGGGTTCGGTCCGGTCCGGTCGGTAAATGGGCCAGTCTAAATGGGCCGGTTCCGGGTTGAACCGGCCCAGTTGACACCCTTAGTTATAATCCATCGAAAAGGACACCACCATTCAAAAGAAAAAGGTACCTTCTAAAATGCACCCTTTCCCCTGGTGTCTTTTCATTTTCCTTTCACACCTCTTAAAAACCCTAATAAATCTATCATAACCCAACCTAATTCAATAAAGCTACAAACAGGAAGAATATAATATAGCTCAGTAACACTCAAACACCTCAAATCACCCCAAAAGCAACAATCAACCAAACTCTATCATATCAAATAATCAAACTAGGTACAATGAGTATGAATGAATGAATGAGATGCATGTGTTGTGTAACTCCTGCTGCTGTGTATAGCTAGTTAGGATCCATGGAGGACTTGTGAGGTCCATATACTTAGGCAGGCATGCCTACTGCTCCATAATATAGATATAAATATATATATATATATATGAGAGAGAGAGAGAGAGAGAGAGAGAGAGAGAGAGTAGGCAAGCCCTTCCGATCCATATAACAATCATATTAGGCAAACATGCCCTCTGACCTATATAATAATATTACTAGGCAAGCGCGCCCTCCAATTCATATAAAATACAATGTATGACGTGCAATCTTGCAACTCTAATCCTATAAACAAGTACAATTCGAGCAAAACGTTACATATCATAAGTCAAATCAATTATCAACACAAAAATCACTTCTTTCAAATTTCAAAATCATATAGGCTCCCTTTTTGTAGCTTAAGTACATAAATATCTTAATTTTTCATCAAATATCACCAGAAACTGACTCAAATTACCAAATGAGAGTACAATCATCAACTAGAAGGTTCAATAACTCACTTTCAATTATGATTCATGAAAATAATGCTAGAAAATAGGGGAGAATAGACTAAACATGTTAATTAATTGCTTTTAACCCTTCATATAATACTGGTACCCGCATTGATGCTCATTATCTCATCTATACAAGACCCTCAAATTGTCATTACTCCTCAAACATACAACAAGCATGTAAACATCTTGAAAAGGAGTCAAAGAAACATCAACTTACCTTTACAGAAGACCCACAAGGTCACATCGAAGCTTTACCCTTTTGAGATACTCCGAACGAGTTCAATCTGATCAAATACATATTCGACATAAGAAACCAAAATCATAGACACCAATATTGTTATACTTAAATTCTGGATCTAAAAGATCAATCCCAACCCCACAAGGGCAAAGTTAAAATTTTATTTAGAAATATTCATTACTTAAGAAGTTCAAATATAAAATTTCATCAAAAATTGAGATACAATCAACCTTCAAACCCTCAAAAAATGTTCTCAACTTTATCCCAAAATTCCTAAAGTTTCCAATTGAAAAATCAAGATATGAAGATGAAATAATAAATAAAGCATCGATGAAAGTGTAAAAATAGTATAAGAATCTTACTCGATGAAGAACCATTGAAAATACCTTTTGAAACATTTAAAAATCGAGTTTCCAAGCTCTCAAAACCGAGATATACAAATAAAACAAAAAAGGGAAAACCCAGTATCTAAGGAACAATGATCTCTGCACCTGTATAGATCAGGTCATGGCACTATAAATTATTCCACGGTTGAGAACTCCACTTACCACATGGAGTCTCACAAGTACGAGCCTTTTCCCACAAAAGCAAGCTCGTAGGGTGTAGAGAAATCTAGTTTTAGTGACTCCATCGGTGTGGATGATTCCCCGCATAAGCAAAAACCCCTAAGGTACCTTATCCTCGTAGGTGTGGCACCCATAAAGTAGGTGCAGAACCGGTGGTCCAAGAGAGGCTTAGAAGGTGCAATTGCACCAGAAACCAACAACTCTCTGCAAAGTCAAAACATCAACGAAACTCGAAACAACCCTTGAAACTTACCTGAAACCATGTGAACATAAACTAAATATGCTGTCTAATTAGAAATAATATTTTGGACTCAATGAAATTGTCAAATTATAGAATAAAGGTCGTCTTAAATGAATGTTGACCGAAGTCAATGTTATGACTTAACCTTCCAACTTTCCAACCAACTATCCAAAATCTATATGAATACCTCAGAACCCAAAGTGCAGGTCCTACTTACCCCAAAGTGATATTTTGGAGTTAGTAGAACTGATGGAGTTCTCATACAATCTCAAAATTTCCAAATACTTACAAAAATCAATCATACCAACTTCAAAATCTTCCAAATTGAAAAATTCACATAATATTCTACCAACCACCTTGAGAAATGATTCACCCATACCTGCATACCACAAATACCATTAAGCAACTACGAAAAGGGGTAAAATTATCAAAATACACTAAAATTTGAAAATCACAATTAGGATTGTTACGCATCAATACAATTTACCCAATGCTTATGAACTTATCATTTCACCTAACCCATAATATTCTAGAAAAAGAGGTGCTTGTTTTGGTTTATGCACTCAACAGATTTTGATCTTATCTTGGTGGGACAAAAGTGGTACTGAACATATATAATGTTGAACTCCTGTACCTTTTTAATAAAAAGGATACAAAACCTAGACTGATTAAGTGGATCATATTTCTACAGGACTTCAATTTGGAGATTAGGGAGAGAACAAGGTGCGAGAATCCAGTAGAAGACAAATCATCCCACCTAGAAGATAGAAAACATGTAGAGGAAAGTAAGGATATTAAAGAAGACCTTGGTGAGGTTCACTGATGAGTGATTATAGTGATGTACCTTTGTGTCGTGACATTAATCAAAAACTGCTTGGGAGGATATCCATGTCTTGTAAAAGAAAATTTTTACTTAAAAAAAAAAGATGGCGTGCCATGATCTTAACTAAGTCGTTGGGTGGGAGGCAACCCACTCTTTTAATGATTATTTGTTTTGACAAAATGCAGGTGGAGGAACTGGTCCATGATGATAATGAGGTCTCAGATGGAGACATTACGGACAATGATACAGATTACACCCTCACTGAGGATGAGGTTGAGGAGGCCAATGACTAGACAGGGAATTCTTTGTTCTCTTTTGATATATTTTTGTTATATTTTAAGCACTGAGGACATTGCTAATTTTTAAGTGAAGGGTGGAGGAAAGAAACTACTCTTGATTATCTGTATAATTTTTAATTTTGTATTTTTATTTAATCACTTGACATTGTTTTGTTTGTTTCTTGCTTTCTAGGACATAAATCAAATAATGGTCTGTACAGTAAGTAGAAAGTAATATATTAGTAGTTTAAATATAGTAGGTCGAGCTAGTAGTAAATTTTGTTAGTGCAACCATTGGTTTTCGTTTTTGGCTCTTTTTTGAGCGAGTCCTTTAAACTGTAGTTTTTTTTTTTAGTAACTGAAAGATTTCTATCACCAATAGCAAAGTTGTACAACTTGTTTTGACCTGAAGAGGACAACTCCCTCCTTCATGTCATAATCACCTAAGTAATACTACAAGGCACAAAACTGCTAAGGATAGTAATTGTATAGCTGCAGCCACCTGGATAGTTTTGGGCATCTGGCTCCCCTGCAATGCACCTCTTGTATTATTCTCCTTGTTAAGACTTCGTGTGTTCTCTTCTTAAGCTGGAATATTCTTATATTTTTATCTAGCCTAAGTGATAGATGGTTCATGTTAGTGTCATTCTGTACAACTCGAAATTGGTTTCTCTCTCCTGGAGATGTCTCACTGACCAAGCAATCACTTCATTCCAATATGATGATCTTTCTATATATCCCTTCCCATGCAAGCATTTTAGTCCACACCTGAGGTGAGTAAGAGCATTTAAAAAATAGGAGTTGATGATCCTCCATATCCACCTCACACAAAGGACAAGTTTGACTAGTTGGGATTCCCTACTTTGTTAGCCTATCCCTAGTGTATAGTATCCTCTAAATAGCTAAGTAAATTATGAACATCCATTTCGGGCTCCCTAGGTTTTTGTAATTAACTATTCTTCATTAAACATTTGGGAAAGCTTCCCTGATCTGTGTATAGACTCTTTTGATGGGAAATTGTCAGCTGTGAGTATGTCAGCACTACACAACTGATCTTCTTCAGTATACTTTGCAGCCTGCAATATATTTTGGATAAGCCAAGAGGCTTGCTTGGCAACCACATTCCAAGGTTCTCTCTTCCCTTCAAGTAATACATACGTACCCACTTTATCCACAATTTATCCTTCTTCTTACTGAGGTTCCAGAGCTGTTTCAGTATTGCTACTTTGATCCAGGTGTAGATGTCAGTGATGTTAAGTCCTCCTACTGCTTTAGGTAGACAAAGCTTTTCACGAGCCACAAATGCCTTCGTCTTTACTTCTGCTTCTCCTGACCAAAGAAAACTCCTACACACTATTTCAATCTTCTGAATTATACCTTTGGAAAGAGGAAATATTTTAGACTATAGGGCTTGTATAGCTATCAGCACACTTTTTAGAAGTTGAAGCCTACCTACATAGGACAAAAATATCATAGTCTAATGTGCAATTATTCCTACCTTCTTATCAAGAAGGGATTAACATTAAGCTATAGATAGTCTCTTAGAGCTTATAGGATTCCAGGCACTCAGCCGATCTCTATTCCTCCGTATAGAATGGCTCCAGCAGAATTGCGTGAATTGAAGGAGCAATTAAAAGATTTGCTGGACAAGGGCTTCATTAGACCTAGTATGTCCCCGTGGGGTGCACCAGTATTGTTTGTCCGGAAGAAAGATGGCACCTTGAGGATGTGTATCGATTATCGACAATTGAATAAGGTAACGATCAAAAATAAATATCCTCTTCCTCGCATTGATGATTTGTTTGATCAGTTACAGGGTGCCAAATGGTTTTCAAAAATTGACTTGAGGTCGGGTTACCATCAAGTCAGGGTTAGAGAAAATGATGTACCCAAGACAGCTTTCCGAACACGGTATGGCCACTATGAATTTTTAGTTATGTCATTTGGACTAACAAATGCACCAGCTGTTTTCATGGATTTGATGAATAGGGTGTTTAAGCCATTTCTAGACGTGTTCGTGACGGTATTTATAGATGATATCTTGGTCTATTCGAGATCACAAGAAGACCATGCTAATCACTTACGACAGGTGTTACAAATTCTCCGGGATCGTAAGTTATATGCAAAGTTTTCTAAGTGTGAATTTTGGTTAAAATCCGTAGCATTCTTGGGTCACATTGTGTCGGATTAAGGGATACGGGTCGATACTCAAAAGATTGAAGCGGTGAAGAATTGGCCAAGACCTACGACGCCTACAGAGATTCGTAGTTTTCTTGGTTTGGCAGGTTATTACAGGAGATTTGTGGAAGGGTTTTCTTCTATTGCCGCACCATTGACGAAGCTAACACACAAGGCAATCAAGTTTCAGTGGAACGACGCATGTGAGAAAAGTTTCCAAGAGCTGAAAGAGAAATTAACTTCCACCCCAGTTTTAGTACTTCCCGAAGGCATAGAAGGTTATGCAGTGTATTGTGATGCTTCCGGGGTTGGCCTCGGATGTGTATTGATGCAGCATGGTAAGGTGATAGCATATGCCTCACGACAGTTGCGGCCCCATGAGAAAAATTATCCCACTCATGATCTTGAATTGGCAGCAGTAGTGTTTGCTTTAAAAATATGGCGTCATTATTTATATGGGGTTCATGTTGATATTTATACGGATCACAAAAGCTTGCAATATCTGTTCAAGCAGAAGGAACTCAATTTGAGGCAACGAAGATGGTTAGAGCTCTTGAAAGACTATGATGTTGATATTCTATACCATCCAGGGAAGGCAAATGTAGTAGCAGATGCATTGAGCCGTAAGTCAACGGGAGGCACTAGTGATCAGCTGACAGAAAAGAAGGACATAATCAAAGATTTGAATCAATTAGCCAGCTTGGGAGTTCGCCTTATTGAATCCTCAGAAGATGGAGTTATTGTGCAGAATGCAGCGGAATCCTCCGTGATAGCTGAAGTGAAAGAGAAGCAATTTGCGGATTCTATTTTATTGCAGCTAAAGGAAAATGTGCAGCAGAAATTGACCACGGCATTTGATATTACACCGGAAGGGGTGCTTCAATGTCAGGGGAGATTATGTGTACCGGACGTAGATGAGTTGAGGACACGAATTATGACAGAGGCGCATCATTCGCGCTATTCCATTCATCCGGGTGCTACTAAAATGTACCATGAATTGAAGGAAGTGTATTGGTGGGGCAACATGAAAAAGAACATTGCAAAATTTGTCGCGCAGTGCCCAAATTGTCAACAAGTGAAAGTGGAGCATCAGAAACCGGGAGGTTACATGCAATGTATCACTCTTCCAGTCTGGAAATGGGATATGATCAATATGGATTTCATTACAGGATTGCCTCGTACATTGCGGAAGTTTGATTCTATATGGGTTATAGTGGACAGGCTTACCAAATCAGCGCGTTTCCTACCGGTCAAGACGACCTATACAGCTGAGGACTATGCGAAGTTGTATGTGAAAGAGATAGTACGATTGCATGGTATTCCACTTTCTATTATATCAGACAGAGGAGCACAGTTCACAGCACACTTTTGGAAATCTTTTCAGCAGAGTTTGGGTACAAGGGTGGATTTGAGTACGGCTTTCCATCCGCAGACTGATGGACAAGCAGAACGTACTATTCAGACGCTTGAAGATATGCTACAAGCTTGTACGCTAGATTTTCAGGGCAGTTGGGATGACCATTTGTCTCTTATCGAATTTGCTTATAACAATAGCTATCATTCAAGTATAAAAATGGCACCTTATGAAGCTTTGTATGGAAGGAAATGTAGATCACCAATTGGATGGTTTGAAGTGGGTGAAACTGCCTTATTGGGCCCAGATATTGTTCATCAGGCTATGGAAAAAGTTAAGGTGATCCAAGAGCGATTACAAACGGCTCAAAGTCGTCACAAGTCATATGCCGATGTGAGAAGAAGAGGGCTTGAATTCGCCATAGGTTATTGGGTCTTTTTAAAGGTGTCACCAATGAAAGGGGTAATGCGGTTCGGAAAGAAAGGAAAATTGAGTCCACGTTACATAGGCCCATATGAGATCATTCGAAAATTTGGACAAGTTGCGTATGAGTTGGCACTACCTCAAGAACTTTCCTCAGTCCATCCGGTATTTCATGTTTCGATGCTTCGAAAATGCATAGGAGATCCTTCTCGTATTGTTCCCGTAGAGGATGTTCAAGTTACAGAGGATCTTACTTATGAAAAGGTACCCATTGTGATCCTAGATCGACAAGTGAAGAGATTGAGAAATAAAGACATAGCTTCCGTGAAAGTCCTTTGGAGAAATCAACAAGTAGAAGAGATTACATGGGAAGCGGAAGAAATGATGAAAGCCAAGTATCCCCATCTATTTCAAATGGACCAAGGAGTTCACAATGCGGAGGTGGAACAATAACAAGTAAGTATTTAAAAGCATTATGTGAATGTGTATAGGTCTGTTAAAGTAAAGATGCATTTGTGGTATATAAGATAATATTCCTAACATTCGAGGACGAATGTTCCTAAGGGGGGAAGAATGTAACACCCCGTACTTTTATAACCCCACTTGATACTTTGGATCATATCTACATAGGTGTTGAGATGCCATGCATATGTGTTTTATAGTGTCATTGGTGAAACATTTGATATCGGACTTAACATGTGCGATTCGATCGTTGTAGGAGGTGTGTTGTGATTTCGTAGAAGCATTTGAGTGAGGACTCGTACATATTCTAACCTCATTTGGTGAATTTAAGTCATGTTTACTTGATGGTTAAGATCACTAAGTAAGTATTTTGTAGTGTTTAATAAGGGATTGGACGATACGTAAACATTGGATAAGTGGCCGGAAATTTCAGCAAAGTGCTGAAATCTCAGCACAAACTTCAGAGAGGCTGCCATTTCTGCGCCACTACCCCTGTTTCAGGGGTGTGGCGCAAGGAACAAGGAGTAGGCCTTTCCGGACCCGTTTTGCGACGTAATTCTACGACGATTCTTGGATGTTTTCTTTTGGTTCCTTGGAGATATTTTAGCGTTGTTAAGGTTTCAAATACCTCGATACACTTCCACATGATCAAACCATGAAACAGACGAAGTTACCAAAAATGTTCAAGTAAGCCATGGACGGCTAGAATTCCAATTTTTTGCGATCAAGGCGACGAATGAGAATCTCATAAGAAAATATTATCGTGACATTATGGAATTATGTAAACACGAGATATATGGTGAATAATACATGATATTTGATGGGTACATGGATATGTGTAATTGGGCCCAAAAATTAGGCCCAAAATAGGATTAAAAGACTTGGCCCAAAGACAAATGATCCATTCTTGCAAGAATTGGCTAAGTGGACATATCATTTAGTGCCAAGTGTGGCTAAGGATGACTTGAGGTCCATAAAAAGCACCCAAAAAATACCGTCACGAACACGTCTAGAAATGGCTTAAACACCCTATTCATCAAATCCATGAAAACAGCTGGTGTATTTGTTAGTCCAAATGACATAACTAAAAATTCATAATGGCCATACCGTGTTCGGAAAGCTGTCTTGGGTACATCATTTTCTCTAACCCTGACTTGATGGTAACCCGACCTCAAGTCAATTTTTGAAAACCATTTGGCACCCTGTAACTGATCAAACAAATCATCAATGCGAGGAAGAGGATATTTATTTTTGATCGTTACCTTATTCAATTGTCGATAATCGATACACATCCTCAAGGTGCCATCTTTCTTCCGGACAAACAATACTGGTGCACCCCACGGGGATATACTAGGTCTAATGAAGCCCTTGTCCAGCAAATCTTTTAATTGCTCCTTCAATTCACGCAATTCTGCTGGAGCCATTCTATACGGAGGAATAGAGATCGGCTGAGTTCCTGGAATCACATCAATGCCAAACTCCACTTCCCGTTCTGGAGGTAAACCTGGAAGATCGTCAGGAAATACGTCGAGAAATTCATTAACCACCGGTACCGACTGAGGAGTTAGTGGTTCCATATTGATATCTTGCACTCTCACCAAATGGCATATATACCCCTTAGCTATCATTTTCCTAGCTTTAAGATAGGAAATAAATTTGCCTTTCGGTGCTCCCACATTACCCTTCCACTCAAGAATATTCTTTTGTGGAAAATGAAAATGTACCTCCTTGGCTCGGCAATCCACCGTAGCATAACAAGAAGCCAACCAATCCATCCCCATTATGACATCAAAATCCACCATGTCAAGTTCAATAAGATCCGCTAGTGTATCATGACCACACACAGTTACCACACAATTGCGATATACTCTTTTTGCAACAATAGATTCACCAACCGGCGTAGACACTTCAATAGACTTATCTAAGAATTCCGGTGTTCTTTCAAATTTTGCAGCAATCAACGGGGTAACATATGATAAAGTAGAGCCCGGATCTATCAATGCATATACACCATGTGAAAATATAGACAATATACCTGTGACTACATCAGGAGATGCCTCCGAATTTTGTCGGTCCACTAGAGCATAAGTGCGATTCTGTGCTCCACTGGAACTAGCTGATCCTGCAGCACCTCTACCACGACCGGCAGGCTGCACACTTCGGCCTAGGGAAGGAACCGATGATGAAGATGCAACGGTTGACCCCATAGGTCGTGCCACACCACTCAAGCCTCTTCGTGGACAGTCCCTCATCATGTGCCCTGGCATACCACACCAGAAACAAGTATTCATCCCACGTCGGCATTCCCCTGGGTGAAACTTTCCACAGTGCTGACATGGCTGATGGAAAAACCCCGTGGTCTGCGAGCCTCGAGCCCCACTGCTTTGCCCAACATAACCACCTCTAGACCCCCAAAACTGAGAGGAAGCACCTGCTATGGAATGAGAAAATAATGGTCTCTGCGGTCTAGGAAACATTCGGGGCCTAAACTCCCCTTGGGACACCATAGACTGCCCCATAGGTCTAGCCCGCTTTGACGGCCCTCGTTCAGATTCCTGTGTTCTCCTTCGTTGCCTCTGATCCTCCATCTTTTGTGCAAAGGCCTGGATCCTTGCAATATCCATGTCCCTGTTTAAAGCAGCAATGGTACAGTCCCTTACCAAATACGGCTCCAATCTGTCCACATATCGATGGATTCTGTCGGTCATTGTAGCCACTACGTTCGGAGCATATCGAGCCAAAGAATTAAACTGCAGACTATATTCTCGAACACTCATATTCCCTTGTCGAAGGTTTAGAAATTGATCTGCACGTGCTTCCCTGAGCTCATAAGGAAGATAGTGATCAAGAAAGGCCATTTTAAAGTCTTCCCAACCAGCTGGAAGTGCATCAATGCCCCTCGACCGTTTCCAGTCCTCATACCACAATATCGCTTCACCCTTCAACCTATAGGCCGCCAGTTCAACCGTTTCTGGACCAGTCACATGCATCACATCTAGGGCCCTTTGAACTTAGTCCACGAAGTCCTGTGGATCTGCCTGTGGGTCTGACCCAGTGAATATTGGAGGATCTAGTTTCAGGAAATCCTGCGTTCTGCGGCTCGCTATTCTAGTCACATCATCCTCATTTGTCGTTGGGCCAGCGCGTCCTTGTGTTTGTGCAGCAACTATCTGCGTCAACATATGCACTGCATTTCTCAAGTCCTGGTCAGTAGCATTCATAGGCGGGTCTGCGGGTAAAGTAGGAGAAGCCCGCGATGCAAACTCTTGTTCAACACCACCTTGATTCACCTGTTCCGGTGGTGGTCTACTAGTTCCCTCTCCAGCCAGTCTGTCTATTCTTTTGCTTTTACCTTTTCCTTTTCGTGCAATCGGCATTTTCTATCACATAAGAAAACCAATTCCAATGGTTAGATACAATTCCACTTACAACATAAGCTCTATCGCACGATCTAGAAAATGAAGAAAAGAAACAACTCCTAGATGTCCCGTAGCCTCCTACTTATAAATGTGGTGCACAACACATTGATAAGTAAGACTCTACTTAGACACGGCTTTGTAGACACCCTTAGGACGACCCGCTCTGATACCACTTTTGTCACGCCCCAAATTCCAACGAGACGGACATGGCACCCAAAGCCGACAAGGCCCGGGAGAACCAATCTTCGTCCATAACAACCCATACGCACCACTCAAAAGTCATCACCACCACAATTAAATATAAGAAGCCAAAAGCGGAATTTATGACAAATATAAGAGAAATATGAGACTTGGCCTTTAGGGCCATCAAGACAAAACATACGTTCATTACATACCCTTCGTCTGACCCACAACATCTACAAAGCCTCTACAGATGCACAACCAAAACCAACCTAGAGTCGGGACACACCCCGCTCTATATATATATATACACAAGACCAAAACAAATATACATAGGAAACTCGGAAAGCCCCGAACCAACTGGAGCTCACCAAATGTCCGCAAAAGATCCGCAACCTACAACGGAGGTCTACTAGTGCCTGTGCCTGCAACAAGTAAGGTAAGTTCCCCCGAGGGGGTCAGCACGAAAAATGTACTGCGTATGTAAGGCCACAATAAAACTGTAGCAATAAGTGAGAACACCAATGTATATCAAGGATAAGAGAATAGGCAATATCGATAAACCAACATTTCCATATGTGTGGAACCATGTACGTTACATTCTTTATTTCTTTTATCAATTATCTCAATATCAACAATAATCACATCATGCCCGGGACCAACTGATCAGTGGTAAATAACAATACTGGGATCGTCTCTAGCTAGGCTTATGCCCCTTTGAGCTACCACCCATAAATCAATAAAGCAGGTTCGGCCCTAGCTAGGTTTTCACCCCTTTGGGCTACCCCCTGTGTCCAATAATCAATCGGGATCGTCTCTAGCTAGGCTTTCGCCCCTTTGAGCTACCACCCGTGATACATCGGGATCGTCTCTAGCTAGGCTTTCGCCCCTTTGAGCTACCACCCGTACTCAGCCATATACGCATTACTTTCATTCTTTAATTATGAAATTGAAACATTGTTGGTTATCGCATTATTGGAACTTTGGGACAATGTTCAATGTTCAAGAGACACATGAATAAATATATGTAGGCAACCAACTTTACATGAGACACTTTGGAACATTTCGGCATAGGTACAAGTACAATGGCAAAGGAAGCAATAGGTGTTGCAGAAAGATACGGACAAGAATAACCTTACATACCTTAGCCTCTCAATAAGAATCCGCAATCCTAAGGAATATAATGATTCAGCCCCTTACTCTACAACACAAGCACATAACGGAGTTTACGTCAACATCTAACACCTTTCAAGTGTAAAAGACGACAAAAGGTACCTAATTGCCTATTACGTCATTTCCCCCTTTACAATAAAATTTCGGCATGACCATTCCAAAAATACTACAACATGCCATACATTGACCAATATCATAACCAATAGCATTTCGCAACAAAGCTTCTTCTTTACACTTTCTCATTCACACCATATCACAAAGAATCCATTAAATCACCTTAATACACCCCATAGCACATATCGGCCAAAATCTCATAATTTCCATAATTTTCATTTATAGACAAGAACAAATTTAATGCCAAAAATAACACCATACATGTTCATATTTTGTTCATGCCATACTTTTTCATCAAAGGCACAAGGCCTAATTCAAGTTCAAATCACCAAGACAACACATCTCTTACCAAAGGCAAAAAGACACTATTCACCATCTTGCCAACACAACTATCATAATATACATAATCCCCCATGCATATAATATGTTAATCCATGAGGAGAAATACTTACCAAGGCTTGGAATATGTTGATCTTGTCCAAAGAGTCCCAAGGAATATTTTGCTTTAGGGTTTGAAAATGAAAAAATGTTGAGAGAAATATCTTAAAGGCATGGAAGTCTTGAATGATTTAAAAATCTGATTTTTGGGTGCTTTTTATGGACCTCAAGTCATCCTTAGCCACACTTGGCACTAAATGATATGTCCACTTAGCCAATTCTTGCAAGAATGGATCATTTGTCTTTGGGCCAAGTCTTTTAATCCCATTTTGGGCCTAATTTTTGGGCCCAATTACACATATCCATGTACCCATCAAATATCATGTATTATTCACCATATATCTCGTGTTTACATAATTCCATAATGTCACGATAATATTTTCTTACGAGATTCTCATTCGTCGCCTTGATCGCAAAAAATTGGAATTCTAGCCGTCCATGGCTTACTTGAACATTTTTGGTAACTTCGTGTGTTTCATGGTTTGATCATGTGGAAGTGTATCGAGGTATTTGAAACCTTAACAACGCTAAAATATCTCCAAGGAACCAAAAGAAAACATCCAAGAATCGTCGTAGAATTACGTCGCAAAACGGGTCCGGAAAGGCCTACTCCTTGTTCCTTGCGCCACACCCCTGAAACAGGGGTAGTGGCGCAGAAATGGCAGCCTCTCTGAAGTTTGTGCTGAGATTTCAGCACTTTGCTGAAATTTCCGGCCACTTATCCAATGTTTACGTATCGTCCAATCCCTTATTAAACACTACAAAATACTTACTTAGTGATCTTAACCATCAAGTAAACATGACTTAAAGTCACCAAATGAGGTTAGAATATGTACGAGTCCTCACTCAAATGCTTCTACGAAATCACAACACACCTCCTACGACGATCGAATCGCACATGTTAAGTCCGATATCAAATGTTTCACCAATGACACTATAAAACACATATGCATGGCATCTCAACACCTATGTAGATATGATCCAAAGTATCAAGTGAGGTTATAAAAGTACGGGGTGTTACATTCTTCCCCCCTTAGGAACATTCGTCCTCGAATGTTAGGAATATTATCTTATATACCACAAATGCATCTTTACTTTAACAGACCTATACACATTCACATAATGCTTTTAAATACTTACTTGTTATTGTTCCACCTCCGCATTGTGAACTCCTTGGTCCATTTGAAATAGATGGGGATACTTGGCTTTCATCATTTCTTCCGCTTCCCATGTAATCTCTTCTACTTGTTGATTTCTCCAAAGGACTTTCACGGAAGCTATGTCTTTATTTCTCAATCTCTTCACTTGTCGATCTAGGATCACAATGGGTACCTTTTCATAAGTAAGATCCTCTGTAACTTGAACATCCTCTACGGGAACAATACGAGAAGGATCTCCTATGCATTTTCGAAGCATCGAAACATGAAATACCGGATGGACTGAGGAAAGTTCTTGAGGTAGTGCCAACTCATACGCAACTTGTCCAAATTTTCGAATGATCTCATATGGGCCTATGTAACGTGGACTCAATTTTCCTTTCTTTCCGAACCGCATTACCCCTTTCATTGGTGACACCTTTAAAAAGACCCAATCACCTATGGCGAATTCAAGCCCTCTTCTTCTCACATCGGCATATGACTTGTGACGACTTTGAGCCGTTTGTAATCGCTCTTGGATCACCTTAACTTTTTCCATAGCCTGATGAACAATATCTGGGCCCAATAAGGCAGTTTCACCCACTTCAAACCATCCAATTGGTGATCTACATTTCCTTCCATACAAAGCTTCATAAGGTGCCATTTTTATACTTGAATGATAGCTATTGTTATAAGCAAATTCGATAAGAGACAAATGGTCATCCCAACTGCCCTGAAAATCTAGCGTACAAGCTCGTAGCATATCTTCAAGCGTCTAAATAGTACGTTCTGCTTGTCCATCAGTCTGCGGATGGAAAGCCGTACTCAAATCCACCCTTGTACCCAAACTCCGCTGAAAAGATTTCCAAAAGTGTGCTGTGAACTGTGCTCCTCTGTCTGATATAATAGAAAGTGGAATACCATGCAATCGTACTATCTCTTTCACATACAACTTCGCATAGTCCTCAGCTGTATAGGTCGTCTTGACCGGTAGGAAATACGCTGATTTGGTAAGCCTGTCCACTATAACCCATATAGAATCAAACTTCCGCAATGTACGAGGCAATCCTGTAATGAAATCCATATTGATCATATCCCATTTCCAGACTGGAAGAGTGATACATTGCATGTAACCTCCCGGTTTCTGATGCTCCACTTTCACTTGTTGACAATTTAGGCACTGCGCGATAAATTTTGCAATGTTCTTTTTCATGTTGCCCCACCAATACACTTCCTTCAATTCATGGTACATTTTAGTAGCACCCGGATGAATGGAATAGCGCGAATGATGCGCCTCTGTCATAATTCGTGTCCTCAACTCATCTACGTCCGGTACACATAATCTCCCCTGACATTGAAGCACCCCTTCCGGTGTAATATCAAATGCCGTGGTCAATTTCTGCTGCACATTTTCCTTTAGCTGCAATAAAATAGAATCCGCAAATTGCTTCTCTTTCACTTCAGCTATCACGGAGGATTCCGCTGCATTCTGCACAATAACTCCATCTTCTGAGGATTCAATAAGGCGAACTCCCAAGCTGGCTAATTGATTCAAATCTTTGATTATGTCCTTCTTTTCTGTCAGCTGATCACTAGTGCCTCCCGTTGCCTTACGGCTCAATGCATCTGCTACTACATTTGCCTTCCCTGGATGGTATAGAATATCAACATCATAGTCTTTCAAGAGCTCTAACCATCTTCGTTGCCTCAAATTGAGTTCCTTCTGCTTGAACAGATATTGCAAGCTTTTGTGATCCGTATAAATATCAACATGAACCCCATATAAATAATGACGCCATATTTTTAAAGCAAACACTACTGCTGCCAATTCAAGATCATGAGTGGGATAATTTTTCTCATGGGGCCGCAACTGTCGTGAGGCATATGCTATCACCTTACCATGCTGCATCAATACACATCCGAGGCCAACCCCGGAAGCATCACAATACACTGCATAACCTTCTATGCCTTCGGGAAGTACTAAAACTGGGGTGGAAGTTAATTTCTCTTTCAGCTCTTGGAAACTTTTCTCACATGCGTCGTTCCACTGAAACTTGATTGCCTTGTGTGTTAGCTTCGTCAATGGTGCGGCAATAGAAGAAAACCCTTCCACAAATCTCCTGTAATAACCTGCCAAACCAAGAAAACTACGAATCTCTGTAGGCGTCGTAGGTCTTGGCCAATTCTTCACCGCTTCAATCTTTTGAGTATCGACCCGTATCCCTTCATCCGACACAATGTGACCCAAGAATGCTACGGATTTTAACCAAAATTCACACTTAGAAAACTTTGCATATAACTTACGATCCCGGAGAATTTGTAACACCTGTCGTAAGTGATTAACATGGTCTTCTTGTGATCTCGAATAGACCAAGATACCATCTATAAATACCGTCATGAACACGTCTAGAAATGGCTTAAACACCCTATTCATCAAATCCATGAAAACAGCTGGTGCATTTGTTAGTCCAAATGACATAACTAAAAATTCATAGTGGCCATACCGTGTTCGGAAAGCTGTCTTGGGTACATCATTTTCTCTAACCCTGACTTGATGGTAACCCGACCTCAAGTCAATTTTTGAAAACCATTTGGCACCCTGTAACTGATCAAACAAATCATCAATGCGAGGAAGAGGATATTTATTTTTGATCGTTACCTTATTCAATTGTCGATAATCGATACACATCCTCAAGGTGCCATCTTTCTTCCGGACAAACAATACTGGTGCACCCCACGGGGACATACTAGGTCTAATGAAGCCCTTGTCCAGCAAATCTTTTAATTGCTCCTTCAATTCACGCAATTCTGCTGGAGCCATTCTATACGGAGGAATAGAGATCGGCTGAGTGCCTGGAATCACATCAATGCCAAACTCCACTTCCCGTTCTGGAGGTAAACCTGGAAGATCGTCAGGAAATACGTCGAGAAATTCATTAACCACCGGTACCGACTGAGGAGTTAGTGGTTCCATATTGATATCTTGCACTCTCACCAAATGGCATATATACCCCTTAGCTATCATTTTCCTAGCTTTAAGATAGGAAATAAATTTGCCTTTCGGTGCCCCCACATTACCCTTCCACTCAAGAATATTCTTTTGTGGAAAATGAAAATGTACCTCCTTGGCTCGGCAATCCACCGTAGCATAACAAGAAGCCAACCAATCCATCCCCATTATGACATCAAAATCCACCATGTCAAGTTCAATAAGATCCGCTAGTGTATCATGACCACACACAGTTACCACACAATTGCGATATACTCTTTTTGCAACAATAGATTCACCAACCGGCGTAGACACTTCAATAGACTTATCTAAGAATTCCGGTGTTCTTTCAAATTTTGCAGCAATCAACGGGGTAACATATGATAAAGTAGAGCCCGGATCTATCAATGCATATACACCATGTGAAAATATAGACAATATACCTGTGACTACATCAGGAGATGCCTCCGAATTTTGTCGGTCCACTAGAGCATAAGTGCGATTCTGTGCTCCACTGGAACTAGCTGCTCCTGCAGCACCTCTACCACGACCGGCAGGCTGCACACTTCGGCCTACGGAAGGAACCGATGATGAAGATGCAACGGTTGACCCCATAGGTCGTGCCACACCACTCAAGCCTCTTCGTGGACAGTCCCTCATCATGTGCCCTGGAATACCACACCAGAAACAAGTATTCATCCCACGTCGGCATTCCCCTGGGTGAAACTTTCCACAGTGCTGACATGGCTGACGGAAAAACCCCGTGGTCTGCGAGCCTCGAGCCCCACTGCTTTGCCCAACATAACCACCTCTAGACCCCCAAAACTGAGAGGAAGCACCTGCTATGGAATGAGAAAATAATGGTCTCTGCGGTCTAGGAAACATTCGGGGCCTAAACTCCCCTTGGGACACCATAGACTGCCCCATAGGTCTAGCCCGCTTTGACGGCCCTCGTTCAGATTCCTGTGTTCTCCTTCGTTGCCTCTGATCCTCCATCTTTTGTGCAAAGGCCTGGATCCTTGCAATATCCATGTCCCTGTTTAAAGTAGCAATGGTACAGTCCCTTACCAAATACGGCTCCAATCTGTCCACATATCGATGGATTCTGTCGGTCATTGTAGCCACTACGTTCGGAGCATATCGAGCCAAAGAATTAAACTGCAGACTATATTCTCGAACACTCATATTCCCTTGTCGAAGGTTTAGAAATTGATCTGCAGTGCTTCCCTGAGCTCATAAGGAAGATAGTGATCAAGAAAGGCCATTTTAAAGTCTTCCCAACCAGCTGGAAGTGCATCAATGCCCCTCGACCGTTTCCAGTCCTCATACCACAATATCGCTTCACCCTTCAACCTATAGGCCGCCAGTTCAACCGTTTCTGCACCAGTCACATGCATAACATCTAGGGCCCTTTGAACTTGGTCCACGAAGTCCTGTGGATCTGCCTGTGGGTCTGACCCAGTGAATATTGGAGGATCTAGTTTCAGGAAATCCTGCGTTCTGCGGCTCGCTATTCTAGTCACATCATCCTCATTTGTCGTTGGGCCAGCGCGTCCTTGTGTTTGTGCAGCAACTATCTGCGTCAACATATGCACTGCATTTCTCAAGTCCTGGTCAGTAGCATTCATAGGCGGGTCTGCGGGTAAAGTAGGAGAAGCCCGCGATGCAAACTCTTGTTCAACACCACCTTGATTCACCTGTTCCGGTGGTGGTCTACTAGTTCCCTCTCCAGCCAGTCTGTCTATTCTTTTGCTTTTACCTTTTCCTTTTCGTGCAATCGGCATTTTCTATCACATAAGAAAACCAATTCCAATGGTTAGATACAATTCCACTTACAACATAAGCTCTATCGCACGATCTAGAAAATGAAGAAAAGAAACAACTCCTAGATGTCCCGTAGCCTCCTACTTATAAATGTGGTGCACAACACATTGATAAGTAAGACTCTACTTAGACACGGCTTTGTAGACACCCTTAGGACGACCCGCTCTGATACCACTTTTGTCACGCCCCAAATTCCAATGAGACGGACATGGCACCCAAAGCCGACAAGGCCCGGGAGAACCAATCTTCGTCCATAACAACCCATACGCACCACTCAAAAGTCATCACCACCACAATTAAATATAAGAAGCCAAAAGCGGAATTTATGACAAATATAAGAGAAATATGAGACTTGGCCTTTAGGGCCATCAAGACAAAACATACGTTCATTACATACCCTTCGTCTGACCCACAACATCTACAAAGCCTCTACAGATGCACAACCAAAACCAACCTAGAGTCGGGACACACCCCGCTCTATATATATATATACACAAGACCAAAACAAATATACATAGGAAACTCGGAAAGCCCCGAACCAACTGGAGCTCACCAAATGTCCGCAAAAGATCCGCAACCTACAACGGAGGTCTACTAGTGCCTGTGCCTGCAACAAGTAAGGTAAGTTCTCCCGAGGGGGTCAGCACGAAAAATGTACTGCGTATGTAAGGCCACAATAAAACTGTAGCAATAAGTGAGAACACCAATGTATATCAAGGATAAGAGAATAGGCAATATCGATAAACCAACATTTCCATATGTGTGGAACCATGTACGTTACATTCTTTATTTCTTTTATCAATTATCTCAATATCAACAATAATCACATCATGCCCGGGACCAACTGATCAGTGGTAAATAACAATACTGGGATCGTCTCTAGCTAGGCTTATGCCCCTTTGAGCTACCACCCATAAATCAATAAAGCAGGTTCGGCCCTAGCTAGGTTTTCACCCCTTTGGGCTACCCCCTGTGTCCAATAATCAATCGGGATCGTCTCTAGCTAGGCTTTCGCCCCTTTGAGCTACCACCCGTGATACATCGGGATCGTCTCTAGCTAGGCTTTCGCCCCTTTGAGCTACCACCCGTACTCAGCCATATACGCATTACTTTCATTCTTTAATTATGAAATTGAAACATTGTTGGTTATCGCATTATTGGAACTTTGGGACAATGTTCAATGTTCAAGAGACACATGAATAAATATATGTAGGCAACCAACTTTACATGAGACACTTTGGAACATTTCGGCATAGGTACAAGTACAATGGCAAAGGAAGCAATAGGTGTTGCAGAAAGATACGGACAAGAATAACCTTACATACCTTAGCCTCTCAATAAGAATCCGCAATCCTAAGGAATATAATGATTCAGCCCCTTACTCTACAACACAAGCACATAACGGAGTTTACGTCAACATCTAACACCTTTCAAGTGTAAAAGACGACAAAAGGTACCTAATTGCCTATTACGTCATTTCCCCCTTTACAATAAAATTTCGGCATGACCATTCCAAAAATACTACAACATGCCATACATTGACCAATATCATAACCAATAGCATTTCGCAACAAAGCTTCTTCTTTACACTTTCTCATTCACACCATATCACAAAGAATCCATTAAATCACCTTAATACACCCCATAGCACATATCGGCCAAAATCTCATAATTTCCATAATTTTCATTTATAGACAAGAACAAATTTAATGCCAAAAATAACACCATACATGTTCATATTTTGTTCATGCCATACTTTTTCATCAAAGGCACAAGGCCTAATTCAAGTTCAAATCACCAAGACAACACATCTCTTACCAAAGGCAAAAAGACACTATTCACCATCTTGCCAACACAACTATCATAATATACATAATCCCCCATGCATATAATATGTTAATCCATGAGGAGAAATACTTACCAAGGCTTGGAATATGTTGATCTTGTCCAAAGAGTCCCAAGGAATATTTTGCTTTAGGGTTTGAAAATGAAAAAATGTTGAGAGAAATATCTTAAAGGCATGGAAGTCTTGAATGATTTAAAAATCTGATTTTTGGGTGCTTTTTATGGACCTCAAGTCATCCTTAGCCACACTTGGCACTAAATGATATGTCACTTAGCCAATTCTTGCAAGAATGGATCATTTGTCTTTGGGCCAAGTCTTTTAATCCCATTTTGGGCCTAATTTTTGGGCCCAATTACACATATCCATGTACCCATCAAATATCATGTATTATTCACCATATATCTCGTGTTTACATAATTTCATAATGTCACGATAATATTTTCTTACGAGATTCTCATTCGTCGCCTTGATCGCAAAAAATTGGAATTCTAGCCGTCCATGGCTTACTTGAACATTTTTGGTAACTTCGTGTGTTTCATGGTTTGATCATGTGGAAGTGTATCGAGGTATTTGAAACCTTAACAACGCTAAAATATCTCCAAGGAACCAAAAGAAAACATCCAAGAATCGTCGTAGAATTACGTCGTAAAACGGGTCCGGAAAGGCCTACTCCTTGTTCCTTGCGCCACACCCCTGAAACAGGGGTAGTGGCGCAGAAATGGCAGCCTCTCTAAAGTTTGTGCTGAGATTTCAGCACTTTGCTGAAATTTCCGGCCACTTATCCAATGTTTACGTATCGTCCAATCCCTTATTAAACACTACAAAATACTTACTTAGTGATCTTAACCATCAAGTAAACATGACTTAAAGTCACCAAATGAGGTTAGAATATGTACGAGTCCTCACTCAAATGCTTCTACGAAATCACAACACACCTCCTACGACGATCGAATCGCACATGTTAAGTCCGATATCAAATGTTTCACCAATGACACTATAAAACACATATGCATGGCATCTCAACACCTATGTAGATATGATCCAAAGTATCAAGTGAGGTTATAAAAGTACGGGGTGTTACAAAGATCTAATAACATAATCCAAAATACTAAACCAAAAAGTAAATGTCATTGTCCAGAAACAAAGGACATGAACTAATAGAGATGATCCAACGGTTTCCCAAACATGGTGCTCACCCTTGAATCGAAGCTGGAATCACAAACTAGACCTGAGGTCTTGTCTCCAATGCTGGAACATGCTCTGTACTCAACAAAAAGAAGAGTACAAGTAGCATCAGTACAACAACTACATACTGGTATGCATCATCAACCGACTTAATCCAACACCATACAAATAAGCAAGTTAAATGCAAGTAAGAAGCAATCAAGACACAACTCATAATTAGTTGAAAATCAAATGTACAGTCATAACACTTCAACTCACAAGTCAACAATCATTCTCTATATATAATCGGAGTTTCAAGTATACAAGTACATCATTACACTTAGGCAAATTCAGTCAATAATAGTCAAGACAATATAGGTGAAAATGTAATAATGATTGCATGCATGCAAAGTGTACACACATACTAGGATCAACAGGGATCCTCAACTATAACCTATAGGGTACAAGCTTAGTCCATGTACCAGTGTTGGTGTGACACCCATTCCAATAATAGGTGGTGGTGTGACGCCAGATCTAATAACAGTGTCGGCATGACACCCGATCCTAATATCATTTTAATATATAATCTCAAATCCAATGCTCAATGCATAATGATAATCAATAATCATAAGTAATTTCCAAAGACTAATCACAAACATTCAACTTTCATATAAGTACAAAGTCAAATTAAGTCTATACTACTATTAAATCATAACCTACCTCAATTTCTTGCTAGAAAGCACTATTTGGCCACAGCCTTGCCGTCCCTTTCTATTTCTGCCCGTTCTTGATTTATAAACAAAAAATACATATATTTCAACTCAACATTCCACACTTTTAAGTATTATAAATCCAATCCCATCAATTTAAATCTATGAACTTGGCCTAGTTCATTATCCCAGGGTTTTCTACCCTATAATCTCTTGGAATTCTCTATATTCATGATTACAGGAAGAATTCTACCCTAGGAAAAGTGTTTTCTAACAACCTTGGATAAAAAAAACTGAATTCAAGTTATTCCCCACCTATTTCTACCTACTCATAAACTTAGGGGTAAATTCCAATTTTAACCAAGGTTATGATTCTTACAATTCTAAAAATCTAAAGGAGTAATTTCAAGTTTGAAAAGTAAAAGAACCCTACCTCAAAGATGGAAAACCCCCAAAATTGGTGAAATGTCACCCTACTACACCCCTTGAATGAGTTTTAAGAAAATTGGAATAAAAAATAAAGTTTTTAACTTGGAATTGAAAAATTTGCATTTTCATTACTACAATAGTGGACTCATTGCTGCAACGACGGATCTGTGTTGCAGTGACACTCAGGCCAAATGGTCTGTCACTGTGGTGACACTTTTGTTATTGTAGTGACATCACTACAACAACAAATCTATTGCTGCAGCGATGCCAAGCCAGTAGCTCAATATCCGTTCCCAGCTCTGGCCATTCCACAACACGTTTCTCGAATTTTGATATTACAAACTGATCCTTTTTTGGTAATTGCTATAATTAGAGTTTTAATTACTCGTATTATGCATCAGAAGTTTCTATGTCTTCCTAAACTCATCATCTAACATATTAAAAACTCTAATCCACACACCTATAACTACCAGATTTTTCTAAACTATACCATACTCAAAATCTATCTAAAACTAGGTTAGCCCTGAATTTAACAAAATAGGTCTAAAGAGAGACTAAGCTGAGGTTTTATTCTCTATATTAGCGTAACATTATTTTGGATCATTACATTATATTCCAATTACCACTCTCTTTCATCCCTGAATGGAAACTAACAAAATAATGCATAAGATAATCAAAAGTTACCTGACTCAATGAACAAGTGAGGATAGTGCTTGTGCATGCCCACCTTTGTCTCTCACGTGGCCCCCTTAACAGAATGGTTCCTCCACTGGACTTTCACTAATGGAATGACCTTGGTTCTAAGTTTTCTCATATCTATATCTACAATAGCGATTGACTCCTCTTTGTTAGAGAGCTCCTTATCAAACAACTCTGAATCCCAATGAATGATAGAGTCCCCATCTCCATGATACTTCTTAAGCATCGATACATGGAATACTGGATAGACTCCCAAAAAATTAGGAGGTAGAGCCAATCTATAAGCCATTTCCCCTACTCTATTCAATATCTCAAAGGGTGTGATGTACCTCAGACTCAACTTTCCTTTCTTTTTGAACTGTATACACCCTTTATGGTGACGTTTTTGGAAAAACTTTCTCCCCTTTCTCAAAGTGAACATCCCTTAACTTATTATTTACATACTCTTTCTATCGATTCTGAGCTGCTACCAACTTCTCTTGGATGAGCCTCATTTTTTCCATTGACTCCTTTAACATATCAGTGCCCCAAGGTTTCACTTTGAAGACATCAAACCACCCAATCGGTGATCAACACCTTCTTCCATACAAAGCTTCATAAGGAACCATATCAATGCTTGAGTAGTAGTTGTTGTAGTATGAAAATTCACAAAAAGGTAAGAATTGGTCCCACTTACCACCAAATTCCATCACACATGCCCGAAGCATATCCTTAGGTACCTGGATCGTATGTTCTGACTACCTGTTAGTCTATGGATGAAAGGTTGTACTTAGGTCTAACCTAGAGCCCAACCCTGCTTGAAACTTTTCCCAAAAAATGGAGGTAAATGGCATATCTCAGTTTGACAATCTCTTTCACATAAATCTTAGTTAACTTGGATGCATTATAGTCCATCACACTGAAATAAAGTGTGCTAACTTGGTCAATCAATCAACGATTACCCAAATGGAGTCACATTTACTTAGGGTCTTAGGAAGACTAACAACAAAATACATAGTTATTCTCTCCCACTTTCATTCCGAAATGGGCATCCTCTGAAAGGTGCCACAAGGTTTCTGATGCTCATACTTAACATGTCGACAGTTTTGACACTCAATCATAAAATCTTCTATGTCTCACTTCATTCTACGCCATCAATAATGTTACCTTAAGTCTCTATACATTTTGGTTGTGCCTGAATGTCTAGAACTCTTAGAATTATGGGCCTCTAAAAGGACAGTGGGAATCAAGTTTCCCACTCGAGGAATACATACATGTACCCGAATCCTCAACATTCCCTCTTTATCAAGAATTACCTTCTTGGCCTCACTTTATAATTGTTAGACCGACATATAGTTTCAATAATGGCAAAACTAATCCCTACTTATGTACAGGATAAAGATGGAAGAAATCAGACAAGCACCAACTCAAAAAGAAAAGCCTCTTACTAAAGAAAATAATTAGTCAAGCCAACTGGATAGGAAGCACGGAAGGAAAGAGCATATTTGATGGAAGGAAATAGTATCTTCATGTACTCTACACAAGGACGAATGCAAAAAGTAAGGAAATAAATATGGACGAATCAGCTACGGACATATGAAGTCATCTGGGCATTTAGTATTTATCCTAGATGACCCTGCTAAATCCCTTGGGTTCCTTGAATTTATAGAGCAAGGAATCAGAAGAAAGGAAATTTGAATTCCCCATATTAAGGAAAATCAATTAAAGAAGCAAAGAGAAGATTGGTCAAGATTCTACAACGGTCACATCTTCTTGTAGCCATGTATAAATAGAAATAACAACCTAGGTTTTTTACTTATACATCTTCACTTGAGCAATACTCTAGTTACTTTTTTTTTGCCTTATGCAATTCATTATAATACATTATAGTGAAAACAAAAGAGAGAAGAAACTAAAAATTATACGAGTAGAGGCTACTACCTTTCTCCGAGAAGCTATCTCATAAGATTTTGGAGAACTATTTGTAAACATACAAGTTGCTCTAAAGAGAACCTCTTATAACCCAAGGGGACTTGAAATAGGAACCACAAGGGTGTTTCGAATGAGGATAAAGTTTCTTGTGTCATTTACTTAATTCATATCTTTTAAACTTTTCTATTATCGCTTTTATTACTAACGTCGTTGTGTAGGGAAGTTGACAACAGATAGTCTTAGTGATCTTACGCATATTTATACTCCTAAATGTTATTATCTATGTACTTTTAGCTTAGTTTGGAGGATAGCATGAGGTGACTGTTGAGATATAAAGAGTATATATGTGTGTTTTTGTGTTAAAGTAAATGTTCATAGAGTTTAAAGTTCATTCAAAACATTTCAAGAGTCAAAATGATGAATTAGAACTTAGACGAGGAAACTAGTGTCGCTAGCTTGAGCTATGCTTATTCTAGTGTACTTGAATTTGTTCTATTGTGTTGTATGGACTTATGGTTGTTGTGAGATATTATAGGATACAAATTTATCTATGGAATCTAAATCAAGCCTACAAACAAGCCACAAGACGTGCGAGAGTAAGAGATGATAGCATGAGAAGGATGGACGTAACCCCTCACACAATGGGGGAGGGTGTGCGTTGCACCTTAAATTGCGCATGATAGGGGTATGATCCACATCCTCCATAATACATGAGAGGATTTGTACCTCACCATGGTCCATACCAAGCTACTATAATGTGCATGCGACCAGCCACGCGATGCACCATCCCCTAATCCCACTCAAAGTTGGTTTTAACTTGTTTTTAAGTGGGGGTAAAGTTGTAAATGGATGGGATTCATGTAAAGCACCTCATAGATGAGATAAAGAACTATAAAAGTAGTAATTATCCACATTTATTCACATATTTTAAATATTCTACCTTACACATGATTTGGAGAGAACACAAGGCATCAAGGAGCTCAAACTAGGGTTCTTTCTTCCTTTACTTTTCTTTCTTGTAATTTTGATTGATGAAATCATTTATGGAGATTGTTTTTATGAATATGAGTGGATAAACACACTCATTATAGGGTTTAGTCTATGAACATGATTGCTTAATTATGGTTTTATAGTTGGTTTATTCGTTTATCAAGTCATGTGATTGTTCTTGCATTCTTGTTTTACTATTCTAAAGCATCATGAACTTTAGGATAAATCGTAGTCTCAAAATGAATTGACCATAGGAGTGGGAGATGGAATGAAGAATGTAAGGAGTGTGGATCATGTTTTTAATCATTATATATAGATTGTTGAAGAATAATTTGCGGTTAGGATAGCAATTTACCTAAACGTCCCACTTGGTTAATGAAACGGGAAGATAGTTTAATGCATCTAAATTAAAGACTCATATCACCACTCAATGATGTAATTATGAGATTAATTTGGGTAGAATACTTAGAGGATGACCATTCTCAAGTTGAATACAAACCCCATAGATCAATAATCACGATCGACACTAACACCGGCTAGAAACCATAGTTAGGCATGAATGTGAAGTAAACGTCTCAATCCTGGAACTCTCCATATATTGTTTTACAATCCAATTTAATTCATATAAGAACAATGGGGACATTCAGAGTTGCAAAAACTATAGGGGTATCAAGATGTTGAGTCATACTATGAAGGTTTAGGAAAGGGTGGTGGAGTTGAGGCTGAGGAGGATCGTGACTATTTCTGAGAATCAGTTCGGTTGCATGCCAGGTCACTTGACTACTAAGGCCATTCACCTAGTGAGGAGATTGGTGGAGTAGTTTAGGGAAAGGAATAAGGACTTGCACATGGTGTTCATCGATCTTGAGAAGGCATACGACAAGGTCCCCAAGGAGATTTTGAGGAGGTGCTTGCAGGCTAAAGGTGTGCCCATAGAATACACTAGGTCGATTCAGGACATGTACGACGGTGAAAAGTTGTGAGTGAGGAAAGTAGGAGGGGATTCAGAGCACTTTTCTATTTTGACAGGGTTGCACTAGGGATCGACTCTTAGTCTATTTTTATTTGCCTTGGTGATAGATTTTTTTATGAGGCGTATTCAAGGGGAGGTGCCTAGGTGTATGTTATTTGCTGATGATGTGGTACTGATTGGCGAGACTCGAGGAGGAGTTAATAATAAATTGGAGGTTTGGAGATAGACCTGTAACACCCCGTACCTTTCTAACCTACTTGACGACGTTGAATAATGTTTACTTAGGTGTCGAGAGCCATAAGTATGTATTTGGTAATGTTTATGATGAGAAAATTGAAATTCGGCCTCGTATATGTGATTAGCCCCTCATAAGAGGTATTTTGTGATTTTTGTGGGACATTTGTGGGGTTCAAAATGAGGCTAAGAGGACCTCCAAACAAAGGATATTAAGGGAAAGAAGTAAGTTAAAGAATAGGACTTGAAGTATCTAACCAAACCCGCGAAGAAAAGTCAAAAAACAAAATTTTCAAAAAAATTAAGGCTCAGGCGCACCAGAGGGCGTGCCAGGATGGTTTTGCCACTTTTTCAAAAGTTGAAAATTTTCTAAGTCCCAAAGGTGCCCGGGGACGTATCGGGCCGATTTATGCCACGTTTATTCTAAAACCACGAGTATATACATGAAATGAGTAAATTATTATATTGGTGTGATAAAATTACTCGAGAACAAATTTGGCGTCAAAATGACGGTTTTACCCTTGTGGTCAAAATGAGCCATACGTGGTTAGAATCACTTATTTTTGGGATTGAGGCTACGAATATGAATCTCGTGAGTGGTAATATCATCGTAACGCGTATGAAATGATTTAAACATAAGAAATTATTGGGTTAATTGAATTGGGCTCAATACAAGCCCAAAATGAGACAAGACATGGGCCAAAATGGGTCAAATGACCCATTCTTCACCCTTTGACCCCTTATACATGGAATTTAATGCCAAGGAGACTTGAGGGACTACAAATAAGAGGAAAAGTCTGATTTTATTCAAAGGAGTACACTACACAATTCTAGAAAATTCCCAAAATTTCTCTCAACTCTCAAGAACCCAAAGCCAACTTCTTGGAGCAAAATCATCAAATTTTCAAGCTTAGGTAAGTAATTATTCTTATGGAATAATATATTATATGCATGGGAGAGTATGTAAATCATGTTGGTTATGCTTGGAAGTGTTGGATATGACACTTTGTGTTTTTGTAAAAGATGTGAAATCCATGGAATTGTAACTTGAAATATGACTTGTGAGTTTGATGAAAGAGCATGGTATGGATGAAATAACAACATGTATGGTGTGATTATGTTATTAAACTTGTTATTTTCATATAAGTGTATATTATGGGATTTTGGCCGATTTGTTGTTGTGAGGTGTATTTAAGTAATTTGATGGAATAATTGTGATGTTGTGGTGATGAAGAGTGGAAAGTATGAACTTGGTGTGACATGCTAATGGTTTATGATATTTTGGTCAATGTTGGGAATATTGTGGGATTATTGGTATGATGTTTTTCTCAATGGTATTGTCGAGGGGGAAATGACATTGCAAAGGCAAATATGTAACTCATTGATCTAATGTGCATTTGAAAGGTAGTTGGTGGTTAATGTAAATTTCGTTATGTATTTTTGTTGTAGAATGACATATAAGGAAGGAGCGGGACATTGTATGCACATCTAAGATTATATAGTCGTATTGAGAATATGAGGTATGTAAGGTTCTTCTTTCCATATCCTTCTGCAGCATATAGTGTACACCTTGTTATGGTACCTACTCATTTCCGAAATGTCCTAAGGCATCTCATTTCATGTCATCATCTAGTGTTGATCATATATATCTTATTCTCGATCTATTGTCATTCATGTATAATGTATTTAGAGACATGATGCCAAGTTCCAATAATGTTATGTTCCAAATTCTAATAATGTTCTAATCACCAAGTATCAATCTCATGAAGTGAAGAAGAAAAGTAATGTATTTATGTGTGCTTCCAATAATGTCATGACCTTCAATGTATCAATCTCTCATAAGGGTTAAATAATGAAGTAAGGTATAATTATGAGTGTATCCATGGGTTGAAATAAACACCTTCATGATGACGATTCTGATATTATGAGTGTATCCATGGGGTGAAATACACATCTTCATGATGATATCCATGGGGTGAAAGAATACACCTTCATGATGACTATCCCAACATTTTGGGTGTATCCATGGGGTGGCATGAACACTTTCATGATGGTAATATTTTTCCCACTGATCAGTTAGGCCCAGGCAATATATATATAACTAATGACTGGCAAGCAAGTAAGAAGAGGTACAAAAATAAAGTATCGAAAGTAATGCACGCAGTTCAAAATATATAGATTGATGGCTTATCCATAATGGGAATGTCCCTTGTGATTATTTTTCCATGAAAGTTCTTATATACTGATTCAGTTTCATACAACCTTACATACTCAGTACATTCTTCGTACTGACCCCTCTTGGGGAATTTACCTTACTTGCTGTAGGCACAGGTTCTAGTAGACCTCCCAGTAAGCTGCAGGACATATACTGATCTTTGGTGAGCTCCAGTTTGTTTGGGGCTTTTCGTGTCCAAGTTGTACATTGATTTTGGTATTGTAAATATTATGTAAAGCGGGGCTTGTCCCGAACTTAGGTTGGTCGTGTATGTATTTCTGTTAGAGGCTTTTGTAGACGTATGTGGGTGTGCAAATGAATGTGAAAGAAAGAAATGTATGTCCGGTTGACTTGATGGCCCTGAAGGCCAAGTTTCACACATATATATATGTCATCATGTTCCATGATCTCCGATATTGGCCTTTTTTGTTCTTACATGATAGTGGTGCTTCTTATGGCATGCATATGAACGAATGTAAGAATAACTTGGTTCTCTCGGGCCTTATCGGCTACGGGTGCCAATCCGTCCCGATGGGATTCGGGGCATGACAAAAGTGGTATCAGAGCAGGTTGTTCTAAGGGTGTCTACAAAGCCGTGTCTGAGTAGAGTCTTACTTATCGATGTGTTGTGCACCATATTTATAAGTAGGAGGCTACGGGACATTTAAGATGTTGTTTCTTTTCTTCATTTCTAGATCGTGCATTAGAGCCAACGTTATAGGTGGGATTGTTTCTAACCATCCACATTGTTGTTCTTGTATATTATAGAAGAAAAATGCCGATGACAAGAAGAGGTCGAGGTAAAAATAAGAGGATAGATAGAATTGCTGGAGGAGGAACCAGTATACCACCACCTGATCAGATTAATCAAGGTGATACCGAGAATGAATTTGTGTCACGAGCTTCCTCCACTCCCTCTGTTCCAGAAGAGTCGAGTAGGAGAAGAGCACCTGTAGATCCACCAGTGAATACTACTACTGATAAGGACTTAAAGGATGCAGTACAAATGTTGACCCGAATAGTTGTTGCCCAGGTTCAGGGACAAGGTGGTCCAATGACGGGTGATGATAGTGCAGCAAGAGCTGCTAGTCACAGAACACAGGACTTCTTGAAATTAGATCCTCCCACATTCACTAGATCAGACCCGAATGAAGATCCCCAAGATTATATAAATCAAATCCAGAGGGCTTTGGAGGTTATGCATGTGTCCGGTGTGGAAACGATTGATCTCGCGGCCTATAGATTGAAGGGCGAGGCTATATTATGGTATGAGGATTGGAAGAAAGGTCGTGGTATTGGTCTAAACCCCCCTACATGGGAAGAATTTAAAGCGACATTCCTGGATCACTATCTTCCCTATGAGATCCGTGAGGCCCGTACGGATCAGTTCTTAAATTTCTATCAAGGGAATCTGAGTGTCAGGGAATACAGTCTGCAATTTAATTCCTTGGCTCCTTATGCTCCAAACGTAGTGGCCATAATGACAGATAGAGTACATCGGTATGTGGACAGGTTGGAGTCGTATTTGGTACGAGACTGCATAATTGCTGCCCTAAATCGGGACTTGGATATAGCTAGATTACAGGCCTTTGCGCAGAAAATGGAAGATCAGAGGCAACGGAGAAAAACATAAGGGTTTGAAGAAGGATCACCCAAGAGACCTAGATCTACGGGACAGTCCATGGCATCCCAAGCAGAGTTCAGGCCTCGAAGTTTTAATAGACCACCTAGGCCTTCATTTTATCATTCCACGGCAGGAACTTCCTCTCACTTTCGAGGGTCCCAGGGTTTTAATCAAGCCCGGCAAAGCAGTGGAAGTCGTGGTTCACGGACAGTGGGATCTTTTCACCCGTTATGTCAGTACTGTAGATGGTTTCATTCAGGGGAAAGCAGGCGGGGGATGAATGTATGTTATTGGTGTGGTACGGTGGGGCACATGATGAGAGATTGCCTGCGAAGAGGCTTGGGTGGTGTGGTGGGACCTGCGGGATCGACTGTTGCATCATCATCATCGGTTCCTTCTGTAGGCCGAGGTGTGCCGTCTGTGGGCCGTGGTAGAGGTGCCAGAGAAGTAGCCAGCATGAGTGGGGTCCAGAATCGCACGTATGCTTTAGTGGACCTATAGAATTCAGAGGCTTCTCCTGATGTTGTTACAGGTACATTATCCATATTTTCATATAATGTATATGCACTGATTGCCCAGGTTCCACATTGTCCTATGTTACTCCATTGATTGCTGCAAAATTTGCAAAGGCACCATAATTATTAAGTAAATCCATTGAAGTGTCTACACCGGTTGGTGAATATATTGTTGCAAAAAGAATATATCGTAACTGTGTGTGGTCATGATACATTGGCTGATCTCATCGAACTAGACATGGTGGATTTTGATGTGATCATGGGAATAGATTGGTTGGCTTCTTGGCCGGGCCAAGAAGGTGCATTTTTGTTTTCCGCAAGAAAATGTTCTGGAATGGCAAGGTAATGTAGGGGCACCACGAGGAAGATTTATTTCCTATCTGAAAGCCAGGAATATGATTGCTAAGGGTTACATATGTTATTTAGTACGGGTGAAAGATACTGAAGTGGAACCACTAACTCCACAGTCATTTTCAGTGGTCAATGAATTTCTGGATGTATTTCCAGAAGATCTCCCAGGCTTACCCCCAGAACGGGAGGTAGAATTTGGCATTGATGTGATTTCGGGCACTCAGCCTATTTTTATTCCCCCATATAGAATGGCTCCAGTAGAACTGCGTGAATTAAAGGAGCAATTGAAAGATTTGCTGGATAAAGGCGTTATTAGGCCTAGTATGTCTCCGTGGAGTGCACCAGTTTTGTTTGTACGAAAGAAAGATGGCACGTTGAGAATGTGCATTGACTATCGGCAATTGAATAAGGTAATGATCAAGAACAAATATCCCCACCCTCAAATTGATGATTTGTTTGATCAGTTATAGGGTGCCAAGTGTTTTTCAAAGATTTACTTGAGGTCGGGTTACCATCAAGTCAGAGTTAGAAAAGAGGATGTACCCAAGACAGCTTTTCGAACATGGTATGACCATTATGAATTTTTAGTTATGTCATTTGGACTAACAAATGCACCAACTGTGTTCATGGATTTGATGAATCGGGTGTTTAAGCCATTTCTAGACGTGTTCGTCACGGTATTTATAGATGACATCCTGGTTTATTCAAGATCACCAGAGGACCATGCTAATCACTTACGGCAAGTATTGTAGATTCTCCGTGAGCGTAAGTTGTATGCCAAGTTCTCTAAGTGTGAGTTTTGTTTAAAATCAGTTGTATTCTTGGGTCACATTGTGTCAGATGAAGGGATACAGGTTGATACACAAAAGATTGAAGCAGTGAAAAATTGGCCAAGACCTACAACACCCACAGAAATTCGTAGTTTTCTTCGGCTGGCAGGTTATTACCAATGATTTATGGAAGGTTTTTCTTCCATTAATGTACCGTTAACAAAGCTTACACATAAGGCAGTTAAATTTCAGTGGAATGATGTGTGTGAGAAAAGCTTCCAAGAGTTGAAAGATAAATTGACCTCCACTGCAGTTCTAGTGATCCCGAATGTATCGAAGGTTATGTAGTGTATTGTGATGCTTTCAGGGTTGGCCTCGAATGTTTATTGATGCAACACAGTAATGTCATAGCATATGCCTCACGACAGTTGCGACCACATGAGAAAAATTATCCCACATATGATCTTGAATTGGCAGCGGTAGTTTTTGCTTTAAAGATATGGCGTCATTATTTGTATGGAGTTCATGTTGATATCTATACGGATCACAAAATTTTGCAATATCTCTTTAAGCAGAAGGAACTCAATTTGAGGCAATGAAGGTGGTTAGAGCTTTTAAAAGACTATGATATTGATATTCTATACCATCCAGGGAAGGCGAATGTGGTAGCAGATGCATTGAGCCACAAGGCAGTAGAAAACACTAGTGGTCAGTTGATCGAAAAGAAAGAAATAATCAAAGACCTACATCAATTAGCCAGCTTGAGAGTCCGCCTTATTAAATCCTCAGATGAGGGAGTTATTGTGCAGAATGCAGCGGAATCCTCCTTAATAGCTGAAGTGAAAGAGAAGCAATTTGCGGATTCTATTTTATTGCAGCTAAAGGAAAATGTACAACAGAATCTGACAAAGGCATTTGATCTTACACAAGAAGGGGTGCTCCAATGCCAAGGTAGATTATGTGTACCAGATATAGATGAGCTCAGGCAACGAATTATGACAGAGGCGCATCACTCATGCTATTCTATTCATCCGGGTGCTACTAAAATGTACCATGATTTTAAAAGAAGTGTATTGGTGGGGAGATATGAAAAAGAACATTGCAGAGTTTGTCGCTCAATGCCCGAACTGTCAACAAGTGAAAGTAGAACATCAGAAACCAGGAGGTTACATGTAACACCTCGTGCCTTCCCAACCCTACTTGATTACATTGAATAATGTTTACTTAGGTGTCGAGAGTTATCAGTATGTCTTTGGACATGTTAAAGATGAGAAAAATTGAAATTTGGCCTTGTACATGCGATTATCCTTTCATAGGAAGGGTTTTGCAATTTCGTGGAGCATTTGTGTAATACACCGTACACTTTCTAACTTCATTTGGTAACTTGGAGTCATGTTTACTTGATGATTAAGATCACTAAGTAAGTATGTTGAAGTGTTTGGATAAGGTATTGGACGATATGCAAGTATTGAAGACATGGCCGAAAAATTCAGCAAGGTAGGAAAACTTGCGCCACTACCCTGTTTTAGGGGGTGTGGCGCAAGCCACTGATTCAGAGGGCAAGAAAATCTTGCGCCACTGCCTTGCTTTGCAGCAGTGGCGCAAGGAACAAATGTTTTGCCTTTCCGAGCTCGTTTCGCAACGCAATTCTACGACGATCCTTAGATGGTTTCTTTTGGTTCTTGGGAGTTGTTTGAGTGTTGTTAAAGCTTCAAATACCTCAATACACTCCTACATACTTCTACATGATCAAACCATGAAACACAAGTAATTACCAAAAATGTTCAAGGAAGCCATGGACGACTAGAATTCCTATTTTAGCGATTGAGACTACGAATGAGAATCTCGTAAGAGAATATTGTCGTGACATTATGGAATTATGTGGACATGAGGTATATGATGGATTGTTCATGAAAAATTGATGGGCTAAGTTGAGATGTGTTATTGGGCCCAATTTGAGGCCCAAAATGGAATAAAATACATGGGCCCAAAGGAAAATGATCCATTCCTCCAATATTGACCAAGTAAAACTTCTATTAAAAGCCAAGAATTGGATAAGGACAACATAGAGGCCTATATAAAGGGGAAAATCAGATTTTATTCACAAAATCTCTCATGCCTCTTTAGATATTTTTCCAAATATTTCTCTCAAACCCTAAGAACCCTAAAGCACTTCTTGGGGCAAGATCACTCATTTGCAAGCTTGGGTAAGTAATTATGCTTATGGATTCATATATTATATGCATGGGAGAGCATGTAGATTATGATGGTTATGCCTAAAAGTGTAAGTGGTGCACTTTTGTGTTTTGGTAAAGATGTGTCATTTTTGTGAATTAAACTTAAAAGGTGACTTGATGTCTTGATGAAAGTGAATGGTATGGACAAAATATGAACATGTATGGAGTGATTTTGTTATTAAACTTGTTATTTTTCTAAAAGTGTAAATTGTGGGATTTTGACCGATATGTGCTATAAGGTGTATTAAGGTAATTTGATGGATTATTTGTGATGTGATATGGATAAGAAAGTGTAAAGGAGAAGTGTTGTGGTGAAATGAATTGATTCTCATGTATTGGTCAATGTATGGAATATTGGGGGATTTTTGGAATAATAATTTCATCAATGGTTATGGCAAGGGGAAATGGCATGTTTAAAAGCAAACATGTAACTCATTGATATTATATGCATTTGTAAAGTAATTGATGGTATAATTATGATGTTGTGATGGTGGAGAGTGGAAGGTATGAACTTGGGGTGACATATGGTCAATGTTGGGCATGTTGTGGTATTAGTGATATGACCATGCCGTAAATGGTATTGTAGAGAAAGAAATAACATGTTAAAGCCAAACATGTGACTTATTGCTATTGTATGCATTTGTAAGGTAGTTGGTGGTTAATGTTGGTTCCATTATGTACTTGTGATGTAGAGTGAAACATAAAGAAGGAGCAGACTTGTTGCGCTCACATATTTGATTGTGTATAAGGTATGTAAGGTTACTCTTTCCGTATCCTTCTACAAGATATTGTTCTTATTGACATTGGGCTTGTTTCAATTCCGAGAGGCTTGAAGTATATCAATTCAGGGTGACGTATATTGTTATTCATATGTGCCCTATTCTTAGCTGAATTATGATTCACTTATCTCTTATTCATTGATTGAAGTTCCAAAGATGTCATGACGTTGTAATTCTTAAAAAAACTATCCCAATGAGAGTAATGAGGTAAAGAAAGCTTGTTTAGTATGAATAGCATTATTCCGATCATGTTTTGTTCCAAAGTCCTATAGTATGATGATTATCCTTGTGCCAATTGTTCATAAGTAAGAGGACCAATCTCATACGAGTACGAAGAGAGGTGATATGCAAATTAGTATAAGTAGTCCTCATAAGTGAAATTGTAAATCTCATGAGGTAAAGGAGTAAAGTGAGATGTGCATATGAGTGCGTGCTTAGTTAAGGTGATCTCATGAAGTATAAGAGTAAGGTAAAGCATATTGGTGTGTTTCAATTAGTGTCATGATCCAAAGTTCCAATAGAAGTTACACATATGTCTCTTGTTCATTGATTATTGTCCAAATGGTTCCAATAGTGTTATGTTTCCATGAAGGCTATGTTTCCAAAAATGTCATATTGCCAAGTTATTCATATGTCTCTCACTCATTGATTATTGATCCAAAGTTTCTAGTAAAGTTATGATTATCAAAAGTATTAGCAACGTATCAATCTCTCACAAGTGATTGTATCGATCTCTCATAAACAAAAGAATCAATATCTAAAGTAAGAAATGAAGTAAGAATGAAGTAATGCATATTGATTGTGTTCATGGGTGTTATCCATGGGGTACAAATTCCAGCATGATGATGATAGTTTATCCACGGGGTGCAAATACCCGCGTGATGATGGCCATTTATCCATGGGGTGCAAGAACACCCGCATGATGACATGATCCTATCCATGGGTTAAAAAGAATACCTGCATAATGATGATATTTTATCCATGGGGTGAAAAGATCACATGCATGATGTATCCATGGGGTGCAATGAACACCTGCATGATGAGGGCCCTAACAGCATATGAGCTATGTAAAAGTAATGTAAAGTAAAGGCAAGAAAAAGAAAGAATGTAATATACATGGTTTCCAAAGTACAGAAAAGTGACTCATCTACACTGTGACTTATCTATATTAGTTATGCATTTGAACTTGAGTTCTTGACATATTTTCATATCTTACAGTTTCATTTGAGCCTTACATACTTAGTACATTCTTCGTACTGACCCCTCTTGGGGAATTTACCTTACTTGCTGCAGGTGCAGGTCCTATTAGGCCTCCACAGTAGATTGTCAGGGTTGCAGATCTTTAGTGAGCTCCAGTTAGTTCGGGGCTTCTCCAAGTCACTGTTGTACATATGTTTTGATTTTGTACATGTTGTATAAAGCGGGTACTTGTCTCGACTTTTAGTTCATTTTGGTCAATGCATCTTGTTAGAGGCTTTTGTAGACGGATGTGGGTGTATCAGTGAAAAAGGCATATGTTGTTTTGACTGTATGGCCTCAACGGCCAAGTTTCATATATATGTCCCATGTTTTTTGTTATTCGTCTTTCAAGTTCTTACGTAATGGTGGTGATGCTTATGTGATGCATATGATTGAACATAGGCAAAGGTTGGGTCTGTCGGGCCTTATCGGCTACGAGTGCCAATCATGTCTCGATGGGATTCAGGGCGTGACATTACATGCAATGTATCAATCTTCCAGTATGGAAATAGGATATGATTAATATGGATTTCACTACAGGTTTGCCTCGTACATTGCAGAAATTTGATTCTATTTGGGTTATAGTGGACAGGCTTACCAAATCAGCGCATTTTCTGCCAGTCAAAACCACCTATACAGCTGAAGAGTATGCAAAATTGTATGTGAAAGAGATAGTACGACTGCATGGTATTCCACTTTCCATTATATCAGACAGAGGAGCACAATTTACTGCGTATTTCTAGAGATCTTTTCAGCAGAGTTTGGGTACACAGGTGAATTTGAGTATGGCTTTCCATCCTCAAACTGATGGACAAGTAGAACGTACTATTCATACACTTGAAGATATGCTACGAGCATGCACGTTAGATTTTCAAGGCAGTTGGGATGACCATTTTAATCTCATCGAGTTTTCTTACAATAATAACTATCATTCAAGTATTAAAATGGCACCTTATGAAGCTTTGTACGGAAGGAAATATAGATCACCAATTGGATGGTTTGAAGCGGGTGAAACTGCTTTACTTGGGCCAGATATTGTTCATTAGGCTATGGAGAAAGTTAAAGTGATCCAACAAAGGTTACAAACGGCCCAAAGTCGCCACAAATCATATGCGTATGTTAGAAGAAGAGGGCTTGAATTCACCATAGGTGATTGGGTATTTTTAAAGGTGTCACTGATGAAAGGGGTAATGTGGTTCGAAAAGAAAGGAAAATTGAGTCCATGTTACATAGGCCCATACGAAATCATTAGAAGATTTGGGCAAGTTGCGTATGAGTTGGCACTACCCCAGGAACTTTCCTTAGTCCATCCGGTATTTCATGTTTCTATGATTCGAAAATGCATAGGAGATCCATCTCGTATTGTTCCCATTGAAAATGTTCAAGTTACAGAGGATCTTACTTATGAAGAGGTGCCCATTGCTATCCTAGAGCGACAAGTAAAAAGGTTGAGGAATAATGACATAACTTCCGTAAAAGTCCTTTGGAGAAATCAACAAGTAGAAGAGATCACGTGGGAAGCGGAAGAAATGATGAAATCCAAGTATCCCCATCTATTTCAAATGGATGAAAAATTCAAAAGTGCTGGAGTGGAGTCATAACAAGTAAGTATCCATGAGCCTTAAGTGTTTATGTAATGTATGCTAATATACTAATGTGGACATGCATTTGTTGTCATTGAAACGATATCATTAACATTTGAGGACGAATGTTTCTAAGGGGGGAAGAATGTAACACCCCGTACCTTCCTAACCCTACTTGACGACGTTGAATAATGTTTACTTAGGTGTCGAGAGCCATAAGTATGTATTTGGTAATGTTAATGATGGGAAAATTGAAATTTGGCCTCGTATATGTGATTAACCCCTCGTAAGAGGTATTTTGTGATTTTCGTGGGAAATTTGTGGGGTTCAAAATGAGGATAAGAGGACCTCCAAACAAAGGATATTAAGGGTAAGAAGTAAGTTAAAGAATAGGACTTGAAGTATCTAACAAAACCCGCGAAGAAAAGTCAAAAAACAAAATTTTCAAAAATATTAAGGCTCAGGAGCGACAGAGGGAATGCCAGGCCGCTAAGTGCCCAAATTTTTTGGGCACAGGCAGCAAGCTGGCGTGCCCAAGGGCGTGCCAGGCTGGTTTTGCCACTTTTTCAAAAGTTGGAAATTTTCTAAGTCCCAAGGGTGCCCGGGGACGTACCGGGCCAATTTTTACAACGTTTCTTCTACAACACGAGTATATACATGAAATAATTAAAGTATTATATTGGTATGATAAAATTACTCGAGAACAAATTTGGCATCAAAATGACGGTTTTACCCTTGTGGTCAAAATGAGCCATACGTGGTTAGAATCACTTGTTTTTGGGATTGAGGATACGAATATGAATCCCATATCATCGTAACGCATATGAAATGATTTAAACATAAAAAATTATTGGGTTAATTGAATTGGGCTCAATACAAGCCCAAAATGAGACAAGACATGGGCCAAAATGGGTCAAATGACCCATTCTTCACCCTTTAACCCCTTATACATGGAATTTAATGCCAAGGAGACTTGAGGGACTATAAATAAGAGGAAAAATATGATTTTATTCAAAGGAGTACACTACACAATTCTAGAAAATTCCCAAAATTTCTCTCAACTCTCAAGAACCCAAAGCCAACTTCTTGGAGCAAAATCATCAATTTTCAAGCTTAGGTAAATAATTATTCTTATGGAATAATATATTATATGCATGGGAGAGTATGTAAATCATGTTGGTTATGCTTGGAAGTGTTGGATATGGCACTTTGTGTTTTTGTGAAAGATGTGAAATCCATGGAATTGTAACTTGAAATATGACTTGTGAGTTCGATGAAAGAGCATGGTATGGATGAAATAACAACATGTATGATGTGATTATGTTATTAAACTTTTTATTTTTATATAAGTGTATATTATGGGATTTTGTCCGATTTGTTGTTGTGAGGTGTATTGAAGTAATTTGATGGAATAATTATGATGTTGTGGTGATGAAGAGTGGAAAGCATGAACTTGGTGTGACATGCTTATGGTTTATGATATTTTGGTCAATGTTGGGAATATTGTGGGATTATTGGTATGATGTTTTTCTCAATGGTATTGTCGAGGGGGAAATGACATTGTAAAGGCAAATATGTAACTCATTGACGTAATGTGCATTTGAAAGGTAGTTGGTGGTTAATGTAAATTCTATTATGTATTTGTGTTGTAGAGTGACATATAAGGAAGGAGCGGGACATTGTATGCACATCTAAGATTGTATAGTCGTATTGAGAATACAAGGTATGTAAGGTTCTTCTTTCGTATTTTTCTGTAGCATATAGTGTACACCTTGTTATGGTACCTACTCATTCCCGAAATGTCCTAAGGCATCTCATTTAATGTCATCATCTAGTGTTGATCATATATATCTTATTCTCGATCTATTGCCATTCATGTATAACGTATTTAGAGATATGATGCCAAGTTCCAATAATGTTATGTTCCACGTTCTAATAATGTTCTAATCACCAAGTATCAATCTCATGAAGTGAAGAAGAAAAGTAATGTATTTATGTGTGCTTCCAATAATGTCATGACACTCAATGTATCAATCTCTCATAAGGGTTAAATAATGAAGTAAGGTATAATTATGAGTGTATCCATGGGTTGAAATAAACACCTTCATGATGACGATTCTGATATTATGAGTGTATCCATGGGGTGAGATACACACCTTCATGATTATATCCATGGGGTGAAAGAATACACCTTCATGATGACTATCCCAACATTTTGGGTGTATCCATGGGGTGGCATGAACACTTTCATGATGGTATTATTTTTCCCACTGATCAGTTGGGCCCGGGCAATATATATATAACTAATGATTGGAAAGCAAGTAAGAAGAGGTACAAAAATGAAGTAAGTATCGAAAGTAATGCACGCAGTTCCAATTATATAGATTGATGGCTTATCCATATTGGGCATGTCCCTTGTGATTATTTTTCCATGAAAGTTCTTATATACTGATTCAGTTTCATACAACCTTACAAACTCAGTACATTCTTCGTACTGACCCCTCTTGGGGAATTTACCTTACTTTCTGCAGGCACAGGTTCTAGTAGACCTCCCAGTAAGCTGCAGGACATATACTGATCTTTGGTGAGCTCCAATTGGTTCGGGGCTTTTCGTGTCCAAGTTGTACATTGATTTTGGTATTGTAAATATTATGTAAAGCGGGGCTTGTCCCGAACTTAGGTTGGTCGTGTATGTATTTCTGTTAGAGGCTTTTGTAGACGTATGTGGGTGTGCAAATGAATGTGGAAGAAAGAAATGCATGTCCTGTTGACTTGATGGCCCTGAAGGCCAAGTTTCACTCACATATATATATGTCATCATGTTCCATGATCTCCGATATTGGCCTTTTTTGTTCTTACGTGATAGTGGTGCTTATTATGGCATGCATATGAATGAATGTAAGCATAGCTTGTTTCTCTCGGGCCTTATCAGCTACGGGTGCCAATCCATCCTGATGGGATTCGGGGCGTGACAAGACCCTTGAGTCTAAAGGGTTTAGGTTGAGTAGGACTAAGACGTAGTACTTGGAATGTAAGTTTAGTGATTTGATGCATGAGGATGATGTGGTAATGAAGTTGGATTCTCAGGCCATTCAGAATAGGGGTAGTTTCAAGTATCTGGGTCTATGATTCAGGGGAATGGCGAGATTGAAGAGGATTCACTCACCGTATTGGTGCAGGGTGGTTGAAATAGAGACTCGCTTTGGGAGTTTTGTTTGATAAGAAGGTGCCTCCAAAGATTAAAGGTAAGTTCTGCAGAGTGGCAGTCCATCTGGCTATGTTATATGGAGCAGAGTGTTGGCCAGTTAAAAACTCCCACATCCAAAAGTTGATGGTAGCGTAGATGAGGATATTGCAATGGATGTGTAGGCTTACCAGGAGTGATAGGGTTAGAAATGAGATTATTCAAGAGAAGTTGGGAGTGGCTTTGGTGGAAGACATGATGCGGGAAGTGAGGTTGCGATGGTTCGGACATGTGTTGAGGAGGTGCATGGATGCTCCAGTACGGGGGTGTGAAAGGCTGGCTGTGGATGGTTTTAAGAGAGGTAGAGGTAGGCCACAGAAATTTTAGAGGGAGGTTATTAGGCATAACATGGAGCAGTTACAGCTTTCAGAGGACATGACCCTTGATAGGAAGGTGTGGAGGATGAGGATTAGGGTAGAGAGTTAGTGGGTAGGAAGGCATCTGTATTAGTAGGAAGGAGCATTTGTTTGTATCTATGTCTGTTATTTTTTGGAAGATTCTTGTTCGTGTTGTTTTGGTGATGTTTTTGATTTGGAATAAATAGTCTATAGTATTACTCTATGGGTATCTTGATTCTTTTATTATCTAGCGATGTGTTATCTCTTTTTTGTTGTTTGTTTTTATGATTTTTGTTTGTTATTGTTATCTGTTCTGAGCTGAGGGTCTATCGGAAATAACCTCTCTACTTCATCCGAGGTAGTGGTATAGACTGCATACACTTTACCCTCCCCAGACCCCACCTGGTGGGAACACATTATTGTTGTTGTAGTTATAAAAACAAACTAAATCTATCTTAGTTACAATTTGCACTTGTTTAACTTGAATAGTAATGCTTGAATTAGATTTCTTGTTAAGCACAAGTCAATGTGGGATCAATATTTGGCTCATAAAGAGCCAATATACTATTTGCACGACCACATACACTTGCGTGTGCACTTGGGAGTGACAAGTTTTTGGTGCCGTTGGCGGGACTTGAAAATTAGCAGCCTTCTAATTTTCAGTTTTACTATTTTGTTTGATAAGTTCTAACCACTTGGTCTTAGCTATTGATTTTGTAGGAAAAAAAATTTTGGCGCAAGTTAACGAGACCGTTCCTGCAGCAATGGGTGATGAGGTGGTGTGCGATGTGTCAATCCCACTCGCAACTAATGTTACCTCGTGTATTCAAAAGCCAGACACTGGGGGAAGATTTGAGCTAAAGCAGAACATGGTGCAATCATTACACACAATCAGGAAGTTTACAGGCTTATCACATGAGGATCCAAAAGTATATCTACAAAACTTTTTGGAAATCAGTGATACTTTTATTCCCGCTGAAGTCTCGATAGACTATGTGAGACTCACACTTTTTCCATTCTCACTGTTGGGAGAAGCGAAGAAATGGTTTAAGGCAGAACCTTCAAACTCAATCATAACTTGGGACGACTTAGCAAGGAAGTTCCTCATTCGATTCTTCCCAACAAGCAAAATTGCAAGGTTAAGGAGTGAGATTCTGAGTTTCAAGCAAAAGCCAGATGAGAATCTCTATCATGCATGGAAAAGATTCAAGTCATTTCTCAGTGATTTCCCGCATCACCAACAAACCAATGAGGTACTAGCTCACACTTTTGTTGAAGGCCTTGACCACAATACAAAAATTTTGCTAGATTCGGCTGCAGGTGGTCAAGCATTAGAGAAAACTTATAATGAGCTATACACTCTCCTTAATAGAATTGCACAAGGTAATCCAGATTGGAAGGATGATATGTCTAGAAGCATGGTGAAGAAGCCTGCAGGTATGATTGAGGTAGATGGTACAGCATTGGTCGCACAATTGGCCAGTTTTCAAAATCAGATGATGGCCTAGTTCAGCAAGTTGAGTGTGGCCCAACCTTAGGCGCAAGTTAATGAAGTTCAACAGGTTCATACATGGTGTGAAATTTATGGTAATAGTGGTCACTCTTCAGACATATGTGTAGAAAATCCAGAATCTGTAAATTTTATGGGTAATGCGCAGAGAGGCAATCAAACTTATGGTAATGCCTACAACTAATATTGGTAGAGTCAGCCAACTTATGGTAATCACTCATAAGGCACTAATCAGGCCAAACTTCAATAATTTCAGCAGCAACAAGTTATTCAAAATAACACTCAGGCCAATAATATTGAAGAGACTTTGAAAACGATCATTGCCACCCAAGAACAAATGGATGCAAATATCAAAAATTGGCAACTTGCCCAAAAGAATTTAGAGATAAAAATGGGTCAGTTAGCTTAAATCCAGAATTCAAGACCTTAAGGGGATTTGCTTGGTGATACAGAAAATCCAAAGCAAGTGATGTCTATCACATTGAGAAGCGATAGAGATTTCGGTGATGCACATCTAAAGAAAAATTATGAGGTGCAAGCTGAATTGCTCACACCCAAGCACACAGAAAAGCAAGTTGAGTATAAAGTTGCCAATGAAAAGGGAAAGTCTAAGTACCCAAAGGAGAAGACGGTTGAGCAACCTCACAATAGACCACCTCCACCTTTCCCTTAAAAGTTTAATAAAGCAAAGGAAGATGCTTGGTTCAAAAAGTTCCTTGACACGTTCATAGAGCTTCACATTAACCTTCCTCTTGTAGATGTGTTGCAGAGGATGACAAAGTATACTAAATACTTGAAAGATTTGGTGATGAATAAAAGGAGGCTTGGTGATATTGAAATTGTGGCTCTTATGCCTAAAAAGCTCAATGATCCTGGGAGTTCCACCCTTCCCATACAAATTGGTGAAAGTGATGTGGTCCCCTCCTTGAGTGATTTAGGGGAAAGCATCAATGTGATGCCTCTTTCATTTTTCAATACTCTTGGTTTGGGGAAGCCAAGGCCCTCCGCGGTGATCCTACAAATGGCGAATAGAACTAGAGTGAAGCCCAAAGAAATCATAGAAGACGTTCTCATTAAGGTTGGTGAGTTCATTATTCCTGCTAATTTTATTGTTCCTGACTTTGATAAAGATAACAGGGTACCAATCATTTGAGGGCACCCAGTGTCGACCACTGGTAAAGCATTGATCAATGTGAGAGAATGCACGCTCAAGATGAGATTGAATGATGAAGAGGTAGTCTTAAGGGTGTACGAAGAACTCAGCATACCCTCACACTATAGAGATCTATGCATGATCATAGCTATGGAAGTGTATGATTGTGGGGTGGAGAGTGCAAACCACCAATTACTTCTTCAGACTCTCTTAGGGAGTTGCCCAAGTTGACAAATAAGCCTAAACCCGAAAAACTTGAATGGCATGCTAAAAATAAGGTGTAAGAAAAGTGGCAGACCTCGATCATGATCACTTGAGAGGTTAGAAAAAAAGGAGAAGATGGGCTCTAAGTAGGAGAAAGAGGATGAGAGAATATAGATGATGAAGTTGTGATATGAGTCGTGCCGTGACAATAAATCAGGTGCTGCTTGGGAGGCAACCCAAGTTAAGGTAGTTTTTCTTTTTTTGTTTTCTTTAGTATTACCTTTTTTTTTTTTTGAGTTGACAGGTTGAGGGGAAGTCTGAGTACCTGAGATCTTAGCTAAGGAGTCTGGTAAAAACTGAGTGTGGGGTCCTCCTGACTTCTTTGATGAATATGATGCTATTGTCTAGGCCTAGAGGCCTTAGGGAGTATTTCTATCCTTACTTTTAATTATACTTTGGGAACAAAGTGTGATTTTGAGTGTGGGGTGGGAAATCTTCTGATTTGGTCAGGGTGGAGTGAGCTATAGGAGTATTTTTGTTATTTAGTTATTTGTTAATGCTTATGTTGCTGAAAATTTGAAAAATACAAAAAGATTTTCTTTTAGTAATTGTTAGATTTATTTAGGAGCACATTTCATCCACCCTCAGTTTTTTTCTGTTCTTTTCCAGAGGGGACGCCCTTTTAACCCAGTATCCTTTTTTATTTTTAGGAATAATTTTTTATATTTTAGAGATGCTTTTGTTAGAATGCTACACATGATTACTTGATGCAAGTTGGTGTTAAATTCTATGGATGTGAAAATTGAATATAACTATCAGTGAGACACCTAAGCTCTTTTATATGACTCTTGTGTGATGTTGGATTAATATTGAATTCTTGCTATTGCTTGGTTAAGAGTCTATAGGGATCCATCTTTATTTGAACATATTCCATGTGTGAGTGAGATTTTTATGATATTCCATGTGCATGTTGATGTCTAGAACTTGCCCGGTGTGTTTGCAAAGTGAAATAAAGAGTGTTGAGTTTAGGAGATGATGTAGGCATTTCTTTGATATCCATATTTTATACCCACTTTATCTATCCTTTTTCCATGATCTTAGTCAGCCCTGTTGAACTTTTAGACTATTTATTGGTAGCCTTATATGTAGCTTATTCCTTTTCTTTCAATTGACCGTAATTTGATCCAAAATTCCTAAGCGCTTTAGTTGAAAAATTGAGATGTTAAGGAGTGTGAAAAATTGAAGAAGGAAAAAGTGAATTTGAAGTCTGATGTCACCCAAAATATACCTTCAGAAAAGTATAATGCGGTCGTTGTATCAAATATAGAACCCAACTAGGTTGGGGTCAATCCCACAAGAAAATAGGACGTAAGTTTGTCGAATGCTAGTCTGAGTAATTGGCAAGTAAGTAAAATTGGGGGATTCTTGGTAAACAAATAGTAACAGTAACAATTGTTGGTTTTCGGATTTGTAATCAATATGAGAAATGCACTAGGACTATGATCCCCAATAATTCCATAACTTCACCGGTTATTTGTGCTTGGAAAAACTGTCCCATTGCGTTGCATGCAAAATCTAACAAGATATGTTCATCTAAACGTCTCTCGACCTTAGTTATACAAATTTCACTCTTCTCCTCTTGATCTCCGAGTGTCGCACTACTAACCCTTGTCCTGGATCTCAGATAATTATCCCTGTTATGGCTCATGTTATTAGATGAAAGTTGATAGCTTCAAATATCTATTGTTATTCCCTTTTCCCAATCTCCTCCTCTATCTCGAGCAAGTTTAGAGTATAGGCAAGTTTCTAACGTTTGCAACCATTAGAAGATCAATTATCACAAAGGTAATAATAAAACATGCAGTCACACCGGCTCAGAATTGCTTTGCACTTAACCAGTTTCGTTAAGTATTCATGGTTCACACAACCCTAGTTAAAGGGTTTAGCTGCTCATTATTGCAAGAACACAAGAAGAATTCGAAGATAAAAACATAATTATAAACTCTCGATAATGAAGAAAACTCTGAAATCTCAATATTAATAAAAATCCTAGAACTGTAGCTTCAAGATTACAAAATCAATAATGTGTTTGTCGGCTCAAAATACTGGAAATATGTTTCAAAAATAATATACTAACTAACTCCTGAACATAGAACAATACAGGGGTATTTATAGATACAAGATGAATCCTATCCTAAACAAAATAGGAAAACAGAGTCGGCAACATTTCACGGTATCGTGACTTGGTGTCGTGGAACCAAGTCATGCTATGTGGGTCCTGTCATGGAAATCAGGTTGCTTCAACTAGCTGCAGGAACGTAGTTTGACTCACATGACGTGGGTCCTACCATGGGTCACTCCTCTGGTGCAGGACCTGGTTCTTTTATCTTTAGATACTCTATTTTCGAGCATGATTCTTCCTTGTTGATCATTTTGCCTCCAAAACCTATTCTCCTACAATATAGAACAGAAAACACATCATACCTACCAAACATACCTAAGTTATTGCATAATATCCTTGTTTTAAGCGTCTAAAGTGTCATGAAATCATGGCGCATCAACACCCTCAACTTAGAACATTTCTATGTCCTCAGGCGAACAGACAAAATAAACATGATTGATGCTTAACTAAGAGAAACCTAAGAGACCTACGACAGTCGACTCATTGCTTTTAACCTCAAAACTTTTCTGACCCCTCTTACTTGTAAATCAAAACCATTGTGTGCATCCATGCAGCATATTATCAAGACATAGAAGGGATCAAGTGATGGATCAGATTATGAACAAACAACTTAGCATATATGCAAATGATATTAACCTAACAAATAGCAGCTATCAATGCAACCCATGTACTTTCACAACAAAGAAGTCCCATACACTCACAGTATACTAATGAATATCAAAGCAGGGACTGGGTCAAAACACTCTCTCTCACAAAGAAGTTCAAACAATGTGCATGAAATACCATAGGCTTGCCCTTATTTTCTATGACTTAGTTTTTTGGACAGTTGGACTAGGATCACTATAAGACTTTCATCAGCTTATAATGTAGGCTTGTGGACGGTTATGGTACTTATGGATATGGAGACTCAACCTTCCTTGACTCTACACTATTTTTGGCTCCACTTTACAACCATTATCATTTTATTCTCCCTTATTCTTCTTCATTTATTTTCAGATTTTGGGTGTGATTTTCTTCATAATTTCACAACACACTTTTTTTTCACACCTAATTCTGTTCTCTTTATCTTCTTCTAACCCCTTCTTCATACCCAAGTTAAATTATGCACCCCTATAATAGCTACCCTCAACTTAGGTTATTTGCCTGATTTGAGGTACATGATGTCCAAGGAGGGACCAGGGCAAAGACAGGTTCATTGTAAATGAAAATGGGAAGGTGAATAGGCTAATGACAGAAATAGGTCACTTAAGGCTCAAAGCCGGGATCAAGGGATATTTATTTCATTTGGTCAGGCATTTAGGTTAAAAGTGGACTTATTCAAAAATAGCCTATGATCCTTTCCTAACCAGTATCCTCTAACCTAGGCAAGACTAACCGGCAAGTTCTGGATCGCACACACAAAGTGAACTCGGTAATGACCTCACACACACATAGCACAGGGTTACACTATCAACAACTACCTATCCAGTTCATGCAATGTTAGCTACAGTTATTCTGCCTATAATACTAATGCCATAACAAGATCCAATAGTTGTCACAAACTAACATGCTACACACACACTTTAAAACTAAATTTTCAGGAGGGGTGTCCTTTAAACAATCAAAAAGCAAAACTTGATCAAAACTGGATTGCACTAAGGTTCCCCTATTTTTCTCCTACTTAATCATGAAAACACATAAATACTATAAATAATGACCTAAACATGCCGGTTCTACTATGATATCACTTGAGGAAAAAGAAACACGGCAACAAAAAAACCCCAAGAGGACATATAGACCCACAAGTACCTCCGCCCTCACCAAATAAGCATGCATTGTCCCCAATGCACTAGACCAAAGTAAAACAAGAGAGTTAGGAACATACCTATGGCACCCTAGGTGCGTGGGTCTAATGTCGATCAAAATAACAAAAATCAAAGCAAATGTAGAAATATCAAAACACCATGGGTTGCCTCCCAAGCAACGCCTGATTTAACGTTGTGGCATGACGCGGGTGTCTTGATTACTCAGGCTTCATCAAGATATCCCTTGGGTTGGTCTACAGGGTCATCTATAATATTAATTTCTGAAACCACCCTCATGTGCTTTGGTTGCTTCATACTTCTTCAAGCATTGAACGTGACTTCCTTTTTATTCAACCTGAATTTCAGCTTACCCCACTCTATATCCACTAATGCTCTGTAGGTGGATAAACATTGTCTCCCCAAAATTGTGGGCATCTCAAAATCGACCTAACAGTCTAAGACCATAAAGTCAGCAGGAAAGATGAATTTTTCAACCTTGACCAAAACATCACATACTATGCCCACAGGCTTCTTGATCGTACAATCTGCCATCAATAACCGCATCTTTGTTGGCTTAGGGGCTCCCAAGTCTAATTTCTCAAATACTGCCAACGACATCAATTTAATGCTCGCACTTAGGTCACACAAAGCTCTGGCAAAGTTAACTGACCCAATTAGGCATGGAATTGTGAAGGCACCGGGATCATATTTCTTTTGCACAAGATAATGGGATGCAATTTCACTACAATGGTCCAAATCACTAACAGACTCATAACTGACAGTTCTCTTCTTCGTTACCAGCTCTTCCATGAACTTTGCATAGCCCGACATTTCTTCCAGCACATCCACCAATGGGATATTTATAGAAAGTTGCTTCAATATGGACATGAACTTATGAAATTTTTCATCCTCTATCTTCTTCTTCAAGCGCTGAGGGAATGGAGGTAGTGACTTAGGAATAGGGTTTAGCATTTCTAGGGCTTCCTTTTCTTTCTCATTTTCAGCATTCACCTTGTTTTCATCAGTCTGAGCCTTTTCAACTTCTTTTATGATCTTTTCACTAACAATTTTATTTTCATCCGCCTTTTTTTTTAGACGTTGAGGGAAAGGTGGAGGAAGTTTTGGAAATGGAACATACTTCTTCAGAGGTTCCTTTACCTTTTTCATGGCATTTGTTTGCTCTTCCAATGTAGCATGAACATCCTCAACTTGTTTGGGTACCTCAATGAGAGTCTTCCCACTTCTCATTGTGATAGACATACAATGAGCATCATTTCTCGGGTTTTAGATGGTGTTGTTGGGAAGTGTACCTTACTGATGTTGATTCAATGTTGTAGATATCTTCCGAAATTATTTCTCCAGCTATTTGATGGTTGTCAAGTGAGACTCAACCTTTTGACTTATTCCCGAAATGTCTGGCCTAATCTCTTTTAGATAGTTTTCTTAGCTTTCTAACCTTGTAACCAGTTTATTAAGAAGAACTTCAATCCTCGAATTTCCAGACTCTTCATTACGGTTCCCTGGTGGTACATAAAGGCCACTTTTCTCTTTATAATCATCCTTTCGTCTCCAGCCTCCATCACGATCTCGTTCTCTGTCTTTATATCCTGGCCTGTTGTAATTGTCTCCATAATAATTCTGACCTTGATTTCCTTGCCTTGAGTTCCAAGAGTCATGATTAGACCCTTGGACCTTGGCTCAGAAACCCGCCACTTCTCAATGCAAGTACTTAGCTTTCTCATCAGATTCATAATCGTCATGCTTAGGTGCTTTATCTTGTGCACTTACGGCATGCACCTTTCCAGCATCCCTGGCCGCAATTTGTTTGGTTAGCAAACCAATTTCTATTCTCAATTGTACAACCTCTTGAGCTACAGATTCAGCCAATATGCTGCTGATGCTCCAATAGCGTATGTCCCAGCATATGTCTCTGCCTTCTGAGTGTGCCATCCTCGGTTGGTCTTAGTGATACAATCTAAAATCTCTAAAGTTTGTTCCCACCTTAGACTTATAAATGCTCCGCCAGTGATAGTATCTGCAATAGATTTGGTATATGCGTTTAAAGCCCTGTAGAGGATTTCCAGTAAACTCCTACCACTCATCCTATGATTTGGAACATTCTATAGCTTCTTCTTAAATCTTAGCCATGTCTCATAAAGTGCTTCAGAATGTAGTTGTCTGAAGTTGTAAATCTCATCCTTCAACTGCAGCATCTTGGAGGGTGGAAAAAATCTCTTTAGAAATTAATTTCTCAGCTCTTGCCAAGTAGTAATAGAGCCTCGTGGTAATTTGGCCAACCACAAAGTCGTTTCTGATGTTAAAAAGAATGGAAACAATCTTAACCGAATAGCCTCTTGGTCCACTCCAGGAAAATTATATGAAGTGTAGACACCCACAAAGTTCATCACATGCATGTTTGGATCATCTGTAGGAAGACCGACAAATACGCCTTTCAAGGTAAGCAAGTGGATCATAGCACTTGTAATATCAAACTTAGTGCCCTGAGGTAATTCTAGTGGAATAATGTAACCAATCACTACAGACTCAAAATAAGCCACATCCTCTTCTTCTGGATAATCAAAAACTGGTACATATGGTCTCTGAGGTGCATGGTATGCCCTCAGTCTTCTTTGCCTCTATTCAGGATCAGTCAAACGCTGTGCTACTTTATGCATACCTCGATTATCTCTTTCAGCTTACCTAAGAGCAGCTTGCCTAGCTTGCTCTTCCCGTGTCAATCGAATGGTAGTTTGGTCTGTTGTTTCATTACCAACTGGCTGAATTGGTTGGTTATGAATGTCTCCCACGGCTGCGGGATCCTGAACTTCATCGGTGTTCACCATTCTTCTATTGGTTCTCAGTGTTCTTTCTATCTCAAGATCAAGAGGAATCAGGAGATTGCCTTGAATCCTTATATTGGGCATACACCAGTGTGTGCCCTTCAAAATATAGAAAAATAAAACCAATCAACTCGAACAGCAAGCTACTCAACTTTCGTAACCGTAGTTCCCCGGCAACGGTGCCAAAATTTTATGTCGCCCAAAATATACCTTCAAAAAAGTATTAAACGGTCTTTGTATCAAATATAGAACCCAACTAAGTTGGGGTCGATCCCATGAGGAAATTGGAAGTAAGTTTGTCGAATGCTAGTCTGAGTAATTGGTAAGTAAGTAAAACTGGGGGATTCTTGGTAAACAAATAGTAACAGTAACAATTGTTAGTTTTCGAATTTGTAATCAATATGTGAAACGCACTAGGACTATGATCCCCAATGATTCCTTAACTTCACCAGTTATTTGTGCTTGGCAAAACTGTCTCGCTGCATTGCATACAAAATCTAACAAGATATGTTTATCTAAACGTCTCTCGACCTTAGTTAGATGAATTTCACTCTTCTCCTCTCCATCTCCGAGTGCCATACTACTAACCCTTGTCCTGGATCACAGATTACTATCCCTGTTACGGCTCAAGTTATTATATAAAGGTTGATAGCTTCAAACCTTTGTTGTTATTCCCTTTTCCTAATCTCCACCTCTCTCTTGAGCAAGTTTAGAATACAAACGAGTTTCTAACATTTGCAATCATTAAAAGATCAATTATAACGAAGGTAATAACAATATATACAGTCACACCGGTTCAGAATTGCTTTACACTTAACCAATTTTGTTAAGTACTCATGGTTCACACAACCCTAGTTAAAGGGTTTAGCTGCTCATTATTGCAAGAACACAAGAAGAATTTGAATATGAAAACATAATTGTAAACTCACGATAATGAAGAAAACTCTAGAATCTCAATATTAATAAAAATCCTAGAACTGGTGCTCAAAGATTACAAAATCAATAATGTGTTTGTCGACTCAAAATACTAGAAATATGTTTCAAAATAATGTACTGACTAACTCCCGAACATAGGACAATACAGGGGTATATATAGATACAAGATGAATCCTATCCTAAATAAAATAGGAAAACAGAATCGACAACTTTCCACGGTATCGTGACTTGGCATCATGGAACCAAGTCACGCCACGTGGGTCATGTCGTGGAAATCAACTAGCTGCAGGAGTCAACCTATGGCACATACCCACTCCACATAGGTTGACTCACGTGACGTGGGTCGTACCGTGGATCACTCCTCTGGTGCAGGACCTGGTTCTTTCATCTTCAGATACTCTATTTTCGAGCATGATTCTTCCTTGTTGATCATTTTGCCTCCAAAACCTATTCTCCTGCAATATATAATAGAAAACAAATCATACCTACCAAACATACCCAAGTTATTGCATAATTTCCTTATTTTAAGCATCGAAAGTGTCATGAAATCATGGCGCACCAAAGTCCCATGTAAATAGCTTTTGGTGTGTTAAAAAGTTTTATGTATTGTTGGTAGGGAGTAATATAATAAAATGAGAAATTTATCCAAAGAAGTGAATCATGTGTTGATAGTAAATGCTCTATGATAAAGATGTGTAAGCTAGCTTAAAGAGATGGAGCAAAACAAAAGAATGTTGGGAAGATGATAGTGGTGTAAAATAGGTTTGTTGGAGGTGATCTTAATGGTGCATTTTGATGTATTAAAGCGCTTAAGGATGTTAGTCTCTATTCTTGACCAAATAGTTCCTACCCGTCCCTTAGCTTACATTAAAACCCTTAAAGTCCTACTTGATCTTGAGATTTGACATTCTTATATTAGTGGATTACTACACTAAGGGCAAGGATATGGTTCATCTAATATCGCATGTGAATTCTTTGTGAGAGTGAGCAAAATTTAATTCTTACACCCATTCTTGTGATAAATTGCATATCTGTGAGTAAATAAGGGTGACTCTCTTGTGGTGAGGGAACATGTTTGATGATATATAGGTGACTTATATGAACTCTTTATTGAGTAGTGTGTATGAGTTTTCTAACTTGGTAGAGTCAATTCTTATGGTTAAGAGGGTTCGAAGTAGTATTCATGTGTTTCGAAGTTGAAATATGACATGTCGAATGAAGAACTTGCTATTCATGTGGTTTGTGTAGTTCTAGCTTGAGTGTATTATTAGTATTAATGTTGTTGGAATATTCCTTTATGGCTATTAATTTAAACATCTGTTCGAGGACAACAAGTCTTTAAGTGTTGGGTGGTGATCTTAGGCGTATTTGTACTCCTAAGTGTCATTATCTATGCGCTTTTAGCTTAGTTTGTAGGATAACTTGAGGTGATTTTGAGATATAAAGAGCATATATGTATATTTATGTGTGAAATTACATGTTCATAGTGTTTAAAGTGCATTCAAACCAAGTCAAGACTCAAAATGATCAATTAGAACATAGACAAGGAAACTAGTGTCGATAACTTGAGCTATGCTTGTTCTAGTGTACTTTGATTTTTTCTATTGAGTTGTATGAACTTACAGTTTTTGTGAGATGTTTTAGGAAACCAATGTAGCTATGGAAGCTAAATCAATCCTATAAACAAGCCACAAGACGTGCGACAGAAAGGGATGAGAGCATGCGAAGGATGGATGCAACCCCTCACACAATTGAGAAGGGTGTGCGTCGCACCCTCAATCGTGCATAAGAGGGGTGTGATATGCACCCTACATAATTTATGATAGGGTGTGTGCCTGACCATGGGCTTCACCAAAGATACTGGAATGTTCATGCGACCTTCCACGCGATGAACCATCCCCGAATCCCACCCAAAGTTGGTTTTAACTTGTTTTTAAGTGGGGGTAAAGTTGTAAATGGATGGGATTCGTGAGATCCACCTCATGGAAGAACTAAAGCACTATAAAAGGAGTAATTATCCACCACATATTTGAAATCTTCTACCTTACACACGATTTTGAGAGAACACAAGGCATCAAGGATTTCAAACTAGGGTTCTTTCTTTCTATACTTTTCTTTCTTGTAATTTTGATTGATGAACTCTTTTATGGAGATTGCTTGTATGAATATGATTGGATAAACACCTCATTATAGGTTTGATTCTATGAGCATGATTGCTTAATTATGGTTTTATAGTTTGTTTATTCATTTATCAAGTCATGTGATTGTTCTTGCATTCTTGTTTTACTATTCTAAAGCGTCATGAACTTTCGGATAAATCTTAGTAACGAATTGACCATAGGAGTGGATAGATGGAATGAAGAATGTAAGGAGTGTGTATCATGTCTTTAATGGTTATATATTTATTGGTTAAGAGTAATTTACGGTTAGGATAGCAATATACCTAAACATCCCACTTGGTTAATGAAATGGGGAAGATAGTTTAATGCAGTTGAATTAAAGACTTATATCACCACTCAACGATGTAATTATGAGATTAATTTGGGTAGAATACTTAGAGTATGACCATTCCCAAGTTGAATATAAACCCCATAGATCACTAATCATGCTAGACACTAACACCGACTAGAAATCATAGTTAGGCATGAATGTGAAGTAAACGCCTCAACCCTGGAACTCTCCATATATTGTTTACAATACAATTTACTTATTGTTGTTATTTCTATTCTATAGTTATAAAAACAAACTAAATCTCTCTTAGTTACAATTTTCACTTGTTTAAGTTGAATAGTAATGCTTGAATTAGATTGCTTGTTAAGCATACGTCCCTGTGGGATGGATATTTGGCTCACGAAGAGCCACTGTATTATTTGCATGACCACGTACACTTGCGTGTGCGCTTGGGATCGACACTTAGCCGACTTAAAGTATAAAAATTTCAATTCACCCCCCTCTTAATTATCAATTGGTATTAGAGTAGGTCTCACAAAAACGTTGCTTAACCGCACGTAAGAAATATCAAATGGCAAACTACCAAATTTCAAGAGCAATTCTTCAGGATGGTCATTCATCAAACACGCCTCCCTATTTCAATGGTCAACAATACTCTCATTAGAAGAACAAATTCAGAATTTTTATTCAATCAACCAATTTCCAAGCATGGGTTGTGATCAAGAAAAGACCAAAACTGATTCCCGAACTCCAATACAAGGAAAAGGAATATAGTAGCACAATTGATCTCAAAAAATTTTAGGTCACCAAGAAATAACAAGAGGTAATTGAAACTAACGCTAGAGCAATAAGTTTGCTTTATTATGTAGTTAGTGAATTAGAGTGCGAGGTTACTTATAAGGCACTACAAAAGTGAAAGAAGCTAGGATTGGTGCTCTCGTTAATGAATATGAATTGTTCAAAATGGGTGATGATGAGGGAGTAGAATCTATGTTTTCATAATTCAACAAAATTGTCCGTGAACTCAAATAATTGGGAATGATCTACTCACATAGCCTGCAAGTCAAGAAATATGTAAGAAGTCTTCTTAAAGAGTAAGAGATAAAAACTGCTATTTTGAAGATGGAGATATGCACAAAATGACACATGATGAACTGCGAGGTAATATTTTTGCATATGAACAAAATCACATTAACAGGTACAACCAAAAAGAGAAAAAGAAAACTGCAGCATTCAGCACCATAAATCCTAAAGAAGAAGGAAATGTGGATGAAGAAATCAGTGAAGGCATGAATCTCATAAAACGTGGAGTAAAGAACATTCTAAGATAACGACAACATAGCCCACAACAATCACTTAAGAATAATGACTACTTAAGGAATGATAATCGGTGCTACAGTTACGGTAAGCCTGGTCACATAAAACAAACTATCCTGAATTAAGAAGGAGATCATCCAAGAAAACCAAGAACTTCGGTGGATGGAGTAATGAAGATAACACTGAGGATAATGTAGAAACCACAAACATATGTTTCATGGTTATGGGAGAAACAAGAGAGGTAAGACATTTCAATTGTCATAGTTGTAATATCCTGCGATAAAATCTTGACATTATAGCTAATGAACTTCAAAAATTCATTAATAAATATAACAAGATTGCTCAAGAAAAGAAAGATTGACAAAATCGCTTAATTAACAAAGTTGCTCAGGAAAAGAAAGATTGGCAGATCCTCTTAGAAGCAAGCTAGATAGAAGTTGACTTACTTCAAGAAGAGCTTGATGAACTTAAGATGCTGCTTAATAGCATTAGAAAATCACCAAGTCACAACTCTGTCAAATCAAATGATTTTAAAACTAAAACTAAATCTGGCTTTAACTCTCGCATCTGCAAAATCATCTTTCTTTCATTATAAACCTACTTACTGCACTTGCCAAAGGAAAGGTCACAAATCATATAACTGCAGACAACAATATCATGAAATATGGATCTGGATACCCAAAGAAACTGCATCTAACCCTTAAGGATCCAAGGACACTTGGGTACTTAAAAGAAACTAATCTTCTTATTTTGCAGAAACACACTCGAAAGACCTAAAAGAAAGGAATGTGGGTAATAAATAATGGGTGTTCCAAAAACATGAGGGGAAAGAAAGAAAATTTTAGTTCTATTAAGAAAATATATGGTGGATCTGTTAGATTCAGAGATAATGCTAAAGGAGAAGTTGTGTGAGTCGGCTCTATAAATATCAGTCCCTCCTAAGATCTAATTGAAGTATATCTGGAGGATGGACTTAAACACAACTTGCTAAGTATTAGAAAATTGTGTGATGCTAGATTTGACATACTATTCAACGCTGTGAAATGCATCACCAGTAATGCCATAAAGAATATCACCCTTATCAGTGATTGGGTTTAAAACATTTATGTTTTAAATAATGTTTGACTTACCTACTTTAATTTGTCTTACTTCTCAAACATGTGATCCTTGGTTGTGGCATAGGAAGCTTGGGCATGCAAGTATGCACGCTATGAAAAAGCTCTTAGACTTGAATTGGTAAAAGGTCTGCCTAAACTTAGTTTGAGAAGGATCATATGCGTGATGCTTGTCAACTTGGTAAGCAGGCTTGAACATTGTTCAAAGTCAAGGACATCGGTAGCAAGCCCAAGACACGTCAAACTATCCACATGTATCTATTTGGACCCATCAAAACTGCTAACATTGGTGGAAAAAGATATGTTTTTGTTATTGTTGATGATTTCTCATGATTTACGTGGGTAATATTTCTAGCTCAAAAGTATAAAGAATTTACTAACTTTGAGATATTAAGAGAAGCAGGATATTTTATATCTACTATTCACAGTGACACGACGGAGATTTTGAGAATAAATCCTTTGAGGATTTCTGCAGACAAAATGTCTACACTCAAAATTTCTCTTCACCACGCTCTCCTTAAAAAAAATAGAGTAGCTGTATGGAAAAATAGATCTCTTCAAGAAACTTCCCGAACCATGTTGCTGGAATAAAGTCTCCCTGACCATTTTTGGGCAGAAGCAGTAAGTACAACATGTCATATTCTCAATAGATGCTTAATCAGGCCAATTTTGAAAAAGACTGCCTACGAGCTCTAGAGAGGAAAGAAGCCAAATATTAGTTACTTTTATCTATTCGGTTGAAAGTATTTCATTCACAATAATGGTAAGAATATTCTAGGGAAATTTGATCCTTAGAGTGATAAAGGTAGTTTTCTTGGATACTCTCTTACTAGTCGTACATATAGGGCCTTTAATAAAACAACTCTAAGTGTGGAGGAATTTATGCATGTTGTTTTTGATGAATCTAATACTATTCTTATGAGTATGAGGTTTGATGAGGAATAGGTGATCAATTCTCTAACTGACATTGAGCTGACTATATCCATACAATAGTCGACTAGTTCCCCTGAGCCTCCAATTGCAAATGTATTGAGGGAATGGAGACACAATGCAAGCTTTCCAAATCATTTTACCACTGAGAATCCAAATGATCAAATGCAGACAAGAGCTTCCTTAAGAAATAAAATATTCGTAGCCTTGGTGTCACAATTTGAACCTAAGAAAATTGATGAAGCACTTGAAGATAAATCATAGATTCAGGCCATGAAAGAAGAACTAGATCAATCTGAGAGAAATCAAGTTTGGAAAATGGTAAAATTGTTGAAGAACTACTTAGTAATTGGAACAAGATGGGTTTACGAAAATAAAATGAATGAAAAAGGTAAGTTCATCAGAAACAAAGCCAGATTAATAGATCAAGGTTATCTACAACAAGAAGATATTGACTATGATAAAACCTTCACTCCTGTGGCAAGATTGGAATATATTCTCATTCTTCTATCCTTCTCCACTTTTAAATGTTTCAAATTATTTCAAATGAACATCAAAAGTACCTTCTTAAATGGTTTTATAAATGAAGAAGTTTTTTGTCAAACAACCTCCCGATTTTAAAAATCCTTCTTGTCCTGACTATGTTCTTAAACTTTTAAAGGCACTTTATGGTCTCAAGCAAGCCTCAAATGCTTGGTATGAATGACTAAGTACCTTCCTTTTAAATAATAATTTTCAAAGAGGAAAAACCAATACTACTATTTTTATTCAGAAATTAGATTCTAGTATCCTCATTGTACAAATATATATGGATGATATTATTTTTGGAAGACCTAACATGTCCTTATGCTAGAATTTTGCTAATCTTATGAAAGGAGAGTTCGAGAAGAGTTTCATGGGAGAGCTGAATTTCTTCTTGGGACATCAAATAAAGCAGTTGGCTTTCAGAACCTTCATCAGCCAAAGTAAGTATATAAAGGAATTGATCAATAAATTTGGCATGGAAAAAGTAAAGCATTTGGGACGCCCATGAGTCCCTCAACATGTTTTGAATCTGATGCTTAAGAAAAAAGCATGGACAAAAAGACTTATCAAGGAATGATTGGATCATTACTATATTTAACCACAAGTCGTCCAGATATTATGTTCAGCATATGTAAATGTGCAAGGTTTCAATCAGCTCCAAAGGAATCTCATCTCACAATAGTAAAACGCATAATTTGTTATCACATCGGGACCCAAGATCTTGGATTATGGTATGTTCAATGTTAAAATTTTGATTTAATTGGATATTCAGATGCTGACTTTCCAGGTGACAAGAATGATCAAAAAAATATCAGTGGGACATGTCAATTGTTCGGTGATGCTTTAGTATCATAGCATAGCAAAAGGCAAACTTTTGTTGCATTATCCACCACTGAATTCGAATGCATGGCAGTAGGAAGTTGTGTTACTCAATTACTCTAGATTATGCATTAATTACTTGATTATGGTCTATCTTACGAACTAGTTCCTATTCTGTGTGACAATACTAGTGCCATCAATCTTTTCAAATACACAGTTCATCATTCAAAATCTAAGCATATTGATATTAAACATCATTTTATAAGAGATCATGTTGAAAATGGTGATTTTATGCTTATTTTTGTTGATTCCAAAAATCAGCTTGCCAATATTTTTACAAAACCTCTCCTGGAGGAAATATTTTGCTCTTTACAAAAAAGCCTCGGCATTACCAGTGTTTAATTTTATTTTTAAAAAAATATATTTTTATTATATTTTTTAAGTTCCCCTTCCTTAATTGTATGTATGCTATTAATTGTTGTTTGTTTATTTCTAGAATAAAATCCCTCGATCCCCGCTATCTCTTTAATAAGTTCACTCTGTCCCATAAAATCTTTCCACTTCTCTAAATACTGCCACCTTTTCACATCAGTTCAGTCGATTCAAGGAAACTGACTCCTCATCTCCTTTTCCCTCTCTCCATAAACACCACTCTTCTCAAATGCTCTTTTCTCATTCTATCCGAAAATGCATAAGACTAGATCCATGGATTCTTTTCCCCCAACTTCAATATACTTATCTAAAGACTCCTCCACCAACATTCTAAATTTTTCTTCAGACTCTTCTGAGGGAGAATCTCATGTTCCCGTCGAAAAGATCTCTAAAAATCGATCTTATGGGGAAAGGATCTTCTTGCAAAAAATCTCACTCAGAACCCAATGGTTCCTTTACTCAAGAGAACATGCTGAGATTCTTGGGGTTTAACTAGAAAGAAAAATTAGAGAAGTTCAAAAGTCGCTCTATGGTTTCTGGAAGGGTGATAAATCTGAAGCAACTTAAAGAGTCACACTACCTGGTTAATTAACATATTTAAAGCTTAGAATTTGAAATTGATTCTTAAGGTCTGTGGTATTGAAGTCTATGAGGACCTTGTTCGATTGTTTTATGCTAACCTTCATTTCTTGCAAGATAGTGGAGAACTTGAAACCCTAGTGTTGGGTAATAGATTGTGTTGAATTATTTCTTGTTTGATAAAGTGGTTGGTATTGATTCTACTGGTGGAATTCCATATATGAATAGTGTTTGGTCTAATGATTTTGAAGTCTCTTTTTAAGGAGCTAACATTGATGTTGTTGAATCTGGTACTAACCTATCAGATTTTGGGCCCATGTCCCTATGTTTCAAAAATAGAATTTTGGCTCACATGATTGCTACTACCCTGGTCCCTCAAAAAAGTTCCCTTTGAAGTATCTCTACTAAAGATTTGTTTGTTTTACATTGTTTAATTAGGAAATATCACCTGAATTGTAGTGTATGGTTTAAAGAATACATGCTTAAAAGTGCTTAGGACTCTAGTTCCTCCACTAACCTGCCCTATATTGCACATATCACTCATATTCTTAAGTACTCTATGATTGATCTGTCTGGTTTTCCTGTTGTGGATATAGCTGGTACCTATGACACCCACTCTTTTAAGAGCATGGGTTATGTGCTTGTTGACTTCCAATGGTGTATAAAGGACTCTGTCAAAGCCTGAGTTGTTAAACTCAAACCTGAAAAGGCCCAGTTGAATCTGCGGTTGTGCTTCTCAAAGAAGTAGAATGCTTATAGAAACGGTTGATAATTTTGGAAGAAGGCATGCTATCACTACAAGAATCAGTGGGTAAAATCTACCTAGTGACAAAAGAAACAAGTGTTGATGTAGGGAAATTGAGGATAAAAGTGGTTGGCTTAAAAAATGAGAGAGTTCGAGCAGGGAACAAGTTTTTCAGGTAAGTCGACTCCAACAAGGAAGGAGCCAGCTCCTCGCAGAATGAACTTTTCATCACCTTTCAGACTTCCTACTCCAACTTCTCCAAAAATGTGCAAAAGTCCTACAACACCTTCGGTAGGAATGTGGTTAAAACCTTGACCTATTTTCTCAAAAAAAAATTGATTTCTACAACTCTTTAGTTCAATAGGGGAGTGTCCCTATCAGACAATATTTTTGTTAACTCTCCACACTACTATTTTTGTTTTACTCCTCCCCTCTATAAGGATATGTCCCTTAGTGCTTTAATACCATTTGCTATCATACTTTATATGTTTGTGTGTGTGTCTACCTGCCTTTTCTTTTTGATTATACTAAAGAGGGAGAAAGTACAGGTAAAATCATCAGCATAACTTGAGGGGAAGCAAGCACAATATAAGGGGGAGAAAAAAGCGACTTTCAGGGAAGTTCATTTATTAAAAGTTTTTACTGTTGTCATCATCAAAAAGGGGGAGATTGTTAGCCCCACGTATAGTTTCAATGATGACAAAATAATCCCTACTTATGTGCACGATAAAGATGGATGAAATAAGACAAACACCTACTTAAAAAGAAAAGCCTCTTGCTAAAGAAAAGAATCAGTCAAGCCAACTGGATAGGAAGTATGCAAGGAAAGAGCATATTTGATGAAAGGAAAGAATATCTTCATATACTCTACACAAGGCAAAATGTAAAAAGTAAGGAAATAAATATGGATGTATCTGCTATGGATATATGACATCATTTGGGCATTCAATATTCAATATTCATCCTAGATGACCCCACAAAATCTCTTGGGTTCCCCAAATTTATAGAGCAAGAAATTAGAAGAAAGAAAATTCTAATTCCCAATATCAAGACAAATCAATTAAGTAAGAACAGAGAAGATAAGTCAAGATTCTACAACGGTCACATTTTCTTGTAGCCATGTATAAATAGAACTAGTAGCGTAGGTTTTTTACTTGTACATCTTCACTTGAGCAATACTCTATTTAATTCTTTAGCGCCTTATACAATTTATTTTAGCACATTACAATGAACACAAAAGAGAGAAGAAACTAGATGTTGTACAAGTAAAGGCTGATACCTTTCTCTGAGAAGCTATCTCATAAGCTTTTGTAGAAATATCTGTAAACATTCAAGTTGCTCTAAAGGGAACTTTTTGTAACCCAAGAGGACTGGAAGTAGGCACCAAAAGGGTGTTCCTATCCAGGATAAAGTTTCTTGTGTCGTTTACTTAATTCCTGTCTATTACATTCTGTTATTATCATTTTTAATACTAACATCGTTATGCAGAGAAGTCGATTAACAGACAGTCTTAGTCAACGTAAGGTATAAGAATTTCATTTCACCCCCACCCCCCTTCTTGATTAGTAGTAACACCTTCTCCCTAAGGTTGTTTATCTTCTTATCCTCAAATTATATTTCTTCAATATGCTCAAGGAAGGTAGACTTAGCCTCAACATGAGCTAACTCCTACCTTTTTGATCACCTGCAACCTTATAAAGTTGTTAGTCAAAGTACGTACCTCTCTAGCCAACAAACGCCTTGACATCTCCAACCATGCCAAACTTCCCATGCTTACCGACTTTCGGCTCAATGCATCTGCCACCATATTAGCCTTACTCGGATGATAAAGAATCAAAATAACTCAATCTTTGATCAACCCCATTCACCTTCTCTATCTCAAATTCAAATCTTGTTGATTACATACATGCTGCAAGTTGTAGTGGTCCGTGAACACCTAACACATCACCCCTTAGAGGTAAAGTCTTTATATATTCAGAGCGAACACCACCGTTGCCAGTTCCAAATTATGGATGGGGTAGTTCTTATTATATGGCTTCATCTACCTCGAAGAATAAGCAATTACATTCAGATTTTTCATCAAACTAGAACCAAAACCAGACCGTGAAGCATCACAATTCACAATGAAATCCTTACCTTCATTAGGCAAGGTAAGAATGGGAGCTGAAGTTAGAAATGTATTGAGATTTTGAAATCACTCCTCATATTCATCAGTCCATACAAAAGGTACCTCCTTTTGAGTCAGACGAGTCATATGTGAATCAATGGAGCCAAACCCCTTCACAAACTAGTAATAATAATTGTCCAACCCCACATAATGACAAACTTCCATAACATTGGTCGATATGAACAAATTTTTAATAGCTTTAACCTTTTACGGGTCTACGATAACCCCATCATTATATATCATATGCCCCAAGAAGGACACTAAAGACAACCAGAAATCACACTTCGAATACTTAGCATAAAGTTGTTTCTCCTTAAGCAACTCCAGCATTGTAAACAAGTAAACCAATATATCATCAATGAAAACAATAACAAACAAATCAAAATAAGGCTTGAATACCTCATTCATCGAACCCATAAACACAGCTGGGGGCATTAGTTAAACCAAAAGACATAACCTAGAACTTATAATGTCAATAACGAGTCCAAAAGGCAGTCTTTGGGATGTCTTCTACCCGAATCTTAAGCTGATGATAACCTGACCTCAAATAAATCTTTGAGAATACCTCTGCTCCCTGCAACTGGTCGAATAAGTCATCTATCGTAGGCAAAGATATTTGTTATGAGTGGTCATCATATTCAACTATCGGTAGTCTATATTCGTCCACATACTACCATTCTTTTTTTTCACAAAAATCACAGGAGCACCCTAAGGAAAAGTGCTTGGACAAATAAAACCCTTCCTAAATAATTCTTGCAACTGATTTTAATTCTCTTAACTCTATAGGTGTTATCCTATAGGGAGGAAGGGATATAGGGTGAAGACCCGACTCTAAGTCTATACAAAAGTTAAACAAGCATACTAAGGAGATTATTAAGGTATACCTCTATGAATTCACACACTACTAAAATTGAAGAAATAGGAGGAACTGTTGAACTCTCATCCCAAAGATGATCTACAAAAGCCCTACACCCCTTTTTAACTAGCTTTTAAGCACAAATAACAAAAATAATTCACAAAGGGGCAGGCTGACAAGTACCCTCCCACTCTAACCTCTCCATCTTGGGCATAGATATAGTATCAATCTTGGCATAACCATCAAGAATGGCATGATAGGGAAACAAACTCATTCCCAAAATAATATCAAACTCCTTCATATCTAAAATCAATAAGTCTACCAAAGTTCTATACCCTATAAACATTACAGGACATGCCTGGTAAACCTAATTAACACACACAAAACCCCCAACCAGTGTAGAAACATACATGGGTGCATTAAGAAATTCATATTTTAAATCCCAACCCAAAGCAAATTTTACAGACACATAAAAAAAGTATATCCCAGATCAAATAACATAGAAGCCATATGATCACAAACAAGAATGGTACCTATGATCACAACATCAGAAGCTTCAGCTTTAGGATGACATATAATAACATAAGATAAGCCTTATTACCAACCTAACCACTACCTCTACCAGTTTGTACACCACCCCTACCAACTTGACCTCTATCATGGTTGGCTTAGTAACTGCCTCTCCCTACAGTATGACTACCATGCCCAACATGTGGATGAACTCTACCATATCCTACACCACCATGACCTATTAAAACTAAAGCTCTACAAGATGGATACTAAGTCGACTGTCCTGCTGATAAGAAGTTAGGATAATACCTCCAAATATGACATATTCCCCCATACTCAAGGCATCTGATGTCTAAGGTAGGTTGCTAGACTGAAGATGCTAAAGGTGTATAATTATCTATCTGGAAAGGCTGATAACTGACCCTGGATGGGCCCTCCGTAAACATAGGCATTGCTGAATAGAATGGCTGAGAAGAGTGACCTAACAAGCCATTGTCCCTTAAATAAATACCACTGAAATGACCCAATTTTTGGCTCTTCTTGTCCTCTACTTTTACTTCCCCTAGCTTTATCACCCCTTCCAGTTTCTTCATGAATTCCATCACTTCCTGAAAATTATTTTTGAAGGTAGCCACTTGCAGTGCATCCACCTGAAGACCCATGTTCAAGCCTTTTACATAATACCTAATTGTTGTCTCCTCAGAAGTAATCAACTGCAATGCATAAAGAGACAAGGCATGAAGTTTTGCCCCATAGGCTACCACAGATATGTCACCCTGCTCAAATCTCAGGAACACATCTTTCTTCATATCCCGATAGGCACGAGGAGCATACTACTCATGGAACACATTCTGAAACTAAGACCAAGTAAGTAGAGGTAAACCAACCCTACACTCAACAAAAGATCTCCACCATTGCTTCGCCTCTCCTTACAACTAAAAAGTCATAAACTCCACACCATACCTCTCTAAAATGCCATTTTATACAGACGGTCGTGGAAATCAATTAGAAACTCAAATGTAACCTCCGACTCAGCCTTTTAAAATAATGGAGGTTTCTTCTTCATATACTTACAAAACAAACCATGCTTATCATCTATCATAACTAGACCCAATACTAGTCAGGATAAACTCCTGTCTTAGAACACTCATCCATCCGAGGTGCTATAGTGGCGGCATGCTACAAGGCTGGTGACTGCAATGTAGAAACTATCAGAGTAGTACTGGTGCTAGCCAAACTACTCAAAAAAACCAACACTTTCTGAATCAATTCTATAGACATTGGTACCTGAGCTACACTATTTTGCATTGGAACCACATTCTCTGGAACTAGAACATCCTCCTCCTCAACTACTACATCTTCATCTTGAACCAAATTTGGAGAATCCTATTGGAAGGTAGGGGATGGTGATCTCTATCTAGATGATTTTTTGACTGCTCAGGCTCTACCCCGCTCTATTTCTCGCCCTACCCCTCACCGAAGCTCTTCCCTGAACTGTGGCCATAGCAGTATATGTTGGTGCAAGTGCAGATGTTGTTGTTACTCAAGTGGAACAAGTGGTCACCATCTGCAAAATAAGAGTGAAGGAGGTTTGATACCAATTGGAATCAAGTTCTAGCATGTAAGAAAGAAAAAAGTGAAAAATTTTCCTAAAGTCCTGTTACCTCTCAAAAAAAGTACAGACATCTCTGTACCATTTCTCAAGACTTTACTTGATATGTTCTTGTACGACGATGTTGATGAACCCAGTGCTCTGATGCCATCTTTGTCATGAACCAAACGGTCAGATATGGCACCGACCCTAACCCTACAGTGGGAAAAAAACAATCTAATCCAACCCTTGGCAAGTTAACAAAGAACTCACATTAACCTTCTTTATAATTTAACTATCATTTAGCTTACTAAAAATAATATAAACCAAATAATACATTATTAACTCATTGATACCAAATCAATGAAGAGTTCAGAAATATCTCTAATTATTAAAATCCTTAGGACCTAAAATTCACCGTACAAGAACTGTAAATATCCAAAATAAGATCTAAAACATAATCCAAAATAATAAACCAAAAAGGAAATGTCATTGTCCATAAACAAAGGACTTGAACTAATAGAGATGATCCAACGGTTGCCCAAATATGGTGCTCACCCTTGAATCAAAGCTGGAATCATGAACTAGAGATGAGGTTTTGTCTCAAATACTGGAACAAGAGAGCACATGTAGCATGAGTACAACAACTAGTACTGGTAGTCATCATAGGCCTACTTAGCCCAACACCATATAATTAATCAAGTTAAATGCAAGTAAGAAGCAATCAAGACACAACTCATAGTCAGTTGACAATCAAATGTACAATTATAACACTTCAATTCATATTTCAACAACAATTATCTTTATATAATGTGAGTTTCAAGTATACAAGTACATCATTTACACTTACACAGATTCAGTCACTAATAGTCAACACAATATATGTGCAAATGTAATAATGAGTGAATGTATGTAAAGTGTACACACATACTAGAGTTAGCAAGGACCCTCAAGTATGATCTAAAGGGTACGAGCATAGTCCATGTACCTGTTTTAATGTGACACCATTCAAATAACAGTGTCAGTGTGACACTCGATCCAATAACATGGCACTTGATCCCAATATCATCTCAATGTATAATATCAAATCTAATGCACAATGCATAATAGTAATCAATAATCACAAGTAATATCCGAAGGATAATCACAAATATTCAGCTTACATATAAGTATAGAGTCAAATCAAGTCTATACTACTATTAAACCATAACCTACATAAATTTCTTACCTGAAAGAACTATTTGGCCACAACCTTGCCTTTTCTTTCTAATTCTGCCTGTTCCTGATCTATAAAAAAAATACATACAGTTCAACACAACATTCCACACTTTTAAGTATTATAAACCCAAAGCCATCAATTTCAATCTATGAACTTGACCAAGTTCATCATTCTATGGTTCTCTACCATTTAATATCTTTGAATCCTTCGTACTTCATGATTAACAGGAAGAATTCCATCCTAGGAAGTGTTTTTTGACAACCTAGGATTAAAAAAATCTGAATTCAAGTCATTCCCCACCTATTTCTACCAGTTTATGAACTTAGGGAAAAATTTCAATTTCAGCCAAGGTTATGATTCTTACAATTCGAAGAATCTGAAGGAGTAATTTTCAAGTTTGAAATGTAAAGGAACCTTACCTCAAATATGGAAAACTCTCAAATTGGTGAAAATCAAACTACCACCGCCCTTGAATGAGTTTTAGAAAAATAGGAATGAACAATGAAGTTTCTAACTTAAACTTAAAAATTTTGCATTTTCATCGCTGCAGCGGCGGATTCATTACTGCAGTGACATCATTACAGTGATAGATCTGTCACTGCAGTGACTCTCTGGTCAAAATAGTCTGTCACTGTGATGATACTTCTATCACTGCAGTGACAGATCTGTCACTACTGCGATGCCAAACCAGTAGCTCGAGATTCATTCCCAGCTTTGTCTATTCCACAACACACTTCTTCTATTTCTACACTATAATCTGACTATTTCATAGTAATTGCTATAACTAAAGTTCTACTAACTCTTTTATGCACCAGAAGTTTCTATGACTTCCTAAACTCATAATCTAACATATTAACAACTCAAATACACTAATACACACATCCATAACTACCATATTTTCCTAAACTACACCACACTCAAAATCCTCCTAAAACTAGGCTAGCTCTGAATTTCACAAAATAGGTCTAAGGAGGGACTAAGCTGATGTTTTACTCTCTATTTCAGCGTAACAATATTGTGGATCATTACAATAAGACTAAAAATGTGGTCATTTATACATGTATAAGTCTCCCTATTTTTTCCAACTCTGTCATACTACAATCTGTCATGAAACCCTAAAGTCCCTTACTTCATTTTCATGTATATCACTCTTTTTTATCCAATCTTCTTAAGCTAAAACTATGTTGAAATCCCCTATAATCAACCAGGCTCCATTCATACCACTATCTATATCCTTAAAATCCTCCCTTAAAGTAGCCATGTCATGAATAGTGGGCAATCCATACAAAATTGTGAACTAAAACTCTCTACATGTCACGACCCGAGACTAGCCCCTAGTCGTAACACAGTGCTTGAAGTTACAAGTGACCCCAAGCTAACCCATGGTCTGGTATGACATTAAGAATACTGAAATAACTAATATAGTATTGTGCGGAAGCTAAACTAAAATGAAACAATCATAATAAAAGCAGAATCCATACTAACTATCAAAACTAAGATTGTTTAACTTAAACAACATGCTGAAAAATCTAACTATTTGTTTGAAATCCTCTAAATCATATGAGTTGTTGGGACAAGCCCCCAACTAACTCCAACTGTCTGAAACTAAATAGTACTACAAAGAAAGACTGATGATTCGCCCTCGAATAAGTAAGACTCACCAACACTGTTGTTGATATGGTATGGAATCGTACTAACCATGGTCTGGATGTTGAATGTCTGCACCTATATTATAAGACAATATAGAACAAAAAAAGGTATGCGATCAGTACTTCAAATATACTGAGTATATAAGACAGGAAAATACTGATATAGGCTGAACATAATGTATGTGACATGGTAAACTGATGCAAGAGTGTGTAATAAACATGGACAAGTTGAACAATTGAATACAAGGTTATGCAAGAATCTGAATTTGAACAATGAACTGTGGACTGTGGGAACTACCATTAATTGACATACCCCAATCTGAGCTAACCAGTGTCGAACCTATAACCCCAGCTGGAAGGGTGTTCAATACCTTGCCAAGGGTACTAACACTGATTGACATGGATCCAGTAACTGATGTCCAAAAGTACTAAGGTGTCAAGCCTGGTCTGATGGGTGACCCATTAGTACCTACGGTGGCACCATAGTTTTGGACCTTAGGGACTTCTACTAATGGTCTCGGACTAACTATTGGGTGAGCCTTCATCCCTGTGTCTACTGTGCTAAGTACTACTCCCAGTTGAATGACACTGACAACTGAAATGCTTAATAATATTAATATCCTGAAGACTGAAAATAAATGCATTATCTGAGAGCATTTAAAACATATAAATATAAGGATATACTACTCATAAAATATGCATGAAATCCTAGGTCATTGGGTGTTCATAACCCGCCATCTTGAAAGATGCAACTATCATGATAGTACCATAAACTGAGTGAATTAAGGAATTTAATAACTCAAATCCAAGAACCATAGTTTTCACAATATAATTAGGGTTTATAATATTGAATATGTAATGATACTTACATTCATACTAAAACATGTATTACAACTCATTAGTACCAAGGGAATGAGATATCAAAGAATTTGCAGCATTCATGAACCCTAAGCTCTGAAAAAGAAATTAAACTAGAGAAATTGAGTTAACTTTGGGACTCAATGGGTGAAAGAAAACCCTTTGATGAAATGAGACATACCAGGAGATGTAAACCTTGGATTAATCTTTGGAATTGGAAGCTTGAAGAAGATGAACCCTAGTGGACTGAAGAAGAGAGAAATTGCCTCTTTTCTCTTGTCTTTGCTAAGTGTCGATTGTTTTTTTTTTATTGAGTAATGAAGGATTTGGGTAATATTAACCTTAGTAATCAGCTTTTGAAAGGCTTAAACGATGTATTTTTGATGTTAAAAGAGTGGTAAAAGATTGAGGTTCCCTTATAAAAACGTACTGAAAAACTGCTGGGAGGAACCGACAAGACCTTCCCACGATTATGGGTCATACCTACGATCGTTGGTTGTGATCGTGGTATGGGCTAGACTTTTGGGTTCTTTAAACTTGATCAGATGAGCCATGGTATGATTGTAGAACTCACTCATGATTGTGCCTTTGTCCGTAGGTTGTAGGTCTCAACCGGATCAACTTTAGAAGTCAAGATCGTACCTAAGAACGTGGCTTCTAACCACGGTCGTCGTACCCTTTCATGGTTGGAAGGTATAAAAGACAGCTTGTGGCTTTTCAAGGTTGTTTCGATCAGATGGGAGGATGGTACGATTGTACGTTGTAACCACAATCGTACCTTTGCTCGTAGATTCTCATTGTTGTACAATGCTTCACTAAAATGTCCATAACTCTTAGATCCAATATCGAATTAAAGTGAATCTAGATGCTTGGAAAGGTAATTCAAATATCTATCATTTGGTGGGTCTTGAGATCAAAAATACCCCAGAACCTAGGAGTTATACTCATTTGAAGTTGACTATAGCAAGGTTATTCACATGGAAACCACTGGTAAGGAAGGTTTCAACTTTGGTATGAGCTAGAAGTTACTTGTAGCCTGAATACATGTCTAAATCACTTCTAATACCACCAAAATATGGTGTTTAATTTTACTGTACTTGAAGCATGGTTCTACTCTTAGCTTTGGATTCTAGGGGTGTTATAATATCTCTCACTTGGGGTCATTCGTCCCTGAATGAAAACTAACTGAGCTGAAGGGATAGGAAAAGAGTTGCAATCCCAACACTAAATTTCTATGGGCTGAATACTGACATGATAACTAAAGAATGGACTATATTTGAACTCGTGAATGCATGACATGACATGAGAGTGACTGGGTGACATGAGAAAGAAAGAATTAATTAATGGAAAACTATTACCTAAAGCTTGAATAGAGTTCGAAGAGAAAATATGGGGGTACTTGGTCATCATATCTACCTCTGCTTCCCAAGTAGCTCCAAGTTGATTTCTCCAAAGAACCTTTACTGAAGCGACCTTCTTATTCCTCAACTTACAAACATGACGGTTAAGAATCTCAACTGGTACCTCTTCACAAGAGAAACTATCTTTCACTCCCATATTATCTAAAGAAACAACTGATGAAGGATCACCAATGCACTTCTTTAACTGAGATACATGAAAGACTAGATACACTGACGCTAAGTCTGTTGGTAAATCCAACTCACAGGATAGATTGCCGAAATGATCCATAATTTTATAAGGACCAACATAGAGGGGACTGATTTTCCCTTTCTTACCAAACCTCTTCACCCCTTTCATGGGTGAAACTTTCAAGTAAACCAAATCACCAATAGCAAACTCAAGATCCCTTCTCCTCACATCTATATAATACTTCTGATGACTCTAAGCTGTTTTCAGTCTTTTTATAATCAACTGAATTTTCTCCATTGACTCATAGACTGAAACTGGCCATATCAAGGTAGCTTCACCAACATCAAACCAACTAATAGGAGACTGACACCTCCGACCATAAAGTTATTTGAACGGGGCCATCTAAATACTAGAATGATAATTATTATTATAAGCAAACTCAATCAAAGGCAAATGATCATCCCAACTACCTTTGAAAACAATCACACATGCCCTCAACATATCCTTTAATGTCTGAATGGTTTGCTCTTCCTGACCATCTATCTGCGGGTGAAAAGTTGTGTTGAGGTGAACTTGGGTACCAAGACCCTTCAGGAATGTCTTCCCAAACTGAGAGGTAAACTGAATTCCCCAACCTGAAATGATGGTCAAAGAGACACCATATAATTTCACTAATTCCCGAAGATAGAGTCTAGCATAATCCTCGAATGAATCTGAGGTGTTAAATGGCAGAAAATAGGCTGACTTAGTCATTCAATCAACAATAACCTAAATAGAATCATACTATCGATGAATACGAGGCAACCTTGTAATAAATTCCATATTCACCACTTCCTACTTACAAGTAGGAATACTGATATCCTAAAGCTTACCACCAGGTCTCTGGTACTCAACCTTAATATGCTGGCAATACCTTAACATGTTGGCAATTTGACACTTAGCCACAAATTCTGTGATATCTTTTTTATGCCATTCCACTAATAGACTTCTCGTAGATCATGGTACATCTTAGTGGCTCCTGGGTGAATAGAATATCGAGAACTATGAGCTTCTGTTAGCAATCTCTATCTCAAGTAATCAACATCTGGAACACATAATCTACCCTGAAATGAAGAACACCATCTCCCCCTTGGGAGAAAACCTTAACTTTCTAACTCTAGACTACTTCTTTCAACTTATGCAAAATAGGATCACTATCTTGGTTATCTTGCTTTACTTCAACTCAACTATTAATGAAGATTTCGAACCATTCTGAACCAAAATATTACCTTCGACTGAATCCACCAATCGAACTCCCAATCTAGCAAGCTGGTGAACCTTACGAACTAACCTTTTCTTTTCATCCTCAATATGAGCAATGCTTCCCATAGACAATCTACTAAGAGCATCATCCATAACATTGTCTTTACTTGGATGGTATAAGACACACATATCATAATCCTTCAAAAAATCTAGCCATCTCCACTAACAAAGATGTAGATCTTTCTAGCTGAACACTTACTGAAGGCTCTTATGATTAGTGAACACATCAACATGAATCCCATAAAGATAATGCCTCCAAATCTTTAAGGCAAAAACAATCGCTGCCAACTCAAGATCATGAGTCGAGTAATTCTTCTAGTGAGGCTGGAGTTTTCTAGAGGCATATGTTATAACCTTATGCTGTATTAGAACATACCCAAGTCCAACTCTGGATGCATCACAATAAACTACAAAACCATCTGAACCCTCTGGTAGAGTCAAAACTGGAGCAGAGGTGAGTCGAGTCTTCAACTCCTAAAAACTCTTGTCGCAAGAATTGGGCCATTGAAATTTAACTTCCTTCTGAGTCAATCTAGACATGGGGGAAGCAATAGAGGAAAATCCCTCAACAAACCATCTGTAGTAACTAGATAAACCCAAGAAACTCCTAATATCTGATGGAAAGATGGTTCTAGGCCAATTTCTCACTGCTTCGGTCTTTTGAGGATCAACCCTAATGCTTTCACCAGAAATAATATGACCAAGGTATGCTACTTATTTCAACCAGAATTCACACTTACTAAACTTTGCAAATAACTGGCAATCTTTGAAAGTCGTTAAGACAATTCTCAAATGGTCTGCATATTCATCCTCACTCAGAGAATAAACTAGGATGTCATCAAAGACAATGATGAAAATGTCCAAGTACTGCGTTAACACCCTATTCATCAAGTCCATAAAAGTTGCAGGAGCATTCATTAGTCCAAAAGACATAACAACAAATTTGAAGTGACCATACCGAGTTCTGAAGGCTGTCTTCGGAATGTCACATTCTAACTCTGAGCTAATGATAGTCAGATCTGAGAACTATCTTAGAGATACAATTGGCACTCTAAAGTTGGTCGAACATGTCATCAATCTTGGGGATGGGATACTTATTCTTGATTGTGACTTTGTTCAACTGACGGCAGTCGATGTACATTTTGAGAGAACCATCTTTTTTTTGCACGAAAAGAACTAGAGCACCCCATGGAGAGATGTTGGACCTGATGAAACCCTTGTCTAGAAGATCTTTTAACTACTCCTTCAATTCTTTAAGCTCAGTTGGAGCCATTTTGTAGGGTGGCATTGAGATAGGTTGGGTTTCTGGAAGGAGATCGATTCCAAAGTTAATTTTCCATTTGGGAGGAAATATGGGTAGATCTTCTCAAAATACTTTTGGAAACTCATTTAGCACCGGAACTAACTCAAGAGTTGGGGTCTCATACTTGAATTGTTAACCTGAACAAGAAGATATATGCACCCTTTGGAAATTATTTTTCTATCCTTAAGGTAAGAGATAATCCGACCTATAGGCACTGAAGTATTACCCTTCCACTCTATGACTGGCTTATTTGGGAATTCAAACTAGACTACTCTTTTTCTATAATTAATAGAGGCATAGCAAGAGTGGAGCCAATCCATGCTAAGAATAACATCAAAATCTAGAATGTCTAGCTCTACAAGATCAACTGAGGTGACTTTCTGAGAAACATTGACTGGGCAATTTCTTTATACTTGTCTAGCTATGACTGAATCACCAACAGGAAAGAGAATGACAAAAGTTCTAAAAGGATTTTAGGACTAACACCAAAGTCTACAGCTATGTAAGGAGTCACGAAAGAAAGTGTGTCTCTGAGATCTAACAATGCATAGACATGAATATGAAAGACCTGTAATATACCAGTGACTACATCATGAGAACCAGTTTGATCTTGTCTGGTTAGAAGGTCATAAAACCTATTTTGACACTGCCCACTAGCTGTACTAGATGAGGCAACCTGTTGAGTTAGGTGGCCTACTGGAGCTGCTATAGAGTTAGACTAATTTTGTTGAAGAATGTCTATACCTCTCTGCGAAGCCACTGGACATTCCTTTAATCTGTGGCCTAGATTACCACACCTAAAACAAGCATCACTGTTAGCCATGCACTCACCATTGTGGTTCTTACCACACTTCTTGCAAAAAGGATTAGTATGACCACTAATAACACTGTCTTGGGACTTAGAGCCTGGTTTCCTATCTCGATTATCTTCCCTAAACTTAGGCACTGGAGCACCAGCGGATGGTGGAGCTAGAGTTGAAGATTCCTGGTAGAACTGAGAACGATTACCACCATCTGACCTCTGCTGAGAGAAATTAAAATTACCTATTCTGGCCCTCTTGTTCTCCCTTTCCTTCTCTTTAATCTTTTCTTCCTCAATTTGTTGAGCATGAACCATCAACCTGGAGATGTCCATCTTTTTAACCAACATAGCAGTCCTATACTCTTTGACCATATCCTCAAAAATACCAAACACAAACTTACTCATGCTGGTTCTGGAGTCAGCAACCATGGCAGGAGCGTACTTTGCAAGCTGAGTAAACTTAACAGAATACTCCTTCACACTCATGTTACCCTGCTTCAGATTAATGAACTCCTGGACCTTTGTTTCTCTCAACTCAAGTGGGAAAAATCTATCCATGAAAGCAGCAAAAAACTCATCCCACACCACTAGTTCTACATCTGAACCTTTATCCTCTTTCCACTGCTTACACCAAGTGTGAGCCACTCCTTGTAACTGATAAGCAGCCAAGTCAGCACTTTTAATTGGAGTGACACCTATGATCTCATTAACTTTTTGAATACTATCCAAGAACTCTTGAGGATCCTCTTCAAACTTAGATCCAAAAAATACCAAAGGATTCATTCGAGTGAAGTCTAGGACTCTGGTTACTATCATATTCACTACCGGGTTGGATAGTGCCACCACATGCTGATTATTCCAAGTGGACATGGACTAGGCTAATGCTGTGAACGTAGACCTGAATTTAGAATGGTATACATTTTCATTTAGAGGGTTTTCTAGAGCTAGTAGAGGTTGCGGATTTCCATTCCCGTTACCATTACCATTTTGCTTTCCGTTAGTTCTCTTGGGAGGTATTTTTTATAAACGTATAGAGCACGAGTTAGAAGAAAGTATTTAAGTAAAGCTTACACTCTATCGCACGACATGATCATGAAATAAGTGAAACCTTTTATAAAATATTTCATAGTCTCTCACTCATAAGTGTGGCACGTTTCACACTCAGGAATAAAACTCTACTTAATGCGGCTTTCAGACACCCTAGAAAACTTTAAACCTTATGCTCTGATACCAAGTTTTTCACGACCTGAGACTATCCCCTAGTCGTAATATGTTGCTTCAAGTCACAAGTGACCCCAAGCTAACCCATGTCCTGGCATGACATTAAGAATACTGAAATAACTAATATAGTACTGTGTGAAAGCTAAACTGAAATAAAACAATTATAATAAAAGAGGAATCCATACTGAATATTAAAACTAAGACTGTCTGACATAAACAACATACTAAAAAATCTAACAGTCTGCCTGAAAGCCTCTAAATCATATGAGTTGTTAGGACAAATCCCCAACTAACTCCAACTGTCTGAAAATAAATAGTACTAAAAAGACAGACTGATGATTAGCCCTCGAATGATGAGAATTCACCAACGCTACTGCTGATATGGTATGGAATTGTACTAAGCGTGGTCTAGATGTTGAATGTCTACACCTATATTATAATACAATACAGTACATAAGAAGCTATACGATCAGTACTTTGAATATACTGAGTATATGAGATGGGAAAATACAGATATAGGCAGACCATGATGCATGTGACATGGTAAACTGATTCACGATCGAGTAATAAACATGCACTATAGGATAAGTTGAACAACTGAATACAAGGTCATGCAAGTATCTAAATCTGAACTATGAACTGTGCATTGTGGGAGCTACCGTTAATTGACATACCGCAATCAAAGCTTATCGAGGTCTAACCTGTAACCCCAACTGGAAGTGTGTTCAGTACTGATGCGCCATGGTAACATGGCATTTTTGACGCTTAAAACTAAGGAAATACACAATAACTTGGGTTTATTTGGTAGGTATGATGTATTTTCTGTCCTACCTTACAGGAAAACAGGTTTTGAAGGCAAAATGATCAAAAAAAGAAAGAATCAAGCCTGAGCACGAAGTGTCTGAAGATGAAAGAACAAGAACCTGCACCAGAGAAGGATTCCCGACATCACTCACGTGATGTGTAATCCACTCACGTGACGTGAGTGGATGTCGTGAGTCCACTTCAGAGTTTAATAAATATTGCCTGATTTTCATGACAGGACTGACGTGGCGTGACTACCACCTACGTGACGTGAAAGCTGGTGTGACTCAACTTCTGAAGATGTCTAATTGAGCCTGATTTCCATGACACTCACCTACGTGGTGTGACTTGGTTCCACGACACCAAGTCACGACACCATGAAAGTTGCCGACTCTGTCCTCCTGTTTTGATTAGGATAGGATTAGCTTTGTATCTATAAATACCCCTGTATAGTCCTATGTGTGAGAGTTAGTCAGTACATTGTTTGGAGAGATATTTTTCACTGTTTCTGAGTTCATAAACATATTCTTGGTTTTGTAGTTACAAACCCTAATTTGAGTTTTATTCATAATTGGAATTTCAATTTTTCTTCATTATTGTGAGTGTGCAATTATGTTTTTATCTCTGAATTCTTGTTGTGTTCTTACAGCTATGAGTAGCTAAACTCATCAACTAGGATTGTGTAAACCATGAGGAATTAACAAAATCAGTTAAGTGCAAAGCAATTCTGTACTGATGTGAATGCATGTATTATTCTTTCCTTCGTTGTGATTGCTTTTCTAACGGTTGCAAACGTTAGAAACTCACCTGTATTTTAAAATTGCTCGAGAGAGAGGTAGAGATTGGGAAAAGAAGATAACAGTAGAGATTTAAAGCTATCAACCTTCACCTAACAACTTGAGCCTTAGCGGGAATAGTTATCTGAGATCCAGGATAAGGGTTAGTAGTGCAACACTCAGAGACTGAGAGGAGAAGAGTGAAATTCGTCTAACCAAGGTCGAGAGATGTTTAGATGAATATATATTGTCAGCTTTTGCATGCCACATAGCGGGACATTTTTGTTAGCATAAGTAATCGGTGGAGTTAAGGAATCATTAGGGATCACAGTCCTAGTGTATTTTTCTCATTGTCTACAAACTCGATATAACTAGCAATTGTTACTGTCACTTTTTATTTACAAAAACCCCCATGGTTTACTTATTTTCCAATTATTCCATCTAGTATTCTACACAAACTTTGACTTATTCCTTGTGGGATCGACCCCAACCTAGTTGGGTTCTATATTTGACAGCGGCCGCTTTATACTTCTTAGGAGGCATATTTTGGGCGACATCAAATTTTGGTGCCGTTGCCAGGGACTACAGTTACGGAGTTGATTATTACTGGTTGGATTTGATTGGTTTTGTTTTTATATACTTTTGAGGGCATACGCCGGCGTATGCCAAATACTAGGAGTCAATGCAATCCCCTGATTCCACTTGATCTTGAAATTGAAAGAATGGTGAATACCGATGGAGTTCAGGATCTCGCAACTGCGGGAGACATTCATAACCAACCAATTCAGCTAGTTGGTCATGAAACAGCGGAACAAACTACCACTCGACTGACAAGCAGTCTAGGCAAGATACTCGTAGGCAAGCAGAAAGGGATAATCTAGCGATGTAAGAAGTAGCACATCATCTAGATGATGCTGAAGAGTGACAGAGAAGACTTAGAGAGCAGTAGAGACCATATGTGCCTGTTTATGATGATCCTGAAGAAGAAGATATGGCTTATCTTGAGACGATTGAGACTAGTTCCATCATTCCACCGCAGTTACCTCCAGGCACTATGTTTGACATTACCAGTGCCATGATCCATTTGCTAAATTTGAAAGGTGTGTTCGCCGGCCTTCCTTCAGATGATCCAAATATGCACGTGATGATTTTTGTGGGGGTATGCACTTCTTATAATCTACCTAGAGTTGACCAGAAGGCGATTTGTTTGAGATTGTTCCCATTCTCCCTAACAGGAGAGCAATATTATGGTTGGCAGAATAACCATGAGGGCCTATCACTAACTGGCAAGACTTGAGGAATCAATTCCTAGAAAGATTTTTTCCACCATCTAAGATGTTGTAGTTGAAGGATGAGATCTATAATTTTAGACAACTACATTCTGAAGTACTTTATGAGATATGGCTTAGATTCAAGAAGAAGTTGCAGAATGTGACGAATCATAGGATGAGTGGTAGAAATTTACTTGAAGTTTTCTACTGGGCCTTGAATACAAACACTAAGGCTGTAGTAGATACTATCACTGGTGGAGCATTCATGAGTCTGAGATGGGAGCAAGCTTCAGAGATTTTAGATCGTATCACTAAGACCAATCGAGGATGGCATACTCAGGAGGTAGATACGTCTGCTGGTACATATGTTATTGGAGCCTCAGCTGTACAACGGGCATTGGAAGAAACTGTGGCTCAAGAGGTCGTGCAGCTAAGGACGAAAATTGGTCTTCTAGCTAAACAGATAGCGGCCAGAGATGCTGAAAAGGTACATGCTATAGGTGCACAAGGTAAAACGTCTAGACATGATGATAGTGAGTCTGATGAAGAGGCGAAGTACCTAGATCGATAAGTGATGGGTTTTCGAGCCAAGGGCCAAGGGTCTAATCAAGACTCTTAGAACTCAAGGCAAGGGAATCAAGGTCGGAACTACTATGGAGATAGTTACAACAAGTCGGGGTATAGAGATAGAGAATGAGATTGGGACGGTGACTAAAGATGGAAGGATGATTATAGAGAGAAAAATGGCCTTTATGTACCACCAGGAAGCCGTGATGAGGAGTCTGGAAATTCAAGGATGGAGGCTCTTCTAAATAAACTGGTCAAAGGAGCAGAGAGCCAGGAAAATTGCTTGAAGGAGATTAGGACTGACATTTTGGGAATAAGTCAGAAAGTGGAGTCTCATTCAACTACCATTAAATAGTTGAAACAACAATTCGGGCAGATATCATTGACACTAAATCAACGTTAGCCAGGAACCCTTCCAAGAAATACTGTCCAAAATCTGAAGAATGATAGTCATTGTCTAGCCATTACTACTAGAAGCGGGAAGTGAACGACAGATCCACATATACCTGCCAACAGTGGTAAGACTAATGAGCTAATGGTTATTGATGTAGAATCTGAGTTAGAGCCGGATAATCCAAAGGGCTACACGGTTCCAAATCATCATGATGACAGCGAAAAGGAAAAATCTAAAAAGAGGCAGGAAAAGGAGGTACCACAAGTGCTCAAAACTATCCCACGACCTCCTCCTCCCTTTCCTCAAAGGTTGAAAAAAAAAGGCTGAGAAAGGAAAATATCAGAAGTTTATTACAATGTTGAAGGAGTTGTTAGTAAACATCCCTCTTGTTGAGGCATTGGAGCAGATACCAGGTTATGCGAAGTTCATAAAAGACTTGGTGACAAAGAAGAGAGCTGTCAGCTTTGAGCCAACAGATAACCTACATCATTGTAGTGTAGGTTCTTCGCGTTCCCTAGTTGAAAAGAAGGAGGATCCAGGATCTTTCACAATTTCTTGTACTATCGGGTCCTACGACTTTGCTAAAGCACTTTGTGATTTGGGTGCTAGCATCAACTTAATTCCATTAGCCATTTTCAAACAGTTGGGGTTGGGAGCACCAAAACCAACCTCTATGAGACTTCTCATGGTCGATAGGACTGTTAAAGTCGGTGGGCATTCTGTATGATGTGTTGGTAAAGGTAGCATCTTTCATCTTTCTAGCTGACTTTGTGATTCTTGATTGTGAAGTTGATTTCGAGGTTCCCATCATATTGGGAAGACCATTCCTTGCCCACTGGTCGTGCATTGGTTGACATGGAGACAGGGCAGATGAAATTCAGATTGAATGATGAACAGGTCACTTTCAATATTTGTCGTTTAATGAAGCAGCCAAGAGATAAGCGGGTGATTTTGGTGATAGATGCGGTTGATGATAGTGATGTTGTTGTGTCTCTTGAAGAAAGGTTGGGGGTAGAACCTCTTGCGGTCGTGATTATGAATTTTGATAACAATGGTATTGAGGAATATGATGAGATGGTAGGTGCACTTGCTGGTAAGGGAGCATATACTTATGCTCCAAAGAAACTGGATCTCGATTTGAAGAATAGGGTAACCCCACCAGCTCGTTCGTCTATTGAGCAGCCTCCAATTTTAGAGCTTAAGGCTCTTCCGACCCACCTTCGCTACACATTCTTGGGAGCCAACAATACCTTGCCTGTGATTATTTCTGCTAAATTAGTGGATTGGCAAGTAGAGGCTCTGGTTTTTGTATTGAGAAGATTTAAGAGGGCCATTGGTTGGGCCATTGCTGATATCATAGGTATTCCACCCAGCATTTGCACTCATAAGATCCAGCTTGTTCCTGAGCGTATACTTAGCATTGATCACCAGCGTCGTCTAAACCCACCAATGCTAGATGTTGTGAAGAAAGAGATCATCAAGTGGTTAGATGCAGGAGCGGTTTACCTTATTGCTGATAGCAAGTGGATGAGCCCAGTTCAGTGTGTGCCAAAAAAAGGAGGAATCACTGTGGTTCCAAACGACAAAAATGAGTTAGTACCAATGCGTCTGGTGACTGTATGGAGAGTTTACATGGATTATAGAAAGCTAAATTCTTGGACAGAGAAATATCATTTTCCTATGCTCTTCATGGACCAGATGTTAGACCGTCTTACTGGTAGAGAATGGTATTATTTTCTTGATGGCTATTCGGGTTAAAATCAGATTTTTATTGCCCCCGAAGACCAAGAAAAGACCACTTTCACTTGTCCATATAGGACATTCGCATTCAAGAGGATGCCCTTCGGTTTGTGTAATGCACCGGCCACTTTCCAACGCTGCATGATGTCCATTTTCTCCGACATGGTGGAAGACACTATCGAGGTTTTTATGGATGATTTTTCTGTTGTGGGAGACTCGTTTGATGGTTGTTTGGAACACCTTGCTAATGTGTTGTAAATATGTGAGGAGTGCAATTTAGTGTTGAATTGGGAAAAATGTCACTTTATGGTCAATGAGGGTATCGTATTGGGGCATCAGATTTCAAAGAATGGCATTGGGGTGGATAAGGCGAAGATTGAGATAATTCAGAAGCTACCTCCACCTATCTCTGTAAAAGGTATTCAAAGTTTCTTAGGTCATGCTGGCTGTTATAGAAGATTCATCAAGGATTTCTCCAAGATTGCACATCCTTTATGCAAACTTTTGGAGAAAGAGGTAAAGTTCGTGTTCGATGATGCATGTCTAAAAGCATTTGAGTGTCTGAAAGAGAAGTTGATTTCAGCCCCAATCATTATTTCACCAGATTGGACGATGCCTTTTGAGGTTATGTGTGATGCTAACGGGGTGGCTTTGGGTTCAGTCCTTGGCCAAAGACGTGAGAAGATTTTACATCTGATTTACTACGCTAGCAAAGTGCTTATTCCATCTCAAAAGAATTATACTGTGACTAAGCAGGAATTGTTGGCCGTAGTATTTGCTTTTGAGAAATTCAGATCTTACTTGATAGGTACTAAGGTGATTGTGCATACAGACCATGCAGCTCTTCAGTATCTTATGTCGAAAAAGTATGCTAAGCCAAAATTGATTCAGTGGGTACTTCTATTGCAAGAATTTGACTTTGAAGTCAAGGATTGTAAGGGGACCGAAAACCAAGTTGTTGACCATCTTGAGATTGATGATACTTTTTCTAGATGATCAAGTGCTGGCAGTATCCCAAGACTTAATCCCTTGGTTTGCTAATTTTGCCAACTTTTTGGTAAGTGATCTAGTTTCGGAGGATATGTCGTATCAGTAGAGAAAGAAATTCATGCATGAGGTAAGAAAATTCTTCTGGGATGAGCCGTATTTATTTAAGGTGTGTGCTAATGGCATAATTCGAAGATGTATTCCATAGGTCGAGATGATGAGTAATTTGGAAGCATGTCATTCATCTCCAGTTGGGGGTCATCATAGAGGTGCACGGACTGTCCATAAAAGCTTGCAATGTGGGTACTACTGGCCCAGTATTTACAAAGATGCTCATGATTATGCTCGCACTTGTGACCAATGTCAAAGGCAAGGGAATATTTCACGCATACACGAACTTCCCATGACAACTATACTTGAGCTTGAATTGTTCCATGTGTGGGGAATTGAATTTACGTGTCCTTTTGTGAGCTCGCATGGAATGAAATACATCTTGGTAGCCGTTGACTATGTTTCTAAGTGGGTAGAGGCAATTGCGCTTCCTAATAACGAAGGGAGAAGTGTCACAGTATTCTTGAAAAGGAACATATTCTCATGATTCGGTACACCCCGAGTTATTATTAGTGATGGAGGATCCCACTTCTGTAATCGTCTGTTCAAGGCCCTGCTTGAAAAATATGGTGTTAAACATAAGGTGGCAACACCTTACCATCCTCAGACAAGCGAGCAGGTTGAGCTGTCAAATCGTGAGATCAAGTCTATTTTGGCAAAAACAGTTACTGCCAATAAGACTGATTGGGCTCGAAGATTGGATGATGCGTTATGGGCATATCGAACTGCTTTCAAAACACCAATTGGTGCATCACCATATCAGTTGGTTTTCGGAAAATCTTACCATTTGCCCGTCGAACTGGAACATAAGGATTTGTGGGCGTTGAAGAGGTTAAATTTATACTGGAGTAAAGCGGCTAAATTGAGACTTGAGCAGATGAATGAGACGGATGAATTTTGTCTTCGGGCTTATGAAAGTTTAGCATTATATAAAGAGAAGATGAATTGAGAACCGAGAGTTTCACCCGGGAGATTTGGTGCTACTGTATAATTCCAAGCTTTGCTTTTTTGCTGGAAAATTAAAGTTCAAATGGTCTGGACCATTCATGGTAGTTAGGGAATTCCCATATGGTGCTATTGAGCTAAAAGGAGAGGATAATGTTCTATTCAAAGTCAATGGACAGCGTGTTAAGCATTATGTCGGAGTCACGGAAGAAATAAAGACATGTGAGGAACTTGAGCTTGATAAAGTCTAAGTAGTCAAGCTAGCTATGTCGTGCCGCGACGTTAAATCAGGCGCTTCATAGGAGGCAACCCATGGGCTAGTTGGTGAAGTCTGAGTATCCAAGTTAGCCGTATCGTGCCGCAACATTAAATCAAGCTCTGATTGGGAGATAACCCAAGATTTTATTATGTGTGATCTAGTGAAGACTGAGCAATGAAGGATAAGTTAAATGGAATCTGAAAAAAGTGAATGGATTATGTTCAATACCACTCACGACACATAATCACGTGATGTAGGGTGACACACGTCAGGTGAATGGTTATGTGGTAATCAGAGAAATATTTTGGCTTTCTGAAACTGACCTACGACAGGGTACCCACGTGACGTAGGTCGACCCACATCACGTGGGTTATATCGTGGAAATCAGAGGTAATCTTCAGCTTTCAGAATCTCAGTTACGTCAATGACCCACGTGACGTAAGTCCAACCCACGTCACGTGGGTGGTTCCGTGATATACAGAAGACAATTTCAGGTTTCTGAATCACACCCATGACATAGTACCCACGTGACGTGAGTTCAACCCATGTCACGTGGATGGTCCCATGAAAACCTGGATCTATAGACAACCCAAACCCGACCCGACCCGATCCTACTTTCCTAATTCAAAATAGGGTTTCTCCTTCTTTACCCTATATAAATCAGACCCACTCCATTAAATCACCACTTTAAATTCTTCCTTATAAACCCTAATTTCTCAAACTTTCTCTACCCCATCACCTAAATTTCGACCCTCCCACCACATCAGTCACAAAATCCGACCCCCGACACTAATTTGACTAAATCCGACCCTCTATTTTGAAAATCAGTCCCTTAATCCCAAAATTCGACCCATAATACCAAAATCCAACCCTAACCCGACCCAAATACCCAAATATTCAATCCTAAACCCATTTCAATGCCTCCCAAATCCAACCCCAAAAGTCACCACCTGGATTCTTCGTCTAGAATTCGCACCAAAAATTCGTACTTACCAACTCGTCTGCGTGATAAACCGACTGAATCTGAGAGAAATGAGTATTTAGAAGAGTTTGATATTGGCTATGATGATACAACTTTAGTACCTTGGACCACGAGGTTACAGACTCGGGCCCGAGCTACTGCCCGGGCAGCACTTTAGCCTGTCCCACCGCCTGTCGCATCGGTTATTCCAGATAAGTCTTTTGAGGCCGCACCTCAGTGTGAAGAGGGGGAGGATGCTTCTATGTCAGGCTCTGCAAATGATGCTACGGGTCAGCGTACCTCTGCGGCGGAGGCTACAGCCTCTATTTCCGGTACTAGTGCCCAGAGTGCTCCAACTCCCACACAGAGTAGGGAGGTTCAGCTATGGTATGTGCAGGGCATGCATGCTTTTTATGATAGAAATGCTGAGCTGACGGAGAGGGGGGGGGGTCGGAGGAGTATTATGGAGGAGCTCCGATACCGGGTGGAGGAGTTGAGGACACTGCCTGATATTTGGCCTATTTTTTAGCGATATGGATTGGGTTGGATGGCGCAGACTTCTGTTCATTCTAGCTCGAAGTTACTCTGAGAATTTTATGCCTCTTATGTTGCGTCAGTTGACTTGAGTACTCCTTTGGGGCAGCGGTTTAGGGATCAGCCCTTATTGATACGCCTTTTGGTTTGTGGTACCCATGTGGATATTTCAGAGCAGACCATTCACCGCTTCTTATTTGGGGTAGATCGTCCACTTCTGGCTTCAACTGCTAAATTTGATCATTGGATGGACACTGCCAGAGATAGAAATAGGATGCAAGATGCGGATTAGAAGTTAGAGCTACTTAAATGGATTACTAGGTATATAGCCGAGGATGGTATGACGGCTAGTTGGGTGACTGGTAAGCTGGACATCAAGAAGTCCATGCTTTATTTTGTTGGTAGATTCTGGTGGTCCGTTCGGCATCGGTTGGGTCTAACAAATGCTGACAACTCGCTTACATTGGATCGTACTAGGGTGATAGCTAGCATATTGGCTGGTTATGAGATTCACATTACTAGATACATCATTCGGGAGATCCATGAGCGGTACTTCTAAGACCATACGAGTATACCATTCCCATGCTTGATCTAGAGCCTATGCAATAGGGTGGGTGTGGCTAGGATACATAGCCTCGATCATTATATAGATGTGACCCGCATAGCAGATATTGGTCTGATGCAGCAGCGGGGTTCTCAACCCATTCTTCCACATGGGTCACAGCTGTCAGAGTCGTCGAGAGCAGCCCTAGATAAGCCCTGTAGTGTTCCAATTCCTATTCCCATACCGGTTAGGGTACCTGATCCTATTCCTGTACAAAATGAGGGTACTGGCCCTATTGATGATGAGGTACCTAGTACTACCGCTCCACCGCCTCCCTCTGGTATGGTTTCAGTATCGAGGGACTTTCTGCAGCAGTTGATTGACAGACAGACACAGATGTTCGAGCGACAGACCCACACTGAGACCCAGATGGCTAAGTTGGTATCCCAGCTTAAGCCTTGGGTTAGGACCACTGTAGAGGCTACAGAGGCTAGGATGGAGGCCCGGCTGACTGCGGCAATGGATCAGTTTATGCGGAGGCTGCATGGGAGGATTGATAGCTTTGAGGCACGGATGGCCTCCCAGTTGAGTGCTGCACCAGGTCATGATATGACCAGATTGACCCAGGAGGTAGCCCTATTGAGAGATGAGGTTAGGGCATTGGCATCGAGTATCACTCCTATTATACCACCTATACCTGCCCAAGCCTCCATGCGAACAGCATTTGAGGTAGATTTGTTCTCTGACAAGGAGCCTCCGATAGATAGAGGCAAGAGACCCTGTAGAGGGTCGATAGTGATGCTGAGTATGAGAGTGATCTTCAGAGGGCGGTTAAAGCCTCCCGAGTGGAGTACCATGCGAGACAAATTGAGGCAGAGCAGAGGGTGCATGGTGCATCCGCTAGTCAGGCTGCCCCTCCATTGGATGCACCTACTACGAAGCAGATTGATGATCCCGCTGTGGCCACAGGTATGTCTTCACTCCCTTGTCCTTTTTATTGATAGTTGTGCATTGAGGGCAGTGCACCATGGTTAGTTGGGGGTGGGGGTGTACCATATACCACCATTTGGGGGTTTTTGTTGCCATGTTTCTTTTCCCCCGAGTGTGCTATCATAGTAGAACCGGCATGTTTAGGATGTTATTTATAGTGTTTATGTGTTTTTTGCTAAATTAGGAGAAAAGTAAGGGAACTGTAGGGAAGTCCAGTTTAAAATTTTTTTATGCTTTTTGAATGTTAAGGATACCCCTCCTGAAAATTTTTATTTTTGAAGCATGTGTGTGTAGCATGTTTATGTGTGACAGTTGTTGGATCTTGTTATGGTACTAGGATTATAGGCAAATAACGGTAGCTAGCATTGCATGAACTGGATAGGCAGTAGTTGATAATACAACCCTGTGTTATGTGTGTGTGTGAGGTCACCACTTAGTTCACTGTGTGTGTGCGATCCAGAACTTGCCCGGTTAGTCTTGCCTAGGTTAGAGGATAGGGATTCGGAAAGGATCATAGGTCATTTTTGAATAAGTCCACTTTTATCCTAAATGCCAAACCAAATGAATAAGTATCCCTTGATCCCGACTTTGAGCCTTAATTAACCTATTTCTTTCATTAGCCTATTCACCTTCCCATTTTAATTACAATGAACCTGTCTTGGCCCTGGTCCCTCTTTCGACACTGTGTACCTCAACTCAGGCAAATAGCCTAAGTTGAGGGTGGTTATTATAGGGGTACGTAGATTGAGCTGGGTATGAACAAGAGGTTAATAAAATAAAAAGGGAAAACAGGTTTTGGTTGTGAAGAAAAAAAAAAAGAAAAATTAGAGTGAAAAGAAAAGAAATTGCAAAGAAAAAAAAAAGAGAGAAAATTTTGTTTTGAAAGTGAAGTAAATCACACCCAAAATCTGAAGGTGGAAGAAAGGAGAATAAGGGAGAAGAAAAATGAGAAAGGTTGGAAGTTGGAGCCAAAAATAGTGTAGTGTCAAGGAGGGTTGAGTCACCATATCCATATGTACCATACCCATCCCCAAGACTACATTACAAGCCTAGTAAAGTCCTATAGTGATCCTAGTCCAACTGTCCGAAAACTAAGGCATCAAAAATAAGGGCAAGCCTATGGTATTTCATGCACACTGTTTGAACTTCTTTGTGAGAATGATTGTTTGACCGAGTCCCTAATTCGATATTTATTAGCATACTGTGAGTACATGGGACTTCGTTGATTGTGAGAGTACATGGGTTGAATTATTAGCTACTATTTGTTCGACTAATGTCATTTGCATATATGTATGTTATTTGTACATAATCTGGTGCCATCACTTTGGTTTTGATTTACAAATAGGAGGGGTTGGAAAAGTTTTGTGCCATAGGCAATGAGTCGACTGCAATAGGTCACTTAGGTTCCTCTTAGTTAAGCATTGCATATGTGTGTTTTTGTTTTGTTCACCTGAGGACATGCAAACGTTCTAAGTTGAGGGTGTTGATGCGCCATGGTAACATGGCACTTTCGAAGCTTAAAACAAGGGAAATATGCAATAACTTGGGTTTATTTGGTAGGTATGATGTGTTTTCTGTCCTACTTTGCAGGAAAATAGGTTTTGAAGGCAAAATGATCAAAAAAAATGAAGAATCAAGCCTGAGCACGAAGTGTCTGAAGATTAAAGAACAAGAACCTGCACCAGAAAAGGATTCACAACATCACTCACGTGACGTGGAAGCCACTCACGTGATTTGAGTGGATGTCGTGAGTCCACTTTAGAGTTTAATAAATATTGTCTGATTCCCACGACAGAACTGACGTGGCGTGACTACCACCTACGTGACGTGAAAGCTGGTGTGACTCAACTTCTGAAGATGTCTAATTGAGCCTGATTTCCACGACACTCACCTACATGGCGTGACTTGGTTCCACGACAACAAGTCACAACACCGTGAAAGTTACCAACTCTGTCCTCCTGCTATGATTAGGATAGGATTAGCTTTGTATCTATAACTACCCCTGTATAGTCCTATGTGTGAGAGTTAGTCAGTACATTGTTTGGAGAGATATTTTTCACTGTTTCTGAGTTCATAAACATATTCTTAGTTTTGTAGTTACAAACCCTAATTCGAGTTTTATTCATAATTGAGATTTCAGTTTTTTCTTCATTATTGTGAGTGTGCAATTATGTTTTCATCTCTGAATTCTTGTTGTGTTCTTAAAACTATGAGTAGCTAAACTTATCAACTAGGATTGTGTAAACCATGAGGAATTAACAAAATCAGTTAAGTGCAAAGCAATTCTGTACTGATGTGAATGCATGTATTATTCTTTCCTTCGTTGTGATTGCTTTTCTAACGGTTGCAAACATTAGAAACTCACCTGTATTTTAAACTTGCTCGAGAGAGAGATAGAGATTGGGAAAATAAGATAACAGTAGAGATTTAAAGCTATCAACCTTCATCTAACAACTTGAGCCTTAGCGAGAATAGTTATCTGAGATCCAGGATAAGGGTTAGTAGTGCGACACTCGGAGACTGAGAGGAGAAAAGTGAAATTCGTCTAACCAAGGTCGAGAGATGTTTAGATGAATATATCTTGTCATCTTTTGCATGCCACATAGCGGGACGGTTTTGTTAGCATAAGTAATCGGTGGAGTTAAGGAATCATTGGGGATCATAGTCCTAGTGTATTTTTCTCATTGTCTACAAACTCGATATAACCAGCAATTATTACTGTCACTTTTTATTTACAAAACCCCCCTGTTTACTTACTTTCCAATTATTCCATCTAGTATTCTACAAAAACTTTGACCTATTCCCTGTGGGATTGACCCCAACCTAGTTGGGTTCTATATTTGACAGCGACCGCTTTATACTTCTTAGGAGCCATATTTTGGGTGACATCAAGTACATTGCCAAAGGTATGAACACTAACTGACGTTGATCTACTAGCTGATGTCCAATATGACTAAGGTGGCAAGCCAGGTCTGACGGGTGACCCTTTAGTACCTACGGTGTCGTCTTAGTTCTGGGACTTAGGGACTTCTACTAAAGATCTCAGCCTAACTGATGGGTGAGCCTTCATCCCTACATTTGCTCGGTGCTAAGTACTACTCCCAACTGAATGACACTGATAACTGAAATGCTCAATAATAGTAATATTCAAAATATTAAAAATAAATGCATTATCTGAAAACATTTAAAACATGTAAACTGGATGACATACTACTCATAAACATATGCATGAAATCATAGGTCATCGATTGTTCATAACTCGCCATCTTTGAAGAATGCAACTATCATGATAATACCATAAACTGAGTGAATTAAGGAATTTAATAACTCCAATTCAAAAATCATGATTTTCACAATATATTTAGGTTTATAATATTGAACATGTAATGATACTGAAATTTATTCTAAAACATGGATTACAACTAATTAATACCAGAGGAATGAGATATCAAAGAATTTGCAGTATTCATGAACCCTAAGCTCTGAAGAAGTAATTAAAATTGAGAAATTGAGTTAACTTTGGGACTCAATGGGTAAAAGGAAACCCATTGATGAAATACCACATACCTGGAGATGAAAACCTTGGAGGAATCTTTTGAATTGGAATCTTGAAGAAGATGAACCCTAGTTGCCTGAAGAGGAGAGAAATCGCCTCTTTTCTCTTGTCTTTGTTAAGTGTCGATTGATTTTTCTAAGTAATGAGAGCTTAGGGTAATATTAACCTTAGTAATCAGCTTTGGGAAGGCTTAAACAACATATTTTTGATGTTAAAAGAGTGGGCAAAGACTGAGGTGCCCCTATTAAAACCTACTAGAAAACTACTAGGAGGAACCCACGAGAACTTCCCAAGATCATGGGTGGTCCTACTATGATCGTGGGTTGTGATCATGGTATGGGCTTGACTTTTGGGTTCTCTAAACATGATTATATGAGCCATGGTACAATCATGGGACCCACTCACGATCGTGCCTTGGTCCGTAGGTTGTTGGTCTCAACCGGATCAACTTTAGAAGTCAAGATTGTACCTAAGATAGTGGTTTCTAACCACGGTCTTGGTACCCTTTTGTGGTTGGAAGGTATAAAAGTCTACTTGAGGGGTTTAAGGGTTGTTTTAATAAGATAGGATCATGCTACGATCGTACATTGTAACCACGATCGTACCTTCGCTCAGAGGTTCTCACTGTTGTATAGTGCTTCGCTAAAATGGCCATAACTATTAGCTCTAACATTGGATTAAGGTGAAGATGGATGTGTTGGAAAGGTAATTCAAATATCTATCATTTGGTTGGTCTTGATATCAAAAATACCAAAGAACCTAGGAGTTATTCTATTTGAAGTTGACTATAGCAAGGTTCTTCACATGGATACCACCGGTAAGGAAGGTTTCCACTTGGCTATGAGCTAGGAGTTACTTGTGGCCTGAATGCATGTCTAAATCACTTCTAATACAACTAAAATATGGTGTTTAATTTTACATGTACTTGAAGCATGGTTCTAATCTTATCTTTGGATTTCTGAGGTGTTACACTAGTGCTCCGAAGGCTTCTAACATTTCCATGTATGAACAGAGATTTAGTATTTTGTAGAGTGAGATGGATAGATTTAGAGTCCTAAGAAACCCATATTCTACCCTTAATTGAATTTAAGGCATTAGCACACTAGCTCTATCTTGGAAAAAAGCTTTATTCAAAATCACTACAGCTTTTCCATTTTGAACCTTATGTTTACTAATGGCTGTATTGCTAACTTTATTTATTGTACGGAATTCCTTCATTTATTTATTCTTAACAACATTATTGGAACCCTTTACGTTCCACTTAACTAGCATTTATGTAATATTTAAGTGGTGATTCCCAGCAAGGCCCCTCTTCTCTAATATTACCAACCATACTTACCTTATATTTAGTAAGTGAGTTTAAACTTAATCCCATTCCTTGATTCATGCATGTGTATTCGTTTAATGCAGTAGTCCCAACACTAGACTCTTGATATTGCCCCTTCTTGTGTGTAGCCTAACTTTTTACCATTTACCAAGTGTTTTTCTCCTGATCTTTCTTGTTCATAGTTATCTCAAGTGCAACATTCTTTGGGTCTACAATCTAATTACCCACCTTTGCAAGGTCACTAGATGTGCTTGCTGCAACAATCCCCTAAGGTTGCCATTCTTGCTTTTGTTAATGAAATTTGGGTCTTGGAGGACCATTTTTCTATTGCTGAGGACTAGAAGGAGGTGGGGGTTTTGTTTGGCAGTTATGTCCTACTTATAGGCAGGTAGGAAAATACACTGGTTTCCACTCGTACCATATGAATTGTTCAAAGATCTTCCCCTTTGGATATCGGACTTTGATTTTATCTTGTAATGGCCTTGTGATATCTATTTCAACCAGAATTCTTGCAAAATTAATATGACTAGTTTAAGTCATACAATCACTAGCAAGAAGGGTTTCCCTAAGGAAATTAAGGATAGCAGTGGTTGACTTGAAAAGTGATGGAGTTAGAGCAGGGAACAAGTTGATCAGGTAAGTCGAATACATCAAGGAAGGAGCTATCTCCTCCCAGAATGAACTTGTCATCACCTTTTAGACTTCCTACTCCAACTTCTAGAAAAATATGCAGAAGTCCTATGACATCTTCCGCAGGAATGTGGTTAACGCCTTGACCTATTTTCTCAAGAAAAAATGATTTCTATGACCCTTTAGTTCAATTGGGATATGTCCCTATCAGACAATATTTTTGTTAACTCTCCACATGACTATTTTTGCTTGACTCCTCCCCTCTGTAAGGATCTGTCCCTTAGTTCTCTAATCCCATTTGCTGTCATACTTTATATATACATACATATATATAAATATATATATATATATGTGTGTGTGTGTGTGTAAAAGAGAGAGAGAGAGAGAGAGAGTGTGTGTATGTGTGTCTATTTAACTGCCATTTCTTTTTTATTATGCCAAAGGGGGAGAAAGTACAGGTAAAATCATCAGCATAACTTGAGGGGAAACAAGTACAATCTAAGGGGGAGCAAAAAGCGACTTTCAGGGAAGTTCAATTATTAAAAGTTTTTACTGTTGTCATCATCAAAAAAGGGGTGATTGTTAGCCCCACCTATAGCTTCAATGATGACAAAACTAATCCCTACTTATCTGCAGGAAAAAGATTGAAGAAATAAGACAAGTACCTACTCAAAAAGAAAAGCCTCTTGCTAAAGAAAAGAATCAGTCAAGCCAACTAGATAGGAAGTATGGAAGGAAAGAGCATGTTTAATGGAAGGAAAGAATATCCTCATATACTCTACACAAGGTAAAATGCAAAAAGTATGAAAATAAATATGGACGTATCTGATATGGACATCTGACATCATTTGGGCATTCAATATTCATCCTAGATGACCCCACAAAATCTCTTGGGTTCCCCAAATTTATAGAGCAAGGAATTAGAAGAAAGAAAATTCTAATTCCCCATATCAAGACAAATCAATTAAGGCAGCACAGAGAAGATCAGTCAAGATTCTACAACGGTCACATGTTTTTGTAGCCATGTATAAATAGAACTATCAGCCTAGGTTTTTTACTTGTACATCTTCACTTGAGGAATACTCTATTTACTTCTTTAGCCTTATGCAATTTATTGTAAATACATTATAATGAACATAAAGAGAGAATAAACTAGACGTTGTACAAGTAGAGGCTGATACCTTTCTCTGAGAAGCTATCTAATAAGATTTTGGAGAAATATCTTTAAACATTCAAGTTGCTCTAAAGTGAACCACTTGTAACCCAAGGGGACTGGAAGTAGGTACCACAAAGGTGTTCCTATCAAGGATAAATTTTCTTGTGTCGCTTACTTAATTCCTGTCTTTTACATTCTGCTATTAACATTTTTGGTACTAACATCGTTGTGCAAAGAAGTCGACTAACGGACAGTCTTAGTCAACTTAAGGTATAAGAATTTCAATTCACCCCCTCCCCCCCATCTTGATTATCTGTAACACCTTCTACCTAAGTTTGTTCAGCTTCTTATCCTCAAATTTTCTTTCTTTAATCTGCCAAGGAAGGTAGACTTAGACATGAGCTAACTCCTCCCCTTTTTTATCACCTGCAACCTCATAAATCCGTTAGACAAAGTCCGTACCTCTCTAGCTAATAAACGCCTTGACATCTCCAACCATGCCAAACTTTCCATGCTTGTCGACTTTTGGTTCAATGTGTCTGCCACCATATTGGCCTTATCCGGATGATAAAGAATCAAAATATCTCAATCTTTTATCAACTCCATCCACCTTCTCTGTCTGAAATTCAAATCCCGCTGATTACATACATGTTACAAGTTACGGTGGTCCGTGAACACCTCACATATCACCCCTTAAAGGTAATGCCTCCATATCTTCAGAGCGGACACCACCGTTGCTAGTTCCAAATTGTGGATGGGGTAGTTCTTCTTATATGGCTTCAGCTGCCTTGAAGCATAAGTAATTACATTCTGATCCTGCATCAAAATAGAACCTAAACCATACTGTGAAGCATTACAATACACTATGAAATCCTTACCTTCATTAGGCAAGGTAAGAAAGGGAGCTGAAGTTAGCAACATCTTAAGCTTTTGAAAGCTACTCTCATATTGATCAGTCCGCACAAAAGGTACCTCATTTTGAGTCAGACGAGTCATATATGAATCAATAGAGGCAAACTCCTTCACAAATCGACAGTAATAACTGGCCAACCCCACATAATGATAAACTTCTGTTACAGTGGTTGGTATGACCCAATTCTTAATTGCTTTAACCTTATGCGGGTCTATGATAACCCCATCATTGGATACCATTTACCCCAAGAAGGACACTGAAGACAACCATAAATCACTCTTTGAATACTTAGCATAAAGTTATTTCTCTTTAAGTAACCCCAACATTGTACACAAGTGAGCTTCATACTCCTCCTCACTCTCAGAATAAACCAATATATCATCAATGAAAACAATAACAAACAAATGCAAATAAGGCTTGAATACCCCATTCATCAAGCTCATAAACACAGCTCGCCGTTGGTTAAACCAAAAGACATAACCTAGAACTTGTAATATCCATAACGAGTCCAAAAGGCAGTCTTTGGGATATCTTCAACCCGAATCTTAAGTTAATGATAACCTGACCTCAATTCAATCTTTGAGAACACCGCGTCTCCCTACAACTGGTCGAGTCATCTATCCTAGGCAAAGGATACTTGTTACAAATGGTCATCTTATTTAACTGTCGGTAGTCTATATACATTTACATACTACCATCCTTCTTTGTCACAAAAAGCATAGGAGCACCCCAAGGTAAAGTGCTCAGACAAATAAAACCCTTCCCCAATAATTCTTGCAACTGATTTTAATTATCTTAACTTTGTCGGTCGCATCCTATAGGGAGGGAGGGCTATAGGGTGAATACCAGCTCTAAGTCTATAAAAAAGTCAAACTCACAATCTAGTGGCATACTAAGGAGCTCATCATGGTATACCTGTATGAATTCACATACTACTAAAATAGAAGAAATAGGAGGAACTGATGAACTCTCATCCCAGAGATGATCTACAAATGCCCTACACCCCTTTTTAACTATCTTTTGAGTACCAATAGCAGAAATAATTCTCGAAGGGACAGGCTGACAAGTAGCTTCCCACTCTAACCACTTTATCTCGGGCATAGCTACAGTAACAATCTTGGCATAACAATCAAGAATGGCACGATAGGTAAACAACCAACTCATCCCCAAATTAATATCAAACTCCTTCATATCTAAAATCAATAAGTCTGCCAAATTTCTATACCCTATAAACATTACAGGACATATCTAGTAAACCAAATCAACACAAACAAAAACCCCAACCAGTGTAGAAACATACATGGGAGCATCAGCAAATTCACATTCTAAATCCAAACCCAATGCAAATTTCAAAGACACATAAAAGAAAGTATATCCCAGATAAAATAACACAGAAGTCATACGAGCACAGACAAGAATGGTACTTATGATCACAATATCAGAAGCTTCAGCTTCAGGATAACGTGGAATATTATACAGATAAGCCTTATCACCAACCTGACCACTACCTCTACTAGTTTAGCGCCACTCCGACCAACTTGTCCTCTCTCACGATTGGCTTTGTAACCGCCTCTCTCTACATTATGACCATCATACCCAACATGTGGACGACCTCTACCATATGTTCCACCAGCATGACCTGCTAGAACTAAAGCACTAAAAGTTGGCTACTAAGTCAACTGACCTACTGATAAGACATTAGGATAGTACCTCCAAATATGACATACTCCTCCACACTCAGGGCATCTGATGTTTAAGGCAGGTTGCTAAACTCAAGATGATAAAGGTGTATAACTATCTGTCTAGGAAGACTGATAACTAAACCTTGACGGGCCTCCGTAGACATAGGCATCACTTAAAAGAACGACTGAGAAGAGTAACCCTGGAAACCATGTCCTCTCGAATAAATACCACTGAAATGACCTGATTTTGGCTTTTTTCCTCCTCAACTTTCACTTCCTCTCTCTTTTTCACCCCTTCTCCTTTCTTCATGAATTCTATCACTTTCTGAAAATTATTTCCAAATATAGCCACTTGCAGTGCAGCCACCTGAAGACCCGTGTTCAAACTTTTCTCAAAATACCTAATTGTTATCTGCTCTAAAGTAATCAACAGCAATGCATAAAGAGACAAGGCATAAAGTTTGGCTTCATAGGCTGCCACATATATGTCACCATGCTCAAGTCTAAGAAACACATCCTTCTTCATATCCTGATAGGTATGAGGAACATACTACTCAAGGAACACATTCTGAAACTAAAACCAAATAAGTAGAGGTAATCCAACCCTACACTCAACAAAAGATCTCCATCATTGATTGGACTCTCCCTGTAACTTAAAATCCATAAACTCCACACCATACCTCTCCAAAATGCCATTTTGGGTAGCCGCTCATGACAATCAATCAGAAACTCAAATACATCCATCGACTCAACCTTTTACAATAATGGAGGTTTCTTCTTCATATACTTACAAAACAAACCATGCTCATCATCGATCATAACTGGACCCAATACTTGTCAGGGAAAAACTTTTATCTTAGAACCCTTTTCCATCTGAGGTACTATAGCGATGGCATACTACAAGGATAGGGACTACAATGCAGAAACTATCAGAGTAGTACTGGTGTTATCCAAACTACTTAAAAAACCCAACGTTGAATCAATTCTATGGACATTGGTACCTGAGCTGTACCATTTTGCATTGGAACCATAGTCTCTAGAACTAGTACTTCCTCCTCCTCAACTACCACATCTTCATACAGAATAAAATCTAGAGCATCTTGTTAGCGGGGAGGGGATGGTGATCTCTATCTACCCGGTCTTTCGGCTGCCCAGGCTCTACCCCTGATATGTGTTGCCTCTTTTTCTCCACTTCTCACCCTGCCCATCACCGGAGCTCTTCCCTGAACTGCAGCCTTAGCGACATATGTCGGTGCTAGGGTTGAGGTTGTTGCTGCTCTAGTGGAATGATTGTTTTCCATCTACAAAGTTAACAAAGAACTCACATTAACCTTCTTTATAATTTAACTATCATTTAGCTTGCTAAAATTAATGTAAACCAAATAATACATTGTTAACTCATTGATACCAAATCAATGAAGATTTCAGAAATATCTCAAATTATTAAAATCCTCGGGACCTGAAAGTCACAGTACAAGAACTCTAAATTTTCAAAATAAGATCTAAAACATAATTCAAAATAATAAACCAAAAAGGAAATTTCATTGTCCAGAAACAAAGGACATGAACTAATAGAGATGATTCAACGGTTGCCCAAACATGATGCTCACCCTTGAATCAAAGCTAGAATCATGAACTAGAGCTGAGGTCTCATCTCAAATACTGGAACAAAAGAGTACATGTAGCATCAGTACAACAACTATGTACTAGTAGTCATTATCGGCCCACTTAACCCAATACCATATAAATAAGCAAGTTAAATGCAAGTAAGAAGCAATCAAGACACAACTCACAATCAGTTGGCAATCAAATGTACAGTCATAACACTTCAATTCATAATTCAACAACCATTATCTTCATATAATTGGATTTTCAAGTATACAAGTACATCATTTACACTTACGCAGATTCAGTCACTAATAGTTAAGACAATATATGTGAAAATGTAATAATGATTGAATGCATGTAAAGTGTACACACATACTAGGGTTAGCAGGGACCCTCAATTATGCCCTATAGGGGATGAGCATAGTCCATGTACCTGTTTAAATGTGACACCTATTCAAATAACAGTGTCAGTGTGACACTTTTAAGCATTATAAACCCAAAGCCATCAATTTCAATCTATAAACTTGACCAAGTTCATCATTCTAGGGTTTTCTACCCTTTAATCTCTTTGAAATCTCCATACTTATGATTACCAAGAAGAATTCTATCCTAGGAAGTATTTTCTTCAACCTAGGATTAAAAAACATTTGAATTCAAGTTATTCCCCACCTATTCCTACCAGTTCATGAACTTAGGAAAAAATTTCAATTTCAACCAAGGTTATGATTCTTACAATTCTAAGAATCTGCAGGAGTAATTTTCAAGTTTGAAAGTAAAGGAACCTTACCTCAAAGATGGAAAACTCTCAACTTGGTGAAATTCACCCTACCACAACCCTTGAATGAGTTTTAGAAAAATAGGAATGAACAATGAAGTTTCTACCTTAAAACTGAAAAGTTTTCATTTTCATCACTACAATGGTGGATTCATCACTGCAGCAGCGGATTCACTACTGGAGCAACATCATTGAAGTGATGGATCTATCGCTGTAGCGACTCTCTGGTCAAAATAGTCCATCACTGCGATGATACTTGTATCACTGCAGTGACAGATTTGTCACTACAACAATGCAAAATAGTAGCTTGATATTCATTCCCAACTCTATCCATTCCATAACACACTTCTCATAATTCTACATTACAGTCTGACCATTTCACGATAATCACTATAACAAAAGTTCTACTTACCTTTTTATGCACCAGAAGTTTCTACGACTTCCTAAACTAGTAATCTAACATTTTAACAACTCAAATACACCAATATACGCACCCATAACTACCATATTTTCCTAAACTACACCACACTCAAATTCAGCCTAAAACTAGGATAGCCCTGAATTTCCCAAAATGGGTCTAAGGAGAGACTAAGTTGAGTTTTTACTCTCTATTTCAACATAACAATATTTTGAATCATTATAATAAGACTAAAAACATGGTCATTTATACATGTATAAGTCTCCTTATTTTTTCCAGCTCTGTCATACTATAATCTGTCATGAAACACTAAAGTCCCTTACTTTATTTTCATGTATATCACTCTCTTTTATCAGATCTTCTTAAGCTAAAACTATGTTGAAATCCCCTATAATCAACCAAGCTCCATTCATACCACTATCTGTCTCCTTTAAATCCTCCCTCAAAGTAGCCATGTCATGAATAGTGGGCAATCCATACACAACTGTGAATTAAAACTCTCTAGTGCTCCGGAGGCTTCTAACATTTCCATGTATGAACTGAGATTTAGTATTTTATAGAGTGAGATGGCTAAAGTTAGAGTCCCAAGCAATCCATATTCTACCCTTAACTGAATTTAAGGCATTAGCACACCAACACCATCTTGGAGAAGTTTTATTCAAAATCATTGCAGCCTTTCCATCTTGAACCCTATAATTACCGATGGCTATAACACTAACTTTATTTATTCTCTGGAATTCCTTCATTTCTTTGTGCTTAACCTTATTATTGGAACCCTTCACATTCTATGTAACTAGCATTTATGTAATATTTGGGTGGCGATTCCCAGCAAGGCCCCTCTTCTCTACTATTACCAACCATACTCACCTTATTTTTAGTAAGTGAGTTTGAGATTAATCCTATTCCTTGGTTCATACATGTGTATTAGTTTAATGCAGTAGTCCCAATACTAGACTCTTGATATTGCCCCTTCTTATGTGTAGCGCTACTTTTTACCACTTGCCAAGTGTTTTTCTCCTAAGCTTTCTTGTTTATAGTTGTCTCAAGTTAAACATTCTGTAGATCTACAATCTAATTACCCTTCACATGGTCACTAGATGTGCTTGCTACAACAATCTCCTAAGGTAGTCATTCTTGCTTTTGCTTATGATATCTAGGTCTTGGAGGACCATTTTTCTGTTGTTGGTGACCAAGTGGGGGGGGGGGGGGGGGTTTGTTTGGCAGTTATGTCCTACTTACAGGCAGGTAGGAAAATACACTAGTTTGCAATTGTACCATATGCATTGTTCAAAGATCTTCCCCTTTGTATCTTGGACTTTGATTCTATCTGGTAATGACCTTGTGATATCCATTTCAACTAGAATTCTTGTAAAATTAATATGACTAGTTTAAGTCGTACAATCACCAGCATACAAGTGCTTCCCTAGGATACTTTTAATCTTGCTAAGTGTTGTGAAACCCCAATAATTAAGAGGAATATTGGGGAATTTAATCCGCAATGGCGTAATAGCTAGTATATCATAATTAAAATCAAAGTACTCAGTCCATGGCTTCATGATCACATGCCTATTGTTGATATTATGAGGTTCTGAACACATTACTAAGTCTATATCTTCTTCTTTATAAAATCTCACAACAAAATACCCATTTTTGTAATAGTAGACCTGACCTTAGGTTTTTCTGATAGCTTACCTTGACCCAACAAAAATCTCTCCATATCCCCAATCAAAGGAGATACTCCCACAACATATAAAACAACAAATGTCTTCCATTTAATAGCCTTACAAAGTATATCTTTATGCAACAGTTCCGCTATCTTCTACCTTTTAATAATTATTAATGGAATAAATGTTAGAGATAGACCTTTACCTACCAATTTATTTGTTTCAAAAAGATTTGCCCATTTTTTATCCCTTGTCATCCCCGATTCCACTTGTAATTTCTTGTGAGATCCATAAATCAATTTTGGTGTTATCATTGACCAGACTACCCACTGTTACAATGGTAGGCATCCCTCGACTTGAGCTTCCATTTAATCTAGTATTCACCCTTATTTGACTTGCACTAACTAGTAATGGGGGCCATGTTTCTGGTTTATGCATTCTCTCTGTCCCCTGATTTAAATTTCCACTTACTTTCTTTGGGGTTTTGGGGTTTTGGAGTTTTGAGCTCCAATATTGATCCCTTTTGGCATAACAACATGATCCTTCCCAAAGGCATGATCAAAATCTTGCTGAATTTGCTCCTTCTAGTTTTTTTGTCATCCTTACATGGTCGCCCTCTCCCTATTTTCCAATGGGTGTAGGTTACAACACACTTATCCTGCACTGAGAGAAAAAAACATAGTTAAAGGCAATAAAACATAATTTTTTTAGTCATAGGTAGGGATTTTTATCTGCCATGGATTGAGGATGATAGACTTGATGGAAATTTAGTCTTTAGATAGAAAGAAGAGGATAACAAATGACTTTTCAAATGGTAGGTACTCAACCTAAATATGCTTAGACAATATTGGTAACTCTAATAAAAACTTTGTACTTAAAAAAGTAAATTAATTTTATTCAAGACATGTAGGATCTAAAATCGACTTTAGATGAATAAATGGCTTTAAAAATGATTTCACTAAATTCAGTTGTGTTTCTAGATAGAGATTCGATAGGGAGTCAGTTTAATTTGTGTGCCTTGTGTGATAAGATTTAGCTATACTCAATGCTATATGTAAATAGCTAGGAATTACCCGGTGTTTCTGCAATGTAAAACTAAGCATTGATTCATTTAAGATGATTTAGACATTTCTTTGTAAAGCAAAGATTTTGACTAATTTTTGCCTACACATAAAGATCAATTGCCTGCCCCTTTGATCCTTTTAATCGTATTTCTTTGATAGCAGCTTAATTAGCCATTCCCTTTTGTTAGTTAGCCTTATAAGTTTTGATCTAAAGTCTCTAATGCATTTTAAAAGTTTATTACTCATAAGGAAAAGGAATGATGAATGAGAACAATAGAAATTGGGGTGAAAATTAAAGAAAGAAAGTAAAATGGTGCATGTGCATTAAGTTAGAGTGTATTATTAGTAAGAAGTAGAAAATAAAAAGTTTGAAAAGTCAAGTGAAATATAAAAATTACTCCTTGCTAGGAATGTGCAAAAAAACAAGATGAATGCGTAAAGAGAAGGGGAGATATAAAGGAAAATGTAGGAAAATTTTGAAAAATATGGAAGTGAATAAATTGAGAAAAGTTGAGTGACTTAAAGTACTTATAGAAAGTAGTCACTATGTTTGACCAAATATTTTCTACCCTTCCCTTAGTTGACTTTAAAACCTGTAAAGTCCCATTGATCCTATAGTTTGAGCACTTTTATTAGTAGAATGAGACAATAAGGGAAAACTTATAGTATATTTTGTATGCATGAGAATCTTCTCTGTGATAATGAGTGACATGTTTTTTTTCAAATATGGCTTGGTAACTGTATAGTATTGTTAATGAAAAAGGGGGTATCTCTGGTGAGTGGTAAGGGTACATAGAGAGTAAGAACATGGTGAGCTAATTGAATTATCATTTGATCATGTGATTATTTTTTTTTCTATATTATGTTTGTGAGTTAGTTCTAGAGGCTAAGTCATCTTAATAGAATTACTGATCTGTTGTATTACTAAATACACTTCATGATCACAAGTTGTAACAATATTTAAATTGTCTTGGTGATTTAGGAATGATTATAAATTTTTGACTGGTGTATTTAGGTGGGTAACTTGCTTTGAGTCTTTGCTAGTTTGTTCGAGGACGAACAAAAGTTAAAGTGGGGTGTTAATGTTCGACATATTTTGATGTCTTTTAGCCATGTTTCACCCACATTTACACCTTGTTCCGAAAATAAATATGTAAAATACTCCTAGTTGTTACTCATTCTTGTGCTTTAGAACTAATCCAATGTGATATGTTGATTTGTAGTTGAAAAGGTCAAAAAAGGGATAAGTATAGGAAAAAGGAGAAGCCTCACCGTGCTAGGCTCAAAGTGAGCATCACTACCTGTAACGATCCAAATCATTGTTATGCTGAGTTAGGAGGTACTATTGACACTTAGTCCTTCCTTAAGCCTTTTTTGAGAAATTTAGGGCTAGTCTAGGATTTGACAATTTTTAAGGGTGTGTTAATCTATAAAAATTTGGTACTAATGTGAGTGTCGATGGAATTTTTGACTCAATTTTTAGATAGTCAAAGAGTTTAGGAGGTTGTAGCAACTTTCGACACTCAAAATTGAGTTATAGAACTACGGTTATAGTGTTTACCGTTGAGGGATTGGTTCGCGATGTCATATTTTGTGAAGTGTGTTGTGAAATATGATAGGGCCAGAGAGAGGTCCTGAGTTTATGTCTTAGACCTCTGCAGCGAAAAAAGTAACTGTTGCAGCTGTACTACCTATATTTCATTGTGGAACCGCTATAGCGGTAACTTAACTGCTCCAATGGTAATTTACAGCGGCAACGGTAATACGCAAAATTTGACATTTTTAAAAATTCAAAAATATTTTTCATTCCCTACTTTCTAAAAAATGTGAGAGAGCTTTAGGGAAGGCAATTTTCTGTAGAAATTAGGAGTTTTTCATCTTTGGAGGTAATTACTACATTCTAAACTTGAAATTACTTCTTCTAATCTCTGTAAATCATTAGAAAATAATTCATGGTGGAATTTGGGGTTTAGCCCTAGTTCATTAAATTAATGGAAATTGATGGGGATGAGTATAAAATCAATAGATAATAATCCTAAGGTGTTAGAAAACACTAATGAGTGTAGAATTGCAATTGTTCATGCCAATACAAATTGAGTTCATAAGGTTAAAGTGTTAGAAAACCCTAAGATGGTGAATTAAGGAAAATTATGGTTAAAATTTCTTAATTTTGCATCCCTAGTGGTTAAAAAGGGATGAATTAGTTGACTAGTATATCATCTTGTTGTTTTAGATCACGAACAAATTGAAAGGGAAAGAAAAGGCAAGCTTATTGCCTAGAAGTGAATTTGACAAGCAAATGAGGTAGTTTACAGTTTATTGTAGCAATTAGACATGCCTGACTCTGTGCTTATATGTGAATTGAATGTTGTGATATCTTTCGAGCACTACTTATGATTATTGACTACATTGCATATTCATTCATATTGATATTGGTGAGTTGATGGTGATGGTGATGATGTTGATATTAACCCATGATGTTCATAAGGTTGGTAATGATTATAATGTTGATGAGAATAAGAAGAGAAAGAGATGATGTGTACATCTTGCATTCATACATTCATTCATATTCTTGAGTGTTCAGTTATGATCATATGTTGTGATGAAACTTGTTGCCAAATTTGACTAAGTGTTAATATACATGATTATGGGCTTGTATTCTCTCTAAACTGAATGGAATAATTGATTGATTGTCTTTGATTGTAAGTTCTGTGATATCGCTTTACATATTTTTTATTTAGTTATTCGTATATTGTCGGGTAGAGTCGATCTATTATGCCTACAAGTAAGTGTTATTGTACTGATGCTACCTGTGCTCTTCTTTTTGTCGAGTGTAGAGCGTGTTCTGTCATATGAGACAAGACCTTACCTTTAGCTAGATGTTCCAGATTCAGTTCAAGGGTGAGCACGATGATCGAGCAGCCTTTGGATCTTCTTATCATTGTTCTCATCCCTTATTTCGGGACTAAGACATTCTTTTGTTATTTCATTATTTGGATATTCTATTAGTTATCTATTTAGACATTCTTAATTGTTCTTGTATGGTGACTTCATATCTCGGAAATGCAATAAATAGACATTTCCGCACTCTATTAGTTTTGGATTTTGATGTCGAATGGACAATTAGTTTAAGTTATTGAATGAACACTCTTTTACACTTGTTTAAAACTGAGAATTAATATAAGGTGAATGTGGAAGTAACATTTGAGTTAGTGAGGGTTGAGATTCGTATAGTTCTCCTTCCATAGGTTAGAGTGGGTGCCAATCATGATTGGTTGGGTCATGAAAAAGATGGTATCAGAGCACTGGGTTCATAGATCTCATCATACAAGAATAGTTTTAGTAGAGTCCTGCAGAACGGTATAGAGACGTCTGTAATTTTCTTCGGGAGGCTACAAGGCTTTAGGAAAAGAATCTTTTTTCTTATTTCTTTCATGATATTACTTGATTCCAATTGGTATCTAGTGATCTCAATTAGTATCTAATTCATTCACTCTTGTTCATAGATTATGAATACTCGTTCCACCAGAGTAGCAGCAGCCACTGGATCCACACTTATAGCAGCAGCAGCTGCAGCACCCCACCAGCTGCTGGGGCAGCAGTCCAGGGCAGGCCTCGATTTAAAGGCAGAGCGTGAAGGAGGGATGGGGTATAACGCTTGTTAGGGGTAGAGCATAGGTAGTTGGAAGATCGATAAGGCAGAGATCACCGCCCCCTCCCCTACAATAGAAGGACCCAGACCTTGCTCATAATGAAGAAATGATAGTTGAGGAGGAGTAAATGGTAGCTCCAGAGAATGTGGTGCCACTACCGAATGGTACAGCTCTGGTGCCTTTGTTTGTGGAAGTGATTCAGCAAGTGTTTGGATTTTTAAGTAGCTTGGATAGCACTGGATACACTCCAGTCGTTCCAACCTTTCTGTCCCAGCCTTACCACATGTCGCTACTGTAGCACCAAGAATAGATGAAGGCTCTGAAACAAGGGTGTATCCGCAATAGGTACTTAGGCCAGTGATGACTGATGATGAACATGGACTATTTTACAAGTTCATGAAGGTGAAGCCCTCGGTAGATTATCATTTGAGTTCTTTATAGATTATCATGAACGCCTGTATAATATGGGTATTGTTGAAAAATATGTTGTGGACTTTGTTTCTTTTCAGCAGCAAGCTGAAGCCAAGCAATGGTGGAGGTTATTTGTAGAGTGCAGGATCGCCTTACCACCACTTACTTATGCATAATTTTAGAATGTAATCCTTGAGTAATATGCTCCTCGCACTTATTGTGATTAGAAGAAGGATGAGTTTTTGAGATTGGAGGTAACATGTCTGTCGCGGCCTATGAGGCCAAGTTTTATGCCTTATTCTGCTATGTTTACAATTGAATACCTCAGAGAAAGAGCAAATTAGGTACTTTTTGAAGGGTCTGAACTCTGGGATTCAGTTGGCTACCTTATCTATGGTTGTGTTTGGGAAGTCCTTTTAGGAAGTAGCTAAATTTCCCAAGAAGGATGAGGCACTTAAGAAGCAGGAAGAGGTAAAGGCAGAAGAGAAGAAGGTCTGGACCACAGGCCAGTTTAGCGAGATTTTTTCAAAGGGTCGTGGTTCATCTTTGCCTTATCATTTAGCCATGCCAATATCTGCAGGGAGCCCGTCCGGGGTAAATTATCAACCTTCTTAAATCGACATCTATACACATTTATCCTCTTCAGTTTAGAGGCATGCTTTGGTTATTAAGTGCCATGAGTGTGGGGGTTTGGCCTACATCAGAAATTATTATCCTAACTTCTTATCTGTAAGTCAGTTGACGAAGCAACCAACTTCTGCTGCTCTAGTTCTAGTAGGTTGTGATGGTGGAGAAAATGGTAGGGGTCATCCACAGAGTGGGCGTGGTGTCCAAGCTAGGTGTGGCAACCAAGCCAACCGAGGTAGAGGACAGGTTAGTAGGAATGGTGCTCAAGCTTGTAGAGATAGCGGCCAGGGTGGTGATAAGGCTCATCTTTATGTTGTTTTGGCTCATCCTGAAGTAGAAGCTTCTGATGAAGTGATCACAGGTACTATTCTTGTTTGTGATCGTATAGCTTCCATATTGTTTGATCCCTATTCCACTTTCTCTTATATGTCTGTGAAATTTGTGATGGATTAGGGCTTATATTGTAAATATCTTGTTGTTCCTATATATGTGTCTACGCTAGTTGGGGTGTCTGAATATGTTGATCAAGTGTATCGTGCATGTCTTATGATGTTTTTGGGGTTTAATACCCTGGTAGACCTAGTTATTCTAGATATAGCGGAGTTTGATATTATATTATGGATGAGTTAGTTATGTCTTTATCCTTCCATTCTTGATTGTTATGCAAAAACCATTACTGTAATGATGCCAGAGATAGATAAGCTAGAGTGGGAGGGTACTTTTAAGCCTAATCCTGTGAGGGTTGTGTTAGCAATTCATGCCTAGAAGTTAGTAAAGAAGGGCGTAGGTCATTTTTGGCCCGTTTTTGGGAAAATAAATATGTAGTTCCTTCTGTACAGTTAGTTCCGATAGTATGTGCATTCTTAGAAGTGTTTCCAAATGATCTCTCGGCTATGCCTTCAGATCGAGAAGTTGATTTTTGTATAGATTTAGAGACAAGGACTCGACCCATTTCTATCCCTCCTTATCATATGGCACCAATAGAGTTGAGGGAGTTGAAGTCTCAGTTGCAAAAGTTGCTAGAAAAGGTTTTTATTGTCCCAAGTGTTTCTCCTTGGGGTGCACCTATTTTATTTGTGAAAAAGAAGGATGGTAAAATGAGGATGTGAATAGACTACCGCCAGTTGAATAAGGTGACCATTCGCAATAAATATCCCTTGCCTAGGATAGATGACCTACTTGATCAGTTGCAAGGGGCTACGATATTCTGCATAATTTACTTGAAGTCATGTTATCACCTGCTCAAGATTAGGGCAGAGGACATCACAAAGACTGTTTTTCAAACTCATTATGGGCACTACGAGTTTCTAGTTATGTCTTTTGGCTTGACCAATATCCCAACTGCTTTCATGAATATAATGAATGGGGTTTTTAAGTCGTTCTTGGATTCGATCATTATTGTGTTTATTGATGACATAATACTTTACTCCAAAAGTGAAGAAGAGGATGAAGCTCATTTACGTACGGTTTTGGAGTTGCTTAAGGAGAAGCAATTGTATGCTAAATATTCTAAGTGTGAGTTCTGTATTTCTTAAGTGTCCTTTGTGGGGAACATGGTTTCTAAGAAAGGAGTTATGGTAGACCCGCAGAAGGTTAAAGCCATTAAGAATTGGGCTAGACTGACGAATATGATAGAAATTCATAGCTTTATGGGGTTGGACAGTTATTATCATCGATTTGTTAAGGGTTTTATCACTATTGCTTCACATATGACCTAACTTACTTAGAAGGAAGTTCCATTTGTGTGGGATGAAAAGTGTGAGGAGATCTTCCAAAAGCTCAAAACCTTATTGACTTCGGCCCCCATACTAACCTAGCCTATTGAGGATAAGGATTTCATTATATATGGTGATGCCTCATGGCTGGGTTTAGGTGTTATTTTGATGCAGGATCAGAATGTTATTGCCTATGCTTTGAGAAAACTTAATCCTTATGAGAAAAACTATCCCACGCATGATTTAGAATTGGCAGCGGTGGTGTTTGCTATGAAAATTTGGAGACACTATCTCTATGGGGTGAAGTGTGAAGTGTTCACACACCACTGCATCCTACAACACATGTTCACCCAGAGGGATATGAATCTAAGATAGAGGAGATGGACTGAGTTGATTAAATACTATGACATCTCAATCATATATCACCCAAGTAAAGCCAATATGATGGCCGACGCCCTAAGACAAAAAGCAGTGAGCATGGGAAGTTTAGCATGGCTGGAAGTGTCCGGGCACTTATTGGCGAGAAAGGTACAGTCTTTGGCTAACGATTTTCAAGGATAGCAGGAAATTAACGAAGGAAGGTTGTTAGGACATGTGGAGGTCAGGTCCACATTCTATGACCAAATCAAAAGCAGGCAGTTAGAGGATAAGAAGTTAAGCAACCTCATAGAAAAGTTGTTATAAGTGGAGGCAAGAGAGGCCTTTCTTGATGATGGGGGAGCCTTAACAATTCGAGGGCGGTTGTGCATACCCCAGGAAGGCAATTTGATTTTGACTATTATGTCAAAGGCTCATAATTCTAAGTACTCTATACATCCAAGTGCCAAGAAGATATATAAGGACTTAAGGAAACATTATTGGTGGAGAACAATGAAGTGGGACATTATGGATTTTTTAACAAAGTGTCAAAACTACCAACATGTCAAATATGAACACCAAAAACCTAGTGGTACATTTCAAAGAATGTCCATTTCAAAATAGAAATAAGAACGAATAACGATGGACTTTGTAATGGGTCTTCCAAAAATATTGAGAAAGTGTGATTCTATATGGGTCATTATACATCGATTGACTAAGTCAGCTCATTTTATTCCGGTGAGAGTAGATTATAATACGGCCAAGGTGGCCAAATTTTATGTGAAGGAAACTGTAAGGCTACACGGGGTACCAATGTCGATTATGCCAGACAGGGGTACTCAGTTCACCTCTAATTTTTGGGAGAGGGTTAGTCAGAATTGGGTTCTAGGTTGGACCTAAGTACAGCTTTACATCTACAAATCGATGGTCAGTAGAAGCGAACTATCCAAGTGCCTGAGGATATATTTTGGGCTTGTGTTATGGAATGTGGGGGTTAGTGGGACCAATACTTACTATTGTGTGAGTTTACCTACAAAATTCTTACTTCTTTTGAGGCCTTATATGGTAGAAGGTGTAGGTCTCCAATTGGATAGTTTGATGCATTTAAAGTGAGACCCTGGGGCACTAACATGCTCAAGGACTCGATGGAAAAGGTAAGGTTTGTACAAAAAAAGCCCATTGCATCTCAAAGCCGACGGAAAGAATATGCAAACAATAAGGTGCGAGATGTGAAGTTTGAGAAGGGGGAAAAGATACTCTTGAAGGTGTCACCCATGAAAGATGTAATACGGTTTGGCAAGAAGGGCAAGTTGATCCCAATATACATTGAACCCTTTGAGGTTTTGAAGGAATTGGGGTCAGTAGCATACAAGTTGGCTTTGCCTCCTAGTATTTCTGGCATTCACCCTGTGTTTCACGTGTCTATGCTAAAGAAATATCATGGGGATGGTGATTACATCATTCATTGAGACCCAAAATTATTTGATATGGAGTTGTCCTACGAGGAGGAACCAATTTCCATATTAGATAAAGATGTGCGAAAGTTGAGGACGAGGGTCATACCATGATTAAATGTCTAATGGAGAAACTGTGCGATTGAAGAGGCAACTTAAGAGATGGAGGCAGATATGCTCAAGAGATATCTGTACTTATTCACAGACCCAGGTGCTTTCCTTTACCTTGCTATGTCCTTTGGGGCTAGTTGTCATTCAGAAATGAATGAGTGGTAAATTGGTATCTGATGTAAGAACCCAAATTATTATTACGCTAAGTTAGGAGGTACAATTGACACTTAGTCCTTCCTTAAGACATGTTTGAGAAATTTAGAGCTAGTATAAAATTTGATAATTTTTTGGGGTGTGTTAGTCTATAGAAATCTTAAGCTAATGTGAATATCAATGTGTGATGTTTGATTAGATTTTTAGATATTCAATGAGTTTAGGAGGCTATAGCAACTTTCGATACTCAAAACGGAGTTATAGAACTCCGGTTATAGTGTTTACTGTGGAGAGGTTGGTTCGCGATGTCCCATTTCATGAAGTGTGTTCTGAAATGGACAGGGCTGGAGAGAGGTCCTAAGTTTCTACCTCGGACCGCTATAGCAAAAAAGGTAACCACTGCAGCAGTAGCCTAATTTTCATCTCGGAACTGTTGCAGTGGTAATACACAGAATTTGACAGTTTTAAAAGACCAAAAGACATTTTTCACTACTCACTTTCTGAAAAATGTAAGAAAGCTTTAGGGAAGGTGATTTTCTATAGAAATTAAGAGTTTTTCATCTTTGAAGGTAAGTAATACATTCTAAACTTGAAATTACTTCTTATAAGCTCTACAAATCTTTATAAAATGATTCATGGTGGAATTTGGGGTTTAGCCCTAGTTCATGAAATTAATAGAAATTGATGAGGATGAGTATAAAATAAGTGGGTAATAATCCTAAGGTGTTATAAAACACTAATGAGTGTAGAATTATAATTGTTCATGTTAATGCAAATTGAGTTGATGAGGTTTGAGGGGTAAAACCCCTAAGATGGTGAATTAAAGGAAATTATGGTTAAAAGTTGTTAATTTTGCATCCCTAGTGGTTAAAAGGGGATGAATTTATTGAATACTATATCATCTTGTTGTTTTAGATCATGAACAAGTCGAAGGGAAAAGAAAATACAAGTTTGTGGCCTAGAACTGCTTTTGAGCAAGGAAACAAGGTAGGTTATGGTTTATTGTAGCAATTAAACTTGTCTGACTCTGTGCTTATATGTTAATTAAATGTTGTGATGTCTTTCGAGCACTACGTATGATTATTGACTGCATTGCATATTTATTCATATTGATATTGTTGAGTTATTGGTGATAGTTATGATGTTGATATGTAACCCATGAGGTTCATGAGGTTGGTAATATTATGATGTTGATGATATGATGTTGATGTTGATAAGAATGAGAAGAGAAAGAGATGATGTGCACATCTTGTATTCATACATTCATCACATGCTTGAGTGTTCCGTTATGATCATATGTTGTGAAGAAACTTGTTGCCAAATTTGACTAAGTGTAAATATACATGATTATGGTCTTGTATTCTCTTTAAAGTGAATGGCATTATAGACTGTCTGTATTCGATTATAAGTCCTCTGATGATTACTTTACATCTATTTTATTTACTTATTAGTATGGTGTCGGGTCGAGTCGACCTATGATGCCTACCAGTACGTGTTTTTGTACTGATGCTACCTGTGCTCTTCTTTTTGTTAAGTACAGAGCATGTTCCAGTATTTGAGACAAGACCTCACCTTTAGCTAGAAGTTCCATATTCATTTCAAGGGTGAGCACCATAATCGGGCAGCCTTTAGATCTTCTTATCATTGTTCGCGTCCCTTGTTTCGAGACTAAAAGATTCCATTGTTATTTCATTAGTTGGATATTCTATTAGCTATCTATTTAGACATTCTTAGTTGTTCTTGTATGATGACTTCAAATCTCAGGGATGTAATAAATAGAAGTTTCCGCACTCTATTAGTTTTGGATTTTGATGTCGGTTCAACATTTAGTTTAAGTTATTGAATGAACACTCTTTTACACTTTTTTAAAATTGAGAATTAATATAAAGTGAATGTGGAAGTAACACTTGAGTTAGTGAGGGTTGAAATTAGTATGGTTCTCCCGCAATAGGTTAGGGTGGATGCTAATCTTGACCGGTTAGATCGTGAAAAAAATGGTATCATAGTTTTGGATTTGTAGATCTCATCATATAAGAACGGGTCTAGTAGAGTCCTGCAGAATAGTACAGAGACGTCTGTACTTTTCTTCGGGAGGCTATAGGTCTTTAGGAAAAGAATCCCTTTCCTTCTTCCTTCCGTGCTAGTACTTGATTCCAATTGGTATCTGGTGATCCAAATTGATATCTAATTAATTCACTCTTATTCGCAGATGGTGAATACTTGTTCCACTCACACATGAACCTAAGATTTAAATCCCATGAAAATGAAGTATAATCATTAGGGTAACGTTAGGAATCCATAGTTAGAGTATTAGGACAAATTTTCACCTTTTGATTGCTCAAATCCAAGAGCAAAGATCCTTCAAGCTACAACAGTCTCAGAGAAGTGTTGATCGGGATCTGACCCTGCAACCCTTTATGGTCATATGGGCTAGCCTTTTCCGGTCATAGTGCCTTTGTCATTGCACTTCAAAATCATGATTGATGCCCTCGCAATCATGAAGAAGGCACCAGACATACACCCGTAAAATTTGTCATGCAAATTCACTTTTAATGGTACCAAACACCCTTGAGCCAATCAAATATAAACCAAAGCATGCCAATAAGTGTAACGACCTGTTAGGTCGTGTTTTGAGTATTCGAACTCTTTTTCCCTAAAAAGACCATTTCTCGTCAATCAAAATTGAGAATTTTGAATTATTTTCTTAAATATGATTATTTAATTGATGAGTATTTTTTTATCAATTAATTTAGTTAGTGGTTAATGGGCTAAGCCCATAATTTATTTTATATCCTAGTTACTTGATCCATGTGTAAGACGAATTAATGTTGGTAGTTAATGGGCCAAGCCCATAATTTATTTAATGGGGAAAGGACATAAATGTCACTTCGCCCAAAACTATTTCCACGAAATAGCCATTGATTTTGCAATTTCAAAAGGTAGCCATTTAGGCTTTTTTGTCGCTGCTACTGCCTTTTTTTTTCAGTTCATATACCATAATGATACAGTCCCCATGCAACATTCATATAGTTTATACAAAAAAGCATATGCCTATATAGTTCATATACCATATTGATACAATTTTGATAAAATATTGATACAGTCCCTGTACCATATATACCATATTGATACAACCTATATACCATATTGATACAGTTTTGACTGACTATTTTTGGAATTATTTTGGGTCGATTGGCCATTCCATGTCCAATAGCCCAAACATGGGCCATTTGTTTTTTGATGGGCCATGTGGTATCCTTTTTCCTTATTCAATACCCTAACTACTTGGCCCATGTGATTAGGGTTAATATATTTTCTTTTGAGTCATTGCTCTAAATTGGTTATGGCTCAAATTCCCTCAAAGTGGACTTCTCTTCCAGGAGGAGGAGAACAACAAAAGCTTCAGGTAAATAACTATTTTTTCCAATACCTAGTATACTTATAGTTTTGCTTTAATGATGGGCAATATTCTATTATTATTATTATAGTGTTTGATTGGAAAGAATTTATAAATGGAAAATTGTTGTTGTCAACGATGTGGGTTTCTATTAGTTTGGTAGGTCGAATGTTTGGATGAAATTGCAATTTGAAATGCATATTGGTGATATGCTGCAATATAGTGTTGGTATACTTAGGGGATAGTTTTGATGGCTAATAATGAGGAATGATTGGAGGGTTTAGAACGGAAGCAATAGCAGATGGTTCTGGGTTTTGGTTATTTTATTTGTTCCTTCTTTTCGTGGTGGAAGTTGCATACTAAGTTAATTGACTTCACTTCTAGATTTTTCTCATGGTTTTCACTTTTTGATTCAAGTTTTGATAGATTGACATATATAATTACGTACAAGGTGTATTATATTATATGAATATCATTAGATTTATAATATTTGGATGAAATTGAGATAGCCGTAATCTTGAAATTTAAGAATTATGAGAGTGACCTATTAATCGAAATCAAGGTTGAAACTTGATTATAATTTTCAATTCTATGATTTATGGGTGAATTATTTTCTATTAGAATTTCGATTTTATCCTTTTTCCTTTGGGGTCGATTTTTGAATTATTTTTGGACTCGGAATGAAAATAGCCAATATGGGTATCGTTAGACTCCTTTTGACGTGTAGGTTACATTTTTGATAGATTTGGTTCATTCCAAAGCCGTTCGAGGCTCGTATTTTGGCTTTTCGAGGTAGGTTATGGCTTAAATTTGTTCAGACTAGGCTGGGTAGTTAACCATTCATGTAAAGCATGCTATGGGTTGGGGAATTAGTCATGGAAATTGTATTTTGAGATTATTATTATAATCGTGGTGCTCGTGTGGGGTCTTATATGCATATTGTTATTGATTTGAGAGATTATATTTATTGTGATGCCCATGTGGGGGCTTTTATTTGATATTATAGGCCTTATTTGTATATTAATTGTCATTATTATCATTGTGATGCTCGTGTGAGGGCTTGAATAGATATTACAGGCCTTATCTAAGTATTATTTTCCTCTATCATTCTAATGATGCCCGAGAGAGGGGCTTCCAAATTACAATGATATTGATGATGTCTTACATGACTATTTATTACTGTGTTGCCATGCAATGACTTATATCATGAATTATTGTTATATTGATTTGATTAAGAGCTCATTTATACATGTATTGAATTGATTATTATCTTCATACTGATTAATTGTGAGCATTACATCCTCATTTCATCTATACATATTCATTAGACTGGTACAACTAAGGAACACTGACTTTGATAGAAAAAAATATTTTATAAAATCCTTGGCTATGGTCATTTGCCTGTAAGGTTGATTTTGATATTTTAAAAATCCTTAGTCGAGGTCATTTGCCGATAAGATTGATTATGATATTTGGAAAACCCTTGGTCGAGGTCATTTGCCGGCAAGGATGACTGAGATTGTGAAAGTATATGGGTTGTGAGCCCCCCTATGGGTCCTATCCTGAAGTGCTGAGGATTGAAAGGTATATACGAAAATCATACGATGGCTTATATCATCATTATCCCACCATCATCGCATTGCATTGCATCATTGTACTTTCCTTATGTGTTTGTTGTCGTGTACTTAGTTTTTCTTATATTTTCGTGTGTAGTAATTCTTATTCAGATATTATATTGTAGAAATTGTTAAGAGATATGATGTGAGATACTTTTGGGAACTTTTCTGTATGCAGGTGGAGACCTGCTCATAGTATTCTTTACTTATTTAGTTTTCTACTTTGCTCAGTCGGCCTATGATACTTATTGAGTACAAGTGGATCATACTCACTCCTACTTCTGTGTCGTTTTGATGCAGATCCCAGTACAAGTGCGACCCGTGGTGGCTGACTTTGTGTTATGAGAGACTGACTTAGAGGTATTGGTCAGCTCCAGCGTTCGGGGCAGATTTCGAACCTCCTATCTTATCTTGTCTTCATTTACTTTTAGAGATAGATTCATGTATTTCAGATTGTCAGTATTGTATTATATGTTCTTCACACTTATGATATCAGGTTTTGGGGATTTATTGTATTTATTTCGAATTTCCTAATTTTATTAGTATTATGGCCTGACTTCGTTCTAGAAGTCTTGTATTTATTTCATTTCTATCTTATTTCTATTTTCTTTTTTTTAATTCTGGGGTTTCGACTTACCTACTAAAGATGGATCGAGGTAGATGCCATTATTACCTCAACTTTTGGATCGTGACAATAAGCCTAAAAATACATTATAGACATATGTGAGGTCTCGAAATACCCAATGGCACACTAATACTCAAAAAGAAGGGTCGTGTTCATAATTTTGGCTTTTAAGCCTTCCAAAATAAGATCACATTAAAGAACCTACCCGATCCCTCTGGGTTTCATCGCCGACCATCCCACTAAGTACAAAAATATGATACGAAGCTATTTGAAGTATCAAACTATAAAAAGGTTACAAATTCTCAAAATGGGAGTTTGGGTTGTTACACCTAGGTCACTTCTAAAACACCTTGTATCTTATTATAACATTCAAGTAATATCCTTCATATTATTATCTCTCATTTGCACGCAAATTAATATAGTTAGCACATGTCAAACTTCTTAATGGCCTTTAAGTATTTTGAAATTTTCTGGCATGTTGCAGGCCTGTAGAAATTTAATTTGCTCATAAGTTGAGTGAGTGATATGATCCTGAAAAGCTCAAGGAGCTTGATGGTGATTGGGATCCATAGTGAAGTGCAGCATCAAGCCAATGGTGGCCTATGTAACACTTTCACTATGTTTGAGGTGTTTCAAGGAGTCTCAAGTACACATCTTCAAGATATACACTCCTTGATTGAGAAAATGCAGTCTTGGAAGGCCATTGAAGACCTATGTGTGAGAGTGCTCAAGCTATGGAAGATAGCTTGAATAGAAGAGAGTAAAGACCCATATGTGGTGATGATCAAGCTATGGAAGATGGCTTGGAAGGAAGGCTACAATAGAGATTATGGGTCAAGGATGTGTCCCGCATCATTCCATGTGCGGCCACAAATGGTATTGTATAACTTGTTTGAACCATTATGGTTATTTGTGGAATAGCCACTTTTAGGCAATAATTGTAAGAGGAAAACTATAAATAGATGTCTTAGTCATTTTTCACTACTTAGCTTGTTTGAGATGAAGAATTGAGATTATAGTTTCTTGCAGAGGGTGGATTCCCTATCTTAGCTTATGTTAGTGTTAATGTTATTTAGATTAGTTAATCAGGTGGATTCCCATTGATTGATCTTGAACTCCTTACCCACCTAGTTTTTCACTTGAGTTACTCATTTGTGGATTCAAATTGAATTTCTCTTTATTGTTGATTCAAGTCTCTCCCTTGATTTATTTGTGGATTCATGTAAGCCTTTTTTTCTTCATTTCTCATCCCCTAGTTTCCCTCTATCTTACTTTATGTTGTTTGAATTCGATTTTGTTTGGGTCTCCTAATCAAAATCTTATCCCTAAGTAAACTATAAACTTCAATTTTGCAAACAATATTTTATTATTTACAAAAAAATATAAATCCAAACGCCTATTTCCAATTAGTATTTTGCATAATAATATAAAACAAATTAGTGTTTTCCTTCTTTTTTTTCGGTTTTCCACCCAGTGTCCGATACCCGCATAGGAGCCAAACTAGATTTGAATTCGCACCAGGAAGTCCCACTGTGAGTGGTAAAGCGCTCCCTTACAAAGGTGACTCTGTACTCAGGGGCACTTGACCTGAGGCATCTACTTAAGGATGAAGTAGTACTTACCACTCCACTACAACTCTTCTTTTCTTTTATGTAGGTTTATTTCCTTTTTATCTGGATGTATGTACAAGTTGAAGATATATAGTGGTGAGTTTCTAGATAAAGGGATTGTCCATTGTGGGAGGTTTATTTCAAAGAAGCATTTGATGGTGTTCTCTTTGGATGTTTGGAAATAATTGAAGTCTAAGGCAACATACACCCTCCCCCACCCCTTTAATACCCAAACACTATGCTTTCATTGTCAAATAAGGTGGCTGTCTCGTCTATCTATAAAATTTAAAATTTCACACCATATATAGTAGAAGATTTCAAAGGAAACACGATGATTAAACGAAAACCAAAGTTTAGTTCCATTATAATATTAGTAGCCGACATCTATAGGCGGATGTAATATATGAGTCTATGTCAAGTCGAATTCAAGAATTCATGTTTAGGACATCATGTTAATATACAATGATAAAAAGGTTCAAAATCAAATATTGATAAATATTTTTGTGAATTTCTTACTACAAATATAAAATTTACACAAAAATAACTGGGTTCACATAAATTCGTACTGTATAAGCTAGATTTTCGCTTGGTCCTATGATTTCAATATTGTTGACATTTAATTGTATGTGTGGCGTGTATGTGAAATATTAATGATTTTTATTACATATTAAATTATAAACTTATAATTTCAAAAGTGAAATATTAATGACTTTCATTAGATATTAAATTATAAATTATAATTTCAAAAGTGTAATAAGTCCAGTGATAGAAAATAAAGACTGAAGCTATCAAATTTAAATTCAAATCTGCGTTTAGTACTCGACTATACACATCACATGTTGATAAATGTATTGTTATCATCCATAATGATCAGGGGATAAGTAACAAAATAGAATTAATTAATGGTCTTGCTAATCATATACAGGATTTAAATTTTATGGGTTTTGATTCTAATCTCTTTAAATTATTAGGCTCTAAATTATTAATTTAGGCATATTCAAAGTATTTTTACAATAAGTAGAAATTTTAAACCTAATATAAGCTACTGAATTCAATCAAATCTGTAAACGACACCTTGCTCCTGATCATACAAATATTAGGAAATGGTAAATTTGCAAACTAAGAAGAAGATGTCTTACAAGTCATGATCAACATTTACTGCTCGAGAACTTTAAAGTTTTCTTTTCTTTATGAAGTGCCTTTTTGAACAATAACTCAAAAGACCAGACGAAGCAAGTAATGTTTGTACAGATAGCTTTAAGATAAATTTCTTTATTTAACTGAATTTCTTACTTTCAACTTAAATTAAACTCACTTCGTCCCAATTTATGTGGTAACTTTTAAATTTTGAGATTTAAACAAGTCTTTCTTTGAGTGTAATTTTTTATATATCTTTCAAATATTTTGAATCGTCAATTATTGTGACTTATAATACTTTTTACGTCGTTTTCAAATATGTAAGTTCTATTTAAAAAAATGTAAAGATTTCATGCCCAAATTCATAATCAAAGCGAAATATTTGACTTTCGAAATTCGAACTATGCCACGTAAATTGGAACAAGATTACGCTTACTATTGGAATATTGTTGTATCTGTTCATTGGACCGGATTGATTTACCTGTTTCATCTCACTGGCGATTTTACCTGCTGCAGTACACGGTTCTGGGTCAACTGTGTAGATATTATTCTCTCATTACATCCAAATATTATTGTATATTTTCTAATATTCTTGTACCTTATTTAGGAGTGTATCTCTTTATTATTTGTATCTTATTTAGGAGTCTTAGGTCTTAAGTCGGTTTATTTCTTTGTATAAATAGCGTATTGTACATCAATTGTATTCACCCAATCAATTCAACTTATATTGATTCAATTCACTCAATTAATTCAATACATTCAATCAATTCAAGAATATTGAATTCAATTCAAATCATTCAATTATTCATTCAAAAAAAATGAAAAGACTTTTTGATTCACAATATTTGGAACATGCCTACAGACATGGTCCTTTCATGTCGACTGTATTCGTCGCTCTTTCTCTCATCACAATCATCATCATCTTGGTAGTATTCAAGATGGAACAAGTCTACTACTAATTCGTTCATCTTGGTAGTATTCACAATGTATGGAACAAGTCTACTGACATGGTTCTTTATTGGCGACTGCACTCGCCAATCTCATCAATTATCAAAATCATCCATCATCAATCCCTTTCTCCTTTCATTTTTTTAATCTGGGATTCATTCATTGTGATTGTATTTTCTCCTTTACAATCTCATCTTTTAATATTTTGGGTCTTTTTTTGTTAGATTGTGTTTTTAAATCATCATGTTTTTGACATCTGAAGTTTTCTTAGGGTCCTGGTAAATATCTCTGATCCTCTTCATCAACATTCATCAATTCATCCCAAAAATAACACAATCCCTCTTTTTCTTTCTAGTGTTACCCAAAATATTCAATATTTTTGAATTCTTGGTGGTATATTTTAAAAAAAAGATCAAAATCATCAATCATCATCACCACCATCATCAAAATCATCAATCACCATTGATATTCTCATTTTTTTAAAGGCTCTTCATTCCAATTTTATATACCCATTGTGGTATTTGTTCATACTATTCCCATGAATTTTCTCATTTCAATTTTAAATCCCCGTGAATTTTCTCATAATTTTTCCTCAAATATGATGAAAATAAGTATTGATTGGACCAACTGCTTCACTCACACCATATGCATGGTTGATATCAAATTTTAATTTTTTCAATTTGATCATATTCATCACAAAATTCAATCTTTTTCTCACCGATCCTCTTCATCACAATGTTTTGGGCAAGTTGAGTGTCCGTTCGTACCCTCCAACTTGAGGGGGGATATTGAAATGTTGTTGTATCTGTTCATTAGAACAGATTGATTTACCTGTTTCATCTCACTGGTGGTTTTGCGTGTTGCAGTACACGGTTCTAGGCCAACCCTAACATATTAATTTGGCCTAAATTCAAAAAATTCCTGTAGATATTATTCCCCCATTACACCCATATATTATTGTATAATTTCTAATATCATGTATCTTATTCAGGAGTGTATCTCTTTATTATTTTATACCTTATTTAGGAGTCTTAACTACTCTTAAATTGGTTTATTTCTTTGTATAAATAGGACATTGTACATCAATTGTATTCACTCAATCAATTCAACTTGTATTGATTCAATTCACTCAATTAATTCAATACATTCAATCAATTCAAGAATATTAAATTCAATTCAAGTTCAATTATTCACTCAATTCAGAATATTCAAGTTATATTGAATTCATTCAATTCAATTCAATCATTCGTTCATCCAATTATTCATTCAATTAACAAATTCAATCACTCATTCAATTCTCTTTCAATTTTTCTGCAATCTCTTTCAAACTTCTCTCAATTTTTAACACTTATCTTGAGCTATTGACTCCTGTTATCCTATATATACATTTAATTTAAAATTTAAACTCACCTAATATCCATCAAATTTATGTTGCTAGTTTGATGGGCATTCTTGCGCCAAAAAGAATCGTCAAGAATATTTTTAGATCCAAAATTAAAAAAAGATAGTTGTGAGTCATTTTCCATACGATTGAGATATTTTTTACTTTGTTGCTTTTTTTTATTCGTGGTTAGCTTTGAATGATTAGATTCCCGAGGTAATAGTGCAATGAAAATCCAACAGGAAGGGAGAAAATAGACAGACATAAAGAGGACAAGAAAGGAAGAAAAGGAAGAGGTGGTAGGAGGGAAAGTCCATATACAAATCATAATCTAAATATTCCCTTTTACTTTTTTGGTTGAGAAAAAGAGAGTTAATTTGCATGGAGAGCTCAGGCGTTATTAGTAAAGGGGCATTTCGGTGTACTAAATTTCTCTTTGTGTGTAGGGTACGAGAAAAGATCGGATCATAAGGGTATATTGTATGCAAAATCACCTTACATTTTGACCAGAAGTTGTTCACGCGTTATTAGTCCACAACAATATTCATTTTTTTTCTAACAAAAGATAAAAAGTATATTTAAAATTTGTGAGTTAGACTTCGAAAGTCTATCATATCTATTATTTAATTTAATTTATTATATTTGAAATTAATTTTTCATACTTATTTGATAATGTTCAAATATATATAACTAACATTACTGATGAATTCAGATGAATTCATAGCTTTTGATGCCCTGGAAAAGATAATATTAGTCCACAGTGTTGTAATAGTTGGGAAATTATGATGATTGATGTGTTGAATGAGGCCACGATCCAAAGCAACCTCTAGTCATTGTGTCTTTTACTTGAAAATGGACATTATAAAGGTCATGTTGAAAATGGCCTCTAACCAGCCCCCACCCCCCCGCCCTCACACTTGCACAAATTCTCTTCACCACTTTCTTAACCTAACCATTGTTTGTGACTGTATTTTTCTATTCAGAAAATTTATTCATATTTGATATTTGTATTAAAATTCATTAAATAAATATATAGCGTGCATCTTTTAATACAGTAATATTTTATTACTTATACATATTTATTCAAATATTATTTATATATTTTACTTGTTCTTCTTAAAAATTATTGTCTGGTTGAGAATTAAGTTATGATGAAATTAACAAAACATATTGATCACTACACATGAATTGTAAAGTGTGAATTACAACGCGTGCGAGAACTATATATATCTTGTTGGATGTTTAATTTTAAAATTTAGTATAGACTATATAATATATTTCATTAAATATAAAAGACTACATATGAAGGTTTGTCATTTGAGTGTTTTAACTCTCATATTACCCATTCTTATTCATATTTTATCAAACATAAATTAATACATAAACTTCTACATAATTATGTAGTATCAATTCGAACAACGGAAACCAAAGTTTTTTTCAGAGATTATTTGATCAATCAAACATCATCATCATCTTATAGTTAAATTTATTTAATTTGATACCAATATGGGATGTAAGTAAGTTTTTCATGCCACAAACCATCAAGGATTATGATGGGATGTATAGAAACACCTCCATCCTTAATTAGAAATTTTTGGCTCAAATTTTAAAAAGAAAAGAAAAATAATAGTAGGAAGCGCTAGCTTTCCAACAACGACAATATCCCTATTGTACTTTGACAAAGTGTAGTTTGGAGAGGTATAGTGTATGTAAACCTTATCCTATTTCAAAGGTGAGATAAAAAGAAAGCTTGATTCAAATATACCTTGACTCAAGACTAGTGCTAGCTTTTTCTTTTAATAAAGCTTATATGATGCAAATTTAAATTAGTCAGGTCCCAAGTAAAAATATCAGACATGGAATGAGAAAGCATTTTTTTTTTAAAAAAAGAAAGGTTTTCGAGCCACCTTTCATTGGACTTTGTGTCATTTTCATCTTTCAAAGTGCACTCGCCGTGTCTCCTTACTCCTTGCGTCGTTTAGTATATAAAATATGCAATTGGTGTTTCTTTTTCTTCCAAAATCTGGTCGACTCGTAGCCGAAACAATAAACGTAAAGAAACAACATCTATGGACAAAATTCCAAATTCTTTTTTCTTCTTCTTCTAATTTAGATCCCTCACACCTTTAACTTCTCCTTAAGCCATTTATTTATTTATCCATCTTCTCCAAAACTTGAGAAATTTAGTTTCCTATATATGAATAGTGGCTTTAAATAGGGTTAGCGGAGAATCTGCTAGATAGACATTATCGAATAGCACCTTTTGATGAGCTAGAGATATGAACAAGATGTTTCGGGTATATTTTTTTTGAATTATATGAAGTCAGTAAGCATACAACGGATCCATGGATATTTGAACCCGAATATCCATACACCCATCATCATGTTTAGACGGATCAAGAAAATTTTCTTCTTTTTAGCAACATTCTTATTTGGTGCAAAAGTGGAGTTTTTCCTTATTCTCAAGATGAAGGATAACATCTCTTAGTATTGAGCTTGGAAAGAGGCAAACAGAATGGAGCCAGGCATTCTTTAAATTTCTGTTTCTTCCTTAATTAGTATTATCATTATTATTTTCTTGCCTTCTTATTTTTCTTAGAATGATCATACTCAGGCTCAATGTTGACTAATAATTCTTGAACTAGAGCCAAGATGATTGAATTGACTTTTTTAAATCAACTCTTTTATTAGAGCAAGTTGGTGGCTAATTAATTTAATTAAACCTGGTTGCTTTATTGATATGCTTATTTTTATGGGCTAATATATGTTTGGTAATTACGTTCAGTATTTTTACTCTACAAGAAAAGATGCTACTATAAGTTTTCACTAATTTGTAATTCCCAGCTGTGGGATATTCAATCAAGCTCATATATCTCTTCTTTAATGTGATTAGTTAGTTTAGTGGAGTCGGAATTAATGTGATCTTATTATATGTGTACATTTACTTAATTTATTTATTTACTATATAATTTTTGCCGAAGCAATTATAAATTTTGTTGAACACCAGGAAAAATCCTCCTAGGTCTTCCTTTGGTTATCACCAATACCTAGATCCATAGCCTAGAAGGCGACCGACCTACTGGACCAACTATCATCAATATAGATCTCATCAAGAAGAAAATTTTTAGGCTTCTTATTCAGTCCAAAAAATATTGTAAAGAAAAGAATATAGGAGTTTGTTGCTAGGTATAAATTCCGCCTAGATAAATCTAAATGAAAAAATTGATTAGGCCGAATAATTCCATATGTTATAGAAATTAAATATCATTATTTGATTATATCTTTTACTAATTACAATATTCAGGGGAGGATCTATTGTTGAAGTTATGAGTTCAGCAAAATTTAATAGTTGTAGCTCAAATCTTGTAGTTATGTATTAAGGAATTTACTTGATATGTTTAAATAATCCATTCATAATTCAACAAATAATTATCCTTCGGGATGACTCAGTTGGTTTGGAGGCTGGTTATCCACACGGATGACCTGGGATCAATCCCCCCTCAATGCCTTCTGAGTCGGACCTGTCGCACAAGGCTTGCCTAGTACGGTTTGCATCCCTATGTGTTTTGCAGGCTATTACACAGTGGAGGGTTTACTCAGTGCACATAAAGTGCTCACCCGAAAGACAAAAGCTGTGGCAGAGGTTGTAGCGGCTGAGGGTTATCCTGGGGTTCCAAAAAAAAAAAAAAATTCAACAAACAATTAAAAAAGATGGGGCCAAAATCTATACACTTAAAATTCAGGATGTATCTCTATAGCTACGAGGGTCTAGGAGAGGGTGTAACCTTTTTGCCCTAATTATTCATGCGAATTTTACAATAGATCATTTCTTGAAAACCTTCAACGAGCCGTATTGAAGACAAGTACATGTCCTTATATATTTAGCTTAATTTTTCATAATGCAGATGAAGCCTTAACGTCGACTTAACTAAAATATAAGCATTGTATCCTATTCACCCTCCATCATACCTCATCTTTACCCTTAATCTCATAACCTTCATCCCCACCACCCCACACCCCTATCCCCATCTCCACCTCCCATAGTATTAATTTGTTTAGATTATATATAAATGGTATTAAAATAATTTTTTTTTTGCTTACATACCGACTACAAGAAAATAAGAAAGAAATTCAATCATTTTCCTAAAAGAAAAACATTTTCCTCTCAACCGAACACACCCTTAAATTGGGCAGATTTTCTAAGTTTGGGTTAATTAACATGCTTCATACTCCCTCCATTTAAAAAAGAATGACTTACTTTTCTTTTTAGTCCATTTAAAAAAGAATGACCTTTTTTCTTTTTTGGAAATACTTTAATTTTAATTTTTCATGTGACATGTTTAAGACCACAAGATTAAAGAAGATTTTAGTACTTTTGATATAACTTTAATTTAACACCACAAGATACAAAAGTCATCTTTATTTTCTTAAACTCCGTATCAAGTTAAAATAAGTCATTTTTTTTAAACGGAAGGAGTAGTTACTTACTTTTGAGATTTCGTTTCATCCTTTATTTTTTGCCTTATGTTGTCATGTCCATTGAATGTCAATAGTTTCATTGACAATATTCTACTCCCTTCGTTTATTTTTACTTATCACTTATTTTAAAATAAATTTTTATTTTTATTTGTCACTTTTGACATATCAAGAAAAGACAAAAAAAAAGTTTTCCTATTTTACCCTTGTATTAATTGTTTATTCTCCAAACCATTTTCAAGACATAATATTAAACATCAATTAATAGGGGTAGTATGGTAAAATAGTCATGTCAATAATTGTTTTCTTATTGAGTGTCTTATTGAGTGTGTCAAATCAAATGTGACAAGTAAAAATGAACAGAGAGAGTAATTTACTAATGTCAAAGGTCTATGGGTGGTTGCGCTGCTTGAATTTTACTTGTAAATTTGGTCTAGAGCTCATACTACGTATACACATAATGGGGATCCCAAAATTGAGGAGGTTAGAGGATACTATTAAAACGCTAATAGTTTAAGGTTTTTTTTTTTTTCTTTTTGGTAAATAGATTTTAAGTTATATGCATTGACGTTATGAAGATATTTTATGTTTTCGATATAGTGTAATTTGTAAGTAGGTTATTTATCACCTTTACCAACTCATCAAGTAAGTAGGTTATTGAACTTAACATTTTTTACATTGAAAAAGCACTAAAGGTTTCAACAAAATATTCAATAATGAACCCATTATTTCAAAACATAATGAATTGAGTGCTGCGAATGTTTAAAGTTGAATCCCTCAAAATAATAGCTTGGATCGACTTCTTCAGAATAGAACTTACTCAAGCTTAATTAACTTACAAGTGATCCGAATGTTTAAATATTTTTTTCACCGTCATACATTAAACGGGTAAACTTTACAAATGATTAACCACTTTATAGTGATCCATAATCGATCTATACCCAGTCAAAAAATTTAAAAGTTTACTTGTGAAACTCTAGAATATTTATTTCTACTGCATATGCTGGACTAAAAAAATACAGATACATAAGTAAATTAAATTGGAGATGCTTATTGGTTTAGGTGTGATTGTCTTAAAACAGTTCGTACCAAAGCAAAAGAGGCAAGTGTATAAATAGAGTACGAAATAAGAATCATTTATCCTAGAATCTCTAAGGAGATGAAGAGCACCATAAGGATCGTCAAGCAAACAACCTTCACCACATCACAAAGATCACGATCTAGACAGATTCACCATGTCGCGGCTGAGTTAAGGTTAGCTAAATTTGCTGAATCTGTTGAGTCTTCTACCTTCTAATTTAACCTTTTTCAATATTGTTCATTCACTGAAAGTTGATATACTCGTCAGGTTCTTGGCTGATTTCACTGAGGTAGCCTCAAGCTCTCACCAGACGTCGTGCAAATTGAAGTATTTTATCGCTATGGAACAATAGCCAAAGCTAAGTAATAGAGAAGAAGAAGAACCAGAGAAGAGAGGTGAAGAAGAAGAGTAATTTGAGAGGAAGAAGATGATTGTATTGAATGTGTAACGCTTAAGAGTACATTATACAATGATAGATGTATAGATGTATATATACTAGTATTATAACTAGTCGACTATAACTGATCAACTAGAGTAGTTAACTAGTAATTAATGTAACAGTGTTTTTAACTAACTATCAACTAACTGCTACTAACTAACTTGTTAAAAGAATTAACTACCTAACCACGCATTACTTAACACTACCCCTTAAGCTAGGAGGTAGAAAAATAGCACAAAATCATAGCTTGAAACTGAGATATTCATTCTGCACTTTAGTCAGTCCCTTGGTAAGTATATCAGCAGGCTGCTCCTTTGTATGAATGTACTGAGTAGCAATTAGTCCTTGTTGAATTTTTTCCCTCACAAAGTGACAATCAATCTCTATGTATTTGGTTCTTTCATGGAATACAGGGTTAGCTGCAATTTGTAATGCTGCTTTACTGTCACAAAATATAACCACAGACTGTGTAACTTCAGTTCCTATTTCCTTCAATAAACCAAGTAGCCAAGTCAACTCTGCAACTGTAGTAGCAAGTCTTCTATAGTCTGCTTCTGCAGAACTTCTGGACACACAACAGTTAGTTTCTTTGACTTCCAAGACACCAATGAGTCACCAAGCTTGATCATAAAACCAGTAACTGACCTTCTAGTTAATGGACATGATGCCCAGTCTGCATCACTATATGCAGTGACTATTTTATTAGCACTGCTAAATAGCAAAAGACCCTATCCTGGCTGATGTTTGATGTATTTAACAACCTTAGGGCTGCTTTCATATGAGATTCTTTTGGCTACTGTAAGAATTGGCTGAAGGTTTGCATAGCAAAGGATATATATCAGATCTTGTGTCTTTAAATACAATAACTTCCCAATAAGTTTCTGATTGGGATTTTGATCTGCAAGAGGAGCATTTGATATTGACCACTTCCTTCATCATACTGCTTAGTGGTGAGATTCTCATTTGTACCAATTGGACTGATTGCTGGTCTAGCAGGTCATCATACTGCTTAGTGGTGAGATTCTCATTTGTACCAATTGGACTGATTGCTGGTTTAGCACCTGCTAGACCTGTCTCAGAAATTAACTCCAAAGAGTACTTTCTCTGATGCATTGTAATCCCTTTTTTTGATCTAGCAAACTCAATTCCTAAGAAATGTCTCAACTCTCCCAAATCCTTCATCTTAAAAACTTGTTTCAATGCTGTCTTTGTTTCTTCAATTAACTCCAGGCTGCTATCAGTGACTAACATGTCACTACACATACAAGAATTAGTATGATTCCTTTTTTAAAAAAAAGTAAACAATATATTTTATTGAGTAATAACATATTTCATTAATTGCTCAAAAAAGTATGTACAATAAGGCCCGGAGTGGAAAGGGACTATCCACTCATCTACAACTTGACTAAAATCCACTCATCTACAACTTAACTAAAACTTATCTTAGGCCTAAAAACTGATCTATCGTACTACTAGAGTGCAGACTCTAGTAGTCTATGCACCTAAACTATACAGTAAGCAGCAATCAAGTACATTCCTAACCTGAGCAAAGAACTAAGGAAAATAATTTAAAGCTAGTAATGTTTGTGGCCAGTTCTTCTGATCTCTGCCTCTGATATTGATGTCGCCCAAAATATACCTCCTAAAAAGTATAATGCGGTCGCTTGTCAAATATAGAACCCAACTAGGCTGGGGTCTATCCCACAGGGAATAGGTCGAAGTTGTTTAGAATACTAGATGGAACAATCGGAAAGTAAGTAAAACTGGGGGGGGGGGGGGGGTTTGTGAATAAAAAGTGACAGTAACAATTGTTGGTCGTATCGAGTTTGTAGACAATAAGAGAAATACACTAGGACTGTGATCCCCAATGATTCCTTAACTCCACCGGTTATTTATGCTAACAAGACTGTCCTGCTGCGTTGCATGCAAAATCTAACAAGTTAGGTTCATCTAACTGTTTTTCGACCTTCATTAGACGAATTTCACTCTTTTCCTCTTGGTATCTGAGTGTCGCACTACTAACCCTTGTCCTGGATCTCAAATAACCATTCCCGCTAAGGCTTCGGTTATTAGATGAAGGTTGATAGCTTTAAATCTCTATTGTTATCTCCTTTTCCCAATCTCTACCTCTCTCTCGAGCAAGTCTAGAATACAGGCGAGTTTCTAACGTTTGCAACGTTAGACGAGCAATCACAACGAAGGAAACAAAAATACATGCATACACAGCGGTTCAGACTTGATTTGCACTTAAACTGTTTCGTGAATTCCTCATGGTTCACACAACCCTAGTTAATGGGTTTAGCTACTCATAATTATAAGAACACAAACAGAATTCAGAGATAAAAACATAATTATGATCTCACAACAATGAAGAAAAGCTGAAATCTCACTTATCAATAAAACTCGAATTAGGGTTTGTAACTACAAAACCAAGAAAATATTTATGAACTCAGAAATAGTATGAAATAGCTCTCAAAACAATGTAATGACTCACTCTCGCATACAGGACTATACAGGGGTATTTATAGCTACAAAACTAATCCTATCCAAAACAAAATAGGAGAACAGAGTCGTCAACTTCCACGGTATCGTGACTTGGTGTCGTGGAACCAAGTCACGCCACGTAGGCTGGTGTCGTGGGAATCAGGCTCAATTATACGTTGGGTCACGGCATGCTTCCACGTCACGTAGGTGGTAGTCACGCCACGTGACTCCTGCCGTGGAAATTAGATAACCTTTTTGAATCTCTGAACACGAGTCACGACAGCCACTCACGTCACGTGGGTAGTGTCGTGACTCCTTCTCTGGTGCATACTCTTGTTCTTTCTTCTTTCGACACTTCGTTCTCGGGCTTGATTCTTCCTTTTTGATCATTTTGCCTTTAAAACCTGTTTTTCTGCAAACTAGGACAGAAGCCACATCATACCAACAAAACACACCCAAGTTATTGCATATTTTCCTTGTTTTAAGCATCAAAAGTGTCATGTAACCATGACACATCAATACCCTCAACTTAGAACGTTTGCATGTCCTCAGGCGAACAAAACAAAAACACACATAGATGATGCTTGATTAAGAGAAACCTAAGGGACCTATGGCAGTCTACTCATTGCCTTTGACAAAAACTTTTTCGACCCCTCCTATTTGCAAATCAAAACCAAAGTGTGTATACAAGCAGCATAGTATCATGACACAAAAGGGATCAAGTGATGGCACCAGATTATACACAAACAACTAAGCAAATATGTAAACGACATTTTTCGAACAACTAGCAACTCACAATGCAACCCATGTGTTCTCACAATCAAAGAAGTCCCGTGCACTCACAGTATACTAATGAATCTCAATGTAGGGACGAGGTCAAAACACTCACGCTTACAAAGAAGTTAAAACAGTGTGCATGAAATACCATAGGCTTGCCCTTATTTTCTATGCCTTAGTTTTCAGACAGTTGGACTAGGATCACTATAGGACTTTACTCGGCTTGTAATGTAGGCTTGGGGACAGGTATGGTACATATGGATATGGTGACTCAACCCTCCCTGACACTACACTATTTTTGGCTCCAACTTCCAACCTTTCTCATTTTTATTCTCCCTTATTCTCCGTTCTTTTATTTTCAAATTTTGGGTGTCATTTTTCTCAAACTTCACAGCACAACTCTCTTTTGTTTTTTCTTTGCATTTTCTCCTCTTTTCACTTTTTTTTTCTTTTTCTTTTCTTCACACCCAAAACTATTTTCCCTTTTTCTTTTATTTAACCAGTTCTTCATACCCAGCTCAATCTACGCACCCCTATAGTAGCCACCTTCAACTTAGATGATTTGCCTGAGTTGAGGTACACAATGTCTAATGAGGGACCAGGGCCAAGACAGGTTCATTGTAATTAAAATGTGAAGGTGAATAGGCTAATGAAAGAAATAGGACAATTACGGCTCAAAGTCGGGATCAAGGGATACTTATTCATTTGGTTTGGCATTTAGGCTAAAAGTGGACTTTATTCAAACACGGCCTATGATCCTTTCCTAATCCCTATCCTCTAACCTAGGCAAGACTAATCGGGCAAGTTCTGGATCGCACACACACGGTTAACTAAGTAGTGACCTCACACACACATAGCATAGGGTTGTATTATCAACTACTACCTATACGGTTCATGCAGTGCTAGCTACAGTTATTTGCCTATAATCCTAGTGCCATAACAAGATCCAACAGCTGTCATAAACTAACATGCTACACACACACTTTGAAAACTAAAATTTTCAGGAGGGGTATCCTTTAGATAATCAAAAAGCATCAACTTCAAAATTGGACTGCACTAAGATTCCCCTATTTTTCTCCTAATTAAACACAAAAACACATAATAATATAAATATAAACCTAAACATACCGGTTCTACTATGATAGCACTTGAGGAAAAAGAAACATGGCAACAAAAAACCCCAAGAGGACATATAGACCCACAAGTATCTCACACCCTCAACTTATAATCATGCATTGTCCCCAATGCATTAGACCGAAATAAAACAAGGGAGTTAGGAACATACCTGTGGCACCCTAGGTTCATGGGTCTAATGTCGATCAAAATCAAAAATCAAAACAAATGTAGGAATAGTAAGACACATTGGGTTGCCTCCCAAGCACCGCTTGATTTAACGTCGCGGCACGACGCGGGTATCTTGATTACTCAGACTTCATCAAGATCTCCACAGGGTTGTCCTCCAGGGTCATGTAAAATATTTATTTTCTAAACCACCCTCATGTCCTTTGGCTGCTTCATAGTTCTGCAAACATTGAATATGACTTCTTTATTATCCAGCCTGAATTTTAGCTCACCCCGCTCCATATCTACTAATGCTCTGTCGGTGGCTAAAAATGGTCTTCCCAAAATTATGGGCATCTCAAAATCGGCCTCACAGTCCAAGATAACAAAGTCAGCAAGAAAGATGAAGTTTTCAACCTTGACCAAAACATCACATATTATGCCCACAGGCTTCTTAATCGTACGATCCTGTAACATCCCGTACCTTTTCGACCTATGTGATGATGTTGAACAATGGTTACTTAAGTTTCGAGACGCTATGAGTATGTATTTTGTAAGGTTGGTGATGAAAAAAAAAAATTAATTAATTCGAGCCTCGTACATGTGATTAGATTTTAGTCGGAGATGTCTTGTGTAATACCCCATACATTTCCAACCTCATTTGGTACCTTGGAGTCATGTTTACTTGATGATTAAGGTCACTACGTAAGTATTTTGTAGTGTTTTGATAGGGTATTGGATGATATGCAAGTGTTAGAAAAAAATGGCTGAAAAATCCAGCAGGCCACTGATTCAGAGAACCTTCAATTCCTGCGCCACTGCTGCAAAGCAAGGCAGTGGCGCAAGGCACAACATAATTGGCCTTTCCGAGCTCGTTTTGCGACGAAATGCAACGACGATTCTTCCATGGTTTCTTTTGATTCCTTGGAGTTCCTTTAGCATTGTTAAGGCTTCAAATACCTCGATACACTACTACATACTCCTACATGATCAAACCATGGAATACAAGAATTTACCAAAATGTTCAAAGAAGCCATAGGTGACTAGAATTCCTATTTTTGCGATTGAGGCTACGAATGAAAATCTCATAAGTAAATATTGTCGTGGCATTATGAAATTATTTAAACATGAGATATATGATGGATTATACATGAGAATTGGTGGGCTAGGATAATATGTGTTAATGGGCCAATTTGAGGCCCAAAATGGGATAAAATGCAAGGCCCAAAGGGGAAACAAAAGACCCATTCTTCCATTGACCAAATGGACATGGAATTTAATTCCAAAGAAGACTTGAGGGCCTATATATATGTGGAAGAATCAGATTTTTATTCCAAAAGACACACATCACTTTTCTAGAATTTTCAAGATAATTCCCTTTTGGCTTTGCAAACCCTAAGTCATCTTTTGGACAAGATCAACATATTCCAAGCCTTGGTAAGTATTTATTTTCATGGATTAATATCTTATATGCATAAAAGAATATGTATATCATGTTGGTTGTGCTTGGAAAAGTTGGTCATAGAACTTGGTGAGTTTGTATGAGATTTGTGGTATATGGAATTCAAGTGTGAATTAGGCCTTGTGCCTTTGATGAAAAAGCATGGTATGGACAAAATATGAACATGTATGGTGTTATATTTGGTATAAAACTTGTTCTTTTCTAAAAGTGGGAATTTTGGGATTTTGGCCGATATGTGTTATGAGTTGAATTAAGGTGCTTTGATGGATTATTTGTGATGTGTTATGGATAAGAAAGTGTAAAGGAGAAGTATTGTGGTGAAATGTATTGATTTTCATGTATTGGTCAATGTTGGGAATATTATGGAATTTTTGGAATAATAGTATGATCAATGGTTTTGTCAAAGGGAAATGACATGTTGAAAGCCAAACATGTAATTCATTGACATGGTATGCATTTGTAAAGTAATTGGTGGTTAATATGAATTTCATTATGTATTTGTAGACACATAAAGAAGGAGTGGGATTATTGTCTACGCATCTAAGGTTGTAGATTCGTATTGCGAATCCAAGGTATGCAAGGTTATTTTGTCCGTATCTTTCTACGGCCAATAGTGTTCACAATTGACATTTCTTTAGTTCTATTCCGAAATGTACCAAGGTATCCCATATGCACTTATTTATGGTCATTGTCATATATTTCCTACTCATTGATCAATTGTGAATCTCATTTCTCATATTCATGATTAATGTTCCGAAAGTTCAAAGAAGGCTATGTTCCAATATTCCAATAGTGCCTATACTTGTGTCTCTTGTTCATGGCTTCTTGTCCAATGGTTCCAATAGTATCATGGTGCTAGTGATGTTATATTTCTCATTGATATTTGTTCACATGTTCTTCACTTATTGGTCAATGATGCAAAGTTTCCAACAATGTTGTGTTCCAAAGTTCCAAAGTGATGTTATGATTATCAAAGTATCAATCTCAAAGTAATGATCAAAGTAATGCAAATGTGGTCAATGATCAAGTACGGGTGGCAAGTCTAGGGGCGTAAGCCTAGCTCGACTCGATCCCGAGATATGGATTTATGGGTGGCAAGTCTAGGGGCGTAAGCCTAGCTCGACTCGATCCCAAGGGTGGCAAGTCTAGGGGCATAAGCCTAGCTCGACTCGATCCCTATATGATGATATGAAAGACCCACTGATCAGTCGGGGCCCGGGTACATTGTGATATATGTGATAACAAGTGAGCATTGAGATAAAGAAAGTAATGAAAGCAATGAAAGCAATCCACATGGTTTCCAAAATGCAACATGGTGACTTATTCACATTGAGTATCCATATGTTTTGAGTTCATTGACATATTCCTTGACATATTCATGTGTTGTATAGTTTCATCTGAGCCTTGCATACTCAGTACTTATTTCGTACTGACCCCTCTCGGGGAATTTACCTTACTTGCTGCAGGCGCAGGTCCCAGTAGGCCTCCTCAGTAGATTGCCAGTGTTAGCGGCTCTTTGGTGAGCTCCAGCTCATTTGGGGCTTCTCCGAGTCAAAGTATATATGTTTTGGTATTGTACATGTTGTATAAAGCGGGGACTTGTCCCGACTTATGGTTCATTTTGGTCAATGCTCTTGTTAGAGGCTTTTGTAGACCGACGTGGGTGTACTAGTGTAAATGACACATGTTGTTTTGACTGGATGGCCTCAACGGCCAAGTTTCATATGTATGCCTAAATATGTCCCTTGTTCTCCTTTATTCGTATTTCATAATATTATGCAATGGTGGTTATGAATATTATATGCATATAATTGAGCATAGGCAAAGGTTGGTTCTCTCGGGCCTTATCGGCTACGGGTGCCAATCATGTCTCGATGGGATTCGAGGCGTGACAAAAGTGGTATCAGAGCAGTCGGTCTAAGGATGTCTACAAAGCCGTGTCTGAGTAGAGTCTTACGTATCGATGTGTTGTGCACCACATTTATACATAGGAGGCTACGAGACATTTAGGATGTTGTTTCCTTTCCTTCATTCTAGATCGTGCAATAGAGCCAATGTTGTCAGTTGCATTATATCTGATCTTGGTAATTGTTTTTCTTTGGTATAGTCAAAATGCCGAACACTAGAAGAGGAAGAGGAAAAGGTAAAAGTAAGCTGCTAGATAGAATTGCTGGTGAAGGAGCAAGTAGACCACCACCTGAGCAAGTTGATCAAGGTGGGGCTGAAACTGAGTTTGCAACGCGAGCTTCTTCTACTTCTTCAGCTCCAGAAGAGACGAGAAGAAGGGAAGTGCCCGTGGAACCACCGACAAATGCCACAGATCAGGATCTTAGGAATGCTGTACAGATGTTGACACAGTTAGTGGCGGCACAAAGCCAGGGAAGAGCTGGTGCAATGGCACATGATGATGATGCGGCTAGAATGGCAAGTCGCAGAACACAGGATTTCTTGAAACTGGACCCTCCTATATTCACAGGGGCAGATCCAAAAGCAGATCCACAGGACTTCGTGGATCAAATTCAGAGGGCATTGGAAGTTATGCATGTGACAGGGATAGAAACAGTGGAACTTGCCGTGTACAGGTTGAAAGGAGAAGCAATATTGTGGTACGAGGATTGGAAGAAATCCCGTGATATTGATGCAACCCCACCTACTTGGGAAGAGTTTAAAGTGGCCTTCCTCGATCATTATCTTCCATATGAGGTTCGGGAAGCACGTGCAGACCAGTTCCTGAACTTGCGTCAAGGGAATATGAGTGTTCGGGAATATAGCTTGCAATTTAATTCCTTGGCTCGATATGCGCCAAATGTTGTGGCTACGATGACAGACAGGGTCCATAGATACGTGGACAGACTAGAGCCATATTTGGTAAGAGATTGCACTATTGCGGCCTTGAATAGGGACATGGACATTGCTCGCATACAAGCCTTCGCCCAGAAAATGGAGGATCAGAGACAGAGACGCAGGGTACATGAAATTGATAGGGGACAGTCCAAAAGGGCTAGACCTATGGGACCACCTATGATGTCCCAAGGAGGAACTAGGCCCCGTATGTTTCCTAGACCACCTAGACCGTCGTTCTCTTATTCCACAGGGAGTGCTTATCCTCAGTCTCGAGGGTTTCGAGGTGGTTCAGTTGGACAGAGTAGTGGGGGTCATGGATCACAGTCAGCAGGTTTCCCTCGTCAGCAGTGTCAGCACTGCGGGCGTATGCACACAGGTCCATGTCGGACAGGGATGAATGTCTGCTTTTGGTGTGGTATGCCGGGACATATAGCGAGAGAATGTCCACAGCGGAGCATGGGTGGTATAGCACGACCAGCTGGGTCGGCTGTTGCGTCTTCAGCCTCGGTTCCTTCACAGGGCCGAGGGGTGCAGCCTATTGGTCGAGGTAGAGGTGCCAGAGGAGGAGCCAGTACTAGCGGGGTCCAGAATCGCACTTATGCTTTGGTGGACCGCCAGAATTCAGAGGTTTCCCCTGATGTCGTCACAGGTACATTATCCATATTCTCACATACTGTATATGCACTGATTGATCCAGGTTCTACATTTTCCTATGTTACCCCATTGGTTGCTGCAAGATTTGCAAAGGCCCCAAAATTATTAATTAAATCAATTGAAGTGTCTACACCGGTTGGTGAATATATTGTTGCAAAAAGAGTATATCGTAACTGTGTGGTAACTGTGTGTGGTCATGATACGCTGGCCGATCTCATTGAATTGAACATGGTGGATTTTGATGTAATTATGGGCATGGATTGGTTGGCCTCTTGTTATGCTACGGTAGATTGCCGGGCCAAGAAGGTACAATTCTGTTTTCCGCAGGAAAATGTTCTCGAATGGCAGGGTAATGTAGGGGCACCACGAGGGAGATTTATTTCTTATTTGAAAGCCAGAAAAATGATTGCCAAGGGGTACGTATGTCATTTGGTACGAGTGAAAGATAATGATGTGGAACCATTAACTCCACAGTCAGTACCGGTAGTTAATGAATTTCGAGATGTATTCCCAGAGGATCTCCCAGGTTTACCCCCAGAACGGGAAGTAGAATTTGGCATTGATGTGATTCCAGGCACTCAGCCTATTTCTATTCCTCCATATAGAATGGCTCCAGCGGAACTGCGTGAATTGAAGGAGCAATTGAAAGATTTGCTGGATAAAGGCTTCATTAGGCCTAGTATGTCCCCGTGGGGTGCACCGGTATTATTTGTGCGAAAGAAGGATGGCACCTTGAGAATGTGCATCGACTATCGTCAACTGAATAAAGTAACGATCAAGAACAAATATCCCCTCCCTCGCATTGATGATTTGTTTGATCAGTTACAGGGTGCCAGGTGTTTTTCAAAGATTGACTTGAGGTCGGGTTACCATCAAGTCAGAGTTAGAGAAGAAGATGTACCCAAGACAGCTTTCCGAACACGGTATGGCCATTATGAATTTTTGGTTATGTCATTTGGGCTAACAAATGCGCCGGCTGTGTTTATGGATTTGATGAACAGAGTATTCAAGCCATTCCTAGACGTGTTCGTGACAGTATTTATCGATGACATCCTTGTTTATTCAAGATCACCAGAAGACCATGCTTATCACTTACGGCAAGTGTTGCAAATTCTCCGTGAGCGTAAGTTGTATGCAAAATTCTCCAAATGTGAGTTTTGGTTAAAATCAGTCGCGTTCTTGGGTCACATTGTATCAGATGAAGGCATACAGGTTGATACCCAAAAGATTGAAGCAGTGAAGAATTGGCCAAGACCTACAACACCCACAGAGATTCGCAGTTTTCTGGGTTTGGCAGGTTATTACCGAAGATTTGTAGAAGGTTTTGCTTCTATTGCGGCACCATTGACAAAGTTAACTCACAAGGCAATTAAATTTCAATGGAATGATGCATGTGAAAGAGGGTTTCAAAACCTGAAAGACAAGTTGACTTCTACACCAGTGTTAGTTCTTCCTGAGGGCACAGAGGGCTATGCAGTGTATTGTGATGCTTCCGGGATTGGTCTCGGATGTGTGTTGATGCAGCATGGGAGGGTGATAGCATATGCCTCACGACAGTTGCGGCCACATGAGAAAAACTATCCCACACATGATCTTGAATTGGCAGCGGTAGTTTTTGCTTTAAAGATATGGCGTCATTATTTATATGGTGTTCATGTTGACATCTATACGGATCACAAAAGTTTGCAATATCTTTTTAAGCAAAAGGAACTCAATTTGAGGCAACGAAGGTGGTTAGAGCTTTTAAAAGACTATGACATTGATATTCTTTATCACCCAGGCAAAGCAAATGTAGTAGCTGATGCATTGAGCCGTAAGGCAGTAGAAAGCACTAGTGGTCAGTTGAATGAGAAGCGTGAGATAATCAAAGATGTGAATCAATTAGCCAGCTTGGGAGTTCGCCTTATTGAAACGTCAGATGATAGAGTTATGGTGCAAAATGCAGCAGAATCCTCCTTGATAGCTGAAGTGAAAGAAAAGCAATTTGCGGATTCTATTTTATTACAGCTAAAGGAAAATGTGCAGCAGAATTTGACCAAGGCATTTGATATTACACCGGAAGGGGTACTTCAATGTCAAGGGAGGTTATGTGTACCAGACGTAGATGAACTGAGGACACGAATAATGACAGAAGCGCACCATTCGCGCTATTCCATTCACCCGGGTGCTACTAAAATGTACCATGAATTGAAAGAAGTGTATTGGTGGGGCAACATGAAAAAGAACATTGCAGAATTTGTCGCGCAGTGCCCAAATTGTCAACAAGTGAAAGTGGAACATCAGAAACCGGGAGGTTACATGCAGTGTATCAATCTTCCAGTTTGGAAATGGGATATGATTAATATGGATTTTATTACGGGCTTGCCTCGTACATTGCGGAAGTTTGATTCCATATGGGTCATAGTGGACCGACTTACCAAGTCGGCGCATTTTCTACCTGTCAAGACGACCTATACAGCTGAGGATTATGCGAAATTGTATGTAAAAGAGATAGTACGATTGCATGGTATTCCACTTTCTATTATATCAGACAGAGGAGCACAGTTCACAGCACACTTTTGGAAATCTTTTCAGCGGAGTTTGGGTACTCAGGTGAATTTGAGTACGGCTTTCCATCCTCAGACTGATGGCCAAGCAGAACGTACTATTCAGACACTTGAAGATATGCTACGAGCATGTACGTTGGATTTTCAAGGTAGTTGGGATGACCATTTGCCTCTTATTGAATTTGCGTATAACAATAGCTATCATTCAAGTATTAAAATGGCACCTTATGAAGCCTTGTATGGAAGGAAATGTAGATCACCAATCGGATGGTTTGAAGCAGGTGAAACTGCTTTACTTGGGCCAGATATTGTGCACCAAGCCATGGAGAAAGTTAAAGTTATCCAACAACGGTTACAAACGGCTCAAATTCGTCACAAGTCATATGCCGATGTTAGAAGAAGAGGGCTTGAATTTGCCATAGGTGATTGGGTGTTTTTAAAGGTGTCACCGATGAAAGGGGTAATGCGGTTCGGAAAGAAAGGGAAATTGAGTCCACGTTACATAGGCCCCTATGAAGTTATTAGAAGATTTGGGCAAGTCGCATATGAATTAGCCTTACCTCAAGAACTTTCCTCCGTCCATCCGGTATTTCATGTGTCGATGCTTCGGAAATGCATAGGAGATCCGTCTCGTATTGTTCCCGTAGAGGATGTTCAAGTTACAGAGGATCTCACTTATGAAGAGGTGCCCATTGCTATCCTAGATCGACAAGTAAAGAGATTGAGAAATAAAGACATAGCATCCGTAAAAGTCCTTTGGAGAAATCAACAAGTAGAGGAGATCACATGGGAAGCGGAAGAAATGATGAAATCCAAGTATCCCCACTTATTTCAAATGGACCAAGAAGTTCACAGTACGGAGGTGGAATAATAACAAGTAAGTCTTTAATAGCATTATGTCTATTGGTATGTTAAAGTAAAGATACATTTGTTGTGTATAAAACATGTTGTTAACATTCGAGGACGAATGTTCCTAAGGGGGGAAGAATGTAACATCCCGTACCTTTTCGACCTATGTGATGATGTTGAACAATGGTTACTTAAGTTTCGAGACGCTATGAGTATGTATTTTGTAAGGTTGGTGATGAAAAAAAAAATTAATTAATTCGAGCCTCGTACATGTGATTAGATTTTAGTCGGAGATGTCTTGTGTAATACCCCATACATTTCCAACCTCATTTGGTACCTTGGAGTCATGTTTACTTGATGATTAAGGTCACTACGTAAGTATTTTGTAGTGTTTTGATAGGGTATTGGATGATATGCAAGTGTTAGAAAAAAATGGCTGAAAAATCCAGCAGGCCACTGATTCAGAGAACCTTCAATTCCTGCGCCACTGCTGCAAAGCAAGGCAGTGGCGCAAGGCACAACATAATTGGCCTTTCCGAGCTCGTTTTGCGACGAAATGCAACGACGATTCTTCCATGGTTTCTTTTGATTCCTTGGAGTTCCTTTAGCATTGTTAAGGCTTCAAATACCTCGATACACTACTACATACTCCTACATGATCAAACCATGGAATACAAGAATTTACCAAAATGTTCAAAGAAGCCATAGGTGACTAGAATTCCTATTTTTGCGATTGAGGCTACGAATGAAAATCTCATAAGTAAATATTGTCGTGGCATTATGAAATTATTTAAACATGAGATATATGATGGATTATACATGAGAATTGGTGGGCTAGGATAATATGTGTTAATGGGCCAATTTGAGGCCCAAAATGGGATAAAATGCAAGGCCCAAAGGGGAAACAAAAGACCCATTCTTCCATTGACCAAATGGACATGGAATTTAATTCCAAAGAAGACTTGAGGGCCTATATATATGTGGAAGAATCAGATTTTTATTCCAAAAGACACACATCACTTTTCTAGAATTTTCAAGATAATTCCCTTTTGGCTTTGCAAACCCTAAGTCATCTTTTGGACAAGATCAACATATTCCAAGCCTTGGTAAGTATTTATTTTCATGGATTAATATCTTATATGCATAAAAGAATATGTATATCATGTTGGTTGTGCTTGGAAAAGTTGGTCATAGAACTTGGTGAGTTTGTATGAGATTTGTGGTATATGGAATTCAAGTGTGAATTAGGCCTTGTGCCTTTGATGAAAAAGCATGGTATGGACAAAATATGAACATGTATGGTGTTATATTTGGTATAAAACTTGTTCTTTTCTAAAAGTGGGAATTTTGGGATTTTGGCCGATATGTGTTATGAGTTGAATTAAGGTGCTTTGATGGATTATTTGTGATGTGTTATGGATAAGAAAGTGTAAAGGAGAAGTATTGTGGTGAAATGTATTGATTTTCATGTATTGGTCAATGTTGGGAATATTATGGAATTTTTGGAATAATAGTATGATCAATGGTTTTGTCAAAGGGAAATGACATGTTGAAAGCCAAACATGTAATTCATTGACATGGTATGCATTTGTAAAGTAATTGGTGGTTAATATGAATTTCGTTATGTATTTGTAGACACATAAAGAAGGAGTGGGATTATTGTCTACGCATCTAAGGTTGTAGATTCGTATTGCGAATCCAAGGTATGCAAGGTTATTTTGTCCGTATCTTTCTACGGCCAATAGTGTTCACAATTGACATTTCTTTAGTTCTATTCCGAAATGTACCAAGGTATCCCATATGCACTTATTTATGGTCATTGTCATATATTTCCTACTCATTGATCAATTGTGAATCTCATTTCTCATATTCATGATTAATGTTCCGAAAGTTCAAAGAAGGCTATGTTCCAATATTCCAATAGTGCCTATACTTGTGTCTCTTGTTCATGGCTTCTTGTCCAATGGTTCCAATAGTATCATGGTGCTAGTGATGTTATATTTCTCATTGATATTTGTTCACATGTTCTTCACTTATTGGTCAATGATGCAAAGTTTCCAACAATGTTGTGTTCCAAAGTTCCAAAGTGATGTTATGATTATCAAAGTATCAATATCAAAGTAATGATCAAAGTAATGCAAATGTGGTCAATGATCAAGTACGGGTGGCAAGTCTAGGGGCGTAAGCCTAGCTCGACTCGATCCCGAGATATGGATTTATGGGTGGCAAGTCTAGGGGCGTAAGCCTAGCTCGACTCGATCCCAAGGGTGGCAAGTCTAGGGGCATAAGCCTAGCTCGACTCGATCCCTATATGATGATATGAAAGACCCACTGATCAGTCGGGGCCCGGGTACATTGTGATATATGTGATAACAAGTGAGCATTGAGATAAAGAAAGTAATGAAAGCAATGAAAGCAATCCACATGGTTTCCAAAATGCAACATGGTGACTTATTCACATTGAGTATCCATATGTTTTGAGTTCATTGACATATTCCTTGACATATTCATGTGTTGTATAGTTTCATCTGAGCCTTGCATACTCAGTACTTATTTCGTACTGACCCCTCTCGGGGAATTTACCTTACTTGCTGCAGGCGCAGGTCCCAGTAGGCCTCCTCAGTAGATTGCCAGTGTTAGCGGCTCTTTGGTGAGCTCCAGCTCATTCGGGGCTTCTCCGAGTCAAAGTATATATGTTTTGGTATTGTACATGTTGTATAAAGCGGGGACTTGTCCCGACTTATGGTTCATTTTGGTCAATGCTCTTGTTAGAGGCTTTTGTAGACCGACGTGGGTGTACTAGTGTAAATGACACATGTTGTTTTGACTGGATGGCCTCAACGGCCAAGTTTCATATGTATGCCTAAATATGTCCCTTGTTCTCCTTTATTCGTATTTCATAATATTATGCAATGGTGGTTATGAATATTATATGCATATAATTGAGCATAGGCAAAGGTTGGTTCTCTCGGGCCTTATCGGCTATGGGTGCCAATCATGTCTCGATGGGATTCGAGGCGTGACAGATCCGCCATTAATAACCGTATCTTTGTTTGCTCGGGGGATCCCAAACCTAATTTCTCAAATACTGCCAGCGGCATCAAGTTAATGCTCGCACTGAGGTCACACAAAGCTCTTGCAAAGTGAACTGACCCAATTATGCATGGAATTGTGAAGGCACCAGGATCATCTTTCTTTTGCACAAGAGAACGGGATGCAATTGCACTAAAATGGTACAAATTATCAACAGACTTATAACTAACAGTTCTCTTCTTTGTGACCAAGTCCTTCATGAACTTCGCATAACCTAGCATCTGCTCCAACGCCTCAACAAGAGGAATGTTTATAGAAAGTTGCTTCAAGATGGACATAAACTTCTGAAATTTTCCATCCTTCTCATTCTTCTTCAATCGCTGAGGGAATGGAGGAGGAGGCCTAGGAATGGGGGATAGCACTTATGGGGCTTCCTTTTCTTTCTCAGTTTTAGTATTTACCTTGTTTTCACCATTTTTAGGCTTTTCCACCTCTTTCGTGATCTCCCTACTAACAATTTTATTTTCATCCACCTTTTTCTTGAGACGTTGAGGGAAAAGTGGAGGAAGCCTTGGGAATGGAACATACTTCTTTATGGCTTCCTTTACTTTTTCTGTGGCCTTAGTCTGCTCTTCCAGTGGAGCATGAACACCCTCAACTTGATTGGGTGCCTCAATGAGAGTCATGTCACTTCTTGTTGTGCTAGCCATACAATGAGCATCATTCTTCGAATTCTGGACGGTGTTGCTTAGAAGGGTGCCTAGCTGACATTGATTCAGTGCCAATGATATCTGCCCAAACTGTTGCTCCAACTATTTAATGACAGTCGAATGGGAATCTACCTTCTGACGTATTACTGAAATATCTGCCTTGATCTCTTTTAGACAGTTTTCTTGGCTTTCTAACCTTGTAACCAGTTTATCAAGAAGGGCCTCCATCCTTGAATTTCCAGACTCCTCATCATGTCTTCATGGTGGTACATAAAGTCCATTCTTCTCTCTATAACCATCCTTTCGTCTCCAGTCACAGTCTCGTTCTCGATATCTGTATCCCGATTTATTGTAGTTGTCTCCATAATAGTTCTGACCTTGATTCCCTTACCTTGAGTTCCAAGAGTCTTGATTAGACCCTTGGCCCTTAGCTCGAAAACCCACCACTTCTCGATCTAGGTACTTCGCCTCTTCATCAGACTCACTATCATCATGTATAGCCGATTTATCTTGTGCACCTACAGCATGCACCTTTTCCGCATCTCTGGCCGCTATCTGTTTAGCCAGAAGACCAATTTATGTCCTCAACTGAGCGACCTCTTGAGCCATAGATTCATCCAAAGCCCTTTGCGCTACTGAAGCTCCAATAGCATATGTGCCAGCCGACATATCTACCTCCTGAGTATGCTATCCTCGGTTGGTCTTAGTGATACGATCTAATATCTCCGAAGCTTGTTCCCATCTTAGACTCATGAATGCTCCACCAGTGATAGTATCTGCTACCGCCTTTGTGTTGACATTCAAAGCCCTGTAGAAGATTTCAAGTAAATTCCTACCACTCATCTTGTGATTTGGCACATTCTGCAGCTTCTTTTTGAACCTCAGCCATGTCTCATAGAATGCTTCAGAATGAAGCTGTCTGAAATTATAAATCTCATCTTTCAACTGCAGTATCTTGGAAGGTGGGAAAAATCTTTCCAAAAATTGATTTCTCAATTCTTGCCAAGTAGTGATGGAACCTCGTGGCAACTCAGCCAACCACAAAGTAGCTTCTCCTATTAGAGAGAATGGAAATAACCTCAACAGAATAGCCCCTTGGTTAACTCCAGGCAGATTGTACGACGTGCAGACCCCCACAAAATTCATTACGTGCATGTTTGGATCATCAGTAGGAAGACCCGCGAACACACCCTTCAAGTTTAGCAGATGGATTATGGCACTAGTAATGTCAAACTTAGTGCCCGGAGGTAACTCTGGTGGAATGATAGCACCAGTCTCTATTGGCTCAAAGTAGGCTACATCTTCTTCTTCAGGATCATCATAAACAGGCACATAGGGTCTTGGTTATTCTCTTAGTCGTCTTTGTCGCTCTTTAGCATCAGCCAGAAGCTGTGCTGCTTCTTGCATAGCTCGATTATCTCTCGCTGTTTGTCTAAGAGCAGCTTGTCTAGCATGCTCTTCTCATGTCAATTGAGCAGTAGTTTGATCTGTTGTTTCCTGACCAACCTGATGAAATTGCTGGTTATGAATATCTCCCGCAGCTGCGGGATTCTGAACTCCTTCAGTATTCACCATTCTCCTATTAGCTCTCAGAGTCCTTTCAATTTCTAGATCAAGTGGAATCAGGGGATTGCCTTGACTCCTAGTATTTGGCATACACCGGCGTATGCCATCAAAAGTATGTAAAAACACAACCAATCAACTCCAATCAGTAATAGTCAACTCCGTAACCATATTCCCCAGCAACGGCGCCAAAATTTGATGTCGCCCAAAATATACCTCCTAAAAAGTATAATGCAGTCGCTTGTCAAATATAGAACACAACTAGGTTGGGATCGATCCCACAGGGAATAGGTCAAAGTTGTTTAGAATACTAGATGGAACAATCGAAAAGTAAGTAAAACTGGAGGGTTTTTGTGAATAAAAAGTGACAGCAACAATTGTTGGTCGTATCAAGTTTGTAGACAATAAGAGAAATACAATAGGACTGTGATCCCAATGATTCCTTAACTCCACCGGTTACTTGTGCTAAAAAGACTCTCCCGCTGCGTTGCATGCAAAATCTAACAAGTTAGGTTCATCTAACTGTCTCTCGACCTTCATTAGACGAATTTCACTCTTTTCCTCTCGGTCTCCAAGTGTCGCACTACTAACCCTTGTCCTGAATCTCAGATAACCATTCCCGCTAAGGCTCCGGCTATTAGATGAATGTTGATAGCTTCAAATCTCTATTGTTATCTCCTTTTCCCAATCTCTACCTCTCTCTCGAGCAAGTCTAGAATACAGGCGAATTTCTAACATTTGCAACCGTTAGACGAGCAATCACAACGAAGGAAACAACAATACATGCATACACAGCGGTTCAGACTTGATTTGCACTTAACCTGTTTTGTTAATTCCTCATGGTTCACACAACCCTAGTTAATGGGTTTAGCTACTCATAATTATAAGAACACAAACAGAATTCAGAGATGAAAACATAATTATGATCTCACAGCAATGAAGAAAAGCTGAAATCTCACTTATCAATAAAACTCGAATTAGGGTTTATAACTACAAAACCAAGAAAATATTTATAAACTCAGAAATAGTATGAAATAGCTCTCAAAACAATGTAATGAATCACTCTCGCATCCAGGACTAGACAGGGGTATTTATAGCTACAAAACTAATCCTATCCAAAACAAAATAGGAGAATAGAGTCGATAATTTCCACGGTATCGTGACTTGGTGTCGTGGAACCAAGTCACACCACGTAGGTTGGTGTCATGGGAATCAGGCTCAATTAGACTTCTTCAGAAGTTGGGTCACGGCATGCTTCCAAGTCACGTGGGTGGTAGTCATGCCACGTGACTCCTGTCGTGGAAATCAGACAACCTTTTTCAATCTCTGAACACGAGTCACGACAGCCACTCACGTCACGTGAGTGGCTTCCATGTCACGTGGGTAGTGTCGTGATTCCTTCTCTGGTGCATACTCTTGTTCTTTCTTCTTCCGACACTTCGTTCTCGGGCTTGATTCTTCCTTTTTGATTATTTTGCCTTTAAAACTTGTTTTCCTTCAAAGTAGGACAGAAACCACATCATACCAACAAAAAACACTCAAGTTATTGCATATTTTCCTTGTTTTAAGCATCAAAAGTGCCATGTAACCATGACACATTAGATATGAAGATGAAGCACCATATCTCTGTAGATGATATCTTCCTCAAATTTTGCTCCCTAAAATCTCATCTTACTCTTTTCTCTCTAGATGAGGGTTATGGTCATTGCAAAGACACAACTAGCAATATTCCCAACACCTGTTTTTCTCCTTGCCTGCTTTGCTTCCTGTATGGTTCCTTTGTCTGACTTCGTAATGAATAATGAATAATCAAACTGGCTTTATTGAAACTTGAATTTGATTAAAGCTTCAGACAACTTAGCGTTCCATTATTTAGGAGCCTGCTTAAGACCATACAGGGATTTAACAAATCTACAAACCTTCCTTGTTGTCCCCTCCTGACTGTTGAATCCCTGTGGAAGGTCTATATAAATTTCATCATACAAACCACCTTGAAGGAATACATTATATACATCCATTTGATGGATATACCATTTAGATGAGGCTACAAGAGACAACACTGTTCTCATTGTCACCATCTTTACTATAGGAGAAAAAGTCTCTTTATAGTCTATTCCTTCTCTTTGGTTATAGCCCTTTGCAACCTACCTTGCATTATACCTTTCTAATTCACCATTGGCTTTGTAATTTATCCTATAAACCCATCTACAGCCTATAGAAATCTTGCCTTGAGGTAATGAGACAACATCCCAAGTGTGATTATTTTAAAAGGCTTGTACTTCTTCTTGCATAACTTGAATCCATTTAGGATCTTTTATAGCTTCTGAATAAGAGCTTGGCTCTGCTGTTGTAGAGAATGCAGCAACAAATGCCTGATATTTGGGGCTTAATCCATTATAACACATATAATTATTCATATCATAGGTTGTAGTGTCATGAATGTTTAGTGACACGAAATCCTTTAACCACATAGGTGGTTTCCTTCCTTTTTCAGATTTCCTTGTAGGAGGAACTACCACAATATTATCTTTAGGAACTACTGCATGTTAATTGACTACATGTTTATTTTCATCATTAAGCACTTCTCCATCAACATTTTGAACCTCAACATCTGGTATAGGTTGGTCATTTGTTGAGTCATTAGAAGTAGAAATGGTCAGGCTAGGTGCTTTAACAACAATGTTATGAGTAAACCAGTGATCTGAGTCTGAAAGTTGAGTAGTTGTATCTACAAACACTGGCTTTTGTGTCTTGTCCAAGTTATTGAAAGGAAATACATCTTCTTTGAAGACAACATCCCTGTTAATAAAAAATATTTTGTTAGTTATATCTAGCAAAATATAACCTTTTAGGACACTAGAGTATCCCATCTATATTGCAGGTCTAACTCTGGACATTATTTTATCATGTTGAATCAAATCTTTTGCATAACATAAACAACCTAGCACTCTAAGATGACTTATATTAGTTTGCTTAGCATATAATCTTGATAAAAGAGAGACATTATTAAGAACTACACTAGGCAATCTATTTATTAAATATAATGTAGCAAGTACACAATGTCCCCAGTATTTAATAGGTATGCTAGCCTACAATTTAAGAGCCCTTGTAACTTATAAAATGTGTCTATGCTTTATCTCAGCAACACCGTTTTGCTGAGGTTTATAAGCACAGCTTCTTTGATGTATTATGCCTAGTTTAAACATATTGTCACAGACAGAATTTAAGAATTCTATTCCATTATCAGTTCTGATTATTCTAACAACTCTATTAAACTGATTCTTGATATAACTGAAGATATGTTGTAGGCACACACATACATCACTTTTTTGTTTAAGCAGGAAAACCCAAGTAAATCTAGAATAGTCATCTACAACAGTTAAGAAAAATTTGTTTCCATCAAAAGTAGTTGTTTTATAAGGCCCCCATAGATCAACATGTATCAATTAAAGAGATGTCACACTTTGTATGCTACTAGTAGGAAAGGGTAGCCTAGTTTTCTTAGCACATAGACATACAGTACATTTGTATAAATCAGTCTTATTATGTTGTAGAGTATAAGGAAACAACTTTTTAAAACTATAGAAGAACTATGTCCAAGTCTTGCATGCCACAGAATAACATCTTCTTTGCAACTGCTTCTGAACTTCTGAACATTTAAGCTGAGATTTCTCCCATAAGAATCATGATGATTTAGCAGTAGATACAGGGCATCTTTCTCTTTACCAATCTCCTTCACCCTCCCAGTGAAGAGATCCTGAAAGAGATAAAAGTCAGGAAAAAAAGATACAGAACATTGCAGTTCTCTAGTTAGCTTAGAGATAAAAAGTAAGTTGTAACTAAATTAAGGTACATAAAACACATCAAAAACATTGTTGTTCTGGGATATTTTACTAATGCATGTATGTGTAACCACAACCACATCACCATTAGGCAGTTGTACTTGCTTTGGATAGTCAATTTTATTTACAGTATTTTACTGAAGCAACTCTAGAGATGAAGCCATATGGTTGGTAGCCCTAGTGTCTATGATCCACTCATAAATATTTAGGACTAGCATAACCACATGTTTTGCTTCTCTTATTGCAGTAATATATCTTGCATTTACAGACACGGATGTAGGTGATTTTCCATTTCCTTGATTAAGCAGCCTCAGGATTTGTTCATATTGCTCTCTTGAGAAGTGATTTCCCCCCACATTATTCAACTGCACATTGCCAACCTGACTTCCTGAGGTTTCTCCTATCACACTTTGTGAACCTGCTGCTGGAGTATATCCTATTGTTGGAACGGTTGAGCTATGGCCATAACCAAATGTAGTGCTGCCAAAATTATGCTTCTCAGACTTGAAGGATTTAGTTTCATGCATGGACTCACCAAGCACATTATAGGCTACACCATTACTTGAACCACCTTTCTTTTTAGACTTGAAATCAGTAGGATACCCCACCAGCTTATAACACTGCTCTTTAGTATGCCCTTTACACTTACAGAATTTACACATCATATTGTAATTACTATAATTCTTCCTGAATCTTTGATTGTTGTTACCACAAGTGTGAATTATTGAGTACATTACAATGTCCATATTACCTAGATTGACACCTGGATTAGCACCAAGAACTCTAGTTGCAAATGCAACTGATTTTTGTCCCTCGTCACTTATTATCATGGCATAAGCTTGTTTAATAGTAGGTAGTGGTATCATTATTAAGATCTGACTTATAGTTTGCCCATAAGAATCATTTAGTCCCATCAAGAATTGGAACAGTTTCAATTTCTGTAAATAGACAACAAAACTTCTTGACTCCACACAATCACAACCAGGAACTAGCCTCACACTCTTCCCAGAGATTTTCAGTCATGAAAAGTAAACAGATACATAGGAAGTGCCTTGAGAAATTGTTGCAATTTCTTTATGCAGGTTGTAAGTTCTAGAACCATCCACCTTATTAAACCTTTCAAACAAATCTTTCCATACTACTTGTGCACTAGAGGCATACATGATACTACCAAGTAGATTTTTTGCTTCTGAATTCAACAACTAAGATAAGAAAATTATTGCATTAACCCTTTCCCAATGGTTCCACATATTTTTAGGAATTTTCCCTTTATCACAAGATCCATTATCAACTAAACCAAGCTTATTCCTTCATAGAAGAGCAATTCTCATGGATCTAAACCAAATAGTAAAGTTTTCAAGACCTGTTAGCTGGAAAGAAATGATTTGAATTTCACTAACATCAAAAGGGGATAGAAACAAAGGATGATTATAATCAATTCCTGCAGATTAACCTTGATTTTGAGTTTCAGAATCATTAGCAGAATTGCCTGCATTTTTCTCCACTCTTGAAGAATTTTCCTTGAGATTCACACCATTGGATCGACCAGTTTCCATTTTGCAGAATTATAGCGGAAGCAGAGAAGAAAAACAAAGAATTGATCACAAAGATCTTTGAGAAAAAATAGTTATCAAGAAATTGCAGATTTTCCAAAATTAAAGAACTTGATTCCGGATCTTTGAATTTGACTGAGTAGATAATTCAGAATCAAATGTTTTGCTCTGATACTATGAAGTATTTTATCATTATGGAACAACAGCCATAGCTAAGTAACAAAGAAGAAGAAGAATCAGAGAAGAGAGGTGAAGAAGAAGAGTAATTGGAGAGGAAGAAGATGATTGTATTGAATGTGTAAAGCTTAAGAGTACATTATACAATGATAGATGTATACATACTAGTACTGTAACTAGTCGACTATAACTAATCAACTAGAGTAGTTAACTAGTAATTAATGTAACAGTGTTTTTAAGTAACTGTGAACTAACTGCTACTAAGTGCCCGTTTGGATGGGCTTTTGGCTTGGCTTTTAAGTTAGAAATCCTAATTTATGGCTTTTGGCTTATTTTAAGCATTTTAGCCAAAAACCAAGTTCTTATAAGCACTTTTTAAATTTATCCAAACACTTCAAAAGTGCTTAAAAACTATTTTTAGCTTAAAAGCACCTAAAATAAGTCAATCCAAACGGGCCCTAACTAACTTGTTAACAGAATTAACTACCTAACCACTCATTAGTTAACAAAAATTGATACCAAGAAGAAATAAGCTTTAAACCCTGAGATACTCTACTTCATGCTTTGTACAAGCCAAATAAATTGTTGCAGAGGGAGTAATTCTTTTTAAAATTTGTATTACAACTAATTGTGAGATACTCTAATCTATATTAAAGGAATCTGATAAGAACAAGTTGTTAATTGTTATCTTGTTTGTTTGAAAGATAATATTAAATCATGTTATTTCAATAAAATTGCTACTATCATATTGCTTCTCAAAAAAAAAATACATTTTGATTAAATCTAAAATTATTTGAATAACACAACTCAGACATATAATAAATTAAGAATTAAATGAAAATATATTTCAGTAGCATTTTAAATTAAATATGGTAAACACAAAATGTTTTTAAGTACATCAAATATTCATCCCAAGTAACTATTCTATCTGTGATATTTATCTCAATGCTTAAATTTATGACACCTTAACTCATCCAATCAACACAAAAATTTAAAAGACAATTTATAAATATATATGTTGGGGCTGTTAGAAGCATACAATAATAATAATAATAATAATAATAATAATAATAATAATAATAATAATAATGATGATGATGATGATGATGATGATGATGATGATGATGATGATGATAATAATAATAATTATTATAATGATAATAATATTTGAGTAACCTAAGACAATTTTTCAAAGTGATAATTGTGCACAAAGTAAGCTTTTTCTTTCCCATGCTAAAACGAAAAACTAAACGTCAAATTAAAAAAATATCAAAAACCTAATCAAAACCAAGTAGGAAAACATCAAATTTAGAAATTAGATCTAGTTAGCGGACTTAAGTGAAATTAGCTCTACCTAATCCTACTTTTATTAGGATTAGGATTTTAAGGAAAAAAAACTATATATATGTATATACCTTAAGTGTGAACTCTAAATTATCAAAAATTATGTTTTTTTCCTCTCAATGTTTCCACTAAAATATTTTAGGTTAATTCAACAATGGAGGTTTTTGATTTCTACAAAAAGGTTAAGGAGATGTTGATGAATAATAATAAGAAAAAGCGACAACTTATAATTGTCAAGAATTTAAAAAAGGAATGACAGAATGCATTGTTTATTGTGTACATAGGTGACAAGGGTGTGAAATATGGTCGTGTCCAAAGAAATATTTGTCTTCTATGTTATTCGAGAGATTTTTTAAAGTATTTCAAGAAGACATCATGTTTCGAGACATGAAGAATTTGGAATTTTCTGTGAGCAGTTGCACTATCAAGAAATTTGACTATATACTTCACTCCATCAGACGTGAAGTTAGATTCAACTCCTTTCCATTTCACTTCTCTCTAGTTTCCCCAAGATCTGACTTGGATGGAAGTCATCTTGCATGGTTATGATTATGATTGAGATTTAATTAATTAAAGTAAGATTCTAATCATGGCTAGGATTGGATAGTGGTTTTGGTAGCTTATTTTAGATGTATAATAAATATGGCATGAGAAGAAGTATCAATACTTGTGGAAGATAGATATTGTATTGCTAAAATTTTGTTCTTTAAATATATGACTTAGTCCAAATTATTACTTGTATTAATTCCAATAATTTAATGTGAAGATATGTTATTTTTTTGCTTTACAACTTGTTTGGATGGTTATTATATATCAATTTAGAATATGTTGTGTGTATTTTATTATGTTCTATTATATTATTGTAACGACCCAAAACGTCGTTACGCTGAAAAATATTTCCAAAAAATTTTACAATGACTAAAATCCTCCTATTGGACCTGATGGAATTTAATTCGTTGGGATAAATGGAGCCCAACATAATTGGGATGAAAATTTAAAATGAATTGGGTCAGCCTGCTGGCTACTACTGCAGCAGTAAACTAACAGCTGCAACGGTAAAGTCAACCGCTGCAGTGATACTCGGCAGTGGCCAGCCCGACCTTCCCTTAAAACCCTTTTTATTTTTAACTCTCTTAGTTCATCCCTTCCCCCCAAAAACACCCTGAGGAAACCCCACCCCCACAACTATGAGATTTCAAAGGCCAAGTTTTATGAGGGTGGTATTGAGATACACCCAGCAGGAATCAAACATGGGAATATGCTTAGCATGTGTGTGACAACTCTCCCCTCTCAGTAGCAAGAAGATTAATTTACAAGGTAGGTTAGTTGTATGTAATAACTATAGTTGATGGGAGATTCCATGTCTAGGCATACAGACACGGAGTTTGGATGGATATAATATGAAAATAATATAATAATGATATAACTGTGTGTTATTGTGTTTTGTGTGGATCCCTTGATGGGTGTTTGTATTTGTGTGACTTAATTGAGGATTTATAGAGTTTTATGTGAATGTGATTAATAATAGAAGAATTAGGTGACTTTCTAATCTATAGAGATAGTCTTTAATACCTTAAAAAGGGTGCTGTGCTCCCGATATTGTGTATATTTGAAATATGAGATATTCTTGCTATAAGATAGTTATGAGGATTTATTGTGATAAGAGGAGGTGATGATATAACCTAAGAACCTAAAGTCAAGTATGGCTAAGTGCTAAAGTTGTATGACTCTACCTAGAATTGTAAGTTGAATAGAATCGATTGGTTGAATGATTGATAAAAAGGGACAGTGCCTTAAACTTAGTGATGACTTGAGTGTAAGGGTTACTAGTTAGCAACTGAATTTACCTATTTCAATATGAATAGAAGAGGATTAGATTGGTGAATAAAATAGGATGATGATTTAGAGTGTGAATATGAACCTTGGTGGAATGTGAACTCTTAAATGGATACTTGATTGATTGGTCTTCCGACATGTTTGTGATTGATGATTGGATTGATAATGCTCATTTGAGTAAGTGGTGAATTGGCCTTCGGTCATATTTGTGATTTCACGTGTTAGTGGATATTCGTTATTTACTTGAAATGATGAACTTGTTGATTGTTGACTACATTTACTTGGTTGTCGTTAATTGTAAGTTCTGCTTTGATCGCTGTTACTTGCACCTGATTTGAATTGGGTTTTTATAATTCGCTTTTGAGCACTACTTATAATTATTGACTGCATTTTGTATTTACACTGATGGTATTGATGATGATATATTGAGATCATGATGTTGATATGATATTGATGATGATGATGAGTTGATGATATTGATGATGATATTGAGATCATGATATTCATGATGTTGAGAATGATATTGATGATGATGATGATGAGATGATATTGATGATGTTGAGATGAGAAAGAGATGATACGTACATTTTGCATACATATATTCATCATATGCATTTGAATGTACATTTATATATATATTTATGTTGTGGTGAAACGTGTTGAAGAATCTTCCTAAGTGTAATTGGTTCTTTGTGTGGACTGGTTATTTGATGAGATACGATGGTTCCTTGAGTGGACCGTTATATTGATGATGGTAATTGTGCATTGTAGCAAAGTGTGAATGTAAGGTACATCTTGAATTATGTATAAATATTCTTCTTCTTTGTATATAGTTATATACGTGATGTATATTATAGTGCCCCTTATTGCAAAGTTGTTGATGCTCTAAAGTGCCTTAGTTATTGCAATTCTGATGGTTAATGGTAGTATAATAGGGAGCAAGGGTTGTCATGAAAGAGGATTAATGAGGGAGAGAGAAGTATACATAGTTGTTGTAATAAGGTAAGTGTGTAAGAATTGTGGGTTAGATTAATTCATGAAATATAATTAGTTAGTTGGGCAAATTATTATTGCTTAAATAAAGGAAGGGCGGTAAGGTTGGAAGTTTGAAGTAAGTTAAGTAGATTCAGTTATTAAACCTGTATGCTTTTCATGATTTCTTCTTGTTGCTATATGTTATTATATGTTTCTAACCTTGGTCAGCCGATGATACCTACCAGTATGTGTGGTTGTACTAATACTATATATGTGTGGTAGTACTAATACTATATTTACTATATCTCCATTTGGGAATATAGCCATGTTGCAGGCCAGTTTCTATAGGTGCAGCAACGATTATTCTTCAGCAGCTTCTGTCGTTCTACTCTCACAGAAAAGCTGTGTCTTGAGTCGTTCTTCCAATTATTTAGTTCTCTTATACCGGTTTAGATTAGGTTCTAGGAAATTCTTTAGTAGAATTTCGCAATGTGTTTTTATAATTAAGTTTTGTTTTGAACATAAGGTTATTTATTCATGGATTTATTTATACTTAAGGTTTAATAATGTCTTCAGCAATAATTGAATGGTTGGGTGGCAAGGGTTCTCCTATCTAAAGTCGAGTTGGGTAGGTGCCAGCACGATCCGTGATTTGGATCAAAGTTCTCCTATTCAAAGTAGAGTTCGGTAGGTGCCAGCACGATCCGTGATTTGGATCGTGACAATTATTTTGATAGAATATTTAGATAGATTGTATAGTTTATCACTGTTTCATAATACACAGCACTAGTAATTTGAAGAATAAACTTATAAAGTACGAAGTAGAGTTACTATAAAAAGAAGGTAGAATAAAGGATAAAACGAAATTATTAATAAGATTCTCAATGGCTCTTTTCTCTCTCGGTGCATTTTAGCTTAAAGTGCGCCAACCATGGGTAAGAGTGCTCGACAACCATCTCAGAAGGCAAAAATGGCATAGGAGACTCAATCTTTGTAGACGGCGAGACGACGAGGTCCTAAATCGGTAGTAGGAGTTACAATTGAAACTCGATCGGGTGTAATTGTAGAGAGAACCAATGGAACAGTGGAACCCCTAACTTCGGATTCAGAGGAGTCGATCAATGGAGCAGTACAAGCAGGACCTTCGAAGGCTTCCCCAATTGATCCAGTACAACTCAAAGCTAAGCAAAAGGAAGCTTAGCAGCAATGGTTGGATGTGGTTCTGGATACTGGTAGTCAACGATCAAATCCACAAAGCATTAGTAGGAAATCATGGGCAGATATTGTTAAAGAGGAAATGCCAGAGAAGAAGGGATTAGTCTGGGACAATTTTGACATTGATAAGGTGGTAAATGCGGGATTCAAGCCGGATTATGTAGCTCCTACTACACAGCACTAGAGGATGCCACTGGATGGATCACACCTATGAGATATGGGAAAAATTCATAGCCTAAAAGCCAGCAAATCTACAGTTCTAATACTTTTCAGGCCCTGCACAAAACAGAAACTAATCAAGTTAGTCATGTTTTTGCTGGTAATAGTGGAAGTACTTCCACTCCTAGCCATGGCAATGGATAGTATTTTGAGTTGGAATGTCAGGGGGCTTAATAGCCCCAATAAGCAGAAGGAGATTAAGCTCCTTTGCAATGAGGAACAGGCAGGAATAATTGGTCTGTTAGAGATCAAAATAAGTCTGGAAGGATGGATACTGTGGCTTCAAATATGTTTAGAGGTTGGCCTTATGTTACAAATTTGGAACGCCACTATAATGGTAAAATCTGGATCACTTGGAGACCAGATTCTACCATTTAGTTCCAATAAGTATGACTGCACAGGCAATTACTTGTACTGTCAAGTATATTCCACTTCAGGTTTCATTTACAGTTACTTATGTCTATGCTTTCAACACTAGAGATGAGAGGAGAATCTTATGAGAGTATGTGAAAGAGGTGCATGTATTGAAGATTGTGGTTTGATAGAGTTACCTTACCAAGGTAACAAGTATACCTGGAATGACAAGAGTGTTGATGCAAGAGTTTTCTCAAAAATCGATTGGGTTTTCGTTAACCAAGAGTGGTTGGATACTATGCCTTCAGGAAAGGTTGTTTCCTACCTGAAGGTATTAGTGATCACTTTCCTGCTAAGGTGAAACTTATAGAATAAAAAGTAAGAAGGAACAAGGCATTCCAATACTGTAATGTATGGGGTGAACACCCTCTATTTCTGAATACATTGAGAGATGGTTGGGTAATGGTTTTGCAAGGATGCAAAATATTTTAAGTTGTACAGAAGCTCAAGTAGTTAAAGGTCAAATTAAAGATGCTAAATAAGTCTTACATCAGGAATATTGTTATTGAAGCAAAAGAGGATAGAAAAGCAATCAAGTAGGCTCAAATGCAATTGCATGCTAATCCATCCAGTTTAAGGGATCAACAAATTGAAAAGGAGTTGTATATAAAGTTCAGGCAATCCTCTTATCTAGCTGAAGTGTATCTGCAGCAACTCAGCAAAGAAACATGGCTGAGATTAGGTGATGACAACACTAAGTACTTTAATTCCATTATAAAGCATAAAAGATTGAAGAAGGCTATTACACAACTTAAGGATGAGCAAGGAAGTAGGCAGCATGATCCAGATAAAATTGCTAGCCTATTTGTGAAGTATTATGAGGATTTACTTGGTAGAAAGGAACCTGGGAGAGTTAAGCCAAGCTCATATTTTCTTGGTAATGGTGATGTCTTAACAGTGGACCAGCAAATAAAGTTGACTACACCTTTTACTGCAAAAGAGGTGAAGACTATTTTATTCTCAATTGACAATAACAAAAGCCCAGGACCAGATGGGTATGGAGCTGTATTTTTTAAAGCTGCATGGAGTGTAGTTGGACAAGATATTACTGAGGCTGTCCTAGAATTTTTCCAGAATGGTAAATTACTCAAACAATTAAACTTCACAAATATAGCACTTATTCCTAAAGTTGCTGATCCTGAGTTGGCAATTCAATATAGACCCATTTCATGTTGTAATGTAGTGTACAAGTGTATTTCCAAGCTCATCTGCAGTAGGTTGAAAGGTGTTGTTGAACATATAGTGGTAAAAAATCAGGCAACATTTTTCAAGGGTAGATCAATGATGCATAATGTTTTGATATGTCATGATCTACTTAGACATTATATCAAGAAGACCTCTCCTAGATGTTTAATGAAGATTGATCTTAGGAAGGCATATGATATGGTTGATTGGGAATTTCTAGAGGAAGCACTAAAGGGCTATGGATTTCCAGAAAAGTTTGTACACTGGATCATGTTGTATGTTACCACAACAAAGTTTATAGTGAAGGTAAATGGTGAAGGACATGGCTATTTTGAAGGGAGAAGAGGGATTAGACAGGGTGATCCTGTCTCACCCCTGTTGTTTATGTTAGTTATGGAGTATCTCTCCAGAATCTTAAAGTGTATAAGTCTGCTGCCAACTTTCAGTTTCATCCTATGTGTAAACCCTTGCAGCTCACACATTTCATCTTTGCAGAAAAAGGTTCAATTATGAAAATTAAAGAAGCTTTAGCTCATTTCAGTGCTATTACAGGGCTGGTTGTAAACATGGACAAGTCTAATATTTTCTTAGCTGGAATGGAGGATAACATAAAAGCTCAGCTAGTATCTCTGACTGGGTTTTCACAGGGTACATTTCCTATAAGATACTTAGGATTATCCCTATCTTCCAAGAAATGGTCCAAGCTAGAATGTCAATTGTTGATAGATAAAATTGTACAGAAGACAAATACTACTTATGTAAGGAGATTGTCATATGCAGGTAGATTGCAAGTGGTTCTTGCAGTGATCTTTTCAATACATAATTTTTGAGGTTCAGTATTTATCTTGTCTCAAAGTGTGGTGAAAGAGGTAGATAGCAAATGCAGGGAGTTCTTGTGGGGAAATACTGATGCAAAAAGAAAAGTACCTCTAATTGCTTGGGACAGAATATGTGTTCCTGAGAAGTATGGTGGTTTGAATATCAAGGACTGTGGTATGTGGAATGTGGCTTCTGTTGGCAAGTTATTATGGAAAATAGTATTAAAGGAATACTCTTTATGGGTTAAATGGGTTCATGGTGTTTATTTAAAGGATGATATAAGTGTATGGACTCATAAAGCTCCACAGGACAGTAGCTGGTATTGGAGGAAGTTCATGTCCCTCAAGGAAGGTATGAGTAGCTGGTATGTGCAAGATAGATACACTCTCACTACAGGAGGGCATTATTCCATTACAAAGAGTTATCAAGCCATGTTAGGAAGTCAAGTGAGATTATGAACAGCAGACCTTATATGGAATGCAGTCTCACCTCCCAAGAAGATGTTCTTCCTTGGTTCGCTGTGGACAGAAGATTATTAACAAAAGAGAGACTGATCCACATGAATATCCCTGTTGATGATGCTGCATGATGTTTGTGTGATAACCAAGCTCCTGAAACCAACCACCATCTACTTGTTACATGCAATTGTTTTTGTACAGTAAGAGATGCAGTGCTACATTGGGCAGGTATTAAGTTACCTGTTGTAGAGATCAAACAAATGCTAGAAGCTGTGAAGAGAAAGCATTGGAGGAAGTTTGTGAAGGAAATTATTGTTGCACTAATTAGTGGAATGGTGTATTACGCTTGGCATGCTAGGAATTGGAGGTTGTTTAAAAGGATCACTATCAGTCCCAGTGATGTTGCAAGGATCAAAGCCGAAGTGGTAGCTAGAATAGATATGTTCAAACTGTCTCGCAAAGCTATTAGTAGTAAGAGTTTTCATCAAAGATTAGGTTTATAGTTTTTTTCTGGTTTTCTGAGGCTTGATACTTACTACAGTCAGTGGTAGGAGAGGGTGCTCTTAGTTTGTACTTATGATCTTTTTTGCTGGTTTAATGGTATTCACATTGTTTACCAAAAAAAAAAATTATTAAATAATAATGGCAAGATGATATGGGTGTTTGGTTGGAAAAAAAAAATCTGGAAACGTGAAAGAAGTTCAAAGATTTCAACACTTCGTGAAAACAAAAGAGTATCATGAGACAAAAGATACTCTTTTTTAAAGACTAGATGAGTAAAGCCTAACACAAATGCCCATATTGAAATCAAAATAACTAAATCAGCCCGTCTATATAGTTTCTATAACTTGTACAAAACTTAAATAACACGTAGATCAAATAAGCTTCAATATGAATTACATTTGTCCTGTCTTGCATACTCATGAATCGCTAAATGACGCTAATCACTGCTAGCAAAAGATCAGAGTTCCACTCTCTGATCTCCCATCATACTGCACACGTTTTTTACTCAACAAAACCTGGTTGGAAGAATAGAGCTAGTGATATCTTTGCTTGGTATTAAAATAGAATGTCAATAGGAAAGACCATGGAGTCTTGAGCCTTTGAAATATCGCTAAGTCAGCCAACTCAGCTTGCCATGGCTTGTCGTTTGCCTGCATCACAATGAGCAGTTTGAGGAATAATTGTTGTAGAACGATTATAAAGGAATAGTTATGATTATAATTTGTGCAATTCATTCTTTTGATTTTTCTGGTAAGGTCAATTTTAGTCCATATCTAAGATGGATACCAAGATAGAATCATCAATGTTATCTACTTCTCTATCGAATAATAAACATTTTGATCTTTCCATCTTCCAGATCTTTGAATTTATCACTCCACGCATCAAAAATTTCAGGAGATCTTTGCATGAGATAGAACTTAAAAGTTATCACGATTCCTGAGTGAAAGGTGAGGTTAGCATCACATGGAAAGAATGCAGTGGAGAATAAAATGAAGACAAACAAACTTCACTCCAAATCAATTACTCAACAAAGATTAGCCAGATTTTACTCTTCATAGAAGGAAAATCTAACACATCTATTATTTTCATTAGATGCGTTCATAATTCCTTTGTTATTCAAAATCTATGTCTCTTTATTAGCATAGACCAAGTTCAACATCCCGATTATAGTCACTTTCATGCCATATAGAAGTCAACTCCACTATATCCAAGATTTTTTGGCCATGTGAAATTGATAGCCGAAGCTAGCAACATTTCACGTTCTTTAGCAGGCACCTGATTGCTATATTGTTCGAAATATCAGCAATATCATATGCATATAGAAGATGTCAGTCGAATACCAAGATTCCTAATGGCAACTTACATGCAATCTCCCAAATTCTCCAATTGTTGAGCAGAGTTGACATTGATTCCCCACACATTCTCTCTGGTTTTATAGAAAAAGTAAAACATGGGCAACTTTTTAGTTCAATTTTACTGATTTGCACTAATGCAATTAAAAGTTCCGCACATATGACCTGCTTTGGCAACAAATCAGAATCAACCATGTAACTTCTTTCTGCAATGAAAACAGAAAAGAACAATAATTATACCAATTTTGCCTAAAAAATTCTTCAGGTGATCAAGGGCAGAATTGGTCATCTTCTAGCTTACTCCGCTACAACTAAATGTCATTGAACTTGGATTTGATGTCAAATGTTGTTAGTATTTGTAGATAACTTATTTTGTACATCTGAAAATTGCTAGAGCATAGAATTGACCAGAAAGTCACAAATAACATAGTGCATGAACAATGTCACTGGCATGACATTATTTTTTCTTCTAAATGCGTTTAGCTTGCTACGCAAACTATTTTCTTCACAAAATATTACTTCATACTTTAATTGAAGTTTTAAGAAATAAAAAATAAGAACAATTTGATAATTCACAAGTAATATGCAGCTGATGTAACCGATGAAGGTACCAAAAGAATATCAATATGTTGAAAATTCTTGTGTGTCTTGAACTTCCACACTACCAAAATGCAGCCCCTCGCCTATAATAACTCAGCAACCACGATCACACCCCATCATCAATTAAGCACACAACAACCGAGCCAACCTACATCGAAAACATTAACAAAGAAAGCACAAGTCTTTTCCAATATTCACATTACGAAACTAAACGCCTAATATTGAGAGTCAGTTTCAATAGCTTTAGTCCTGTCTTGTATTGCGGCTGCCATTTCCTCCAATTTGGTGCGAGAAAATGCACAATTACCCCAGTTCATCACATTCACACTGTTCAGCTCAATTCTTGTGTGTACAGATCAAATAAATTTTGAACACTTGTGCCTTGAAACACATTGAAATCAGAAATAGACTTATCATATAGCAATATGCACAAACGTCGCAGTGTAACAAACTGCAAAAAGTTCTCAAAATTACCATATAGCAAGTTCTCAATTAAAACAAATCATAATTCCCTTGTCTAAATAAAATTCAATTCAACTTTAGAGGGATATCATTATATACGACCTATTTAGTATAGTTGAATATACAAGTTAGTAACACCTGGCTGATTTGTCCGTCAACAAATTAGACAAGAAGATATATTCCACCTAAAAATTAAAAGGACAAAATTACAAAATATTTGACTCATTGTCTAAAAAGGTGCCAAAAGGGATGTAACAACCTCCTTGGAAGATACCCCTTGACGCAATTGAACCACAGACAGCGATATGAAGGAATTCATTAATTAATTTTATTAGCTTGCTATGCTGAGATTTCCTCAGCATGCTTCAAACTGCAGAATTGCTATTTTAGGGGATAGCTAACATTTTATTTTGGCTCATGAGATGAAGCGAATATCAAATGAAAAAGTGTAGATTCAAGATTTGAATTTTATGTTTTTGATTAGGATAGTAATTAATTGTGTTTTAATTTATTTATTTTATTTTTTTTTATAAATTTGTGGATTTCTCATCGGTTATACAAGAGTTTGGCAAAATTATTGGGCTATGTCTAACTCGTAACTTAATTGTTGGGACATGGGAATTATGATGTATGTAGTTTTGATGATTGACAAGTGAACCAGGTTCATGTGTTACATCGTTGAACCCCCAAAGATTATTATGGAGGTTTCCCGTTGTATGACTATCCTCCCAGGTGAAGCTTCCTATGGGATGCACAGTCGTGTGATTATTTTGGATATACAAGTGTCGAAGCGTATTGCAATAGATCGAGATTGGTTCCTCCCTATTTCCCCTGATCTCGGCAAGCACTTCTTATATGTCATGGTTAGGTTATTTCCTTATAGTAGATCTGACAATTCTCTCGTACAGATAGAGTTCCCCACTTTTCGGACACCAAATGCATTGTATCCGCAAAGTGGAAGATCCTTTCAGCCGACTTTAGAATTGGAAGTGATTGATATTTTGATGCATATGAAAAAGTTTTGGTGTTATTGTGCCTGGGCTGGCCTGTCTTCTATTTACTTCTAGACTCGAGTAATTGTCACGACCAAACAATCCAAGGTCATGATGACACCTACACCATCCTACCGGCAGGTAACGCAATCCTTACCCCAATCAAATATAAAAACAAAGGTACAAGAGATACAAGATAAAGCCTTTCATATGTATTAATAGAAATGGGAAATTTAACAAAATATACATAAATCATAGTGTCATCAACACAAGAGCTTCTCAGATTTACTATAACTAGTTCAAAACTACAAAACTATTTGAAATAACAGAAAAATAGGACAATGAAAATAGAGGAAGCACCTAAAAAGAAAATAAGCTGAATAAGTTGTTCTATGTGGTTTCTTGGGAGGCGAGATATGAATTCTCTCTCGGTGCATGTTAAGCTAACTTGTGCCAAGCATGGGCAAGAGAGCTCGTATTCCCTCAGCTAAGGTAAAAATGGCGGAGGAAACACTTCAGGCTACTAGATGAGGATCAAAAACTTCTCAAATTGGGGAAGCAGAAGTAGAATCAAGTTCGTATTGGCCAAATTCCAATAGAACACTAACTGTACAGGGAGTACAGGAAGCAGAGATGGAAAGTAATCAATCGTGAGTAATGGAGCAAAAGGCGAAGCAAAAGGGGAGAACAAAGTGAAGCAGTTGGAAGCAATTTTAACTTGGAATGGAATCATGCAAAAAAACCCTAGAACTATGAGAAATAGGTCAAACAGTAGCAGTGCAAAATCCTGGGCTAATATAGTAGAAGAGGAGGAACAAGATCAGCAACAAAAGAGCTCTATTTGGGATAATTTTGACATCTCAAAAACTGCAAATGTTGGGTTTAAACTTGATTATGTTAATCCAAAACAGGAAGAGGACACATCAGTTGTTGAAATTGAATATGATGATATAGTGACTGAAATTCAGTTTTGGAGGAATACAGTAGTTTGTTATGTGCTGGGGGCATATCCATTATTTGAGGTGATGAAGGGATATATTCAGAGACTGTGTTCAAAGTATGGAATCAATAAGATAGCCATGATGAAGAATGGTGTGGTTTTTGTGAGATTTGACACATAAGAGGGGGAAAATGAAGCTATGCAAGGGGGTATATTCCACTTTGACAATCAGCCTTTCATTGTCAAGGCATGGAGCTATGAAATGGAGTTTACACTTGATGAATTACTTACAGTTTCAATTTGGATTGGTTTTCCTGGACTTGATTTCAAGTATTGGAGTCAAAAGGGACTGAATTATGCTAGGTTGCTTATTGAGGTTGAACTGGACTTCTCATTGCCTAAGGTGATCAGATTCAAGAGTGAGAACGGGACTATGATAGAGAAAAAAATGACATATGATTGGATACTAACATTAACGGGACTATGATAGAGAAAAAAATGACATATGATTGGATACTAACATTATGCAAGCACTGCACAAAATATAGTCATTCAACTGACCAATACAGAAAGATGAAAACATTAGAAACACAGCAGAGAAGAGGTAAGAAGAAAACTGTTGATATTGATGTTGAAGGAAAAGAGAACAAAGCAGAGGGAAGTCAACATGGAAGGACTACTGCAATAGAAACTGGTAAGCCTCTTGCACTGGATAAAGGAGGTAGATTGTAACCTCAACAAAAATAAAGAAACAAGAAGACCAATCAGTACTGAATCAGCATCAGGAGGGGGGAACATGGATCACACCTGTTAGACATAGTCATGGAAAGATGACATAGCAGGGGACAGTGTTTAAGAATAAATTTGAAGTTGTGGAGCATAATGAAGGTGTTCCTTATAATGCAGGCACAGGAATTGAGATGCAGATAGGGGTACTCAATTCTCATGTTGAGGATGGAGAATGTTCTCAGTTGGAATGTTGGGGGGCTGAATTCTCCCAATAAGCAAAAGAAGATTAAACTCTTTTGCAATTCAGAAAGAGTGGAATTGGTTAGTCTTTTAGAGACTAAAATAAAGGATAGTAAGATTGCTGAAGTAACTACTAGACTATTTCCTGGTTGGGAGTATGTTACTAACTTGGAATGTCATTATAATGGAAGAATTTGGGTGGTATGGAGATCTGACTACTTCAAGGTTAGTGTACTGGAGAAATCAGCTCAAATGATTACATGTAAAGTGTTTCGTATTCCTTTGCAGAAATAAGTTATCATCAGTTTTGTATATGCATTTAATACTAAAGAGGAGAGAAAGGTATTGTGTGGACTGAAATGATGCACCTGCACCAAAATATGCACTTACCTTGGGTGATCTTAGGTGATTTTAACTCTGTACTATCAGCTAATGATAGAATGGGGGAATAAGGTTACTTGGGAAAAAACAACTGATTTTGCAAATTATGTGGAAGAATGTGGCTTATATGCGTTGCCTTATCAAGGAGGAAGGTACACCTGGAGTGACAAGCATGAGCAACAAAGAATTTTTTCCAAATTGGATAGGGGTTTCATCAATCAAAGCTAGTTAGACTTAATGCCAAGGAGTAGGATCATATTCTTACCAGAAGGTATAAATAATCATTGCTCAATCAAGTTAATCCTTGCGGAGGACAACAGAGGTGGTGCAAAGTCTTTTCAATTCTATAATAATTGAAGTCATCATCCATTATTTCCGAAAGTAATTAAGAGAGGCTGGGAAGTTCAGATGGAGGGTTGTATGATGTATCAAGTGGTAAACAAGTTGAAAAGGCTTAAACAAAACCTTAAACAGTTGAAAGTTCAAAATAGTAGAAGTATATTGGTGGAGGCTAAAGAGGATAGACTAGCCTTTCAAGAAGCTCAAAAGAAGTTGCAGGCTCATCCACTTGATATAGAGCTGCAGTTGGTAGAGAAGGCTAAATATGATGTTTTTAGGAAATCTTCTTACTTAGAAGAGGTACATCTTCAGCAAAGGAGTAAGGTTGATTGGGTGCAACTAGGAGATGATAATACTACTTATTTTTATGAAGTAATTAAACATAAGAGGTTGAAACATGCCATTACTCAAATTAAGAATGCTTAGGGTGAACTTGAGTTCACTCCAGCAGGAACTGCTAATGTTTTTACGAACTACTATGCTGATTTGTTGGAGAAGAAAGCATCAGGGAGATTTGCAGCTAATATGGAAATCATAAAGTTAGGTAATAGACTAACAAGTGCTCAGTAGATTAGTCTAATGCAGGAGTTTTCAGGTGATGATGTGAAGAAAGCTATCTTTGGGATAAGGAAGAACAAGAGTTCAGGACCTGATGGTTATGGTAGTGCATTTTACCAAGATGCATGGAGAATAATTGTAAAGAAATTACTGAAGCAGCCCTTGAATTCTTCAGGATAGGTAAATTGTTAAAGCAACTCAATGCGACAAACATTGCTCTCATTCCTAAGGTTGATGAGCCTATTGAGGCTAGCCAATACAGCCTATTTCTTGTTGTAATATGTTGTACAAATTCATATCAAAGATGCTTTGTAGTAGATTAAAGGAGGTAGTAAAACATATAGCTGCAGATAATCAGACAACCTTTGTTCAAGGTAGATCAATGGTGCATAATGTTCTTATTTGTCATGATCTGCTTAGACATTATGGAAGGAAAACTACTCCTAGATATCTTATGAAGATTGATTTGAGGAAGGTTTATGATATGGTTAGTTGGGAGTTTCTTGAGGAAGTGTCGCAAGGCTATGAATTTCCTGAAAGATTTATAAAACTGCTGATGACTTGTGTTATAACTCCAAAATATACTGTCCAAGTTAATGGAGAGGGACATGGTTTCTTTCAGGGGAAAAGAGGTCTAAGGCAAGGGGTTCCTGCCTTGGAATATTTGTCAAGGATTTTCAAATGCATGAGCAGGTTGCCTGAGTTTAAGTTTCATCCAATGTGTAAGGAGGTAGAGTTGACTCATTTGATTTTTCCTGATGACCTTATGGTCTTTTGTAAGGGAGAGGAAAAATTAGTATGCAGAATGAAGGAGGCATTGGACCATTTTAGTGCTACTACAGGCTTGGTTGCTAATCTAGACAAGTGTAGCATTTTTATTGCGGGTGTGACTGATCAAGTTCAAGCCACATTATAGCAAGTAACAGGTTATACAAAGGGTGAGTTTCCAATAAGATACTTGGGACTAACACTCTCTTCAAAGAAATGGAGTAAGCTTGAATGTCAACAACTGATTAAGAAGATCACAACTGTATATGCTAAGAGGTTATCTTATGCAGGCAGACTCCAAGTACTTAATGCAGTGTTGTTTTCCATTCATAGTTTTTGGGGTTCTGCATTTATCCTACCACAAAGTGTATTAAAGAAAGTGGATAGGAAGTGTAGAGAGTATGTTTGGGGTGGCACTGATGAGGAAAAAAAAAGCCTTGTTTGGTCTCTTAGGACACTGTATGTCTACCAAAGTGTCAGGGTGGATTGAATGTGAAAGAAAGATTGCAGACAATAGAATATAGCATCTGTGGGAAAGTTGTTATGGCAGTTAGTGGTGGATAAAACTTCCTTATGCGTGAGGTGGGTACATGGTGTCTATATGAAGGAAGAAGTCAACATTTGGAATCATATTCCACCCCAGGACAGTAGCTGGTACTGGAAGAAGATTAATTCTCTGAAGGAAATAATGTCCAGTTGGTACAATGATAATGTTTACACATTAACTGCTTTTGGGAAGTATTCAATCACCCAGAGCTATCTCAAATTGACGGGTGATCATGCTAAGATAAATATAGTAGACAGTGTGGACAATACTAGCTGAGCAGGGTAATAGCATGATTGCAGTTAGAAATAGACTTCTCACCAAGGAAAGAATGCTAAAACTAAAACTGGAAGTGAGTGATCCCAACTATTGTTTATGTGATATGCAGTCATTAGAAACAAGTCAACATCTGTTTGTGGATTGTAGCTAGATTAACAAAGTCAAGAAGGAGATCCTGTTATGGACTAATACTCATTTGAAGTTGGAAAGTCTGCAACAAATGTTAATGGAAATAAAAAACAAACACTGGAAGAGGTATCAAAAAGAGGGGATAGCAACAGCTTGTGAAGCAGTTGTTTATCATACTTGGAGAGCCAGAAACTGGAGAATTTTTTAGCATAGAGTTTTCCAAAAGACAGATGTAATTAGTCATATCAAGAAAGAACTTGTACATATGATAGAGAGATTAAATTCCTCTAAGAAATATTATAGAAGTAGAGAGTTTATCAATAGGATTCTTTGCATATAAGTTGAGAGTTTATCAATAGGATTCTTTGCATATAATTTATTTAGTTTCAGTTGTAATTAGTTGGCATTTGAGGCTCTTCTCTGACTACAGATAGTTAAGAGAATGAGTGTTCTTTAGGTGTATTGTTTGGTTTATTAATGGTACATTTACATGGTTACCAAAAAAGAAAATAAAGAAAGCCTAGAATTGTTTCGAACGTGCAAAGCTTTCAGAGTGTGTAGCCTCGGGCGAAAATCAGAAAGGCCTAATAGCACTAGGATATGCATCAAAAGATGAAGATGTAGCAAGTGTAGAATGAGTATGATAACACGTGTATTTAGTTGGCATCATAGGCTGATCGAGTAAGAGTTAGACAGCTATATCATAAAAAGTATGAAATGTATCTTGCTAAGTCAATATCACAATTCCACAAGTTTAGGGGAAACGGGGAGAAAGGCAGCTAAATATAATCATCTGATATGTAAGTAAAGCATCATTAATTAAGGAAGCCAACTAGGGAAGGTACAAGCAATGCAATGTGGTAATATGGGGTGCAAAGCAATGGCCAATGATCCAACTGGTATACACCCGCTTCCCTGTGGCATGCTATGAGTTGGGCCCACTCCCAAGGCTCATATACCACCCAAAAGCGACCCCAGTTTATTTGGAAAATACCTCAGGTTTAGCTAAAAATAACCAAGACATAATAATAATATCAAGTACCTGCAATAAACCTTAGGTTTCCATCACTCTGTTATATCCATCTTACCATAATTGTGATCCATGACAATTAAATTTGTATGCATCACAATAATAAAAAATATTCATATGCAATATAATTGCAATATATTTTTCAATAGCGTCTTAGGGCTCTAATATATCTCTTTCAAAATAATGCTCATAGGCCAATATCATATCTTTTCGAAATAGTTCTCTCAAGCCAGTAATTTCTCTAAAAAAAAGCAGTTTTTTTAATTCAGTACCCTTAGGCTACTAAATCATTGAGGTATGGTAGTATAACACATAAAACAAAGTGATTCAACAACAAATAATCAATTCAAGTCATATTATTTATATCAACTAAGCCCCAACCAAAATTTCATAGTATTAAGCCATTCTTTTCAACACAAAATCAGTCAATACGCCCATCCCATAATATACTTTGTACAATAAACCACCCCACTAGAAAGGTTTGAGAGAGAAAGTCAAAACCTACCTCGAAGGCTGAGCAAACCCAATACAAATTCTCACACGGTCGCCCTTCTCTGTAGAATCACCTCGGAAAGCTCACAATTTATCAAAATCATACTCTACGTGAGTATACGAGTCTATTGATACCCATATTACCATATATATAGTTCGGGTCAAAAATTGAGTCAAAAAGTCAATCTCAAAACCTGAGGTCAGCACAAGAAATTGATTCCAAAATTGATTTATTCATGATATAAAAAGCTTCATCATCATCATCATCATACCCAGTGTATTCCCACTAGGTGGGGTCTGGGGGGTAAAATGTACGCAGTCCATACCACTACCTCAGATGAGGTAGAGAGGCTGTTTCCGATAGACCCCCGGCTCAGGACCGATAACAATAACAAATCATAAATCAAAAATCATAAAAAACATAAAACAATCATAAAAATCATAAATCAAAAATCATAAGAATCATACAAATCCTAAGAATCGTGAAAGTCATCAACACACACATGAAAACCAACAGCAAAAAAGGTCACAAATCGCTAGCAACTCGACGAAGCAAGGCACTCACAGATCAACACTATAGACTAGTTATTCAAGATCACAAATAACACCAAAACAGCGCGAACAAGACTCTGCCTAAGAGACCCAGTCAAAGATACAAGCAAACACGCTTCTCTGCTAAAAAAGCTTATGTTCTAAATATCAGCCAAAATTGAGCACGAATCAAATCTCAAATCAAGAAAATACTAATTTTAAAGCTTAGGACAACCCCCTCAATTTTAAATACCCAAATGATAATTAAACTACAAAATAAATAATAGATTAGCGGAAAAATACCAAATATGGAGTTAGATTCTTACCACTACAATGAAGTCATGAAATCCCTTTAAACATATCTCAAATTTGAGGTTTATAGATCCAAAAATCGAAATATGAGGCTTAAGATCAAATGAGGATTTAATTCTATCTAGGTAAAAATTACCCTTAGCGAAATGTGAAGATCTTCCGCAATCACAACAAATGACAAGGAGCTGGCCCTATTGCAAAAGCCATCCCCAATCCGTGAATCGAAAGAACAAATCTGCTTTGACCCTAAGTCAACTAGCTAAAAACCTTTTATGCGCTTGCGGCAACTACATCGCGGTCACCACGATGTGTTCACCCCTTTACTCTACGCGAATGAAACCAGTGCCCCACGAATGCGAAGAGGAAATTTCATCTTCACTAGAAACAACAAAAGCAACAAATTCCAACTTCAACCAAACAAAAACTAATAGTGAATCATAATATCACCAATTCGAGGTCGTCTTGACCAATTATTGACCGTGATCAACTCTAAAATTTAAGAAACTAGAATTTAATTCAATGGTCCAAATCACTTCTGAGCTCCTTGAAATCTATTCAAACCACTAAACTAAAATCACCCTCCAGAGCTAACGTAGTTGTCAAAATTCAAATCTGAGATCATTAACTCAAATATTAACTTTGGTTAGTTTGTTTTAATTTCCAAATATTCAAAACTAAATATCTTCCATGAAATGCAGCTGATCACCTCAAGAATCATGCACCCATTATGCAAGTTACAAATAGCTAAAGAAAGATACATAGAGGTTCAACCAAAGGAGTAGAGGCAGAAATCATAAAATGATGATGAGGGTCTTTACAGTAGCCATGAACTTCAGGTCACCTTGAATGGATTTTGACAAAATATCCCACACTTTTTTCCCCGTTAAAAACCTAATGATTACCTTGTTACAAAAAAGAGTACAATATGTGCCTTTGTCTTTCTCAAGAATCTATCTACATTAGGGTAGGCCGCGATCATAAGCTTATCTTTCTCAGATCTTAATTTGAACTATTTACAATCGTGCTAAATTCTTTGGTGTCATTACAGGTTCTTGTGTTTAGCAATTTCTTAAAAATAATTAGTCAAAATTAAAAGAGATTTTACCTATTCAGGTGGAAACATGTGCTCTTTCCTAGACTATTCAAATTGAGAGGGACTTACCCCTACTCGTGAACTAATCTCTTTTAATTTATCAATGAGGATATCCTCGTGGAAACGTTTTCTGCCTTTTGTTATCTTACTTGTTTATTTGGTAATTCCTGCCTGAAGTTTAGCTCAAAGCTTAACCTGGATAACTGGGGATAGAGCTTCCCATTTTTTTAAGAAAGAAATTGGGGATAATCATTTGATTCTTTGTAAAAGAACACTTCATCATAAGGTCTGGCCGCTGCCGTCTTTGATCGAAAAGATATTCTAAAATGAATAATTGGGGATAGATTATCTAATTTTAAGGAAGTAACTGGGGATAGTCATCCAAATTTTCACAACTAAGAGGCCCTTTATTTTGTTTTGAGGCTTTGGAGAAGGATGTGTTGTCCTCGTTTTCAGAAACTTATGTCTGAGGACTAATTTTGTTTGGCGATAGCTTTAACAATTTGAGCCTCGGTATCACATGCTTTGTTCATATTATTGTCTATACTAAGCTTGGTTTGGAACATTCCAAAGGTGATTTTTTGACTTGATCTATTACAATCATATTCTCAGAATCGAGTGTTATATTCATCATCTTTGTCATTATCCCAAGTAGAGTTAGTGAGGCTATGACTAGTAAGAAACTATTGGTCTGTCTTGTCCATTATAAGTTCTAGGTTGTATCTGCAGCCTAGGTTAGGTATGTTATGCGTCTAACAATCCTAACTCTTTTTCCCCTTAGCATTTTCCCATACATTAATTGGTTCCTTCAAGATGCAAAAATGTCTTTTCGCGAGGCTCCCCTCAGGTGAATTCTTCCCTAAAGCCTTCCTAATAACCTACAGTGTCACCTTATACTCTGATAGTACCCTTGTCACGAGAGGTTTTGTTTCTTTGTTCTCTTCTATTATTTTTACCTAATATAGATAGTCCCTCTACTCTTTAGGCATCATGACAACAGGGGTCGAGGAGCGGAAAAAATATCCAATCTCACCCTAGGCTTGTTTGATATTATCTCTGAATTCAAGGCGATATTCACCTTCTAGGCCTGCTCTCCAAATGTCTGTCGTCTGATAGGCGCTTTCTTTAATGTGAAAGGAAGTTTCGCCTTTCCCTACAACTTCTTTTGTTTATACTTTGCACCTTTTATCCAATTTCATTCAACACCATTCTTCTAACCTCCTATTATGCTCTTATCCTCCGGTAACCGTGGCAATTTTCTTACCCCTAGTCATGGCTTTTGTTTCACCTGAATCTCCTATCAACCAACTCTGCCCGATGACATTCTGTTTTGGTGACGATTCCAAAGTTGAGGATCCAAAACTTCAATCAGTTAGCAATCTTGATTCCCTGAAGAAAGACAAAAATATCCTAACCATCTATCCCAACTGTGGATTTCCCAAAACCTTTCGAATGGCGGTGCCAACATTTGGAGAGTGTCATTTCCACCAGGCTAGGTACTCTTTTATTTACTTACCCTTTTACTTTGAGGTTTAGACCATCAATCATGAAGTTGATTGGCCTTTTGTGTGAGATTCTGGCAGAAGGTTAGGTTGGTCCTGGCATGTGGAGGATAGTCCATGGCTCCATATACTCTAGTTTATGATCGAGGAGAGTCTATCCCTGAACTATCTTCTTCTTATTACCCACCTCTATTTTTTTCTAGTGATCTGGTCAAACTAGTATGGTGTGGGGAAAAACGCTCTTCTCATATTTAGATGACATCTTTAATAAGGGGTGGATTGAAAGATTAGTTATCATAGCCAACATATGCCGATCCAAGGAATTCCCCATGTTTCTCTGGAATACCCATTGTGAGTACCTATATTATTTTATTCCTTCTATATGTGTGTAGCTCAAAAATATTATCTTCTGACTTTTTTGTTTCTATCTCAGCTCCAAGATGGCAGCCAAACACATCATCTCTGGATGTCCCTTTAGCCAAGGCAAAGAAATGGATCACCAAAATCCTAGAGATTTCTTCTACTGATACTCGAATATGAGAAAAAATCACCTTTGGCGAGCGGTTGAGAGCTAAGACACATAGTATGATCTCCTTTTATTTTAGTTATTATGGCTTCTTTATGTCTGTAAAATTTCCTAATCCATCCCCTACCTCTTTAGGCTTAACTAGCAGCTCCATTATTCTTCCTCCTTATGTGTTCGCTTTATCATTCTTCACAAGTTGCTTTCATGATTCGTTAGGCTATACCTGGCCACTCGAAAATACCTTTGGCAGTTATGATTCCGTCGGACAAAGAAGCTAGAGTCAAAAACTCTTCTAATAAAGTCCTCATTGCATGTGGGCAGACCTTAAGTGTGGGTTTACATGGTACATCAACTACTTGTGATTTATATGAAGAGATAGAGGTGGTAACCAATGTTGACCCTCATTTTTGTTGTCCTCCACATCTTTCACTAACTATTGTTGCAAAAGGGGTCTGTCGTTAAGGCGATGGTCAGTTCTGTCTTGATGGGTGCAGTAGATGTACCCTCCTCGGGATCCTTGCTTCCTGTTAGCAGACCTATTTCTCCATCATTGCATTCATTAAATCATTCTTCCCGCTCTCTAGATGATGCTAAGCTAAGGAAACCTCAAGCATGCGGGGATCCTCCAGGTCTATCAATCATTTTTTCTAGCTCCTAATTTTGCTTGGTAGCAAGATATTTGTCTGCGGATCCCTCCATAGGTTGAATCTTATAGAGGCCAAAGTGATTGCCAGCTACTTGCATGGTTTCTTGTCATAATGGTATTTGGAGCAGATCAAATAGGTTGACATCCAGTGTCATCTGAATAACAGTGTCATGGCACTACTCAGTTAAGCACACTCGAATCCTTCTGGCATCTCATTTTACCATGAGCTTTCACATTAAGAGGCTTTATTGTGTTACAAAGGCCCACGTGTAAACTTCTAATAGTCTTCATTGCTATTTTAAGGAGAAATTTATGCTTTCAATAGAGGTTGATAATTTTCATATAAAACTCTCTATGTCTCACGATCCCTTGGCATCTGCCAAACTACTGGGCTTTTGAGACTCTGACATCAGGATCCTGAAGGCTCAACTAGCATTGACTTAAGATAAAATAGATAACTATGCCCTTGAGGCCGATCACCTAACTGAGGAGGCTACCTCTTATCAAGGGCTTAAAGCTTCCTAATCAAAATATATTAAGGATCTTATAACAGAAGAGTCCACCCTTTCTGAGAGGATTCGATAAGTCGAGTTGAGGGGCCTAGATGCTACCTCTCCTTAAGTTCTAATAGCTTCCTTTCGTGATAAGTTGTGTCACTTAAAGAGGAAGGTGAACTCTGAGAAGAGAAAAGTTCACCGACGGATGTAAAAATAAGACTTAGACAAAGCACTCTTTGTTTAGAAGGCCATGCTTTGTACCCTCGAGGAAGAAGAAGAGAGATTTTAGTATTAAATAAAAGATATCTGAGTCCCGACACCTAATAAGTCTTGCTAAGGCTTCTGTAGATCTAGAGTACCACGTGTCTACGTTTAACAAACACCTCTCAGATGGGAGACATTCACTAAGTAGTGGCTTCTTCTCAGGCCTTCACTTTCATGCTATATTTGTAGAGGTCTCACCTTTTGTACACATTTTTCGGGGAGTTCCATTGTTTTAACAATAAAAACTTTTATCGTTTTCCTTTTTTGTTTTTTCTAGGTTTGCTTTAAGGCATGAGGAGATCTGAAAAGATCCTCCTAGGCTCTTGCATACTTTTGTGTGGATCACAAAGGACAATCTTGGGCATTAAAATTTCTGTGAATCATCCATTCACGCACCTTTGATCTTATCTGATTCAGGTGCATAGCCATTATCATTTGCAGTCAACCGAGTCGGTTACTTACAAATTTAATGTACTGACACACGTCTCTTGGCCATTAGTGGGGGTTGAGATGGTTAACTAAAGTAATTTATGACCTTCCATCTATAAATTATAAATGTTTTTTCTACCTCATCCCTCTCCCTATATTCATTTTCATTATGCCTTCTGGTAGAGATAAGAGAGTCTTCCATATTTGGGTGGGGGCTATTTCCCCCACCCCTTTCCTTTTGTTTTTTTATTTTATAATTAGGGCATGAGCCTTACCATTGGTTGTTTAGGGCTTTGGTGAGAATGAGGTAGTTGTTAGGATAAATTTTGGGGCAAAGGTGCTAGAAGCGACAATTGTGGCTGCTTGAGGGTGCTTTCAATCCCTTGCCGGTTCTTCTGGCATCCTAAAGTTCTTGGGTTTATGATGTCACAAACTCACCGTAGTGGCTACGTATTGCCCTAAAAGAAATTATTATGGCTTGATACGCTTCATCACCTTTTCTAAGAGGAGTTGCAGAATTATTAGGCTTTTTACCCAGGCCAACAATTCCTCTACTCTTTGGTGTAGAAACTAATCATGTGCAATGGGTAAAAATGGACAAGATTAGCCAAGGCTCATCATCATGTACCTATACCATCTTTTGTGCGGCTCTCTTCTTCCTCGTTCGTACAATTTGTGTTCATCCAAAGATTACGCCCTCTCTTATGGCCAAGTGGCATAGGGTTGTATTGTGTCTTTGGGTCAAACTAAAAAATGTTCCCCATTCACCTTCCCCTTCATTGGATCATGCTCTAGGCTAAGTAACTTATCAAACCCCTAGCGTGTTGCCGAGTTGAAGTAGCCCAAATAGCTTTCCTCTACTCCGAAGGCTTAGACGGTTTCTCTCTCCCACAATTCTGCCCTTCTGTTAGTATCAATCATGGTGAGAACTTTTGCAATCTTTAGCTTCCTTTATGGAAAGTTAAATGTAAAGAACCTATTTCGGCCTCTAGAATAAAGAATGTTACATTTTATTTTTTTGTGTGGATGTGTCTTTCTTTTTGCTCATGCCTGAATGAATAATCTACTATTTTTTCTATTGAATTTCCATGTATTTTGTAATCTCATAGCTACCATTGTACGAGGGCTAAAGTTAGTTTAAACTGCTCGATTAGCTGCAATATTCTTGGCATGTGAAAGTCACGCCTCTTTCATTGCCAAGAGTTCAAAGTAGATTATGTCGAGATAGAAGACTCTAGGTTCTGGTTAGGGTGATGGTGGGATATGGTCGTATGTCCTGTATTTTGATTATTGGTTTATCTCTCGCTATCGATTGGTTAAGATTATAGGGCAATTTCCTCCTGGCCATTTTAGGACACTAAGTACATGTTTGTCCTCATCATTCTAGGGTACATACTTATTGGCCTTGTTTTCTTGTGGTGGAGATCCAAATTTTTTTTTTCTTCTTTTAATAGAGAGAAGGTATGGGAATGCTTCACCTTTTTGAGGTATATCTGATGGTTATGACTCACATCGTATAGTTAATTTTGGAATGATGATTGGAGATGGTCGTCTTAACCAGTTTTCTTTTCTTTTTTCTACCCATCTTATCGATCCATTATTGGATTAGGTGATCCGCATATCCATTTTCAGGGCATTGAGCCCCTTATCTCCTCGATCTCCTGAGGGGCATCCCTAAACTTAAATTCCTATATGTTGAACTACTAAGCTAGGACGTTTCTTAGATACTAAGGGTGTAACGTTCGGGTAAATATGGCCTTTCACACTCGACAATGGATTAGACTTGGGATTTTAACCTTTAATGGAACAAGAGTTTTTCCCTAAATCCAATGTCTTCTTTATATGCAACTTTGTTGTATCACTCACGGGTAATCATTCCATCATGGTTTAAGTTTTACAACAGTTGTCAGCTCATTTCGCTCCCCTTATCTTTGGCCTAAGTTCCATTTCTTTTAGGTTTTTGTTTGGTGTGTCAACAACCCTTGGTATCATAGAATTTAACTGAAGTCCCACGGTGTTTTGAGCATGAATCCTTATTAAATAGCACTTGAATCAGGAATACCAAAGGATCAAGTCACTGATTCGGGCACAAGTCAGCACAAGTACCTGGTTTGGAAGTGAGTCCTTGGTTTGGAGCAAGTCCCTGGGGCGCTCTGTAGCTCAATCTTGACTTTCATTTGTCAAGCTAGATTTCATCTTCTAATTATGAACATGATGGTTATCTCGTGCGCTGAAAAGGACAAAATTATTTCTACTGATTCTTTAGACAACAAGGCTTAGAGTCACGCATGAGATGGTTCGATTTTACAAGTTCAAGCCAAAATTTTGGGATCCTATCTGGCAATACTTAGTTCTATCGGTACAGAAACCCTTGGCAGAAGAAACCTGTCTTTGGGTGTTAATAGGAGATAGAGAGTGTCTCAAGCCTCAGAAGACGTTGTTGTCGTCTAGTCACTTCCACATCCCTTCTTGCACTGCTAAATTTTCCTTAGAAAAACTGTCGGGGTGTCATCCTAGATCCCACGAGAGACTGTTGAGGCCGACTTCTGCTTCAAGCATTGTTGTTCTCGGTGTAGCACCTATGGGATTAGAGTACGACTAAGTAAAACAATCTGAATGGGCCTCAATACATCTTAAGAATACCTTCCTTTGATCAGGATTGATTCCCTGGCCCAAGAACATATTTTCATTGAGTTGCCCCTGTTGCATGATAGCCGGTTCGACCTCAGTTGGGACCTTTATTCCTTGATGCTCTCCTTTTGCATCTCTTTTTGAGCTCATTCTTTCCAACGCGTTTTGACTTCTACTTTGATGTGAAGGTTGGCAACACCTGCATGGTTTGTGTGTCAGTGCAGGACCCAACACCTCTTTTGGGGCTTTAACTCCAGTATGTAGCGTATTTCTGTATGGTTGATTTTGAGTTCTCACATGTACCCTCTGAATGGGTCTTCATCTAACCTAGGCTCTACTCGAGCCAGTGTATCTTTCTCTTCCTGGGCTGATACTTCATCCAATGTCTTCTAAATCTTCCTAAGTTCTTCCCTTAGGGCAACGATCTCCATCATTAGGCTCTCAGTAGGGTCCAATGAGATTAGATTCACTTAAACGCTTCCTTCTCACTCCATTCTTCTCTTTGCGATGCTCCTTCACTTCCTTTAGCTTAAACAAACAATCAAATCGATAAGACTAAAAGTACTAGATCTATATATAACTGCTCAGACCCCAAGATGAGCGCCAAACTGTTTATCCTAAAAATGGTACAATTAAATTTATAGACGAGTCTAAGAGCACGTGCGTTAGATTTAGTTTTTGTGTTGGATTAGGTAACAACCAATCAATTTTCTAAATAATGAAACAACAAGTTAAGCATAAACAAGTATAGAATAGAGCTAGAAAAAAGTAAAGGATTCGTGCAAAGGAGGGCCCTTAGGAAGGTTTCTCGAGGGTTTTCGTCCGTCCACTAGAGTAGGCAAACAACTAGAAGGAAATAGTGAGAATCAAGCTTAGGGAGCAATTTAAAGTATATTGTATTATTATCTCAGGTTATATTAATGTGTCTTAAAAATGAGAGGAACCCTTATTAAAAGGCTACAATGTGAGGCCATCAATCAATCAGTGACCCATATTCTCTTGTGTCCCAATAGTACTGCTGCCAATGAAATAATGTCAGGTGTCTTGTCCGCTATAGGCGACAGCCTGTATCTGCAGCCTAGGTAAGGCTTGATGCACGTTTGTGTGTTTGACAGTCCTAACGCTTTTGAACTCTTAGCCTTTTCCCTTATGCAAATTAGTCCCTTATCGGCACAAGGATGACTATTTGTGAGGCCCCCTCGGGTGCATTCTACTTGAAGGCCTCCCTCATAACCTAGAGTGTCACCTCATATTCTGATCATACCCTTATCATAAGAGGTTTCGTCTCTTTGAGTATCTTTACCCAATATAGTTTTAATACCCGATGATACCATAAATCAGTAAAAGCAATCAAATAGCTGACTTTTATCCATAATATAAAACTGGTATCCGCATAAGTTATCATCATTTCACTTATATAGAAACCCCCTTACCCATTAATTAGTTAAGCATTTACTAACACAAACACATCATAAGAGTCAAGAAAGTCTCAACTTGCTTAAGTATGAATCACAAACGATCACCAAATAGTTTTTATCTTTCTCAGAGTCTCCGAACAATGTCAATATGTTCAAATACATAATCAACATTAGATTGCGAGTCTATAGATAATCATACTGCTATACTTCTATTCTCGACCCAAAAGGTCAACCCTCGAGCTCCTAAGGTGAAAATTATAATTTTTTCACAAAATCAACTTACCATTAACATATAGCCCATAATCTTGAAAATTATCGAATTTCGATCACAAATCAGCCTTCAAATTAAAGAATCGCCATTTCTAAATGTAGGGGGAAAATCCCCAATTCTACCATCCAATCATGGATTATAATGATAAATAAATGATGAAATAGTGTAAATATACAAAAATCATTTTAATATCTTACCGCTGATCCAAATCATAAAGCATTCCCATGGAATTTCCTAAATTTGTGATCTCAATCTCTAAAAATCGAGTTATGAACAATGGGTTCAAAATTAGACTCTTAAATCTGTCTAGGTGACACCTTCTTCGAGAATGCGTTTCACCCCCCACAAACTCATCGCATCAACCCGGCCCACCATCGTGAATGTGATATACAACTCAAACTCAACCCATGATCGAACCCTCGCAAACACAAAGATCAATCCTTCTTCCTCTTCGTGATCGCGACCCTTCTATCACGAATGCAAAGAAGGATCACTGGCACCAAACACCAAAAACATTGGGTGCCATCCTCTCTCCCTTTTGGCATTCTAAACTCATTTAAGACCCCCACACAAATGAAATATAAAACCACTCCTAAAACTCATTTTCAAACTTGTTGGAATAATCAAATCATCAACCTGAGGTCGTCTTGACCAAATGATGACCATGGTTAACCCGATTTCTTCAAATCAACTAGTAACCAAACCAATAGCCCAAATTATTCCCTATCTCCTATGGATCCATGCAAAATATCGAATTTAAGTTGTTTTTAAGCTCTAAGTGTTGAAAAGTACTTTTAAAGTATTGTAGTTTAATTTTTATTGGACCAAAATATTTATTTATGATTAAAATGTTAACAGATTAATCAAAACAAAACAGATGTTGGTCTAAACTAAGTCAAAAATAGTAACTTATTTCTTTTGGCTTAAAAGCACCTACCTAACTTAAAAGCTACTCTAAATTTTCTCAAACACTCTAAAAAGTTGAAAAGAACTTAAAAGATGCTTTTAAGCCTAACCAAAGGCTTTAAGAGCCTATTTGGATTGACTTATTTTAAGTGTTTTTAAGCACACCCTCCAAATCTAATGGAACCGTCAAAACTCAAATCCAAGCTCATCAACCCAAAATGTTGCCTTTGGTCAAGCTTCTTATTTCTAAACTTTCAAAAATAGAATTTCTTCTCCAAAATGCTCCCTCTCGCCTCGGGAATTATGTCATTCATCTCTACAAGTCATGAACCATAATAGACAAAGCTATGAAAAGAATCTTATAAGGCAAAGGAGTTCCAAAACACAAAACGACCATGCAGCGGTCATTACACCCCCGCCCACCCCATTCCTAGAGGTGGATGTAGAGTATTTATACTGAGTTCATCTGAACCCTATTCTTTTAACACAAATTATAGATTTATGTGTAATAAAGGTACAAATATACAACAAATAATAGATGAAGCATAGTGTTCATACTCATTAACTTTATAAATATAATGGGGTCAATGCTAAAAACCTTAAAGTTAGAACCCATTAAACTTAAATCCTGAATCCGATTCTGCCTACTCCCTATCCATTTCACTCCGTAGTGTTTTACAAAATTACGTGTAAATACTCTTGTGAATTCTTTTTTTTTTTTTTGCACGGAAAAAGCCGAACACACCTATAATATTAAATAATTTTTCATAGCAAGACTAATAGAGATTGGTCAACAACATCATACCCAGTGTATTCCCACCAGGTGAGGTTTGGAGAGGGTAAAGTGTACGCTGTTCATACCACTACCTCAGATGAAGTAGAGAGGTTGTTTCCGATAGACCCCCGGCACTAATAGAGATTGGTAATTACTTTATTTTAAAATATGCATATATAAATCTGGTAAATAAACTTTTAGACCCGATGAATCTCATCTTTTCTCTGTTTTGCAATAAACAAATTGAATGATCTATAAAAGCAAGTTTTCTTAATAACGAATCCAATTCCAAGTTTTCTCAGTTGATGAAAACTGGTTGATGAGGAAGACTACAACCAGGAGTGCATATCCATACACATTGGTCAAACTGGTATTAGCCTTGGCAATTCTTGCTGGGAACTTTACTGCCTTGAGCATGGAATTCAGGTTCTCTCTTTCTTCATTATTTTCTTGTTGGATTCAAGAATTGATTATTATGAGTTTGAGTTTGGAATTTTGCCTGGTCCATTTGATTTAAAAAGGGCAGGCCGGAGCACTAAAGCTCCTGCTATGCACTGGTCCAGCAAAGAACTGAACCACAAGGGTCAAGTTAATTTAACGGGTTCAAAATATATTATTTGTATTTTGATAGAGATTTATTTTAATACATATATAAAGTACGAATCAAAACTAGTGATTTCAAAAAAAATCATTAACAAGACATTACATACAACTAGGGACAAATGCCATTAGTGGATTCCTTCTTTCTTTTCTTTTTTTTTAATATGACCATCACAAGTCATCCCTTCTTGAGAATGAATGCATCCCTTATCACTTTATTGATAGTTATCTCTCGAACACAAGTTTAAATTGAAAAATAAAATAGATGCAACTTAACATATCAATCTTATACACAAGAGTTCATCCAAACACCTATTTGATGTATATTCTTTATTCAAAACCACCTTCATGGTTGGGGGTTAGGCGTGACCGCTACATCTCCAAAAATATAGAAGATGGTGGACAGGCTAGCATGATTGGCTCTAGTGCTATTGGGTGGTCATAGAGTCTGTAGGCTATAGCAATCTAAACTGAGCAGGATGGTCAGGCCACCTGATTATGTAGAGTGTTTGATCTTGTTGATTGTAGGAGCAATTTGTCCGTGGATCTTGAATAACTCTTTGATGCAGGGCATTAAATTGAGGGAGTTTGTCTCTAATTGTAGTTGATCAAGACCCTATCAAACACACTAGTTAACTCCATACAACATAGCGGAGTAGGCAACATGATAAGGTTACCATCCCTGAAACCTCCATCGTTGTTAAGTTTGTAAGAATTAAGGGGAGGGGGGGAGGACCAAGACATAATTTTAAAAACTTTGTAGCCGATCCTTTTTCCAATAAGTAGGATGTTCTGAGAAATATGAAAACTGATAGCATCCTTGGTATGGTAAGGCATCGTACCACTAAACTCCCAATCCAGTTGGTCGTCAATAAGAACATCCTTAATGAGAGCTTTATTGGAGATGGGTTCTCCAGGGAGGAGTTTGTAGAGAGGGCCAAGATCATTCCAGCAATCATACCAAAAGGCAATTCATCATTTGCCAATCCTCCACGAGACATGACTTTCAGCATTGTCCCTTATCAAACAACAAAGGGTCTTCCAGGAATGGGATTGACTGCTTCATTATTTAAACTCAAACTTCAAATTTTGGATCCGCGTCACCAATCAATTAGTCACAAATTTTTTTCAAGTTACCAATAAGTAACTTTTATGTAGAAATACAAATGTACTTATATCTTGATTGTGTGAAAATATTTTACATTGTTAGTGTATAAAGATGTTTGTTAATCCATGCTGATCCTTAACAATTATAATGTCTTTATTGATAGCCTGATGTCCATCGGATGCGTAAGAGTACTACTGAAGAAGAACAAGATGATGATTGCACGTTCCGTGCATTCTTTAGTGAAACGAGTTCAGGGAAGTTTGTTCCCCGTGCACTGTTTATTGATCTTGATCCTACTGTTATTGATGAAGTGAAAAGTGGAACATATGGCCAGCACTATAACCCTCAACAATTTATCTATGGCAAAGAAGATGCAGGAAACAACTTTGCGCATGGCTACTACACCCGTACGTATTGATTCTGCACCCACTCTGATCCAATCTTAATTTGAAAAAAATAGCCCCAAATTTTGTCCTTTATATTCACTAGAATTAACTACATTTGGCCTCTATTATAACACACACAATGATAATCATATTTCTTTCGTTTCACTTGCGAGAATGATGTGAGCACTTTTAACTGAAAAAATCACAAGAATAGTCTTTTTTCCAATTATCCTCTGCTTCTAGTGCAAGTACCCCTGATGATGATTTATTTCACTTCCTGAACATTTAAGGTGGCTGTCAAGTATGAATTGGGAAAGTGGTGTGTTTTAAGTACAACGTAGACCAAAAATGCTCAATTTGGTAACCTTTGAAAACCCAACTCATATATATATTTAAAGGACTATTTTATACCAACTTCGGAACGCAAGGAACTTATTTTTGTCATTTTCTCCCCTCGACTCTGAATTACCTTTTTTTTTATAAACCAGTTGGAAGGAAGATAATTGATCAATGCTTGGATCGTATAAGAAAGCTTGCCGATGACTGTGCTAATCTGTCAGGTTTTGTGATCTTTAATGCCATTGCCGGGGGCACTGGTTCGGGTTTCTGTTCACTTCTGTTAGAACGCTTGTCAGATGAGTATCGAGGAAAAGAAAAAGTTGTGTTTACTGTGTTGCCTTCGCCTGATGATCATTTTTCAACAGCTATTGTGGAGCCATATAATAGTAGCCTTGCAAGTTGTTGTAAAAAATAAATAAAACAAGTATGAAATTTTCTTCTTGTATTACTTGATCAACATTCTATACACAAGACCCCTATTTATATACATGGCTTAGCCGACTAAACTAGGAAAAAATAAAGCCTATACTAATTACAAGACAAAGTAAAGGAAAGGGAATATTACATAACCTAAAAAAGGAAAAAGAATTTCTAAGATACAAGGGGAAATATTTAATGTATACACACTTCAGGAAACAGAATATACAATGAAACAAGTAGGGGTTTGGATGAATTGGGCCTCTGCTTCCACTGATGCAACTTGGGACTCTATAGTCACTTGTTTGAGGCCCAAAACCTGATATGAAAACATACCCAATTCAAATACCAAATTACAAAATCATTTCCCCATTTCTCATCTTCTCAATTTCACTGATAAACTTAGGGAGATGATCTGAACATCGAGATGAACAACTCAATAACCCCCCCCCCCTAAAGTTGGAGGGGTGGACGAAACTCCCAACTTTCCCAGTAGCTGATTATGTGCAGGACCCGTTAACGATTTGGTGAAGATGTCGGCAAGCTGGGAAGAAGAATTGACATACGACAAGGAGAGACGAAGTGGTAGCCAATATCGACATGCTTCGTCCGTTCATGAAAAATTGGATTTTTGGCGATGTGAATTGCGGAAAGACTGTCAGAGTGAAGGGGCATCGGCAAGGATATGAAAACGCCAAGATCCTCAAATAGACGAATTAACCAGGTAAGCTCAGCCACGACCCTCCTCATTGAACGATATTCAGCTTTAGCAGAGCTGAGAGAAATGGATGTCTGTTTTTTTTTAATTCCATGAATTGGGAGAGTAACCAAGAGAAATATAAAATCAACTAACTGACTTTCTCGAATCTGGACAGGTACACCAATCGGAATCACAAAATGCTATCAAATCAAAGGAAACAGAGGTAGACATGAACAAACCAAGTCTAGGATCAATAAGCAGATATTGAAGTACCTGTAATCCAGCCTTAAGATGAGGTTCACGTGGATCTTGCATAAATTGACTCAAATGTTGCACTGTAAAGGACAAATCAGGCCGTGTATGAGTGAGGTAATTGAGCTTCCCCAATAAATGTTTGTATAAAGTAGCGTCCTTGATAGGAATCCCATGATTAGCTTGTAACTTGACAATAGGATCTAAAGGTGAAGAAGCAAGAGTTAAATGTAAAGAATCAAACTCCTTCAGAAGTTCCAATGTGAATTTTCTTTGGGAAATAATCATTCCGGCAGGTTCTCAAAAAACTTCCATGCCAAGAAAAAAATGGAACTGACCAAGATCCTTGAGCTTGAATTCCTTGTCTAAAAATAACTTCAAGGCCTGTAATTCAACTTCATCATTCCCTGTTAATAATGTATCATCGACATACACTGCCACAATGGAAATAGAATTCCCAGATTTCTTTTAAAAAAAGGGAATAATCATTTAATGAATGACTGAAACCCTTAAAATTGAGAGCAAAAATAAGCTTAGCATGCCACTGTCTGGATGTTTGTTTAAGACCATAAATAGATTTCTTCAGCAGACAGACATGGTTAGGAGAAGGTGGTACAGTACCTGGAGGAAACTTCATGTAAACCTCTTCATGTAAGTCACCATGAAGGAAAGCATTATTAACATCTAATTGAAAAACTCCCCCAATTATTTTTCAAAGTAATGGCTAAAATACACCTGATAGTAGTCATTTTGATCACTGGGGAAAAAGTTTCATTGTAATCAACACCTTCTCTTTGCACATCATCTCTAATTACTAATCTAGCCTTGAGTCTTTCAATGCTCCCATCAAAGTATTGTTTCACCTTATAAACCCATTTAGATGGTAAGGCTTTCTTTCCTGGAGGAAGTAGAGTGGCATCCCATGTATTGTTCAATTGTAGAGCAGCAATTGCTTTATCCATAGCTTCCTACCAACCTAGATGATGTGCTGCTTGAATATAATTAACAGGATCTTGTATACTAGCAATAGAGTTGAGCATGACTTGATTGTTAGAAGATAAAGCATTAAATGATAAAGAAGTAGGAGTAACAGGACTGAGGAAGCAGGTAGAGGTGACATTTGTTAGGTGAAGAGCACTACAAATATAATCTTCCAAATAGTCAGGTTTCTTGTGATTCCTAGAAGATTTTCTCAGTATAGTTTGAACAATAGGTAGTGGAGGAGTAGAGCTTGGAATCACATTAGAATTTGAATTAGTTGGAGGGATACTACTGGAAGTAGATTGAAATGGAGGAAGATCAGTCGACGCAACTGATTGATCAGAAATATGCTCATAATCAGAAAAATAATCTAGTGTAGGAAGAGGAGATTTTTGTAAAGAAATAGAACCAGATGCATCAGAAGGGAATATAATAGGAGACAAAACAAATTGTGAAAGAAAAGGAAAATATTCTTCATGAAAGATAACATTCCTAGAAATCATAATTTTCTTGGTTTGTAGATTTAGAACCTTATAAACTTTCTTTGCATAAGGATATCCTATAAAAACACAAGGTGTTGCTTTAGGATCAAATTTAGTTCTATTCATAGATAGAGTAGATACAAAACATAAGCACCCAAAACATTTTAGATGATCATAGGATGGTTTATTCTTGAATAAAACTTCAAAAGGAGTTTTTGAATTCAAAACACTTGAGGGAAATCTATTTATAAGATAAGTTGTCATTGAAAGACATTCCCCCCAATAACTAATAAGAAGATGAGATTGAAATAAAAGAGCTCTTGATGTTTCCAATAAATGCTTATGTTTTCTCTCCATTACTCCATTTTGTTATGGAGTATAAACACGAGTTGTTTGATGAATAATTCCTTTTGAAAGAAAAAAAATCAGCTTGTATTTTTCCATTTCCTAATTCGAAAGCATTATCAGTTCTTATAATTTTAACTTTAGAATTGAACTGTCTTTCTACCATAGAAACAAAAGATTGAAGGATGAAAAAAGCATTAGATTTAGTACTCAGAAGATGTGTCCAAGTAGCTCTACTAAAATCATCAACAATTGTAAGAAAGTATTTAAAACCATCATGTGTAGTAGATTTGTAAGGACCCCAAGTATCCACATGTATTAGTTCAAATATAGCTTTAGTTGAAATAGCACTAGAAGGAAAAGATAACTTAGATTGTCTTGACATGGGACACATAACACAAGGAGAAGAAAAATTTGAACGAGATGAAAAATTTGGAAAAACTTTCTTCATATTATTTCTTGGCATATGGCCTAATCTGTAGTGCCATAGTTTTTCCTTTACATTGGAATCAAAATAACTTGAACAAGAAGCAAAATTATCTTCTAAAGAACTAGAAAAGAAAGGACTATGAGGATTAAACTAGGTAGGCTCTTTGTAGAAACTTCTGGATGACTTGACTTGAGGAGATATAGACCTTCTTTCTCTCTACCAAGCACCTGAGGGCTCTTCACTGAAGGGTCCTGCAACATGAAACAAGTGTTAGGGGTGAAAAGAACAAATTTCTGAAGTTGTTTACACAACTTATGAATAGAGATTAGATTGAACCTAAGAGATGGAATATATAAAACATTTTGCAGAGTTAGATTATGCAAGAGAAAAACAGATCCTGAATGAGTAACTTTGACTTTGTGGGAGTTAGGAAGAGTTATTATTACAGGTTTAGGAAGAAGATTGAAACTTTTAAAATATTTTTTATCAAAAGTCATATGCTCAGAGGCTCCACTATCTAATATCCAAGAATCACTGTCAACTTTAAAGAAACAAGCATAAGAATTAAAGAACTTAGTCATACCAGAACACGTTATGTTTGCAGATGTATGTACATGTCCTGCATTCTTCTGATTCAACTTCTGCAAAAGTTGCAAGAGTTGTGCAACATTGTCTTGGCTTAAAGAGTTTAGATCTGTGACATTCTCTGTGGTCTGTTGAGATCCTTCCCCTGTGTTAAAAACATTACCAGCAACAGGTCCCTTTTGATATTTTTTGGATCTAGTGAATTTAAAATCAGAGGGGAACTCATGGATCTTATAACAGTGGTCAATGTCATGTCCTATTTTCTTGCAATAATTGTACACCAGAGAACTTTTCTTGATAGGATTTCCAGCTTGAGTTTTACACTCATTGAACCTCTTTTCCCCACTATTCCCAACAAAAAAAAAAGGCTTATTCTCCTGGATAAGCAGGAGTGGTATGAATTTCCCTTTGTTTTTCATCTTGAATAACAAGGGAGTAAGCCTGACCAATAGTGTGTAGAGGGGAAGACAACAAAATATTGCTCCTAACACCTATGAAAGTGTCATTAAGACCCATGAGCAATTGAAGAAGTCTTTCATCTTGATGAGCCTTTGCAACTTTTTCTTTTGCTCCATATTCACATTCACAAGTACATGCAGAGAATGTATTTAGTGCATCTAACTCATCCCATAGACTCTTCATTTTTGTAAAATAAGTAGAGATGCTGGAATTTCCTTGAACTACTGCGTTTATATCGTTTTGAAGTTGAAAACGTTTAGCACCATTAGCCTGACCAAATCTATCTTCTAGGTCAGACCACAACACTTTGTAACTTTTGGAATACAAAATAGACTCAGCAATTTCTTTGGAAAGGGAATTCAATAACCAGGATAGGACCATATCATTGCTTCTTGACCAAGATCCTTGAAGACCTGTATCAGCATTAAGACAAACTAGGGATCCATCAACGAATCCTAGCTTGTTCTTTGCTGAGAGAGCTATAATAATTGCCCTTCTCCATCCGCCATAGCTTTTCCCATCAAAGATGGTGGAAACTAGGTTCATAACTGGATGATCAGAAGGGTGAATGTAATAAGCGTGTGAAGAGTCCACTACATTAATTGTGAAGAGCTAATAGAAGGTGATTTCGAGGGTGATACATTATCAGTCATCTTTTAAAAAAGTAAACGACAAAGAAGAAGAAGACAGAAACTAAGGATTGAAATTAAAACTTGCTCTTGATACTATGTAAAAAAAAAAACAAGTATGAAATTTTCTTCTGGTATTACTTGATCAACATTCTATACACAAGACCCCTATTTATATACATGGCTTAGCCGACTAAACTAGGAAAAAATAAAGTCTATACTAATTACAAGACAAAGGAAAGGAAAGGGAATATTACATAACCTAAAAAAGGAAAAAGAATTTCTAAGATACTAGGGGAAATATTTAATGTATACACACTTCAGGAAACAAAATATACAATGAAACAGGTAGGGGTTTGGACGAATTGGGCCTCTGCTGCCACTGATGTAACTTGGGCCTCTATAGTCACTTGTTTGAGGCCCAAAACCCGATATGAAAACTTAACCAATTCAAATACCAAATTACAAAATCATTTCCCCATTTCTCATCTTCTCAATTTCACTGATAAACTTAGGGAGATGATTTGAACATCGAGATGAACAACTCAACAGTTGTTCCCTCTCGAAACATGCAGATGCTATTGTCATGTTTGATAATGTCTCCATTTATGACATTTTTCACCACTCTCTTGACATTGAATGCCCTACCTATGCCAACTTGAACCAGCTAGTCTCCAGGTATTTCCTGCCTTCCTGTTGTATGTGGAAGTATTACTCACTATTTTATGAAGTCAAATAATTTCTTCTTAAAATATTTGAAAGCATATGCTATGTTGACTTGTATTACTTTTTATGTATTTTATAAAGAGTAAAATTTAGTTACTTTAACGTGTTAAAAATAGTTCGTGACTTATCTTATTGTTTGCTTTAATTAGGCGATCTCTTCTATGACTGCTTCTATGAGGTTTGAGGAAGCACCCTTTAATCCAAAATTGAGGGCCTTTTATCTTAACACGGTCAGATATACAGGAGGATTTCCTTTCTTGGTTCCTTCGTATGCTCCAGTTATGTTAGCCAAGAAGGTTCAACATGAACGACTTTCATTTGTAGAAAGTACCAATGCCGCTACTTTTGAACCGTTCCTTTCTTGGTTAAGTGTGACCACGCAACGAGAAGAACATCTGCACCTTCATATTTTACCGTGGGGATGATATATGGATTATAAGTATGTGAAAGAAGCGGATTCCATTGTCAAGGGAAAAATTCAATTTATGAACCAGTACGAAAATTGCTATAGGTGTGGCATCAATTACGTGCCCATGACAGTCTATCCTGGAGGTGACTTGGCCACGGTATAGAGGGAAGTGTGCTTTATCTACAACATAACGAGTATCCGTGAGGTTTTCTCCCCAATAAATCGCAAGTTTAATCTAATGTATGCCAAGAAGGCCTTTCTTCATTGGTATTTTGGTGAAGGATGGAGGAACATGAGTTTTATGAAGCTGGCGAGAATATAGCTCAACTTGAGTCAAGATGCGAGACATATCATGACTATAATTGACTCTAATGACCTGTGGTCATAAAGTACTTATAAGTTAATCATTTAAAATTAACTTATAAGTACTTTTGCTTTAGTTAGGAGCCATGTTCTTAAAGCTTATAATTTATTTTTTAATTTTCAAAATACCTATACTAAAAAAAAAAAAAAACCTCTCTCATTCCTTATCCTTCTTTGGGTTAGATGGATCTTTAAAATTGGGTGGGTAGGGTTTTAACAAGAGTTGGGTTGGGTTGAAATTTAAATAGAAAATAATTTTTTAATGGTGACATAGATATATCCATGTAGCCGCCGCATAGGATAATAAAAGTGGGGACACAAGACTTAACAGTCCAACGGCAAATGAGTACCCAAAGTTGGATGGCAAGGGCAAATATAACCAAAAGTATAATGAAGGGCAAATATGATCCTTTTCTGAGAGTATAGTGGCAAATATGACCATTTTCCCCTTTTTTATTACTAAAAGTGGCTGTTTAGATAATAATGAACATTTGAATAAAGGGGAAATAACAAAAATAGTCATTCGGCTGGAACAACTGACAACTTGTCAGAACCCAATTTCTCAGGTCATGATAACACCTACTATAACCCACCAGTAGGTAAGTCAACCCGTAGTTCAAAACATCTAGTAATGGACTACTGATAGATATCAAGAAAATAGCGGAATAAATATAATAGCAAGGCTAATATAACCCCAAAACCTAGTGGAGACAGTATAAGAGCTTCTAATACAACAGGAGTACAAATGAAAAACAGGGAAAAGTGTATATATATATATATATATATATATATATATATACAAGCCGTCTCTGACACAACATAGAGATCAGTTTAACAATAAGAGGGAGAGTAGGGATACTACAAAACGTCAGGAGCTCACCCCAAATCTCCGATCCATAGCTGTTCTGCACGATATACAAACCAATGGCGATAAGTCTACTATAACCTGCAGGCTGCAGAAGTGTAGTATGAGTACAAAACATATGGTACTCAGTACGCAACGGCCGACTGAGCTCCAGAAATAACGCAAGCATAAAATGACATGTAAGGCAAGAATATAACTACAGGTAAATATCCAAAAAAAAAACTAGGCATAACAGTGCTAATGGAGCAATAAAGATAACTATCCTATCCTGATAGCATTCAGGAACTAAAGTGCAATACAATATATCCCTGGCCAATACATAAATAAATAGAGAAAGAAGTATATATAGTAATATACTAGGCCAAAGGGTACATATACAATATGAATAGATCGAGAAAGAGAGGGATATACGGTAATAACATACTTATATGTATACATATAGGACTAACTCAAAGGTAACTACATGAAGGAGTCAACCTAACATCTGATGGTCCCTAGACAAGTAAAGGAGCTACACTAGCATCATCAAGCCTCTACCCAAAAGGGGTGACTAATCCAGGGATAAACAAATAACTCGCCGAGGAGATAAAGAAATCAGGAATATACCTCCAATCTCAGGTACCAGTCCACAACCAACCTGCCACAAACTAACTATAATAATTAATAATAAAGTAACCGGCTAGTCCGGGCAAACAAGTACCTAATTGGACCCCCATAAGCCCAGAAGGTTCAAGGAAACACTCAGCAAACAACAACCATAACCTGTACCTATACAGCCCCCCATAAGACGAATAGATACAAGCGCCAAATAACTATACTGGTGATAGGCAATGTATATGAATGGATGAATGCAACATAAAATGAAATGCCATAACCATATCGGGGACACCGGACTCGAATCGATTCCATAATCTCAAACCATACTGTACCAAGTGTATACACCTCCAGCTCACCTAGCTCGCAAAGGCAAGACCTACGGCGACCAAGCTTCTCCGGCACAACGGCTCTCAAAAGAAGGGGCCTCCTAGGGGATTCGAGAAATCCACATACACTGCCTGGTCCCGATCCAGAACTTCCACATCATAATCCATATACTCCGTCCAATACCAGAGAGAGAGAGATGTATAATCAGAGTACGGACTCGAACCGTGACTAAAATAATATAAATCCGTAAATCCATTGCCCAAGATCATGCTCGGGACTAATCATCATAATCATGTACAAAGGGTTGGGATGTCCCTCGACTGAAGTAAATAGTAGCAGTAAAATGAGTGGATAAATAATGGACCGAAATCAGCCTCGATCGAAGTTCTAAAACCTCACCTTTAGTTTCAAAAGCTCATAATCCAGTAACTAAGGTGGTACGATTCCCGTTATAAAATAATCTATATTTAAAGTGAAAAGTGGAAATAAATCCCTTTTTAGAAATAGTAGTAAAATCAAGGTTTTGATTGGAATTGTACCACTAAGTGAGCATGAATACGCCTAAAAGCATGCATGTAATCACCAGTATCCAAACAATACCACTATAAGCGCCTAAGCGTCTGTAATCTAGAATCATGTCCTCTTTAGGGATAAAATACTCACCTAGAGTCGAACTGACATCGTAACCACGGCCTCGGGCCCAATAATACATAATCGATAAAATAACGCCTCATAACTCAAGAAACTACGGTAAGTGAGGGCGTAAAGTCACTAAAGCATTTAATCGGGGAAAATACTACCCAATTCACAAAGTCGAATGGTAAACCTTATACTAAAGGATCTTTAATCATCAACTATGGTTATCATGGTTATAATCAAGGGTAATAGGATTCTATGGCCATAACATGCAACCTATGCTAAGGTTCGGGTCACACTTATACCCCGGATTCCCTAAATAGGCTAAGTCATGATTTACTAGTCATAATCATATCCTATAATCCCTACCTAGCATGCAATCTACACTATACACAATCTCATAAAGGAAAGTAGACCGAAGCCTACCTTGATGCCGAACCGCAATACTTGAATCGTCTATAATTCATTCGTCCTTGCTCCACTATCCCGAATCGATGCCACACAATCAAAATAGTAACCTCCACATCAATACGAGTAAAATAACACCCATATTATAATATAATACTATGAGCCCAAAATCGGGTCAATAATGAGCCCTTGGGGCCCACTAAAGGAATTTCAAAATTGAATCTTTCACGAGGTCCCTCAAATGATAAGGAATGTGTGCTCAAAAGTAGAGAACAAATGAAGCGCAAATCGGAGCTCAAATCAGTCCCAAAAGTTGAGGATTTGAAAGACCTAATTTCTAAGAATTTACAATGAAATGGGACAGAATTCAACGGGTAAAATAATGAATAATGACCAAGGAGTAATGAGCTAACTTACCTTAGCTTCAATGGGTGAATCCCCACTCTTTCTCACTTTTTATGCTCTCAACAATGGGGGAAAAGGGTTGAGAAAATGAGAGAGAATCGGGTGAAGAAAGGGATTTATCAGCCCTCAGGTGCCACTAAAAGCGGACACCTGGTCGCTTAAGCGGCTACCACTAAAGCGGACTTTGACCTCTTAACCGGTCACCAATAAAAGGGCTGAGGCCCTTAAGTGGAACCGCGTCGCTTAAGCGACGGCCGCTTAAGCGAACAAATGAGCGCTTAAGCGGTCCTCGCCAAAATATCCAAGGCCGCTAAAGAAGCTTGGTACGGCTAAAGCGGTTCCTTGACTGCTTTAGCTGTCACACCAGATATCAGTTATTAGATTTTAGCTAAGTCCAAAATGGACTCCGATCGAGTGTTCGAAATTTGTTCGGAACCCCGTGCGCGCAAATGAACTATGCTACCATACCAAATTCGACATTTTGGACTCAACAAAACCATCAAAATTTTCATCGGAGGTCATTTCGATTAAATGTGGGGCACACACCTATAGTTCCATTTTTCACCAAATCTACCCAATAAACCAAAAGGAGTTCGAAAGCCTTGGGACCCGGACCAAGGATCCCCCTAGCCTAAAATCAATGTTTTGGAGCTGATGGCACTGTCAGAATTTCCATCTGAGATCGTCTAGTGGGAGTTTTGGTCCGAGACCAAATCCTTAACAGCGAAAGCTTCAAAACAAGAAAATGAGTCTAAAACCCAAATGGACTGTCCGATAACCGAACCGACAGTTGCGACAAGTCATAAATAACCTGTGGCAGCTATGGGAAAGCTAGAAATGCCGAAAATCGAGAAAATGACCTGGAGGGTCATTACACAACCGAATCACCACTTATTTTAAAGGGATAATTATGGAAAATAAACACTCGGTCACCTTATTTAAATTTCAAATTGTAGCCTTAAGCCCTTTTATTTTGTTTTTGATTTATTTTGTCGCTACCCAATACCTTTTCTTTCTTGTTTTTTTCATTAGTTTTTTTCCTTTTCTTTTGCTTTTTTTTTTTTGATATAAGTATTGAAAACACCCCTAAATTTGGCGTGAATTATTATTTTAGTCTGTGAACTATTGACAGCCTTAAAACACCCTTCTACTTGATTAAGTGAATTTAAAATCACCTCTCTTGTGTCACGCATGTGTATATGTGGAATTCTCTACTGATGCACCATACACATAGATATATATAGTAAAAACAAAATTTAAAAAATTAAATGCTCAGAATTTAGCAATTAAGGAAGAGAAGAAGATTTTTTTTTTCTTTAGGAAAAAATTTAATTTTTTTTCTTACCCCATCCCATCCCCTACTCAGTACCCCAACCCGCCCCCTACCCCCTAAATTTTTTTAAAAAAATTTAAAATTATTTTTTAAACAAAATTTAAAAAAATTTCTTACCCCATCCCCAACCCCCCTAAAAAAAATATTTTTAAAATTTTGTGTTAGATATATATATATATAAATATTTTTAGAAAATCTTTTGTACTTGCAAGAAAATCTTACTTATTTTCTTGTGTTCGATATACAAGTAGAAAAGATTTTCCTAAAAGCATTTATATATATCTAACACAAAATAAAAAATAAAAAAAATTGAGGAGGTGGAAGTAGTAGGATAGGAATTCTTTTTTTTTTTTTTTTTTTTGGGGGGGGGGGGGGGGTAGGGGGTAGGGGTGTGGAGGTCGAGATAGGGGTAAGAATTTTTATTTTATTTTTTTCTTAAAAACATTTTGATTTTAAAAGTTAAAAGACACTTTCTAGGGGGTGGGTTGGCCAGGGGTAGGGGGTGGGGATGAGGTTAGAAATAAATTTAATTTTGTTTTGAAAATAAATTTTAAAAAAATTTGAGGGGTGGGGGTGGTGGAAGTCGGGGTAGGAGTTGGGGTGCGATAAGAAAAAAAATTTCAACTTTTTTAAAAGAAAATTAATTTTTCTAAAAAAAAAATTTGGGTGGTGGGTTGGGAAACTGGGTAGGGGATGGGGTGGGGTAAGAAATTTTTTTTTATTTTTTTAAAAGAATAAATTTTTTAAATATTTTTTTTACTATATATGTATGTGTGTATGACACATCAGCAGAAAATTCCACATATACGTGTGCATGGCATAAGAGGGATATTTTTAAATTCACTTAGTCAAGTAGAGGGGTATTTTTAAGGCTATCAATAGTTCGGAGATTAAAGTAATAATTCGCGCCAAGTTTGGGGGTATTTTCAGTGCTTATCTATTTTTTTAAAAAAAAAAAAAAAAAAACTACTACTTTTCTTCTTTGTTTTTTCACTCATATTTTTGCTACTTTATTTTGTAAAAAAAAATTGCTCTTTCATTTTTTAAACAATCAAATATAATTTTGTAGTTATTCTTTTTTATTTGTTGCTTCTCTTTTTTTTTTTTTTTTTTTTTTTTGCTATTCTTTTTTTTTTTTTTTGCTGTTGCTTCTTTTATTTTTATGCTTTCTTTTGGGGGCTCTTTTGTTTAAAATAAAATCTATTTTTTAGTATTGATATATATATATATATATATATATATATATATATATATATATAATATAGATGTACCTCTTAACTTAGATTTATTAAACAGATGGACTATTCCTGAAGTTAAAATAAAAAAGATTTATGATTAAGGCTGGTTTGACCGCCTATCTACTACTCAGTTGATTAAAACAACTGAAAAATCTCTTGCTTTGAATTCTTCTGAACAAACTATTCATTTTTTAGATAAACGAGATATTGATATTTATAAGCATAAATATAATTTTTTGCATATTGGTATGGGCCAGATTGCATTTAAGCTTTTAACCCTTAAAGGGTTACCAGAAACATTTCTGGCAGCTCTACGAGATGTACGAAATCTGAATTTCCAATAGTCTTTAATGGGATCGATAGAATCCACTGTGGCATATGGTCCAATTTATTTTAATACTCAGCCAAATTTACAATTATCTTTGTCTGATGTAAATATATTAGATGCTCTAACACTAAATGTTAAGACGCATGGCTATAACTATGCACGTAGATCTGAACTTATTTGTTTATCTTATCGCATATATTATAAATTCTTGACATCTTTAAATCCACGATGTAAATTATTTGATACATCCGATCAAACCATTTTGTTTTAAACTAATTTTTTAAAATAAAAAAATTACTACTCGTCGACCTATTCAATGGGAAGAAATAAATTTTCCAAATACTTGGATTTTAAATTCAATTATTTCTCAAAATCAGCTGGCTGATCAAGTCACGAATGAAGATTTTTCGCATATTTCTCAGACCATTGATGGTCAAATTCTGTCTGACCGCGCAGACTACCGCCCGTCTTAGAGATCCTGTCAAGTTGATATCAGAGCCATGATGTTTACTGTTAATTTATACTAGAGATGACAGTATTCAACATAGATAACTTTTTCAAAATGGATATGGGAGAATCTCATATGAAAAATGATAGATTAGAGGAGGCAGATGTACCTCTTAACTTAGATTTATTAAACAGATGGACTATTCCCGAAGTTAAAATAAAAAAGATTTATGATTATGGCTAGTTTGACCGCCTATCTACTACTCAGTTGATTAAAACAACTGAAAAATCTCTTGCTTTGAATTATTCCGAACAAACTAGTCATTTTTTAGATAAACGAGATATTGATATTTATAAGCATAAATATAATTTTTTGCATATTGGTATGGTCCAGATTGCATTTAAGCCTTTAACCCTTAAAGGGTTACCAGAAACATTTCTGGCAGCTCTCTGAGATGCACGAAATCTGAATTTTCGATAGTCTTTAATGGGATCGATAGAATCCACTGTGGCCTATGGTCCAGTTTATTTTAATACTCAGCCAAATTTATAATTATCTCTGTCTGCTATAAATATATTAGATGCTCTAACACTAAATGTTAAGACGCATGATTATAACTATGCACCTGGATCTGAACTTATTTGTTTATCTTATCGCACATATTATAAATTCTTGACATCTTTAAATCCACGATGTAAATTATTTGATACATTCGATCAAACCATTTTGTTTGAAACTAATTTTTTAAAATCAAAAATTACTACTCGTTGACCTATTCGATGGGAAAAAGTAAATTTTCCAAATACTTGGGTTTTAAATTCAATTATTTCTCAAAATCAGCTGGCTGATCAAGTCACGAATGAAGATTTTTCGCATATTTCTCAGACCACTGATGGTCAAATTTGCATTCAATTTGAAGATAAGACTTCTGTATATAACAGACAGTTATTTTCTGGTAATAGTCGATTGACTTCTGTGCCTTCTTTGATAGCTCCAGTTGAACCCACATACGGTCCAGCTAGAGTTAATAAACCTGCTTCTTTACATACCATTCCCTCGACTTCAAGTCCTGTAACAAAATTAAAGATAGACCCACAAACTAATATAGTTCAGGCATGCGATGATAGTTATGATAAGGATATTCCTTCTGCATCCGAAATGGATTTTGACCCCAATCATATTTAATGATTTCACACCTCATTGATTTTAGTCTATGATCACTGGCAAGACAACATATTCAAAAGGAATTTTTCGATACAAAATGGAACCAATTTAGGACTTGTTTTTTTGCTGCTTATAGCAGTATCGATCAACATAATATTTCCCAAGAGTTTTATGAAACTTGTGCATTGCATAATCAAGTTATGAATTTTGTACCTTGGTTTATAACTACTTATTTGCCTTTATATATCAAGTCCATTGAATGAACTTATAAAGATAGTAGGGAAACATTATTACCTCCGTGTTTCTGCCACAATCTTCTTTTATATGCCTAATAATACAGGTATAACTTTTAACGCTTTTCAACAGTTCATTGATAATGAAGTTGGAAAAATTATTTTAGAAATTAATAAATTAATGGCTCAAAATAATTATTTAGGTTTATATGTTAAAGTTTTAGGAGAACACATTGTTTCTCTGGACAAAAAACTTGATGATTTAGCTATTTCGGTATGATTTTTGAATAATGTCAAATTAGATAAAGTTTTGAATAAACTTGATAATCTGAGTAATAATAACGATGCTGACAAAAAGGTCGTGGATTCCACAGCAAGTACTTCCAAAACAACATCTGTTCCTCGTATTATTACTAGTTCTATTCAACGACCTCCCGAGATTTTGGATTTTGCAATCAAAACTTTTGATGATTTAGAAGATTTACTTGAACAAAAGTTTACAAATTTAAATATAAAACCTATGGATTTATCTGCTCAATTTGTAGAAACATTAGAATATTCTTCTAATCCTTGTGACGATATTATGTCTGAATTTCATAAGCTTCACCATAGTAGTTCTAAGCATCCTAATTTTGCTAGCAAGCCTAGAATGAAGGCTACTTATTATCCTAGGCCTACCCCTCAGGATGTTCTTATAGAAGAACGTGATTGGAACCAGATAAATACATCCTTTAGCGGCCATGAGATTTATGAATGGAACATAGATGGCCTGAATGATAGGCAGATGACCATTCAAGTACATAGGATGATGATGTACGCCACTATTGTTAGGGTAACCACTCCTAAAAATGCCGATGGCAGTCCTAAGAATTCGGATAAAGTTATCTGCAAAATGATTATTGCAGGATTTACTGGTCAGCTTCATGGCTGGTGGGATAATTATATGACCTTAGCTGATAAAACTACTATCATTAATGCAGTAAATATGGAAGCCAGTGTCGATAATTTAGGGCACAAGTTAGAAGCCGGTCGAGAAGATTCAGTCTATACGTTAGTTATGACTATTCTCGAACACTTTAGTGGTAGATTTACCATGAACAGTGACTGTACAATAAAAAACAGTAAAAATAGGACCTATCTGTCCCCTAAACAGTGAATCTACTGTGCAGTGGGTCCGGCGGCTAATCTCCGCAATGGACTGGGCCTTAGGCTTTCTTTTTTCCTTGGGCTTTGTCCATGGCCTTCATACGTTGAATGAAAGCTTCAGTTTCTTCCATATCTTGTTCTAAAAGTATAATTTCAGGTTCCGGATATATATATATATATATATATATATATATATATATATATATATATAATACATATTGATATAATACAATACTTATCCGATACATATATACAAATACAATACAATCGTGATGGATACATTTTTATTGAACAATGATACAATTTCTATACACATTATATACAGATACATACTATATACAATAAATGTACAATTTTTATACATTTCCTTTACAACCTTTAGCTGCAATAATTATTTTTATACCTATTTTATACAATAATTATACATTTTCTCTATACATTTTGTAAACCTTTAGATGCAATTATTATTCAGATACATATTTTATACAACAACTATACTGTTTCTATACACATTTTATATATTTTCTATATATATCTTATATGTATCTTATACAATAGCTATACAATTTCTATACACATCCTATATAGTTCTATAAACTATGTATTTTATACAGATACATATTCTATACAATAATTATACAGTTTCTATACAATTGTATTTAATTATTGTTCTAAAATAAAAGTTTTTGTAAGCCAAAAATTATAGCAATACTAAAAAAAAATGAACAATTTAAAAAGGGGCCAAAAACAAAACTGAACTATTTAAAAAATGGGCTGAAATGGCCCAAATGTGGAAATAATGTGAGAGAAATATGACCAACTGTCCATAGAATGGTCCCAAGTTTGAAAAGGTCATTTTGGGTGGCATTTCTTTGTCAAAATGGCTAGCTCATCTCATGTTCTTTTCCCTTGAATAAATGGAATATTTGTGCAATATATGGACCTAAAAAATGAACAATCAGAATCATGCATTAGATGGACCTAAAAAATAACATTTGAATAAATGAACAACTAGAATCATGCATATATGGACCTAAAAAAATGAACTCTCTGAATCACTTGTGCGCACAACTTTAGAGTAACAAACACTGAACACCTAAGACTTAGTAGAAAACTCAAAACAATTTGCAGAAATTCATTAAGGAAAAACGTCAAACAGTTTGTGGACAATAAATCATGTTGTCAGATGCACACATACCCGAAACAAATTTTGAAGAACCGACAATTTCAGAATACACTACATCGTAGGGGTGTGCGAAAATTGGTTTAACCAATTGTTAGATTTCGAGGGTCATGGGTCGCCCATGTGCACCGACCCGACCCGACTGACCCATTTCTTAATCTGAAAGAAGATAAGATTAAAAGATAATCTTAATTCAAAAAAGAAAAGGGGGGGGGGGGGGGACAGTTACTCTGTAACTGATGAACCGCCCCAAATCCCTTTTATATCTTCTTCAGACAAGAAAAATGATGAAAACGGAAAGTCAGAAAACAATAACAGAAATAGAAAAACACCATAAGACTCTTAGTTTGTGATCTAAGCTTTGTTTCCTAGTGATTCAAAGTAGACTTTGGGGCAAATACTTTTCGTAGCAAAATAACAACTTCCGCTGCAACAGATTAAGGTACAGAATCTGATTTTGCTCCGATTAACTAACATTGATATCAGAACCGTGGTTAATTGCCCTGTTTGCATGTTGTTTCTGCGAATTTAAGTGTAAAAAAAAAAAAACTCTCGAAGAATTGAATCAGTACTAACCTTAGATTTTAGATCTGAAAAAAATCTCTTATTTTTCTCCTACTTGTGTGTTTCCTCTCTCCATCTATGAACCCAGATATTTTTTTTGAGGGAATGAAAAGTGTCTGCAATTGGTAATTTTATGGAGAAGATGAGATTGCATTTATTTCTTTAGAAATTGAAGAATGCACAAGTTTCACTAATTTTGTTTCTCCGTGTACTCTATATACTATTAGTACTGTGTTTTTTATTTTATAGAGAGGATACATTGTTCTCAATTATTTAATGGAAATTAATGGTGGGAAACGTGTAAAGCATACCATGTGCTATTTTGTTTTTAAATAACAACAAAAGGAGTGCAGTAACAATAAATACTTGTAGTACACTAGTTCCCATGTACTAGTACTTTTTTTTTTTGCTTGAAGAGAACCAGAACGTTCACATGGGTTTAGTTCTCTGTACTAGTAATTTAATCTATTATTTATGGTTTAAATTGATTCTGTTTTTTGACTTTATTTTAATATCTAAAGTGTGTATTATTATATCCATATTTTGTTATTGTGTATAATTATATACATAAATTTCCTTTGTTTTAAAAAAATAAAAAATAAAAAACTGACCAATTTTTGTGACATGATAATTGTTTAAATAAGTAAATTGGTCTTGAAATTATTCTTGTCTTATGTAGTCCCTTAAGTTTCTTTAACAGATTTGTCTTCTACAATTAATTGTGGCATAAGTTGTTACATTGAATGGTATAGCCATTCTGATTGTTTCTTTGTTCCTATTTCAGACATGGCTGAACAGGGACAAACTCGAATCACTCCAAGTAGGAGTTCAGGATGTCGAGCAAAGAGACAAAGTGGAAGAACACGTCGTCGAAGGACATGTTTTCGAGGTCGTGAGATCATACGAAATGATGTTCCAAGGGAGACACAAAATCTGTTATGAAATGAAAGGACTATACAAAGGAAAAAAGAGAAGAAACTAAAAGAGTTCAAGTCTTTTAAAATGTCCCCTAGTATTTCAGTTGCTAATTTTATTCATTTGTTTGAATTAAAGCGTATAGAACTGAAAAACTATGTAGAAATCTCGGATTGGGAAGCTTTAGCAATATTAGTAGACTCTCTTCGTAATCCTTGGGGCGAGAGACTAATTAAAGTTTATCACAAGATTTGGCCTAGCGAGCCTTTTTGGGTGTATATTCGACGTCTCGAATATTTGTGGGATGATTTTCATCTTTGAATTGACTTGTAACTTGAAATTATTTATTAACATTATTATATATTATATTAATTAAGTTGTTTCTCTCTTTTGATATGAATTCCATTTATTTATTTAAGTTTACTAAAAATTAATTGAAAGCTATCATTAAAATACACATTAAGAAATTAACTTCTAATTTTGGTCAAATGTTTAATTCGTAGATGATGATCGGATTCTTATGTGTCATTTCGATTTTACACTAAACATGAAACCTTTATGTGAATTGATTTGCTTAAATGTGTAAGTTGCATGCATTATTGATAAATTTACTTGCTTGATTGTCTCTCAATTACAGACCTGGCATCAAAAAGCATTATTGCTGACTTGAACAAAGGTGAAAAACTAAATGGTGACAATTACAACATCTGGAGTCGTAAAATATGGTATGTACTGGAAGAGCAAAATGCTCTCAAAGGTATTAACCATGTTTTAAGTCAACCAGAAAAGGGTAACACTGCACAACACAGAAGAGACCTTGAAGCTTATAAGGCTTGGAAAAAGGTTGATTCCGTTGCACGTGGAATCATTGTTAGTTCTGTGGTTGATGACCTCATTCACAAAGTTGAGGAATTTCCTACTGCTCATGCCATCTGGGCACACTTGCGAGGAACATATGGGGGTACATCTGTCACCCACCTCAGACAACTGACTATCAAGTTTGACACTTACAAGAAGCGTCACGATCAGAACACCAAACAACACCTTAGGGTGATGTCTAATATGATAGCTCAACTCAAAAGTGTTGGTCATGTTCTCTCGGATGAGCAACGGGTTCAGGCATTGATTCGGTCTTTTCCCAATAGTTGGGAACATTTGAAGGTTAACTTAACCCATAATGATAGCATCAAAACTTTTTCTGATGTTTCCTGTCATGTTGAACTTGAAAACGAGCGGCTTGGTGCTGCTAAAGCTGCTTTTAATGCCTTTATGGCAGAATCAAGTGGAAAGAAGTCTTCAGGCTTCAAGCGTAAGAAAAATTTGAAAAAGAACGAGAAGGTTAAGGAGACCGAAGAAGGACCCTTTGAGAAAAAGAACAAACCAAATTCCAAAAAGGGAAAACGGTTCTTCAAGAAGAAAGACAAGAGCAAGATGAAGTGCTACAATTGCCAAGTTCTGGGACATTTTTCTCGTGATTGTCCCGAGCATAAAAAGGTAGCATATCTAAACGCATCTCTAAGTTCTATATATGTTTCTAGCACTGCTTTATTAACTGAATCTTATCCTATGTGGATTGTAGACTCAGGAGCCACCGACCATGTGAGTCGTGATCGAGAAGCATTTATGGAGTTCCGTCGAGTTTCACCTGGATCAAGGTAGATATATGTAGGAAATAATGCAAGACTTGAAGTCAAAGGTATTGGCACTTGAAAAGTAGACTTGCGTGGTGGCCGGTCATTGATGTTGCATGACGTCCTATATGCTCCAGAGATTCGACGAAACTTAATATCTGTGTCTGTTCTTTTAGATGTTGGTTTCAATTTGTTTTTTTGTTGCAATAGTGTTAGAATAACTCTAGATAATGTCTTTTATGGTTTTGGACTTCGTTATGATCGTTTTATCGTTTTAGATTGTAATCCTTCAACTTATGATTATTATGTTGACCGTTGTGTAATGTCATGTTATTCTAGTAATAATGATGTTGATATAATTACATGGCATGCTAGATTGGGTCACATAGGGAAAGATCGAATGAATAGATTGGCAAAGGAAGGATATCTAGGTTCTCTTTCCAAAATTGAAATGCCAACTTGTGAAAATTGTCTTGCCGGAAAGATTACACGTAAACCATTTGGGAAGGCTAAAAGAGCTGAATTCCCACTACAATTAATCCATTCTGATATCTGTGGTCCAATGAATGTGAGGGCAAGGTCTGGTACTTTATATTTCATTACATTTATTGACGAGTTCACACGCTTTGGTTATGTCTATTTGATTTCTCATAAATCTGAAGCACTTGAATGCTTTAAAAGATACTTGAATGAAGTTGAGAATCAATTAGATAAAAGTATAAAGGCTTTAAGAACCGATAAAGGTCGTGAATATTTGTCAAAACAGTTTGAAGAACTGTGTACTGAAAAGGGCATTATAAGACAGTTAACTACTCCTTATACACCTCAACAAAATGGTGTAGCTAAAAGAAGGAATAGAACATTATTGGACATGGTAAGGTCTATGATGGCGCTGGCAAATTTACCAATCTCTTTCTGGGGGGATGCGTTATTGACTGCGGCCTATATATTGAATAAAGTGCCTTCTAAATCAGTATCTTCTACTCCTTATGAACTATGGATTGGTCATAAACCAAAACTTAATGATCTACGACCTTGGGGTTGTGCTGCATATATTAAAGATCAATTTGGTGAGTTTGGTAAACTAAGTCCAAAAGGTAAGAAATGTATCTTTATAAGATACTCAGAACACTCCAAAGGGTATGTGTTCATTGGTGAATTAGAGGATGGAAGTACTACTGAAATTGAATCACGAGATGTCACATTTCTGGAAAATGATTTTCCTAAAAAGGGTGAAATAAAGGATAGTGAGCCTCTTTACGAAATGTTGAATTCAGATGATCAAATAATGCCGTCGGACATTCTTGATAATCCATTAGATCAAGAAATGGTTCTTGGTCCAAGTGGGAGTAATGATTCCCAAAATCCTATAGAGGAATCTGAACTTCAATTACGTAAGAGTACCAGAAAAGGGGTACCTAAACGATCTTATGAGATTGAGAATTATGTTTTCTTGGTATCTCCCACAGAATTGGATGAACCTAATTCTGTGATTGAGGCATTCTTGAGCCCTGGAAAAGATGAATGGATGAAAGCGATGAAAGAAGAATTAGAGTCCATGAAAATCAATAAAGTCTGGGATCTAGTTGACCTTCCTTCTGGGCGTAGAGCTATTAGGAATAAATGGATTCTCAAAGTTAAACGCAAATCAGATGGGTCAATAGAAAGACACAAAGCGCGATTGGAGGCAAAAGGTTTTACTCAAGAAGCTGGAATAGATTATGAGGAAACTTTTTCACCAGTTGTGAAGTTCACCTCAATTCGCTTACTTTTGGCTATTCTTGCATGTTTGGATTTAGAATTACACCTAATGGACGTGAAAACTGCTTTTCTCAATGGAGAACTAAACGAGGAAATCTACATGGAACAACCTGTAGGTTTTGTTGTTAAAGGCAAGGAAAAGAAGGTTTGTAAATTGAATATATATGGCCTAAAGCAATCTTCAAGGCAGTGGTACCTGAGATTTCATAAAGAAGTGATTTCATTTGATTTCACCATGATCGATGAAGACCATTGCATCTATGTGAAGAAGTCCAATGGAATGTTTGTGATTCTTTCGCTTTACGTGGATGATATTTTATTAGCTGGAAATAATTTGGAGTATGTGAAAACTGTTAAGTCATGGCTTTCAAAGTCATTTGACATGAAAGATTTGGGTGAAGCAGACTATATATTGGGTGTAAAAATCCAAAGAGCTCGTTCCAAGAAAATTTTAAGTCTATCTCAGGAAACATACATAAAGAAATTTTTGGAACGCTTTCGAATGAGTAGTTGCAAATCCATGGATACTCCTATAGCAAGAGGTGAAACTTTAAGCCTTGAAATATGTCCAAAGACTGGAAAAGAAAAGGAAGACATATCTCGAGTTCCATATTCTAGTGCCATTGGGAGCTTGATGTACGCTATGATGTGTACTCGCCCAGACATTTGTTATGCCGTAGGTCTGGTTAGCAAGTATCAATCCAATCCTGGAAGAGATCATTGGAAAGCAGTAAAGAGAATTTTCCGATACCTGAAGGGAATTGCATATTATTCACTATGCTATAGTGGATCTGATTTATTCATAAGAGGTTATACATATGTTGATTAGGCTAGTGACTGGTATGATAGAAAATCAACCTCCGGTTATGCTTTCTTACTAAATGGTGGTGCTATTTTATGGAAAAGTAAGAAACAAACTTGCACAGCCTTTTCAACCATGGAATCTGAATTTGTGGCTTGTGCGTCTGCAATACAAGAAGTTGTTTGGTTAAAGAGATTCTTTGAGCATTTGAATATTGCAAAGAATTCTAAGGGTCCCATGATTTTACATTGTGACAGTCAAACGGCTATCGCATATACGAAGGATCCTAAGTATCACAGCAAAACCAAACATATTGACATCAAGTATAACTTTGTGAGAGACATAGTAGCAAGTGGACAATAAATTTACAATACATTCCTACACGAGAAATGATAGTTGATCCCTTTACAAAGGCGATATCTAGAGACTTGTTTGAGAAACATGTTATGGCTCTAGGTTTACGTAGGATATGATTATATTTTTGTATTGTAAAATAACTTAATTGTTATAATATTTTTATCAATATAAGACTCTTGAATTTATGTTCATATCTCATATGCATGTGATAATGTGTTTTATTTAAAAAGTGTATCGAACAAGTCGCGAGATTGGCTCTCTCACACGAGCAATTGCCTCTTACGTCAAGGAAAGTAAAGAGATGAGTTCCACCATCATATTATGACTTGTTTTACAAAGCCAGATGTGAGTTTCTATGAGAAGATAGATTTGAGGATCATTACAAAAAGAAACGCAGGTTAGACATTTAGAGGTGTCTAGACCAAGATCTGTACGATATTGAATGACTAAAAGAATAAGACACACGCACCAATATGAGATGAGAACATCGTAGCACGTGTTTCATACCACGTGTGCTTAGTGACCATTGGGTTAATGGAATAATGAATCCCTGCTTCTTCATTGTGTGAGACCCTAAAAGTTTTATTAACTTTTAATTGAAATACCCTTTGAACTTTGACTGTTTCTTGAAGTTTCGATCGGTATTGCTACTTTAGCATGTTACTAATAGCCATGATTAATTCGGCAATGCAGTGCATGTCTAGGAAAGTAGTGGATTTGAAATAGATAGATTCGAGTAGAAAGGGAAGATGATTAAAATGAATACTTAGACTTGTCTACACAAGCCGGCTATTACACTAACCATATAGGTGTCGAGTGTAATTGTGTATGTAAAGTTAAACATGAACTCGAGTTCACCTCTTTAAGAGGATGAGGGATCGGATAAGTAACTACTGAAGTAGTGAATAATGTCTGGGGTATTGTGAGTAAAAGTATCCTCATATAAGTAGCGAATTCTTTCCATATGTGATTGGATTCCTACGTGTAGCTTGTAAAACCTTATAGGTAAAGCTCTTGATGCTCACAGGTCGCACGGACTGTTTGTCGTATGAATTGGGTGTCTTATTGATGTTGTACTGGCTCGGGTATTGCCCAACATGTGTGAAGTGAGAGATGTTAGATTCCGAGGGTCATGGGTCGCCCATGTGCACCGACCCGAACCGACCCAACCCGACTGACCCATTTCTTAATCTGAAAGAAGATAAGATTAAAATATAATCTTAATTTAAAAAAAGGGGGTGGGGTGGGGTGGGGGTGGGGGGGGGAACAGTTACTCTGTAACTGATGAACCTCCCCAAATCCCTTTTATATCTTCTTCTTCTTCAGACAAGAAAAATGATGAAAACGGGTAGTCAAAAAAAAAAAACAGAAATATAAAAACACCATAAGACTCTTAGTTTGTGATCTAAGCTTTGTTTCCTAGTGATTCAAAGTAGACTTTGGGGCAAATGCTTTTCGTAGAAAAATAACAACTTTCGCTGCAACAGATTAAGGTACACAATCTGATTTTGCTCTGATTAACTAACACCGATAAGCCAAACCGATAAAAATATTATTGGTTTATCGGTATCGAGTTATTGGGTTAACAATTTTTTAACGATTTTGTAAATTTTTTTATTGGGATATCGGTTCGGTTTCCGGTTATAAGGTTTTAGTTAACGGTTAAACCCATAACCCAATAAGATTATATTAAAATTATATTTTTATTCGTAATTGTATAATAATTGCTTTAGATTTTAAATACATACCTTATTGTCTTTTGTATTTTATAGTTGTTGTCTTAGTTCTTATAATTTGTATAGACTTAATACATTAAGTTAGTGTGGAACAAATGAAAATAAGAGAAAGTAAAAAAAATTAGGGGAATATTTTCTTATCGGTTAAACCGAACCGATAAAGACCAAAAATCGATTAACTGAAAATTAATAACGAATATCTTATTGGTTTGGTTATTGATTTAACTTGTTTACAAACCGAAAATCGATAAACCGAACCAAGAATACACAAAACCGAACCGAATCGACCGATGCACACCCCTACTGCATCGTTTTGTTCCTAAATGCATCAAATTAATATCCCATTAGCAAAAATTTAATACTTCAGCACAATTCGGCAAAATTTGCTCGTGTATATAACTTTTTAGTAGATACTTTTACAGTCCCATTTTAACTCTTTTTAGGCTCATTAACAAAATAATAAATACAAGTTTTAATTTACTAAATTATTCTTATTTAATAAATGTCGATCGTTTTTTTCTAGAAAATATATTATTACTTTCAACCACACATTTGTAGAGAAAATGAAAGCTTGAATGAGAATGACTTGATGTCTTGCAAAAGTTTTTGGAGTTTGGACTGATTAGAGGAATAATTTTGCCACCATACTTATGGTTTGCAAGTTGGTCAAGTCTTTGGGGCCCATATAAGTTAGGGAACTAAGTAACTGAAGAGTCAAATGACAACAATTAATACTTAAAAAAATGGATCCTGAGCCTAAACTCAACCCCAAAAGCTAGCTCATGAGGGGAGGATTGTTCAGGTCTATATAAGCAGACGACAGTCCATTCCCCAATCAATGTGGGACTTTCACCCACTCTAACAGCCCCCTTCATGCCCAGGCCCAACTGAAGTGCGGATTGGGAGCCCAAACGAAGATGGACCTGGCTCTGATACCATATAAAGTGGCACCATGGCCTAACTCAACCACAAAAGCTAGCTCATGATGGGAGGATTGCCCAAGTCCATTAAGCAGACCGCCAATTCATTCCCCAACCAATGTGGGGCTTTCACCCACTCTAGCAAATACAAATTAATGTTAATAAAAATTTATAGAGACTGATTAGAATTGGGAGGGTAGTTTGAAAATAAAATGTGGCAAGAAGAATATTCATTAGAAATGTAAGGTTAGATTAGTCATAAGCTTCAAATGAAGACAACTTAGACAAGTGGCCATTAATTGAACATGGATTCTCCTAGCTTCTTCACCACTTAAATTTTGTAACCAAGGCCCCATATATTTAGAAAACAATTCATATCGTCTAGTCATCTAAGAATTATTGTTCGGATAATTTTTTTCCTAATCTTCTCATGTTATGTTGGTCAAAATTTTTGAAAATATGTTGGAATTAAATCAAGATTATTATCCTTATTCATCTAGAATTTAATATTTGATATTTATACAATTTATGTCTAGTTATAATTTGCTTGTACTAGTTCATATAGGAATAAATTTTTAGTCCTAGTTTAATTTGATTTTCTAGTATTATAAATAGGGGTGCACTATCACATATTTTCAAGTAAGGAGAGTAATTTAAGTTTATGAATTAAATATTTTCCTTCAAATTGGTATCAGAGCTTATGTGAGATCCTGTTAGAGCCTCGTGTGAGATCTGACACACCAAAAAAATATGGATTATTTCATATTTACCTTATTGTCCTGTTTTTGAGTGTGATGGAAAAATTTTTGAGAGCTGGTATCAACAAATGAAGAACTTTTTCAATGCTATTGAATTATAGTCCATTATTTAAAAAAGATTTGTAGAATCCCCAAAAGGCACAATGTTAATGGATGAAGCAACTACACAATTAGAGAAAAATAGACATTAGATTATAAGGCACGCTTCTAACTTGACAACAAGGTCGAATTAATTGCATGTATCCATCAAATTTTATATGTAAAATCAGCAAAAGAGACTTGGACAATTTTGGTGAAATCACATCGATGTGTTGCATATGTGAAGAGAGAGTAGCTTGAAGAGCTTTGGAGACAATATGAGTTTACCCAGATGAAACCAAAAAAATCTGTCAAAGAATTTTTTACAAGAATCAGAGAAATTATTAATGATATGAAGGCTAATGGAGAAATATTGGAAGAAGTTAAAGTTGCTAAAAAAGATATTGAAGTCTCTAGGTTTAAAGTTTCATTATAAGAAGACAGTCCTTAATACTACCCAAGATCTTAATATTTTGAGACTTAATGATTTAGAAGATGATCTGGTGACATATGAGATATCCTTAAATGTCACGACCCAATATTTGGGTCATGATGGCGCCTATCGTAACCCACCAATAGGCAAGCCAAACCCTAGTCCGGAGCAACAAGCGACGGGCTAACGGGCGGAATCTCATAAAACAGAAAAGAAGTGGAAGTAACCATATTTATAAACATGCTAAGACTGAGAAGGAAGAGGACAATGTATATAAAGTCCAGAACCCCTCCCAAGACCTGGTGGGGTCAGTACATGAGCCACTACTAACATACCCAAAATACAAGACAGAAACCAAACATGTATAATAAGTACAATAGTCTTGAGAGCAAAAGACTATACAGTAGAGGATGGAGTAGGATCTGCCTCGGACGTCAGTAAGCTCACCCTGCTCCGGAATCAGTGCTGAGAAAAGAGTTACGTCAAAACCGTCGACTGGTGCCTGGATCTGCATCGGGGAAAAAGATGCAGAAGTGCAGTATGAGTACCAGGGCAACGGGTACTCAGTAGGCATCATCGGCCGACTGAGCTTAATATAATATAAGCAAGCTAAAGTGCAGGGGGCATGCTAAGTTCGGGGTACAAGTAATAGATACACAAGTAACGGCCGAGACGTATAGATATGCTCAGGAAAATATAAGTGTGATACAAAATAACGAGTAAATAAATGCGTAAGTAAACACACAAGTCAAACATAACCTATCTGGGCCCCCATAAGCCCGATAGGCACACGGAAGAAAACAATAACCCAGTCTGGCCCCCATAAACCAGCGGGACACACAAGAAAAGTAAATGCATAGTCACCAATGTCTCGAGGCTGTATCAGTATCCAGTAACCACAATAACCAATAGGAGTGCACCGGGCTTGAACCGGCACCAATGGTTAATAACAAGAGGCCAGACGCCGGAGTCGAACCGGAAGCAGTGGGTAATAACAAGAGGCCACATATATATCATATCTGCCGGACTCGAACCGGAACTCATAGAACAACAACATCATAATCACGGTACCCAGTACCAAAACTCTCCAATAATATCATAACCAGATGCCGGACTCGAATCGGAACTCATAATAATCAGTGGCCGAACTCGAACCGGAACTCATAGTGTACCACAATCCGGGGCCGGACTCGAATCGGAACACCCAATAGTCAATAACCAAAATCATCATACCTGAATCAGTAGCCGGACTTGAACCGGAACTCATCATAGCCAGTAACCAGAACAGAATCAAAGGTCATATCATATCAAATAAACGGGGAACGCCCTAGTGCCAAGTCAATACTATTATATAGGTACAGAAGCTAACTCTACAACATGCTACAAGTCAATCTCGGGGTCCTTCTAGGTCAACTACCTACTATAAAAATATGTATATAAAAGTCTGGGTATACATTACAAGTCATGGAAAGGCGGTTCAGCGTTCTAAGTCAAACTAGCCGACCCCAATCAAATACGGTGCTATCAGGGACGAACAAAGCTAGACAGGCCAACCGGGTATAATCGGGGTGACTTAATCCCGTCATAATCCTAATAGTCATATAGGGCTTATCTAAGCCCAAAGATGTCAAAGTTCCGACAAGTCGACAAAAAGGGTAACGGGGCCCGCTACTGGGTCCCTAAAACCAGGTCTGGTTATACTTGTCTAAGTCTGGGCTAAGTCTGTCTAAGCCTGGACTAAGGTCCAACAATAACATTCCCAGACTAGCAACAACAACAACAATACTATCCGACCCCAAATAAGTCATCTGTGGGGTACCACGAGGATAATGGGCCTGGAATATATCCGAATAGCCCTATCCGACCTAGAAGGCCTAAATCATAGCAAACCAGCACCACCAAGTCTATAATACCAGCCTATAACACCAGCACAATAGCATACATATATCACACATAAGCCCAATCTAAGTGCAAAGGGAGGTAAACCTAGCCTACCTGGACGTCTGCCGCAAGCCTGCCAAGAAAACCAGCTAAATAGGAGCCTTTCCCTTTCGAGAGGCCTCCGAATATTGCCAAGCTACCAAAATAATAAACTACATGTCAAAACATGACTATTGATACCCATATTGCATTAGTTCAAAAAAATGTCCGAACAGTCCACGTGGGGCCCACTTGCGGTATCGCAAAATTAAAACCGTCACCACGTCCCAAATTACCCCGTGATTAATAGTCACAACTAACACCGCTCAATTTGAGCCCAATATGTAGCTCAAACATCAATACCAATCCTAAAATATACCATCGTAAACGAAAATTACCGTAAAAACAAGAAAACATACCATAGAAATGACGAGGACGAGTCCACGGACTCAAAAATATAATCGGAATAGAACCAAGGATTGCCGATGATGATCTTTCAGCTTCTGAAAGTGGCAAAACACATTTGAAAAAGTAACATTTTTATGACATTTGAATTGTCAACTATGTTTTACATAGTGATATGATTTGTCATATAACTACTAATGACTAATGCTGCCACCACGACATCATTTAAGATTGTTGTACTCTTTCCTCCACTTCCACGTGGAAGTGGAGGTAGCACTATCCCATTAATTCGAATCCCGTTATATATATATTCGGGTATTGTATAGCTTCGTGGTAAAATAAATACAACTTTTTGAATATACCATAATTAATAGAAAATTATTTCTAACAAATCTCTATAAAAGAAAAATATTATTTTAACATATTTAAATTCACTATCTCCGCTTAAGTTATTAATAAATTATAAAACTATTATAAAATAGTATAGATATATCATACCTAAAGAATTTTATAAATTTCAAAACTATTTTTGAAAGGTAATTAGCTATGTCATTTTACCAAATTCAAATTTAATTTAATATTTTACAACGTGCTCGGTCTAAATAATATTCTCAGACGAACTGCCCGAGAACCGAACTGTCAGTCCCAGCAAGTCATAAATAACTTGGGGCAGTTATAGAAAAGCTCTAAACGCTGACAACACACGAAAATGAGGGAAATAACCGGGAAGGTCATTACACTAAATCAAGTGACAACTGAATTAGTGGAGGAGATATTTATTGCAAGTAAAGTTGATCAACCAAAAAAAAAAAAGAAGAGTCAACAAATCTGGCAGAAATATATGAAGAAGATCAAAATTTAGAAATAGTGGAAAACAGAAGTGAAGGTAAATGTACTTTTTTGTTGTAGTATAGTTCTCTTTGAATGCAAAGAGAAATTCAATAATGTCCAAACTAATTTGTCAATAATTTTTGGGATGATCAAAAGGAATAATTTGTTTAAGACTAATACTTTTTCAATAGAAGCTAGTATTTTAAGTCATCAAACATGTAATAGACATGATTGATCTATATAAGGTGATGATATTGAAAAATAAATGTCCCCCGTTGTGGCACAAAAAGAATTATTTTAATATATTGAAGATAAACTAGTAATAAAAGAAGAAAAAGTTTTCACCAAGAGCAAGTTTTTATGGTCTATCCAAATTGAAGCAAAAACAATTAAGGGTCTAGATTATGAATATTAAATATACAATCAACTTTGAGCCGTTATTCAAAAAATTTTATGTTGAACATCATGAAAAATTGATTATTGATGATATTGCTTTACTATATATAAAAAAGCAAATTGAAGTCGAATGGACACGCAAGATCAAGTATAAACCAATTGGAGAAGCAGATGATTTAAAGGCAAGAATAATTATTCAAGGTTATAAGAAGAGAAAAAACGTGATGATGATATTTTGAAGATGTCATGAAGAAAGTCAATTGACTTTGGATCGTGTTGGAGAGAAATTGAAGCTAACTAAAGATGATACCTGCAATTTTGTTGACGCTACATATTTTAGTAAATTGATGGATAGTCTAAGGTACTTGACTTCTACAAGACATGTTATTATCCATGACATGCTCAAGTTTGAAGATCTTGATTTAATGGAGGCTATGTTGGAATTAAACCAAGATTATAATCCTAATTCGTCTAGGACTTAATATGTGGTATTTATTTATTTCATGTCTAGTTAGGATTTGTTTGTTCTAGTTCATATAAGAATATGTTTTCTAGTCCTAGTTTAATTTGATTTTCTAGTATTATAAATAGGGGTGCTCTGTCATACGGAGAATAATTTGAGTTTATGAATAAAATATTTTCCTTCAAAATATCTTTTCTAGAAAAATAAGTTTCTTAAAAATGAGGAAAATGACTTCTCTAATGGAAGTAAGGAAAACAAGTTCCATAAGTAGCATTCCACATTGATTGTGTCCTTCATTCCGATCACGCCCTTATTTTAGTGATTTTTTCTTGAGTATGTCTAGATTTGAATGTACTCATGATGTCACATTCTAATTGTAAATTTTGGCACGAAACACACAAGTCCATAGTTTTTTTTAAAAAAAAAAAAATTAAATTGCTTTATATATTTCTATTTTAATCTTGAAATTATTTTTAATGTCCAAGTAAAAGAACCTGTCTTGGTCCATCCTATTGCGATAGCAAAAATTCTCTTATTTTATGTTCAAGCCAAAATTTCAACATAAGTAGTATTTAATTGGTGATTAAGCAGTTTTCGCCCAGTGAACACAGCGACTCACGACTCAAGCTATGTTTTGCTCGCTCAGATTTTTGCCTACAACATGTCCTGTAATTTTGTATCAATTAGAGAAATAAATTTACCACCATAATTACAGTTACAAGACTTGATTTTCCAATTAGTCAAGTCTTCAAATGATAACAGCCATTACAAATTTCTGTCGTTTTTCTATGAGATAAAGCACTATTACCCCCTGAACTATAGCCAAAGTTGTTACGACACATCTTAACTTTACGGGGGTCCTATTATCCCTCTAAGCTCAATTTTACTGTATTATTATCCACCTTTTGTGTTTATGTGTCCTAAAAACACTTACGATTCAGGTGTATAATAAAAGGTGTCACGTAAGCACAAAAGGTGCCACGTAGGCATAAAAGGTGGACAATAATATAGTAAAATTACGTTTAGGGGGGTAATCGGATCCCCGTGAAGTTAGGGTGTGTCGTAGCAACTTTGGCTATAGTTCGGGGGAGGGGGTAATAGTGTATTATCCCTTTTTCTTTTCAAGAATAAGAATTTATAAAAGCATCGATGAATAAAATTTGGCTAAAATATTAAACTACAAATAGAATAATTGCTAACTGTATTATCTTGATAGCGAGTGTAAACATTTTCACACTATCTTATTACTTTAAAAGAAACTAGAATCAATTATAAACCATATTATAAATTTTGTATTACTAATCATAAAAAATTCTTGATATAGCTAGTGTACATAGCTTTTGAGTTTGTAGTCAAAATTATCCTTCTATCTATTGGAATAGGTTTATGTTGATCCTTTAAATATAACTTTGAGCATCTTTAATCCTTTAAGTTGGCTAAAGTGGAGAACCTTTGATTCAACTAACAAAAAGAACTTAAAAAACTAATGGTGACGACAAAATACACTATTAAAATCACAACAAAAGTTGGCCTACTAGATCGGTTTAATCCCAATTTAAAAATGTTTTAGACAAAAGTGACCGAGTTTGCCGATTTTTTTGCTCCAAAATCAAAAGAATAAAAAATCAATGGAGCTTGATTGTTTAAACATTACGTAAAAATACTTTTAGTATAGCCGATCGGGTTCCATCATTTTTATAATTAAAAATAAAAATATTTCGGGAAACCAACTGAGCTTGAGTGGTTTTTTAGTCAAAATTCAGGTCAAACTTTTTAAATAAATCGACCGAACTCTGTCAGATTTTTATTTTCCCAATTTTTGATGCAACAATAAATTAAAAAATCATGTTCTTTTGATTTTATTTAAAATTTTTGAATCAAAAGGTTCAAAAGTAGGTTGGTTTTTGTAATGTTTTTTGATAGTCATCGTTAGGTTTTTAAGTTCATTTTGTTAGTTGGACCAACTGTGCTCCACTTTAATAAATTTTAAAGACTAAAAATGCTTAAAAGTTATATTTGAATGACCAAATAGACGTATTCATATTCACATAGGTGAGGAATAATTTAAGCTTAAAAATCTAACTTTAGTAAAAGGCAACATGGAAAGTCTTTGGACCGATTAGAGGAATAACTTATAAGTACTTTTGATTTAGTTATGAGTCATGTTCTTATAAGCTTATAAATTTTTTTTACCTTTATTAAAGAAAAAAAAAACATTCTCTCCTTCTAAATCCTTCTTTAATCCTTTTCCATACATAACTACTTTTAAAGAGTGGCCGCGATTGGTCATTTTTGAGTTCCTAAATTATCACCCAACAATATCATTAATGTTTGATAACTGACTTTTATTTTTCTTCTCTTCTCTAAGGATGGATTGTCATAAATGATGATTTTATTGGTACTTTCTCTCTCTCCCACCAATGACCATTTTACATGCATTTATTTTTTTATTGTTAAAGTGACTATTTTGATAATTATGAACATTTGAATAAATGAAACATGTTCGTTAGTGGGTACTCCCTCTGCTTAACAATAGTTGTCCATTTTACTAAAAATAAATATTCAACAACAATATTTGTCTAGTTTGAAAAATCAATGAATAATTTACTCATTTCTACCCATTTTACTCTTATTTTTAAATATCATTCAATACTCAATACATTTTCTAAAGCATTAAATTTAACATATTCAACGGGTGCTATAGTAAAATTACTACTATCATTTATTGTTTCTTAACATGTGTGTTAAGTGAATAGTGGACAAATTTGTTTGACAGAGGGAGTATCTTTTTACGTTTTAATTTGTAGAGTTCCTTAATTTGTGAAATCTGTTTATTTGTTTTCTCAAACTTCTAAATTTATAATAAAATTTATTGTAATTGTAGACAGTGAAATTTTATCAAATAAATCCGCATTAAATTTTGAATTAAATCTTAAATTCATGACATGTCGACCGAGCCGAATTAGTGGATTAATAGTTAAATTAAAATCATATAATTTAAATAAAGTCCAATTACCTTTGGGCCAACTTGTTAAGTTGACAAGATGAGCCCAACTCATGTTTTTCAAGCCCAAGGTCCACTAGGTTTACTTGGGGACCAAAATACCCCCGAGCCCTAGCTCACACCTATATAAAGGGGTCTTGACCAAAGAAGAATAGAGACACAAAAAGAAAACACACAGAAATACATAAACACATAGAGAGAAGCTCTCCTCTTCATTAGTGATCCGCAAGCCTTCCGCATATCAAGAAGTCTTCGTCTCCAAGTGGTGAGCCGCATACCTCCATACTTCAACGATTGTGAACAAAGCTTAGCTCCGCAATTCTTGGTAAAATCCAAACAAATACCCAGTCGATTCAAGAACAAGGTGAAGAACATGAGGAGAAGAATCAGAGGATTACATCTTTTTATTTAAAGATTTTATAAAGTTTGTAACCCCGTGCATATTTTGAAATAAAATACTCTTGTTTGTCGCTATTTTACTTTTCTTGATTGCTATTTTACAGGAAAGAAACTTAGACGCTTACAAATTGGCACGCCCAGTGGGATATGTTTACCTCTCATCTCTTCTCTCCAATAGCCAAAGTTCAAGAACACTACGATGGCTTCTAAGAAGGTCAACTCAAAATCTGCATCCGTAAAAACTACTGGATCCAAATTCTCTGTTGATGTGGAAAACGTCCTAAATGTTACTGAGGGAAGCGTGGGAACAGTCACAAGGAACCAAGCTAAATTGTTAGGACAACACGCCTCACAAGTACAATCCGAATCTGTTGTTGTCTTTGGTTCATCTTCAAAAGGTGTGAAATCTCCTGCGAATACCGTAAAAGAAGGCAATGACATTGCCAAAATGGTTGAGAGGGTTCTTTCCCAACTTAGTTTATCTAAGTCCAAGAAGTCCTTTGCTCTGACCGATGATAATGTCTTAAGCATTGAATCTACCCCGCATAGCATATCTGCATCTCAAGTTAGGGAAAATTGTTGTTTTTCTCCATCATCTAGGATAGTGATGCATGCGATGACTACTAACACTTTGTCCGTAGAGGAACAACTGGTGAGCTTAAGAAGAGCTATTGAAGGCTTGACCAAATATGTCTATGATCAAGTTGCTTGAATTGTTAAGTTGACAGATAGAATGGAGGGCATGATGGATGAAGAATCCAGCCATGCACCTAGAAAGCGTCCACAAGCACAAGAGACAATTGATCATCCTGCAAAGCAAGGGGAACATGCTAAGAAAATCCAAGTTTCCTCTGAAGGGATGATTCTCATTGATCAAATAAAGGATTTCATCATGGGAACCATCAAGGATAAGTACGAGGTTACTGCAAAATCATCTCTTACATATGCTAAACCCTACACCGCAAGGATTGAAAACATAAAGATGCCTACTGGTTATCAACCCCCAAAATTTCAGCAGTTTGACGGTAAGGGAAATCCAAAGTAGTATGTTTCACACTTCATTGAAACATGCAACAACGCTGGAACGTACGGTGATTACCTCGTCAAATAGTTTGTTCATTCCCTTAAAGGTAATGCTTTTGATTGGTACACAAAACTTGAGTCTGGTTCTATCGATAGTTGGGAACAAATGGAGCAAAAGTTTCTCAATCGATTTTATAGCACGAGACGTACTGTAAGCATGATGGAATTTACAAACACGCGACAACGGAATGAGGAACCTTTTTTGACTTTATTAATCGATGGAGGCACGCAAGTATAAACTGTAAGGATAGACTTAGTGAAGCCTCAGGGATTGAGATGTCCATTCAAGGTATGCACTGGGGTCTCTGCTACATTTTGCAAGGCATAAAGCCTAAGACTTTTGAAGAATTATCTACTCGTGCTCACGACATGGAGTTGAGCATGGCGTCAGTTGGAAAAGAAGGGCCGCCTGTCCATGAACCCCGCAAAGGTAAAGATAAGCAAGAAATCAAGAAAGTAGGTAGATATTTGCCCAAGGCTGAAAGCAAAAAATCCATGAACGTTAATGCTTCTCCCGTAAAGTTCACCGTAAAGGTAAGCAAGAAGCAGAGTGAAAAGACAACTTCTTTTGAAGATAGCGGAAGCCAAAAGTTAACTTTGAAGGAGATGCAAAAGAAGGATTACCCATTTCTTGATTTGGATGTCGCCGATATCTTTGGTGAACTCCTTGGGCTCAAAATTTTTGAGTTACCAGAGATGAAATGACCGAATAAAGCAGGGAGGAGTGACGATCTGAATTATTGTAAATACCATCGGCTGGTTAGTCATCCTATTGAGAAATGCTTTGTCTTTAAGGATAAAGTCATGGAATTTGCCCATGAAGGAAAGATTTTACTTGAAGATGAAAAATAAAGTTCGAATCAAGTTAGTGGAACTTTTGAATCGCTCAATCCAATTATGACCTGTAACCTTATTGAAGGATATGGAGAGAAAGGCATCTAAGATGTAAATCTAACAAGAATGATTAAATTTGGAGACTTTGAGCCCATTAACGTGATAAAAATTTTGTCTCCTTATGATGTAAGTGATGTGTCATCCATAGAAGGTGAATCATCAAAAGAAGATAAAGAAGTAGACCATTCTGATGATTGGGGCTGGACTCTTGTGACCCGCCAAAAATGCTGCAAAGTAAGTTTTCCAAAGGAGCATCCTAAGCGACGACCTAGGGAAGAGGTGGAAAGTATACCCAAAATAAAAAGATCGACTGAGCACCCAAAGAAGAAGAAAATAGAGGTAAAACACCACCAAGAGCCATGTAGACCGATAACGTTAGACGAATATTTCTCGAGTTGGCTCCTTACAAGGTTCATAGGTGATGGTGCAAAAGCTCTATGTTGCAACATTGACGAGCAACATTGTCCATCGTCAAAAGACCTTCCGAAGTCATCTCCTGAAGTTGAGGATGTATGCATGGATAAAATCACATTCTCCGATGATAATCTTCTACTTGGAGACACACCTTATATCGTCCTTTATTTATGGTTGGATTTGTGAATGAGCGAAGGGTGAATAGAATCCTGGTTGATGGCGGATCCAGAGTTAACATCCTTCTAATTCACACAATAAAAGAACTGGGATCTCGACGACCGATCTGACTGAAAGTCGCTTGATGATCCAGGGATTCAACCAAGGAGGACAAAGGGCCATAGGAACCATCAATGTGTACCTCACCATCGGAGAACTACAATCAAGCGTGTGGTTACATGTAATTGATGCAAAAACTTCATATAACATTTTGATTGGTAGGCCTTGGGTACATGAGAATAAAGTTGTCCCATCTACTTACCACCAATGTTTGAAGTATTATGAGGACGGAGTCGCTAAAAAGATGATTCTAGACGATAAACCCTTCACCGAGGCTGAGGCACACTTTGCTGACGCAAAGTTTTGCTTGAAGAAATATTCCACAAAAGTAGATGATATTGCAATAATGAAGAATGTTGAGTTCTTGAACAAGAAGTCTAATATGGTTGCAGGTAAGGCAAAGGTTGCAAGTAAGGAGATCCGAAGCTAGCCGATACGAACAAGATGCCTGATGTAAATGTTACTTCTTTAAGTAAGAGAAGGACGCCCGTCCTTTGTTATGTTCCCAAGGCCAAGCAAGATGAAGGAAACCCTCTCAAACTGCAAGGAAATGCCTTAGAAGGACTGGCTCTTCCTGTTAAGCAAATTGATACGATGAAGCCATCTGCAAAGTTGTTTGGAAAATTTGTGGCACCTAAATCTTTGCAAAATGACGCACTCCCTACTATGCGTACAGATGAAGGTTTTGATCCAAATGCGTATAAACTACTTGGAAAGGCTGGCTATGATCCTAAAGAACCATCAAAATTAGGGAAACTTCCATTAGAGCCTGCTAAGAGGCAACAACGTGAAGGTTTAGGATATAAACAACCCCCACTGGTTTGCATCTCCATAAGAAGGGTAAGCAACAACTATGTTACTGTGGAAGATGAACATGTTGCTTCCAGTAAAAGGCCTTTAGTTTTTGATCGACTTAGAAGCTCAATGGCGAGAATTTTAGTATTCGAGAGGTTAGGACCATCGAAGAAGAAAAAGAACAAGACTCGGAGGAACTACAAAAGTATGAAAGCACATGTTTTGCCCAAAGCTGAATATATCTCCAAGGATTTCTAAAGTTTGATTCCTTCGAGAATGAGACGGTAAACAGACCTTGTGGTTTCATGTGAAGAAGTATTGAAAGCAAAGTCGCAGGTTGTGGTCTACACCAAAGAACGTGATGAAGATGAAGAAAGTATTGGCTCTTCATATCATGTTTCTATGCAAGACGAAAGGGATAATCCATCTCCAATTAAAGTTGATGAAGATTTAGAGGATATATCATGGTGTCACCATATATCTTTTAATAATGGCGAACCGTAAGAAGATGAGGACGCTAACGACGCACCACTCGAGCTTGAAGAAGGGGTGAAAACCACAATTGATGCATTGAAAAAAGTCAACCTTAGCACTGATGAAGATCCAAGACCCACTTATGTAAATGCCTTACTTGTAACTGATGAAGAAAGGGCTTATGTTGACTTACTCAAAGAGTATAAGAACGCATTTGCATGGAGTTACAAGGAAATGCCTGGCTTAGACCCAAAGACCCAAAGATAGCAGTCCATCATCTTGCGGTCAAGAAAGGTGCGCGTCCTATCAAGCAAACTCAATGACTCTTTAGGCCTGAATTGGTTCCTGTCATTGAAACCAAAGTCAACAAGCTTATCGAAGTTGGCTTCATTCGTGAATTTAAGTACCCCACATGGATTTTAAGCATTATCCCTATGAAGAAGAAGAATGGGCAGATCCGGGTTTGCATAGATTTTAAGGATCTCAACAATGCATGCCCCAAGGATGAATTCCCGCTTCCCATCCCAGAGATCATGATCGATGCTACTACTGGATATGAGGCAATGTATTTTATGGATGGATCGTACGGCTACAATCAGATCTGCATGTCACCTAAGGATGAAGAGCTTACCACATTCCGCACTCCTAAGGGTGTTTATTGCTATAAAGTAACTCCTTTTGGCTTGAAGAATGCTGGAGCAACGTACCAAAGAGCCATGCAAAATATATTCGATATCATTCTTCACAAAAATGTTGAATGTTATGTTTATGACTTGGTCATGAAATCAAGAAAAAAGAGTGACCATTTGCAAGACTTGAGGATGGTGTTTGAACTACTACGAAGGTACCAACATAGAATGAATCCTCTGAAATGTGCATTTAGGGTTACCTCTGGAAAATTCCTTGGTTTTATTGTACTCCATCGAGGGATAGAAATTGATCAAGTCAAAGTAGATGCAATCCCGAAGATGGTCGAGCCAAGAAACATCTATGAATTGAAAAGTTTGCAGAGAAAGTTAGCGTATCTTAGGAGATTCATCTCAAATCTAGCAGGAAAGTGTCAACCATTCAGTCACCTTATGAAAAAGGATGCTCTTTTTGAATGGGATCAAGCTGATTATAACGCCTTTGAGAATATCAAATCTTACTTGATAAAACTGTCGGTTCTAGCGGCCCCTATTCCTGGAAAGCCATTAATACTTTACATATCGGCACAAGAAAGTTTGGCGGGAGCGCTCTTATCCCAAAAAATAGAGAAGGGAAAGAAAACTCCCTTTACTACTTGAGTTTGATGATGACACTAAATGAGTTGAAGTATTCGTCGATTCAAAAATTATGCTTGGCCTTAGTCTTCTCTATTCAGAAGATGAAACACTACTTTCAAGCTCATGTCGTCCGTCTTATTTCTAAGGCAAACCCTATCAAGTTTGTGATGTCAAAACCTATCCTCAGTGATCGACTAGCAAGGTGGTACCTTCAGTTTTAATAATTTGAAATTGTGTATATTCCTCAAAAGGCTGTGAAAGGGCAAGCATTAGCAGACTTTTTAGCAAACCATCTGATACCCGATGATTGGGAACTAACTGATGAACTACCTGATGAAGATGCCATGGTTGTTGAAATTCAACCACCTTGGAAGATGTATTTCTATGGTGCCTCACATCGTGAAGGAGTTGGTGCTGGTGTGGTATTTTTCACCCCTCAAGAGGAAGTGTTTCCGTATTCTTTCACTTTAACACAATGTTGCTCCAATAATGTTGCGGAGTATCAAGAACTTATACTCGGTCTTGAGATGGCGGTCGATATGAAGCAGTTAGAACTATAAGTCTTTGGAGACTCTGAATTGGTGATCAATCAGCTGTTGGATACCTATGAGGTTAAAAAGCCAGAATTGCGTCCCTATTATGACTATGCACAGAAATTGATTAGATGGCTTGGTGACGTGTCTCTTCAACTGTACCGAGTAAGAAAAATAATAAAGTTGATGCCTTAGCTGTTTTAGCTTCAACATTGACTTTGCCTACTCAAGCACAAATCACTATCTGCCAGAAATGGATAGTACCACCGGGAGGGGATGAGGATGAAGAATGTGATCTTGAAAATCTTGTAGCCATTTCTGAAGCTGAAAAGGTCTATTGGAGACAAACCCTTATTGATTATTTGTGTTACAATATACTTCCAGAGGATCCTAAAAGAAAGACTGAAATTCGTCGTCGTACCCCTCGCTTTCTTTATTACAAAGATACTTTATATCGAAAATCGTTCGAGGGAGTTCTGTTGCGTTGTTTGGGGGAAGAAGAGGCAACCTAAGCAATGGAAGAAGCACACTGTAGTGTTTGTGGATCACACCAGTCTGGGATGGAGTTGCACTTTCACATAAAGAGGATGGGGTATTACTGGCCAACAATGGTGAAAGATTGTTTGGATTATGTCCGAAGGTGCAAAACATGCCAATTCCATGCAAATTTTATGCACCAACCTCCAGAAGTTTTACATTCGACAGTTGCATCTTTGCCATTTGACTCTTGGGGGCTAGACGTGGTGGGACCACTACCAAAATCTTTTGGTGGCCACTTGTACATCTTAGCCGCAACAGATTACTTCTCGAAATGGGCTGAGGCAGTAGCCCTCAAAGAAGTAAAGAAAGAGAATGTTATCAACTTTATTCGAGTGAACATTATCTATCGTTTTGGCATTCCCAGCTATATAATAACAGATAACAACAAGCCATTCTCCAATAAATTGATGGATAAGATCTGTAACCATTTTGGCTTCAAGCAACGTAATTCTTTAATATATTATGCTGCTGCAAATGGACTAGCCGAAGCATTCAACAAGACCTTGTGCAACTTTTTAAAGAAAGTCGTCTCTAAATCTAAGAGGGATTGGCATGATAGAATGGAAGAATATCTTTGGGCCTGTCGGACAACTCATCGCACACCAACTCAAGCAACTCCTTATTCTCTAGTTTATGGAACTGAGGCAGTCCTTCCACTTGAGCACCAAATACCATCATTGCGGTTGTCTATCCAAGAAGGACTCACTGAAGAAGAAAATGCTCGTCTACGCCTTGAAGAGTTAGAGGCTCTCGATGAGAAAAGGTTGTAAGCTCAACAAAGTCTTGAATGTTATCAAGCTCGTCTTTCTCGTGCTTTCAATAAAAAAGTTCGCTTGAGATCCTTCCAATTTGGTGATCCAGTCCTTGCGGTAAGAAGACCAATTATCATATCTCATAAATCGGAAAAAAAGTTCACCTCAAAGTGGGATGGGTCATATGTTGTTCAAGAAGCCTATTCAAGTGGTGCTTACAAACTTATAGATGCATATGGCTTGCGGATTGGTCCTATCAATAGGAAATTCTTGAAGAAGTACTGCCCATGAAGCAAGACGTCGCTCCTTAAGGTACGAGCATAAACTGCATACCACTCTGGCCCACAAAAGTATAAACTGTGTACGGCCCCAAAAAATAAATAAAACATCTGCTAGGTTGAAAACCTCGAAAGAGGCGGCCTAGGTAAAATTTAGGACAAAAAAAAATCACTCTTTCAGAACTACGTTATGACTTGATCCTTTTCATCGAGGTACGTAGGAGCTTAGAGTTTCATTCTAAGTTCAGTCACATAAGTAAAAAAATAAAATATGGTGTCACGTGGTCATCGCATTAATTCTCTCAAATGAGGATCCATATGTAATTGAAAAGAAAACAATTTGCAGCAAAATGTAAAAAAAAAAAAAGGAAAGTCTGCGCCCGCAAATCCAACAGGAATTATGCTTTTTGTCATAATATTTGTCGTACTGTAGGATGATTTCTGGAAGAACAGGTAGTGGATGAGTCAAAATTTCCAAGCTCAAGTTAAGAATTTCATCAGTGAGAGCGTCCAAAACTGACGAGATTGAGTGTGACAGAATTTGAGCCAACTTCAAACAAACTTCTATACAAATTCGCGAAGACTTTGACTATAGTTTTTGCACTGATTGTAATTGTTGAAGTCCTCTTTCCAAAAAGATAAGAAGCGCGTAATTTAGTCACTCGTGCTTTGAGTTATGGATTTTATACCGCAAACACGCAGATTTGAGGAAGACAAGCTCGACAGAATTTGAGCCAACTTCAAAGGAAAATCTGCACAAATACGTGAATCTGTTGGCCGTAATTTTTGTATATGTCATAGTTATTAACATCCTCTTTCCAAAAAAATAAGAAGCATTATTTTATCACTCCTACTCCGAGCTATGAATTTCTTTTGACGGGATGACTGCACGAAATGATAAGATCAAAATTTCAGATTTGTAGCCAATTTCAAAAATCAGTTCCCATCAATTCACATGGAGTTTTGATCTGATTTTTGGATATATTTTAGAATTAGATGTCTAGTTTCCAAATAATTAAGTATCTTGTAATTTGGAAACTCGTACGTCAAGACGAGAACATTTTGGTGAGACAGTACAAATCTGTCAAAAAACGGACAAGATTGCATCGCCAACTTTAAAAATCAATTACGGTCAATCCGGATGGAGTTTTGACCTGATTTTTGGATATGATGTAGAATTTTAAGTATAGTTTCCAATGGATCAAGTCTCTCATTATTTGGAAATTCCTACACTAAGAAGAGAATATTTTGGTGAGACAGCACAAATCTGTTAGAAAATGAAGAGGATTGTGTCACCAACTTCAAAAATCAGTTCCCGTCAATCCAGATGGATTTTTCACTTGAATTTTGGATATGATGTATCCTTCAAAGTCTAGTTTCCAAAGAATAAAATCTACCAGCATTCAGACACTTTTACGTTAAGACGAGCATGTTTTAGTAAGGCTGCACAAATCTGTTAAAAGAACAGGACAGATTCATAATCATACATGAAAAAGAAGCAAAATCTGAAATTCGAGGCGAGAAGATTCATATTGAAATATAAGTCACCACTTTATTGCTCAAAAAAAAAAATATACTTCATCATGATAAGCAAAATAAAGAAAAAGAAGAAGGAAAAATCCTAAGCAAGAATCTAAACTACGGGAAAGGTGTGAAGCCAAGGATTTGTTGGTGTCTCGTCTCAACCGCCTCCGCTAGTATGGATAATTTCTCTGTTTCATCATCATACGACGTATGATTTGCCTCAAGGGTATAAATCTCGCCCTCCATCATGGTGATGTTCTCTTGATTTTTGGACAACTTTTCTTGATATTTGTCAAGGAGCGTGATGATCTTCTCTTTCTTGATGACCAAAGTTTCTAAATCCTTCTCCACATCTACAAGAGTTGCGCGAAGTTTCCCTACGGATCCATCTAACTTTTTATGCTCCATCTTCGCATCATTGAGGCGTTGTTGTGCGTCAAAAAGGGACTCTTGATGTGATTCCTTAGTCATCCTCGACGATCTTAAGGCATCATACTCCATGTATGCCTCGATGAAGCTCTCAACGAGATCCTCCATAGTAGAAATATCAATAGTGTTGACTTTTCTCATCTCCTCAAAAGTTGAAGCAACGCTTGTCTCCAATTTCGCAAGGCTGTCCAAATAACCCGCAGAAAATTTTGTGATCCATCCGCACATTGCACCCTACATCTTAGAAACAAAGGTCGATTTAAAGCGAAAAATAGTTCCTTGTGGGTCAAAACTAGGAGCACCAGGCTGTAGTGGCCATGATGAAGGCTTGAATAATTTTAGGTGAGTGATCTGATTGACAACAACTTCATTCGCATTAGTAACAGGTGGTTGCAAAGACTTTCCATTATCCACAGAAGCAAGAGGTGATTTCCCAAGTGGAACTAATTCCAACGAAAGAAATCTATCATTAAGGGGAGAACATGAGCTCTTCGCAATCATATCAAGGTCGTTGGCAATTGTAGCATAACCTGCAGCTATCTCATGGCCAAGCTCGTCACCACATAATTCCTGAAGATCCAACTTTAAAATGAAACAAAGAACAAAAAAAGAACCATCAGATTTATTATAAAATAAAGGAAAACTTCTTTTGATGTAAAAAAAAAAAGAAGGAAAGAAATCACTGTAACCATGTTATCTAATGAGAAATAAAACCAATTTTTATTTTAAGAAAAAAAAAAGGGGGGATTGTACTCGTTTTGCTAGTTCTCTGAATTTAGGTTCTCATCATCAATGACGATGGAATCTAAAACATTGATACCACCATAGCACTCATCTAGCTCTTTTGCCTTTCTTTTTTGATGATTCTAGTGATGATCCTCACTCTCTGCTGAACTAGAAGGCGTGTTAGTCTGTATAACTCCATTCGGTAATACAAACATATGAGTATTTTTGCCACAAGTAGTCTCATGGTTCAATGTTTTGTCAGTGCCCTTATTTGATGAAGCTAGCGGATCCTTTCGATTGTAAGGTTTGTTAATCACTTTGGGAGTAGTAGTAGTCTCCTTTGAGGCCAATACAAGACGCCTCATTTTCTTTAATTTTGGAGGTGCATCCTCAGCTTTTGAAGTTTTGGACTTAGGAAAAGGCTTGGCAGCTTGTGGAGTATCATTGAGCTTCACCTCGCGCTTGGAGGAAAAATGCGACTTTTCTTTAAGTTGATTCAGACCTTCCTTGGAAAACTTAAGTGTATGATCCTGCTTTGATTTTTTTAAAACAATATGAGGGTTCCTTTTTGAAGGGTTCATTTAATGAGTTGGCCACCAATCTGCATACTCACGAGTCATTAAAAGTGGACCTTCCAATGGACGAATAGAAATGGTGACTTTTGAAGAAGTACCAAGGCGGATGGACGAATCCCAAAGCTGCACTAATGTTAGCAATGTGCAATCATAAGGCTGCTCTATAAGTTCTCCAGGGATGTCTTGACAAAAACCAAATTGTCGACTAAACCTATTAGGACTATAAGACTCCACGATGAGATTTGAATCATGCCTAAGGGTGACATAGCCCGAACGGAGACTTATGATAAATTCATTCCATGAATTCAAAAGTTGACCACTATCGGTAAAATATAAGTGTTTGTCTTGCAGCAATCCCAAATGGTGGTGACGATGCACATCATCCTGATGAAATAACTTTTGGGCATCAAAAAAGTCAAAATACTTGGCCATCTTCTCACCAGAAATCTTACATAAGGGTATGGTTTGGTGTGAGTGATTAGCAGGATGATGGGTCCCGAAATGCTCTGCTAGCCAGCCATATACATAGTGTATGGGGAGAATTATATTTTCCATACTTAAGTTTGGAGAAGCAAAGATTTCCCTCAATCCACGATATATACTCGCAATAACCGGGACTGCTAGAGAGAATTTCTCTCCATGAGCCATCAAACTTGCAACTTTGAAAATGATAGCCCGTATGTAGTCAACTTTCTTGTTTGGAACCACAAATTTTCAAAGACAACAAGTAAGAAAGGCTGCCAAAATAGTCTCGTCTCTAAGTGACTCTTCCACACCCAGCTCAGAAAAAGGGGTATTCTCCTCATCGGTCCGTGGAAGGAAATTGATATCAATATGTCCAGAAGGATTGTGATTCAACCTCGGCTTTGTGGTTCGTCCCTTTGACATTTTTTGCGGAGGCTCAGCATACCTACTCGACGCTCTAAACCAGAATTTTACCCAATCATGAATGGACACCTCATGGAGGTCACCTTTGGATAATTTTTAGAAGGCCGAAAATAAATACAAGCAGCTTTTGGGGAGAGACAATTTTCCCCAAGTGTCCATCTGTGTCAATTCTTTTGTTGAGGGGACAACTTTATCAAAAAAAGAACCATGAACTGGAATACCTCCAATCATCCGCAAGTCCCAAAGTGATATGGACATTTCTCCAATGAAAGTGGAAATCATGTTGGTAGATGGACGCCAAAGCGCACAAAAAGCATGAAGCACATTGTCATCATAGTCATACGTAAACAAAGACGTATATACGGCGTCATAAACCTTGATGCGCTCCAAGTCTTCCTTTTAGCGAGGCAAAACATCCTCTACCCATTCCCAGTTTCTAGGGGTATAGCAAACGTTACCAAAACTAGAATATGGAACACTCCAATTGCTAAGGCATTACTTAGGAGGAGGAGAATCGGTGGGTGTGATTTCCTTATGAATTGCGGATTTCAGTAGCTGAACATTCATGCTAATGGCCTGACTCGAGAAATTTCCCACAACGTCCTTGGTCTCAGCGTGCGACCATTCCTTAAGGTGAAGAGATTCGGCAAATAACCCTCTGTCAAGTGAGAGGCTACCAATCGCAGGAGAAAGAACCTTCATGGTAAGGATTTTGGCATTCGGATTTCGCTGGTCTCTCACTATCTCTAGATGAGGATTCGACGTATTATGGTCACTAAAGTGCATCATATTGCTGGAAGATGGAGCTTTATAACTTCACCCAAAAATCTGCAAAGGAAATTAAAAAGAAAAAGTTAGGGTCGTAAGATCATAACTTCAATTTGGCATATTTGAAGGCTGACTTTAAAAGTGGGTACCTGAATAAATAGGGATGAAATCTAATTGCGGCTTTCCTATATGATGTAGCTTTATGAATCTTCTTTCCAACGCCGCAAGCCACTCACAATTTTGTTATTCCTATTTCAAGATAAAGTATTTTTCGTAAGGCCACATGAAACTGGTGCAGTCAGATTTTTGGCATGATATGTCGACCGAGCTGAATTAGTGGATTAATATTTAAATTTAAATCATATAATTTAAATAAAGTCCAATTACCTTTGGGTAAACTTGTTAAGTTGATAAGATGAGCCCAACTCATGCTTTTCAAGCCCAAGGTCCACTAGGTTTACTTGGGGACCAAAATACCCCCAAGCCCTAGCTCACGCCTATATAAAGGGGTCTTGACCAAAGAAGAATACAGACAAAAAAAAACACAGAAATACATAAACACATAGAGGGAAGCTCTCCTATTCATTGGTGATCCGCAAGACTTCCACATATCAAGAAGTCTTCGTCTCCAAGTGGTGAGCCGCATACCTCCATAATTCAACGATTGTGAACAAAGCTTAGCTCTGCAATTCGTGGTAAAATCCAAACAAATACCCAGTCGATTCAAGAGCAAGGCGAAGAACGTGAGGAGAAGAATCATAGGATTACATCTTTTTACTTAAAGATTGTAACCCCGCGTATATTTTGAAATAAAATACTCTTGTTTGTCGCTATTTTCCTTTTCTTGATTGCTATTTTTCAGGAAAGAAACTTAGACGCTGTCACGCCCCGAACTCCCACGAGGCGTGATTGGCACCCAAAGCCGACAAGGCCCGAGAGAACCAATCTTTGCTTCTCTTCATTCATATACATGTCATAGGAAACACTACTATCACATAGAAACATGAGGGGCTAAAATCGGAAAGCATAGAACATAAGACGTATATACATATGAGAAACTTGGCCGTTGAGGCTATCAAGTCAAGATTTCATCTATCATCTTATACACATACACCCACAACGTCTACAAAAGCCTCTAACAGATGCATTGACAAAAACCAACTGAAAATCGGGACAAGTCCCCGCTTTATACACAATGTACAATATCAAAGCATATGAACCACTGTGACTCGGAGAAGCCCCAAACTAACTGGAGCTCACCAATGAACCGAAAACAGCTAGCAACCTACTGTGGCGGCCTACTAGTACCTGCGCCTACAGCAAGTAAGGTAAATTCCCCGAGAGGGGTCAGTACGAAATAAGTACTGAGTATGCAATGCTCAGATGAAACTGTATAATACATGAATATTTCCATGAACTCAAAACATATGAATAATCAATGTGAATAAGTCACCATTTTGCATTTTGGAAACCATGTGGATTGCTTTCATTACTTTCGTTGCTTTCTTTACATTCAATGCTCACTTGTCATTACATATGTCACAATGTACCCGGGCCCCGACTGATCAGTGGGTCTTTTCATATCATATCATCGTGTTGGGATCGAGTCAAGCTAGGCTTATGCCCCTAGACTTGCCACCCATACATCAATGCATCGGGATCGGGTCGATCTAGGCTTATGCCCCTAGACCTGCCACCCATAAATCCATACCTCGGGATCGAGTCGAGCTAGGCTTACGCCCCTAGACCTGCCACCCGTACTTGATCATTGACCACATATGCATTACTTTATCCTTTACTTTGAGATTGATACTTTGAGATTGTTGCGTTACAATGAGAGTCATAACATCACTTTGAACTTTGAATCATTAACTAATGAGTAAGGGACATGTGAGTAACATTGTTAAAAACATAAGATCAGCCATAACACTATTGGAACCATTAAACGATAATCGATGAACAAGATACATGAGTATTAGGCTTGTGGAACATGACCAATGAATATGAGACATGAGACATGAGATGCACAATTGCTCAATAAGTATTGGACATTTGGAACCTTAGCATTGACTATGAGACAAGAATCTCCATCGTGCGATGAATAGAAAACATGTGACAATAACCATGAATAACCGAAAATAGCATACCCTTAGCTTATGAGAGAGTGACACTTTTTTAGCTCTAACATTGTGTAAAAGACATGTAACTAAACATTATTGGAACTTTGAAACATTAACCAATGGCCATGAACCATGAGAATTACTATTGACCCTATAAGGAATATGATATAGCAACTTGAATTGAAATACCTTTGGACATTTCGAAATGAAATATGAAAGAGTCACCTTACATACCGTATGTTCTCAATATGGATACACAATCTTACTCTTGAATACAACACTTCAACTTTCCCTTTACGTCTATTCTACACACAAGTACACAACCGGAACTTACATTAGCAACTAGTCATTAAATACGCGTACAAGACGACAACGAACTATGTGACCACCATATAAGGTCACATCACCCCCTTACAATACCCTCCGCTGCATTTCCATATCAACAACACCATGACATTATACACATTGACCAAAATATCATACATTGATAGCATTTCACCCATACTTACCTTTTACACATTTCTCTTTATCATTCCATCGTAGGTATTCCTTTATAACAACATATGAACAATCATCCATACTTAACATAGTCCAACACACCTCCATACGATACTTTAAAGTCACTAAAATGACATCACAAGTTGATAATTACATCCCAAAAGGGTATCGGGGCTTTCGAGGATCAAAGGGATACGAAAACAATCAAAACATAATTCTGGGCTGACCTGCGCTGCCACCTGCGTGCGCAGGTGTCTGAGATGCGCACGCAGGTTCCCTCCAGTGGCATCTGCGCCCGCAGGTGCCTCCGCTTGTGGGGGCGGATGCCCGTTTTGGTCCGAAATGGTCTTTTGGGGGTCTTTTTATGCAATGAATGGTCCATGATCATAACCAAACTTCTTTTAACATATTTTTGATCATCTTATATGCCAACAAGCAGCCATGGTCTCACAACACACGGAACAACACCAAAACGACACTTTACGGTCAAAACATCACCAAAACCATAACCAATTTCACAATGGAAATTCCCAACATGATACACCATGACAAAACAAGTCAAGACTATAATCACATATCACATGGAAATATTGAATCCATCAAGGTTATTTCCTTCAATAGCACAAATCCATGTTCAAGCTTTCAAGACAAAAATCATCCTCCGATTAGCACACACAAGTTGTTTTACACATAATGAATTTCGCATACTTCACCAACATAACCAACATCATATACACAATATTCCATGCCTATAATAAAGTAAACCATGAGAATATACACTTACCAATACTCACCAAGTGATGATCTTGCTCAAAACAAGTGTAGTTGCCTTGGCTTAGAGAAGGGTTTCTTTGTGGTCTCTTGGAATTATCTAGATTTTTCAAGAAATGGCAAGGTGTAATGAATGATTAAAATCTGATTTTTGAGCATATATATAGCATCCTTATCCAACCACTTAATGGTTTACTTGGTCAATAAAAGAGAAATGAAAGAATGGGTCAAATTTCTCATTTAGGCCATGTCTTTGCAACATTATTGGGCCTTTATTGAGCCCAATAGCACAAGATTACTTTAGCCCACAAAATTAATGCATAAGTCCTCAACAATCTCATGGTTAAATAATTCCATGCATGTTACGGGAATTAACTAGGTTCGGAAACATACGGGGTGTTACATTCTTCCCCTCTTAGAAACATTCGTCCTCGAATGTTAATAGCATTGTCTACACACCTTAAACTTTCTATTATGTTTACAACAATACGCGTACCTTAGTTTTCATCATTCCTTTGGTTTCCCATGTGATTCCTTCTACTTGCTAAATTTTTTTTTTCCATAGTGCTTTACGGAAACTACTCCTTTCTTATCATTGCTTTCGTTTATCGATCTTTCTCTTTACATGTGAGATCTTCCGTAACTTGTATATCTCCCCTGGGAACAATACGAGAGCATCTCCTTTACATTTCAAAGCACCGAATATGAAATACTGAATAAACTGTGAGGAGTTCTTGGACTAGTGCTAACCGATACGCAATTTGCCCAAATCTTTGGCCAATTTCCCTTTCTTTCCGATTCTCATTATTTCTTTCCTTTTCATTGGTCACATTGTCCAATTACCTAATCACCTATGGCACACTGTAATTCCCTTCTTCTAATATCAGCATATGATTTGTATCGACTTTGGGCCATTTGTAGCTGCTGTTATATCACCTTCACTTTCTCTATAGCTTGACGAGCAAAATCTGACCCGAGCAAAACAAAGTTCGTCAACTGTAACCCATCCAATTGATGATCTTCTTTGCTTTCACATAAAACTTCGTAAGGTGCCTTTTGATACTTTGATACTAAGCAATTTCAATAAACAATAGATGTTCATCCTAACTATCTTGAAAGTCCAATGTATAAACTCGTGGCATATCTTCAAATGTTCATATAATACATTCTGTTTGCTTACATCTACTTGTGTACCCATGCTTTACTGAAACGACTCCCAACACTGTACTGTACAATAAAGTGATCTCTCTTGTAGGATATAAGAGTGAGTGGAATCCCATGTCATCGTACTATCTCTGTAACATACAACTTTGTATAATGTTCAGCTGTATCGGTGGTCCTAACTAGTAGGAAACACGCTGGCTCGATGAGTCTGTCAACTATCACCTATAGGGAATCAACTATCGCAGTGTACGGGGTAACCCTGTGATTAATCTACATCACCCATGTTCCATTTCCAATCTGAAAGGGTAAGACATTGCATAACACATACAGATCTCTGATGCCATACTGTTAATCTGTGACTGCTTGGACATTAAGCTATAAGTTCCACAATGTGCTTCTCAAGTATCCTTCCCAAGACCTCTCTGCTACACCATGGTACATTTTGGTTGCTTCCGAGTGAATGAAATACTGTGAACGATGTTCTTCTGTCGTAATTCATTTTCTTAACTCATCTATACCCAGTGCGCACAATCTACATTGGCGTTAAAGTACTCCCTCTTATGTTTGCTCAAATACTCTCGTCGACTTTGCTGTACATATTTTTTTTCAATTGATCAATGAAAATCCTACCACATTTGACACTATAATTCTTTCATCTGGAGTTTCAAGAAACAAAAACCCCATATTGCCTCATTAATATAGATTTCCTGACTATATCTTTCTTTTCTGTGAGCTGGCCATTCATACTCTCTACTGCCTTGCAGCTTAATATATCAACTACCCCATCTACTTTTCCCGAATGATACAAGATAGCAATGTCCTAATCTTTTAAGAGTTCAGGCCACCTTCGCTACCTTGGACTTAAGTCCGTTGGTTTAGAAATATATTCCATTTTCTTATGACCAGTATATGTCAATACGAATCCTTTACAAATAGTGACACCATAACTTTAAGCAAATAACTTAAGAAACAATAAATAGAGGGGTGATTTTACTATATCACTTTTGAATATAATAAATTTTTTGCTTTAAAAAATTCAATGAGTAATGTATTGTATTTAATACCAAGGGTAAAATGAATAAAAATAGGTAAATTATTCATTGGTTTTATAAACTGGACAAGTATTCTTGGACATCCCAAAATAGAAAAGTGGACAAGTAAAGATGGACGGAGGGAGTATTATTTATATATATTTATTATTTTTTTATCCATATGACTGTCACAACCCAAACCCGTCACGAGTGGCACCTACACTAACCCACCGATAGGAGAACCATTTAACCTAAATTACTCAAACCCAATACTTAACAAAATTTAAGAGAAACTAATTACTTCATTAAATAATCCAATATCTCAAGTGTTCTAACAATAATATCAAATGCGGAATTAAACGAATGTCTAAAACAACCCCCACGAATCTGAAATTCATTGTATCAAAACACTACAAATGTCAACAAACGGGTTCAACCCAAAACAAAAGGAAATGTCCAAGTTAGAAATAACTAGACAAGAACGAAATGGAGGACTCATGGTTGTCCAGAAGATGTAGCTCACTCTTGAGTCGGAATGCAGTCTTCTCTAAAGCTGAGGTCTTGATGAAGTCGCCGGAAAATGCTCTACACTCAACAAAAAAGAAGAGCACAGGTAGTATCAGTACAAAGTTACAATGTACTGGTAGGGTCATCGGCCAACCCAAAATAATGAATGTGAACACATAACCATAACTTAGTAAAACACGTACAACCATGAACAAGTAACAATTACCTTTACCTCAATTATAAACCATTTACCCTCTTTCAACCAATTACACCAAACAATTCAATCAAGTATGAATCAATATAGACAATAAACCAAGCCAAGACCATGACTACCAATCATTAACTAAGTCAATAATGATGATTCAACAACAATAACTTATACCTTGTCTCAAATACACAAGCAAGTAGACAATAACATAATATATGTCATTCTTTCATACCCTTAGCCCTGACCACTCAAGGATCGAATATAATCAACAACAACAACAATAGAATAACAATAATCATAAAACCTGATCCGCTCAAGGAATCATCACACTCACTAAAACCTTGTACACACATGCTAAGTGTCTTATGGTCGCCCACTATCTATGACCTGCAGGGGACTAGCTCTTGTCCATATTCCAAAAATCTAAAATATTTAGTGTCTGTCAACCTTATATCAACCAATCCCGTGAAGATGTCTAAATATCGATACATCCCACAATAATAAAAATGAATCACGTGAAGATGTCTAAATACCAGTACATCCCATAATAATAGCAAATAGCACAGTAATCTAAATATATGAGAATAAACAACTATACTTGTACAATCAACAAGCCCTTATTATAACCTCATTACATGTGATTAGTACTAAAGATATAATTCAACGATTTACTTTCCCTGAACATGCATTGTAACAAGTATACGAAGAAACAGTTAACATGTATACATAAATCAAGTTGAGTTTTCAACTACATTGAACCATCACCTACCTCAATCCAAGCTTACACCACTCTAACGAGCTTGACCCTTGTCTTTCCGTGCAATTTTGGCTTAGTTGCGGTCTAAAAACAATAATATGATCACAATTCAGACAATTTTCTAACACATTCGAGGATTACAAACTAATCTCATAATCCCAAGGTCAAATTCATGATCATTCCACCATTCTAGGGTTTTCTACCATCATTCAATCTTAATCCTACAATTTCATGAATATAACGGTGAATTCTAAACATGTAATTATAAATTAACAACCTTTAACCAAAACCCAAAGGTTTTCCACCTAATTACACTAGAATATTCACATAGGTCAAGTTAAATCCATCCGAAAACTAATGATTCTAGGGATTAATTATCGAAAAACTAGTTAGTGGAATGGATTAACTTACCTCAACGAAGGAAATTGATGAAAATAAGGTTGAAATCGCTCAAAATCACCTCTCTCATCCCTTAGACAAATTTGGAATGAAAATAACATTTTTGGGGTATTTTCTTCATTAATCAGCGCATATCCCGCTATAGCGGCCCTATCCCGCTATAGCGTGATTTGCCCGATATGGCAGGATTGACAAAAGTTGAATTCCTTCTATAGCGGTGCAGTGGTAGCGGCCTGCCTCCCCTTATTGGAATAGGTGAGGCAAAAATTCGAGATTCTTTCCTGTTTCACCATTTTTGCAATACACCCTTAGATTTTGACATCTCAGACTAACCATATTACATCAAATCCGATATCGAAAGCTTTACTAACTCGAATTCACTTTTGAAAGTTTCTATAAATTTCTTATCATCTTAGCTATCATAAAATCATGCCAAAACACTAAACCCTTAATTAATCCATTCTTGGATTACCTTAGACTATACCACACTCAGATTTCATCCAAGACTAGTCTATCCTGAAATTTCTAACTCTTAATTCAGGGAAAACCCTAACCCAAATTTTGACACACTAGACTTACTCGTAACGACAGAAAGGATCATTACAAAAAATACCAATTTACCCATCGTTCATCCCCAAATGATCAAACAAGAAAAATAAAGAAAGTAAAAAGTAAGAGAGTGCATGTATCCTCAAACAAGTGAGGGTACTTATCTCGCATGTCCCTCTCAGTTTCCCAAATAGACTCCTCAACCAGATGATGCTTCCACTGAACTTTAATAGAGCGAATCTCCTAGGTTCTCAATTTTTTAGCATCCCAGTTAAGAATTGCAATGGGCTCCTCTTCATAGGAACGTTTTGTATTAAGTAACACTGAGTCCCATTTGATGATATAATCCCCATCCCCATGGTATTTATTGAGCATTGATACATGTAATATTGGATGGACCCCTGACAGGCTTGGTGGAAAATCCAACTTGTAAGCTACCGAGCCTACATTATCAAGGACCTCAAATGGATCAATATATTGAGGGTTAATCTTGACCTTCTTGCCAAACCGCATAACTCCCTTCATAGGAGATACCTTCAACAATACCTGCTCACCAATTTGAATGACATGTCCCTTACCTTAAGATCCACATACTTCTTTTGCCTACTTTGAGCTGCCAACAACTTGTTTTGAATGAACCTCACCTTCTCTTAAGATTCCTTCACCAAGTCTGTGCCTAAAGGCTTTACATCACCAACTTCGAACCATCCTATGGGTGATCTACACCTTCTCCCATAGAGTGCTTCGAATAGAGCCATATCAATGCTAGAATAGTAACTATTATTGTATGAAAACTCACATAATGATAAGAACTTATCCCAATGACCACCAAAGTCAATCACACAGTCCCTCAACATATCCTTACGCATTTGAATAGTCCTTTCTGACTGCCTATCAGTCTGAGGATAGAAAGTAGTGCTAGTCAATCTTGGTACCCAACTTCTCATGTAACCTGTCCCAAAACTTAGAGATGAATTGCGTACCTCTATCATAAATGATGGAAATTGGCACCCCATGCATCCCCAATATCTCCTTGATATAAATCTTGACTAACTACTTCTAGGTGTAATCTACTCTAACTAGAATGAAATGAGCTGACTTGATTAGCCTGTCCACTATGATCCAAATCGAGTCATGCTACCCCAAGGTCTTAGGAAGACCCAATATGAAATCCATGTCTATCATCTCTCATTTCCACTCAGGAATGGTCATCCACTAAAGTAAACTCGCAGGCCTTTGACATTTATATTTCACCTGCTAACAGTTATGGCATTTAGACACATATTCTACTATATCTCTCTTTATCTTAGGCCACCAATAGAGTTTTCTTATGTCATGGTATATCTTGGTTGCACCCGAATGAATAAAGTATCGAGTATCATGAGCTTATACAAGAAAACCCATATTAATGTCACCAACACAAGGCATGCACACACGTATTCTCACCCTCAACACCTACACGCATCAAGCGTGGCATCAAAATCTTCACCACACACTACCTTGTTCCAAAGTTTATTCAATTTCACATCTTCAAACTGTCTGGCCTTGATTTGATCAAGGAATGTTGACCATACCTCTATATTATCCAACATTCCACCCCTTTCAAAAATACCAAACTACATGAACTGCGATGCCAGAGTTTGAATCTCTCTAGAAAAAGGTAGCCTTGACACCCTCAAATAGGAAAAACTACCCATACTTACCAATTTCTAGCTCAATGTGTCTGCCACCACATTGGCCTTGCCCAGATGGTATTGAATGGTCACATCATAATCCTTCAATAATTCTATCCACCTCTTCTACCTCAAATTCAAATCCTTTTGGGTGAAAACATGTTGAAAGCTACGATGATCCATAAACACTTCGCACTTGACACCATAGAGGTAGTGTCTTTATATCTTAAGCGGAAAAACCACCACTGTCAACTCCAAGTCATGGGTTGGATAATTCTTCTCATGAGGCTTCAATTGCCTTGAATCATATATAATCACATTCTTGTCCTACATTAACACAACACCCAAACCATAGCGTGAAGCATCACAAAATACAATAAAGTCATTACCGTCGATTGGCAAGGAAAGAATGATGGTTGTAGTCAAAAGAGTCTTGAGATTTTTGAAGATCTCCTCACACTTTTCAGACGATACAAATGGCACCTCCTTTTGAGGTAATCTTGTCGAGTGAGTAGCAATGGAGTCAAAGTTCTTGAAAACCTATGATAGTACCTCGCAAGACCCACAAAGTTTCTAACCTTATTCACAGAGCTAGGCTGAACCCAACTCTTGATAGACTCAATCTTCTGGGGATCTACCATCACCCCTTTTTCTGAAACCACATGCCTTAAAAAGCCTATAGAGGACATTCAAAATTCATATTTAGAGAACTTAGCATAAAGCTGATTCTCTTTCAAAATCCCCAAAACTATACGTAGATGACCTTCATGATCCTCCTTACTCTTGGAGTAAATCAAAATGTCGTCAATAAAAACAATTACTAATGAATCCAAGAAAGAATTGAAAATACCATTCATCAAGCTCATGAAGGTGGTCGGCGCATCGGTCAACCCAAAAGACATCACTAAGAACTCGTAATGCCCATATCGAGTCCCGAAAGTTGTCTTGGGTATATCCTAGGGATGAATCTTTAACTGGTGATAACCTGACCTCAAGTCTATCTTGGAGAAAATTGAAGCACCCTGTAACTGGTCAAAAAGATCATCTATTTGGGGCAAAGGATACTTATTCCTGATTATAACCTTATTCAACTGTTTGTAGTTAATACACATTCTCATACTTCCATTATTTTTTCTTAACGAACAACACTGGAGAACCCCAAGGTGAAGAACTAGTATGAATGAATCCCTTATTAATTAACTTTTGCAACTAAGTCTTGAGCTCTCTCAACTCAGTCGGTGCCATTCGATTAGGAGGAATAGAAATTGGGAGAGTGCCTGGCTCCAAATCAATGTCCTAATCTGGTGGTATACCAAGAAAGTCTATGGGAAATACCTCCTGAAATTTTAACACCATGGGAACTGACTCAATAGAAGGGGAATATGCACTAACATCCTGAAGATATGCCAGAAAGGCCGAACACTCTCTCCCAACTAACTTCTTAGCCCAAATAAAGGATTTGATTTCACGGGTCCCAGCTTATACACATCTTTACATTCTAACTTATCCATCTCAACCATATCTAAGGTCACAGTCTTAGCATTACAATTTAGAACAAAATGATATAGAGATAGCCAAGTCATACCTAGGATAATGTCAAAATCAAGCATATCCAATATTATCAAATCTACCCAGGTCTGTGATGTCGACCATATTACACCTCTAACAAAGTATAAAGTGGTCGCTGGTCAAATATAGAACCCAACTAGGTTGGGGTCGATCCCACGAGGAATAGGCTGAAATTTCTATCACTGTGCCTATTTAAACAATCAATAAGTATTTTCCTATAAAGGGGGGTTTTGTATTTCTGGCTTCAAATCATAACAATCACTGATTTTATTTGGTTTGTAATCAATATAAGAGAGGAACTAGGACTATGTTCCCCATAACTTCATAACTCCGTAGGTTCTTCATACTCGTGATCTCGCCCGGTGCTTGGCATATAGAATCGACAAGTTATGTTCACCTAAGCGAATTTTTGCACTTGTTTAAATGGATGTCTGCAAGTAATTTCTCTTTTCTCCTGGGTTTGCACTACCAACCCTTATCATGGATCTCAAATTAGCTTTCCCAGATTATCGATTTAAGCTATTAATTGAAGGTTGATAGCTCTAAGTCTCTGCTGTTTATTTCCTTTTCCTATCTGTTACCCCTTATTTCATCATGAGTAAATATAAGGCAAGTTCTAATGTCTACAGCCATTAAAAATTAATCAAACTAATGAGAACAATAATATACACCCAAACATCCTTTGAGATTACTTCGTACTACGAACGCTACTTTGTTAATTCGTCATGGTTCCCACAAACCTAGTTGTGGTGTTTAGCTACTCATGATTATAAGAACACAATAATAATTCTAAAGAGAAATCATAATCATACACTTACAAAGAATTAGATGAAAAACCACAAATCTCACTTTTAATTAAAACCCTCAAAATCGATGTTTGTACTTGCAAGAACAATATAATGTCTCAAAAGTATCAATAGATGTCCACTAAAACATAAAACCTAATAGGAGTATTTATAAATACAAAAGAAATCACATCCTAAACTGTATAGGAAATAAAGTTGGCAGGTTTCCACTAATCGTGAACCAGTCTACTAGTCGTGAACTAAGTCGTGAAAATCAGACTTCTCTTACACTTCTTCAGCATCTCTTCCACTGATCAAGTCTACTAATCGTAGACTTAGTTCATGGGTCGTGAACACCAGTTGTGGACTTCAGAGTTGAAATTTTTCCTGCAGTATATAGTTCACGACCAAGGTTGACGAGTCGTGGATAGTTCCAGGACCCGTGGATATTGTCCACGATTCTTCTTCTTGGTCAATTTTGGGTGGTCTTTTTCCTCCATTTTGCCTCCGAACCCTATTCTCCTACAAAATATAACAAAAACACTTCACACCTATCAAAAATACCTAAGTTTTTGCATATTTTCCTCATCTTATGCCTCGAAAGTGCCATGAAACCATTTCACATCAACACCCTCAACTTAGAATGTTTGCATGTCCTTAGGCAAAAAAAACAAAACAAACATATACGACGCTTAACTAAGGGAAACCTAGGAGATCTACGACAGTCAATTCATTACTTTTAGCATAAAATTTCCAACCCCCTTCTATAAAAAAAATTCAAAACAAACATTGATGTGTGTATCGAAACCACAAAGGGATCAAGAGATGGCATCAGATTATGAACAAACAACCAAGCGCATTTGCAAATGATATTATTCGAACAAGTATAAACCAATAATGCAACCCTTGTGCCCTAACAATAAACAAGCCCCGTACACTCACAATATAACAATGATTATCAATACGGTGACTGAATCAAAGAACTCTCTCTTGCAATGAAGTTTAAATAGTGCACGTGAAATACCCTGGGCTTGCCCTTATTTTCTATGTCTTAGTTTTTTGGATTTTTGGACTAGGATCACTATAGGACTTTCATCGGCTTGTAATGTGGGCTTGGGGATGGGTATGGTAGATATGGATATAGTGACTCAACCCTCCTTGATGCTATACTATTCTTGGCTTCGATTTTCAACCTTACTTATTCCCTTCCCCCTAATTCTCATTTGCTTTTCTTCAGATTTTGGATGCGATTTTGTTTTCACACTTTATTCAAAACACATTTTAATCTTTTTTCTTTCTTTTACCGCACCAAATTCTTTTTCTTTTGTTTTACTAACTTCTTCTTCATCCTACTTTTCTTACACACCCCTACAATAGCCACACACAGCTTAGGCAATTTGCCTGAGTTGACGTACACAATGTTCAAGCAGAGACCAGGGCCAAAACATGTTCATTGTAATTAAAAATGGGAAGGATCATAGGCTAATGAAAAAACTTGTTCTATTAAGGCTCAAATTCGAGATCAATGGATACTTATTTCATTTGGACGGGCATTTAGGCTAAGAGTGGACTTTTTCAAAAATGGCCTATGATCCTTTCCTAACCAACTATCCTACAACCTAGGCAAGACTAACCATTAAAGTTCTGGATCGCACACACAAAGTGAACTAGGTAAGCATCTCAGACGCACGTAGCATAGGGTTACACTATCAACTACCACCAATCCAGTTCATACAGTGCTAAGCTACGGTTGTTCTGCCTATGATACTAAAGCCATAACAAGATCCAACAATGGTCACAATTTAACACAACTACAACACATAGTCTAAAATAAAATTTTAGGAGGGGTATCCTACAAACATGAAAAATCAAAATCAAAACCCTCAAAACTTGACTGCACTATGGTTCCCCTATTGTTCTCCTAATTAAACACAATAAAAACAACATAAACACTATAAAAAAATAAAAAATAAATCCTAAACATGTTGGTTCTACTAGATAGCACTTGAGGAAAAAGAAACACGACAACAATAACCCCCAAGAGGACATATAGACCCACAAGTACCCCTGCTTATATCAAATAAGCATGCATTATCCCAACGCATTAGACAGAAGTAAAACAAGAGAGTTAGGAACATACCCGTGGCACCCTAGGTGCATGGGCCTGATGTCGATCAAAATAATAGGAATCAAACAAATGTAGGAATAACAAGATACCTTGGGTTGCCTTCCAAGCAACGGTTATTTTAACATCGCGGCACAATGTGGATGTCTTGATTTCTCAGACTTTATCAATGTATCCCTTGGGTTGGCTTCCATGGTCATCTAAACTATTTATTAACGAAACCACCCTCATGTCCTTTGGTTGCTTCATAGTTCTACAAACATTGAAAGTGACTTCCTCATTATTCAGCCTGAATTTCAGCTCACCCCGCTCTATATCCACCAATGCTCTATCGATGGCGTAAAATGGTCTCCCTAATATTATGGACATCTCAAAATCGACCTCCAATCTAAGACGATGAAGTCGGCAGGAAAGATGAAGTTTTCTATCCTGACCAAAACACCAAACAATATACACACAGGATTCTTGACCGTACGATCCTCCATCAATAATCATATCTTTATTGGTTTGGGGGTTTCCAAGCCCGATTGTTTGAACACTGCCAGTGGCATCAAGTTAATGCTTACGCCGAAGTCACACAAAGCTTTGGCAAAGTTAAACAACCCAATTGTGCAAGGAATTGTAAAGGCATCGGGATAATCTGAAGCCCCAGCCTCGAACTTGCGTGGGAAGGCATAACAACAAGCTCTATCATCTATCTGGGAACCTCCCTAGCAGACTGTGCACCACTACTCCCTGTATTACCACCACCTTAATTTCCACCATAACCTCCCAAATTTTTACCCCATCCACCCTGTGGATTACCTCAACTATTATCTCCCCCATCTCTACAAGTAGGAACCACAGCTCTAGTCTGTTGTTGCCCCTAAAAACCAGCCTGTCTTTGAGGACACTCTCTCTTAAAGTGCCCCACAACAACACAAGTATAGCTGCCTCGATCTAGGGAAGGCTTGCTAGCAGAAGAATACTAAGCCATTTGGCTACTCATAACCAAGGACTGTTGAGTATCCCCTGAAGGACCCGCTATAGAAGCTGGCTGAGTTGACTGAATAGGGTGACCTGGATAGGCTTGATGACTATAACCCCTAGAGTAAGAACCACTGAAGTTACCCGCGTTCCGGGATTTTCTTGCTATCACCTTGGCCTGACCAACTTATTTGACTCCTTCTACCTTCTTCACATAATCAGCAACATCATTAAAGGTATTTCCAGCAGAAGTCATATATACAGATATAACATGCAAGTCAGTGTTCAAACCTTTCACAAACAACCAGATCCTCTCTTCTTTAGTGCCAAGTAACTAAGTAGCATAATAATACAAGGCGTGAAACTTAGCCTTGTAGGTTGCAACAGACATATCTCCTTGTTCAAGGGCCAGAAACTCATCCTTCTTACGATCTCGATGTGTATAGCGCATATATTTCTCCAAAAATAGAGTATGAACTGAGCCCATGTCAATGGAGGTAAAACTAGTGACCGATACTCCATATAAGCCCTCCATTACTGCTTTGCATCACCCTGCAGCAGGAAGGTTACAAATAAAACACACCTATTTTATGCAACATGTCGTAGCAATCAACTATGAACTCGAATGCATCCTCAGTCTTAGAATAAACAAAAGTAGGAGCTTTTACAGCATGTCATGCTCAGTCCCAGTTATGATAGGGCCTAACATAGGAGGATGGAAAATCTCAGTACCCAAGTCCTCATCCATACTAGGAGCAAAAATAGCAGTAGGCTGAGCACCTGGAATCTGAATAGCAGGCATAGCGGGAGTGGCTCCAGTACCTGCCAACCCGCTAAAAAAAGAAAAAACTTACTGGATCACCTTAGAAGACATCGGGGGAAGCACTATACCCCCAGTTGGTGCGACCTCCTCTTGCTTCATAACACCCTCATTCATAAACTTCTCGTATAGATCCTAGGGTGAGGGAGGTGTCTTAGATCTCTGACGAGCTGGATTAGTTGCCGCCCAAGCTCCACCCCTGGCGGGTTTTGCAATACCCATCCCTCTTATCCTACCCCTTCCTTGACCTCGGATAGCCGATTCTGCAGCTGGAGCTGCTGGTGTAGTGGTTGTTGCTCTGGCTCTATTGGCTCTAGTATTCACAATCTGCAGACAAAAAAATGAAGAGGGTAAGAATAATAATTTGGATCGCCAGATACCAATCGAAATCAAGTTATAGCATGAAAATGAAAGAAAATGATAATTTCCTAAAGTCTTAAAGCCTCTCGAAGAAAAGTACAGACATCTCCATATCATTATACAAGACTTTAGTGGACTCATTTTGGTACAACAAGATCAACGAACCTAGGGCTCTGATACCAACTTTGTCATAACCCAAACCCATTACTAGTGGCACCCACACTAACCCTCCGGTGGGAGAACCATTTAACCCAAACAACTCAAACCCAACACTTAACCAAATTTAAGAGAAACCAATTACTTCGTTAAATAATCCATTATCTCAACTGTTCTAACAATAATATCAATTGTGGAACCAAACGAATGTCTAAAACAACCCCAAAAATATGAAAGTCATTGTACCAAAACACAACAAATGGTTTCAACCCAAAAATAAAAGGAAATATCCAAGTCTGAAACAACTGACAAGAAAAAAATGGAGGACTTATGGCTGTCCAAAAGATGTAGATCACTCTTTAGTCAGAATGCAGTCTGTTCTAAAGTTGAGGTCTCGATGAAGTCGCTGGAAAATACTTTATTCTCAACAAAAAGAAAGAGCACATGTAGTATTAGTACAAAGCCACTATGTACTGGTAAGGTCATCGGCCAACCCAAAATAATGAATCCGAACACATAACCATAACTTAGTAAAACAAGTACAACCATGAACACCTAACAATTACCTTTACCTCGATTATAAACCATTTAGCCTCTTTCAACCATCACCAAATAATTCAGTCAAGTGTGAATCAATATAGACAATAAACCAAGTCAAGACCATGACTACCAATCATTAACCAAGTCACCAACCATGATTCAACAATAATAACTTACACCTTGTCTCAAATACACAAGTAAGTAGACAACAATAGAATATATGCCACTCTTTTATACCCTTGCCAGGACCACTAAAGGATCCAATATAATCAATAACAATAATAATAAAATAACAATAATCACAAAACTTAGTACACTCAAGGAACCGTCACACTCACCAAAATCTTGTACACACATGCTAAGGGTATTATGGTAGTCCACTATCCATGACCTACATGGGACGAGATCTTGTCCATGTACCAAAAATCCCAGACATTTAGTGTCTGCCAACCTTAGATCAACTAATTCCTTAAAGATGTTCAAATACCGGTACATCCCACAATAATAAGAATAAATCCCGTGAAGATGTCCAAATATTGGTAGATCCTATAATAATATTAAATAGCATAATAATCACAATATATGACAATAAACAACCATACTTGTATAATAAACAAACCCTTATTATAACCTCATTACATGTGATTAGCACTGAAGATATTATTCAACAATTTACTTTTCTTGAACATGCATTGTAACAAGTATACGAAGAAACAGTTAACATGCACACATAAATCAAGTTGAGTTATCAACTACATTTAACCATCACCGACCTTAATCCAATCTTGCACCACTCTAATGAGCTTGAGCCTTGCTTTTCTGTGCAATTTTGGCTTGGTTGTGGTCTAAAAATAATAATATGATCACAATTCAGACAATGGCCTAACACATTCAAGGGTATATTACAACCTAATCCCATAACCTTAAGGTCAAATTCATGATCGTTCCTCCCATTCTAGGGTTTTCTACCATTAAATCAAGTTGGGTTTTCAACTATATTTAACCATCACCTACCTCAATCCAAGCTTGCACCACTCTAACGAGCTTGAGCCTTGCCTTTCCGTGCAATTTTGGCTTGGTTGTGGTCTAAAAATAATAATATGATCACAATTCAGACAATGGCCTAACACATTCAAGGATTACAACCTAATTCTATAACCCCCAAGGTCAAAATTCATAATCATTCCTCCCATTCTAGGGTTTTCTACCATCATTCAACCTTAATTCTACCAATTTCATGAATATAATGGTGAATTCTAAACATGCAATTACAAATTAATAATTTTTAACAAAAACCCAAGGTTTTTTTTCACCCAATTCACCTAATTGCACCAGAAAATTCACCTAGACCAAGTTAAATCCTTCCCAAAACCCAAAAAATAGTGATTTTAGGGATTAATTATCTAAAAACTAGTTAGTGGGATGGATTAACTTACTTCAACGAAGGAAATTGATGAAAATTAGGTTGAAAAAGCCCAAAACTGTCTCTCCCAACCCGTATACGAATATGGAATAAAAATAGTGTTTTGGGGGTATTTTCTATATTAATCAGCGCATAAGATTGATGAACAATAATCTTTTTCTTTATATTTTTGAGTATTCTAGAACTTTGATTAAGTTCTTAAAATGCTAAATAACACATATGTATAAATTACTAGAATGCTATCAATTTTCATCTTTTTTTAAAAAAACTTTTTTTTATTACTTTATACAATATTTTGTTTTACAAAAGAGCTAACTATGTTTTTCATATTTTCTACTAGAATATGGATAAGCAGCAGAATTTTGATGGTGATGAAGATGAAATAATAGTTAAAGTTTCCCTATTGTATATCGCGTTTTTAGAATTATAAGATGATGTTTCAGAGGTAAGCTTTTGAAAAAATTCTCTAATAGTAGCTTTTTCCTTTTAAGGCACGTACAAAAATTCTTTGATGGATTCTTGAACAATATTTTAATCTTAGTTGTGTTATGAAAGAAAAAGAAAAACTCTTCTCTAGAGCTAAAACATCTGGATCGTATCACAACATCAATATTTAACTATACCATATCGATAAAAAAATAATAAATATATATAAATAATAGTACAAAAATAATACTTTTAAATGTTCTCTAACTATTTTACTCAAAATACCAATCATAGAGTCCATGGCAGCTTTGATCTTAGGCGTATTTATACTCATAAGTGTCATTATCTATGCGCATTTAGCTTAGTTTTGAGGACAACTTGAGGTGCTTATTGAGGTATAAAGTGTATATATCTGTAGTTGTGTGTTAAATTACATGTTTATGGTTCTCAAGGTGCATTTGAATCAAGTCAAGAGGTAAAAAGATCAAATAGAACTTAGAAGAGGAAACTAGTGATGCTAGCTTGAGCTATGCTTGTTCTAGTGTACTTTGATGAGCTCTATTGTGTTGTGTGGACTAATGATTTTTATATGATGTTGTAGGAGACCATTGTAGGTGTCATTGAATCTAAATTAATCCTACAAATAAACCATAAGAAGTGGGGAAACAAGGAACAAGCGTACGACAAGATAGGAGCTTAACCGGAGCGAATCCTCCTCTTTGTGGGAGTGCCTTGCGCTGCACCCCCTAAAGCTGTCTATGGGGTGTGCGCCGCAACCCCTAGGGATACCCCTCACTGCATTATCCTTTATTTGGGTGGGCGCTGCACCCCCAAAGGATGGCCTTTGGCCTTGCGACGCGATGCAACTCCTGGGACGTCCAAAAGTCAATTTTTAAGTCTTTTAAGTGAGGGGCAATGTTGTCAATGCATATATTTCGTGTTGGGATACCAATGGACGACCTAAATCACTATAAAATTATTAAATAGCCAAAAATACAAGGAATGAATCATACCATATGAATTCACAACACAACATACGACTTGGAGGAGCAAAACAACACCTCAAGGAGGCTAGAACTAGGGTTCTTGATTTGTAATTCCATCTCTCTTAGTTTTCTCTTGTTTAATTGTTGTCTTATGATTTTCAATTCAGATTATAAGTGGATAATAAACCCTTATTCTAGGGTTGAGGCTACGAACAAGATTGTATGACTTAATTTCGCACTAGTTTGATTGTTTATCATGTCATGTGATTGTTCTATTGTTCTTGCTCTTACTACTTTAGTGATTAGCTATCATTAGAGTAAATCTATAGTCTCAAAGTGAACTGAAAATGAGATCGGAGGGATGGATCAAAGAACATAAGGAGTGTGGATCGCGATCTTTATTGATTAGAGGGTTATTGTAAATGTGTAATTTGCAGCTAGGATAGAGATATACCTAAACGCCCCACTTGGTTAATGAAACGGGAAGATAAGTAATTGCATCCGAATTAGAGACTCACATCCCCTATCAATGATGTAGTTGTGAGCCTAAATTGGGTAGACGACTTAGAGGATGACTATTCCCAAGTCATAATATCAACCTCGTGAATCAATAATCACGATAAACAACTAAACTGGCTAGAGATCATAGTTATGCATGATTGTGAGTATGTATTGACCCTAGAATCCTCCTTGTTATTGTTTATACCCAAAGTTAATCACTTTAGTTTAGTTCATAGTTAGGTTACACTTTTAAACCATCATATCTCTATATTTCACTGCTTAAATAAATAAACAAGAACTAGTTTAGTATAGTGAACAGTTAAATGACAAGTCCCTGTGGTTCAACATCTGACTCACGAAGAGCCACTTTATTACTTGAAATGACCACGTACACTTGCGTGTGTGCTTGGACACGACAAGCTTGAGAAACATTCCAATCAGATTTGATACTCATTAGTCTAACTGTAACAGACAAAGTAGACTGCGAACTCACTTCACATAGTGGGCGACTCGCCTCTTCTAATTGTTGATAGAAGCAACTTGCTTCTTCATTGGGAGTTTCTTCTAAATTTTGTTCAGGTTCCATAGCATCCCCAATACCAAAGGCATCATTGACCATTTCATGAATCCTATCCTCATGTTGCACCCTATCGTGTTGAACCCTATGTTGAGCTCTCGCATGTTGAATCCTAGCATATCGATCATGTACAAGCATATTATATCCATCCACAGGCAGCGAATTATAAAATATACCATTTAAACCATCTATCTCTCCATGATCACCCCACACAAAATATCTTGGCTTAAATCTATTACGATAGAGATGATTCATAATTGTATCTGGTTGAAAAACTTCATGCACCTACATGAACTACAAAGAAACCTAACCACCCCATTATTTTGAAATGGGTCTAGTGCTATTGCATGATCTATAAAGCCTCTAACACAATCAAAATATTAGAGTTTTATACCCCCACCAGTATCATAATCCATATCATACATCCACAAACGATGATTCATCTATAAAAATATAGATATTCAGTTATAAATTAGCAAGATTTATTAAAGTCACTACTTAACTATTTCAAGTAACTACTTCACAATTTTTAGTCACTACTACTTCACATTTTCAAGTCACTAATTTACATTTTTCAAGCTACTACTTAACATTTTCAATGTACTACTTAACTATTTCAAGTAAATACTTTACATTTTCAAGTCACTACTTAACATTATCAATTCATTACTTAAATATTTTAAGTCACTAGTTAACATTTCTAAGTCACTAGTTTACAACTTCAATTCACTAAACACTTCACATTTTTTAAGCCACTAGTTAACATTTTCCACAATCACTAGTCCATAACTTCAATTCACTATACACTTCACTAATTCAAGTCACTACTTAACATTATCAATTCAATACTTAAATATTTCAAGTCACTAGTTCACAGCTTCAATTCACTATACACTTCACATTTTGTAAGTCACTAATTCACAATTTTAAGTCACTAGTTAACATTTCCAAGTCAGTAGTTCACAACTTCAATTCACTAAACACTTCAAAGTTTTTAAGTCACTAGTTCACAATTTCAAGTCACTAGTTAAGATTTTCAAGTCACTAGTTCACAACTTCAATTCACTAGTCACTTCACATTTTTTAAGTCACTAGTTAACATTTTCAAATCACTACTTAACATTTTTCACAATCACTAGTGCACAACTTCAATTCACTATACACTTCACTATTTCAAGTCTTTACTTAACATTCTCAATCCATTACTTAAATATTTCAAGTTACTAGTTAACATTTTCAAGTCATAGTTCACAACTTCAATTCAATAAACACTTCACATTTATTAAGTCACTACTTAACATTTTCCACAATCATTAGTCCACAACTTCAATTCACTATGCACTTAACTATTTCAAGTCACTACTTAACATTCTCAATTCATTACTTAAATATTTCAAGTCACTAGTTCACAACTTCAATTCACTAAACACTTCACATTTTTTATATCACTAGTTCACAATTTTAAGTCACTAGTTAATATTTCCAAGTTAATAGTTCATGACTTTAATTCACTAAACACTTCTCATTTTTTTAAGTCATTAGTTCACAATTTTAAGTCACTAGTTAGCATTTTCAAGTCAGTAGTTCACAACTTCAATTCACTAAATCCTTCACATTTTTTAATTCACTTGTTTACAATTTTAAGTCACTAGTTAACATTTTCAAGTCACTAGTTCACAACTTCAATTCACTGAACACTTCACATTTTTTAAGTCACTAGTTAATATTTCCAAGTCAATAGTTCACAACTTCAATTCACTAAACACTTCACATGTTTTAAGTTACTAGTTGACAATTTTAAGTCACTAGCTAACATTTTCAAGTCAATAGTTCACAATTTCAATTCACTAAACACTTCACAATTTTAAGTTACTACTTCACTAATTCCAAGTAAATACAAATTCACTTCTTCACTAATTTAAGTCATTAGTTCACTAATTTAATTCTAGTACAATTCAAACAATCAAATAAGTAGAGGTGTCACATGTCCCTCTCACACCAAATAATCACAACAAAAATTTTAAAATTCCAATTACAGTAGAACCTCTCTAAATTAATACTCTATAAATTAATAAACTCTCTAATATAATATTTTTCTCTGGTCCCAATTTGGGCCAGTGAAAAAATCACCAATTTTAATAAAATAATAAGATAATATATTTTTGGAAGACCCTTATTGTAATGACCCTCCAGGTTATTTTCTCGATTTCCGCACGTGTATAGCATTTTAGGTCTTCCCACAGTGGTTACAAGTCAATTATGACTTGTTGTAACTGTCGGGTCGGTTATCGGACGGTTCGTTTGGATTTTAGGCTCAATTCCCTGTTTTGGAGCTTTCGTTGTTAAGGAATTGGTCTCGAACCAAAAGTCCTAGTAAACAAACTTAGATGGAAATTCTAACAGTTCCATCAACTCCAGAACATTGATTTTAGGCTAGAGGGACCCTCGGCTCAGGTCCCGAGGCTTTCGGACACGTTTTGGGCTTTTGGGTAGATTTGACGAAAAATGGAACCATGGGTTTAGGGCTCACATTTGATGGAAATGATCTCGGATGAAAGTTTTGATGGTTCCATTGAGTCTGGAATGTCAAATTTGGTATGGTGGCATAGTTTGTTTGTGTGTACGGGGTTCCGAAAGAATTTCGAGCACGCAGTCGGAGTCCATTTGGACTTACCAAAAATCTGGTGCCTGATATCTGGTGTGACCGCTTTAGCGGTCGAGGTCAACATAAGTGGTCATCACTTTAGCGACCTCAATCTGCTATAGCAGCCTTGGTTGTTTAGCTGAGGGCTACTTAAGCGCCCTTTTGTTCGCTTAAGCGAGCATACCTTTAGCAACGGGAAGGCCGCTTTAGCGGCCACTCACCTTTGGAACTGGCCGCTTTAGCGGTCGGTAGATCCTTTCACGGCCAAGTGACCTCTTAAGTGGCACCTGGATGTGTTAAATCCCTTTCTTCACCCGCTTTTCCATTCATTTCTCAACCCTATTTCCCCATTTTTAAGAGCTTGGAACTAGGGAAAGGTGGGAAATAATCCATTGAAGCTAAGGTAAGCTAGCCCAACACTCCTTAGTCGTTTCCCAATATTTTTTCTTGTTAAATTTCATCATTTCCATTTTAAATTCTTAAAAATTAGGTCTTTGCTTCATAAACTTTAGGGGTTGATTTGGGCCCCGATTTGTGTCCCGTTTGTGCTCAACTTTTGAGAACACATTCCTTTTCCTTCGAGGGACCTTATGATGGATTCAATTTCGGATTTTGTTTGCAGGCCCGTGGACCCATTCTTGACCTGAATTTTGACCCAACCTTTTATATAGAAATATGGGTCTCATTTTACTTGTATTGATTTGTAGATGATTGCTTTGATAGCAAGGTGGCATTTCGGGCTCGTGGAGCAAGGACGAGTGAATCATGGACTATTCAAGAATTGCGATTCGGCATCGAGGTAGGCTTCAATCTACTCTTCTCTATTAGATTATGCATTGCATAGATTGCATGTTAGGTAGGGATTATAGGATGGGACTATGACAAGTATATCATGACTTAGTATATTTAGGGAATTTGGGGTAGAAATGTGACCCGAACCTTAGTACAGGATACTTGTTATGGCCATATAATCCTATTATCCTTGATTATAAACATGATAACCATAGTTGATGATTAGGGATCCTTTAGTATAAGATTTACCATTTGACTTAGTGATTTGGGTGGTATTTCCCCAATCAGATCCTTTAGTGATTTTACACCCTCACTTACCGTAGTTTTCCGAGTTATGAGGCATTATTATGTTGGCTATATATTATTGGGCCCGAGAACGTGGTTACGATACCAGTTGGACTCCAGGTGAGTATTTTATCCTTGTGAGGACATGATTCTAGTTTATAGATGCTTAGGCTTTTATAGTGGTATTGTTTGGATATTGGTGATGGCATGCATACTTTTAGGTGCATTCATGCTCACTTAGTGGTACGATTCCAACCAAAACCTTGATTTTGCTACTATTTTCTAAAATGGGAATTATTCCCACTTTTAACTTTTAAAATGGATTCTTTTATAATGGGAATCGTACCACCTTATTTATTGTATTATGAGCTTTTGCAACTAAAAGTGATGTTTTAGAAATTAGACCGAGGTTTATTGCTGTCTGTGGTTTATCCACTCTTTTACCACTACTATTTACTTCGATTGACGGAGATTTCGACCCTTTCTACATTATTATGATGATTTAGTCCCGAACTTGATCTCGGGAAATGACTTGCAGATGTACACTCTTTTAGTTATGATTTGAGTCCATGCACTTATTATACAATGTACACTTTTTAGTAGCGGTTTGAGTCAGTGCACTTATTATACAATGTACACTCTTTTAGTCACGGTTCGAGTTCGTGCACTCATTACATATGTACATATATATATATATATATCTTACTGGACGGAGTATATGGATTATGATGATTATTGAAAGTCCTGGTTCGGGACCAGGTAGTGTATACGGATATCCCGAATCCCCTATGCGCCCCTTCATCTATGAGCCACAGTGCCGGAGAAGGATGGTCATCGTAGGTCCTGCCATTGCGAGCTACGAAGCTGGAGGAGGTGTATACACTTGGTACATTATGGCACTTGGATCGGTTATGGTATTTTGGTTTATGTTGCATTCATTCATTCACATGCATCGCCTATCACCAGTATAATTGTTTGGCGCTTGTATCTATCAGTCTTATGGGGGGTCGTGTAGGTACATGTTATAATTGTTGTTTATTGAGTGCTTTCATGAACCTTTTGGGATTATGGGGGCCCGGTTAGGTATTGTTTGTCCGGACTAGCCAATTACTTTACTGTTGGTTATTATGGTTAGTTCGTGGACAGATGATTATGGACTGGTACCCGAGATTAGCGATACGTTTCTGATTCTCTTCTTTATTATTGTAATTTACATTATTGATAGCTACCTCACAGTTAGACATTATTGTTAGGGACCCTGATTACGCTAGTATTAGCTTCCCTACCTGGTCATGATCCTCGAGATCCTAGGTTGACTCCCTCAGGTATACCTTTGAGTTAGTCCTACATGTATGTATATGTATATATATATATATATATGGCATTATCATATATCCCTCTCTTTCTTGTCCACTCAAATTGTATATGTATTCTTTGGCCTTGTATACTACTATATATACTTCTTTCACTCTTCATTGGTATATTGACTTGTGATATACGGTAATGTACTTTAGCTCCTGAGCACTATTAGAATAGGGTAGTTTACCCTTATTTCTTTATCCTCAATATGCTTAGCTTTCCTGGATAGTTGTCTGTAGTTATATTCATGCCTTACATGTTATTTATGTTTGCATTATTTCTGAACCTCAGTTGGCCGATGCCTACTGAGTACCACGTGTTTGGTACTCATACTACACTTCTGCAGCCTGTAGATCATAGTACGAGTTATCACCGTTGATGTGTGCATCATGCGGAGCAGCTATGGATCGGAGATTTAGGGTGAGCTCCTGAGGATTGGAGTTGCTCCTACTCTTTCTCTCTCTTATTGTTAGAATGATCTCTATGGTGTATTCAAAGACACCTTTGTATATACATTTATCCTGTATTTCACTTGTACTCCTGATGTATTAGAAGCTTATGTACAGGCTCCGTCAGGTTTTGGGGATTACAGTAGACTTTTTATTACATTTATTCCGCAGTTTCTTCTTTTCTCTTGGTAGTCCATTACTAGCTATTTCGTACTACGGGTTGGCTTACTTACTGGCGGATTAGAGTAGGTGCCATTATGACCTGAGAAATCGGATTGTGACACTTATATAAATATATGGTCCCATTAATATTATAAATTAATAATTCTTTAAAATTATGAAAATATCTAAGATAATTTAGTGAAATATGATTCTTGTGTTTTTTGTTTTTTGTTAAAATTTAAATCTAGTTGAAGCTCATCTGTAACTTTTCTTATTGCATCCAAAAGTTCCGGTGTTGTCTTCTCGAACTGCACCAAAAAATTTTGAAGAGTTCTAGATGCGATAAATGCTTCCTTACGCGTAATAGTTTCAAAGGTATTGTATCATCTTCAACGTCATCATAAACATCGTTTTCTCTGATGGTATCCACAATTTCTTCTAACCTCTGAACATGTATCATTTTTACTCAGGTAATCCAACAAGCTATCTATATCCATTTTATTGTGGTAACAGAGATCATTAATCATGACCTCAAATTCATGAATGTTGTTTTCACAAGTGGGTTCATTTAACCTTCATTGAATCTCGAAAACACTCTTCAAATTAATAAATATTAATTTATTAATTAAATAATACCACTACAAAATAATAATATTTCATGGTCCCGACAAAATTAATTTAGAGAGATTCTACTGTATTCACTAATTCATAAGTCAAACAAGTATTTCAATTATTTATTTCTAGTACAAGTCGAGTAATTCAATCAAATAAGTAGAGGCGTCGCATGTCCCTCTCACACCATATAATTCAAACAAAACCATACCCAAGTGAGATTCACACAAACTCAATACTGCAATGTAAATTTATAATCCATGGTGAAATAAAACAAACTAGAGGAAAATCAATTTACCTTTATTTGGCCGGTGTTGAAGAGAAGGAGAAGGAGAAATCGGAGTTTCAATTCAACACTGTATCCACGTTTTAAAATATATCTAAAAAAATTATTAGAAGGATAACATTAGAATTAAAGAAAATTTATTGACTTGAACTGTTCACGATTTGCATATAATCGTTTATTAACAAAGTAAGTAATTATCTTTCTTCTAAAGAACAAGTAAACACCTTAACACTTCATATATTTGAAGGATCAGATGGTTAAAAGAATTTTTTTTTTCTATTTGGAGTCATACTCCTTTGGAACTTCAATCATTAATGAAAAATTTAATTGGTACATAGAATTTCAAGCAGATTTATATTAGGAAGAGGTTTTTAACGTTACAATTATATCCAATAGAGATTTATATATTTGTATAAATAGTTTAGCTTTTGAAACGTATAAAAGTATATCTATATGCTTTACAATTTTCTCTTTATAGCAAGAAATTGATAGATGTAGGACTACAATCTTGTTTATATTCTTACTTACGAAATATTTATTATTTCCTAATCGTTCTCAAATTTGGCTACTACATAGCCTTCACACTCCTTTCAAATTTTCCTATTAATGAACTCCATCGAAACAATTTTCTCCATAATGGAACTTCTAGACCAAATAAAAGTCATAATCCGAAAGAGATTTGAACTTTACATTTGCTTTTTTAAGTTAATATTAATTCTGTTTAAGTTAAAGTTTACTTGAAAGTTGAAGGAGGAGGAGCTTACCAGCAGCGCCAACGACGACAGCGGCGACAAGCAAAGGAGAAAAGTGGAGGAGAGGAGAAAAACAGCGGAGGAGAGGAGAAAGAGAAAGAAAGGAAAAGAGAAGAGTGGATGGAAAATAAGAGTGTTTCCCTAATAATCTGTCGACTAAAATTTGACCAAAAAAGCGATCCTGTTCGTCATTTTTTTGAAAAATTATATATAATTTAATGTTTTCAAAATATAAAAAATATTTATTTTTAATAAATTAAAAATGTCAAAAAACGAAGGACAATGTCCTTTTCATAAAATTTATTTATTATTATTTTTAATAAAAGCGACGTTGTCCGTTGTATTTATAAAAAAAATAATTATAATTATTTATTAATTATTTTGACACAAAAATACGTGAAAAAAGTGACAGACATTGAGACGCCATCCATCTCTTTTCTTAAAAATTAAATATAAATTAAAAAAATAATAATAAAGTGACGGACAGGGTCATTTTCCTAAAATTAATTTTTTTTAAAATAATAGCGATGCTGTCCATTGCATTTATAAAAAAAGAAATTAGAAATTATTTATTAATGTTTTGGAACAATAATCTGCAAAAAAAAATGATGAACATTGAGACGTTGTCCGTCGCTATTAGTAAAAAATAAATTAAAAATGTGACGGACAATACCACTTTTCTGGAGCGACACTGTCCGTCGCTTTTTTGTCCGACATTTTTTTGCCTTTTTTAGTAGTGTATTACTATTTTGCAAGGGAGATATTGTTTCAACACAGTTGCTTCACCAGTGCTTTATGGAGTTCTCACGAGCTCCAGGTTTGATTGCCAATACTTCAAAAGGTGTTGTGTACTTCAAGGGTGTGCAGGTCAATGTCCAGACTCAGATTCTTACATTTTTGGGCTACACTAAAGGCAATTTACGTTTTAGATACCTGGGTGTCCCCTCGAAGAGATCGTCAATTACTCAATGTCAACCGCTATTAGACAAAATAATAGTAAAAATGACCTCATGGACCATCAGATTTTTGCCATATGCAAGTAGGGAGATGTTGATTAAAAGTATTTTACACTCTATCCATTTTTGGCTATGGGTATTTGTACTCCCAAAGAAGGTGCTAAAGAAGATAATAATAGTGTTCGCATGTTCCTGTGGATGGGGGACAAGGAAAAGTCTAACAAAACTCTTATAGCCTGAGATACTCTATACATACCTAAAACCATCAGGGGGACTAAACTTTACATACTTGGAAACCTGTAACAAGACGACTATTACATACTTGGACTAAAAAGGATAGACTATGGATTCAATGGGTCCATGGCTATTATGGAAGTGGGATCCAGAGTTGGGAGGCAAGCTGTAAACAAGCATCATGGCGAATTCAAAAGATCATAAAGGGAGACAAGTACCCAGTATCTCAAGCAGGAATGACTATGGCTGAATTTATAAGCATGGAGCAGCTCAACATAAAAAAAATTCTACTATAAACACAGAGGAGACCATATTAAAGTTACTTGGAGGAGATTAGTTTGCAATAACACTGGCGCACCAAAGTGGATTTTTGTGCTCCAATTAGCTGTCTGTAACAAGTTGTATACGAATTATAGGTTACAATATTGGGGTCTTACAGTTAACCTTATTTGCCTTCTTTGCAACATAGTGAATGAGATTATAAGTCACCAATTTTTTCGATGTAAAGTAACAAAATAGATTTGGTCAAGAATGCTACAATGGCAAGGAATAAATAGGCCAACAATGGACTGGGAGGTAGGATTGTAATGGATGACAGTAAAAAAGAATGGGAAGGATGTCAAAGCAGAGGTGTATATATATATATAGAATAATTCTGGGAGGAACAATATACTTTATTTGGCAAGATAAAAATGGTAGAGTATTCCAAAACACACAAAGAAGTAGTGATGTGTTGGTTAGACTATTGGTGCAAGAAGTCATGTTTCGAGGAGCCACAAAGCTTAAGTTGAGTAAGGTGTTCCAAGGAATGAATTTTTATCCCTTGGAGATTTCTAGCATTGTTTCCTTTGAATACTAAGGTTGCGACTTTGTCCAACCTCAGTTAGTTATCAAAAAAAAATATGTTAGACGTCAATTATGATATTTGAATTAGTGAAACACCTTTTTTGTACTTAAACAAATATGGGATCCATTTTATGATGTTATCATGAGACATTACCTTTCTAAAGAAGATGTGGTCTGATGTTTTAGGTAAATTAAGTTGAGTGATTTTGTTAGCTCATAAAAATAGGGAATATAAATCATGATTTACGTTTTTCTTAGGAAAAGTATTTCAAAAAACCAAATTATAATGACCCTCCAGGTTATTTTCTCAATTTTCATGTGTTTTTGGCATTTCGGGCCTTCTCACAGTAGCTACAGGTTATTATGACTTGCCGGGACCGTTGGCTTAGTTTTTGGGCAGTTCATTTGGGTTTTAAGCCCATTTCCCTATTTTGGAGCTTTTGAAGTTGAGAAATTGGTCTCGGACCAAAACTCCTAGTAAACGAACTCGAATGAAAATTCTGACAGTACCATTAGCTCCGAAACGTGGATTTTAGGCTAGGGGAACCCTTGGTCTGGGTCTCGAGGCTTCCGCACTTGTTTTGGGCTATTGGGTAGATTTAGTGAAAAATGGAACTATGGGTGTGGGACCCACTTTTTGTCGAAACGACCTCTGATAGAAATTTTGATGGTTGCGTTGAGTTCGAAATGCTGGATTTGGTATGGTAGCATAGTTTGTTTGCACACATGGGTTCCGAATGAATCTTGAGCCCCCTAATCGGAGTCCGTAAAGACTTAGCTTTTTTGCTGGTTCACAGCAGCTGGTGCAGGGGTATTTTACCCTTAGCGTTCGTGAGGGGCAGGCTGCGTTCGTGAAGGGTCAGGTCTTAGACCATAGCATTTGCGAGCCTAGGCATCACGTTTGCGATGCTTTACCCTGGTAGATTTCGCGTTTGCGGCTCGTCGCCCGCTTTTACGAAGAGCATTTCTCTTGGCTCTTACGTTCGTAACCAGGGACTCTCGCTATTACAATGGGTACCTCTGGTCCTATACATTGCTAAAATCTGTGATTTTCCATCATTTTCAAGCCCTAATTCCATCATTAGTAGACCTAGGAGCTCAAGAGAGTGTGGGAATCGATCAATTGGAGTTGGAAATGTACAGAAGATGTTGAGGTGATCAATTCCCATTATATTCTTCGTAAGTTTTCGATCTAAATCCTTCGTTTAATTCTTGGTTTTCCTCATATTTTCATTATCTCTCGGGGCTGATTTTAGCCCCAATTTGTGCTCCATTCGTGCTCAACTTTCGAGCACAAATTCCTTGTCCTTCGAGGGACCTCATGATGGATTCAATTTGGAATTTTATTAGTGGGCCCCACGGGCCCATTCTTGACCCAATTTTCCTCCCAAAGTTTTATCTTGCAATATGTGTCCCGTTTACTCGTATTAATGCCTAGATTATGATTTTGATAGCGTGACGATACTTTGGGATCATGGAGCAAAGACGAGCGATTCGTGGACAGTTTGAGATTGTGGTTCGGCTTTGAGGTAGGCTTCGATCTATATTTCTCTATGAGATTGTGTATTGTATAGAGTGCATGTTAGGTAACGATTATAGGATAGGTTTATACCTAGAAATATCATGACTTGACCTATTTAGAGAACTTAGAATAGAATAGTGACCCAAACCTTAGCCTAGAATAATGTTACGGTTGTAGGATCCTATTACACCGGATTATGGACTTGTTTGACCATAATTGACATGAATGACCCTTTAGTATAAGAAGTACCATATTACTAAGTGAATTGGACGGTTTTCCACGATTAGATCCTTTTAGTAGCTTTATGCCTGGTTTACTATAGTTTTTCTAATTGTAGTACCAATAGCCTATTAATTTATATATTGTTAGGCCCAAGGCAGTGGTTACGATACCAGTTGGACACCAGGTTAATACTCTATCCTTTGAAAAGGATGTGGTTCAAGTCTATAGACGCTTAGATGCTTACGGTTGTATTATTTGGATATTGGTGAGAACATGAATATATATAGACGCATCTACACTTATTTAGTGGTACAGATTCGATTAAAACCTTGTCTTTACTACTGATTTTAAATAGGGGATTTATTCCTACTTTTCTTAACTTTAAAATTGATTCTTTGGAAAAAGAAGTCATACTACCCTTATTATTGAATTATGACATCTTAAACTAAACATATAACTTTGGAAATTAGACCTAGGCTGATTCCGGTCCATTATTGATCCACTCATTTTACCACTACTTATTCTCTTCGGTTGAGGGAGATTCCGACCCTTTCAACAATAGTATATTGTTCTAGTCCCAGATTAGACCTCGGGCAATGGATTTACAAACTTATACTTATCTAGTGGAAGTTCAATTTCTAGCACTTATTATACTTTTATATCTCTCTGATACTGGACGGAGTAAATTGGTTATGATGGCTATTGGAAGTCCTGATTTGGGACCAGGCAGTTTATATGGATATCCCGAGTCCCCTATGGGCCCCTTCATCTAATGAGCCATAGTACCGGAGAAGGATGGTCGTTGTAGGTCCTGCCTTTGCGAGCTACTAAGCTGGAGGAGGTGTATACATTTGGTATGGTATGACATTTAATTGTTTGATGGTACTAGATTATCCTTGCATTCATTCATCAATATGCATTGCCTATCACGAGTATAAATGCTTGGTGCTTGTATCTATCGATCTTATGGTGGCTATATAGATATGAGTTATGATTATTGTTAGTTGGTTGCTTGCTTGTGCCTCTCTGCGCTTATATGGTCCCGGTTGTGGTTATTGGTTGTCTAGGCTAGCCGGTTATTTTATTGCTGGCTGTTATTATATGGTTAGTGGCAGGCTGGTTATGGATTGGTACTCGAGGTTGCCGGTATGTTTCTGATCCTTTTTCTCATTATTTTGGTAAGAGTTATCATTGTTAGGTCACTTTCTAATTATCCATATTTTTTGTTAGAGACCCTGATTAGGCTAGAGTTAGCTCCCCTATTATATATGACCCCGGTGATGTAGACTAGTCCTTCAGAGTAGTACCTTCATATTTGATTATTCGTATAGCGCGGTTATATATATAGTCCCTCAGAGTAGTACCTTCATATTTGGTTATTCGTATAGCGCGGTTACATATATATATATATATTCTTCTTTGTCTACTCTTTGTATATTATTTCCATCTTTCTACTACTATGGTCTATTGTATACCTCTTTCTTCACTATATTATTGTGTATGGACTAGTTACTTATGGAACAGCGCTTTGTGCCTGATTACTGGTAGTATCTGTTAGTTTACCCTTAATTTTCCATTAGCATTATTAAGTTTTGTTGCCTGAGTAGTTGCCTGTAGTTTATATTCCTACTTTAAATGTTATTTATACTTGCATTATTTTTGGAGCTCAGTCGGCCGATGCCTACTGAGTACTTCATGTTTGGTACTCATACTACACTTTTGCAGCCTGTAGATCATAGTACGAGTTTTTGCCTTTGATGTGTGCATCATACGAATAAGCCATGGATCGGAGATTAGGGGTGAGCTCCAGACATCCGGAGTGTTCCTGCTCTCCCTCTTATTATAGGACTGATCTCTATTTTATACTTTAGAGACAACTTTGTATATATTTATTCTATATTTTATTTTGTACTCTTATTGTATTAGAAGATCTTGTACTGATTTCACCAGGTTCTGGGGATATATTTACTTTCTTCTTGTCTTCTTTCTCTTTTATTCAGTTTTGCTTCCGCTTTTCTTATTAGTCTATTACTAGTTGTTCCAGACTATGGGTTGGCTTATCTACTTGCGGGTTATGGTAGGTGTCATCATAACCTGAGAAATTTGGTCGTGACAAATTGGTATCAGAGCATAGGTTCACCAGTGTTGTTGGTATAAGAGCTAAGTACCTAGTGGAGTCCTGCAGATCGGTATGGAGACGTCTGTATCCTATATTCGGGAGGTTATGGGGCATTCTTAGGAAATTTTATTCCTTGATTCCTTGTCTTGTGTCCTTAATTCTATGAACTTTTAAGTACTTCTTTGACTCCACTCTTTCCCAAATGGATAGCACGAGGTTATTGATAGATGCGGAGGGGACTTCTTTGCGTGTTACCAGAGTTTCAGCTCAGCATTTGGCTAGGGAGTTAGAGATTAATATTGGGGATTTTTAGCGTCAGTCAGAGGGTATGGGGCCAGCTCAGGCTCCGATAGAATTTTTGACCACCTCAACTTTTCAGCATACCATATTGGGGATTTTGAGTCTTTTCATGGATACGTCATAGTCAGTGCTAGTTCTCGGTACATCAAGTAGTTCTCAGGCCAGAATTGGTTTTGTTAGTGTTCAGCAAGGCTCTTTATCAGTTTCAGAGTATGAGATTGGGTTTCTCGAGTGGGCCAAACATACTCCTATGTTATTTCCCAAAAAGCATGAGATGGTGCACGGATTTATCAGAGGATTGACTTTACCACCCCGCTTGGTGTTTGAGCATTTGATAGCAGCTGTGTCTACTTTCCTTTAGGTTGTTGATCACATGAGGACTACAGAGAGGGCATGTCTTGAGACTTATGGAGGTAGTAGTAAGAGGCCGTGTCAGTTGTACAGTGTTAGTGGTATTCTTTCTAGAGGTAGGGATCCTCCCAGACGAGGTCAACATCACTTACAACCCATCAGGTTCGTACAGGTAGTAACTCAGATTATAGGTGACTCTCAGGTAGGTCATGGTAGTCACAGTGGACAGAGTTCTGGTCGGGCATTGCGTGGTGTTTGATCTAGGTCTTTTGGTCGTGGAGGCCATTCTGGGTCAGTAGGTACAGTGCATCAGAGAGTTCCAGGTGAATGTTTTGAATGTGGGGAGATTGGCCATTGTTCTAGTGAGTACCCCAGGCATGAGTTGGTCAGCCAGTTGGGGCCAGCTCGTGTTTCTCTCCAGGTAAGAGCTTCAAAGGTTTGTTAGGACTGTAAAGAGACCGGTCATTGGTCCAGAAATTGTCCCCAGCATAGGATTATTTTGCAGTCAATGCAGCCAGATCAATCCCTTAGGGATGTGGCACCTTTGGTTAGAGGCATTGCACTCGGTATTCTAATTGATCGTTCAGATACTCATTATAGGTTTGGACACATTCAGATTCGTACTTCTTCGGGCAGGTCAGGGACTATGACTTTGAATTCCATCGATAAAGGTGCGATTTTGACTTTCTATCCTTTGGTGTCTATTTGAATTGAGTTGGGGGTTTTCATACCCATCGGTGTTTATATGCATTTATGTTGTAATATGAATTATTGTAAGATTTTGTGTAGGTTTATACATGTTTGACTACACCGTAGATGATTTCTTTTAGTAGTGGATTGAGTGGATCAGTATTGTGGTTTCCTTGGGGTATAGCAATTGGGTTAAAGTCCCTTTCCTTTGGCATATTAGCCTTGTTGTGATCTTAGAGTGGTATTGGTTATTTTCCGTTTTGGTGCCACCTGCACTTTATACTGTGGTTCTTATTGTTGTCATTTTAACTTGATTGATTCTTACTTTATAGACGGCTAGACTAGCGCTTTCTAGTTAGCGATCCCTTTCTTGCGATTCTTGTCTATTGGCTTAGACGGCTACCTTGGTTAGTTAGTTTTCCTTTTGTTAGTAAGGTAAGGTCGGGTGTTGAGTGAGTTGTGAAAGTGAAGGAAGGTTTGGCCTTTCATGATTTTGTGGTGATTCTAACTTTGGCAATCTTTTTCTATAGCCCGCTTCCATTATTGATAAGTCCTAGGTTTGTTTTTCAATTTGTCTGATTCGTCTCCCAGTAGTAGTATTGATCCTGGTATTGTGTTGAGTTGAGTACTCCATTATGATGTGATGTGATTCATGGTCTAATTAGGTTGAGGTTGGTTTAAATAGGTGAATTCAGAAATTGCCCATTCGATATTTGTTCGACCTAATATGACTTCGTGGGATGCTTTTGCACAGTGATATGTGCTTGTGTATTAGTTTTTGGAAAACAAAGTGGATTTCCTTTGGGAGTAAGTTTTCTTTTTTATAGAGTGTGTATCAGTTTGACCAAATTCAGGCTAAGATCGTAATTTTTTTAGTTGCTCGAGCTTTGGCTACCGTTAGTACTCTTTGTAGCCCTGGTGAGTGCTTGGATATGCCTTGATGTGTTATGCCCTCAACAGACGTGGATTTGATTGATTGTATCTTTAGCCTGTGGTTTTCCTCAGTTGTGATTATGTTCTTTGGCAAAGTTTCAGTTTCAGCTATTGTGGGAACCAGTGGATATATGCTTGATTTCTGATAGTAAGATTGATTTGGGTATTTGACCTTAGTGAAGACTTATTGGCTCCAGTTGTGGTTTTTGACTCTTTTGAATGATAGTTGGGGAATGGTGATAGATTTCGGTATGTGGATGCTTACTCGTCAACAATATCGGTTTGGGTAGTTGAGATTGAGTAGTTCAGCTTCGGTGTCGAGACTACAGTTATGGATTGTGTAACTTGGTTGCAGCCTCCATTTTGAAATTTGACTCCATTAAGACTTCATCGATAGGTTGACCAGGCCTACTCATTATCTACCGACTCAACTTTCTTCAGTTGGGGAAGATGATGTTAGATAGATGCTCGAAGGATGGTCTGCCGCACATGATAACAGTTTCTAATGCTTTTGACCATGATTTCTCAGTTACCCTCAGAGTTTTGTATGTCTAATCAGTGGAAGAAGTGTATTATAGTTGGGCTAAGCATGGTTTCACCCACAGTCGCTGAGGCATACTAGAGTGGATCGTTCAGTTTTGAGAGCTTATGCTTCGGAATCATGACTATTGGTTTTGAGGGCCATCCGGACTAGCTAGTGGCTTGGCAGAGATCGCAAACATTGGTCATCACCGTTTGGATATTCAAGTAGACCTTATGGAGCATTATTCATATGCTAGTCCATGTGGATTTTTCGATGGGTCAGCTTCAGTATTTCAAGGTTAGTGTGATATTATTACTCATATAGGACTCGGATGATGCTGGAGAGATTTTGTACAGTTCAGAGTTGACATCAGATTTGGAGAGACAAGAGAATATTAGATTTGGAATTCGAAGTCGGTTGTATGATTCATGACTTGGATGGTTTTTAACCTAGTTGAGTATCCACTTACTTGTGCTTGTTTCAGTATGATATCAGTATGCTACAGTTTGGGTTTGCGTTTTTCAGTCGTACTCATTTCAGTTGGAGGCTAGTTGGTTGTTGTGGATGAGTTTGTGGTTAACTTGGAAAGTGAAGTTAGGGTGTGAAGGAAAAAGGGATACCTTTAGCAAAATCCCTTGGAAGCATTGGTTAGCCTTAGAGGTTATCTGTGAAGTCTTGCTAGGGGCATGCGGGCCCGGTACCTCATCTTTTTGAGCTTTCGGGCTCTTTCAATTCATTGACTTTCGCGGATGAAAATCCTTTTAGTAGTGGATATTGTAATGACCCTCCAGGTCATTTTCTTAATTTCCATGCATTTTAGGTATTTCGTGCCTTCCCACAGCAGCTACAGGTCATTTATGACTTGCTGGGACCATCGATTTGGTTATCGGGCAGTTCGTTTGGGTTTTAAGCCTATTTTCATATTTTGGAGCTTTTGAAATTGAGAAATTGATCTCGGACCAAAACTCCTAGTAAACAAACTAAATGAGAATTTCGACAGCACCATTAGCTCTAAAACATGGATTTTAGGCTAGGGGGACCCTTGGTCTGGGTTTCGAGGCTTTCAGACTCATTTTGGGCTATTAGGTAGATTGGTGAAAAATGGAACTATGGGTATGGGCGCCATTTTTTTCTCGAAATGATCTCTAATGGAAATTTTGATGGTTTCGTTGAGTTTGGAATGCCGATTTTGGTATGGTAACATAGTTTGTTTGCGCGTACGGGGTTTTGAACGAATCCTGAGCCCCTGGTCGGAGTCCGTAAGGACTTAGCTTTTTTGCTGGTTCACAGAAGCTGGTGCAGGGGTATTTTACCCTACGCATTCGAGAGGGTAAGTCGCGGTCGTGAAGATTCAGGACTTTGACCATCACGTTAGAGAGTCTAGGTGTCGAGTTCGCGAGCCTAGGTATCGCATTCGCGATGCTTTATCTCGGTAGCCTTCGCATTCGCGGCTCATCGCCCACGTTTGCCAAGTGCATTTCTCTTGGCTTTCGCGTTCGCGACTAAGGACCCTTGCGATCGTGATGGGTAATCCCTGATCCTATATATTGCTGAAATCCATGATTTTCCACTAATTTCAAGCTCTAATTCTACCATTATTAGACCTAGGAGCTCAAGGAAGTGTGGGAATCGATCAATTGGAGTTGGGAATGTGTAGAGGAAGTTGAGGTGATCATTTTCCATTATTTTCTTAATAGGTTTTGGGAAAAAAATTGTTTTAGTCCCTGTGTTAGGGCCTTATTATGATTTTGATCCCTGTGATATTTAACCCTTCAAATTTAACCTTTAATTAATTAAAGTGGGTAATTTTAATCCTCCTACTAACGGTGGTTAACAATTTTAACAGATCAGTCACTGCTGTCAGGGGTATTTACAGCATTACAATGAAAAACACTTCTATAGGAACCAAAAACCCTAAACATGATACGTCTACAAATCGTTCTTGTACCATATTCTCCCTTCATTCATAACCGTATCTCAGCCCTTCTTTTTTCTTTCATTTGAATGGGGCTTTGAGGAATACTTTTTCTCTTTTCCTCCCTCCCTTTTGTGTGAGAAAATAATTTAGCAACTCCTCTTAGGGCATAGGGATTCACTGCACCTGGTGAAAAGAAAAACAATCAGTTTTTCCGATAATGAAACTGCGTAACAAGAGCGGGCTACAATCCACGCCGACATGTGAGTACTCAGTCAAGTTTACTTAGACTAGATCTTTAATATTGCTCGATGAAAAAAGGACCAAAATCTTTGATTATATGGCCATCAAGACATTAATACAAATAATATATTTTGGTTCATCATTTGAAAGAAAGTTTATCAGTGTGTGTATATATTATGGCGTGTATAAATATTACGAATGCTTACAAATAAATGTTACAGAATTTATTTTTAAAATAATTTACGCCTTAAGATGGCGTGGTCCTTTTATATCATCATCGAAGGATATATAAGATCTTAGGCTAAAGACATAAGCTGAACCTCATACAACATTTACAAACTGAATGTTGCAGCAATACATAATAGTAATTATATTTTGGTCTTTCCCATACATAACAGTGAATGCTACAGTATCGCAAAATTGACAATGAAGATGAAACATCTAATATTTTAGATAAAGAATAATTTTCACTAAAATTTTTCGACAAGAATCATAAAAACTAAATATTGTGATACACATTCTGAATTTGTATGGATGATTATATTTTTTTAATGTTGATTCTACTTATTATTAATAACCCTAATAGCTTCTATTTTTGCTTATCTCACAACAGATGAGGGTGAGGATCCAAATATGTATACCATTAAACTACACTACAAGGGTCGGTGGGAGTTTGAACCAGATATGAATTATGTTAGTGGACAAATAGCTTATTATGATTATTGCAATGGAGATGAAAATTCTATCATTCAGATGAGGCAATGTATGAAACAGTTGAATGTCAATGATAGAAAAGTGAAATTTTGGTTCAAATTTGGACACTTCTTTGAAACGGATACGAGACTTTTATCAACTGATTTAGATATATTTAGCCTTGTCTATAAAATACCCAACTGTAAAGAGGTGGAAATATTTGTCAAGCACACAAATAAGGATCAATGGAGCTATGATGTGGTTGATTCTGGGGGCGATCCAATACTACATGGTGAAGAAGGCTTGGTAGATGTAGATGTAATAGAGAAAGATGATGAAAGTGATGCCACAAGTGAAGAATGTGAGTCATTTCATGACTCTGATTATTCCTTAGAAGAAGATGACATGCTTTTTGATATAACCATCGACTCTACCGTAGAGCGGATTGGTGTTAATGGGAGAAGTAGACATGATCAAGTTAAAGAAAAAACTATGGAGTTTGAATTTGCCTCAAACATGCTGGATATGTGCCCCAATGACACTCAGGAAGATGATTGTGCTACATCAGATAAGGAATTAATGAGTTTACATGGAGATTCTGATGATGAAAATCTAAAGAAGTGCACTGTTTTTAATCCAACAAGGGATTTGAAGGATCCAAAATTTAAGTTTGCGCTTTATATGATTTTCAGTAATAGCAAGGAATTCAAATGGGCAGTTGAGGAACATGCTGTGAGTCAAAAAAAAAATATCAAGTTCAAAAAGAATGAAAGTACAAGGTCAAGGGCAACTTGTAAGGTGCCAAACTGCAAATGGTTTATATTTGCATCAAAAGCTAATCAAGATGAATCTTTCATGATCAAGACAATCGGTCCTGACCATTCATGTGGCAATCAAAGAGATAACAAGACTATTGACTCTGGATTTTTAGCTAAGAAATACGTAGAAGAGTTTAGAATTAACCCAAGTTGGGGTGTGAAAGAATTTCAAGCTCATGTGATGAGGACTCATAATTGTACCATTACTCGGAATCAAGCATATATGGCAAAGAGAAAGGCATTAGATTTAATTAGAGGGAGTAAAGAAGAGCAATTTGAGATGTTGTGGGATTATTGTGCTGAGCTAAGGAGGAGTAATCCAGGGACCACATGTATTTTAAAGTTGGACGAAAATCCAAAAACAATGGTCAATGGTAGAAAAAGATTTTTACGACTCTATGTGTGTTTTGCAGCTTGTAAACAAGGGTTTTTAGTAGGATGTCGACCCATAATAGGAGTTGATGGATGTCATTTGAAAGGGCATCAAAAGGGGGCCCAGCTATTGACAGCAGTAGGTATTGATGGAAACAACAACATGTATCCCATTGCATTAGCAATAGTGGAAGCTGAACGGAAGGAAACATGGAGTTGGTTTCTTACACTTCTTGATGAGGATTTAGGAATCTCACAAAACCCTTTTGCATGGACTTTCATTTCTGATAAGAAAAAGGGTTTAATTCCAACATTTGATGAGACAATTCCAGATGTTGCACACAGATTTTGTGTGAGGCATCTGCACAATAATTTTAAGACTGACGGATTTGGAGGACAAACACTAAAAGATGTCTTATGGAAAGCTGCAAGGGCAACTACACAACCTAAATTCTCCAAGCATATTGAAGAAATGGCAAAATTAGATCTAAAAGTTGCTGAATGGTTCACTAATAAGCCTCCTATTCATTGGTCAAGGGCTTTTTTCTCTTCTTTCTCAAAGTGTGATGTGTTATTAAACAATTTGTGCGAGTCATTCAATAGTGTATTGCTACTTGTAAGAGACAAGCATATCTGGACAATGGTTGAATCTATTAGGATCTATATGATGTCCAGACTTCAAAAGAACAGAGATAAAATGATGAATTACTGTCAGAGAATCTGTCCGAAAATCATATTGAAGCTAGAGGAAAATAAGGTTAAAGCTGCAGAATGTATTGCCACTAAATCAGACCAATTTTGCTACCAAATTGAGGACATCTATCTTAGATTATTCTCTGTTGATCTTAAGGAGAAAACCTGCTCTTGTAGAATATGGGAATTAACGGGAATACCTTGTAATCATGTTATTGCAACTATATGGGTTAAGAGGGATGATCCTGAAATGTATGTTCATGAATGCTACACAACTAAGCAGTACTTAAAGAGTTATAATCCATCCATCTTGCCAATTTTCAGCTCCGATCAATGGCCTAAGATAGGGATGGAACCACCACTGCCACCCATATACAAGGCACAACCAGGTAGACCCAAAAAATTAAGAAAGAGAGGAATTGATGAGACAACTAAAAAAGAGTCAGATTCTAGAGATCTTACCTTGTCAAAAGCATCAAGAAAAGGCAGAAAAAAGAAGTGCGGATCATGTGGACAGTTAGGGCATAATAGTAGAAAGTGCCCTATTCTTATGGAAAGAAATCAATCTGAAGTTCAGCAGCAACAAGTCCAACAACAAGTTGAAAATGAATGCCCTTCTACACCTAGTAATGCAACAGAAGTAAGTAGTCATATAAATTTGTTCTCTTAATCAAAAGTAATAATACTAAAATATTTTTTATTGTAGGTTTCAAGCACTATTATTGAGAATGTGGCATCAATGCAATCCAGTTCCTCATTTGTGACAAAACAAATTGTAATTATCTATCTTGCTGTCTACTCATGTTGCCTGTATTGAACCTTACTAGTTGATTACTTTCTTTGGTATATTGTAGGTCAATCAACTTAACCAGACAAGAGTACCTCAAGAACAATTGAGGAGTTCTACATTCATTTCAGAAGAAATTGGTGAGCATTCTAGAGAAGGTACAAGGCCACTCATCATTGAAAAAATGGGAAAACAATACGTCCCATCGTCAAGATTACAAGAAGAGCTTTCTCAAAATAGCAAGAGAGTAAGAAGCGACCCACTGGCTAAGAAGAAAACTATTCCTTAATCAATGACATTATATACATGAATTTAGATCGAGTTTTTTCTTGATGACTTTAAAGTTCATCCTGCTCCGGTGATACGTAAATGACTGTATTTTTCCTTTTAAAACTAAATGCAACTTGATACTTATCTTTAATTCTTGATTTTAACTTTAACGCCTTTACTATGCACTTTGATTACAATAGATCTATCTAACCTTGACAATTCTCTTAATAGTGGATTTCCTACATCGATGAGTAATAGAGAACTCATTTGGATAATTTAAAATCAATACCTTCCTTCTCTTATTTATACCACACTAAATTTTCTTTTGCAGAAAAGTTTACACAAACAAACGCCAACCTAGGTTATTTGATACTAAAGGTCAATTATGGCAGTGACTGAGAAACCTTTGGTCTGTGATAAATAAATAACTTCAAACAAGAAGCTTATAAATTCTTCTAAATTTATAAAGCTCTATAATTCACAAGCATTCTTATTCGAAGTTAGATTTAACTCTATATCATCTAAATTTTCAAATCTTAATCCATTACTACCAATAAAATAGTAACTCAAATTAATTATTACTAGCATAACAATTCTTACATATGGACTGTGCACATTACCACACTAGCATAAGTCTAGCTTAGGCAAATGCTGGGTGATGCTACCTTCGGACTTAGACTACTCAGGCATTTCTTCTCCCTATTCAGACAGTAACAAGTCACGCCCCAAAAATTTGCTCAAATTTTGTCTTGGATCTTGTAGGTAGTCCATTTAGATAATGCAGAGATCGGAGACTTTAGTCGTTGGTATCATGATCCAATTAACCCATCTATATGGTTGCAACAATTCATTCGAAAGTCTTGAAAATATCGATTGGAATCGTACTAGATCAACAAGTAGTTTATTAGATATTGTTAACTGGACTACAAAGTTTCCAAAAGTGATACTCAAACCTCAGTTAAGGCCAACATATTCCAAGTGGGCACGCAGCAGCAACATCTGATTTATTTCAAAAGGCAAAGGCAAAGATTTATTTCATGTTTCATCAAGCTTAAGTCTTGATGTAAATGGATTTGGAAAATAAGATCCTTAAATAATTAAGATTAAATGTTTCATGTGGATCCTTATCATATCTAAACTTCCCATTGCCTCGTCCTTATATTTTTAAAAATATTATTACTTCTAATGATGCTCGTCTTGTACAAACTTTGAAGAAACCACTATTCACACATTTTTAGACTGTCCAGACACGGATATTAGTTGTTAAAAAATCAACATAACCATTGATAGGCAAGATTTCTATGCTAGTATCCACAAATGTTGTACTTCTAATGGACTTTCCATAGTAGCTACTTCTCATTTGGTTCCTACAGATATCCTAACTCCAATTATTCTTTGGAATATTTGGAAACTTAGAAGCGATAACCTTTATAGTAAAAGTCACACTAGAAATAGACTTCTTAACACTATTCTAATCTTGCAAACCATTAATTGGTCCTAATCAAGCTCAGTTGGCAAAACCCCTTAGTCTTTCAACGTCTCAAGAAATCACATATCTATTTGATGTTTTTCCAATGAAAAATAAACAAGCAATAATCTTTGAATGATAAAAAAAAGAATTAAGCTTTTTTGTAATAAACTTCAAGATTTGAAAAGGGTATGACGAAAAAGGAAGAAATAAAGAAAACCCAGAAGGGGAATACCTCAATGGCATCATGAAAATACAATCAAGAAGAGCTTTTTAGTGCAAAGATGGAACACTAATTTGAGAGTTAATCGAAAAATCAGATAAAAACAATAGGTTTCAAGAACTAAAATATCTTGATCGAAACCTGAAAAAAATCATCCGAGAAGGATGAAAAGAACCGTAGACTCCAAGCTTGAACTGAAAAAATGGAGAAGTGAACTCAAAATTTGATATAATCAGAGCAAAAATCACCCAGATATAGCTCCGTCGTGAATTTCCTAATCAATTTTCGTCAAATTTGATTGAGTATTGTATTTGGCTAGAGAAGGAACAAAAGATTGAAGAGCGACAGAGAGTTCTAGAAAGTGTACTTTAGGAAAGTGAAGATCGGAGGAAGAAAAGTAAAATGTTTATACTGGGAAATGTTTTTTCCACGTGAGTTGGATTGTTAAATAATAAAGTATTTAATTATTATATAAAAGTAATATGTAATATGCCGTAAATACCCCTGACAGCAGTAACTTAACTGTTAAAATTATTAACCACCGTTAGTAGGAGGAGTAAAATCACCCACTATAATTAATTAAAGGTTAAATATGAAGGGACAAATATCACAGGGATCAAAATCATAATAAGGCCCTAACACAGGGACTAAAACAATTTTTTTCCCATAAGTTTTCTATCTAAATCCTCTGTTTAATTCTTATATTTCCTCATATTTTCATTATCTTTCGGGGCTGATTTGAGCCCAGATTTGTGCTCCGTTCATGCTCAACTTTCGAGCACACATTCCTTGTCCTTAAGAGATCTAATGACAGATTCAATTTTAAATTCTGTTAGCGGTCCCTAAGGGTTCGTTCTTGACCCAATTTTCGGCTCAAAGCTTTATCTTGCAATATGGGTCTTGTTTTACTCGTATTAATGCATAGATTATGATTTTGACAGTGTGGTGAAATTTTGAGATCGTGGAGCAAAGACGAGCAATTCGTGAACGGTTCGAGATTGCGGTTGGGCTTCAAGGTAGGCTTCGGTCTATTTTTCTTTATGAGATTGTGCATTGTATCGAGTGCATGCTAGGTAGGGATTATAGGATAGGTTTATACCTAGAAATATCATGACTTGACCTATTTAGAGAATTTAGAATAGAAAAGTGACCCGAACCTTAGCCTAGAATACTCGTTACGGTTGTAGGATCTTTTCCGAACCTAGCCTAGAATACCCGAACCTACAATACCAGTTTGACACCAGGTTAGTACTCTATCCTTTGAAAATGATGTGGTTCTAGTTTATAAACGTTTCTAGTGAGGGCATGCATACACATAGACACATCTACATTTATTTACTGGTACGACTCCGGTTAAAACCTTGGTTTTACTACTGATTTTAAAAAGTGGATTTATTCCTACTTTTCTTAACTTTAAAATTAATTCTTTGAAAAGAAAGTCGTACCACCCTTATTATTGAATTATGACGTCTTAAACTAAACATATTACTTTGGAAATTAGACCGAGGTTGATTCCGATCCATTATTGATCCACTCATTTTACCACTACTTATTCACTTCAGTCGAGGGAGATTTCGACCCTTTCTACATTATTATACTGTTTTAGTCCCGAATTTGACGTCGGGCAATGGATTTACAGACTTATACTTATTTAGTCTCGGTCTATTCCGAGCACTTATTATACTCTCATATATCTCCGGTACTGGACGGATTAGATTGGTTATGATGGTTATTGGAAGTCCTGTTTCGGATCCAGGCAGTGTATGCGGATATTTCGAGTTCTCTATGGACCCGTTTGCCAGATGAGCCACAGTACCGGAGAAGGATGGTCGTCGTAAGTCCTGCCTTTGCGAGCTACTAAGCTGGAGGATGTGTATACACTTGGTACGTTATGACACTTGATTGGTTGATGGTACTAGATTATCCTTGCATTCATTTATTAATATGCATTGCCTATCACCAATATAATTGTTTGGTGGTTGTACCTGTCGGTCTTATGGGGGGATGTATAAATACGAGATATGGTTGTTGTTTGTTGGTTGCTTGCTTGCTTGTGTCTCCCCGGACTTATGGGGGCCTGGTTGGGGTTATAGTTGTTTGGGCTAGCCAGTTACATTATTGCTGGTTGTTATTGTATGGTTAGTGGCAGGTTGATTATGAATTGGTACCCGAGGTTGTCGGTACATTTCTGATCCCTTTTCTCATTATTTTGGTAAGAGTTATCATTGTTAGGTCACTTTCTAATTATCCACATTTTCTGTTAGAGACCCTGATTAGGCTAGAGTTAGCTCCCTTATTATATATGACCCCGATGATGTAGACTAGTCCCTCAAGAGTAGTACCTTCATATTTGGTTATTCATATAGCGCGGTTATATATATATATATATATATATATATATATATATATATATATATATATATATATAATATATATTTATTGCTAACATACTACGTGAAGGTAGTATGTTAGCATTGTCCCTATTTTTTCTTTTCCTTAAATGCCCCTAATCTCTTTGACAACTCATTAAAAATAAGGATCTTTTCGTTATTTTGCACAATTTCCCCCAAATTTAATTCCCTCACCTTTGCTTCACCCAAAACGCCATTGTTTGTGCAATTTTTCGGCAGGGATTAGGCAGAGATCTATTTGATAATTAAAGTGACTTTTAAAAAATTTATTTCGTCTTCTTTCAATATTTGCAGTGCATTAATAGAGGGAAATTGACATATATTGTTATTAGAGATCCATTGTGGTGAGATAGAAAGTAGAAATCATATTTCTTTTTTACAGATATTTTTCTATCTATAAATTATCTACTCTAATTTTTCACAATACAGAAGTAAAAAAGAGTTGGACAGAATCTTTGATGTCTATCAAAACTAATGGATGAAAGAAACCCATACATACTGGAGTTCAGAGAAGAACTTAATGATGGAGAAAAGTTACCATTTTTAGTGATTTATCTTAGATTTATTCATGTTTTAATGTTTGTTATTGTGAGTTCCACATTGACGATGACAAAGAAAAGAAGGAATAGTTTTAGGTGATGCAGGGGTAGGGGAAATGAATTTGGGGGAAATTTGTGCAAAATGACGAAAAGATCCTTATTTTTAATGAGCTGTCAAAGATATTAGGGGCATTTAAGGAAAAGAAAAGATACATATATGTATATACATATATATATATATATATACTACTATTGTAAATTGTATGCCTCTTTCTTCACTATACTATCGTGTATGAACTAGCTACTTATGGAATCGCGCTTCGCCTCTGATTACTGGTTGTACCTAATAGTTTATCCTTACTTTTTCATTAGCATTATTATGTTTCGTTGCCTGAGTAGTTGCATGTAGTTTATATTCCTGTTTTATATGTTATTTATACTTGCATTATCTTTAGAGCTCAGTCGGTCGATGCCTACTGAGTACCTCGTGTTTGGTACTCATACTACGCTTCTGCAGCCTGCATATCATAGTACGAGTTCTTGCCGTTGATGTGTGCATAGTGCGGATCGGCTATGGATCAGAGATTAGGAGTGAACTCCTGACGTCCGGAGAGTTCCTGCTCTCCCTCTTATTGTTGGACTGATCTCTATTTTGTACTTCAGAGGCCGCTTTATGTATATTTATTCTGTATTTTATTTTATACTCTTATTGTATTAGAAGCTTTTATACTGACTTCACCAGGTTCTGGGAATATATTTACTTTCTTCTTGTCTTCTTTCTCTTTTATTCAGTTTTGCTTCTGCTTTTTTTATTAGTATGTTACTAGCTGTTTCAGACTACGAGTTGGCTTATCTACTGACGGGTTATGATAGGTGTCATCATGACCTGAGAAATCGGATCGTGACACAAATATTCTTTATAAAAATTATAATTAAACACAACTTCATTAACACAAATTCAAAATTTTAAATGAAGTGAACAATATTTGATTTCTATGGCCAACAGTCTACTTAGAGAAGACATAATATCTATTAATTATTAATCAGTTCTTAATCTAACTGCTATTATTATAAAAATATTAATATATACTATGTGAAAAATATATTGATCTTTCATTATAAGACTTTTATATATGTATCCTCATCCCATTAGATAATCAAGTGACGAGAGAATAACAAAATTGGTCACTTTTGTTTGGGGTAGGTTCAAATTAAGGTAATTCCTTTAAAAAAAAAATGCATAAAGACATCAGTAAAGTTGTTTTGAATTTTTAAAAAGACACTTAAAGTTTGTGAAGATCCTATTACCCCCTTGAATAATTTTAAATTGGTATAAATACAACATTTTAAGGCTGTTTAGCATAGTGCATGTATAACACTCTCCTACGGAAAAGCGTCAAATATACCCTTGTACTATTAGAAATGATTTAAATATACCATTTGTTATACTTGGAATCCAAATATACCCTTTTTCTTATACTGTAGGTGAATTAGTTTAAATATACCCCTCGTTATACTTTGAGTCTAAATACACCCTTTTATATTTCAAATCAAATATTTCACTCTTCAAGGTTTATTTCCATTGAAATGATTCAGATCGAGTTTGTCTTTATGCTTTCTAGTAATATTAGTACTTTGTTTTACTGCAATTTAATTTGATGAGAACAGTGAATGCTAAATGGTGATAATTATTTCGAGACTAGTAATTTTTCATTAAAAAAATTCATTTTACATAACAAAAAATAGTTAAATGTGATTACATTAAATTACATGACAAGGAAAAAATTTCTACAATGTTATTTGTAGAAGTTAATACTCTAATTTAACACATTTACCTAATTAGTGTTCAAATAATTGGTATAATCAATTAATAGCATTGTAATTTTGTATAAGAATTCCAGTATTATTTTATATCAAACCTCATATGAGATAATTAACTTTCACGGTGATTACTATTAAGAAAAAAATTCACTTAAAGACCAAACTGGTCGTGATTTCATATATTTATTTTTATTTTTATAAAATGTTTAGATTTTTAAATTTAATATCATATGTTGTTTATGCAATATTTAGTTGCCTCTTTTACTTAAGCAAAACAATATTTTTTGTTTGAAAAATAAGAACAGAAGAACTGAAAAAGAAGATGTGATGACAGTGAGTGGAGATGAGAGGACATGGATGTCTTCTTGCTAAATTAAGCGGCTAAGTAAATCATGCAGAAAAAGTTTCTAATATATTTATTTAATTAATTTCAAATTAATACATCGTTATCAAGTAATTAAAATCAGTAATTAAACCTAAAGAGTAAGAAAAATTAGCAGACAATTCAAAGGTTAAAGCATGCTTAGGAGAAATAAAAATTAGAAATATTTGAGATGATTTGAATGGGTACGTGTCAAAAATAAGGGTAAATCAACATAAAAGTATAATGAGAGCTAGGGGTATATTGGACCCAAAATATATCGAAAAGGTATATATTTGAACCCAAAGTATAACAAAGGGTATATTTAAACTATTTTTAATAGTACAAGGGTATATTTGGACCCAAAGTATATCGCAAAGAGTATATTTGGATCCAAAATATAATGAGAGATATATTTAAACCATTTTTAATAGTACAAGGGTATATTTGACCATTCTCCGTTGAATATATTTGGTTCTTTAAATTTTTTTAAAATGACTATTTTTTTTGGTTTCGTAAAAATACCTGGTAATTGAAATTAAGTGAAATTTGATTTAATTACAAATTTGACATGTCTGTCAACCATATACTCCCTCCGTTTCTAAATAAGTTCATGTTTTGAATTTGACACACTCCTTAATAAACTACTAACTCCTAGAAAATAAAATATTATTTTACCAATTTACCCTTAAAATGAAGTTTATAGCTCTTTTCAAGTTGATATTGATTACATTTAAAATAAAGAGTTAGACATTAATGATAAAAGAGCATATTAGGAAGATTATGATCAAAATATTCTTACACTCTGTTTGGATGGTGGTTTCCCATGGTACGGTATGGTATGGGTACTAAGAGAACCATGTTTGTTTTGATTGTTTCTTAAAATATATGATATGATATTGTTTGGTTTCATGGTTTGGTAGCCATGAAAACCCTCACTTTATGTAACCACCGATTTGGTGGTATCCCATAATTTTCTTATTTTTTTTCCAATTATGCCCCTACTTAATATTACATAATCCTATTTTATCCTTTATCATTATTTAACTCTACCCCATACTCCGACCTTCACCCCCATATATATATTTTATTTTTAAAAATTCTTTTTTAGAAAATTTCAAAAAAAAAAATTCTTATCCCACCCCCTACCCCTACCCCACCCCCTACCAAATTCCCACCCCAATTTTTTTTAAAAAAAAAATTCAAAACTTATTTCTTACCCCACCCTCACCTCCACCACCTACCTGCCCCCCCCCCCTAATTTTTTTCCTTATCTTTTAAATTTAAAAAAAAAAATCAAAAAAAAATTCTTACACCACCCCCTACCAGCCCCCCCCCCCCCCCAAACCACCACAAAAAAAATAATTTTTTAAATTTGTTTTTTAAAAAAAATTTCAAAACTTTTTAATTTATTTTTTTATCTTATAATAATTAAGGGCATTTTAGTAAACTTACCAGTTACGATACAGTACCATACCGTCAAACCAAACAACAAAACTGTTATTAAACAGCAGTAAATAATACAGTCCATCCAAACATTGTATTGTACTATACTGTACAGTATAATACCATACTATACAGTACCGTACATTATGAAACCACGGCAAACCACCATCCAAACAAAGTGTTAAAGGCTTAAACATGTACTTATTTAGGAATAAAATCAAAAGATTAAACATGTACTTATTTAGGAATAAAATCAAAAGACAAGACATGCAATTATTTAGAAAGGAAAGGAGTAATTACTTTGATTAGCATGCAATTGAGGTAGAGTAATCACACACTTCAATAGTTCAATTCTCACAAGGAGTAAAGAGAGGTGGAAGGAGATTGAGAATTGATGATAACTACATTGTGTAATTACAAAATATTTATTTTAATTTTATTTTATCTTATTTTATTTTATTTTTCTTTTTGATTCATTTTATTTTACTTTTTATTACATTTCTAAATTTTCATTTCTTTACTTCCAATTTCTCAATATTTACTTCATGTATGCTTCCATGTATTTTTTTCATTTATTTTTCTTATTTCTTTTATCAAACATTTCAAAGCAGCGGGAAGAGTCTAGAATATTTTTGTCCTTTTTAAAGCAGCGAGAAGAGTGTAGAACCCAAATTCTAACAGGAAATGGCGTCTGGGATGATCAAATCGAGAATTCACTATGCCCTCCGTGGCGGTGCCTCTCCGGCATTCAAGAGGACTTTCTCTTCTTCTGCCGCCCACCATGATGAGGCCCGTAAGATCATCATTCATCTCCTCCTTAAATTTCTTTTTGGCATATAATACATAAATATACTATTTGACTTGAACTTAATTTCAGTCTATATCCTCCAACTTTGGGTATGCACAAATAGATACTTAAACTTGTATAAAATTGAACAAGCTAAGTAGATACATGTGTTCTATGTGGCGATTCACATCCTACCTAGCGTCCTAGTTGTATTGTAGAACGCCTGTATATACTTGTTCAACTTTATACAAATACACACTCAAAGTTGACACTCAATGTTGGAGGGCAAAGCTGCAAAATAAGGCCAAGTTAAAGGGCATATATTTATGTATTATGCCTTTCTTTTTTATTTTCAATCATAGTTGTGTATTGTATACTCAATCTGATTGTATTTTCCTCCATGTCAGAAAATATTTACTATGAAATGAGCTCGATAAGATCTGAATATATATATAGTCAAACTTCTCCATAGCAACTTCGTTTGTATGCAAATATTTTGGTTGTTACGGTGAAATGTTGTTATATAAAATATATAATATAGAGGTAAAGGTCAAAACACACTTAAACTATTACTTTTCATGAGTTTAATATTTAATTATTCATTGTTTCCTCTGCCTACCTAAAGTATTCTTCCCTTTGTATTAAAATATATCTGGATACTGAGTTGATCAAATATTTGTTCCCTATCGACAACAAGCAGGATGTGTAAGCCAACTCAGTATTGAGGTGTATTTTAGTACAAAAGAGTGATAGTTTAGGCAGGTAAATGAAATCATGGATAGTTGAGGTGTGAAATTCGTGAAATTGGGATGGTTTAAGTGTGTTTGAGTATGCTAGATGTCTTTAAGTATATGTTTAAAAAACTTTGTGTTTGAATGAAATCTCTCGGTTAGGTATTAGTTTCTTCAAGGGATGATATACTGATATTTATTTACTAACTATCCATTACAAAACAAAGAATTCCATCTTTATTTTCTTTTTTTTGTGTGGTCGGGTTTTAGTAGTACAAGACTGAATACTTGGAGTGCAAGTTTAGTGATGTGACACATGAGTTAGATGTGGAAGTGAGACTTGATAGGCAGGCCATCCAAAAGAGAGGTAGTTTCAAGTATCTTGGGTCTATTATCTAGGAAAGTGAAGAAATTGACGAGGATGTAACGCACCGTATTGGTGTAGGGTGGATGATGTGGAGGCTCGCATTCGGGTTCTTGTGTGATAAGAAAATACCACCTAAATTTAAAGGTAAGTTTTACAGAGTATTATTTAGACCAACTATATTGTATGAGGTGGAGTGTTGGCCAGTCAAGAACTCTCACATTCAAAAAATGAAAGTGGCGGAGATAAGGATGTTGCGATGGATGTGTGGTTACACCAGGAGAGATAGGATTAGAAATGAGGTGATTCAATACAAGGTAGGAGTGACTTCGGTGGAAGACAAGATGTGGGAAGTGAGGTTAAGACGGTTGGGGCATGTGATGAGGAGAGGTACAGATGTTGCAGTGTAGAGGTGTGAGAGGTTGGCTATGGATGAATTCAAGAGAGGTAGATGTAGACCAAAGATGTATTGGGGAGGTGCTTAGGAAGGACATAATGCAGTTGCAGCTTGTCGAGGACATGACCTTAAATAGGAAGGTGTGGAGGACAAAAATTAGGGTAGAAGGTTAGTATGTAGGAGTGTGTCCATACTAGTAGATAGGAGTGTTGCCCGTACTAGTAGTCATAGGACTACTCCTGTAGCTTCTTATTCTTTGATCTTTATTAATATCTATTGTTTTGTATAGTTCGATTGTAGTATTATTTGTTGTTACTACCTATGGTCTCTTGTACTTCCATTACGTCTTTTTCTAGTCTATTCTTGTCTTGAGCCAGGGGTCTTTCGAAAACAACCTATCTACCTCACCTGGGGTAGAGGTAAGGTCTGCATACACTCTACCCTACCTCTACCCTCCCCGACCCCACTTTCTGGGACAACACTGGGTATGTTGTTGTTGTTATTGGGTTTTAGTTGTGAGTAGTGTGATTCTGCTGTTTATAAATGATTTCCAATTTGATTGAAATGTTAATGTTGAATGCTCCCTTTATTTTCTGTGGGCAGGTGAAGCAGCTAAGTGGGAGAAAATTACTTATGTTGGAATAATTACGTGCACCATTCTTTCAATCTTTAATCTCTCTAAGGGTCATCCCCACTATGAACCTCCTCCTGTAAGCTTTTGTATATGCATTTCTTGCACCTTTTTATATGTCACGATGCTGTGTTGTTCTTCAGCAATATGCTGTTTCCGTCTTAAATAATTGGATGCATAACTTCAGATGAAAACAGAAATTCATATCTACAATATGTTTCTGAGGGATTTTCACTAGTCCTGTTGAAGTAACGAGGTTTGAGACACCCTTAAACTAATAATTTGATCATATGTGGAGGAATGCCTTTTCTTCTCGATAAAGATAGAACTACGATGATTTGGTTGTGTTCATCTTTCGATTGAACAGACATTATAGGGGGATTATTTTGCTTTAAGGGATTGAAAGTTGGTATAATAAAGGGGAATTTACAACTGAGACGGAGTATATACATGTGTACCATTAGTTGCCCTATTTCTTTTATGTTTTATCCCATGACTTCTATTTCTGTTTGCAGCCTTATACGTATCTACATATTCGTAACAAGGAGTTTCCATGGGGTAATTCTGATTCCTAAGTTCTCTCTTACTTCACTTGTCAATGATTTCAAGTTTACTGTATCTTGTTTTTTATTGTATCTGACCATGAGCTATCAGCACATAGACATTCTGAATAATTGTCTGTTATCTAACTGAAGCACTCTAAATTTATCCAATTGAGGATTCAAAAATGCTGTAGCATGACGTGGATGGTTTCAGTGGGGAACTTGGTATAAGTAGTCATCTTATTTTCTTCTCGTTGCCTGACTATGAGAGAATCTTTTTGGGATGTAGTTATGATGCTAAAACATTTTCATAATTGGTCTTCTAAGTTGTTTCATGTCAATGAGCCATGACTAATAGCTATGATAGTCTCAGCTCGAAAAGAAATCCTTGTAATGGATGATTGCATGGTCTATTTTACTTTCTAATATGTCCTTTTGTGTTGATTGTGATCAACTTTATTTTTTTGATTTTGCTCAGTTGAGATGTCAACGTGTAATTTGCATGCAGAGATCAGCAAGGAGTACTTTTACCAAGAAAAGGATTGCAATTTGCATATGTCAATAAATTACTCACCTTTGGTTAAAACCTAATCTGTATATGTCTTGGAGTAGGTTCTGTTTATCTTGCTTGACCTTTACATTGTGGTTTTCAACTATGTCAGCACATCATTAATGGTTCCTACTCTCTGGACTCCTCTCTTTTCAAATTTGACTTTCACACATTTCTTTATTGTTACAATCGCTTGTCCAGATCACTTATTACAGGGTTAAGTGAGTGTTCATTCCAGTATTGATGACTCTCTGTATGTTTATGGGGGTATACTCCCTCCGTTTAAAAAAGAATGACCTTTTTTGACTTGAAACAGAGTTTAAGAAAATAAAGAAGACTTTTGAAACTTGTGGTCTTAAATTAAAGTTATGTCAAATGTATCAAAATACCCTTTAATCTTGTTGTCTTAAACGTGCCATGTGGAAAGAGAAATTAAAGTGTTGCCAAAAAAGAAAAGTCATTTTTTTTTTAAATGGACTAAAAAGGAAAGTAGGTCATTCTTTCAAACGGAGGGAGTACTTATTTCTGTAGTTGAAATTCCATATGTGGATTAGTTTGTAGTTAGATTTAGATTTTGTTATGGTATATAAACTGTTTGATACTAAACTATTTTGGTCCTTACTGAATGCAGGTCCCGATGGCCTTTTCGAGAAGAAGCCTCACTAAAACCTGTATATTTATTCGAGAAGGATTTAAAAAGTTAAACCTACAGCGTCATCGAAGTTGTGTGAAATATGTTTGAATTTGCTTCAGATGTCTTATGCTGATACTTAACCATAGCTCTGATGTACTCTCTGGTGTTCCATATTGTCTGTATATTATGTTTCTTACAGTGTGCACTCTATAAAATAAAAATGAAGAGATTGTTTAACTTGTCTCTCGAGTTGTTCTTTTCGATATGATTGCCCTTGGATTACACACTTCATTTGAGATGCATTCAGTGGAGAAATTTGGTTGATTTGAATAAATCTAGAAAATAATCCAATTGGATTTTGTGTGTTACCTATTTGTATTCTAATTTACCTTGCAGCATGACCCATCACCTTCCTGAGTATTACCTGAGAGTAACTGAGGAATTAGGGGAAGTTGAAATTCCACCTTTTGAGTTAGCAACTCAACCAATATGACTCTGATGGAGAACATCTTGGGATATCACAGCTTCTTTAAGTGAATATACTATTTTATAGTTTCGTCATTGCCGTTTGAGGGATTAATTTTGCCCTCAGATCCTAGATCAGAATTAGCTGACTTCTTGTTTTTCCAATTCACATCATCCCATTTTCTGTTGATTTCTCAGAGCCATTCTGTGTCAGCTACATTTGCTGTAGTAGTGTTGCCATTATATCCTTCGAACGCGACAGATTCGTAACTGTTAGGACTTACTGACGATTCTTCATTTGCATTCGAACTTGAATTTTGTTCATTGGACATCACTTCCATTTTCTCACTCTGCTCATTCAGAATTATCTGTGTGCTTTCTACTCATGGACTTAATTCTCATTTTGTATGATAACAACAACAACATACCCATTATAGTCCCAAAAGTTGGGTTTGGGGAAGGTAGAGTGTCCACAGACCTTACCCCTACCTTGGCAGGTAGAGAGGTAGTTTCCGATTGACCCTTGGCTCAAGGAAAGCAAAATAAATTTTGGGCTGCTGTTGTTTATTGGCTTCACTAGCTTCTTCTACCAGATTGAAGTTACCACCAGAGTTATTCTCATTTTGTATGATTTCAGGTGAAGAAGTATCATTTTCTTGTTGCTGGTTATTGACTTCATTGCTTCCTGATACAGAATTGGAGTCACCAGGTTTGCTTTCAGTACTCACTTCTCCAGCAGTAATACTATTTTATTCAACCATCCCACTTCATCATTTGAGACAGACCGGGGTTTGGATTTTCAGCATCCGCCTTGTTATTCTTGTGCTTCTTTTGCATCTCATCTTCTCCCTGGTCGTTTGTAGTCTCAATATTCAAGATTACTGTACTGCCTATCTCAGTTTCAGTCATGTTCTCAGGATTGACGGTTTCTTTAAATAGGGACTCTCTTCCTTGCCATCTTCTGCTGTTGAAGCCTTAGTCCTGTTATTTTCGTCTTCGATCTTATCATTTGGGGATCCTGATTCTTCCGTTTTATTTTGGTTCTTGTCGTTCTCCTTGTCTACTTCTTTTCCTCTATTGTCCTCCTCATTCTTCTCTTCTTCACTCTCGTCCCTTGTTTTACTTCGCTCCCATTACCCTCCTCCAATTTAACATCCTTCTGTTCACTTCCCATTTCCAACCATTTATTCAGGAACACTTTCTCCACTCTCTTCCATCTCTTCTTTCCAATTACTATCTTCATTATCCTTATCGTTGTTTTCATTCTGTAATTCCCGGTCCTTATTTTCTTCCACTTCTCCCCCCTCTTGTTTTTCGTGATTTTTTTCACCATTTTCTTGTTTAGTTTCCTCATCTTCTCTGTTTAAGATCACTTCATTTCTTCCATTACTCTCATCATTGCCCCCTTCTCTCTTCTCTTTGCTTTCTACTCTCCATTTTCTCCTCCTCACTCTTCCTTCTCATGGATCTCTTCTCTTCCTATTTTTTTGGTCTCTCCTCTTCCTATTTTTTCTGTACTATGCTCATGCTCCTCCAGTTTGGTTACTCCCTTTCACCATGTCTTAGATGTCTTTATTTGCTTCTATATCTACTAACTGACGATACTCCATGCGTCTCTTACTGCCTTACTTCTCTGCTGATTATACTAATTGACAACTACATATATTTTCCTTAAAATGAGTTAGATCAACGGGATCCATGCTAGAGTTGAGGACTGGCTGGTTTTGATTTCTGTATTACGTTTCAATAGTTAAATCAGACTTGCTATCATGATTATTGTAGTGGTTACAAAATTTGCTTGGATTCTTTAGGTTCTGGAATGATCTGCGTCTTCATATAAATTTGAAAATTAATAGAATTAGTGTGTATGTTCATGTGTTTAGAATCTTTAGATTCACATCATGTCTAGATCATTGATTCTAAGTGTGAGAATTCTTGATATGCTTTTTTTGTTTGTTTTTGAAGTAGGTAACAATTTATATTGCTATAGTCTTAACATTAGAAACATGTTAAAAGTGTGGAACTTTTACAGTTGCAAAAAGATAAACAGACAATTCATCCTCATTTTGTGGATGGGGCTGCTCTGGTCTTCGAAGTATCTTTCTCCATAGTGACCAGAAAGCATGCATCTTGAACAAATTTGGAGACCTCTTCTTTGTATACTTTATTGAGTTAAGCGTGTTTTCCTTACCACCCGCCAAACAAACATGACACCCTAACAAGTATTATAGTTTTCCAAATAAGTTTCCTAGGCCAATTTTCCTTCATAGGGCTTCCTTGATTAGGTCTTGGCAAGACAAACTCCGGATGCCATTGCTGAAAATTTGGCATTGGCAAGCCAAACTTCAGGCACAATTGCCGGACGTTTGGCTTTCAGACGTGATTATTGGAAATTTGCTTGCATAAGCAACATGCAAACTTCAAGCAAAACTGCGATACAAATTTTTGCAACTCTGGGCGTGTATATCGGAAGCTATACCAAAACTGGCTATCTCTGCACTTCCCTCTCCGTGGAAGACGTAGAAGTTTAAAATTCAGCCTACCAAAACCTGCAAGATAGGCGTTTGTGTAAACCATTGCAAGTTTGCTCGTCTCCGCTTCCCCCTCCTAACATCTGCTCTCTTCTCTGCCTATTTTAGGTGTAAATTTCCTCTTTTCCTCTTGCTGGAACTCTCCGTCTTGCAGTAATTTTTGAAAATGTGCTGATTACAGTCTCTCAATTTGCAGAATTTAGTTATTTTTGCTGACATTGTTATATTATTGTTCAGTTTTTTCTCCTGGAGGTAACCTTGATTTAAGATTGTATAATTCTCTGAACACATTTGTTGAGCATCGGTAAAACCTTTTATTTATTTTTAAAATCCTGCATCAGTAAACCGTATATTCAAATTTGTTTTTGGTTGCGACTTGTTATTTCCTCATGTGCCTTCTTAAACCATGAACGACTAGAGGCATTTATCAGTATATAATTTAGAAACGCTAAATCATTTTTACATGGAATTCTCTCTAGTATTAGTAGCTCTGTTAAAAATTTTCCATCATGCATGCAACTTTTTAGAGATCTTTTAGCATTTTTAGTTTCCTCTTTGGTTTATTTGCTAAATGAGTCGCTTCACCACAGAAAAAATGAAAGGCCCGCATTATCTAAACATGTCTAGCTGCAAAACTGCATGGAAGGAATCCCATACAAGAAACACTTTGTGCGTTGCCTTCTGGTTGTCTAAAAAGGGCAGGCTAGTGCATTAAAGCTCCCGCCATGCGCAGGGTCCGGGAAAGGCCGAGCCACAATGGAATCTAGAGCCTTTTGCTGTCATAAGAAATGATGTAGCAACATGAAGTATGAGCTTGAAACTCTTTACAATAGAATTATATAACTCTAGCGGTCGACATGCCACTAGCCCACTGCATTGTGTGCTCTCGAATTCTCTCCTGGCTTGGTCTATACAGCATGGGATTTTTGCCGTCTTTGATGAATGAGATCCACTATAATTTTTTAATTATTTAGATAAGATGAGAAATGTTCTGTTTCTTTTCGAATTCGGCCAGTAAGCTTCTCTTTGTTTCTTTTGAGATTTGAACTAGATTGAATATTTTGACACAGGTATTGCCGTGATTGCAGAGCAAATGTTCTCTTGCTCCAGTGATTCTTAGGTTTTATAATGAAGGTTTAATACTCAAGTTCTATTTCTTGCTGAATACATATCTATATGTATCCCCCCCCCAAAAAAAAAAAAAAAGAAGCAATCATGGCAAAGAATGAAGCATCACGAAATCTAAAATCATATACATGAAGAGCCCCCGGCTGTTGTTAACAATTCATAATCGTCTTCCTACTCTTTCAACACATTGCCTAAACTAAGGGCAAACAATGAGGAAAATAGACATACCAACTAAGCTATAGGAGACACATATATAATAAAATGACAGTGCAATTAAGATTTACCGTATATCACGAAATAGATCTAACAGGAAAAAAATAAACAACATTGTTCTTCACCTTTGTGACATGGCAAATTGATCTCAGCATGTCTTAAGTAGCTGAATTGTGAGGATTACTTTGATATATAATATCTTTTCTTAGTAATCTATTGTTAGACAATGAACTAAAAGATTTACAGGCTTAAGTGATCAATTTAGGGATAAGAACCTAAGTGAATTGTACTATACCCACAGGCCTGAATTATTGGTGGAATAACATGTGTCGTTTGCTTTTGCTTTACCAAATCATCTATATTTCAGTATATCCAGCTTTTCACTCTACTTCTCTCTTCTTCGCTGCCCCTGCAACTTCCTTCCTACTTCACTACTTCAAGAATTCAAGGTATCATCCTTCTTTGGGCGAGTGTTTTAATTATTTCGGGCATCTCTGGTTCTGCATGTTTTGAGTTTTCTCTTTCTATGTTCAGATTTCCTTCACGAATTCTGTCTTTTTCTGATTACAATTTTCTAGCCTCTAATGCGATTTCCTAAGTCTGGTAACTAGAAAGGCAGTTGGCATCTATCTGTTTTTTTTGTTTCTTGCGCTGTGTTCTGTCTTATGTAATCCTGAATTCAGAAATTTAATACTTCTATCAAGCCTACTGTTGTTTGTAAGTCATTATGAGGTCTACTCCTTAGCATTTTTTTTGTTTATGCATCAACAACAGCATAGAGAAAGAAATTTTGTGAATGAAAATAAAAAATAAATTAAAAATCCCCGAGTAGCAAACTAAAACCTTTTTCGCGATTACATAGGTTCCATACCTGGATTAAGTGAAATGCAAATAGAATTGACATTCAGTACTGTTCTTGTTCCACCAGACCGTCAGAACTTACACCAGGTTTCCTTTCCTAAGTATTGAGATAGTGAAGTGCTTCATGGCAGCTCTTGAATGTACCAATAGAATCAATATATTATACTGCAAAATCCATTGTGAACAACCAAAAACATCAATCCACAATACTGCAAAAGCAATCATAGGCTTCAAATAAAAGAAGGTATGCAACTTACATTCCTTTCTCTACACAGCCATTCACCAAACTACCTTCCATACCTCATGGCTTAGCTGCCATGGCGAAGAGTAGTACAGAAACAAAGTGAACTTTCCTCTTTTGCTCTTGTTTTAGGCAAACAGAAAGAAGAAACTGTCGGTCTCTAACTTTTCTACCTTAAATTGTTTTAAAGAACATTGGCTTCATGAATAAGTTAATTCGGATGGATAGGGATAATACTGATGCGTCTTAAAAGTTATACCACATATTGAAACACCCTAGTTTGAAAAAAATATGTGCCTTAAATATCAATCCAGAAACTAAGAATGATAGTAAAAGCATGAATAAAGTTGAATGGAGTAATGAATATTCTTGTCCAATCTTTTTCATTATTTTTTTCCTTCCCCACTTAATGGAAGTTTAAACCAAGCAAGCTAGGGTAAAGACACACAAGCAAGCTAGGAGAAAAACACACTTCTTCCCAATTCCTAAAAGAGACTCTTATATGAGTTCTTGAGATTTAATTTAGCAGTTGCAAAGAGAGCTTAACCAATTATTTTTTATGAGGTCGCATACACAATGAAAGTTCTTTAATTCAGCTTCAAAAGAGTTTTTTTTTTTTTGTAAGGGACAATGTGAAAAGGTCTTTGAATTGTCTCTTAACCTCCAACTAAGGAAGAACACAAATAACAAAAAGCATTTGCCTTTTGAATTACCAACATGTTGTGGTCCTTTTCAAGCGGTTCCTTCTTTTTCGATGATTTGAAGACTGTAAAGATATGGCACCTGGGTCAAATTCAACCTCAAAAGTTAGCTTATGAGGGGAGGATTGCTCAAGTCTATATAAGCAGACCTCCACTCCATTTCCCAATCAATGTGGGACTTTTACCCATTCTAACACCCCCCTTCACGCCCAGGGCTCAATTGGCGCGTGGATCGAGAGCCCAAATGGGGATGAACCTGACTCTGATACCATGTAAAGATATGACACCTGATTCTAACTCAACTCCAAAAACTAGCTCATGAAGGGAGGATTGCTCAAGTCCATATAAGCAGACCACCACTCCATTCCCCAACCAATGTGAGACTTTTACCCACTCTAACAAAGACATTTGATGATATAAGAGCAGCGAAAAAGAACAAAACCTCACGAAAATTTAGGGTAAAATCCATCGCATGTTTATCATTGAAGAGTTAAAAAGATAATAAGTTTAATCACCCAAAGAAAAAAACATACCAGCTTCATATTCATTAAATATCCAATGTCATGAACCTAGTTATTTATTTCAAACATGAAAGTAAAATCTTATATACTAACAAGAAATTATCAAAATTAATGAACTTACCAATACCACCTGCTATTATGGGTGTCAAAGTGAGTCCAAATTAAGTGAATCCGCCCAATCTAACCTAATATTTATGGGTTGAGCTTAAGATAATTTACAATTGGGTTCAATCTCAACCCATTTTAAAAAGATCTTTCAACTGAGCTTAATTCAATCTCCACTCCAACACATTTAATAAGGAAAATGATTTCCTTAGTGAAAGGAGAAAACAAGGGACAACTAAACATTTATATAAAAAAAATTTAAAAAATTGTTTTCTTACCCCAACCCCTACCCTCCCCCCTACCCTCCCCAAGAAATTATTTAGTTTTTTTTTAAAAAAAAAAAAAAAATTAATATTTTTTCTCACCGCAAACACACCCTCCCCTCCATCCCCGCCCCTACCCCCAAACCCTCTTACCCGATTAATTTTTTTTAAAAAAAAATTCATGGATAATAGTTATTTGAAAAATATTTTTCCTCCAAACCGAACACACCCATAGTATATTTTATTTCATTGGTATAATGTTTGGTGACATTTCTTATCAAAATTGAACTTTATTTTTTTATTTTTTTGAGTTAAAATTCAAATTGTAATTACAAGAGGTAAATATCAATATGTTAATATTTTTAGATTAAGTGGATCAAATCGGGCGGGTCAAGACCCAACCCAATTTTTAGTCCATTTGAGCCCAATCCATTTGAACTCAAAGTAAATTTGGGTTGGTTATGACCCAACGCAATTTCTAATTCAACCCATTTTAATAATTTCAATTTCAGCTCAATCCGCCCATTTGACACCCTTATCTGTCATTATCAACAACTACAACTGGGAGTGTACCTAATGAAGAAAGAATGGATAAAATTTACCAAAACTAAAAAATAGAGCAGATACAATTAACAAATTAAAACCAAAATAGAGAAACAACAAATTAGAGATAGAGCTGTCAAAATAGGCTAGTCTAACCCAACCAAACTCAACCTTAGCGAGCTAAAGAGTTACACGGGTTAGGACGGGCTAGCCCTTTGAACTAAAGGGCCTATAAAATAGCAGCCCAACCCAATCCTAAACGGGCCACGGGTTGGGACGGGTTGACCCTTTAAAAAAAAATAAAAGTATCTGAAACATGATAAACGAAAATAATATAAGTACTAGACAATCACCAACTATTATGCCTTCACTTTAATATGTCACCTACTAGTTTTTAGCATGTTATATGCATCTTACTAATTGATTTGGAGAGATTTGTATTTTTAAGCAAAAGCTGCGCAATTATGTGAAGAAAAAATGTTTTAAAAACCCTAAGTCTCTATTTGAAAAATGTTCGTACTTGGGAGGAGAAAATGTTTTAAAGGTTGGGTTGGGCTTGGATTTTTCATTTTTTATTGACAAAATTCTAATCTAACAAATAAAAAATCAACTTTAAAATATTTAATAATTATTTTTAAAGTCCCGACCTATGGGCTGGCCTCTGAGGCCGACAGGTCAAGTGAGACTGGGCTTATAAGCCTTGTTCCTAAATGGACTGAAAAACCTTAGCCCAACCTCATTTAATTAAACGGTTGGGTTGGGCCGGCCTCACGGGTCAAGCCTATTTTGACAGTTCTAATTAGAGAGAAAGAGAAAAATAGCTCTATAACTGTAAATTTTGAACTCAATCTAAGAATGAAAATCAGAGAGCTAATCCGTTCATAAACCACATAATACTTATAAAAAAAAAAAAGGAATCACTAAAAATCCAATAAAAAACTATGCAAAATTCAAGATGTGCTAAAAATTAAATCGAGAAGTCACCAAAGAAATTAAAAAACGTTAGTACCAAAGACTGATCAAAGGCATAAGATATTGAAAGATAAAAACTAAAAACAGAGAAAAAAGAAAAAAGGAATAAGAAGAACAAAAACTGACTTGGAGTTGGAGTTGGAGTTGAAGTTGAAGTTGGATATAAATTAGAGTTGTTTTTAAATTTTTGTGAGAGAAGTGAAAGTGAGAACTAGTTTTACTTGTTTTCACTCCACGTTGTATTTGAAATTCTTATAGCCAAACACTATTTTTGAAATAAAGTGAAAAAAAATTCTGGAAAAAAGTAAAAAATTCTTGTGGCCAAATGGGGCTTAAGTTAGATAAAGGTCACTCAATTATGAATTTTTATTTCAATAAGTCACTCAACTTTGATTTTTAATCTAAAAGTCACTCAACTATAACTGTTTTACATACAAAGTCACTCACCTATTTAATTATTTTTTTAATTAAAATTTGCTTATGCGAAATTTTTATTCAGAAAAAAAATTCTAAAAAATAAAAAGTATCTAAGTAATAACTCTTTTATTCTTATCCCCAAAATTAATGCTTCTTTCTCATAATATTTCTTCTCCTTTTCACTTTCTGCCTCTTTTAATTAAAGCATCTCAAAATCTATCTACATTTTTGACGGAGCGATCAAATGAGTCACTTTTCCAAAGAAAATTTCTATAAAAATCTCTAGTGTTTTATTTATGGATCATATATGTGTTAATATTTTTTTTTTTTTGACTTCTATGAAAACTATCATATATCTGAAATAACATTGGTAAAGGGCCATAAAACCGATTTACTCGGAAAAGCAAAATGCTCAAGAGCATGACCAATTCAATCATCTATCTCTGTCACTGTATTAGGGATTAGAAGAATAACAAACATATCATATAATGTTACAGAATTAAAAAAAATCTTGATTAATTCAAGATTAAAATGGAGACATATTACATTTATATGGAGAGGAGAAGTCCGTGCCAATTTGATATGCCCTAACTAAAAGAGGAAGAAAGTGAAAAGGAGAAGAAATATTGTGAGAAAGAGCATTCATTTAGGAGAATAAGGATAAAAATGTCATTTGATAGACACTTTTTAATTTTTTAGAATTTTGTTTCTAAATAAAAATTCCACATAAGTAATTTTTTATTAAAAAAATAATTAAATAGATTGATTGAGTTTGTAAGTAAAACACTCATAATAAAAGTTCATTTGAGTTATTAACTCCGAAGAGCTATACAATGGCCCACACTTGTTAAAAAGGGCCAGGTGGCGTGCCCGTGCTACTGGTGTATCTTTCCTTTCGTTACTAAAGTAACTACTTTAAGCAACCTTCTCTTTCATAATTAATTTAATAAGTGTTTAGCATAAGTTAATTTGTGAGCATATAATAAGAAAGTGCAAACAAAGCCATAAGATACTTGTAGAGTTCATTCACATTGAAATAAGAAAGCGTTCCCTAGATGTCTCATTCTCAATTACAAGATCAACACCATTTATTCTCGGGCGAGGTAACAATTGCTCCACATCATCTCTGGTGCATGATAGGAAAGAACCAACTTTCTTCTGTATAATGTGCTTTGTGATGGAGCTGCAATTACCAAAAGTTCAAGGCTAAATGTACCAATAGCTATGACAAGTTTGAACGAGATAATAGCAAGGTCGGATTATACATGTATTTTGTCTGCAAAATTGGTGACCAGTTGATCTAAAGTTAGTTATGTATAGAGGAAAAATGCAAATGTGGCAAAACTAATACGTTAAGTTGATATAGAATTCTCGTAAACAGCATGATAAGAGCCAAAAGGTTTCAGAAGCCTTCTGTGTGACAATTCTCTGCTAACCACTGAATGTTCACCAACACCACAAAACACTCATCTATAAACTTTGACGAAGAAGGTCCATTTCCAATATTCTTTTTCAGCAAATTAATAATTCATACAGGCATCAAGATAAATAAGTTTTGATTTTAATCACCTTTGTTCCATGAAAGCCAGAAGTACAATATCTGAGATCCACTTGGTAGTTTCCCCGAGCGTACAAGAGTGCAATAGAAGTTCTTTTTATTAAGAAACATTAAATAATAAGTACCTGTCTCATAATTAGCAATGCTAACTTTTTTGTATGAGTTTTGTCTTTATGGTACCAGTATATTTCCTTGACAAAAGTGAAAACTCCTCCCCACTCAATAATTGTACTCGTAAAATAGACCAGTTCAATTGCTCAGCTATTGCTCAGCTGGTTAGAACAACAACATAGCCAATGTGATCCAACAAGTCAAATGCCCAGCTAATTATCAAAAATATTATATACAAGCAGAGGACTTTTTATTTTTGACCTCTAGTAAAGCCAAGAATCAAATTGACCTTTGCATAAATGTGTTGGAAACTAACACATAGAGAAGTTACTCTACAACACATGGTGCATGTATGATAAAAGACTTGACCACGAAAAATAGAAAATGTTATGCATTACTTTCTTCTCAGCTAATATCTTATGGTGGTTCTATATTTTCCTAGCAGATTCAATACCACCCAAAAGAAAGGAAGAAGTAAATCATAAAAGAGAGTGCAAAAAACTGAAAAACTCCTAAAGGCAAAACTATGTTTCATAGGCCCCCCTCCCCCCTGCATTTTTTATGTTATAGCATTCTCTACATGATATAGTAATGAGTTGTTTTCTCGAGTCCTTGTAATCACACTAGAATAGATTAAATATTTCATAGAAAACATGATGTGATCTCAAATCTATTAATGCATCAGTTATCTGTCTTTATATAGTCATCCTCTTTGATGAGGAAAAAGAAAGTTATTTTTTCATTCGAGTGTAGAATGTTGCAAACAGTGAAAGACCAGAGCATAGAAAATGGAATGAATGTTTATCTAAGCTTGCCTTCCCTTCAAAGCTTCGAGATAAATTATATACTAATATCTTCTAAAGATCAGAGAGACTTAAATGGATAAAATCAGTGAATATTTGTTTTAAATGAAGTTCAATTTACTATCACATGAGAGAAATAAAAGTGAAACCAAATTATTACTTTGTATTGCTACAAGGACACCAGAAGGGGCTACTTCAGGTTGTACCACCAATAGATGTATCAATTCGAGATCAAAATTGAACTTTTTGTACTTCTAACCTGGCTACACTGTTCCACTGCTCCACCTCTGCCTCTTATGATGCTTATATTGATTCTCAAATCGGTGCAACATAAATGTTTGTTACCTAAGCATTTTGGCCATTTCACTAACGGAATGTCCTACTGTATTACTGTAATTTCTCTTAGTCCCTTCCTCATAATTTTATGGTATAACTTAATACTCATTTCCCTGGACTTTGATGCAACTAATAACACAATAAAACTTTTTTCTTCTCGGACCTCATGTGAGCTCATTTTGAACATAAGTGCTATGACTGGAGGATGACTCATGAATGTGTCATAAATATCTGTCATTCCAAAGAAGACTATTTAAAAGAAGATCATAAAAACACTCTCATTCTTAATAAACCTGTTTCTAGTGAAAATGGTAAAGAATGAATCCTGAAAAATGCCCTTACTCATACAAACAAAGAAAAAACACTTGGAAGCGAGGTAACTTGATTAAGGTCAAAATAACCTTCTTGTGGTCAATAAATAGACGCATCATGGCATTATGGTCTGCAAAACACATGGCATAACAACAAACATTTCACCTGGCACCTCCCAAGTTAGGAAAGCACCAACAATCTTCGAAGTTAGCTCATTTACCAAACATTTTCATCAGGGTAACTCAACATATATGCTAACTGCAAAATTTCTTACCAAGATAGCTCCTTAACAGAATAATATTACTTGAACGGATAAACGACAGAGAAAGTAAAGTCAAAAGGGATACATGAAGACTCACCAAGCTAGCAGAGCTTGAGACCTCCCACTTTCCTTTTTCTTTTAAACTACCTACTCTGCCTTTTTATCAGATTTCATCGTATTGTTCCCCTCTTCTCTTTTGCACAGTAGGCTGGCTACATTGCACGAGATCTCTTCATATTGTAAGATATGTCAGTTTGACTTTAGGTCAAATGCTTTTTTTGGATGAGACTTTATTATTTACTATCCCGAGTCAACTTAATCATCCTGCATAAACTCCTAGGTTTATATAAGAGGGAAACATTAGTATAGTACCAAACCATCTGCTAAAGTGAACCAACACCGATGATATCAACATTTGTCTTCACCTCTGCATAATAAAGCTGACAGCAATTCTCACAAAACTATGTGGGTGTTAAAATAGTACACAAAACAAGTTAGAGGTGCACTGTGATCTGCTAACTTAATCCCAAGACAAATGTGCTCCTGCATAACTAGAAGCAGTCAGTATCACTAAAGATGGAACTTATAATTCATAAAAGTGATATTCAAGGAACATAACATAAATTTCATTATTAGCGTCTAATGGTTTGACATTTTTCTTTTAGTAATTATGTCCACCTCTATAACAAGAAAATAGTAGACACAGACAGAACTTTTGATTTATGTAGTTGTAAATAACCAATTAGGTTTGCGACGAAACCTAGAGATCAATCACTAATCCAATTTGAATAAACACCAGGGTTGCGCCCATTTTTCTTTTGTTTCCGGACATCTGATTGTCAAGTGTTCCATAAAGTGTAATTGTTAAAGTCAGAATTTTTTAATCTTAACGTTTACTTTGTTCCTAAAATATATAGGTGTATACAGTACAACATGGAATATAAAACACAATGATTTTGGGTAATAACTAACTAATTAGGTATATAGAATAAAAAAAAGTCCAGAACTTACTTCTAACCAGTGTTTTAAAAGGCAGAATTCGAACTCGCCCCGGGGCGGGGAACTGGCAAAACGCCTCGGGGCTCATGTGTGGGACTTAGTTCTGCGAGGCGTACACCCTAAGCGCCCGACTGTACTCCCTGAATACGCCCAACGTCCGGGGCTCGCCTAATAGTTCTTATACAAATTGTGTCAAATTCCGTAATCAACGTTGTTGATACTCATAATTCTCTACTAAAGTGAATGATGCTTAGTAGTTTTTTTCATCTGTTGAAATAAGAAAATTAAGAATAACTAACTTATTTACTAATTGAGAATGTCGTGAGGGTGAATATGACTTAGCATTTCTGTTTAAAAATACATATCCGAATTCTACATCTTCACTTGTCATTTGTCATTATGTTTTTGTCCTATATTTCAAAATTATCATATTTTATTTTGTTATTTGAAAATATTTTATTTTTATTCATGAAAGAGTTGATGTTTTAACTATAATATTAATAGTTTATTGATTATTTCTTTTAGGAAGGTAAATTGCACAGTATAATATTATATATTTTAAGAAATTGTGATTTTTTTATTATTTGTAAGTTAAGATATTAGAGTTGATTTGTATCACATAATAATTTTTATATCATTGCACTATTTCTACTTATAAATGATGTTAAAAGTTTTGTTTCTATGAGTTGTTTTTAATCATGTTTTAAATTTTTTAAAATTAATAATGCATTTTTTGTATAATTTTATATTATTACATTATTTTTACTATATTATAAATTATAAATTAAAGACCCATGGGACTTACGCCCCATGTCCCGAGGCTTACGCCTCGCCCAGTGCTATGTAAAACGTCTGGCCTCACGCCCACTCCTTTTAAAACACTGCTTCTAACAGTGATGTATTTTCCCGCTTTCTTCACCTCGTGCAAATTTGACTCTTAGAAGCCTCTTAAATCCAAGAGTTAATAAAATTGAAGGAATGCACAACCTTACAGCACTGGAGGCAGTCCTAATTTACTCGCTAATAGCAAAAGAGAAACAATAGAGATTCTGACCAAATAGTTAAGGTATTTGAGGCATATCACCAACACCTTTGGTTCATCATTCTTTGTAGCTTAAAACCTCATCATAGTAAGGAATGAAAAATAAGAAAAAAGTTTTAAAAAAGTATGTTTCCAAACATATCTTACTAACAATATCTAAATAAAAAATTAAGCACCAAAGACCCAATCTTAAAACATCAAGTTTAGTATTATAGAATTTTGCACAGATAATTAGAGTTGTAGCAATTAATTAATTCGAAAAGTAGAAAAGACATCAACAATCACTAATCCAAAATAACATACCATTACATGTAACAGTCAACTATGCATTTGTGGATCAGATAGACTTACTGAAGAAAATCTAGCAATAAATTATGCAGAAGAGTATAAAAACCAAAATTGAAGTAAAAATGAAAATTCAATGGAATCTAGAAGTGATGGGCAGAAAAAAGGAAAAGAAGGAAAGAAAATTTGCCAAATATAGTGAATAAGATAGAAGCTAAAAGAAGAACTTGTTGGTATTTGCCCTGATTTTCTTACCATAATTGGGTTTTCCTTTTAGGAAAAGGAAAATATGAATTCTCCATATTTGGCTAATCCTTGTTCTTGTAGGAAAAGGTTATAGACTCTATAAATAGAGGCTCCTTTCTTCTAGTTTGGTAGCATCCACAATGTAGTCCTAGGGGTTTGAGAGTATTGTTTGGGGGGAGAATTTGTGAGACACAAGTGTCATGTTTTCACTTGTGTGAACCTCTTTTTATTCTGAGTGAATTGTGTGAGGTTGTCTCTTTTGACATTTTGTACTCTCATTTATATAATGGATTGCTCATCTCCTTTTGTGGACGTAGGTCGATTGACCGAACCACGTTAAATTATTGTGTCTCTTTTTGGTGTATTTCTCGCATGTCTTCTTATTTGGCGTCTTTCGAAGTTTGCTTTGCTAACTTCCGCATGACACCTAATTATTTCAATCCTAACAAGTGGTATCAGAGCGAGGTTAAAACGGGTGTTCATCTTGGCGGGTTCAGATCTAGTCGCAACCTATTTGACGATAATGAAGATTTTGGTTTGAGAAATTTTATTAGTGTTACTCTATGTAAAGACAAAGATTTAATGGAGGAGATTTTGGAGATGGAGATTGAACTTGTTGAAGACTATGTGAAGAAGGTGGAGCAAATTTATTTTGTCAGAAATTCAGGCCAAGGGGGAGAATTGTTGGTATTTGCCCTGATTTTCTTACCATAATTGGGTTTTCCTTTTAGGAAAAGGAAAAGGAAAACATGAATTCTCCATATTTGGCTAATCCTTGTTCTTGTAGGAAAAGGTTATAGACTCTATAAATAGAGGCTCCTTTCTTCTAGCTTGGTAGCATTGTTTGGGGGGAGACTTTGTGAGACACAAGTGTTGCATATCACTTGTGTGAACCTCTTTGTATTCTGAGTGAATTGTGTGAGGTTGTCTCTCTTGACATTTTGTACTCTCGTTTATATAGTGGATTGCTCATCTCCTTTTGTGGACGTAGGTCGATTGACCGAACAACGTTAAATTATTGTGTCTCTTTTGATGTATTTCTCGCATGTCTTCTTATTTAGCGTCTTTCGAGGTTTGTCTTGCTAGCTTCCGCATGACACCTAATTATTTCGATCCTAACAGAACTCATCGTCAGCAGAAAGCAAATATTATACAAAAATAACAACAGATGGGAATTGTAGCAGAAAAGATAGAGACACACTTATTAAAAAGGTATATATATACTATATACATGCTTCATTGATCCATAATATACATGTGGTGAACAGTTGCTCAATTACAAAGTCTTAACTAGTACTCTAATAACTAATAGGAGTCTAACTAACTTAGTAATCTTAACTAACATTAGGAATTATGAAAAGACATAACTACCCTTCTGACTAACATTACCCCCTTCACTTACCCCTTCACTTATTCTCCTCCCCAACTGTCAGATTACTTCAACATCCTGTTGGGCTTCTTCGGGATTTGACTGCTTTGATGTCCTCTGCTCTTTTTCTTTGCCCCAGAGCACAAGATATAATCCCGCTATTATGAAACCACCGCCAAAGACACTGCACATAACAAGTAAATCCAAGAATCATGTCACAACTTATATTTGTTTCATTACATACATATAAAGCACAAAATATATTGAAAGTTTTAGAAAGGAAAAAAAACGTGATTTGATTTACCTTCCAACATATAGTGCCTCACTAAGCCTTTAAACCCATTAGAATTTCTCTATTTTTCCAATGTGGACAATTAGTACATAACAATCGCCTTCGCTTGAGAACCAACGACCTCGTTGGTCACGACTGGCATCCCCTCTTCGGTCCAGGCCACCACTCCTGGCAGGCCAACACTCCGAGTCGCGGCTCGACGCGTGGATCAATCCTCGTTGGTCACGGCTGGCACCCCTCTTGGGTCCAGGCCACCACTCCGAGTCACGGCCCCACGCGTGGGATTCTCAATGAAAGCACCAATGTCATAAGCCAATCGGGAGAGCCCAACCCAAAAGACTAGTTTGATAGGTGGGAGAATCCATTTAGTCTATAAACCCATTAGCATATCTCTATTTTTTCAATGTGGGACAATTGGTACATAACATTACACTTGACGGCGCTACAAAAAAAAAGGGTCACAGGGTTGAAAGCTATAAAAACAATGGGCCCCTTTTTTGGGAGCACCATGTCATCAGAATAACCACCACCCCAGACCCTAAAACTTCCTGCATAATAAAAGGGACTAGTATTAGTTAAGTACAGAATCTAATACAGACTATATCGCACTTGTACTATCTCCGATCCTTACCTTATAAAGTACCACGAAAAGCCTTATCGACCAACCAAGCTTCCATTGATAACTTTTGCGCTCAAAACATAGCGCAAATATGGTCGACTGGATCGAACCCATAAGGCTCATATCCAAGCAGCGCTGGTATAATGGCATGGATAGTCAATACCTACTTTTTCCTATGAAAAGGGGTTAGGAGAGACAATAAAATTAGTCAAAACACATAATTTTAAACAAAAAAAAAATGAAAAGTATATTTGAAGTCATTTACCAGCAATACCATCCAAAGTGAATAGCTGAGACAAGACAGCAGCATGGCAAGTATTACACCCAAGGCCACGTTTCCGGTTTCCGATCCTGTTGCAGTAGTATGATGTATCAAATGCATCTTAATAGGGACTTGTCAACCTTTGTAAAAGGTCATTATCATGGCTCCTATGACGAAAATAATTGTTCCCAGGACCTTTGCCTTTCCACTTGCCCTATGCAGTGATAATTGCTCCGATCTGTGAAAATTATTTAAGATAAGTTAGTAAAAATGATAATAGTAGGAAACATAAGCTAATGACACATCATTTTATTTTGAAGAGGCAGGATAACCTGCGGAGGACCGCTAGAATTATTGTCATGGCTGGGCCAAGATTGTCAACCGCGGATACAAATGTTGGAGAAGTCAACTCCATACTTGCATACAGGGGCGGACCCACGTGGTTACAAGTGGGTTCAAATGAACCCGCTTCGTGGAAAAAATTGTTGTTTATATAAGGAAAAATATTATGAATTTTTAATATGACAAGCATTTTGAACCCACAATGAACAAAGTGTTGTTGGTGAAGCAGCGGTCAAGGGGGTTCAATTCGCAAGGACTATGCAAGTTCGATTCTCGGTAACAACGTTTCATTTTGTTTTTTTGCTGTTCTTGGTTTAGTCAATTGACTAATCATGTTACCGAAAAAATCTAAAACGAATTGGCCAACCATATATGCTACTTAGTAAATTTATTACCTTAACATTATCTTTCTTATTTTTCTATCTATCACCTTGTACTTTTTGTTTTCTTACTCAGATTCAACAAAAATCTAAAATCTACTTAACTCAAAATACGTTTAACTTTTTATTAATTGAATTTTGGTACTCTCTAACGTGCAATTATTTTTCTTTGAAATTATATATTTTTTTAAATTTGCTTTAATTTATTTAAAATAAATGTAAATAGATTCTTTGTAAGTTTTTTTTTTTTCCCTCAACAACAACAATATACCCAGTGTAGTTCCACAATATGAGGTCTAGGGAGGGTAGAGTATTCCCTGACCTTACCTCTACCATTGAGGTAGAGAGGATGTTTCTAATAGACCTTCGGCTCAAAACAATAACAGTCCAAAGAAAGAAGTAATGAAAATACAAGAAACAACAAACAGTGACAAAAAAATAACAGATAGTAGATTATAATACTACAAGAAGATAATAGTATAATCAAACTACACAAAACAACAGATAGTACCAGAAATCGAAAAACAAGAAACCACAAAAGTGATACTACAACTTCTATTATGGACTACTACAATCTTTTTCTCAACTTTGTTAACAAAAAAATGTTGAGAGTTTTATTTTTAAAAAAAAAGAATCTTTGTTTTTAGGTTACATTATTAACAAACAAAAAACCAAATAATAAATCAGTGGGCAAATGTTTATTTTGCTCGATGCTACTTGCATTATTCGCTATTATCATCTATCCATATTTACTAATTGAACCCACTTGAGTAAAATTCTGGGTCCGCCACTGCTTGCATAGTATAGATTACAGAAGGCCCATCCCCTGTTACACAATTATAAATAATATATTATCCATTTATTAGTAAAACGCAAAACTAAAAGTTAGATCGTGAGTTACCGTACCCTAGAAATCCTGACATAAATTCTGAATTTTTGACCAAAATAATACATTATTTAAAGAAATTAACAAAAATAGTACATTACTTTAAAAAAATTCAGAAATAGAATAAACGTATGTATGAGTAATGTTTTAGGTAAGATTTTACTAAAATATTTTAACGGTAAAAGTTAAAAGAGACGGAGATAAAACGTAACTGTGAGTAACGTTTTACAAGTAATACGTTATTGAGAGTTACGACTCTCTGATTCAAATGCAGCTATTAATTATTCACTGACAAAGTGCAACTCATGAATCCTTTCATTCTCTCACATCTTTTTATGTGATACTTTTAATACTTTTTACTCTTCTTTCTCTTTTTAGCTCTCTTATTTCACCTAACAAACAACATCAAAAATCATATAGAAAGAAAAAAAAATGGCACAATAAAAGTGCTATTATACAAAATTCCCTTGCTCATATCTAAAATAAAGAAATATTCATTGCGGAAAAAAAGGTCTCCTACACTAAATATAGTATATATTATAGTTTCTCTATATAATTTTCTAAGGTAAAAATTAGATTAAACACTATTCAATTTAAATAAAAATTATAAAATAATAATATTTTTTTTCATGTTGTGGAATTTGATTAAAGCAATTAAGTTGAGTTTTTTTATTATGATTTTTTATTCCAACCTTCAAAATGTGTTATTTTTGCTTTCAGGTAACTTTGCAATTTTTTTTAACCCTTGTTTTCTTTATTTTCCATCTTTTTACCTAGTTGAGTTACTAGAATATTTTATGATCGAGGAGCAATTTTATATTTTACTACCTTTATTTTCTATTTATAAATATAGAAATATACTATAGAAAAGTCTTCTCTAAACTCACATTTATATGTTTCTCAGAAATATATTAACTTCATATATATTCACTTAAGGTTGGTAAAAGAAAAAAATTAAATTCATAATTGAATAGTTTGTTAATTAATTCTGGCTACAATACTGTTTATTTGAAAGTTACCAGTTCTTTCTATGATATTAGTTACAAAGTATAATTATTTAATAGTTTTTAAAAAAACAAACATGTATTAAAATACCTGTTAATAAATAGTATTTGAAATTACTTGCGTATACAATATATTTGGCGCACATTAATACTTATTTACTTGTTCAGTTGAAGAAAAAAAATTGTTTACAATATAAACAATATCATCATCTTTAATGTTTAAAAAATTTTGGGTTTGAATGTACAGGTTAGGAAAAGGTAAAACGAGTAAGGGTATTTTGCAAATTAATCATGCTATGTTTTTTTTTTTTCCTCATTGTGTATTGTTATTGGTGTACTTTGTTAGAAGAAATACAAGAGAGAGAAAGAGGATTAAAAAAAAAAAGAAAAAAAGCACAAAAGAAAGTGGTCATAAACTGTACTTTTTCAGAGAATAGTTAATAAATGTATTTGAATCATAGAATCGTAACTCTCAATAACGTATTACTTGTAAAACGTTACTCACAGTTACGTTTTATCTCTGTCTCTCTTCACTTTTACCGTTAGAATATTTTAATAAAATATTACCTAAAACGTTACTCACACATACGTTTATTCTATTTCTGAAAAGTTTTAAAATAATGTAGTATTGTTGTTAATTGCTTTAGATAATGTATTAGTCTGGTCAAAAATTCCATAAACTCTTGTAGCAAGAACGGCCAGGTTATGTTTGGCCTCCTCCTCCTGTTCAGAAACAAATAATTAGTCAGTAAAATATATTCATAGGTAATTATTGAAATAACAACATTTATAGTCATACAAATTATTATTTAAGACATGTTGTCACTTGAATCCTTAAAAGACCTAGAAAACTCATCAAGCCAGTATAAATGCTGCACTAAACCTACTGCATGTAACGTTAACTCCAATAATCTATCTCACCCAAATTTAGATATATTAAACCTACTGCATGTAACGTTAACTCCAATAACTTGACGTGAGTTTCTTTGCATTTACTGATTCAGTTCAACTTAAACTATATGCATGGCTCCCCTTTCCGTGTATTTTCAGGGAAACAATTTCACTTATTTGGTCCCATTTTTACTTGTTTTTGCAGGTTTCAATACCCTTTCTTTATGGGATTACCAAATAAAAGAAAACACTTTCATGAGTTGGGTATGCATGGTTTGATCATGAGTAGTATACCAGTTGTGTAGTAGTCCAGAAATCTAAAGGGAAACACCTATAACAAACGCATAGATAAGAAAAGGTTTAGACGAATGAAGTTGATAAGTAATAATTACCACTCGACCACAAAGGCCACGGGGCCAAGAAAAGCTGCAGAGAATATCCAACGAGACGCGACCATGATCTTGAAGGACATTCCATCTTCACCAGCCACCTTTGACAACAAAATGTTGCCTCCTAAGAGCAATGCCACAACAACCATGGCTACTAGTGGATTGTCTTTTGAAGGACAGTCATTTTTTTGTGTATAAATCTTTGATTCTGAATTAGAGTAATTTTTTTTTGTTTGACACGTAAGAGAATTTCTATCTGCCTCAGCTTTTAAAGCAGAGTGGATTTCCAAATTCATCTGTCTTTTACTCTTTTTTTTCATTTTGTGTTCTTTTACTAATTTTCTTTAACTATTAAAGAGTGGATTTGATTCATAATTTGACACATTCATTTCTTTTTACGTTTATTCATATACTTAAACATAGCAAGACTTTGCCATAAAGGAGCCAACAGCTTACAGAACGTACAACTATTAATTAATTAATAGTATTTTTCCAGACCACTTTACTTGTAATCTTTATTAAAAATAAATAGTTCATAATATTTGTCATTTTATAAAAATCAAGACATAATTAATTATTGTTTCCACCACTGATATACGCAAGATTTTTTGTAAGTGATATCGACATAAAAAAGTGAACGAAACAGATTCAAGTACTCTTTCCATTCCCTTTTACTAAAAAAAAGATATTTTAAAAAAATTTAAGCACTTTTATAATGTTAAGGTAAAAATAAAAAGATAAGCCAAAAATCATACTTATACTTATATCGTTGGCCAATTATGGATTGGAAGCCCCAATAACAACGGGAACCAGGCGAGTTAAAGAAGAAAACAAATGCCATTTTACCCAGATTCGAACCCCTGACTCACACATCTTAACTAGTCCTTGAACCAAACCAAGGAGCTAGAAACAATTTGTGTTAAGTAGAGTCACTGTATATTTTCTGTATCTTTTTTTTTTTTTCATATTAATTAAATATGTATCTTTAGTAAATTTTTGGGCGAAGTGGTGTCGGATGACACCCCTTGAGCCTACGTGCGTCCGCCCCTGGTTTCCACATTTATCCTTAGTCGTAAATATGAAGAGATATTAATATTAAGCAAAACAAAATAAAAAATATCATATTGTGAAGAATAAAATATAAAAATAATTTAGTCAAATTATCCTCTACTTAATATTTTTCTTAAGGAGCGTGTAAACCAATCCTAACATTTATGTGGTGTAAGATGAAATTACAATTGCTAGACTTTAACCTAACTTCCAGATTGAGTGTATTTTTCTTCTTCGCTGTTGAAGCTGTTCAAACGATGTAAGGCTAATTTTAGGTTTAGGCTTTTGACCCTAGTCCAAGAGTAAAGGAATGGGTTGAAAAGCACAAGCGAAATGGAGAGTGGAGGGGGTTAAAAAAGGCAATATCTATCCAAAAAAATATCAGAAGGAATCCTTTTTGTTGGCTCAGTTTTGGATGGCAAAGTCAAAGAGAACTACCTCCAAATAACGGGTGCGGAAAAATCGAACTGACCAATAAATCAAATCAATAAAAATGTTATTGGTTTATTATTACTGGGTTATTGGATTAATGATTTTTAACTGATTTTATAAAAAAAAATATTGGGCCAGTGGTTCGGTTTCGATTTTTTCATATTAGGTTATTGGGTAAACCGATAACCCAATAAGAATATAATAAATCATTACTTTTATTTATTAGTTATTAGTGTCTTCACTTAATTTCTCTTTAATTTCTACAAACCTATTCAATTTTCTGAAAACATATAACCCGATAAAGTTAAACTTATTCATTATTCAATTTCAATATCCTCTAAAGTCTAATTGTTGCATAGTTACTGGACAGGATGATAGACTTCTTATTTTGTGAATTTGGCACTGCAAGGCGTATGTCATGTTAGCTGCTATTGTTTTTATTTTATGAGCATTTTTATTGATATCATGTTAGTTGCTACTGTTACACAACATTGAAAATTATTGCGCCAAATTGATATTTGTTTTATGAAAATTTTCTTATTGGTTAAACCAAAAATCAAACCGTTAAGGACCAAAAATCAATAAACCGAAAATCGATAAAAAATATCTTATTGGTTTAATGTATTTAAAAATCAAAAATCGATAAACCGAACCGGTATTACATAAAACCAAACCGAACCGACTGATGCACACCTCTACCTCCAAAGTCGACGCGTTATTTTGTAGGTGTTTGGCCATATGTTTCGTTATGAAATTTTAAAAAAAAAGTTTTTATTTTCAACGTGAAAAATGATATTTAAAAATTAATTTTTTATTAATGATTGTCTAAATACACTAGTCATGAGAAGCACGGACCCAAGATCAAAATAAAAAGATACTCCATAATAATCTTAAATCAAAAAAATATGTATGTCACATTTTCTCTGGGCACAATTATTTTAAGATGGTCCGTTTCTTAATTATGTATCATTTATAATTCAATTTTTTTGGCACATAGTTGGATAATTTACTTTTAAAAAACGGAAAAGGGTCAAAACTACTCCTGAATTATCTGAAATAGAGTAAAAATACCCTCCGTTTGTTTTATGGCTCAAAAATACCCATCCGTTTGTTTTTTGGCTCAAAAATACCCCTCAGTTTATTTTTTGGCTCAAAAATGCCCCTCATTTTAACGGAGTGCCAAAAAGGGCCCAAACTACCCCTAAACTATCCGAAATGGAGCAAAAATACCCCTCCATTTGTTTTTTGGCTCAAAAATACCCTCACATTAATGGAGTGTCACCAAGCACACCACGTGAAAAAAAATTGTCACATGTCTAGTCCACGTCAGTGTCCCATTTAATATCCAACCAGCCCACTGAACCATATTCCAACTTAACAGCCATTTAATATCCTTACCCAACCCATCTTAAAAAAAACCCGACCCATCCTCATAAGTAAATGGTAAAGATAGATCCACCCTTCATTTCACTTGAACTCTCCAAAAAAAAAATTGATGCAGACTAGGGATTCTGAGGGAAAAGAAAGCCCTTAGGGAAAAAATCACATGGGTTAGCCAAACATCAGGTTGAAAATAGGCCTATGAGACCTGCTAATGGAATTCATAAATTTTACCCGTCAAAAAGTCTCATAGCTCAATGATCACATGCCCTAAAATTGAGCACAATTGGAGTTGGTCTCTTTTTCTTTATATCTTAGATCGTGCAATAGAGCCAAAGTTGTAGGTGGAGTCATATTTAACCTTTGAATTTGTTTTTTTTCTCATTATAGTAGAGATGTCGATTACAAGAAGGAGCAAGAATGCCCTTAGGGAAAAAATCAACCCGTGTACTAAGAGCTTTCTTTTTCCTCAGAATCCCTAGTGTGCATCGATTTTTTTTTTTTGGAGAGTTCAAGTGAAATGAAAGATAGATCTATCTTTACCATTTACTTATGAGGACGGGTCGAGTTTTTTTTAAGATGGGTCGGGTACGGATATTAAATGACTGTTAAGTTGGAATATGGTTAAGTGGGCTGGTTGGGTATTAAATGGGACACTGACGTGGACTAACCATGTGACAATTTTTTTCACGTGGTGTGCTTGGTGGTACTATATTAATGTGAGGGGTATTTTTGAGCCAAAAAATAAATAGAGGGGTATTTTTGATCCATTTCGGATAGTTCAGGGGTAGTTTTGGCCCTTTTTGGCACTCCGTTAAAATGAGGGGCATTTTTGAGCCAAAAAATAAACGGAGGGGTATTTTTGAGCCAAAAAACAAACAGAGGATATTTTTGCTCTATTTCGAATAGTTCAGGGGTAGTTTTGACCCTTTTCCGTTTAAAAAATGATTTATACGGAAGCAAGTTTACCGGGAAATAAACAGATACCTTGTGAGTCGGTAATAACCTATACATTTATTCAGAATTTGCATAGATGAACATAACTTTTTTTAAAAAAAAAGAAAAAAGTAATACTCCCTCCGTCCCATTTTATGTGACCTACTTTCTTTTTTGATCTGTCCCCAAAAGAATGTCATATTTCCTTATTTGTCAACTTTTTAAAGGCACAATTACTCTTTTATCCTTATTGGTCCTACTTAATTAAAAAGTGAATGCATTACCTTTTATTTTTTAAATAAAATTAATACAAGTACATTTTTAATTGCAAAGGACAATATGATAAACATTATCAAGTCAAAACTTATTTCTTAAACTCCGTGTCCAGCCAAATTAGGTCATATAAAATGGGACGAAGGGAGTAGTATTTAATGGTACTGTGAACGACATTTCCTTTAATTCTAAGTGGTCGAGTATCCTATTTTGCTGCTGCTTCACAATAATTCAATAATTTTCGAATTATTTTTCAGCTAAAATTTTAATACATAAAAGAATCCCTTAATTTTTTCATCTCGAATTCTTGCATCATTTTTTATTTTTTTTTGGAAATAATATCATACCACTATAAAAACCTCTGTTTAGCTAACAAAAAAGATTAAAAAGTTAGAAAGGTTATAAGACAAAACTACAACAACATACATACCCAGTGTATTCTCATCAAGTGGGATATGAGAAGGGTAGAATGTACGCAGACCATATCGTTACCTCAGAAGTGAGGTAAAGAGGTTGTATCTAATAGATCCCTGCCTCAAGAAAAAAACTGACCAAAAATGACATAATGGAAGTACAAGAGATAATAAATAGTAAACGAAAAAATATATAGTCGCGGAACAATACTGCAACAAAATAATACTATAATTAGAACAAAGTTATAATACAAAACTGAATTTTAAAAAGATTTAGTAGTTATTAGAAAGTAAATGTAAAGATGAGATTGAGGAGTTTATCACCTGATAACACAATTACATCCCTTTCCTTTTCCGCACCCATTTAATTAAGCAAATTAAATAAAATTTATTGATTCTTTTTTTCATTCTCAATATTTTGATGTATTAATTTTTGAAAAACTTTGATATCGTAACGTGTTAAAAGCTATTATATTTGCATTGTAAAAAACATTTATGCAAAATTTTAAAAAAGAACTTATGGGTTAATATGCATGACTAATAATTATCATTTTTAATGAATTATAATTGTTCTATGGAGAAAAAAAAAAGAAGCTAACTGGGTTCCAAAAACATCATATTATTTATGCGTAATTACATTTATTTTTTTAATTGAGAAATTAGGAAATTTACCTATATATAAAGATAAAATTTAAAATAAAAATAACTTTGCTAATTTTTCGAATTGAATGTGATAATCTAAGTAATAAAGAGATAAAGTAGAAATAAAAATACAAATAAATATAACGAGATGTATTACATACTCCCACCGTTTCATAGTATTTGGTTCATGTTGACTCGACACACTCCTTAAGAAAACTTTAAGGAGTATGTAATCCATCTCTTTATATTTTATTTGTATTTTTATTTCTTCTTTATCTCTTTATTACTTAGATTATCACATTCAATTCGAAAAATTACCATCTTATCGGCTCAGGCGATACCGGACCATGTGAATTCCGACAGTAGTGATTGATAGGTATGATGGATAATAGTGACAACTAATAGTGATGATGAATGATGAAATGACTAACAATATATATAATGGTACTTAATGGTGGCTAGTGATGGTAACAACTAATTATAGTATTGGCGATGATGATGGTTGTGCGTGGTAGGTGGTAGTTATGGATGAGGATGGTAGTTGTGGATGGTATGTAGTAGTTGATAATGGTGGGCAGTAATAATGGTAATTAATATTAATAGTGGTAGACGTTAATCTGATCTCCAAAAATAAAAGAAAGTAGACGATACTTTATGGTGAATGGATGACATTAGCAAACTGTAACATATATATATATATATATATATATATATATATATATATATATATATACCAGTAGTGGAGCTAGAATTTTTTTTAAGGGTGTTCAAACTTTAAGAGAGTAAATAATTGAATGGGTGTACAAAACTTTTTTTTTTAACTGATGTGTGTGTGCACTAGGATTTACACTTAAATTACATATTGTTTAATTAAATCATAAGAAAACTTATAATTATATGTCACGATCCAAAAGTCGAGGTCATGATGGCACCTACCTAGGCCCAACCTTGGTAGGTAAGCCAACACCCCGCAATAGAAAGAGAATCGAAAAAGGAAGAAAATAGATAAATACGAAACTTCTAGAACGAAGTCAGGGCATAATACTCATAACAACGTAAATATCCAAAGAAATACATCAACTCCCAAAATCTAGTGTCATAATTGTGAAGAGCATCTAGGACAATACGAAAAATCTGAAAATACATAAATATGTCTCTGAAAGTAAATAAAGACAGAGAAAGATAGGAGGAGGTCTGAAATCTGCCTCGAACACTGGAACTCACCAGTACCTCGAATCAAACTCTCACTGCACAAGCTCAGCCCCCGCGGATAGCACTGGGATCTGCACTGAAAAGGTACAGAAGTAGAAGTGAGTACGACCCACTTATATTCAGTAGGTATCATAGGCCGACCGAACAAAGTAGAAAACAAAATATGTAAAAGATACTAAACGTCACCTGCATACAGAAAAGTTCACAAACGGTAGCTCACGTCGTTTTCACTAACAGTTCTACAATATAATAAGGCAAAAAGGTACAACTACACACGAAATATATATAAGGAAACTAAGTACACGTCAATGAATACATAAGAGGATACAAAATATGCAAATACAATGCAATGATGGTGGGACTTTTGTAATACACCTTCCAAGTGTCAGCGCTTCAGGACAGGACCCATTCGCAACCTATATACTTTCATAATCTCAATCTCATATCTCAATCAATCTTACCGGCACATACCTAGGTATAGGCATTTTATAAAGTGTCTTATTTTCTTACAAAATCAGTATTTCTCAATCAACCTTATAGGCACATCCTTCGGTATAGGCGTTTTATAAAGTATCTCAATTTCTCTCAAAAATAAGTGTTTCTCAGTGGTACCAATCTCATAAATATGTATAAATATAATGAGGCTATAATGCTTACAACCTATCAGTATGAAAAAAATGATTAATTCAATACAGGTATGCATGAGCTCAAAATTAACTCAAAATGACAATATTTCATGAAAAAACATCGCTTGGCACTACTGGTATAAATAATCATGGAATACAACAATAATATCATGTTAAACCCCTCACTCGAGTATCTCATAATAATAAAGGCAAATAATTCTCAAGAAAGGCCTATGCTAACAAGTCAAGCCCCCACTCGGGAGATACAATAATAAATAGGGCAATTTAATGCACAATTAGGGCCTACAATATCATATAAAGCCCCCAATCGGGCATCACGACAATCATAATCCCTCAAGTCAACAATGATATACAAATAAAGATTCCAAAATACAACTCCCACAACTAAATTTCTTAACCCATAGTGTCACGCCCCGAGTTCCAACGAGGCGGACTGGCACCCGAAGCCGTTGAGGCCCCGAGAGAACCAACTATCACCCTGTACATTCATACACACTTCATTCATTGACTATCACTACCATGTATAGACACAAGACACCAATGGCGGAAATCATGGCAAAACAGGTGATTTATATATACATATGTGAAACTTGGCTTTTAGGGCCATCATGACATGACATACATTTTTCATTTGTCCAACATCGTCTACAAAGCCTCTATACATACATGAACATAACCATCCTGAAGTCGGGACAAGTCCCCGCTTTAGACAACTGTGATACATTATCAAAACCAACATGTGCATAGGACTCGGGAAGCCCCGAAGCAAACTGGAGCTTACCAACAAAACCGCAGATTATTCCATGTACTACTGTGGGGGCCTATTGGTACCTGTGCCTGCAACAAGTAAGGGAAGTCCCACAAGGGACGTCAGTACGAAGAATGTACTGCGTATGTAAGGTTGTAAGTAAATGTATAAGATATAGAAACTTTGATAAAATTAAGTACAAGTGAACACATTATGTGAATAAATTACCATAGGTATACATGTGGAATCATGTGCATTACTTTATTTACTTTTATTTCACTTTACTTTACTTCGTCGTCAATCAAGTGATCATCAATCATGTAATGCCCGGGCCCAACTGATCAGTGGGAAATAACATTGGGATCGTCTCTAGCTAGGCTTATGCCCCTTTGAGCTGCCACCCATAAATCAATAAAGCAGGTTCGTCTCTAGCTAGGCTTATGCCCCTTTGAGCTGCCCCCTGTATCCAATAATCATTCGGGATCGCCCCTAGCTAGGCTTATGCCCCTTTGGGTTGCCACCCGTTCTCAACAAGTGTTTATTACTTCAATTCTTTTGTTATGAGATTGGTACATTAGTGGTTACAATGTTATGGAAACTTTGGAACATTATTGGAACATTAATCAATGAACATGAGTCATATGAATTACATTTGATCAATGTATAAGGAACATGTGTGTAACAATGATTAACAACCGGGAATGGAATACCTTTGGACATTTCGGAATGGAACATGTATAATGACAATGTGATACTATGTGCCGCCGAAGGATACGGAAAGAGTAACCTTACATACCTTAATTCCCCAATATGGAGACACAATCTTATTCGTGAATATAACACTCCAGCTTTCTCCTTACGTGTTACTCTACATAAGCACATAACGGAGCTCACGTTAACCACTAACTACATTACAAGTTCACAAGACGGTAAGTAGGTGCTTAACGGAAAGTAAAAACCGTCCAACCTCCAAAACACATGGTGCATCACTCCCCCCTTCATTATACTACTAAATCACATTATTCCACCACATTACACTATAACTTACTGCTTTAGCAAAACAACAACACCAAATCAGTCCACACACCACCAAAACAGTCCACACATCACCGTAGACATCACAAACCGATAGGATTTTACACCAAGTTTCTACTTTACATTTCCGCCTCAATACAACTCCACATATTTATCCCATCAAGTCACATAAATAACTTCCACAACAATATACAAAAAACAGCCCACACAGGTTTATAATTCACTTTAACATAACAAGAAAGTATTCTCTTTTCACTACGCCAAATGTTCCATGCTCAATTAGGTAAAAACATTTCCATCAAGCCATACACAAAAGTAACGAATTAGGGACAGTACAATACTTAAATATACTGAAATTTCATCCATATAATTCAATTCCTTCAAGACCTTAAGTCCCCTTTCAAGTTTAAATCACATAGAAGGCAAATCCTTTACCGATTTAGCAAAAGTGGACTGTTTTACACATAGTGGACTGCTCAACACTTTTTCAACATAACCAACATGATTTACACACCCTCTTATGCATATAATATAGTAATATACAAGAGTAAACATTTACCACACACATAAACATCACCAAAATCACATTTTCCTCTCAATACGTCACCAATTCCACACACTTTTTCTATAGCAACAATTTCCAAAAATAACATACAAAGAGAAATTAAATTAGGGACATAACCACATCATACTTGTTGATGTCCAATCCATCAAATCACTTTCTTCAAGACCACAAGGCCACTTTCAAGTTCAAATCACCAAAATACACAACTTGTGTCACATAAGCCAAAGTGCACCAATCAACCCCTTTTAAACATAACCATCACAACCCATACAATTTCTCATGAACATAACATATTAAATCACAAGAATATACACTTACCAACACTTGCAAGGTGATGATCTTGGCCAAAATAAGTATAGTTGCCTTAGGCTTGAAAGGGTTTCTTTTTGGTCTTCTTGGAAAGTCTAGAAATTTCAAGAAATGGCAAGGTGTTCCTTGTGATTAAAATCTGATTTTTGAGCTATATATATATCATTCTTAGTCAATTTTAAGTCAAGGATGAGGTGTCCAAGTGGGTCAAGGAAGAATGGGTCATTTTCCCTTGTTTTGGGCCATGTCTTCCTTATCATTTTTGGGCCAATTTAGAGCCCAATACCCAATATACATTAAATCCAACACTTTGCATGTATTATATACCCTTTATTACATGTTCACAAATTTTTTTCACGTAGTCGCATACATTCGGAAATCTACGGGGTGTTACATTCTCCCCCCCTTAAGAACATTCGTCCTCGAATGTTAATAGTAGTAGTATTCAACCTAAACAATATAAATTTCCATACATTCGTCACACCGTCACATATTTATAATGCTCATATATACTTACTTTTTAGTCCTTCAAGTCGGCGTCTTGGACCTTCTCTTTGGTTTGGAACAAATACGGGTACTTTGCTTTCATTCTTTCTTCGGCTTCCCATGTAATTTCCTCTATTTGTTGATTCCTCCAAAGTACTTTGACGGAAGCTACATCTTTATTCCTTAACCTCTTGACTTGTCTATCTAGAATAGCAATGGGCACTTCTTCGTATGTAAGATCTTCCGTGATTTTCACATCTTCAATGGGAGTAATTTGAGACGGATCTCCTATGCATTTTCGAAGCATCGAAACATGAAACACTGGGTGGACTGCAAAGAGTTCTTGGGGTAAAGCTAATTCATACGCCACTTGACCAAATCTTTGAGTAATTTCATATGGCCCTACATACCGTGGACTTAGCTTTCCTTTCTTTCCGAATCGCATCACTCCTTTCATTGGTGACACTTTCAAAAATACCCAATCACCTATAGCAAATTCAAGCCCTCTTCTTCTAACATCAGCATATGATTTATGGCGGCTCTGAGCTGTCTGTAATCGCTGTTGTATTACTTTAACTTTTTCCATAGCTTGATGTACTAGATCTGGTCCAAATAAAGCAGTTTCTCCTGCTTCAAACCATCCGATAGGTGATCTACATTTTCTCCCATACAACGCTTCGTAAGGAGCCATCTTAATACTTGAATGATAGCTATTGTTGTAGGCAAATTCCACAAGAGGTAGATGATCATCCCAATTGCCTTTAAAGTCTAGTGCACACGCTCGAAGCATATCTTCAAGTGTTTGAATTGTACGTTCTGCTTGTCCATCTGTCTGAGGATGGAAAGCCGTACTCAAATTCACCTGTGTTCCCAAGCTCCTCTGGAAGGATTTCCAAAAATGCGCTGTAAACTGTGCTCCTCTGTCTGATATAATGGAAAGTGGAATACCATGCAATCGCACTATCTCCTTCACATACAATCTTGCATAATCTTCAGCTGTATAGGTGGTCTTGACTGGTAGAAAATGCGCTGACTTGGTAAGCCTGTCCACTATAACCCATATAGAATCGACTTTCCTCAGTGTACGAGGCAAACCTGTAATAAAGTCCATGTTAATCATATCCCATTTCCAGACTGGAAGATTGATACATTGCATGTAACCTCCTGGTTTCTGATGTTCCACTTTAACCTGTTGACAATTTGGACATTGAGCTACAAATTCCGCAATGTTCTTTTTCATATTTCCCCACCAATACACGTCTTTCAAATCATGATACATTTTTGTAGCTCCCGGATGAATAGAATACCGTGAATGATGTGCTTCTGCCATAATTCGCTTTCTCAGCTCATCTACATTCGGTACACATAATCGATCTCGGCATTGAAGTACTCCCTCTTGCGTAAGATCGAATGCCTTTGTCAACTCTTGCTGCACATTCTCTCTCAGCTGCAACAAAATAGGATCCGCATACTGTTTCTCCTTTACTTCAGCTATTAAGGAAGATTTTGCTGCATTCTTGACAATAACCCCTTCATCCGGAGATTCAATAAGGCGAACTTCCAAGCTGGCTAGTTGGTGTAAATCTTTGATTATCTCCTGCTTTTTAATCAACTGACCACTAGTGCTTTCTACTGCTTTGCGGCTCAATGCATCCGCTACTACATTTGCTTTATCCGGATGATAAAGAATATCAATATCATAGTCTTTTAAAAGCTCTAACCACCTTCGTTGCCTCAAATTGAGTTCCTTCTGCTTAAAGAGATACTGCAAACTTTTGTGATCCGTATAGATATCAACATGAACTCCATACAAATAATGACGCCATATCTTTAAAGCAAAAACTACCGCTGCCAATTCAAGATCATGTGTGGGATAATTTTTCTCATGTGACCGCAACTGTCGTGAGGCATATGCTATGACTTTACCGTGTTGCATCAACACACATCCGAGGCCAACCCCAAAAGCATCACAATACACTACATAACCTTCGGTACCCTCGGGAAGCACTAAAACTGGTGTGGAGGTTAATTTATCTTTCAACTTTTGGAAGCTTTTCTCACACGCATCATTCCACTGAAATTTAACTGCCTTATGTGTAAGCTTTGTTAACGGTGCAGCAACGGAGGAAAAACCTTCCACAAATCTTCTGTAATAACCTGCCAGCCCAAGAAAACTACAAATCTCTGTGGGTGTCGTAGGTCTTGGCCAATTCTTCACCGCCTCAATCTTCTGGGTATCAACCCGTATGCCTTCATCCGATACAATATGACCCAAGAATGCTACGGATTTCAACCAAAATTCACATTTAGAGAACTTTGCGTATAACTTACGGTCACGAAGAATCTGTAACACTTGTCGTAAGTGATTAACGTGGTCCTCTTGTGATTTTGAGTAAACCAAAATATCATCAATAAATATCGTCACGAACACGTCGAGAAATGGCTTGAACACCCTATTCATTAAATCCATAAAAACTGCAGGTGCATTTGTTAGTCCAAATGACATAACTAAAAATTCATAATGTCCATACCGTGTTCGGAAAGCTGTCTTGGGTATATCTTCTTCTCTAACCCTCACCTGATGATAGCCCGATCTCAAATCAATCTTTGAAAAACATTTAGCGCCCTGTAGCTGATCAAATAAATCATCAATTCTGGGGAGAGGATATTTGTTCTTGATAGTTACTTTATTCAATTGCCGGTAGTCAATACACATCCTCAATGTGCCATCTTTCTTCCGTACAAATAATACCGGCGCACCCCACGGAGACATACTAGGTCTGATGAACCCTTTGTCCAACAAATCTTTCAGTTGCTCCTTCAATTCACGTAATTCTGCTGGAGCCATTCTGTATGGAGGGATAGAAATAGGCTGAGTGCCTGGAATCACATCAATGCCAAATTCCACTTCCCGTTCTGGAGGTAAACCTGGAAGATCTTCAGGAAATACATCAAGAAATTCATTTACCACTGGAACTGATTGAGGAGTTGGTGGTTTGGCTTCAAAATCATGCACCCGCACTAAGTGGCATATATAACCTTTGGACATCATTTTCCTAGCCTTAAGATAGGAAATAAATTTGCCTCTCGGTGCTCCCACGTTACCCTTCCATTCAAAAACATCCTTTTGTGGAAAATGAAATTGTACTCTCTTAGCTCGGCAATCTACCGTGGCAAAACAAGAGGCTAACCAATCCATTCCCATGATAACATCAAAATCTGTCATGTCTAGTTCAACAAGATCGGCCAATGTATCATAACCACAAACAGTGACTTTACAATCCCGATAAACTCTCTTTGCTATAATAGATTCACCAACCGGTGTCGTTACTTCAATTGACTTAACTAATAATTCCGGCGTTCTTTTAAATTTTTCAGCAATCAAGGGAGTAACATATGATAATGTAGAACCCGGATCAATCAATGCATACACATTATGTGAAAATATGGACAAGATACCTGTAACAACATCAGGTGATGCCTCCGAATTCTGACGGTCAGTTAGTGCATAAGTACGATTCTGAGTCCCGCTGGAACTAGCTGCTCCTCTAGCACCTCTACCTCGTCCCATAGGCTGTGCTCCTCTACCTAAGGAAGGTACAGATGATGATGATGCCACGGCTGATCCCGCAGGTCGTGCTATGCCACCCATGCTCCTCTGTGGACACTCTCTCACTATGTGCCCTGGCTCACCGCAAAAATAACAAACAGTCCTCCCAATTCGGCATTCACCTAAATGAGACCTCCCACAGTGCTGACACGGCTGGCGAGGAAATCCTGATGTTTGCGAACCTCGAACTACACTGCTGCGCCCGACATAACTGCCTCTAGACCCTCGAAATTGAGGTGGAGTGCCTGCCGTGGAATAAGAAAATGAGGGTCTCGGTGGCCTGTGGAAACTCCGGGGTCTAAACTCTCCTTGGGACGCCATAGACTGTCCCGTAGATCTAGCCCTCTTTGATGGCCCTTCATCATACCCTTGTGTTCTTCTTCGTTGCCTTTGATCTTCCATTTTCTGCGCAAAGGCCTGTATTCTAGCTATGTCCATGTCCCTGTTTAACGCAGCAATAGTACAATCTCGAACCAAATATGGCTCTAATCTGTCCACATACCGATGAACTCTATCTGTCATAGTCGTAACCACATTCGGAGCATACCGGGCCAAGGAATTAAACTTCAGGCTGTACTCTCTAACAATCATGTTACCCTGTCGCAGATTCAAAAATTGGTCCGCACGAGCCTCTCGGACCTCATAGGGGAGATAGTGATCAAGGAATGCCATTTTAAATTCTTCTCAACTAGCTGGGAGTGCATCAATGCCCCTCGACCGTCTCCAATCTTCATACCACAGAATAGCTTCACCCTTCAATCTATAGGCCGCAAGCTCGACCATTTCCACACCGAAAACATGCATCACCTCCAAAGCCCTTTGGATTTGATCTATATAATCCTGTGGGTCTTCATTCGGATCTGATCCAGTAAAGGTAGGAGGGTCTAATTTCAGAAAATCCTGTGTCCGTCTACTAGCTGCTCTAGCTGCACTATCATCATGTGTTGTTGGACCACCCTGTCCCTGAACCTGTGCAGCAACTATTCGGGTCAACATCTGCACTGCATTCTTTAAGTCCTGGTCAGTAGTATTCACTGGTGGTTCTACAGGTATTTCTCTTCCTCTTAACCCCTCTGAAACTGGAAGAGTAGAAGAAGACTGTGATGCAAACTCTGGTTCAGCGCCGCCTTGATTAACTGGTTCAGGCGGGGCTCTACTGGTTCCTTCTCTAGCAATTTCGTCTAACCTCTTACTTTTTCCTCTTCTTGTCATCGGCATTTTTACTATAATATAAGAAAAACAATTTCAACAGTCAGATATGGTTCCACCTACAATTTTGGCTCTAATGCACGATCTAGAAAATGAAGAAATGAAACAACTCCTAAATGTCCCGTAGCCTCCTACTTATAAATGTGGTGCACAACACATCGATAAGCAAGACTCTACTCAGACACGGCTTTGTAGACACCCTAGGACGACCCGCTTTGATACCACTTTTGTCACGCCCCGAGTTCCAACGAGGCGGACTGGCACCCGAAGCCGTTGAGGCCCCGAGAGAACCAACTATCACCCTGTACATTCATACACACTTCATTCATTGACTATCACTACCATGTATAGACACAAGACACCAATGGCGGAAATCATGGCAAAACAGGTGATTTATATATACATATGTGAAACTTGGCTTTTAGGGCCATCATGACATGACATACATTTTTCATTTGTCCAACATCGTCTACAAAGCCTCTATACATACATGAACATAACCATCCTAAAGTCGGGACAAGTCCCCGCTTTAGACAACTGTGATACATTATCAAAACCAACATGTGCATAGGACTCGGGAAGCCCCGAAGCAAACTGGAGCTTACCAACAAAACCGCAGATTATTCCAAGTACTACTGTGGGGGCCTATTGGTACCTGTGCCTGCAACAAGTAAGGGAAGTCCCACAAGGGACGTCAGTACGAAGAATGTACTGCGTATGTAAGGTTGTAAGTAAATGTATAAGATATAGAAACTTTGATAAAATTAAGTACAAGTGAACACATTATGTGAATAAATTACCATAGGTATACATGTGGAATCATGTGCATTACTTTATTTACTTTTATTTCACTTTACTTTACTTCGTCGTCAATCAAGTGATCATCAATCATGTAATGCCCGGGCCCAACTGATCAGTGGGAAATAACATTGGGATCGTCTCTAGCTAGGCTTATGCCCCTTTGAGCTGCCACCCATAAATCAATAAAGCAGGTTCGTCTCTAGCTAGGCTTATGCCCCTTTGAGCTGCCCCCTGTATCCAATAATCATTCGGGATCGCCCCTAGCTAGGCTTATGCCCCTTTGGGTTGCCACCCGTTCTCAACAAGTGTTTATTACTTCAATTCTTTTGTTATGAGATTGGTACATTAGTGGTTACAATGTTATGGAAACTTTGGAACATTATTGGAACATTAATCAATGAACATGAGTCATATGAATTACATTTGATCAATGTATAAGGAACATGTGTGTAACAATGATTAACAACCGGGAATGGAATACCTTTGGACATTTCGGAATGGAACATGTATAATGACAATGTGATACTATGTGCCGCCGAAGGATACGGAAAGAGTAACCTTACATACCTTAATTCCCCAATATGGAGACACAATCTTATTCGTGAATATAACACTCCAGCTTTCTCCTTACGTGTTACTCTACATAAGCACATAACGGAGCTCACGTTAACCACTAACTACATTACAAGTTCACAAGACGGTAAGTAGGTGCTTAACGGAAAGTAAAAACCGTCCAACCTCCAAAACACATGGTGCATCACTCCCCCCTTCATTATACTACTAAATCACATTATTCCACCACATTACACTATAACTTACTGCTTTAGCAAAACAACAACACCAAATCAGTCCACACACCACCAAAACAGTCCACACATCACCGTAGACATCACAAACCGATAGGATTTTACACCAAGTTTCTACTTTACATTTCCGCCTCAATACAACTCCACATATTTATCCCATCAAGTCACATAAATAACTTCCACAACAATATACAAAAAACAGCCCACACAGGTTTATAATTCACTTTAACATAACAAGAAAGTATTCTCTTTTCACTACGCCAAATGTTCCATGCTCAATTAGGTAAAAACATTTCCATCAAGCCATACACAAAAGTAACGAATTAGGGACAGTACAATACTTAAATATACTGAAATTTCATCCATATAATTCAATTCCTTCAAGACCTTAAGTCCCCTTTCAAGTTTAAATCACATAGAAGGCAAATCCTTTATCGATTTAGCAAAAGTGGACTGTTTTACACATAGTGGACTGCTCAACACTTTTTCAACATAACCAACATGATTTACACACCCTCTTATGCATATAATATAGTAATATACAAGAGTAAACATTTACCACACACATAAACATCACCAAAATCACATTTTCCTCTCAATACGTCACCAATTCCACACACTTTTTCTATAGCAACAATTTCCAAAAATAACATACAAAGAGAAATTAAATTAGGGACATAACCACATCATACTTGTTGATGTCCAATCCATCAAATCACTTTCTTCAAGACCACAAGGCCACTTTCAAGTTCAAATCACCAAAATACACAACTTGTGTCACATAAGCCAAAGTGCACCAATCAACCCCTTTTAAACATAACCATCACAACCCATACAATTTCTCATGAACATAACATATTAAATCACAAGAATATACACTTACCAACACTTGCAAGGTGATGATCTTGGCCAAAATAAGTATAGTTGCCTTAGGCTTGAAAGGGTTTCTTTTTGGTCTTCTTGGAAAGTCTAGAAATTTCAAGAAATGGCAAGGTGTTCCTTGTGATTAAAATCTGATTTTTGAGCTATATATATATCATTCTTAGTCAATTTTAAGTCAAGGATGAGGTGTCCAAGTGGGTCAAGGAAGAATGGGTCATTTTCCCTTGTTTTGGGCCATGTCTTCCTTATCATTTTTGGGCCAATTTAGAGCCCAATACCCAATATACATTAAATCCAACACTTTGCATGTATTATATACCCTTTATTACATGTTCACAAATTTTTTTCACGTAGTCGCATACATTCGGAAATCTACGGGGTGTTATGCATGCTTTACATGATCGTTAACTACTCAGCCCAATCTGAAGGAAGTTAAGCCATACTTACCTCGAAATACCGAAATTCAAGCCTAAACCTTCAACGCGAAGTCTTTCCTTTAAGAACGGTTTTGGAATGAGCTAAATATATCAGAAACGTAATCTACGCATCAAAAGGAAGCTAATGATACCCATATCGTATATATTTGAATCGGGTCCAAAATTAGTTTGAAAAACGGATTCAAAAAATGAAAGGGGTAAAACCAAAATTTAATCCATCCACTAACTCTCAGCACACAAACTCGGCCACTAATCTTCAAAACACCATCAAAATCAAGAGATGCTACCTTTACCTCGCCACTCAGCACCCTATCACAAATCACCCTCAATCTATCATCATCAAACTGATGAGATCAAATCTGCTCCATCAAAGACGATCTAGCCTCAACAAAGGCTAACACATGCCCGGGTGTCGAAATATCAAACCTAACCAACTGGTTAGCTAAAGACTGAACCTCCAAGGTCAAAGGTCTCTCCTGAGTCAAAAGATAAGCTAAACTCCCCATACTCACCGCTTTTTGGCTCAAGGCATCCGCTACAACATTGGCCTTGCCCGAATAATAAAGGATAGTGAGATCATAGTCATTAAGCAACTCAAGCCAACATCGCTATCTCATAATAAGATCTCGCTGAGTGAAGAAGTACTGAAGGCTACGATGATCGGAGAAAATCTCACAATGGACTCCATATAAGTAATGTCACCACAACTTCAATACAAAAACAACCACAGCCAACTCCAAATCATGGGTAGGGTAATTCTTCTCATGAGTCTTCAATTGTCGAGAAGTATACACAATCAGCTTACCCTCCTGCAAAAAAACACCACCCAAACCAACCCCGAAAGCATTATAAAACATGGTAAAACCTATGCCCTCCTTGGGCAAGGTGAAGATAGGGTCCGCAGTCAACAACTCCTTGAGCTTTTGAAAGCTCTTTTCACAAGCATTCGACCACTGAAATATAATTTTCTTCTGAGTCAACTTGGTCAAAAAAGTCGTAATAGAAGAAAAACCCTCCACAAAGCATTGATAATAGCCCGCTAATCCAATGAAACTCTAAATCTCGATGGGATAAGTGGGCCTAGCCCAATCATGAACTGCTGCTACCTTGGCCGGATCGACCATAATGCCATCCTTCGTCACTACATGACCCAAGAAAGAAATATAGTCCAACTAAAACTCACACTTGGTGAACTTGACATATAAATTCTCATCTCGTAAGCTCTGAAGTACAGTCCTCAAGTGTCTCACATGGTCAGCTTCATTTTTGAAATAAACAAAGATATCATCTATGAATACAATTACAAAGGAATCAAGGTACGGTGGAAATACGGTTCATCAACTCTATGAACTTTGCTGGGGCATTAGTCAACCCAAAAGAGATAACCAAAAACTCGTAATGACCCTACCAAGTTTGAAAAGCCATTTTTGAAACATCCGAAGCTCTAATCCTCAACTGGTGATATCCAAATCTCAAGTCAATCTTAGAAAACATCGAGGCACCTAAAGCTGGTCAAATAGATCATCAATGCAAGGAAGAGGATACTTGTACTCGACCATCACCTTGTTCAACTGCCGATAGTTAATACATATGCAGATAGATGCGTCCTTCTCCTTCAATTTCTTCAACTCGATCGGGGACATCCTATAGGGATGAATGGAAATGATCTTGGTGCCCGATCAATATCAATATCAATAGCAAAGTCAATATCACGGTCCAAAGGCCTACTAGGGAGATCCATAGGAAACACATCCTTGAATTCACTAACAACCCGAACAGAATCCAAAGAAGGCAGTGAAGCAACACTAGTATCACGGACATAAGACAAATAAGACAGACACCCCTTTTGTACCATAAGATGAGCACATAGAAAAGATATAACTCCCTTCAGACCCGAACTAGGCGTACCCTTCCATGCTAAACTTGGCACACCCAGAGTAGTTAAAGTCACGGTCTTGATGAAATAATCCAAAATCGCATGATATGGAGCTAACCAATCCATTCCCAAAATACAATCAAAATCAGTCATATCTGGAATAATCAGATCTACCCAGGTCTCACACCCTACAAAGGTCACCACACAAGATCGGCACACTTGATCCACTATTAAATAATCTCCTACTGGGGTAGAAACATGAATAGTCACAATAGGATACTCACATGCAACATCAAAACCAGTAGCAAAGTATGTAGACACATAGGAAATGTAGACCCAGGTTCAAATAACACAAAAGTAGAACGATGGCACATCGGGACGATATCTGTGATAACTGCATCAGAGGCCTCTACCTCAAGTCTCCTAGTTATAGCATAGAACTGACCACGCCTGCTCCCAGACTGAGAAACCCTGCCTTCACTACCACGAGCTCCCCGAGCTCTACCTCGAGCACCTCTAGTACTACACCTGTCACTCTGTTAACCACCTCTAACCGCAAAAATAGGAGTAAGGCAAAGCAGAAGCTGAGACCCCTGATGGGCTATACCCAATGCACGTCGAGGATAGTCCCTTGCAGTGTGACTAAGCTTATCACAAACATAACATCATCTGCTGCTCGACTCACACTGAGAAGGGCTAAAAGATCCAGAATGACCTCCCTATCCTGAAGAACCAAAAATTGAGCCTCTGCCCGCATGACCTAACCCCTATCTACCTGGAGCTATAGAAACTGAAGACCTAATACTCGAACTCTGTAAGTTGCTTGAACCGGTCTACCATGATAATTATGAACACCTCTGCTGGAGAAATCCCTACCACGGGATACATGTCTACTGAACTCAGACTGTCGACGGTTCCTCTTAGTACCGCCACCACCTTGAGTACCATAAAGAATAGACTCAAGCATCTTGGTATGCTCGACTATACACTGAAAAGAAGCCCCTGACACCACCATCTGAGTTGTAGCCAACTGGTAAAAGTTTGCCAAACCCTTGAAAAACTTTTTAATCTTCTCTGACTTAGTGGAGATACTAGCAGTGGCATACCTGATAGTGCATGAAAACATGCCTCTTACTCAGTAATAGTCATAGAGCCTTGCTCTAGGTGATCAAACTCATCTCTCATCTGATCCCTCAAACTGTAAGGCACGAACCTCTCCAGAAAAACCTCAGAAAACTTGGTCCAAGTCATAGCAGGCGAACCCAATGGTCTACAACTAGAAAGTCACCTGCACCACTCTCTAGCCATGTCAGTAAACTAATAAGTCGTATAAGCAACACCATGGGTCTCAAGGGATCCGAGGTTATATAACCTCTCCTGACAGTCAAGCAAAAACACATAGGCATCCTCTCCAATGGTACCACTAATCTTAGGAGGACCTCTTAAATCTCTTCTGATCATCAGAAGACATCACAGGACCCAAAGTAACATGAGTAAAAGCAAGTCTAGTAGGAAGTGAATTGACGCGTAGGGGTACCACAGAAGATGGATGTACCCTTGAAGTAGGAAAACCATAAGTAAGAGCATACCCTGGCGGCTAAATACCTCTTGAAATATGAGGAATACCCAGCACACTCAAAGGAACACCAATCTGGGGAGTGTCATGCCATATTTTTCGCCAAGGTTAAAACAAGCACAACTTATGGACTCTAAAAGAATTAATTTTGTACAGAGTCGCCACCTAATTTTTAAGGAAAATAAGAAAATCTATTTAATTAATGACATGTATGACTTGTGTTTTAATCTACGCAAATCAGTTTAGATTCTAGGTAAAGGTTCAAATTATTCCGAAGGGAAGGGGTTAGACATCTTTCAGAATCCACAAATGTGGTACCCAACTAGATCAATTTTGCCAGTGAGGGAGGAGGTAAAAAAAATTATATTTTAAAAAATGTGAATATGTAAAATATGTACTAAAAATAATATAAAAAATTTATGTGTAAAGAGTGTGTATCAATTACATAAATAAAACATATTATCGTAAAATGTGTCTATAAAAATATGTACAGATGTATAAACAACATAAAAACTGTATAAGAATATATATGAAAGATAAAAGTATTTTTTATAAAAGATAGAACTTTTTGTAGTGAAAGAAAAGTATCTTTGTATTATATAAAGGAAAAGTATTCTCAAATACTATTTTTTACCTGACAAAAATCATGAGGCGAAAAGATTAAATAAAAATAAAAATTTATTTTAAAAGAAAAGGTTATACAATATTTTCAAATTTAGAAGTGTGAATTAATTGATTAAGCACCTAAATCAGTTTGATTCTTTTATATAAATATTAATGGCCTAAGTTTTGCCTAAATGCGTGGTGCAGATTACGTAAGTAAATAATATCCCCCTCCCAACGCCCCAAAAATAAAGTTTTCACTATGATTAATATTGTACAATTGTAAGAATATAAAAAGTACAAACATAAAATTCAAACTCCTTTTTGAATGTCATTCTCGAGAAGTATCCTCAAAAACCTGTATAAACACTTAGTAGAAATGTTAGTAATGAACAAATAATTATCAAAATAAATTGAAAAATATGTGTGCATATATGTATATAAATGTATATATAAAAAATAGTATTTTATTATATAGTGGTCTCAGAGTAAGCTTTAGATATGCCATGGCTACGAAGTGGTTGCTCGAATTTATCGGCCGTCCTAAATCGCCCTGCCAAGATACGAATCATAAAACTTTTGTGTTGTCGTGATAATATAAAGATTTCATCATCGCCCAAATTTATTTATTTTTTGTTACGTATTTGTATACATAATGTCCATCTTTTATTTGTGGAGGCCTCAAAATCGACAAAAATATTTTTCATTGGCCAGGTATTGATATTTGATATAAAATGACTTAACCATAAAAATAAAATTCGTCATTTGTTATGGGAAGACCTGAAAATCCGATGGAGAGATATTGTCATTGGCCATGTATTGATACTTGATATAAAATAAGTAAACTTGAGAAAATAAAATCCCTCTTTTGTTATTGGGAGGCCTCAAAAATTCGACGGAGAGATATTGTCATTGTTCAAATTAATGTAGTACTTATTTGTTCATTATTATCAATTTTATAAAATGAAGAGGTCACAATGGTTCAAAAAATTCATAGTGATCAAATGGAGCAACATCAAAAGGTAAAACAACCAACAAGCATGTGAGAGTTGCCAAAAAAACTTAATTAGCACAAGAGTTAGCAATCAAAAGAAAGCCATAGAAAAACTTATGATTTCACTCAAAAATATGAGCAAGATTAAAGAGAAAGATGATTGTGGGGGGCCTACAAAAATAGAACAAAAATCACAAAATCAGTAATAAAATAGCAACGAGCAAGATCTAGTAAAAATATATGTACAAAATATAGTCAACACAGTCATGGAATGGAGCAGACACGATAGAGTTTATCGGAAAGTAATCCGGCTAGATATGAAAATAAACAAAACAACCATGAAAATACAACGCAAAATAAAGATGAGGCAGCTAGTGGTGAGATAGAGAGGAGGAGTGGCAATGAAACTTTTGAGAGGCAAGAGTTTATAAAATTCTGAAAATTGAGAATATGATGTGTGTCTATGAGGAGAAATGAGAGAGAAGGGAGAAAACATGAGAGAGAAGAAGGGAGGGGGAAATGAGAGAGGGTTGTTCTGGTGTTGTTGTTGTTAGTTTGTGTGATGGAGAGAAGAGAAGAGTTTGTGAGAAATGGGAGATATAGAAAGAGGAGAGGAGAGCCAAAGAGAAAATGATCCTTAGGAGTTATTTTAAAGTCTCTAAAGAGGAAGAAAACTCTCATGAAAACTCAAATGTCAAAAACATATTCATAAGTTTAGGAAGGGTAGATAGGAAAGTCAATAAAGAAGAAAAAGAGTGGGGCCTGCGGAAAGAAAAAGAGGAATAAGAAAGAGAAAGAAAAAATCTTTACCTATTCTTTCCAAATGGTGGTTGAGAAAATTAAGGAATGTATTTTTTCTAGAGGAGTAAAATAAATGATGTAATATTGGTTAAAAAATATAACTAGGGTGTATATAATTTTTATAGAAATAAAATATAGGTATAAATATACAATAAAAATATAAATACAAAAATGTAAACGATGCGAGAAAAAATCTATTGTATAGTAAAAATTAAAATTATAGTAATTCTATTTGTTTATGTGTAGATAAAGAAAAATTGTGGTAAAAACAATGTCTTTAAAAAAGCCTAAAATTAAGGGAGCAAAAATCTACTATTGTGTGTGTGGATAAGGAAAGAAAAAAAAAAAAAAAAAAAAAAAGGGAGAGGGTTTGTAGTCAAAATATGGTGGTTGAGGAAATTAAGTGATGCGTCTCTTTCCCTTTTTAGAGGAATAAAATAAGAAATATGATTGGACAAGAAGATATTACACATCATGCAATTTTATTTTCGAATAATATACACAGTGTGAGTTTTGAATATGGGTGAATTCACTTTATTTTCTATGTATGGACTGTGTCTAAAAATATAGCTAATTTATATATAATTTTTAAAATATAAATATAAATATAAAAAATGTGAAAATATTGTGTGGTAAGGAATAAAAATTATACTGCTCGTATTGCGTATGTGCAGATGACTGTTAAGAATTAAAATGACAATAAATTGATAAAAAAAATATTAAAATGACAATAAATTGATAAAAAAATTCTAATATTTACGAAATTAAGGATAATTATCAATAAATTGTGAAAAGTAAAAATATGACAATAAATTGGTAAAAATTCTAAAATAAGGATAATTATCAATAAATTGTAAAAAATGGGTGAAAATTATATTTTGTGTTCTTTAACAATCAGGAAGCATGAAGAAGTCAATTTTAAGTACGAAGAGCCAAAATTGGGTGTCAACAGGGAGCACCATCCGGACGACTCAGTAGACGAATCAATAAATCCTGTAACATCGGGGTATCAACTGAACCCTGTGGGACCTGAGCTGGTCCCGCATCCTTTGTCTGATAAACATCCTCAGCATAGTCAATCCCAGGCTCGGGAGAGGCCGCCCTATCATGTCCTCTAACTGGGGCAGCTTCTCGTGCCCGATCTCTACTTTTGGGCCAGCCGCGACCCCTGCCTCACCCCGTTGATTGGGGCCCCAACAACGGGTACTGGCTCAGCATCCTCAACAACTCTAGATCTAGTCCTCACCATCTAGCTGAAAAGAATGGAATACAACTTTAGAATATTGGGCATGAACAACCCACACGATAAGGAATCAAATTAGAGAAGTTTTGCCTAAAGATATACTATAGCCTCTCGAAGATAGATACGGATGTCAACATATCGATCCGCGAGACTCTATTAGACATCTTGCTCTTTCACTTATGAGACCGATGAACCTTGCTCTGATACTAATTTTTCAAGATCCAGAAGTCGAGGTCATGATGGCACCCACCTCGGCCCAGCCTTGGTAGGTAAACCGAAACCCCATAATAGAAAGGGAATCAAAAAATAAAGAAAATAGATAAATACGAGACTTCTAGAATGAAGTCAGACCATAATACTTATAACAACGTAAATATCCAAAGAAATACATGAACTCCCAAAACCTGGTGTTATAAGTGTGAAGAGCATCTAGTACAATACGAAAAATATAAAAATACATAAATATGTCTCTGAAAGTAAATAAGACATAGAAAGATAGGAGGAGGTGCGAAATCTGTCCCGAACGATGGAGATCACCGGTACCTCAAATCAAACTCTCACAGAACAAGCTCAGCCACCGTGGATAGCACCCATACTGGGATTTACACCGAAAAGGTACAGAAGTAGGAGTGAGTATGGTCCACTTGTACTCAGTAGGTATTATAGACCAACTGAGCAAAGTAGAAAACAAAACAAGTAAAAGTTACTATGAGCATGTCACCTGTATACTGAAAAGTTCCCAAGCGGTAGCTCACACCGTCTCCACTAACAGTTCTGCAATATAATAAGGTAAAAAGGAACAATTACATACAAAATGTATATAAGAAAACTAAGTACACGTCAACAAATACATAAGAGAACGCAGAAGATGCAAATGCAATGCAATGATGGTGGAACTTTTACATACACCTTCCAAGCCTCAACGCTTCAGGAAAGGACCCATGGGGGGTTAGCAACCCATATACTTTTGATAATCTTAATCTCACATCTCAATCAACCTTACCGACACATCCCTTGATATAAACATTTTATAAAGTGTCTAATTTTCTTACAAAATCAGTATTTCTCAATCAACCTTACGGGCACATCCCTCGGTGTATGCATCTTGTAAAGAGTCTCATTTTCTGTCAAAAATAAGTGTTTCTTAATGGTACCAATCTATATATGTAATGAGGATGTAATGCTCACAACCAATCAGTATGAATATAATGATCAATTTAATACAGGTATGAATGAGCTCGAAATCAACTCAAAATGACAATATTTCATGATAAAAGCCATCGGACGACACTACTTGTATAAATAGTCATGTAAGACATCACTAATATCATGTCAAACCTCTCAATTGGGTATATTATAATAATAAAGACAAATAATGCTCAAGTAAGGACTATGTTAACAAGTCAAGCCTCCACTCGGGCAGCACAATAATAAATAGGGCAATTTAATGCACAAATAAAGTCTACAATATCATATAAAGCCCCAACTCGGGCATCACGACAATCATAATCCCTCAAATCAATAACGATATACAAATAAGCCAGCACACGGGCACACGATAATAATAAAGATTTCGAAATACAACTCCCACAACTAAATTCCCTAACCCATAGCATACTTTACATGATCGTTAACTACCCATCCCAGTATGAAGGAAGTTAAGCCATAACCTACCTCAAAATACCGAAATCCAAGCCTATTCCTTCAACACGAAGCCTTTCCTTCATGAACGGCCTCAGAACGAGCTAAATCTATCAAAAATATAATCTACGCATCAAAAGAAAGGTAATGATACCCATATCGGCTATATTTGAATAGGGTCCAAAATTAGTTCAAAAAATGGGTTAAAATATGATAGCGGTAAAACTGAAATTTTATTCTTGAAATATATTCTCTATGTCCATAGGAGTTTACAGCTGAAAATCCACATGAAAACGAGTTGATATCGATGATCAAATTGATGAAAAATCAATTTAAGTGTTTACTGAAAAAATCCCCAAATTCTAGTTTGAAAACAAGATTAAAAGGTGTTTTGAAGATATAATCAATGAAAATTAATAGAAATAAGAGTATAGAGCTTACCCAAGCACAAATGATGAAGAAAACCCTAAAAATTGCCCTTTTCCAAAGCTCCCAAATCCAAAAATGGTGAAAAACGCGAAAATAAAGTATTTATACTGTTCTGTGAACAATATCTTGTGAACGCGGTCAACCCTTCGCGTTCGCGAGGGTCAACGACGATCAAACCAATTAAATGACCTTAGCGTTCGTGATCAGCCCTCCATTGTCGTGAAGGCTGATGACCCGAACTAATCACGTTCGTGATGGTCCGGTCACGATTGCGAAGAAACAAGAACCTGACCTGGTCCCCAATTACCCTTCGCAAATGCGGTTCCACTGTCGCGTTTGCAATGAAAGAGATTTTTTTTCTCCAAGTTTGCATCCAGGGGCCCGAATTCGCGAAGAAGGAAACCAGATGCACTAGATATCAACAACTTAGCTGATTTTACATGTTTTCAATCTTCGAACGGACCCTCAGGATTCGTTCGGGACCCCACTGGACTAAACCATATATGCTACTAGGCTATTTTCGATATTTCAAACTCAATGGCGTCATCAGATTTACGAATAGCTCGGGACCCAAACTAACTGTGCTCCTAACTCAAAATTGACATTCCGGATCTAATGGAACAATCCCAATCATCATCCGACGTTCATAACACAAAATATTAGCCGAAGTCAAACTCATGGCTTTTAAAGCCTCTAAGAGCCTCAAACTCTACCAAATCACTCCCGAATGCATTACGGACCGTGCCAACCATCCCCACTTACAAATAGTATATAACAACTATGGAAAAGGGCAAAATGGTCAAAACATATAAAAAGGAGAAAATCACAACTAGGATTGTTACATTATAAAACTATTAATGGATAAATCAAAACCTATAGAGAAAAGTCAACGACAATAATTTTGGCTACTGGTTGAATAATATGCAGTATAACATACATCAAAACTAATGTAAAAAAAAATCATACCTGCAACATAAAAAGAATATAAGTAACTAGAAATAAAATTACACATCATTGCTTTTTTGCAGCTATATGATATGGTGCCATTATTGAGCAAAAGAACATATGTGAATGTGTTTTTGTTATTTTTTGGGTTTAGTAAATTTGTATTTTCAACAAGAACTTCAAACACAAGTTTAAACAACTTATAAACAATCAAAGTTTAAACTTTGTATTCACAATGTAACACCCCGTATGTTTCCGAACCTAGTTGATTACCGTAACATTCATGGAATTAATTAAACATGGGAGTTTTGAGTTATTAGACACTAAATTTTGGTGGGCTAAAGTATTCTTGAGCCATTGGGCTCAAGTTAAGGCCCAAACAAAAATTTAGTTACAAGACATGGCCCAAAAAGGGGTATTTGACCCATTCTTGTGAGACCAAGTCACCATATTCATTATTGGACCAAGTGTGTGGTTAAGAAGTACCATTAAGGGACTATAAGGTGGCAAAAATAAGATTTTAATCATTTGAGACACCCATGCCAAGTCTAGAAATTTCTACAAGATTATTCTCTCAACTCAAACCCTAAGCCAGCTTCCTCTTTGGACAAGATTATCATTTTGCAAGCCTTGGTAAGTGTTTATATTTATGATTTAATATATTATATGCATGGAATATGGTGTAGATCATGTTGGTTATGTTGGTGAAGTGTGAGAAGTTCACTATGTGTGAAACAATGTATGTTTGCTTAATCGGTAAAGGGTTTTGTCTTGTAAACATGAAAGTAGACTTGTGGTATTGAAGGAAGTGAATTTGATGGATTACATATTAACATGTATGATCTGTTTGTGTCCTTAACTTACTTTCTTATTATGTATAACATTTGGAATTGTTGTGATGGAATTGGGCATGAAATTGGTGGCGTATTGAACGAAAAAGATGCTTTTGGTGATGTTATTGTGTGTTGTGAAATCATGGATGTTCATTGGAATTAAGATGATCTAAAATATGTTAAGAGAAGGTTAGTTATGATCATAGACCATTTATTACAAAAAAGGACCCAAAAGAGATCCTTTTTGGCCGAAACGGGCACCCGCCCTTGCAGACGAAGCACCTGCGGGAGTAGGTGACTTCGCAGGTGCCCCTGGACACTGCCAAGGGTCACCTGCGGATGCAGGTCATCCACCTGCGGGCGCAGGTGGCTTCACAGGTCAGCCCAGAACCCCGAATTGCTTGCTTTTGCATCCCTTTGACCCACCGAAACCCCTATACCCTTTATGGATGCAATTATCAACTTATGGTACCTTTTAAATGACTATAAAGAAGTATCCCGGAGGTATTTTGAATGGTATAAAATATGAATTGTTGTTAATGTGTTATTGTGAAAGCTATCGAGTGACTTGACGGAGAAAAGGTAACGTAGTGTTAATGAGGAAGTGTAAAGGGTAAACTTGGTGTGAAATGTTATTGGTTTATGATGTATTGGCCAATGTGTGGAATTTTATGGTATTTTTGGTATGGTGATGCAATAAATGGTATCGTAAGAGGGCGAAATGACGTTATGCGGCAGTCACGTAATTCATTGTCGTCGTATGCACTTGTAAGGTAATTGGTTGTTAACATGAGCTTCGTTATGAATTTGTGTTGTAGAGTGACATGTAAGGAAGGAACTGGATTGTTGTATTCACATATAGGACGGTATATTCATATTGAGATCATAAGGTATGTAAGGTTACTCTTTCCGTATCCTTCTGCAGCACATAGTGTTCTCATTGACGTTGTACTTGTTCCATTTCAAAGTGTTCTAAAGTATCCTAGCTCAGGTTGACATATATTGTTATTCACATGTTTCTTATTCTTCGACCAATTGTGATTCACATGTCTCTTATTCATTGACTGAAGTTCCAAAGCTCTCATAATATTGTAACGACTAAAAGAACTATCTCAAGGAAAGTAATGATGTAGGGGGAATCTATTCATTCTTGAATAGCATTGCCAATAATGTCAGGAAAACGAATGTATCAATCTCTCACAAGCAAATGTATCAATCTCTCACAAACGAATGTATCAATCTCTCAAAAGTAAGAAGTAATGCATATTTGTTGGTTGCAAGAGGAAAGGAAGTGAAGTAATGCATATATGTGTGCTTCTAATAATGTCATGATCCTCAACGTCAATCTCACAGAAGTAAAGAAATGAAGTAAGGTATTACCCTTCTAGCGAAAGAATGAAGTAATGCATAATTAGTTATATCCATGGGGTGCAATGAACACCTGCATGATGACTATTCCTCGAATTACGGGATGTATCCATGGGGTGGAAGGAACACCTGCATGATGTATCCATGGGGTGAAATGAACACCTGTATGATATCTATTCCCAATATTACGGGATGTATCCATAGGGTGGAAGGAACACCTGCATGATGTATCCATGGGGTGAAATGAACACCTACATGATGTCTATTCCCAATATCATGGGATGTATCTATTTCCAATATCACGGGATGTATCCATGGGGTGAAAGGAACACCTGCATGATGATGTTATTTTTTCCACTAATCAGCTGGGCCCGGGTATTATATTATAACCCGCCTATAGAGCGGATGATCGATATTATATTATAACCCACCAATAAGGTGGATGACTAATAATAATGATGATGAACGTAAAAGCAAAGAAAGAAATCTCTTGAATGGAAGAATCTCTGAATAAAGGCAAATCTCTTGAATGAAGGTATTATATGAAAGATATTATATGAATGATAAGAATGAATGATCAGTTATGAAAATAATGGAAGTAATGTACATGGTTCCACATATAAAATGATGTTTATCCATATAGAGTATTCTCTTTTAATTATTTCCATTGAAGTTCTTATGTATTGATGCAGTTTCTTATGAACCTTACATACTCAGTACATTCTTCGTACTGACCCCCTTGGGGGGCTTACTTTAATTGCTACAGGCACAGGTGCTAGTAGACCTCCACTGTAGGCTACGAGTCATCCGCGGATCATAGGTGAGCTCCAGTTGGTTCGGGGCTTTCCGAGTCATATGTGTTCATGGTTTTGGTATTGTAAATATTGTATAAAGCGGGGACTTTTCCCGACTGTAGGTTAGTTATGTACATGCATTGGTTATAGGCTTTGTAGACGTATGTGGAAAAATTAATGTAAGAGATGTATGTCCTTAATGGCCCTAACGGCCAAGTTTCATATATATATATATAGAGCATATGTTGCCATGACTTCCGCCATTTGTATTTTATATGTTACATGTGAAAGAATGCTATTCACACAGAGACATGCGTATGAGAGTACATGAGTGAAGATTGGTTCTCTCAGGCCTTAACGGCTTCGGGTGCCAGTCCGTCCCGAATGGGATTCACACAATTTTGAACTTCAACAATAAGTTCAACCCAACTTATGAATAACAAAAAATGAAGTTCAAACTATTTTCTGGAAATAAGCAAAATCAAGCATTTAGAAAAAGATGAAGATAGAAAGATTCAAGTCCACTGAATTAACAGTATGTCCTTAAGAAAATTATTCCTCTCAAGTACCCGAGGTTATGGAATATATCCTTCCAGGATAAAATGAATCACTTCAATAAAATAGAGGTACCACGCACTACTAAAAAATCGCCTATTAGCCACAGTTGTTTAACCACGGTTTAAGAAACCGTGGCAAAATTGTAAAAAAATTATATATTACGGTTTAGATATAGACGCTAATATATCGTGGATAAACTAAGCGGGTAATTAAATTTCACTCGCTCGGTTTTTTTTTTTTTTTTTTTTTTCATTGTGGGTACACAACTTGGTTTCTAATTTTTTTAATTGAATGTGATAATATTTAGGTGTTTTGATTTCCTTTAAAGCTTAATGAAGCATATGTTGGATTTTCTAATGTTCAATGCAATGTTTCTTTTGAGATCAATAGCTGAACATAGAAGTTTATTTTTATGTCTAATTTGAGAATATTATTGCAGAAACTATTTCAGAGAGTATGTCATCCACAAAGATCGAAAAATTACAGGTATATCTCTATTGTACATTTTTCACTTTACTCTCATAAAATTGCATTTATAAAACATTTGTATTCTAGATATGCATGAAGCCATTTTTTGTTAAGTTTTTGAAACTGTTAATATATTTTAATTGAAAAGTTATATGCCTTATGTATGTTTCTTAAAAACTAGTCAAGTGTACGTGCTTTATGTTTCACATTAATTAGCAATAAATGCATATAAAAATTAAATTATTGTGTGAACAAATTTTTTGGACAGAAAAATGAAAACCTTTTCAATCACATGCACGTAAGATGATAAAAGAAAATATTTTTAGAGATAAATAGAAACATTGTCAAGAAAAATCCATTGAGAATAATAGCTTAATGCCTTTTAGTTTTACTGAATTTTATCACCTTCTCTCTGTAGCACCACACCATAAAATTAATAACATTTGTGATGAAGAATATTGAATAGTAGCCTTTTATATATGTGTGTTCCGATCCTCCTCCTACATGGATTTACTTTAAAATTCTAGCTTCCAAGTATACCAACAAATAAATTATGCTTGACTTATAACTCAAAATTCCATTGAAATTGTAGTTTATCTTGTAATTTTTTCACATAATGTTCCTCATAACTAATACTCGCATAACTCTAATCAGCTACCAAACAACCCTTAAATTATATACTTGTCTTTTCCAGAGTGTACAATTTTTAAAACATAAAAAAGAAGTAGAATTTTTAAAACAAGAAACTCAATCAAGATATAGTAAATTTACCTCAAATTATAAGGCATGCCGAGTTCACTCCTGATTCTCATACCAATGCTACCCACCCTGTACGAGCCACCTACACCAAAAAAATGACAATGTGAATAAGAGAGTGACACTACTCAGAAGCAGGTTTTGAAGAGAGGTTCTTGTTAAGTGCATCCTATGTTTAATTGGTTTACAAGATTCACAATTATATCCTCTCACTTACTTACTTAATTATCCATGAATTAAGATCTTACAAACCAAGTTGGTATAATGTTGAATGTAAGAACTTGAATCAAAAATCAAAAGCAAAGAAGAAAAGTAGAAGAAGAAGCGTGTAGAAGAAGCAGGATAAGAACTTGAATCAAAAATCAAAAGCAAAGAAGAAAATTAGAAGAAGAAGCGTGTAGAAGAAGCAGGATACGGTAAAGTTTGATCAAGATTTTAATTAAATAAAATTGTAGAATTTTTTTATATAAGGTAAAACTAATTGATTTAGAAGTGTCCCAATAAACTTAGGAATTCCAGTGTTAGTAGAAATTTTTTTGTCTTTTTTTGGACGTTTGTTGTCTATTTTTTGGGACATTTTTTTGCCATATTTTTGGACCAAGCCTATTTTAATTGGAAAAGGATTTTTCGTGTAGGAATTTAACCATAATAAGAAAACCTTTTCCATTTTAACTTTAATATGTTTATTGTAGTCAATATTTAATATCATAAAAATAATGATATAATAATTGGAGAAAAATGGTTAAAAGACGATTTTGTCTAAAGCGGGGTCTTTTAGTGAAGGGCAAAAAGTTCGAATCACTTTTCTAAGGGTCTTCACACTTTTAATATATTGTAGATGCATTACGTAGTTGAATCTTTTGATTTTTCATTCGGATAGAGAGGTATATGTGATTGGATTTCCTCTTGGTGATATGATCTTTTAATTTAGAGGATTACTTTTGTTATCTTGATGTATTTATCAAAAAAATACTCATGTATTCTAATTGAAATTATATTGTACATTTCATTAATTTCTTGCAAAATATGAAAATATATATAAAAGTATTGTACTTGTAGAATCTTGTCCTGGAAGAATATATTTGAAAAAGAGTGTGATTAAGAAATTTTTTGAAAACAAAAATTGGCTTAAATAGATCGTAGTGTGAAATAATGACTTTTACTTCTTTTTTCTCGCATTTTGAGAAATGATGGATCGAGTAGTTTTTTTTTTTTTTGAAATAGTGCAAGTTTTATGAATGAATAGCCTTTTTTAAACATATATTTTCTTAATGATTTGTATTTGTTATATTTTGTATTCTCAAAATTAAGATACACTATAAAAATATGAGTTCCGCACGTAGAAAACTAAGTTGTGTATTGAACATAACAAGTTTTTAAGTGGTAATTTTCTCCATTTTTATTCAGTATTTTAAAAGTTATATTTATCTTATTTTTTATTTTATCTCATAGGAATACCTTATTTTGCAAATTCAATTTTATAAATACAAAAGGAGAGGAAAAGAAAAATGTTATAAAGATCTTCTAAGAATATAAAAGTAAACTTTGTATCGAAATTTTTATAGTTGTTATTCATGAAATTAATATTATATGATACGATTACAAAATTATTATAATAATACGTAAAATTATAAGTTGTTTTGGATTTTTAATTCAATTCTTTTACGAAATATAATATTTATTTTAAGATTAAATATTTAATTATGATAATATCATTTTGTAGGTAAGATACATGATATTATTCTATTTTGGCAAATAGCACAAGAAGGTACAAAAATCAATAGTTAAGCAAGACAAGAGGATTACAAAACAAGAGGATTACAAAAAGAGCAAACAACACCTTGAAAATACTATGATATCAAGGAACAACTAATAATATTATGATTAAAAAATATAAAGAAATGAATATTTTAATTACATAATTATGGCAATACTTATTTAATAATAATTTTTTAACGATCACGCGAAGCACGGATATATTCATTAGTTGTAAAAATAATATTCAGACACCAGACGTGTCTAAATTGAGATTCTTGATCTACCTAATAATCGTAAACTCACATTTGACCTCTTGAGGTAGACTAGACAAAACTTATTTCCATCATCAAAATACTGTTTTGACCTTGAGTCGTCACTTGTGAGGCACTAAAGATTTTAATTCATGAGCTCTAAATTTATCAGTATGCTAATTTGCTTAATATATCGTCTCATCTTCCGTCAAGACCAAATTAATGGAGGCAATCACATGTATCAAGGTTGACCTCTGTTTATGACATATCTTTCAATGACATCAAAGAATGCACGATAGTATTCCACGATACATATATATAATAGATATTCATTCATAATAAAAGCATATACACAAATACTCATATAAAAAATGCACACAAGTAAAACTTATTTTTAACATTTCATAAGCAATCAACATTTGAGAACATCAGGAAAAATAAATCAAATACCAATTGATCTAAATTAAAGTCCACAAAATCCTCAAGATCTTGCTTGCACAACAAACTCTTCTCTAGGAATCTGGGTCTGTCAGTGGATCTACAACCATTTGAGCAGATATAGTTTACGTTCATATTTTTGCATGCAACTATGTCTTTATCAAAATTGAACTTAATGTCTGTGTTTGGCTTTACAATGATAATTACAGTCCTAATGCTCAAATTAGTAGCTTGACAGACACAATAAGTTGTCACTAGATCATTAACCTTTTTAACCTAACAACCTCTTGCGCTACTAAGGAGAGAGTCAAAATAAAGTTACACATCATTGCATTTTTACCGCTATATGACATGGTGCCATTATTGAGCAAAAAAACATATGTGAATGTGTTTTTGTTGTTTTTTGGGTTTAGTAAATCTGTATTTTCAACAAGAACTTCAAACACAAGTTCAAACAACTTATAAACAACCAAAGTTTAAACTTTGTATTCACAATTTTGAACTTCAACAAGAAGTTCAACTCAACTTATGAACAACAAAAAATGAAGTTCAAACTATTTTCTGGAAAATAGCAAAATCAAACGTTTTGAAAAAGATGAAGATAGAAAGATTCAAGTCCACTGAATTAACAGTGTGTCCTTAAGGAAATTATTCCCCTCAAGTACCCGAGGTTATGAAATATATCCTTCCAGGATAAAATGAATCACTTCAACAGAATGACGGTACCATGCACTACCAAAAAATCGCCTATTAGCCACATTTGTTTAACCACGGTTTAAGAAACCGTGGCAAAAATTGTAAAAAATTATAAATTCTCCACTGTTTAGATATAGACGCTAATATATCGTGGGTAAAATAAGCGGGTAATTAAGGGCCCGTTTGGCCATGAATTTTTTTCACTATTTTTTGGAAATTTATTTCACTTTAGTGAAAAAAATAAAAAATTTTGGTGTTTGGCCATAAATTTTTTTTAACTTTAGTGAATTTCTTTTTTAGACACTCATATTTCTCTCACAAAAAGTCAAAAAGAACTGTAATTTATTTTCATGATCAAACACAACTCTAACTACAACTTCAACTCCAATTCCAAAATATTTAAATTTTCATGGCCAAACGCCTACTAAATTTCACTCCCTCGTTTTTATTTTTTATTTTTGCATCGTGGGTACACAACTTGGTTTTTTCTAGTGTTTTTTTTTTTCAATTTGCTTGTTCACTAAAAAGCTAAAATACCCAAAATTTGCTTCTTCACTTCAAATCGGTCGGAGTTCTTCACCAAAATTCAGCTTCAAAATCGTAGAACCAGTTCTTTCATGTAACACCCCGTACTTTATCACCTCACTTGATACCTTGGGATCATAACTACATAGGTGTTGAGATGCCATGCATATGTGTTTTATAGTGTCATTGGTGAAACATTTGATATCGGACGTAACATGTGCGATTAGATCGTCGTAGGAGGTGTGTTGTGATTTCGTGGAGCATTTGGGCAAGAACTCGTACACATTATAACCTCATTTGGTGACTTTAAGTCATGTTTACTTAATGGTTAAGATCACTAAGTAAGTATTTTGTAGTGTTTTGATAAAGGATTGGACGATACGTAAACGTCGGATTAGTGGCCGGAAATTTCAGCAAAATGCTGAAACTTGCGCCACTACCCTGTTTCAGGGGTTTGGCGCAAGCCACCAGACTGCAGAAAATTCAGAGAAGGCCCAAAACTTGCGCCACTACCCTGTTTCAGGGGGTGTGGCGCAAGGCACAAAAGTATGCCCTTTCCGGCGTCGTTTCGTAATGCAATTCTACGACGATTTCTCGATGGTTTCTTTTGGTTCTTTGGAGTTAATTGAGCGTTGTTAAAGCTTCAAACACTTCAATACACTCCTACATACTCCTACATGATCAAATCATAAAATGTGAATAGTGATCCAAAATGTTCAATGAAGCCAAGGGTGACTAGAATTCCAATTTTTGCGATCGAGGCGACGAATGAGAATCTTTTAAGAGGATGTTGTCGTGACATTATAGAAATATGTAAACATGAGATATATGGTGAATAATACATGAAATCTTTGGGTTGCATGGATATGTATTATTGGGCCCAAAATTAGGCCCAAATGGGATTAAAAGACTTGGCCCAAAGAGGAAATGACCCATTCTTGCAATAATTGACCAATTGAACATATCCTTTAATGCCACATGGAACTAAGAATGACCTTGGGTCTATATAAAGTCCCCAACATCAGATTTTATTAGCAAAAGCTCTCATAACTTTTGGATATTTTCTTAAAACATTTCTCTCTTTTCCAAACCCTAAGGTAAATAATCCCTTTGGACTCCTTGGACAAGATCAACATATTCCAAGCCTTGGTAAGTATTTCTCCTCATGGATTAACATATTATATGCATGGGAGATTATGTATATTATGCTAGTGGTGTTGGCAAAGTGATGAATAGTGTATTTTGCTTTTGGTGTAAGATATACTATCTTGGTGAATTGAACTTGAATTAGGCCTTGTGCCTTTGATGAAAAAGCATGGTATGGAAAAAATATGAACATGTATGGTGTATTTTTGGCATTAAATTTGTTCTTGTCAAAAAGTGGAAATTATGGGATTTTGGCCGATATGTGTTATGAGTTGAATTAAGGTGCTTTGATGGCTTATTTGGGATGTGTTAAGGATAAGAAAGTGTAAAGGAGAAGTATTGTGGTGAAATGTGTTGATTTTTATGGATTGGTCAATGTTGGGAATATTATGGAATTTTTGGAATAATAGTATGATCAATGGTTTTGTCAAGGGGAAATGACATGTTTAAAGCCAAACATGTAATTCATTGACATGGTATGCATTTGTAAAGTAATTGGTGGTTAATGTGAATTTCGTTATATATTTGTAGAGTGACACATAAAGAAGGAGTGGGCTTATTGTATACGCATCTAAAGTTGTATATTCGTATTGCGAATCCAAGGTATGTAAGGTTGCTTTGTCCGTATCTTTCTACGACCAATAGTGTTCACATTGACATTTCTCTAGTTCTATTCCAAAATGTACTAAGGTATCCCATATGCACTTATCTATGGTCATTGTCATATATTTCCTACTCATTGATCAATTGTGAATCCCATTTATCATATTCATGGTTAACTTTCCGAAACTTCAAATAAGGCTATATACCAATATTCCAATAGTGCCTATACTTGTGTCTCTTGTTCATGGATTATTGTCCAATGGTTCCAATGGTATCATGGTGCTAGTTATATTATATTTCTCCTTGATATTTATTCTTATGTCCTTTATTGGTCAATGATTCAAAGTTTCCAACAATGTTGTGTTCCAAAGTTCCAAAGTGATGTTATGATTATCAAAGTATCAATCTCAAAGTAATGAACAAAGTAATGCAAATGTGGTCAATGATCAAGTACGGGTGGCAAGTCTAGGGGCGTAAGCCTAGCTCGACTCGATCCCGAGATATGGATTTATGGGTGGCAAGTCTAGGGGCGTAAGCCTAGCTCGACTCGATCCCTATATGATGATATGAAAGACCCACTGATCAGTCGGGGCCCGGGTACATTGTGACATATGTGATAACAAGTGAGTATTGATTGTAAAGAAAGTGACAAAAGTAATGAAAGCAATCCACATGGTTCCCAAAATGCAATATAGTGACTTACTCACATTGTCTATTCATTTGTATTGAGTTCATTAGTATGTTCATGTGTTACAAAGTTTCATTTGCGCCTTACATACTCAGTACTTATTTCGTACTGACCCCTCTCGGGGGAATTTACCTTACTTGCTGCAGGCGTAGGTCCCAGTAGGCTTCCTCAGTAGGTTGCTAGCTGTTGCAGATCTTTGGTGAGCTCCAGTTAATTCGGGGCTTCTCTGAGTCAGAGTGTATATATGTTTTTGTGCTGTACATGTGATATAAAGCGGGGACTTGTCCCGACTTTTAGTTCTTGTTGGTCAATGCACTTGTTAGAGGCTTTTGTAGGCTGATGTGGGTGTATAAATGTAGAGGGGATATGTCGATTTTGACTTGGTGGCCTCAACGGCCAAGTTTCGCATATGTATATATATATATATATCATGTTCCATAAATTCCATTGCGGGTATTTATAGCTATTGTGTGCTGATGGGTTTCTTATGGCATGTATGGGAACAAATAGGGATAAAGCTTGGTTCTCTCGGGCCTTGTCGGCTACGAGTGCTAATCATGCCTCGTTGGGATTTGGGGCGTGACAAAAGTGGTATCAGAGCAGTCGGTCTAAGGATGTCTACAAAGCCGTGTCTGAGTAGAGTCTTACTTATCGATGTGTTGTGCACCACATTTATAAGTAGGAGGCTACGGGACATTTAGGATGTTGTTTCTTTCCTTCATTCTAGATCGTGCAATAGATCCAATGTTGTCAGTTGCATTGTATCTGATCTTGGTAATTGTTTTTCTTTGGTATAGTCAAAATGTCGAACACTAGAAGAGGAAGAGGAAAAGGTAAAAGTAAGCTGATCAATAGAATTGCTGGTGAAGGAACAAGTAGACCACCGCCTGAACAAGTTGCTCAAGGTGGGGCTGAAACTGAGTTCGCAACGCGAGCTTCTTCTACTTCTTCAGCTCTAGAAGAGCCGAGAAGAAGGGAAGTGCCCGTGGAACCACCGACAAATGCCACAGATCAGGATCTTAGGAATGCTATACAGATGTTGACACAGTTAGTGGCGGCACAAAGCCAGGGAAGAGCTGGTGCTATGGCACATGATGATGATGAGGCTAGAATGGCAAGTCGCAGAACACAGGATTTCTTAAAACTGGACCCTTCCATTTTCACAGGGGCAGATCCAAAAGCAGATCCACAGGACTTCGTGGATAAAATTCAGAGGGCATTGGAAGTTATGCATGTGACAGGGATAGAAACAGTGGAACTTGCTGCATACAGGTTGAAAGGAGAAGCAATATTGTGGTACGAGGATTGGAAGAAATCCCGTGATGTTGATGCAACCCCACCTACTTGGGAAGAGTTTAAAATGGCTTTTCTTGATCATTACTTTCCCTATGAGATCCGTGAGGCACGTGCGGATCAATTCCTAAATCTCCGTCAAGGAAATTTGAGCGTCCGAGAATATAGCTTGCAATTTAATTCCTTGGCTCGATATGCGCCAAATGTTGTGGCTACGATGACAGACAGGGTCCATAGATACGTGGACAGACTAGAGCCATACTTGGTAAGAGATTGCACTATTGCGGCCTTGAATAGGGACATGGACATTGCTCGCATACAAGCCTTCGCCCAGAAAATGGAGGATCAGAGACAAAGACGCAGGGTACATGAATTTGATAGGGGACAGTCCAAAAGGGCTAGACCTATGGGACCACCTATGATGTCCCAAGGAGGATCTAGGCCCCGCATGTTTCCTAGACCACCTAGACCGTCGTTCTCTTACTCCACAGGTGGTGCTTATTCGCAGTCTCGCGGGTTTAGAGGTAGTTCAGCAGGGCAGAGTAGTGGGGTTCATGGATCACAGTCAGCAGGTTTCCCTCGTCAGCAGTGTCCGCACTGCGGGCGTATGCACACAGGTCCATGTCGGACAGGGACGAATGTCTGCTTTTGGTGTGGTATGCCGGGACATATAGCGAGAGAGTGTCCACAGCGGAGCATGGGTGGTATAGCACGACCAGCTGGGTCGACTGTCGCGTCTTCAGCATCGGTTCCTTCACAGGGCCGAGGGGTACAACCTATTGGTCGAGGTAGAGGTGCCAGAGGAGGAGCCAGTACTAGCGGGGTCCAGAATCGCACTTATGCTTTGGTGGACCGCCAGAATTCAGAGGCTTCCCCAGATGTCGTCACAGGTACATTATCCATATTCTCACATAATGTATATGCATTAATTGACCCAGGCTCTACATTTTCCTATGTTACTCCATTGGTTGCTGCGAAATTTGCAACGACACCGGAAATATTAATTAAGTCAATTGAAGTGTCTACACCAGTTGGTGAATATATTGTTGCAAAGAGAGTGTATCATAATTGTGTGGTAACTGTTTGTGGTCATGATACGTTGGCCGATCTTATTGAATTGAACATGGTGGATTTTGATGTAATTATGGGAATGGATTGGTTGGCCTCTTGTTATGCTACGGTAGATTGCCGGGCCAAGAAGGTGCAATTTTGTTTTCCACAGGAAAATGTTCTAGAATGGCAGGGTAAGGTAGGGGCACCACGAGGAAGATTTATTTCCTATTTGAAAGCCAGAAAAATGATTGCCAAGGGATACATATGTCATTTGGTACGAGTGAAAGATAATGATGCAGAACCATTAACTCCACAGTCTGTACCGGTCGTCAATGAATTTCTTGATGTATTTCCAGAGGATCTTCCAGGTTTACCCCCAGAACGGGAAGTGGAATTCGGCATTGATGTGATTCCAGGCACTCAGCCTATTTCTATTCCTCCATATAGAATGGCTCCAGCAGAATTGCGCGAATTAAAGGAGCAATTGAAAGATTTGTTGGATAAAGGCTTCATTAGGCCTAGTATGTCCCCGTGGGGTGCACCGGTATTATTTGTGCGAAAGAAAGATGGCACCTTGAGAATGTGCATCGACTATCGGCAACTGAATAAAGTAACGATCAAGAACAAATATCCCCTCCCTCGAATTGATGATTTGTTTGATCAGTTACAGGGTGCCAAGTGTTTCTCAAAGATTGACTTGAGATCGGGTTACCATCAGGTCAGAGTTAGAGAGGAGGATGTACCCAAGACAGCTTTTCGAACACGGTATGGCCATTATGAATTTTTAGTTATGTCATTTGGTAACAAATGCACCGGCTGTGTTTATGGATTTGATGAACAGGGTGTTTAAGCCATTCCTAGACGTGTTCGTGACAGTATTTATAGATGACATCCTTGTTTATTCAAGATCACCAGAAGACCATGCTTATCACTTACGGCAAGTGTTGCAAATTCTCCGTGACAGTAAGTTGTATGCAAAATTCTCCAAATGTGAGTTTTGGTTGAAATCAGTCGCGTTCTTGGGTCACATTGTATCAGATGAAGGCGTACAGGTTGATACACAAAAGATTGAAGCAGTGAAGAATTGGCCAAGACCTACGACACCCACAGAGATTCGCAGTTTTCTGGGTTTGGCAGGTTATTACCGAAGATTTGTAGAAGGGTTTGCTTCTATTGCAGCACCATTGACAAAGTTAACTCACAAGGCAATTAAATTTCAATGGAATGACGCATGTGAAAGAGGTTTCCAAAACTTGAAAGATAAGTTGACTTCCACACCAGTGTTAGTACTTCCGGAAGGTACAGAGGGCTATGCAGTGTATTGTGATGCTTCCGGGATTGGTCTCGGATGTGTATTGATGCAGCATGGTAGGGTGATAGCATATGCCTCACGACAGTTGCGGCCACATGAGAAAAACTATCCCACACATGATCTTGAATTGGCAGCGGTAGTTTTTGCTTTAAAGATATGGCGTCATTATTTATATGGGGTTCATGTTGACATCTATACGGATCACAAAAGCTTGCAATATCTTTTTAAGCAGAAGGAACTCAATTTGAGGCAACGAAGGTGGTTAGAGCTTTTAAAAGACTATGACATTGATATTCTTTATCACTCAGGCAAAGCAAATGTAGTAGCTGATGCATTGAGCCGTAAGGCAGTAGGAAGCACTAGTGGTCAGTTGAATGAGAAGCGTGAGATAATCAAAGATTTGAATCAATTAGCCGGCTTGGGAGTTCGCCTTATTGAAACCTCAGATGATAGAGTTATGGTGCAGAATGCAGCAAAATCCTCCTTGATAACTGAAGTGAAAGAAAAGCAATTTGCGGATTCTATTTTATTACAGCTAAAGGAAAATGTGCAGCAGAATTTGACCAAGGCATTTGATATTACACCGGAAGGGGTGCTTTAATGTCAAGGGAGGTTATGTGTACCGGACGTAGATGAACTGAGGACACGAATAATGACAGAAGTGCACCATTCGCGTTATTCCATTCACCCGGGTGCTACTAAAATGTACCATGAATTGAAAGAAGTGTATTGGTGGGGCAACATGAAAAAGAACATTGCAGAATTTGTCGCGCAGTGCCCAAATTGTCAACAAGTGAAAGTGGAACATCAGAAATCGGGAGGTTACATGCAATGTATCAATCTGCCAGTCTGGAAGTGGGATATGATTAATATGGATTTCATTACGGGTTTGCCTCGTACATTGCGGAAGTTTGATTCTATATGGGTCATAGTGGACAGGCTTACCAAGTCAGCGCATTTTCTACCGGTCAAGATGACCTATACAGCTGAGGATTATGCAAAGTTGTATGTGAAAGAGATAGTACGATTGCATGGTATTCCACTTTCTATCATATCAGACAGAGGAGCACAGTTCACAGCACACTTTTGGAAATCTTTTCAGCGGAGTTTAGGTACTCAGGTGAATTTGAGTACGGCTTTCCATCCTCAAACTGATGGACAAGCAGAACATACTATTCAGACACTTGAAGATATGCTACGAGCATGTACGTTGGATTTTCAAGGCAGTTGGGATGACCATTTGCCTCTTATTGAATTTGCGTATAACAATAGCTATCATTCAAGTATTAAAATGGCACCTTATGAAGCCTTGTATGGAAGGATATGTAGATCACCAATCGGATGGTTTGAAGCAGGTGAAACTGCTTTACTTGGGCCAGATATTGTTCACCAAGCCATGGAGAAAGTTAAAGTTATCCAACAATGGTTACAAACGGCTCAAAGTCGTCACAAGTCATATGCCGATGTGAGAAGAAGAGGGCTTGAATTTGCCATAGGTGATTGGGTATTTTTAAAGGTGTCACCGATGAAAGGGGTAATGCGGTTCGGAAAGAAAGGAAAATTGAGTCCACGTTACATAGGCCCATATGAAATTATTAGAAGATTTGGGCAAGTTGCGTATGAGTTGGCACTACCCCAGGACCTTTCGTCAGTCCATCCGGTAGTTCATGTGTCGATGCTCCGGAAATGCATAGGAGATCCTTCACGTATTGTGCCCGTAGAAGATGTTCAAGTGGCAGAGGATCTCACTTATGAAGAGGTGCCCATTGCTATCCTAGATCGACAAGTAAAGAGATTGAGAAATAAAGACATAGCATCCGTAAAAGTCCTGTGGAGAAATCAACAAGTAGAGGAGATCACGTGGGAAGCGGAAGAAATGATGAAATCCAAGTATCCCCACTTATTCCAAATGGACCAAGAAGTTCACAGTGCGGAGGTGGAACAATAACAAGTAAGTATTTAAAAGCATTATGTGAATGTGTATAGGTATGTTAGAGTAAAGATGTATTTGTTGTATATACGACAATATTGTTAACATTCGAGGACGAATGTTTCTAAGGGGGGAAGAATGTAACACCCCGTACTTTATCACCTCACTTGATACCTTTGGATCATAACTACATAGGTGTTGAGATGCCATGCATATGTGTTTTATAGTGTCATTGGTGAAACATTTGATATCGGACGTAACATGTGCGATTAGATCGTCGTAGGAGGTGTGTTGTGATTTCGTGGAGCATTTGGGCAAGAACTCGTACACATTATAACCTCATTTGGTGACTTTAAGTCATGTTTACTTAATGGTTAAGATCACTAAGTAAGTATTTTGTAGTGTTTTGATAAAGGATTGGACGATACGTAAACGTCGGATTAGTGGCCGGAAATTTCAGCAAAATGCTGAAACTTGCGCCACTACCCTGTTTCAGGGGTGTGGCGCAAGCCACCAGCCTGCATAAAATTCATAGAAGGCCCAAAACTTGCGCCACTACCCTGTTTCAGGGGGTGTGGCGCAAGGCACAAAAGTATGCCCTTTCCGGCGTCGTTTCGTAATGCAATTCTACGACGATTTCTCGATGGTTTCTTTTGGTTCTTTGGAGTTAATTGAGCATTGTTAAAGCTTCAAACACTTCAATACACTCCTACATACTCCTACATGATCAAATCATAAAATGTGAATAGTGATCCAAAATGTTCAATGAAGCCAAGGGTGACTAGAATTCCAATTTTTGCGATCGAGGCGACGAATGAGAATCTTTTAAGAGGATGTTGTCGTGACATTATAGAAATATGTAAACATGAGATATATGGTGAATAATACATGAAATCTTTGGGTTGCATGGATATGTATTATTGGCCCAAAATTAGGCCCAAATGGGATTAAAAGACTTGGCCCAAAGAGGAAATGACCCATTCTTGCAATAATTGACCAATTGAACATATCCTTTAATGCCACATGGAACTAAGAATGACCTTGGGTCTATATAAAGTCCCCAACATCAGATTTTATTAGCAAAAGCTCTCATAACTTTTGGATATTTTCTTAAAACATTTCTCTCTTTTCCAAACCCTAAGGTAAATAATCCCTTTGGACTCCTTGGACAAGATCAACATATTCCAAGCCTTGGTAAGTATTTCTCCTCATGGATTAACATATTATATGCATGGGAGATTATGTATATTATGCTAGTGGTGTTGGCAAAATGATGAATAGTGTATTTTGCTTTTGGTGTAAGATATACTATCTTGGTGAATTGAACTTGAATTAGGCCTTGTGCCTTTGATGAAAAAGCATGGTATGGAAAAAATATGAACATGTATGGTGTATTTTTGGCATTAAATTTGTTCTTGTCAAAAAGTGGAAATTATGGGATTTTGGCCGATATGTGTTATGAGTTGAATTAAGGTGCTTTGATGGCTTATTTGGGATGTGTTAAGGATAAGAAAGTGTAAAGGAGAAGTATTGTGGTGAAATGTGTTGATTTTTATGGATTGGTCAATGTTGGGAATATTATGGAATTTTTGGAATAATAGTATGATCAATGGTTTTGTCAAGGGGAAATGACATGTTTAAAGCCAAACATGTAATTCATTGACATGGTATGCATTTGTAAAGTAATTGGTGGTTAATGTGAATTTCGTTATATATTTGTAGAGTGACACATAAAGAAGGAGTGGGCTTATTGTATACGCATCTAAAGTTGTATATTCGTATTGCGAATCCAAGGTATGTAAGGTTGCTTTGTCCGTATCTTTCTACGGCCAATAGTGTTCACATTGACATTTCTCTAGTTCTATTCCAAAATGTACTAAGGTATCCCATATGCACTTATCTATGGTCATTGTCATATATTTCCTACTCATTGATCAATTGTGAATCCCATTTATCATATTCATGGTTAACTTTCCGAAACTTCAAATAAGGCTATATTCCAATATTCCAATAGTGCCTATACTTGTGTCTCTTGTTCATGGATTATTGTCCAATGGTTCCAATGGTATCATGGTGCTAGTTATATTATATTTCTCCTTGATATTTATTCTTATGTCCTTTATTGGTCAATGATTCAAAGTTTCCAACAATGTTGTGTTCCAAAGTTCCAAAGTGATGTTATGATTATCAAAGTATCAATCTCAAAGTAATGAACAAAGTAATGCAAATGTGGTCAATGATCAAGTACGGGTGGCAAGACTAGGGGCGTAAGCCTAGCTCGACTCAATCCCGAGATATGGATTTATGGGTGGCAAGTCTAGGGGCGTAAGCCTAGCTCGACTCGATCCCAAGGGTGGAAAGTCTAGGGGCATAAGCCTAGCTCGACTCGATCCCTATATGATGATATGAAAGACCCACTGATCAGTCGGGGCCCGGGTACATTGTGACATATGTGATAACAAGTGAGTATTGATTGTAAAGAAAGTGACAAAAGTAATGAAAGCAATCCACATGGTTCCCAAAATGCAATATAGTGACTTACTCACATTGTCTATTCATTTGTATTGAGTTCATTAGTATATTCATGTGTTACAAAGTTTCATTTGCGCCTTACATACTCAGTACTTATTTCGTACTGACCCCTCTCGGGGGAATTTACCTTACTTGCTGCAGGCGCAGGTCCCAGTAGGCTTCCTCAGTAGGTTGCTAGCTGTTGCAGATCTTTGGTGAGCTCCAGTTAATTCGGGGCTTCTCCGAGTCAGAGTGTATATATGTTTTGGTGCTGTACATGTGATATAAAGCGGGGACTTGTCCCGACTTTTAGTTCTTGTTGGTCAATGCACTTGTTAGAGGCTTTTGTAGGCTGATGTGGGTGTATAAATGTAGAGGGGATATGTCGATTTTGACTTGGTGGCCTCAACGGCCAAGTTTCGCATATGAGTATATATATATATCATGTTCCATAAATTCCATTGCGGGTATTTATAGCTATTGTGTGCTGATGGGTTTCTTATGGCATGTATGGGAACAAATAGGGATAAAGCTTGGTTCTCTCGGGCCTTGTCGTCTACGAGTGCCAATAATGCCTCGTTGGGATTCGGGGCGTGACATTTCAGGTAACAATGGAGTTCTCAAATCAATTTTTGTTCAATTTTCAGTTGGGTTTTTTTGGGGTTTTCTCTGCTTTGTTCCAAATTTTTGATGGGTTAGGGAGAAGAACGAGGTTTCCGCTCTAATTATTGTCTGCATGTGTGTGTAATTTGCTTCTCCAATGAGTTTTTCGTTTTAATTGTTGTCTGCATGTGTCAATCGATTACTTCTTCCTTCTCCTAATTCATCAGTTTCTTCATTATCAGTCGCTAAAAATGACCCGTAAGTTTAGTTTCTTGATTTCTGCGAAGTTCAATTTTTTTGTGAACCCATATTTCTTTTACCTTGCATGGTTTTTATCTTTGTTTAATGATAGCCTTTTTGAGATTTTGCTTATTATTTAAAAACATGACACTGTAATTATCATTGTTGCTTCTTTTGATGATACGGTAATTTTTTCTTAATGTATGGGTATGTTGTTATACAACAATGCAGTAAAGGATATGGATATTTTTTTTTTCTTTTGTTTGGTTGGTATAGCGCAGAAACAAGAAATGCTATAGCATCTTTTGAAAGGTCAAGAATCATAGAAAATGTTTATTCAGTTGCACCACATAAAATCTTAATATGATAAAATTGAACAATGAATGACAATTTACTATATTTTGTACAACCATCATAAAGTTATTGATTCCCGTCCTCCAATAGCTCCTTAATTTTCTCCCTCTCTTCTTGACTTTTATCTTCAACCCCTCAGGATGGTCATTATTTGGTAGATTTGGTGGACCAGCGTCATGAAAATCATTATTATCAACACCAAAAACATCATTCAACATACCATGCATTGGATATTGTCTAACCGACTCATTTTGTACTCGGGATGTCGGTTCTACATTAGATTGAACATGCCACCATGCATATGCCAACATGTATACTTTTCGGGAAAACCCTTTTGAAGGAGATGACGAAACACTTCAGCTCTATTGCACATAACAGAAAACCCACATGTAATACAAGGACAATTTTTTTTTTTCCATTTATAGATGCATTCGAAAAGGTAAAGTCCAAAAATTTGGCTACACCATCCGAGAACTCATTTGATTTAATTGACTTTTCAATCCAACTCTTGTCAATCATGTTGGAATGAAGCTGTTTAAGATATAAACAAACAACATACTTGAGAAATAGGATTAAGTTTTTAATAAACTTAAGTATGGTTGTTAACATAAGAGGGATATGAAAAAAGGTATAGTCAATCACATTTGTTCAATCATAGCAAAGAGAATATCACATTCACAAAAAATTATAAAAAAATCATTTTTCAGATTATTTTTAATGGTATCAAATAAAAAAGTTATATAATTAAAAAAAATTAATCGATTACAAAACAATACAAAAGTAAAGAGGACATAGAAAATAATAGAAAGAAAATAACATAGCATAAGAAATCCAAGATAACCTGGAACAGAAGAACACTTGACATAGTCTTACCTGTTTGGCATGACTGCGAGCACGATTGGGAGAGTTCAAGATCTCGTAATACAAAACAGAGAAGTGAAGAGCTAGTCCAAGTCAGATGGGTTGTATTGGGGCAAGTTCAGCAGATGCAATATGCTACAAGCATTGTAGAAAATGAGGAAAACTGAACATAAGAAATCAGATCATTCAAACCATAACCAAGCAACCACATCTAATTAAATAACATTATCCCACAACTCATTTCCAACCATTTGAATATAAGAATGATCTTTCAATATAATTGAAATGAATATAGCTATAACAAATAGAAACAAAATCAATATTTTCCTATGTTAAATCTCTACATGTCCATTTCCCCACCCTTTAGAGACTGACAAAATCTCAAAGGTGAAATAAGGGACTCATACTAAGAAAAGTGGACCTTGAGCTTACTCAACTTTAACCTATGTTGCTCGGACTATTCAAAAATATTGAAGGGTGAGACCTATTCTTCAAAGTAGAGAATTTTTGAAGGATCCGACATGGGTGCGACAACATTTTTGGAGAGTCCAAGCAACAGAGACTTTAACAACTAATTTATGAGGAAAAGATTGTCTAAAACCATATAACTGCCCATTATTATTAAATCAAGAACAAGGATCGGTTCTAACTCTAATAGCATATTAAGAATGATATCCCTTGAGCCTAATTCAATACGAAAAACTAGTGCATGTTTCTCAGATCAATATCTTTAAGGTAAGTTTTTCATTCACTCAAATTAATATACAGATAGTTCTAGGGTACACTTCCCATGCTTTTGCTTCATTCATCAATCTTAAACCGTTGTGGCCTTGTACAGTATATTCAGCATTGCTCAGACTAATAGGAGCTAACGTGATTTTGACATGCTTTCTACCATATGAAGTCAAGTTTAAAAGATAACATAATATACATCACCTATTTAGAGGAGTATTTCTCCCATCTCTAGATTCCAATTTCATTATTGAGTCTCACATCACCAATTATAAAGAAGAAAACTGAAGCAGAAATTTAAAAGAAAAATATTAATAGTATTATCTCTGAAAAGTTGTCTTTAAGAAGCAATATATTACCATCAAGTACATATTTAATTGCGGTTAAAGGGGTTCCAGGATTGAGGACAACCCCAGCTTTAGATCCCAAATTTTTATTCTGAAAAAGAAACAATCAATAAGGTGGTCAAGACGCATTTAAAATAGGTGAAATAATGGATAAGACAGCTAAAAAATTACAAGAAGTTACCATGAAGTTAGAACTATCTTTGGGTAATAAAGTCATTATATTCTGACTATCACCAGCTGAATTTTTATATCATATCTACGGCTCTCACAATTACAAATTACAGCACACCATTTTCAATGTCATGGAACACTAACCATGATCCTATATAATTTCTCTAGAAGGGATAGCTCATTCAAATAGATAAAGTAGATCTAATGTAAAATGTAATAAGAAAAACAAGTAAGTATTCAAAGTAAGAAAAACAAGCACTCTACATTTTCTTTTCTAACCTCCATGGCGTGGGTTTGGATGTTTTGTATCATGAGAATAAGTGTTCGAGAGAGACATTATCTATAAGAGAAGTAATAAAATTCTTCACGAATAATTAATCAATTACTCCAACAAGTCATTCATAACTGATATCCTAAAAGAAAAGCATGCAATAAAGGTATGTTTAGATTTCTGAAAAAGAATACCAGAATCATGGATTGATCTTACAAATGGAAAATTTGTAGTAAGTAAATTCTTTAGGCTGGTGTTGTTCTATTACTTATGTACAACATACCTGACAATCTTAACTTAGAGAAGCCCGTCACTAATATTACTTATGTACAACATACCTGACAATCTTAACTAAGATTATCGATATCTATACAAGTTCCCTGCAGTTGTGAATCAGAAATAGGTCAATTACTCACGATACAGAGGAGCACTTCATAATATTATGACCATGAAAACCACCCCTTTCAACTCATGTAGCATGTCACTAATTTAACTTAAGATCATTGCAAGTAATCCATCCAAGTTTAGTGAGAAACTCTGCAGGTTTGTTAGGTTCCCATAGTGTTGAAAATCAGTAGAGTTAAACAAAACGACAAAGCCGAGAAAAAAGCATAATCACACTTCAATAACTAAACAATCATCAACTTAGAGGTCTTAAGCTGAAATTTCAAAAAAAAAAAAAAAGATCTAAGCAAGTATCACAAAATCTCAACTTTAATTTTGCATATAACATTTTTTCAAGTTTTGGAGTCATATCCACCATTTCAATTAATTATAGTTGTAGCTGCAATGCTGCATTCTCCCTCTTTTAATGATATTTAAATAACTTACAAGCTTTGTATTTTTTCAAAGTAATCTTTGTAGGAGAAGTGTTATAATCTAGGAGAATATGAAGCAAAAAAGCAAGAAGTCAGCAGAAGAAATGTTAGCTTCCTTACGAGGAAAACAAGCTGACAACAATAGCACAACGTTCCAAGATTTGCAGCAACAATTTAATGGGGATCACCTAGATGACCAACTTGAGGATGCGAACCTAATAGCTCATATACTCAGTGATGAAGCTAATTCACAAGAGAAAGAGGAGCCCTTAGTTGCCAAGATTAAAGGTACAAGTAATTTCATATTAGAGTTGGTTATTATTTTTTACTTTTTATCATTTTTTGGTTATTATTGCTTCTAATTAGTGTTGTTTGCTTGTTAAAATGATAGATACTTCGACTGGAGAAGTTACAACTCAAAAGATGCAACCAAATGGAGTTTGGAACTTGGAAAAAAACAAAAATAATCATGGTGGAACTCAATAGGGATGGACAAGGAAGTGATAATGGTTCAAACTTGCTTGTGAGATTTCTTGGCAAACTTTCTCAAAAGTCTATATTATGTCCCATATCAGTTGTGAGATTGGACAGGATGCCAGAGCCAAAAAAGCGCCTCCAGTGGCACTTGATTGAGGTAACTAGCTAAGTTCTTTCAAGTTCAGTTAGTGTATGTTTTTTCATTAGATACTGATCTATGACTATAATAATATTTAAAGGGGAATTTTGAGTTTGATTATGCTGTTGGAAGTAAATGGGTGATGAATTCTTTACGCGATAGATGGAGGGCCTATAAATATAAGTTGAGATGTAATAGCTTCTACTCTAACAAAAGTAAGGAAGAGCTACTTGCTAATCCTCCTGTGTTGATTTTTAAATTTCAGTTACCGTGTTGATTTATTCATTTCTTTTTGTGACTGTCTTGGTATAAAATTGACCTCTTCTATACTTGTCAATAATTGATTTCACTGCCTCTCAATTATTGATGCCTATGTTTATATTATCATGTCATTGTCTGCTGTTTTTGATCAACTACAATTGTCTGTTAGTTATCAAGAATTTATTTATTTTGGTAAGAGGTTTGTATATGTTATATTCTTATCTTGGCTATTCATCTCTAGGGTGCCAGACCTTGTTATCTCCGGGGAAGAAACTAAATTTTCATGATTGTATTCTTAGGAAGCCATCAAATTAATGATCTCAAGTGGTGTTCCTATAAATTGACTGTGCCGTGGCTGTTGTTGGGTGGTAAACTGATGCTTATAGGTATGGATCATCCACCATTATGGGTGCATACTAACACATCTTATTTGTGAAGTTAACGTCTTTTTAGTTGTTAACTAGTTAGGGAGTCATAATTCTTGTGTCGGTAATTTGTACGCATACTATCTTGGAGAATTTATTTAGCAACTTTATGTGACACTGCATGGCTCATAAGGGGGTGGCTGCTGCTTTTATAATGCCTCTATGTGATCAACAAATATGTTGTGAGCTTTACTCACTTAAATTTCTATTGTACTCTTAGACACTGGTTAGTTTTGGCAGAGTCGTGGGTTAGCTGACAATTTGTTACATGTTGGTCTTTTCCTTTGTCTTTTTTTTGGGTGAATAACCGAAAGATCCTCCATGATTTGGGTCTTCACTCTGTGTTAAAGTAAAGATTGTTTTAACGGCAGTATCATTTTGAGGACTTTTGACATTTACTTTATGGACCAAGCAAAATTCTCATGGACACCACCTCACCAACTCCTCCTCTAAACCCTCCAGAAGTGAATAGGGGTACTAACATATAGATCCTTCACATTTTCAATGCTGGCCCTAATATGAGTCTATGCAAAGGATTTAAAGTTGCTTTTATCTGTTCCTGATAGATATAGCTACAAAATTCAACCCATTTTCTTTGTTGTATAAGTAAAAGATTTTGTATATATGCATTGATTATTTGTGTTACAATGATATTGTTTATCTTTTCTTGAATGGCTTTAGTACAGGCGAAAATGCAGAGACAGACATTGGATGCTACATCTAATTTCGATCTATGTTGGCTCTAGTAGATTATTTAGTTACTGTGCATTTGTTTGTACAATTCTAGTTGTATATTGCTCTGATTTAAAGTGTTGTTCATTTAAACTGCTTCCTGATGCAGTTAAAGATTAGTTTGCATTATTCTTTCTTTCCTTTTGGGTTCTATGTCAATTTAAATGCATCTCTTAACTGTTATTGGCCTCTAAGGTAAGAGTAAGGTTAGTGTACACTCTATCTCTCCAAATCCTTCTTTGTGACTTTGTAGGACTATACTGGATATATTGTTGTTGATAAGAGGTCTGTGTACATGTAGGATAAGTATGAGATTTATATATTGATTCTGATTTGCCTTAAAACACAAAGTATTTTGTTGGGATGAAATGATCCTGAATAGAGAGGAATGGATATAGGTAATTCATAAACTTATCCCCATTTGACTCGGGATTGAGGAATCGTTGATTGACTACTATCCGAACTGAATGAAAATGTGTCAAGGGGATGCACAATTTAGTTCAGGGAGATAGAGTTTGATGAATAGGAACATGTAAAGGTAGACAATTGGATAGACGTTCACATCACATGGCCTCTCGAGCAGAGCCAAATGAATGCAGAGAATTTATATAACTGTAACATATTCTTGGGATGGGCTTGGTTGATTGATTAATTAACTGATTAGAATGCTAAGAAGCATTTATCCCAGGACAAAAGGGACTAGTGTATTGATGTAGCATTTTAGTGGTTGTTGCTTGTTTATTATTCACCACCAGAATTTTTTGACTGGCTTGTTCTCGATGATAATTCTCATGCTTTGTTCCTCATTTTCTTGTTCTCCGGGAAAGTTGACATTTTGTATTGTTAATAGAGTTTTGCAATTGTATAAAACGAACATGTATGTGGATATAGTTTGATATTGATATGGGAATTTTCTTGTTGAAATTTATGTATCATTATCTCATTTCTTCTATTTTACTTGTAGGATAAAATATCATAGCATCTTCCTGAAGATCAACAACAGGCTGTCACTTTAGGTGTTCCATTGAAGATACTGGCTCGTCCTAATGATGCTATTGGAAAAGTGTATGGAGCTGAACATTCTGGTCGTGTGCGTGGGTTAGGTGGTAGTGTTTGCCCTTCGGCAGCTTTTGGGATGCCTAGACATTCAGTTACTCATGCGAATTTTCATAATTCTAGTTATATGTCCCATCAACGTGTTGAAGACGTAGAGAAACATGTAGAAACCTTGGAAGAGAAGCTCACCGGATATGAAGAGACCAAGAAAAAACTTGAGTAGACCAAGGAAGCTTGAGGAGACGAGGAAAAGCTTGAGGAGACAGAGAAGTGGCTTGTGCAAAATGAGAATCACTTGGCAACTCTTCATAGGTTTTTACAAGCTAAATTTGGTAGTGAGTTGCCCACTTTAAACTTAGATCCATAGCTTATATATGTAGTGTTCTCTTAACTTGGATCCTTAGCTTATATATGTAGTGTTTGTCTTAAACTTTCTGCGTTTCTATTACGCTAATACTTGTGGTATCTTTTATGAATATCCAAGACTTGCAACTTATGTTTTCTTATAATGTGTGTGTCTGTGTGTGATAAATAGAACATTGATTAGTATTGCAATGATTTGGGAATTATGGCCAGTACATTAGTACTAGCTGGGATACTGCCAGGGAAATATGGCAATTCTCATTACAAAAAAAAATTTGTGTTAACCACGGTTCATTAATAGGATGGATTTGACAATATACCCCCCCAAAAAAGTTACCTACGCCCAAAATTAGCCACGGTTCGTGTGTGGCTAATTAAAAATTCAAATATAATTTATTATTCCAGAAATCAGGTTTAGCAACGGCCAAACCGTGGCTAACCAAATGTTACCATGGACCTTAAAACCATGGAAAATAAGCTTGTGACGCCCCTCATAGGTACGCTACTAACTGTGGCTACACAACCATGGCAGAGTGTACTTAGTCATGGTTTTTGTACAGTTTAGCTACTGATTTAGGCGTGGCTAAAAGAGTGCTCAAATTCGATCGAACTATAAATGCACTCAACGGTGGAAAATCACACTTGAGTTTTTTTAAGAAGAGTGTTTTTAACTTCACAAAATTGTTCCCATATTTGAGGAAAAAATCAAATATTTATAGCCAAAAGATGGTGCTTCAGAAAAAAAGCAATGGTTCTGAAAAATTACACTATTTCAGATCGTTGGGCCCACATACAGACCCATGTTCGGACGCACATGGCCACATGTGGCCACACATCACTTTCGTCAAAAAACATAAAGCTGATCTTGACATGCGCTGGCATCTGCAGAGCCAGATGCATCCACAGATGGCCATATGTGTGCGCACGTCAGCATTTTCATCTTCAAATAGTGCCTGGAAGGGTTGCGTCCCTTCGAGGTGCGTTGTCACATACATCCGTACATGCTCGTATACGTCCGCAAATAGAGTATATTTTTGTATCAGACTTTTGGATTAAACAGTCATTAACTCTCAAGTTTCAAATTAATTTTGTCCATAAAGACAGTCTCTCGATAGATCATTTGACAAATCCAAATCTAAATCCAAAGTCGAAGTCCACCGAGCGAGCGATGACAACGATGATGTGCAACTTGTCTTCTTCTTACCTCACTATCCATATGAAGGAGTGCTTCTATATATAAGCACAAGGATGTTCTTTTCTCCCATCAATGTGGGAGAAACACTCTTTTCTAAAGTGAACACACATTTTCACTTTTTCTCTATTTTTCTTCCCTCCATTTTCCATTCACATTTCACTAGAACCCAACAATCCCCTGCATGAATGGGGAATGTCTATTACATCAAAATAAAATATACGGACAAGTGTGTGATCTACGAACAAATACTAATTGCATCTGGATAAGTAGGTTTTCCATTGAACTTTCCGTAGATAACTTGTATCGGATGCACTCAGTCAATCAGTAGACGCGATATCTTTGAACCGTCGAACTTTGGTGTACACCTAGACAACATAAGTCTGATTGGGATTACTTGTGTACTGACTCAATTTACTAATAACACATGTTATATATGGTCATGTACAATTTATGATATATATCAAACTTTCCAACACTCTTGCATAGTCCAATTGTGAGTTACTTTCACCTTTATTCTTTTAAAGTGCAAAGCTCACATCTAATAGAGTCTTGGCAATATTGAAATCCAAATACTTGAACTTGTAAAGTACCTTTTCAATGTAATGATATTGTGACAATGCTAAGCCTTGTGGAGTTCTATGAATTCTTATCCCTAAGATCGCATCAGCAACTCCAAGGTCTTTCATATCAAATTTGCTTTCTAGCATTTGCATAGTAGCATTTATGCTAGAAATGTCTATACTGATGATCAACATGTCATTCACATACAAACAAACGATAACTTTGTTATTTGGTGTGTCTTTAATATAAACACATTTGTCACACTTATTAATCTTAAATCCATTTTGCCAACATGGTTTGGTCAAATTTTGGCATGCCACTGTTTGGATGCTTGCGTTAGTCCATAGAGTGACTTAACAAGTTTGCACACTTTTCGTTCCTTACCAGGAACAACAAAACCCTTAGGTTGTTCCATATAAATTTCTTCCTCCAATTCTCCATTTAAGAAAGTTGTTTTCACATCCATTTGATGGATTTCAAGACCATCTACCACTGCTAGTGCAACCAACATCCTAATGGACGTTATCCTTGTTACTGGCAAGTATCTGTCAAAATAATCAAGGCTTTCCTTTTGTTTAAAGCCTTTAACAACAGGTCTTACCTTGTATTTGTTAATAGTTCCATCAACTTTCATTTTTCTTTTGAAGATCCATTTTGAACCTAAAGGCTTATTTCCTGGAGGAAGATCAACCAACTCCCAAGTGTGGTTGCTCAAGATTGAATTAATCTCACTATTGAAAGCCTCTTTCCAAGAGGATGAGTCCGCAGAAGACATCTCTTCTTTGAATATTTGAGGCTCATTTTTAAGAAAAAATGTTACAAAATTTGACCCGAAGGAAGTCAACGTCCTTGTCCTTTACTATGCCTTGGATTCTCTTCATTAAGTACATTTTTCTTTAGTTCATCCCGAGGTCATTTAGACCCTTCTCTAGACAGCTCATGTCTAGTCTTATACGGATAAATATGTTCAAAGAACTCAGAATTATCTATTTCAATTATCGTATTATCATGAATATCCGGATGTTCGAATTTATGAACCAAAAATCAATATGTTTTACTGTTTGTAGCATATTCAATGAAAACACAGTACACAGTCTTTGGTCCTATCTTCACCCTTTTGGGTATATGAACTTGGACTTTGGCTAGACACCCCCCCACACTTTGAAATATTTCAAGTTGGGTTTTCTTCCTTTCCAGTTCTCACATGGAATAGATTGTGTCTTGCTATGGGCACTCTATTGAGTATTCGATTTACTGTAAGGATAGCTCCCCCCCCCCCCCAAGTTTTGTGGTAAACCTGAACTTATTAATAAGACATTCATCATTTCCTTTAAAGTTTGCTTTTTTTCTTTCCGCAATTCCATTTGATTGAGGTTAATACGGGGTAGTTTAATGAACAATTCTAATTTCCAAACACATCTCTGCAAAAGGAGATTCATACTCTCCACCCCTATCACTTCTTATCATTTTAATCTTTTTATGCAACTGATTTTCAACTTCAGTTTTATATTGCCTAAATACTTCTATTGCTTCATCCTTACTATTAAGCAAATAAACAAAACAATATCTAGTGAAATCATCAATAAAAGTTATGAAATACTTTTTTCCCACCATGAGATGGTATCGACTTCATATCACAAATGTCTGTGTGAATTAAGTCTAAAGGATTGGAATTCCTTTCAATAGACTTATACGGATGCTTATCATACTTACATTCAATCCATGTTTGACACTTTTATTTATTGCAATCAAAGTTAGGCAAAACTTTCATACTAATCAGTTTTCACAAGGTTTTGTAATTGACATGTCCTAAACATTCATGTCATAATTCATTTGACTCAAGGAATTAAGAATAAGCCTCAGCTTTATTCATTTCAATAGCCATTACATCAAGTTTGAAAAGGCCCTCATTGAAGTAGTCCTTTCCTACATACATTTCATTCTTGCTTATTACAACTTTCTCCAAAACATACACACACTTAAATTCGTTTTTAACTAGAAGTGTTGTAGACACTAAGTTCTTCTTAATAGTAGGAACATGGAGAACCTTGTTGAGAGTCAACACCTTATTGGAAGTCATCTTTAGGAATATCTTTCCACTTCCTTCAACCTTGGTTGTTGTAGTATTTTCCATGAAGATCACTTCTTTTGGACTAGCGATATCATAAGTAGCAAAAGGTTCTTTGTCCGCACAAACATGTTGTCACGCCCCAAATACCAACGAGGCATGATTGGCACCCGAAGCCGATATGGCCCGAGAGAACCAACCTTTGCTTATGAACATTCGCGTACATAATCTCATGTGAATCGTATTACACCTTGTGCAACTATGCGGAAGTCATAGACATGAAAACATAAGTCATAGCTAGGTATGTAAAACTTGGCCGTTTGAGCCATTAAGTCAAAACAACATGTACTTTCACATTTATACACCCACATCCGTCTACAAAAGCCTCTAACAAAATGCATTGACCAAATGAAGTAAAAAATAGGGACAAGTCCCCGCTTTATACAACATGTACAACAGTGACTCGGAGAGGCCCCGAACTAACTGGAGCTCACCAAAGATCTGCAACACTGACAATCTACTGTGGAGGCCTACTAGTGCCTGCACCTGCAACATGTAAGGTAAGTCCCCAAAAGGGGTCAGTACGAAGAATGTACTGAGTATGTAAGGCCATAAGAAAAACTGAGTCAGTGCATAAGAACTTCAATGGAAATAATTATAAGAGAAACTCAATGTGTGGAATCATGTACCTTTCCTTCATTATTATCATCTCCAATGATACATACATAATAAAAATAACCATGGAATCAACATAAGAGAAATAGCAAATGTGAACAAACTCTCTTTCTGTAGGTGGGATACCATGTACATTACGTTCTTTCTTTCACTTGCCTTTACTTTACTTTACTTAACTCATACACTGTTACACTGTTAGGGCCCTCATCATGCAGGTGATCTTGTCACCCCATGGATAAAATCATGTCATCATGCAGGTGTTCATTTCACCCCATGGATACATCATGCAGGTATTCTTTTTACCCCATGGATAAGATCATGTCATCATGCAGGTGTTCTTGCACCCCATGGATAAATGGCCATCATCATGCAGGTATTTGTACCCCATGGATAAATTATCATCATCATGTTGGGATCGAGTCGAGCTAGGCTTATGCCCCTAGACTTGCCACCCATAAATCAATACGTCGGGATCGAGTCGAGCTAGGCTTATGCCCCTAGACTTGCCACCCATAAATCAATCATTAACCACATTTGCATTACTTTATTCTTACTTCATTTCATTACTTTGAGATTGATACTTCAACTTGTGAGAGATTGATACTTTGATTTGGAACATAACATTGATGGAACCATGAAATATTTAGAACATTACTCAAAGCGTATGAAACATGTGAATGACAATTGATCAATGCATAAAGAACATATGATGAACCATAATTGATACCCGGAATTAGGGTACCTTGGCTTATGAGGGATTGATACTTTTGTAGCCATGACATTGTTGGAAGCTTTGGAACAATAACCAATGAGCTAGAGACGTGTATATAAACATTCTTGGAAACATACTGTTGGAACCATTGAACAATGATCAATGAACAAGATACATGAGTATGATCACTATTGAACCCTTGGAACATAACCTCATTGCTCTTATTGGGATAATTCTCTTAGGATCAACAACCTATGACAACTTAAGAACTTCCGCCCATAAATAAGAACTAAGTGATTCATGATTCGTATAGGAGTAAAACACATATGACTATCAATATATCAACCCTAGTTGGAATACTATAGAACCCCCTTGGTATAGTACACTTTTGGAACCTTAACATAATGATCACTAAATACGATACATGTGGATACTAACTATTCATCACCCTGCAATGCAATACCTTAGACCATTTGGAACTTTTGACATATTAGCCAATGAACGTGAGTCAACCAATGGACATGAGTCAATCAATAAACATGAGTTATACGATTCACCATTGACCAATGAATAAGGAACATATGAGTAACTCTAGCCAACTATTGAATATGAAATACCTTAGAGTATTTTGGAATCAAGTTAGTGCTATGACAGTGTGGACATCATATGTTGCAGAAGGATACAAAAGTAACGTTACATACCTTATCTTCCCAAGGTAAGCACCCAATCAAATATGTGAGCGCAACAATTCCGCTCCTTCTTTACGTTTCACTCTACATCACAATGACATAATGGAACCAACATTAACCACCAATTGCTTTGCAAATGCATACAATGTCAATAAATTACATGTTTGCCTTTAAACATGTCATTTCCCCTTGACAAATCCATTGACAAAATTATTATTCCAACAATTCCATAATATTTCCAACATTGACCAATACATGATAATTGATACATTTCATCACTATACTTCTCCTTTACACTTTCTTATCCATAATACATCACAAATAGTCCATCAAAGTACCTTAATGCAACTCATAACACATATCGGCCAAAATCCCATAATTTCTACTTTTAGACAAGAACAAGTTTAATCCCAAAAATAACACCATACATGTTCATATTCTGTCCATACCATGCTTTTTCATCAAAGGCACAAGGCCTAATTCAAGTTCCATTGACACATCTTTCACCAAAGGCAAAATACACTATTCATCATCTTGCCAACACCACTAGCATAATATATATAATCACCCATGCATATTGTCACGCCCCAAATTCCAACAAGACGGACATGGCACCCAAAGCCGACAAGGCCCGGGAGAACCAATCTTCGTCCATAACAACCCATACGCACCACTCAAAAGTCATCACCACCACAATTAAATATAAGAAGCCAAAAGCGGAATTTATGACAAATATAAGAGAAATATGAGACTTGGCCTTTAGGGTCATCAAGACAAAACATACGTTCATTACATACCCTTCGTCTGACCCACAACATCTACAAAGCCTCTACAGATGCACAACCAAAACCAACCTAGAGTCGGGACACACCCCGCTCTCTATATATATATACACAAGACCAAAACAAATATACATAGGAAACTCGAAAAGCCCCGAACCAACTGGAGCTCACCAAATGTCCGCAAAAGATCCGCAACCTACAACGGAGGTCTACTAGTGCCTGTGCCTGCAACAAGTAAGGTAAGTTCCCCCGAGGGGGTCAGCACGAAAAATGTACTGCGTATGTAAGGCCACAATAAAACTGTAGCAATAAGTGAGAACACCAATGTATATCAAGGATAAGAGAATAGGCAATATCGATAAACCAACATTTCCATATGTGTGGAGCCATGTACGTTACATTCTTTATTTCTTTTATCAATTATCTCAATATCAACAATAATCACATCATGCCCGGGACCAACTGATCAGTGATAAATAACAATACTGGGATCGTCTCTAGCTAGGCTTATGCCCCTTTGAGCTACCACCCATAAATCAATAAAGCAGGTTCGGCCCTAGCTAGGTTTTTACCCCTTTGGGCTACCCCCTGTGTCCAATAATCAATCGGGATCGTCTCTAGCTAGGCTTTCGCCCCTTTGAGCTACCACCCGTGATACATCGGGATCGTCTCTAGCTAGGCTTTCGCCCCTTTGAGCTACCACCCGTACTCAACCATATACGCATTACTTTCATTCTTTAATTATGAAATTGAAACATTGTTGGTTATCGCATTATTGGAACTTTGGGACAATGTTCAATGTTCAAGAGACACATGAATAAATATATGTAGGCAACCAACTTTACATGAGACACTTTGGAACATTTCGGCATAGGTACAAGTACAATGGCAAAGGAAGCAATAGGTGTTGCAGAAAGATACGGACAAGAATAACCTTACATACCTTAGCCTCTCAATAAGAATCCGCAATCCTAAGGAATATAATGATTCAGCCCCTTACTCTACAACACAAGCACATAACAGAGTTTACGTCAACATCTAACACCTTTCAAGTGTAAAAGACGACAAAAGGTACCTAATTGCCTATTACGTCATTTCCCCCTTTACAATAAAATTTCGGCATGACCATTCCAAAAATACTACAACATGCCATACATTGACCAATATCATAACCAATAGCATTTCGCAACAAAGCTTCTTCTTTACACTTTCTCATTCACACCATATCACAAAGAATCCATTAAATCACCTTAATACACCCCATAGCACATATCGGCCAAAATCTCATAATTTCCATAATTTTCATTTATAGACAAGAACAAATTTAATGCCAAAAATAACACCATACATGTTCATATTTTGTTCATGCCATACTTTTTCATCAAAGGCACAAGGCCTAATTCAAGTTCAAATCACCAAGACAACACATCTCTTACCAAAGGCAAAAAGACACTATTCACCATCTTGCCAACACAACTATCATAATATACATAATCCCCCATGCATATAATATGTTAATCCATGAGGAGAAATACTTACCAAGGCTTGGAATATGTTGATCTTGTCCAAAGAGTCCCAAGGAATATTTTGCTTTAGGGTTTGAAAATGAAAAAATGTTGAGAGAAATATCTTAAAGGCATGGAAGTCTTGAATGATTTAAAAATCTAATTTTTGGGTGCTTTTTATGGACCTCAAGTCATCCTTAGCCACACTTGGCACTAAATGATATGTCCACTTAGCCAATTCTTGCAAGAATGGATCATTTGTCTTTGGGCCAAGTCTTTTAATCCCATTTTGGGCCTAATTTTTGGGCCCAATTACACATATCCATGTACCCATCAAATATCATGTATTATTCACCATATATCTCGTGTTTACATAATTCCATAATGTCACGATAATATTTTCTTATGAGATTCTCATTCGTCGCCTTGATCGCAAAAATTGGAATTCTAGCCGTCCATGGCTTACTTGAACATTTTTGGTAACTTCGTGTGTTTCATGGTTTGATCATGTGGAAGTGTATCGAGGTATTTGAAACCTTAACAACGCTAAAATATCTCCAAGGAACCAAAAGAAAACATCCAAGAATCGTCGTAGAATTACGTCGCAAAATGGGTCCGGAAAGGCCTACTCCTTGTTCCTTGCGCCACACCCCTGAAACAGGGGTAGTGGCGCAGAAATGGCAGCCTCTCTGAAGTTTGTGCTGAGATTTCAGCACTTTGCTGAAATTTCCGGCCACTTATCCAATGTTTACGTATCGTCCAATCCCTTATTAAACACTACAAAATACTTACTTAGTGATCTTAACCATCAAGTAAACATGACTTAAAGTCACCAAATGAGGTTAGAATATGTACGAGTCCTCACTCAAATGCTTCTACGAAATCACAACACACCTCCTACGACGATCGAATCACACATGTTAAGTCCGATATCAAATGTTTCACCAATGACACTATAAAACACATATGCATGGCATCTCAACACCTATGTAGATATGATCCAAAGTATCAAGTGAGGTTATAAAAGTACGGGGTGTTACATTCTTCCCCCCTTAGGAACATTCGTCCTCGAATGTTAGGAATATTATCTTATATACCACAAATGCATCTTTACTTTAACAGACCTATACACATTCACATAATGCTTTTAAATACTTACTTGTTATTGTTCCACCTCCGCATTGTGAACTCCTTGGTCCATTTGAAATAGATGGGGATACTTGGCTTTCATCATTTCTTCCGCTTCCCATGTAATCTCTTCTACTTGTTGATTTCTCCAAAGGACTTTCACGGAAGCTATGTCTTTATTTCTCAATCTCTTCACTTGTCGATCTAGGATCACAATGGGTACCTCTTCATAAGTAAGATCCTCTGTAACTTGAACATCCTCTACGGGAACAATACGAGAAGGATCTCCTATGCATTTTCGAAGCATCGAAACATGAAATACCGGATGGACTGAGGAAAGTTCTTGAGGTAGTGCCAACTCATACGCAACTTGTCCAAATTTTCGAATGATCTCATATGGGCCTATGTAACGTGGACTCAATTTTCCTTTCTTTCCGAACCGCATTACCCCTTTCATTGGTGACACCTTTAAAAAGACCCAATCACCTATGGCGAATTCAAGCCCTCTTCTTCTCACATCGGCATATGACTTGTGACGACTTTGAGCCATTTGTAATCGCTCTTGGATCACCTTAACTTTTTTCATAGCCTGATGAACAATATCTGGGCCCAATAAGGCAGTTTCACCCACTTCAAACCATCCAATTGGTGATCTACATTTCCTTCCATACAAAGCTTCATAAGGTGCCATTTTTATACTTGAATGATAGCTATTGTTATAAGCAAATTCGATAAGAGACAAATGGTCATCCCAACTGCCCTGAAAATCTAACGTACAAGCTCGTAGCATATCTTCAAGCGTCTGAATAGTACGTTCTGCTTGTCCATCAGTCTGCGGATGGAAAGCCGTACTCAAATCCACCCTTGTACCCAAACTCCGCTGAAAAGATTTCCAAAAGTGTGCTGTGAACTGTGCTCCTCTGTCTGATATAATAGAAAGTGGAATACCATGCAATCGTACTATCTCTTTCACATACAACTTCGCATAGTCCTCAGCTGTATAGGTCGTCTTGACCGGTAGGAAATGCGCTGATTTGGTAAGCCTGTCCACTATAACCCATATAGAATCAAACTTCCGCAATGTACGAGGCAATCCTGTAATGAAATCCATATTGATCATATCCCATTTCCAGACTGGAAGAGTGATACATTGCATGTAACCTCCCGGTTTCTGATGCTCCACTTTCACTTGTTGACAATTTGGGCACTGCGCGACAAATTTTGCAATGTTCTTTTTCATGTTGCCCCACCAATACACTTCCTTCAATTCATGGTACATTTTAGTAGCACCCGGATGAATGGAATAGCGCGAATGATGCGCCTCTGTCATAATTCGTGTCCTTAACTCATCTACGTCCGGTACACATAATCTCCCCTGACATTGAAGCACCCCTTCCGGTGTAATATCAAATGCCGTGGTCAATTTCTGCTGCACATTTTCCTTTAGCTGCAATAAAATAGAATCCGCAAATTGCTTCTCTTTCACTTCAGCTATCACGGAGGATTCCGCTGCATTCTGCACAATAACTCCATCTTCTGAGGATTCAATAAGGCGAACTCCCAAGCTGGCTACTTGATTCAAATCTTTGATTATGTCCTTCTTTTCTGTCAGCTGATCACTAGTGCCTCCCGTTGCCTTACGGCTCAATGCATCTGCTACTACATTTGCCTTCCCTGGATGGTATAGAATATCAACATCATAGTCTTTCAAGAGCTCTAACCATCTTCGTTGCCTCAAATTGAGTTCCTTCTGCTTGAACAGATATTGCAAGCTTTTGTGATCCGTATAAATATCAACATGAACCCCATATAAATAATGACGCCATATTTTTAAAGCAAACACTACTGCTGCCAATTCAAGATCATGAGTGGGATAATTTTTCTCATGGGGCCGCAACTGTCGTGAGGCATATGCTATCACCTTACCATGCTGCATCAATACACATCCGAGGCCAACCCCGAAAGTATCACAATACACTGCATAACCTTCTATGCCTTCGGGAAGTACTAAAACTGGGGTGGAAGTTAATTTCTCTTTCAGCTCTTGGAAACTTTTCTCACATGCGTCGTTCCACTGAAACTTGATTGCCTTGTGTGTTAGCTTCGTCAATGGTGCGGCAATAGAAGAAAACCCTTCCACAAATCTCCTGTAATAACCTGCCAAACCAAGAAAACTACGAATCTCTGTAGGCGTCGTAGGTCTTGGCCAATTCTTCACCGCTTCAATCTTTTGAGTATCGACCCGTATCCCTTCATCCGACACAATGTGACCCAAGAATGCTACGGATTTTAACCAAAATTCACACTTAGAAAACTTTGCATATAACTTACGATCCCGGAGAATTTGTAACACCTGTCGTAAGTGATTAGCATGGTCTTCTTGTGATCTCGAATAGACCAAGATATCATCTATAAATACCGTCACGAACACGTCTAGAAATGGCTTAAACACCCTATTCATCAAATCCATGAAAACAGCTGGTGCATTTGTTAGTCCAAATGACATAACTAAAAATTCATAGTGGCCATACCGTGTTCGGAAAGCTGTCTTGGGTACATCATTTTCTCTAACCCTGACTTGATGGTAACCCGACCTCAAGTCAATCTTTGAAAACCATTTGGCACCCTGTAACTGATCAAACAAATCATCAATGCGAGGAAGAGGATATTTATTTTTGATCGTTACCTTATTCAATTGTCGATAATCGATACACATCCTCAAGGTGCCATCTTTCTTCCGGACAAACAATACTGGTGCACCCCACGGGGACATACTAGGTCTAATGAAGCCCTTGTCCAGCAAATCTTTTAATTGCTCCTTCAATTCACGCAATTCTGCTGGAGCCATTCTATACGGAGGAATAGAGATCGGCTGAGTGCCTGGAATCACATCAATGCCAAACTCCACTTCCCGTTCTGGAGGTAAACCTGGAAGATCGTCAGGAAATACGTCGAGAAATTCATTAACCACCGGTACCGACTGAGGAGTTAGTGGTTCCATATTGATATCTTGCACTCTCACCAAATGGCATATATACCCCTTAGCTATCATTTTCCTAGCTTTAAGATAGGAAATAAATTTGCCTTTCGGTGCCCCCACATTACCCTTCCACTCAAGAATATTCTTTTGTGGAAAATGAAAATGTACCTCCTTGGCTCGGCAATCCACCGTAGCATAACAAGAAGCCAACCAATCCATCCCCATTATGACATCAAAATCCACCATGTCAAGTTCAATAAGATCCGCTAGTGTATCATGACCACACACAGTTACCACACAATTGCGATATACTCTTTTTGCAACAATAGATTCACCAACCGGCGTAGACACTTCAATAGACTTATCTAAGAATTCCGGTGTTCTTTCAAATTTTGCAGCAATCAACGGGGTAACATATGATAAAGTAGAGCCCGGATCTATCAATGCATATACACCATGTGAAAATATAGACAATATACCTGTGACTACATCAGGAGATGCCTCCGAATTTTGTCGGTCCACTAGAGCATAAGTGCGATTCTGTGCTCCACTGGAACTAGCTGCTCCTGCAGCACCTCTACCACGACCGGCAGGCTGCACACTTCGGCCTACGGAAGGAACCGATGATGAAGATGCAACGGTTGACCCCATAGGTCGTGCCACACCACTCAAGCCTCTTCGTGGACAGTCCCTCATCATGTGCCCTGGCATACCACACCAGAAACAAGTATTCATCCCACGTCGGCATTCCCCTGGGTGAAACTTTCCACAGTGCTGACATGGCTGACGGAAAAACCCCGTGGTCTGCGAGCCTCGAGCCCCACTGCTTTGCCCAACATAACCACCTCTAGACCCCCGAAACTGAGAGGAAGCACCTGCTATGGAATGAGAAAATAATGGTCTCTGCGGTCTAGGAAACATTCGGGGCCTAAACTCCCCTTGGGACACCATAGACTGCCCCATAGGTCTAGCCCGCTTTGACGGCCCTCGTTCAGATTCCTGTGTTCTCCTTCGTTGCCTCTGATCCTCCATCTTTTGTGCAAAGGCCTGGATCCTTGCAATATCCATGTCCCTGTTTAAAGCAGCAATGGTACAGTCCCTTACCAAATACGGCTCCAATCTGTCCACATATCGATGGATTCTGTTGGTCATTGTAGCCACTACGTTCGGAGCATATCGAGCCAAAGAATTAAACTGCAGACTATATTCTCGAACACTCATATTTCCTTGTCGAAGGTTTAGAAATTGATCTGCACGTGCTTCCCTGAGCTCATAAGGAAGATAGTGATCAAGAAAGGCCATTTTAAAGTCTTCCCAACCAGCTGGAAGTGCATCAATGCCCCTCGACCGTTTCCAGTCCTCATACCACAATATCGCTTCACCCTTCAACCTATAGGCCGCCAGTTCAACCGTTTCTGCACCAGTCACATGCATAACATCTAGGGCCCTTTGAACTTGGTCCACGAAGTCCTGTGGATCTGCCTGTGGGTCTGACCCAGTGAATATTGGAGGATCTAGTTTCAGGAAATCCTGCGTTCTGCGGCTCGCTATTCTAGTCACATCATCCTCATTTGTCGTTGGGCCAGCGCGTCCTTGTGTTTGTGCAGCAACTATCTGCGTCAACATATGCACTGCATTTCTCAAGTCCTGGTCAGTAGCATTCATAGGCGGGTCTGCGGGTAAAGTAGGAGAAGCCCGCGATGCAAACTCTTGTTCAACACCACCTTGATTCACCTGTTCCGGTGGTGGTCTACTAGTTCCCTCTCCAGCCAGTCTGTCTATTCTTTTGCTTTTACCTTTTCCTTTTCGTGCAATCGGCATTTTCTATCACATAAGAAAACCAATTCCAATGGTTAGATACAATTCCACTTACAACATAAGCTCTATCGCACGATCTAGAAAATGAAGAAAAGAAACAACTCCTAGATGTCCCGTAGCCTCCTACTTATAAATGTGGTGCACAACACATTGATAAGTAAGACTCTACTTAGACACGGCTTTGTAGACACCCTTAGGACGACCCGCTCTGATACCACTTTTGTCACGCCCCAAATTCCAACGAGACGGACATGGCACCCAAAGCCGACAAGGCCCGGGAGAACCAATCTTCGTCCATAACAACCCATACGCACCACTCAAAAGTCATCACCACCACAATTAAATATAAGAAGCCAAAACCGGAATTTATGACAAATATAAGAGAAATATGAGACTTGGCCTTTAGGGCCATCAAGACAAAACATACGTTCATTACATACCCTTCGTCTGACCCACAACATCTACAAAGCCTCTACAGATGCACAACCAAAACCAACCTAGAGTCGGGACACACCCCGCTCTATATATATATATACACAAGACCAAAACAAATATACATAGGAAACTCGGAAAGCCCCGAACCAACTGGAGCTCACCAAATGTCCGCAAAAGATCCGCAACCTACAACGGAGGTCTACTAGTGCCTGTGCCTGCAACAAGTAAGGTAAGTTCCCCCGAGGGGGTCAGCACGAAAAATGTACTGCGTATGTAAGGCCACAATAAAACTGTAGCAATAAGTGAGAACACCAATGTATATCAAGGATAAGAGAATAGGCAATATCGATAAACCAACATTTCCATATGTGTGGAGCCATGTACGTTACATTCTTTATTTCTTTTATCAATTATCTCAATATCAACAATAATCACATCATGCCCGGGACCAACTGATCAGTGATAAATAACAATACTGGGATCATCTCTAGCTAGGCTTATGCCCCTTTGAGCTACCACCCATAAATCAATAAAGCAGGTTCGGCCCTAGCTAGGTTTTCACCCCTTTGGGCTACCCCCTGTGTCCAATAATCAATCGGGATCGTCTCTAGCTAGGCTTTCGCCCCTTTGAGCTACCACCCGTGATACATCGGGATCATCTCTAGCTAGGCTTTCGCCCCTTTGAGCTACCACCCGTACTCAACCATATACGCATTACTTTCATTCTTTAATTATGAAATTGAAACATTGTTGGTTATCGCATTATTGGAACTTTGGGACAATGTTCAATGTTCAAGAGACACATGAATAAATATATGTAGGCAACCAACTTTACATGAGACACTTTGGAACATTTCGGCATAGGTACAAGTACAATGGCAAAGGAAGCAATAGGTGTTGCAGAAAGATACGGACAAGAATAACCTTACATACCTTAGCCTCTCAATAAGAATCCGCAATCCTAAGGAATATAATGATTCAGCCCCTTACTCTACAACACAAGCACATAACGGAGTTTACGTCAACATCTAACACCTTTCAAGTGTAAAAGACGACAAAAGGTACCTAATTGCCTATTACGTCATTTCCCCCTTTACAATAAAATTTCGGCATGACCATTCCAAAAATACTACAACATGCCATACATTGACCAATATCATAACCAATAGCATTTCGCAACAAAGCTTCTTCTTTACACTTTCTCATTCACACCATATCACAAAGAATCCATTAAATCACCTTAATACACCCCATAGCACATATCGGCCAAAATCTCATAATTTCCATAATTTTCATTTATAGACAAGAACAAATTTAATGCCAAAAATAACACCATACATGTTCATATTTTGTTCATGCCATACTTTTTCATCAAAGGCACAAGGCCTAATTCAAGTTCAAATCACCAAGACAACACATCTCTTACCAAAGGCAAAAAGACACTATTCACCATCTTGCCAACACAACTATCATAATATACATAATCCCCCATGCATATAATATGTTAATCCATGAGGAGAAATACTTACCAAGGCTTGGAATATGTTGATCTTGTCCAAAGAGTCCCAAGGAATATTTTGCTTTAGGGTTTGAAAATGAAAAAATGTTGAGAGAAATATCTTAAAGGCATGGAAGTCTTGAATGATTTAAAAATCTGATTTTTGGGTGCTTTTTATGGACCTCAAGTCATCCTTAGCCACACTTGGCACTAAATGATATGTCCACTTAGCCAATTCTTGCAAGAATGGATCATTTGTCTTTGGGCCAAGTCTTTTAATCCCATTTTGGGCCTAATTTTTGGGCCCAATTACACATATCCATGTACCCATCAAATATCATGTATTATTCACCATATATCTCGTGTTTACATAATTCCATAATGTCACGATAATATTTTCTTATGAGATTCTCATTCGTCGCCTTGATCGCAAAAATTGGAATTCTAGCCGTCCATGGCTTACTTGAACATTTTTGGTAACTTCGTGTGTTTCATGGTTTGATCATGTGGAAGTGTATCGAGGTATTTGAAACCTTAACAACGCTAAAATATCTCCAAGGAACCAAAAGAAAACATCCAAGAATCGTCGTAGAATTACGTCGCAAAATGGGTCCGGAAAGGCCTACTCCTTGTTCCTTGCGCCACACCCCTGAAACAGGGGTAGTGGCGCAGAAATGGCAGCCTCTCTGAAGTTTGTGCTGAGATTTCAGCACTTTGCTGAAATTTCCGGCCACTTATCCAATGTTTACGTATCGTCCAATCCCTTATTAAACACTACAAAATACTTACTTAGTGATCTTAACCATCAAGTAAACATGACTTAAAGTCACCAAATGAGGTTAGAATATGTACGAGTCCTCACTCAAATGCTTCTACGAAATCACAACACACCTCCTACGACGATCGAATCGCACATGTTAAGTCCGATATCAAATGTTTCACCAATGACACTATAAAACACATATGCATGGCATCTCAACACCTATGTAGATATGATCCAAAGTATCAAGTGAGGTTATAAAAGTACGGGGTGTTACACATATAATATGTTAATCCAGGAAAAGAAACACTTGCCAAAGCTTGAAATATGTTGATCTTGTCCAAGGAGTCCAAAGGATATTTTGCTTTAGGGTTTGGAACTTGGAGAAATATTGGAGAAAATATCATAAAGGCATGAGAGCTTTGGAAAATAAAAAATCTGATCTTGGGGCCTTTATATAGACCCCAAGTCATCCTTAGTCACATTTGGAATTAATTGATAGGTTTGCTTGGTCAAATCTTGGAAGAATGGGTCATTTTGCCTTTGGGCCTTCTCTTTTGTTCCATTTTGGGCCCTAATTTTGGGCCCAATTGCACATGTAGCTTAGCCCATAAAATTTCATGTAAAATTCACCATATATCACATGTTTACATAATTCCATAATGTCACGACAATATTCGCTTAAACAATTCTCATTCGTCCTTTCTATCGCAAAACTAGACATTCTAGTCGCCCTTGGTTTCACTGGACATTTTGGATTACTGTTCACATTTCATGATTTGATCATGTAGGAGTATGTAGGAGTATATTGAAGTGTTTGAATCTTTAACAATGCTCAAATAACTCCAAAGAACCAAAAGAAACCATCCAAGAAGCGTCGTCGAAGTGCGTTACAAAACGGGTCCGGAAAGGCCTAATATTTGTTCCTTGCGCCACACCCCCTGAAACAGGGTAGTGGCGCAGGAAATGAAGCCCCTATGAATCAGGTGGCTTGCGCCACACCCCCTGAAACAGGGTAGTGGCGCAAGTTTTTATGCTTTGCTGAATTTTTCGGCAATTTTTCCAACACTTGCGTATCGTCCAATACCTTATCAAAACACTATAAAATACTTACTTAGTGACCTTAATCATCAAGTAAACATGACTCCAAGTCACCAAATGAGGTTAGAATGCATACGGGGTATCAACCAAATGCATCACGAAGTCACAAAACACTTCCTATGAAAGGCTAATTGCATGTACGTGGCCAAATTTCAATTTTTCTCATTTTTAACATTTCCAACTACATACTTATAACTCTCGACACCTAAGTAAACATTATTCAATGTCATCAAGTATTGTTGGGAAGGTACGGGGTGTTACACATGTCAAGTGACTCCTGAATCAAACCACTATTCATTTGGATTTTCAACTAGATTGCATTCAATGATCATTACACAGATTTTCAATCTTTTCAGTTGCTTCCACCCTGTTTATCTAATTTCTTTTCTTGTTCTTCTTCTGAACTTGACAATTTAGAGCTTTGTGGCCAACTTTACTTTAATTATAGCACCTGCATTTGAACATTTTCTTATTCTGCTCTTTCTCTTGTCCAAAAGACTTCTTCCTCTTCTTATTATGTGTAGCATCATCTTTAACAAGATTTGCACCCACAATTGTTGATTTCTCACACAACTTTATATCTTTTTTTAATCTTGAGATGAATCACAAAATCCTTCAAACTAGACAATTGGTTTTCAAAAATTCCTTCTTCACAAATATGAGGATCTCTACTTGTAAACCTTTGTATTTCAAGTTTGGTCAGCCAAAAGAACATCATTTGCTTCTATTCTTTGAAGTTCACACCAGAACATTTTGCTGTCTTTAAAAACTTATTTCTAGTCAATGATGAAGTTTTTATATCTTCAAATCATCAACCAAAGTAACTTTAAGACCTGACGAAGTTTTATGTTCTTCAAATCAGAATCAAATTCAAACATGTTTTAAACTCTAGAAACCAATACAAAGAGTTCAATGAATCAATGAAGTTTTTATATTCTTTGAGCCAAATTCCCACACTGATTTCTCGGTGAAGTTTTTATATTCTTCTAACCGAAGGAGTAGAAATCAAACGATTTTAGCCTCCACCAAATTAGACCCAATATAGATTAACCAAGTACTTAATAATTTCCTTAAGATTGTTAATTTCTAGGTTTAGTAAATCTGTATTTTCAAGAAGAACTTCAAACACAAGTTCAAACACCTTACGACCAACCAAAGTTCAAACTTTGTATTCACAATTTTGAACTTCAACAATAAGTTCAACCCAACTTATGAACAACAAAAAGTGAAGTTCAAACTATTTTCTGTAAAATAGCAAAACCAAATGTATAAAAAAAGATGAAGATAGAAAGAGTCAAGTTCATCGAACTAATGGTGTGTCCTTAAGAAAATTATTCCCCTCAAATACCTGAGATTATGGAATATATCCTCCTAGGATAAAATGAATCACTTTAATAGAATAGCGGTACCTCAAATTCTATCGAACTACAAATGCACTCAACGGTAGCAAATCACACTTGAGTTTTTCAAGAAGAAGAGTGTTTTTAACTTCACAAAATTGTTCCCATATATGAGGAAAATATCATATATTCATAGTCAAAAGGTGATGTTTCATAAAAAGAAGCAATGGTTCTAAAAAGTTACACTATTTTGGACCATCGAACCCACATACGGACCTATGTGCGGAAGCACATGGCCACATGCGGCCGCACATCGCTTTTGTCAAAAAAATAAAGCTGACCTTGACATGCGCTGGCATCTGCGGATCCAGATGCATCCGTAGATGGCCATATGCATACGCACGTCAACATTTTAATCTTCAAATAGTGTCTCGAAGGGTTGTGTCCCTTCGAGGTGCATTGTGAAATGCTTCCGCACATGCTCGTGAGCTTTCGCAAATGGAGAATATTTTTGTATCGGATTTTTTGGACTAAACAATCATTAACTCTGAAGTTTTAAATGAATTTTGTCTAAAAAGATAGTCTCTCGATCGATCATTTGACAAATCCAAATTCAAATCCAAATCCGAAGTCGAACCGAGCGAGCGATGACGATGACGACGCGAGGCTTGTCTTCTTCTTGCCTCACTATCCATATGAAGGAGTGCTTCTATATTTAAGCACAAGGATGTTCCTTTCTCCCACCAATGTGGGAGAAACACTCCTTTATAAAGTGAACGCATTTTTACTTTTCCTCCATTTTTCTTCCCTTCATTTTCCATTCACATTTCACTAGAACCCAATAATTTTTTTTAATATCTCCTCCAAAAGGGTGGGTCACTAATAAAAAATCAATGGAAAACCATAATGTTCTCAGATGGCAGGCCTCCACTTTTCTTTTCATTTATGAAATCCTCTAGTTATTATTATTATAAACTCAAATAAAAAGACCAAAAGATTGGATTTTGAAGGTTTGTTCAAAAGAAAAGAAGACGTGGATAGCACTATGCTTGGGGTGTTAGTTTATTTCCTTCTATCCATTCCATTGTACTTATAGCAAAGCCGATAATCAAAACAAAGTTTTAATAATATTAAGAGGAAATTCAAAGATTTTGGAAAGATGACCTTTCACCATCATTCTGTCCAGACCACCACTGCACAACCACCCCAACACTACTGTCGACCAGTGTTTTGGAAGATGAACTGCGACAATGTTCTGCCTCGCCACAAGGTGAAACGAGTGTCGAGGTGCTCGCCTTTTTGAAGTGAGGCGTCAATTAATACCAAAAAAATAAAATATTTAATTGCATATATTTATAATCAAAATCTCAATAGCAATAACATATAACAAATATTTCAATTCAAAAATTTAAAGTAAATAGTAAATACGCCATTGAAATTGCTGCTAATGAGAAAATAATATACTGTATTAATTAGTATATGTTATAACTAAATTGAATTAGGTAGAAATAAAAATAAAAAGACTAGAAAAACTTTTTAAAAAATGGGCAGATTGCAGAAATACAAAACAGAGGGTAGAAAGTAGAACAAAAAAATAAAGGTTAAGTCATTACGAGAAGAATTGAAGAATAAATTAGAAGAATAAAAGGAGAAATAAGAAGAAAGAAGAAGTCGCCTGAAGTTTGTGCAAAATGCAAATAAATCCCTAATATTGCCTTATAACTTTTAATACCCTATACTTGGCAGTTTTTTTTTGTTTTTTTTTTAAAAAGGCTACACCATTGTCTCCTCTCGCCATTTAACACCTTTCTCTTGCCTTTTGGATATTGCCTCATTCAGCCAGTAATAGGCGACAAGGTCTCACCTTGCCTCTCACCAAAGGCACTATGGCGAGAGCCTTTCACAACACTGTTCCCGACCACCATGAATGCCACTGCCACCACCACTACCAACCAACAACAACCTCAGCCAATCACTACTACACAAACCACCTCCACCTATCACCCAACACGGTCAATCATCAACACCACGACTATCAACCACTACCACTAATTGTTCTAATTATGAGATGGATAATTTTTAATCACGTTGTAGGTAGACTTTAATTTGGATGAGCAGTTAATACTCAGTTAGATCCAATCAAAATTCACACCCACTTTCACTTCACAAAGATACTAGAATAGAAACTCAGTAGTGGTATATACATACAGAGACACTTGAAAGGGACCAACAATTAACCCCCCCCCCCAACTCCCAACTTTAGGCCTTATTTAATCAACCCAGAAATTCTAACAAGAATTGGAGCTAACCGCAAATTGTCTTAAATCCCCTTTCTCTTTGTCAAAAAATATTCAAATTGTCTAAGAAACAAAAATGGGAAGCACATTTTAGGATGACTCCGAGCATGTAATGCCTATAACCAAGGATATCGTTTAATACATGAAAGTGTCCATAAAGTTATTGTTACTAAATGAGAGTAGAAGTACACAAAAGAATGGGAGATAGCAGTCATAAATATAAGATTTGAAGAAGCTATTTCTCCCGAAACTCAAAGACATTCAGTGATAAGATCTGGCTTAGCACTCAAGATTTTATGGGCTTCATAATAGACATCAAGAGCTGACTATGGAAACCAAGTTTTGTGCCAGCAAAAGATCGTCTAGACATTTTACTTTCATGGAGACATTTTCTAAAATTATGGAGTAAAATTGTCTAAACATTTATTTTCATGGACAACCAGAAGCTCCAGAAAAAGGCATCTAGGAAAAAAGTTTCCCATTTATTTTTGTGGAGCCATTTTTCTCTACTTAGTGTTTTTCCATTTTTGGCCTAGTTGTGTTTTAAAGGTCTTGATAGGGATATTTTAGGTAAGTTTAGTTACCTCTTGACCCTAGTATATATTTCCCTTTTTTATTTTAGTAGGTTAGCTTGATTTGATGCTTATATTGAAGAAACTCTTGAGAGAGTATTGCAAGGATGAATTTCTTTATCGATTGAAATTTATTAAGGTGGCTTGCTAGGACAAATCCTTCATCTTGAGGGTTAGTTCCTATATAAAGTTTTAATTGACTAGGTATTTGTGTTCTATCAAGTGATCATTCAATTCCTTTAATTGGGTCTTATCTAATTCTCTATTTCTATCTTGTATATTTTCAATTTTTCTTTCCTATTTGTTATCGAATTGTCACGACCCAAAAGTTGAGGTCATAATGGCACCTACCAAGATTTAGTCCTGGTAGGTAAGCCAATTACCCAAAAGGAAAGAAAACCCGAAATGTAGACTATACAAAATAGACGAGACTTCTAGAACGAAGTCAAGGAAACACATATATAAATATAGTGGAAGTCTAAAATAAAACATACATAGAACCCCTAAAATCTAATGTCATAAGTAGAAAAGCATCTAAGACATAATCGAATATCTGAATACATAACTCCGTCTTTGAAAATGAGTAAAGACAAAATAAGGATAAGAAGAGGCTCAAAAATTAGCTCTGAGCTTTAGAGCTGGCCAGTACCTTGAATGTCAAATCTGAGTGGCACGAATCAGCTGTCGCATCTCGTACTCGAGCTAGGATCTGTACTGAAAGGGCACTTTAGGGGTGAGTACGATCCATTTATACTTAGTAGGTATCATAGGCTGACTGAGGAAAGCAGAAAATAATACAAGTAAAAGATGCTATGAACACATCATCTATAAATACAAAAGTTCCCAAACGATAGCTCACTTATCTACTAACAGTTCTAAAATATAAGATCGATATAGGAATAGCAAAACATGAAAACATATATGGAAACTAAGTACACATCAAGGGTGCATAATGAAACACAGAAAGTACATATGCAATGAAAGAAAATGATGATGGAATCATGATGAATGATTGAAAGCCATCACATGACTTTCTGTATACACCTACCGAACCTCAGCGCTCTCAACATAGGACCTATGTGGGGGTTCACAACCCGTATACTACCTCAAATCTCAACCTCCCTCTCTGGCTAGTGTTCCTGGATCAAGGATTTTATAGAGTGTCACATTCACCTCTCCGACTATTGTTCACGGATCAAGAGTTTTATAAAAATATTTCATCTTTTTTTGAATCAGTGTTTCTTAATGGTACCAATGTCTCATGAATATGTATGTACTAAATAAGGATGAGATGCTCACAACCAAATAACATGGAGATAGAAATTCATTCAATACATGTTTAAGTGAGCTCAGAATCAACTCAATGTGTCAATAATTCATGATACCAGTTCTCGCTTGGCACCACCAGAATAAATAGGAATGTAAGACATCAATAATATCATTTTAACCCCTTACTCAAGTATTTTCATCATGATCGAGACAAACGATGCTCAAAAAGGCCTATAATATCCATTTAAGCCCCCGCACGGGCTTTATATTAATAATAATGGCATAAAATGCACAAATAAGGCCTATGATGTCAAATAAAGCCCCTGTACGGGCAACACACAATATATGATAACTCAAATCAACAACAATAAGCATATAAGCCCCCACACGGGCATACAAAAAAATAATAATCTTGAAATAATACTCCTAAGGCTAATCTCCCCAAACCCATGGCATGTTTTACTTGTTTATTAACTACCCAGCCCAGTCTGAAGAAAGTTAATCTATAACCTACCTCATAGTGATGAAAATCTTAGCTTAAAACCTTCAACGCGAGCCTTCCCCTTTCAAATGGTCTTAGAATAAGCTAAAACATTCAAACATAGAATCTACGCATTAAAAGAAAGCTAATGATACCCATATCGACTATATTTAAGACGGGTCCAAAACGGGTTTGAAAAATGGATTTGAAAACAAAAGGGGTAAAAGCAGAATTTTATTTTAGAACATGTTCCCCAAGATTAAAGGAGTCTATAGTTAAAAAAATCATGCAAAAATGAGTTAAAATTGAGGCTCAAATCGAAGAAAAATTATTTTAAAGCTTTACCGGCAAGAACCCCAAAAATTCATTTTGAAATCAAGATTAAAGAGTGTTTTTGATAATACAATCAATGGAATTTAATGAATGCAAAATTTCGGAGCTTACCCAAGCACAAATGGTGAAGAAAACCCTCAAAATTGCCTTTTCTAAAAGCTCTTAGTTTCAAAAATTGTGAAAATTGCAAAAATGGAGTATTTATACTGTTCTGTGAACAGTAACTCAAGAATGCGGTCAACCCTTTGCATTCGTGAGGGTCAATGCTGACCAGGACAATAAGTTGGTCTTCGTGTTCACGGCCAGCCCTTCGCGTTCATAAAGGCTGGTGACCCAGACACATTGCATTTGCAAAGGTCCGGTCGCATTCGCGATGAAGAAAAAAGCTAAACCCAATCCAACTACTATTTGTGATTGCATCTATCCCTTTGTGATCTCGATGAAGGATGATACCCTTTTCTGCATTCGTAGCCCAAGGCCCGCATTCGTGAAGAAGGAAATTTTCCTGCACCACATATCAGTAATTGTTGAGTTTTTGCAATTGAAATGTGTAATGACCTTCCAGGTGATTTTCTGTATTTCTACACTATTTTTATATTTTGAGCTTTCCCATAGCTTCCCCAAGTCATTTATGACTTGTTGGAGCTGACAGTTTGGATACCGGGCAGTTCGTTTGGTTTTTAAAGCCAATTTTCTATTTTGAAGTCTTCACTGTTCAGATTTGGGTATCGGGCCTAAACATTAGATAAACAGCCTTGTATGCCAATTTTGATAGTTCCATCAGCTCCAAAACGTCAATTTTAGGCTAGAGGGAGCTTTGATTTGGGTCCTAAGGCTTCCGAACTCGTTTTGGGCTACTGGGTGAAAATTGGTTAAAATGGACATTGGGTGTGGGACCCACATTTTGTCAAAACGAACACGGATGGGAATTTTGATGGAGACGTTGAGTTTGAAATATCAAATTTGATAGGGTAACATAGTTCATTTGCATTCACGGGATTCCGGATGAATCCCAAGGGTTCGATCGGAGTTTTGGCACATGGCCAAAACTACTGGTGCAGGCTAAAAATGGCCTTCACATTCGCGAGGCCTTGGCTGTATTCACAAAGTTGAAGGAAATAACCTACCACGAAAGGAAATAACCTACCACGATTATGAGACAATGGCCACATTCATGAAGGCCAAGAATATTGTCCGTCGCGTTCGTGGGCTCACCTCTATGTTCACGAAGCTTAGGCCAGGCTGAGGGTCGCATTCGCGATGGGGTCCCCGCGTTCTAATGTAGACCAAAATATACCTCCGAAAAAGTATAACACGGTCGTTGTATCAAATATAAAACCCAACTAGGTTGGGGTCGATCCTACAGGGAATAGGTCGAAGTTATGTAGAATGCTAGTCTGAGTGACTGGTGAGTAAGTAAACCTGGGGGGGTTTTGTGAATAAATAGTAACAGTAACGATTTATGAATATAGAATTTGTAGAAAATATGAGAAATACACTAGGACTATGGTCCCCAATGATTCCTTAACTCCACCGATTTCTGTGCTGGCAAAACTGTCCCGCTATGTTGCATGCAAAATATGACAAGATATGTTCATCTAAACGTCTCTCGACCTTGGTTAGAAGAATTTCACTCTTCTCCTCTCGATTTCCGAGTGTCATACTACTAACCCTTGTCCTGGATCTCAGATAACTATCCCTGTTACAGCTCAAATTATTAGATGAAGGTTGATAGCTTCAAATCTCTATTGTTATTTCCCTTTCCTAATCTCTACCTCTCTCTCGGGCAAGTCTAGAATACAGGTGAGTTTCTAACGTTTGCAACCGCTAGAAGATCAATTATAATGAAGGTAATAACAATACATGCATTTACAACGGTTCAAATTTGCTTTGCACTTAACCAGTTTTGTTAATTCCTCATGGTTCCCACAACCCTAGTTAATGAGTTTAGCTACTCATGATTGCAAGAACACAATAAGCATTCGAAGATGAAGACATAATTGTAAGCTCACAATAAAGAAGAAAATCTGAAATCTCAATTATGAATAAAACCCTGGAATTGATGTTCCAAGATTACAAAATCCAACGATGTGTTTCTGAACTCAAAATAATGAAAAACTATCTCAAAATAATGTAATGACTCCCTCCTGAACATAGGACAACAAAGGGGTATTTATAGATACAAGACGGATCCTATCCTAATCAAAATAGGAAAACAGAGTCGGCAACCTTCCACGGTATCGTGACTTGGTGTCGTGGAACCAAGTCACATCACGTGGGTCCAATCGTGGAAATCAAACACATTGAACATTCTCTGAAGTTGACTCACGGCAGCCACTCACTTCACGTGAATGGACTCACGGCACGTGAGTCCTGTCCTGAGTCACCTTTCTGGTGAAGATCCTGGTTCTTTCGTTTTCAGATACTTTGTTCTCGGGCGTGATTCTTCTTTTTTGCCCATTTTGCCTCCAGAACCTATTCTCCTGCAATATAGAACAGAAAAAACGTCATACTAACCAAACACACCCAAGTTATTGCATATTTTCATTGTTTTAAGCATCAAAAGTGTCATGAAACCATGACACATCAACAACCTCAACTTAGAACGTTTGCATGTCCTCAGGTGACCAAAACAAAATAAACACAATGATGCTTATCTAAAAGAAACCTAAGGGATCTACGGCAGTCAACTCATTTGCTTTTGACCTCAAAATTTTTCTGACCCCTCCTACTTGCAAATTAAATTCTCAGTGTGCATACATGCAACATATTATCATGACATAAAAGGGATCAAGTGATGGCATGACATTATGAACAAACAACTAAGCATATGTGCAAATGACATTATCCGAACGAATAGCAGCTAACAATGCAACTCATGTACTCTCACAACAAAGAAGTCCCATACACTCACAGTATCCTAATGAATCTCAAAGTAGGGACTCGGTCAAAACACTCTCTCTCACAAAGAAGTTCAAACAGTGTGCATGAAATATCATAGGCTTGCCCTTATTTTCTATGCCTTAGTTTTTCGGATAGTTGGACTAGGATCACTATAGGACTTTCATCGGCTTGTAATGTAGGCTTAGGAGTGGGTATGGTACATATGGATATGGTGACTCAACCCTCCTTGACTCTACACTATTTTTGGATCCATTTTCCAACCATTCTCCTTTTTATTTTCCCTTATTCTCCTTTATTTATTTCCAGCTTTTGGGTGTGATTTCTTTTTATACTTTCAAAACACAACCCTTTTTTTTTTCTTCTTCCACCAGATCTGTTCTCTTTTTTCTTTTACTAACCCCTTCTTCATACCCAAATCAATCTACGCACCCCTATAATAGCCATCCTCAACTTAAGCTATTTGCCTGAGTTGAGGTACACAATGTTCAAGGAGGGACCAGGGCCAAGAAAGGTTCATTATAAATCAAAATGGGAAGGTGAATAGGCTACTGAAAGAAATAGGTCAAGTAAGGCTCAAAATTGGGTTCAAGAGATATTCATTCCATATTTGGTCAGGCATTTAGGCTAAAAGTGGACTTATTCAAAAATAACCTATGATCCTTTCCTAACCACTATCCTATAACCTAGGCAAGACTAACCGGGCAAGTTATGGATTGCATACACAGAGTGAACTAGGTAATGACCTCACACACACACACAACACAGGGTTACACTATCAACTACTATCTAACCAGTTCATGCAATCCAAGCTACATTTATTCTGCCTATAATACTAATGTCATAACAAGATCCAACAGCTGTCACAAACTAACATACTACACACACCATTTAAAAACAAAAATTTCAGGAGGGGTATCCTTTGTTTATCAAAAAGCATCCTTAGCATTCAAAATATGTTCAAAATTGGACTGCACTAAGGTTCCCCTATTTTTCTCCTAGTTAAACATGAAAAAACATAACTAATATAAATAAACACCTAAACATACCAGTTCTACTATGATAGCACACTCGGGGGAAAAGAAACACGGCAACAAAAACCCCAAGTGGTGATACACCCCCACCCCAACTAACAATGGTGCACTGCCCTCAGTGCACAACTATCAATATGGTAAGTGGAAGAAAGTGAAGACATACCTTGGGCGCACTAGGTACCGGAAGTAGGCTCGCCTATAGGGGGATCATCAGTATTCCCTCTGGGCTCTCTGCTAGGTGCAGCCGGTGAAGGGGGTGCCTAAATAGAGTATGCACCCCGTGCCCTCTCTTCCTGAGCAATCTACCTGGTATGGTACTCTACTCTACAAGCCTTCACCACTTTTTGGAACTCACCCTCAGACTCATCACCACTATCAATTTGATCGTCCGGACTACGTGGTCTCTTGCCTCTATCAATAGAAGGCTCCTCGTCGGCAAACAAATCCACCTCGAACACCGGCCTCATCGGGGTCAGAATGGGCATAGGTTGAATAATAGGAGTGTTGCTCGGTGCCAAAGCTCTAACCTTCTCTCTCAATGCAGCTACCTCCCGTGTCAAGCCTGGTACATCAGGAATTTGTGCTGAACTCATCCGAGTGGCCATTCGGGCCTCAAAACTATCAATCCTCCCATGCAGCTCTCTCATAAACTGCTCCATAGTTGTAGTCATACGGGCCTCCACTCTGGTCTCTGCAGCTTCTACCATGGTCCTAACCCATGGCTTAAGCTGGGATACCAACTTAGCCATCTGGGTCTCAGGGTGGGCCTACCTCTCGAACATCTGCGTCTGTCTATCAATCAACTGCTGCAGGAAGTCCCTCAAAACTGAAACCATACCAGAAGGAGGCGGTGGTGCTGTAGTGCTGGGTACCTCAGCGTCAATTGTGCCTGTGCCCTCAGCAGGTACATGAACAGTATCAGGTACGCTCACCAGTATTGAAATAGGCATAGGTGTACTAACCAGGTCATCTCTATCTCTAGGCCCTTCAAAAAGTACTGCTCCTGATGACCCAGAAGGGTGAGACCTCCGCGAAAAGATTGGGTGAGCTCCCCGCTGCTGCATCAACCCTATATCAGTAATGCGGGTCACCTCAATATGATTGTCTACCACAGGCGTCGTGAACATACCAGCACTAACACATAAGCCATGAATCAGACAGGGGAAAGGGATGCTAGTAAAGTCATAGAAAGCACGCTCATGGATCTCCCCAATGATGTAGCGGGCGAAGTTAATATCATAGCCTGCCAGAATGCTCTCTACCAACACTGCCCGATTAAGTGTGAGTGAATTATCAGCATTATTTGGACTCAACCGGTGCCTGACAACCGACCACCAAAACCTTCCAGCAAAGTGAAGTGAGGATTTCTTAATATCCAACTTCCCAACAACCCAACTAGCATTAGCACCCTCCTCTGCTATATAACCTGTAATCCATCGCAGTAACTCCAAACGCTGATCAGCGTCTCTTATTTTAGTCCTATTACGCACAGTCTCCATACGGTGATCAAATTCTGCAGTGTTAGTTGGAAATGGACGCTCAGCACCAAACAGAAACCTGTGGACCATCTTCTTAGATATGTATACTCTGGTCTCCCAAACCAAAGTGTGAGTCAATGGTGGTTGGTCTCTTTACCGCTGCTTATTGGATGTGATCAATGCAACAAAAGCCGCATAAGAAGCATAAAACTCATGGACCAACTCTGAGCTATAGTGCCCAGGAGGCTCTGTCATCCACCCGAACCCATAATGGTCAAATATAGCCTTAATATCAGGTAGTGCTCGCACTTTATATAGTCGATATCAGGGCTCTTTAGTGATACTCCTTCTATACACGCCTCGCTCAGTAAGCTCGGCATCCTTGTCATAAATGGCCCTCATTCCCTGAACACACCATCTTTTGTTTTCCCTACGAACCACAACGGTGGCCCGCTGTGCAGCCACCTGTCTCTATAAGGACGTCGTGGAGTGTTGACCACCAGTTCCAGAAATAGATCTTGTCGCATCAACCGCAGAATCATCTGAACCATCAGCATCATCCCCAGAGCCGAAACCATCAATATCGGCCTTATCCATATCCTCAGCATTCACTTCAGAGCCAGACACATCAATTTCCCATTCTTCATCAGTTGCAGCATCTTTTGTCCCCTCATCAGACTGAAGGACGGAATCAGAAGACTGAGCTGTGGTAACCGGTTGCGGGGGCTGTGAAGTATGCTGTTGGGAAGCCCGGACAGCAGCTTGTGCCCACGTTTGTAGCCTTATTCTATGAGGCACCAGTGCAGTATCATCAAGAGCAAGCTTGTATGCCTCTTCAGACCAACTTTTGTCAGACACCGAAGGTTCATCATACAATCTAGTTGTAAACTCAGAATTTTTGGTACGAATTAGCGAGGAAAAACCCATGTCTCTATATTTGGGGTTTGATTTGGGTGGCATGGGGTCGGGTTTTGGGTCGGGTAGGTCGAGTTTGGGTCGGGTGGGGTTAGTTTTGGGTCGGATGGGGTCAATTTTGGGTGGGGTTGGTCGGGTGGGGTCAATTTTGGGTCGGGTAGGTCGGGTTTGGGTCGGTTCAGTCGTATTTTAGACTGGGTGGGTCAGATTTTTGGGGTTTGATGTTTAGGGTTCAAGAATTTTGGACTTGGTATGTTGAAATTTGATGGATTTGGACTATATTTGTGGGAATTTTGATGAATCTTGGCAACTAGGGTTTATGTTAGGATTTGAATTTGAGAAGGTAGGGTGTTGAGTTGAAATTGGGTCGGATTTGGTAGGCCGGTATATCTATATAGGTGGAGTCGGGTCGGATTTGGGTAATTTTGCAGTTTCTGATTTCCACGGCACCACCCACGTGACGTGGGTCCCGTGTCATGGATGAGGTTCTGAAAGTGTCAAAAATTTCTCTGAATCTCATGGTACCACCCACGTGACATGAGTTGACCTACGTCATGTGGGTCACTGGCGAAGGTCAAGTTCAGCAACTTTAAAAATTTCTCTGATTTCCACGACACCACCCACGTGACGTGGGTTCACCTACGTCTCGTGGCTCAGTGTTGTGAGTTGTACTGAACATATTTCATTCAATTTTGTAAATTCCAGCTAGTTTATCCTCCAATGCTCAGATCACACCCAATATGACCTTGGGTTGCCTCCCAATTAGCGTTTGGTTTAATGTCACGACACGACATGGCTACTTGGATACTCAGACTTCACCAAAAAACCCATGGGTTGTCTCCCACGAAGCGCTTGATTTAACGTCGCGGCACGACATGAATAGCTTGACTACTTAGACTTCATCAAGACTAAGCTCTTCACTTCTTCTGCAGTTCCCAAATAAAGCTTCACACGTTGACCGTTAACCTTAAAAAGGACATCATTATCATCTCGTAGCTCAATTGCCCCGTGCGGGAACACTCTTACAATACTAAATGGTCCAAACCATTTGGACCACAATTTACCCTAAAAAAGGCAAAGCCTAGAGTTATTGAGCAACACTGAATCTCCCGGGTGAAATTTTCATCGTTCAAGTTTTTGGTCATGATACAGTTTCATCTTTTCTTTATAAAGTGCTGAACTTTCATAAGACCGAAGAAGAAATTCATCCATCTCATTCATCTGATCTAACCTAAATTTAGCCACGTCACTCCATTCCAGATTAAACCTTTTTAATGCCCATAATGCTTTATGTTCAAGTTTGACCAGAAAATGGCACGATTTATCGAAAACCAACTGATATGGAGATGCACCAATAGGTGTCTTGAATGCAGTTCGATATGCCCACAAAGCATCATCCAATTTCATTTTCCCAATCAGTTCTATTGGCGTTTACCATTTTTGCCAATATAGACTTTATCTCACAATTTGACACCTCAACTTGCCCGCTTGTCTGAGGATGGTAAGGTATTGCCACCTTATGTTTGACACCATATTTTTCAAGCAGGGCTTTGAACAGCCGATTACAGAAGTGGGATCCACCATCACTAATGATTACTCGTGGTGTCCCAAATCGTGAAAATATGTTTTTTTTTCAAGAATGTCGTGACACTTCTTCCTTCATTATTGGGAAGCGCAATTGCCTCCACCCACTTAGAAACATAGTTGACAGCTACCAAAATGTATTTCATCCCATGTGAGCTCACAAAAAGGCCCATAAAGTCAATTCCCCATACATCAAACAATTCGAGCTCAAGGATAGGCGTTATAGGAAGTTCATGTCTGCGTGAGATATTCCCTTTCCTTTAACATTGGTCACAAGCCTGAGCATAATCATGAGAGTTTTTATAGATGGTGGGCCAATAATACCCACATTGTAAGACCTAATGAGCAGTCCGCGCACCTCCATGATGACCACCAACTGGAGATGAATGATATGCTTCCAAAATACTCATCATCTCGACCTTCGAAATACATCTTCGAATCATAACGTCTTCACACACCCTAAACAAATAAGGTTCATCCCGAAAGAACTTTCTTGCCTCATGCATGAATCTCTTTCTCTGCTGATACGTCATGTCTTTCGGGACTAGGTCACTTGCCAAAAAGTTGGCAAAATCAGCAAACCAAGGGACTAAGTCTTGTGATGCTGCCATCACTTGCTCATCTGGAAAAGTATCATCAATATCAAGATCATCCCTTAATTTAAACATGGCCTCCTCCTCAAGGCGTGATAGATGGGTCCGCGACCTGATTTTTGGTTCCTTTATGATCCTTGACTTCAAAATCAAATTCTTGGAGTAGAAGCACCCACCGAATCAATCTTGGCTTAGCATCCTTTTTTGACATAAGATACCAAAGTGTTGCATAGTCTGTATGCACAATCACCTTTGTACCAATCAAGTATGATCTGAATTTCTCAAAATCAAAGACCACTGCCAACAATTCCTGTTTAGTCACAGTGTAATTCTTTTGAGCTGAATTAAGTACTTTGATAGCATAGTAAATGATCTAAGGCATATTTATATGCTTTATTGCCAACTTTGACCCATGTTTACCTTAGTTTTGAGAACAATAAGTATGTATTTTGTATTGTTCTGATGGAATATTTGATATTGTACTAATAAATGTGATTAGACCCTTGTAGGTGAAATTTGTGACAATTTAGAGCATTTTTGGTGTGGAAAGCGAGGCTTGGAGGAGCTACGAGCGAAGGATATGGAAGATAAGAGGCTATCCAAAGATTTTAACTTGAAGAATCAAACCAAATCCACAAAGAAAAGTTGAACAAAGGATGAAAAATGGAGTCTAAGTCCCAGGTGCGCCAAGGGGCGTGCCGGGTCGCTTTTGGCACAACTTTTACTCAAGTGGACAGTAGGGGGGCGTGTCCAAGGGCATGTCGGGCCGCTCAGGCACACCTTTTCATAGGCAAAAATTTGCCTAAGTCCCAGGCGTGCCGGGCCATTTTTTGGCAATTTTTTTCCCCGAGTTTTTGTCTATAAATAGGGCTTTTGGGTTATTGTATCATTATTCCATCTCTTGTAGGCTAACTTTGGGTGTTTTTTGGACTGAAATTAGGTTTCATTCTTCTTTTTTTCATATTTTATTTATTTTTATGAATTTTTATCAAAGTATGATGTTAATTCAAAGTATGAGTGGCTAAAATCCCTCATTCCTGGGGTTGAGGCTATGAACACGAATCTCTTGAGTTAAATTTTATTGGTTTTTGATGAAGTTTATCATTTACTGGTTATTCTTATATTCTTAATTTTACTATTTTAATGCTTGATCACCATTGAAATAAATCTATTGTCTTGAGGTGAGCTCGAGAGAGAAACTAAGAGATAGAACGTGGAATATAAGAAGCGTGATCTTTACTCGAGGAAGGGATTCCAAGAGATTGATATACGGTTAGGACCGAGAGGTACCTAATCCGCCGCGCTTGCTCAATTGCGAGAAGATAGCTTAAAGGCATTAGAATTGGTTAAATCTATCACCGCTCAATGATGTAGTTAGGTTTCCAATTTCTAGTAGAAGGTTATAGTTTGGAGATGAATATAATCGTAACATTAACCTCGTGATCAATAACCAAGATAAACGACTCAAATTGATTTAATCAGTGACATTTATGCTCAAGAGATGACGTTCGGAATGCCTTGACCCTGGGAATTTACTTTTTATTGACTTTTAAATCATATTTGCAAAAATTAAAGTTACGATAGCGAAGATAGTAGTTTAAAGTCCGCAATCATTTAATTTTTAGTAACAAATCCCTCTTCCTTTTTGCAACACTAGTTTTTAATTACTGTTGGACGTCTTAAATTGACTTCTATTAACGAAAGTCCCTTGGGTTCGATATCCGGCTCTTTAAAAGGAGCCATTATATTACTTGAACGATCACGTACACTTGCGTGTATAGCTGGGTCGCAATAAGTTTTTGACGCCGTTGTCGGGGACTTTCAAATAGATAGATTTCAATTATTGACGTTTTTACTCTAATTTTTAGCTAAGTGTTGACAACTTGATCTTAGCTATCCTATTTTTCAGGCTCACTTTATCTAAATGCTAGAAAGGAACAAAGATTTGGTAACCCCACAGTCTGAACCTGAAAGATACTTCCACAAATTGAGCAGACAGGCTGCTGATTACCCAATCCCGCAGTTTGAACTGGCGGACGAAGGCATATAGGGTGATCTATGTGAGCCGGTAGTGATGGCAGCTAGGACAGTTCGCGACATGGCAATCCCACTCGCTACTAATGTAACCTCCAGTATTCTAAAACCGGCAGTTGGAGGTAGATTTGAGCTTAAACAGAACATGGTACAACTCTTGCACTCAAGTGGACAGTTTACAGGTCTTGCTCATGAGGACCCACAGAGGCACATCCGAAATTTTCTAGAGATCAGTGACACATATATTCCTGCGGGTGTGTCTTCGAATTATGTGAGACTAACTTTGTTCCCCTTTTCTCTGTTGGGGGAAGCAAGGAGGTGGTTAGATGCAGAGCCGACGAATTTTATCACTACTTGGGATGATCTTACTCAAAAATTCTTAATAAGGTTCTTTCCGTCTGGAAAGACAGCAAAGTTAAGGAGTGAGATATTAAGTTTCAGACAGAGAGATGATGAGAATTTGTACCAAACCTAGAACCAATTCAAATCCATGTTGAGGGATTGTCCTCATCACCACCAAGCAAATGAAGTGTTGGTGCATACTTTTATTGAGGCTCTCAACCCCAACAATAAAATTCTACTTGATTCAGCTGCAGGTGGACAAGCTTTAGAAAAGACTTACGATGAATTATATGCTTTGTTGAATCATATTTTACAGGGAAATCCAGACTAACATGGTGATAATTCTAGGAATTCTACAAAGAAGGTTGCTGGGAAACTAGATGTGGATTCAGTCACGGCATTATCTGCCCAAATTTTAGCTATGCAAAATATGATGAACAATCACTTTAGCAGTTTGAATTTGGGGAAGCAACAAGCTCCCGTAAATGCAGTATAATAACAGTTTTCTGTGGTGTGTGATGTATGCAAAAATGGGGACCATACCAACGAGTTGTACAGTGCAAATTTGAATTTCGTGAATTTTGTGGGCAATTCCCAGAGAGGAGTTGAAGCACAGAATTATGGAAATACTTACAATACTGGGTGAGAAAATCACCTGAACTTATCTTAGGGAGGTAATCAGAATCAATATAGGCCTCAAGGATATACACCACAATACAACCAACAGCAGGGGCAAGGAAATCAATTGGGTGCTAAGCCTGGAAATATGAGCGTGGAAGATATATTGAAGCAGATTATGGTAGAGCAAGCTAAGCTGGTAGCAGATGTGAGGAACAATCAGTAGGCTACTCAAAATTTGGAAAAGCATATTGGGCAGTTAGCAAATGCACAGAATACAAGGCCTTAAGGAGGTCTTCCAAGGGATACTGATCCAAACCCGAAGCAGGTGAATGCTATTGTTACTCGTAGTGGTAAGAAGTTAGAGGATATAGCTCCACCAGCAAAAGAATTGGAGCCGAAAGAAGTTGTGGTTGAAGACGAACAAGTTGAGTCTGCCAAAAGCTCCAAAAATGATAAAGTGATCCATAGTGTAAAATTTCCTCCTCCTTTTCCCCAGAAGTTCAAGAAGAAGAAGGAAGATGAATGATTTGGTAAGTTCATTGAACTACTTAAACAAGTGCACATTAATTTGCCTCTTGTGGATATCTTGCAGGGTATTCCAAAGTATGCTAAGTTTGTGAAAGATATTGTGGCAAACAAGAGTAGATTGACTAAGGAGTGTAGCTCTCGCATTCAAAACCGTTTACCCACCAAGCTGAAGGATCCTGGAAGCTTCACTATAAAAATTTCTCTGGGAGATCGTGATTGTGCTCTTGGTTTGTGCGATTTGGGGGCTAGTATTAATCTGATACCTACTTCGATTTTTAAGGAGTTGGGCTTGGGTCGTCCTAAACCTACTACTATTATTTTGCATCTTGCAGACTGATCCGTGACTAGACCTGATGGTATTGTTGAGGATGTTCTGGTTTAAGTGGGTTCGTTGATCTTTTCGGTTGATTTTGTGGTGCTGAATTTTGAACCTAAACCGAAAGTCCCATTTATTTTGGGGCGTCCATTTCTGGCCACAGGAGGCGCAATCATTGATGTAGCAGTAGGGAAATTGACTATGCGAGCTCATGATAAGGTGGAGGTATTTGATGTATACAGGGCTTTGAAGCTACCAGAAATTTATGAGAACTTGTCCGCTATCACGTCTATAGATTTAGCGGCTGAAAGCATCCATACTTTGTCTACGAATCCCGTGGAAAGAGTTTTGATGGGGCAAGATATTTTTGGTGATTCGGAAGCTATTGAATTGGTGCAGTTTCTTGACCTTATGGGCATCTATGCCTAAGTGGGTGGATGGAAACCTTTGAATCGTCCACTCGGACCTCCACCCAAGCCATCAATTGAGGAGGCACCGAAGCTTGAATTGAAAGAACTTCCATCCCATCTTCAATATGCATTCTTAGGTGACAATGAGACCCTTCCTATTATTCTTGCAACAAATTTATCAAGGGAACAAGTTGATGCAGCATTGGTGATACTCAAACGAAGAAAGAAGGCTATCGGTTTGCAGATGTCTGACATCCATGGTATTAATCCGGGTTTTTGTATGCATAAAATTTACATGGAGGAAGGGCATAAGCCGAGTGTGCAAAACTAACGACTCTTGAATTCAGTAATGAAAGAAGTGGTAAGGAAAGAGGTAATTAAGTGGTTAGATTCGGGCATTGTCCACCCTATCTCTGATAGTACATGGGTTAGTCCAGTACAGTGTGTCCCAAAAAAGGGTGGTATGACGGTGATCACGAATGATAATAATGAGCTGATTCCTACAAGAACTGTGACTGGGTGGCATATTTGCATGGATTATCAAAAAGTAAATGATGCCACGAGGAAAGATCATTATCCAATCCCTTTTATTGATCAGATGTTGGATCGTTTAGTCGGGCAGGAATATTATTGCTTTCTTGATGGGTGTTCCGGGTATAATCAAATTTCTATAGATCCTCAAGATCAAGAGAAGACTACATTCACATACCCTTACGTCACTTATGCTTTCAAGCATATGCCCTTTGGCTTGTGCAACGCACTTGCTACTTTTCAGTGTTGCATGATGGTTATTTTCTATGACATAGTGGAGGAGTTTGTAGAGATTTGTATGGATGACTTTTCGGTTTTCGGTAACTCTTTCGAGGTATGTCTGCAAAACCTTGATAGAGTCCTTGCTCAGTGTGAAGAAACTAATCTTGTTCTCAATTGGGAAAAATGCCACTTTCTTGTGACGGAAGGTATAGTTCTTGGACATAAAGTGTAAAAGCAGGGGCTCGAAGTGGATAGAGCAAAGATTGAAGTTATCGAGAAACTACATCCCCCTGTGTCGGTGAAAGGGGTGCGTAGTTTCTTGGGATTTGCTGGATTTTACGAATGGTTCATTAAAGATTTTTCCAAGATTGCACGCCCCATGTGCACACTCTTAGAGAAAGATGTTAAATTTGTATTTTGTGAGTCAGGTGTGAAGGCATTTGAGATCTTGAAGAAGAAGTTGGTAGAGGCACCCATATTTATCGCTCCGGATTGGGCTTTACCATTTGAGCTCATGTGTGACGCGAGTGATGTTGCAGTTGGTGCAGTTCTTGGGCAGTGGAAGAACAAGGTATTTCACTCTATTTATTATGCAATTTAGACCCTTGATCTAGCCCAAGTGAATTACACGGTGACTGAGAAGAAGAACGCCTTTGATAAATTTAGATCATATTTGGTGGGCACTAGCGTCATTGTATACACAGATCATGCTGCAATACGTTATTTGTTCAATAAAAAAGATGCTAAGTCGCGGTTGATTAGATGGATTTTATTGTTATAAGAGTTTTATTTGGAGATTATAGATAGGAAGGGGTCAGAAAATCAGATTGCCGACCATCTTTCTAGACTTGAGAGCTCGACACATGTAGCTGATGATGAACGTATTTGTGAGGAATTTCCAGATGAGCAATTGTTAGTTTTGGGGGTTGAGGAGTTGCCATGGTATGCAGATATTGTAAATCTATTAGTGAGTGGGCTATTTCCTCCTGATTCGAGTCCTCAACATAAGAAGAAGTTGTCATATGAGGCACGTTCTTATATTTGGGACGCGCCTTATTAATTCAAGCAAGGGCCTGATCAAGTAGTGAGACGATGTATTCCGAATGCGGAGGTAAAACATGTGTTGGAAAGTTGCCACGCATCACCTTATGGTGGTCATCATGGTGGCGAACGCACAACCTCTCAAAATTTTACAATCAGGTTTCTTCTGGCCTTCTTTATTTAAAGATGCACATGTGTTTGTGAAAAGTTATGACCAATGCCAACGTATGGGGATGATTGCAAAGAGACATGAGATGCCTTAAACTAATATCCTAGAAGTTGAAATTTTTTATGTATGAGGGATAGATTTTATGGGCCCTTTTCTGAAGTCGAATGGGAATCAATACATATTTGTAGCAGTGGATTATGTGTCAAAGTGGGTAGAGGCTGCTGCTCTCCCTACGAATGATTCCTAGGTGGTGGTGAAGTTCCTTCAAAAATATATCTTCACAAGATTCGAAACTCCAAGAGCTATTATTAGCGATGGAGGTTCACACTTTATAAACTATTGGGTGAAGAGTGTGTTGGCTAAATATGGTGTTAGACACAAGGTGTCCACAGTGTATCATCCCCAAACAAGTGGCCAAGTTGAAGTGTCTAATCGCGAGATAAAACAAATCTTGCAAAAGACTGTGAATACTCAGAGAAAAGATTGGTCGCTCAAGCTAGATGATGCTCTTTGGGCTTATCGAACTACATATAAAACACCTATAGGGACTTCTCCATATCATCTTGTCTTTGGGAAAGCATGTCACCTTCCGGTTGAGCTCGAGCACCAAGCATATTGGGCGGTGAAGAAGTTGAACCTAGATCCGGAGTTGGCTGGTAAAAGGAGGTTGTTGAAACTACATGAGTTAGAAGAGTTTTTCTCCCACGTTTATGAAAATGCGAAGATTTATAAGGAGAAAACTAAGCGATGGCACAACAAGCACATTCTCCAACGCACCTTCGAGCCAGGCCAATTGGTACTACTGTTTAATTCTAGACTTAGGTTGTTTCTGGGCAAGCTAAGATCTAAGTGGAGTGGGACTTTTGAGTTAAGTCGCAAAACTCCTCATGGTGCGGTGGAAATCATGAATAAAGAGGATAGTACGAGATTTCTTGTAAATGGCCAAAGATTGAAGCACTATTTTGGTGATGAAGAGAAAATAAAAGAGGACGTACTTCACCTTGATAATGATTGAGCTGAGCGTGGTCGATCCGCGACATTAAACGAGGCACTACATGGGAGGCAACCCATGAATGTATTGTAATAGTTAGGAATTATAAAGTAAAAATACAAAAAAGAAGAGTCGTGCCACGACCAAAACTAAGGCGCTTGATGGGAGGCAACCCATCTCTTTTAAAATTTTGTCTTTTCTAACTTAGTTCTAGGATTTATTGTTTATGCAGAGACACACAGAGTATTTTGCCATGGAAATCCAAGAGAAAAAGGTAAATTGGAGATAGATGATCTTTTGAAGGTGCCGGGAAGTTAGGACATGCTTTGGAGTGAAGTGTTGCATCATGGGATTTGTAAAAGCCCCAAAAATTATGTGAAAAGTGTGGAAAAACGCCCAGGTATGATGTTAAGTATGAGGCGCGGCACCTGCGTGCCGAGCTGCACTTGCCCAAAATTTTTTTAGCATGGACAGTGGGCAAGTGCGCCAGGCAGCGTGCCAGGCTGCTTAGGCCCAGAATTTTTGGCAAGACAGGCAGCGGGGTAGCGCGGCAAAGGGCGTGCTAGGCCGCTACCCCCTTAAGTTTTTGGAATTTTTTTTTTAAAAGGAGCCTACCCGACCCACCCCACCCCCTATCCTTTAAATCCCCAATTTTCTCTTTATTCCTCACAAATCTTCCCCAATTCCACAATAACGAACTGATTTTTTTCTCCCACAACATCAAATATTTTCTCTCTTACTTTTCTCTTCTCTTGCCTACACATAGCACAATTTCTCACTTTTTAATCTTTGGGTTGTGATTACAAAATTCCATTAAAGCGATCAAGGTATGTTTCTTTAAGCTTTCTATCTCTAGATTGCTATGAGCATGTTGAAATTGTGGGGATTCTTGAAATTCGAATTTTTGATGCCATGTCTGTTCTTTGTAGTTTGCCTTGAGTATTATGCTAGAGTTGGAACTTATGCGGTGTCATGAATGAGAACTTGAAGTACCAGTGAAATTGTTCTTATTGATCTTATTTTTAGTTGAATAATTGCAAGTGGGTTTAGCTTATATGGTAGTGATTGAGAAAAACTGTTGTTTGAAATCACTTGATATAACCCATATATTGTTGAATGTGTATGAAACTTGTTTGAATTCTTGAGTAAAACAAGTAAACCATTCTAATGATAATTATGGGATTGTGGAACTTGTGTTGGGGATGTTGAATTTGTATATGGGTTGGACTTTGTAAGTGGGCGCTTACACTCATATATTTTGAATTGGTGCTAAGTAACTAAGTTTGGGGTGGTCCTTAAAGCCAAAACACATTGAATTGGTTAGCTATCTTTACATGGGAAATTGACATACTTTGGGAACTTTGTCACAGGTACAATGTCAGAATCTAACGTGGCTGCTTCCAGTTCTCACAAGCGACAATGCTTAGGAAATAAGGTTCCAGCCGCTCCCCCACTCCCAAAAGGCCAGAAACAGAAATATGGGTTAAATACGGTCTCTAGTGCAGGAAAGAATTGGTACAAGAGCCACCCTGAAGCCAAATACTTTACAGATGAGTGTATTGATAGGGCCAGTCTAGCTCGGACTTACCCTAAAATATTGGCTCGAATTGTGCAAGTAGGTATGGGTTTCATCTTCGACAAACCAACAGATTGTAACCTTCATCTTGTGAGGTAATTATATGCTAATTGGAACCCAGATGAACCTACCAGCTCGGTGGTTGTTTGAGGGTCAGATGTTATACTTGATTCCCCCTGCTTAAATGGATTATTGGGAGCACACACTTGGGCTAGTCCCCACGACCTACACAAGCTGAATGTTAGGCCTCCCTATGCAGAAATTTGACACACTCTTTGCGGCCAACGTTCTACAGCAAGATGGCTTCGCCACCACAAAAAAGGATACCACATAAGTCTACCTTATGCTCATTTCAATAAATAAGCATGGATTTGGTTGAAAATTGTGTGTTGTTTCTTGATTCCGGGTAGCCACATGACAGAGGTCACTAGAGACCGATTCTGTTTGGTGTATGCTCTAATGACCGATGTGGAAATTGATGTGGGGTCTGTGATACTGGCGGCTATGCACCGAGCTCGGCTACAGGGTGGCCTTCGATATGCTTTTAGCGGTGTATTGACTAAATTGATGAGAGCATTCGAAGTGGCTGAGGAGGCATTTGATTATCATCCTTCTTTGGTGATGTCACCCAAACCAAAGCACCTGATGCACTTGTCCCTACTCTCACACAAGCAGAGCGGTATACTCGTGATGACGGTATCTTAGCCCGTATGTATGGTTTGGAGATGCTATGGCATAGGACTGGGGGTAGGCCCTCTATGGCGGACGAGCTGAGCCAGGTTGAGAGGGATTATCCTCTTAATGAGCATGCCATGGCGTTGTTGTGGATTAGGCCAGATTTTGTTGAGCCTATGGATGATGATGTCCCCTCATATGAGAATGACTGCCAGCCCGATTCTGATGATGATGAGGTGGAAGCGGATGATACACCGCTAGCAGTCTGTGGGCCGGAGGATGACGACTTTCTCGACTGATCAGGGAGTTCCTTACACCCTACTCTTGCCTTGTTTAATTTTCGTAGCATTGGGGGCAGTGCTAATATTTTAAGTATGGGGTGGGGTGTTATGGGATTCCTTTTTATGTGTGTATATGTGTGTCTGTATGTTTCTAGTTGTTTTATTTTGGGTTCCTTAGCCTTTGTTTTCGGTTCTTTTACTAAGGATAGTCCCTTTGAACTGTAGAAAAGCATAAAAAGATTTTTTTTGTTAGATTTAGTCTCTTTTAGTCATAGTATTAGGAGCTTTGCTCTATGATGGATGGATGACGACCGTCTTAAGAGCAAATTAGTCATGTTGTTGTCGGTTGTTCTTGCTTGCTATGTAATTACGCACACACAGTTGGTTTAATTGTGGAACATGCTAAAGTCATATGATGGCAAGTGTTGATACATCTAATGCTCACTTAGTCAACTTGATAAGTTGCTTAATATTGAACTCGTGCATAACTTCGTATAAAGCGTATGGTGAGCCTGCTTGAGTTGAACATATACCATGTATGAGTGAGGTTTTTGTGATATTCCATGTGCATATTGATGTCTAGAACTTGCCCGGTGTGTTTGCAAAGCGAAATAAAGGGTGTTGAGTTTAGGAGATGATATAGGCATTTCTTTGATTGACATGTTTTATACCTACTTTATCTACCCTTTTTGCGCTATCCTAGTTAGCCCCGTTGAGCCTTTATCTTATTCTTTGGTAGCCTTATATGTAGCTTAATCCTTTTCTTTCAATTAACTGTAATTTGATCCAAATTTCCTAAGCGCTTTAGTTGAGAAATTAAGATGTTAAGGAGTGAAAAAAAAATTGAAGAAGGAAAAAGTGAAGTTGAAGCCCCAAGTAAATAGCTTTTGGGTGTGTGAAGTTTATGTGTTGTTGGTAGGGAGTAATGTCATGAAAAAAAAAAAAAAAAAAAAGAAAAATTGACCAAAAGAAGTGAATCATGTGTTGATAGCAATTACTCCTTGCCTAATATGCTTAAGCTATCTTAAAAAGATGGGACAAAACAAAAGAGAATGGGGAAGACAAAAGTGGTGTAAAATAGGTTGGTTGCAGCTGATCTTAATGTAATTTGTAGTGTATTAAAGCGCTTAGGGAAGATAGTCACTACTCTTGACCAAATAGTTCCTACCCGTCCCTTAGCCTACACTACAGCCCGTAAAATCCTACTTGATCTTGAGCTTTAACATTCGACTATTAGTGGAGCACTACACTAAGGGCAAGCTTATGGTTCATCTTGTGTTGCATGTGAATTCTTTTCGAGAGTGAGAGAACTTTTTATGCACCCATTCAATAGTTACTTTGAAAGATTTGTATGAAATATTGGGTGATTCTCTTGCGGTGAGGGCACATGTTTAGCAAAGGTTGGTGATCTATTGGTAACATTTCATGCATGAATTCGCAACTAGTAAAGTTGTTTTGTGAGGATAGGTCATTTCAATTTGCTATTCACTTGTTAGTGAGGTTAGCGTGTTAAGTGCATAATGCAATGAATGTGGTTGTGTAGCTATGCAGGAATACCTATTGTGAGTCGGTTGTCTAAAGTCGCCATGAGTTGAGTGTGGTTATTGTTCGAGGACGAACAAAGGTTCAAGTGTAGGGTGGTGATCTAAGGCATATTTATATGCTTTATTTCCAACTTTGACCCATGTTTACCATAGTTTTGAGAGCAATAAGTATGTATTTTGTATTGTTTTGATGGAATATTTGATATTGTGCTAACAAATGTGATTAGACCCTTGTAGGTGAAATTTGCGACAATTTGGATCATTTTTGGCATGGAAAGCGAGGCTTGGAGGAGCTACAAGCAAAGGATATTGAAGATAAGAGGCTATCCAAATATTTGAACTTGAAGAATCCAACCAAATCCACAAAGAAAAGTCGAAGAAAGGAACAAAAATGGAGTCTAAGTCCCAGGCGTGCCAAGGGGCTTGTCGGGCCGCTTTTGGCACAAATTTTACTCAAGTGGATAGCAGGGGGGAGCACCCAAGGGCATGACGGGACGCTCAGGCGTACCTTTTCAGAGGCAAAAATTTGCCTAAGTCCCAGGCGCGCCCAAGGGCGTGTCGGGCCATTTTTTGGCAAATTTTTGCCTCGAGTTTTTGTCTATAAATAGGGCTTTGGGGTTATTGTATCATTATTACATCTCTTGTAGGCTAACTTTGGGGTGTTTTTTGGACTGAAATTAGGTTTCATTCTTCCTCTTTTCATCTTTTATTTATTTATTTTTATGAATTTTTATCAAAGTATGATGTTAATTCAAAGTATGACTGGCTAAAATCCCTCATTCCTGGGGTTGAGGCTACGAACATGAATCTCTTGAGTTAAATTTTATTGGTTTTTGCTAAAGTTTATCATTTACTGGTTATTCTTATATTCTTAATTTTACTATTTTAATGCTTGATCACCATTGAAATAAATCCATTGTCTTGAGGTGAGCTCGAGAGAGAAACTAAGAGATAGAACGTGGAATATAAGAAACGTGATCTTTACTTGAGGAAGGGATTCCAAGAGATTGATATGTGGTTAGGACCGAGAGGTGTCTAATCCGCCGCGCTTGTTCAATTACGAGAAGATAGCTTAAAGGCATTAGAATTGGTTAAATCTATCACCGCTCAATGATGTAGTTAGATTTCCAATTTCTAGTAGAAGGTTATAGTTTGGAGACGAATATAATCGTAACATTAACCTCGTGATCAATAACCAAGATAAACGACTCAAATTGTTTGAATCAATAACATTTATGCTCAAGAGATGACGTTCGCAGTGCCTTGACCCTGGGAATTTACTTTTTATTGACTTTTAAATCATATTTGCAAAAACTGAAGTTACGGTAGCGAAGATAGTAGTTTATAGTCCGCAATCATTTAATTTTTAGTAACAAATCCCTCTTTCTTTTCACAACACTAGTTTTTAATTATTGTTGGACGTCTTAAATTGACTTCTATTGACGAAAGTCCCTTGGGTTCGATATCCAACTCTTGTAAAGGAGCCATTATATTACTTGAACGATCACGTACACTTGCGTATATAGCTGGGTCGCAACAGTAAATCGGATGTAAAATCTTCTCACGTCTTTGGCCAAGGACTGCACCCAAAGCCACCCCGCTACCATCACACATAACCTCAAAAGGCATCGTCCAATCTAGTGAAACAATGATAGGGGCTGAAATCAACTTCTCTTTCAGACACTCAAATGCTTTTAGACATGCCTCATCGAACACGAACTTCACCTCCTTCTCTAAAAGTTTGCATAACGGATTAGCAATTTTCAAGAAGTCCTTGATGAATCTTCTATAAAATCCTACATGTCCTAAGAAACTTTGAATTCCTTTCACGGTGATAGGTGGAGGTAACTTTTCAATCACCTTAATCTTTGCCTTATCAACTTCAATACCTTTCTTTGAGATCTGATGCCCCAATACGATACCCTCATTTACCATAAAATGACATTTTTCTCAATTTAGCACTAAGTTGCACTCCTCGCTTCTTTGCAGCACATTAGCAAGGTGTGCCAAGCAATCATCAAATGAGTCTCTCACAACAAAAAAATCATCCATAAAAACTTCAATAGTGTCTTCCACCATGTCGGAGAAAATAGACATCATGCAACATTGGAAGGTGGCTGGTGCATTATATAAATCGAAGGACATCCTTTTAAATGCGAATGTCCCGTATGGGCAAGTGAAAGTGGTCTTCTCTTGGTCTTCGAGAGCAATGAAAATCTTATTATACCCCGAATAGCCATCGAGAAAACAATACCATCCTCTACCAGCAAGACGGTCTAACATCTGATCCATGAAGGGCATACAAAAATGATCTTTTTCTATTCAAGAATTCAGCTTTCGATAAACCATTCAAACTCTTCATCCAGCAACCGGCCTCATTGGGATTAACTCATTCTTTTTGTTTGGAACCAAAGTGATTCCTCCCTTCTTTGGTACACATTGAACTGGGCTCACCCACTTGCTATCAGCAATGGGGTAAACCACACCTGTATCTAACCACTTGATGATCTCTTTCTTCACAACCTCTTACATCGGTGGGTTTAGACGACGTTGGTTCTCAATGCTCGGTATTCACTTAGAATCAAGTTGAATTTTGTGAGTGCAATCCCTATAATATCAGCAATGGACCAACCAATGGCCCTCTTAAATATTCTCAATATTGAAACCAGAGCCTCTACTTGCCACTCCACCAATTTAGCAGAAATAATCACAGGCAAGGTGTTGTTGGCTCTCAAAAATATGTAGCGAAGGTGAACCGAAAGAGCCTTAGGCTCCAAAACTGGAGGCTCCTCAATAAAAGGACAAGCTGGTGGGGTCACCCTATTCTTCAAATCGAGATCAAGTTTCTTTGTAGCATAAGCGTATGATCCCTTACCAGTGAGTGCACCAACCATCTCATCGTATTCCTCAATACCATCGCTATCGAAATTCATAATCACGGTCGCAAGAGCTTCTACTCCCAACCTTTCTCCAAGAGATACTACAATATCATTATCCTCAACCGCATCTATTACCAAAATCACCCGCATATCTTTCGGTTGCTTCATAGAACGACAAACATTGAAAGTGACTTGTTCATCATTTAACCTGAATTTCATCTGCCCTATTTCTATGTTGACCAATGCACGACCAGTGGCAATGTCACGCCCCGAATCCCATCGAGACATGATTGGCACCCGTAGCCGATAAGGCCCGAGAGAACCAACCTTTGCCTATGCTCAATCATATGCATATAATATTCATAACCACCATTGCATAATATTATGAAATACGAATAAAGGAGAACATGGGACATATTTAGGCATACATATGAAACTTGGCCGTTGAGGCCATCCAGTCAAAACAACATGTGTCTTTTACAGTATTACACCCACATCGGTCTACAAAAGCCTCTAACAAGAGCATTGACCAAAATGAACCATAAGTCGGGACAAGTCCCCGCTTTATACAACATGTACAATACCAAAACATATATACACTTTGACTCGGAGAAGCCCCGAATGAGCTGGAGCTCACCAAAGAACCGCTAACACTGGCAGTCTATTGAGGAGGCCTACTGGGACCTGCGCCTGCAGCAAGTAAGGTAAATTCCCCGAGAGGGGTCAGTACGAAATAAGGACTGAGTATGCAAGGCTCATATGAAAATGTACAACACATGAATATTTCAATGAACTCAAAACATATGAATAATCAATGTGAATAAGTCACCATGTTACGCTTTGGAAACCATGTGGATTGCTTTCATTATTTTCATTACTTTCTTTATCTCAATGCTCACATGTCATTACATATCACAATGTACCCGAGCCCCGACTGATCAGTGGGTCTTTCATATCATATCATTGTGTAGGGATCGAGTCGAGCTAGGCTTATGCCCCTAGACTTGCCACCCATACATCAATGCATCGGGATCGAGTCGAGCTAGGCTTACGCCCCTAGACTTGCCACCCATAAATCCAAACCTCGGGATCGAGTCGAGCTAGGCTTACGCCCCTAGACTTGCCACCCGTACTTGATCATTGACCACATTTGCATTACTTTGTTCATTACTTTGAGATTGATACTTTGATAGTCATAACATCACTTTGGAACTTTGGAACACAACATTGTTGGAAACTTTGAATCATTGACCAATAAGTGAAGGACATGTGAATAAATATCAATGAAAAATACAACATTACTAGCACCATGATACCATTGGAACCATTGGACAATAATCCATGAACAAGAGACACAAGTATAGTCACTATTGAAATATTGGAACATAACCTTATTTGAGCTTTTGGAACATTAACCATGAATATGAGAAATGGGATTCACAATTGTTCAATGAGTAGGAAATATATGACAATGACCATGGCTAAGTGCATATGGGATACCTTAGTACATTTCGGAATAGAACTAGAGAAATGTCAATGTGAACACTATTGGTCGTAGAAAGATACGGACAAAGTAACCTTACATACCTTGGATTCATAATACGAATAGACAACCTTCGATGCGTATACAATGATCCCTCTCCTTCACTCTACAACATACATACATAACGAATTCACGTTAACCACGAATTACTTTACAAATGCATACAATGTCAATGAATTACATGTTTGCCTTTAAACATGTCATTTTCCTTCGACAAAACTATTGATATACCATTCTTCCAAAAATTCCATAAAATTCCCAACATTGACCAATACATGAAAATCAATACATTTCACCACAATACTTCTCCTTTACACTTTCTTATCCATAACACATCACAAATAATCCTTCAAAGCACCTTAATTCAACTCATAACACATATCGGCCAAAATCCCATAATTTCCACTTTTAGCCAAGAACAAATTTAATGCCAAAAATAACACCATACATGTTCATATTTTGTCCATACCATGCTTTTTCATCAAAGGCACAAGGCCTAATTCAAGTTCAAATTACCAAGATGACACATCTTTCATCAAAGGCAAAAATACACTATTCATCACCTTGCCAACCCAACTAGCATAATATACATAATCTCTCATGCATATAATATGTTAATCCATGAGATTAAACACTTACCAAATCTTGGAATATGTTGATCTTGTCCAAATATGCCTTAGGATTTATTTGCTTTAGGGTTTGGAAGAGTAAAGAAATGTTTGTGAAAAATATCCAAAAGGCATGAGAGGCTTTGATGATAAAAATCTGATCTTGGGGCCTTTATATAGACCCCAAGTCAAGATTAGCCTTTTATTTGGCATTTAATATGGTCAAAGTGGAAGAATGGATCTTTTTGCCCTTTGGGCCAATTCTTTCATTTCCATTTTGGGCCTAACTTTGGGCCCAAGAACTCATATCCATGCAACCCATCCAATTTCATGTATTAATCACAATATCTCTCATGTTTACATAATTACCTAATGTCACGACAATATTCTTTTAAACAATTCTCATTCGTCCTTTCGATCGCAAAAATTGGAATTCTAGTCGCCCTTGGTTTCATTGGACATTTTGGATCACTAGTCACATTTCATGATTTGATCATGTAGGAGTATGTAGGAGTATATTGAAGTGTTTGAATCTTTAACAATGCTCAAATAACTCCAAAAAACCAAAAGAAACCATCTAGAAATCGTCGTAGAATTGCGTTACGAAACGAGTCCGGGAAGGGCATAATGTTGTGCCTTGCGCCACACCCCTGAAACAGGGTAGTGGCGCAAGAATGCAGCCTTCTCTGAAGTTTTGGGCTGCAGGTGGCTTGCGCCACCCCCCTAAAACAGGGTAGTGGCGCAAGTTTTAGCAAAGTGCTAAAATTTTCAGCCACTTATCCAATGTTTACGTATCGTCCAATCCCTTATCAAAACACTATAAAATACTTACTTCGTGATCTTAACCATCAATTAAACATGACTTAAAGTCACCAAATGAGGTTAGAATGTATACGGGGTATCACCCAAATGCTCCACGAAATCACAAAACACCTCCTACGAAGGTCGAATCGCACATGTTAAGTCCGATATCAAATGTTTCACCAATGACACTATAAAACACATATGCATGGCATCTCAACACCTATGTAGGTATGATCCAAGGTATCAAGTGAGGTTATAAAGTACGGGGTGTTACATTCTTCCCCCCTTAAAAACATTCGTCCTCGAATGTTAACAACATTGTCTTATATACAACAAATGCATCTTTACTTTAACATACCTATACACATTCACATAATGCTTTTAAATACTTACTTGTTATTATTCCACCTCCGCACTATGAACTTCTTGGTCCATTTGAAATAGATGGGGATACTTGGATTTCATCTTTTCTTCCGCTTCCCATGTGATCTCCTCTACGTGTTGGTTTCTCCAAAGGACTTTTACGGATGCTACGTCTTTATTTCTCAATCTCTTTACTTGTCGATCTAGGATAGCAATGGGTACCTCTTCATAAGTGAGATCCTCTGTAACTTTAACATCTTCAATTGGAACAATACGAGCTGGATCTCCTATACATTTTTGAAGCATCGACACATGAAATACCGGATGGACTGAGGAAAATTCTTGCGGTAAGGCTAATTCATATGCGACTTGCCCAAATCTTCTAATAACTTCATAGGGGCCTATGTAACGTGGACTCAATTTCCTTTTCTTTCCGAACCGCATTACCCCTTTCATCGGTGACACCTTTAAAAACACCCAATCACCTATGGCAAATTCAAGCCCTCTTCTTCTAACATCGGCATATGACTTGTGACGACTTTGAGCCATTTGTAACCGTTGTTGGATAACTTTAACTTTCTCCATGGCTTGGTGAACAATATCTGGCCTAAGTAAAGCAGTTTCACCTGCTTCGAACCATCCGATTGGTGATCTACATTTCCTTCCATACAAGGCTTCATAAGGTGCCATTTTAATACTTGAATGATAGTTATTGTTATATGCAAATTCAATAAGAGGAAAATGGTCATCCCAACTACCTTGAAAATCCAACGTACAATCTCGTAGCATATCTTCAAGTGTCTGGATAGTACGTTCTGCTTGTCCATCAGTCTGAGGATGGAAAGCCGTACTCAAATTCACCTGAGTACCTAAACTCCGCTGAAAAGATTTCCAAAAGTGTGCTGTGAACTGTGCTCCTCTGTCTGATATGATAGAGATTGGAATACCATGCAATCGTACTATCTCCTTTACATACAACTTTGCATAATCCTTAGCTGTATAGGTCGTCTTGACCGGTAGAAAATGCGCTGATTTAGTAAGTCGGTCCACTATGACCCATATGGAATCAAACTTCCGCAATGTACGAGGCAAACCCGTAATGAAATCCATATTAATCATATCCCACTTCCAGACTGGAAGATTGATACATTGCATGCAACCTCCCGGTTTCTGATGTTCCACTTTCACCTGTTGACAATTTGGGCATTACGCGACAAATTCTGCAATGTTCTTTTTCATGTTGCCCCACCAATACACTTCTTTCAATTCATGGTACATTTTAGTAGCACCTGGATGAATGGAATAGCGCGAATGGTGTGCCTCTGTCATTATTCGTGTCCTCAGCTCATCTACGTCCGGTACACATATTCTCCCTTGACATTGAAGCACCCCTTCCGGTGTAATATCAAATGCCTTGGTCAAATTCTGCTGCACATTTTCCTTTAGCTGCAATAACATAGAATCCGCAAATTGCTTTTCTTTCACTTCAGCTAACAGGGAGGATTCTGCTGCATTTTGCACAATAACTCTATCATCTGAGGATTCAATAAGGCGAACTCCCAGGCTGGCTAATTGATTCAAATCTTTGATTATGTCACGTTTTTCATTCAATTGACCACTAGTGCTTTCTACTGCCTTACGGCTCAATGCATCAGCTACTACATTTGCTTTGCCTGGGTGATAAAGAATATCAATGTCATAATCTTTTAAAAGCTCTAACCACCTTCGTTGCCTCAAATTGAGTTCCTTCTGCTTAAAAAGATATTGCAGGCTTTTGTGATCCGTATAGATGTCAACGTGAACCCCATATAAATAATGACGCCATATCTTTAAAGCAAAAACTACCGCTGCCAATTCAAGATCATGTGTGGGATAGTTTTTCTCATGTGGCCGCAATTGTCGTGAGGCATATGCTATCACCCTACCATGCTGCATCAACACACATTCGAGACCAATCTCGGAAGCATCACAATACACTGCATAGCCCTCTGTACCCTCAGGAAGTACTAACACTGGTGTGGAAGTCAACTTATCTTTCAATTTTTGAAACCCTCTTTCACATGCATCATTCCATTGAAACTTAATTGCCTTGTGAGTTAACTTTGTTAATGGTGCTGCAATAGACGCAAACCCTTCTATAAATCTCCGATAATAACCTGCCAAACCCAGAAAACTGTGAATCTCTGTGGGTGTCGTAGGTCTTGGCCAGTTTTTCACTACCTCTATCTTTTGGGTATCAATATGTATGCCTTCATCTGATACAATGTGACCCAAGAACGCGACTGATTTCAACCAAAACTCACATTTGGAGAATTTTGCATACAACTTACGCTCATGGAGAATTTGCAACACTTGTCGTAAGTGATAAGCATGGTCTTCTGGTGATCTTGAATAAACAAGGATGTCATCTATAAATACTGTCACGAACACGTCTAGGAATGGCTTGAACACTCTGTTCATCAAATCCATAAACACAGCCGGTGCATTTGTTAGCCCAAATGACATAACTAAAAATTCATAATGGCCATACCGTGTTCGAAAAGCTGTCTTGGGTACATCCTCCTCTCTAACTCTGACTTGATGGTAACCCGATCTCAAGTCAATCTTTGAGAAACACTTGGCACCCTGTAACTGATCAAACAAATCCTCAATTCAAGGGAGGGGATATTTGTTCTTGATCGTTACTTTATTCAGTTGCCGATAGTCGATGCACATTCTCAAGGTGCCATCTTTCTTTCGCACAAATAATACCGGCGCACCCCACGGGGACATACTAGGCCTAATGAAGCCTTTATCCAGCAAATCTTTCAATTGCTCCTTCAATTCACGCAATTCTGCTGGAGCCATTCTATATGGAGGGATAAAAATAGGCTGAGTGCCTGGAATCACATCAATGCCGAATTCCACTTCTCGTTCTGGGGGTAAACCGGGAAGATCCTATGGAAATACATCAAGAAATTCATTGACTACCGGTACTGACTGTGGAGTTAATGGTTCCACATCATTATCTTTCACTCGTACCAAATGACATACGTATCCCTTGGCAATCATTTTTTTGGCTCTCAAATAGGAAATAAATCTCCCTCGTGGTGCCCCTACATTACCCTGCCATTCAAGAACATTCTCCTGCGGAAAACAAAATTGCACCTTCTTAGCCCGGCAATCTACCGTAGCATAACAAGAGGCCAACCATTCCATTCCCATAATTACATCAAAATCCACCATGTTCAATTCAATGAGATCGGCCAACGTATCATGACCACACACAATTACGATACACTCTTTTTGCAATAATATATTCACCAACCGGTGTAGATACTTCAATTGACTTAATTAATAATTCTGGTGCCTTTGCAAATTTTGCAGCAACCAATGGAGTAACATAGGAAAATGTAGAACCTGGGTCAATTAGTGCATATACATTATGTGAGAATATGGATAATGTACCTGTGACAACATCTGGGGAAGCCTCTGAATTCTGGCGGTCCACCAAAGCATAAGTGCCATTCTGGACCCCGCTAGTACTGGCTGCTCCTCTGGCACCTCTACCTCGACCAATAGGCTGCACCCATCGGCCCTGTGATGGAACCGATGTTGAAGACGCAACCGCCGACCCAGCTGGTCGTGCTATACCACCCATGCTCCACTGTGGACATTCTCTCGCTATATGTCCCGGCATACCACACCAAAAGCAGACATTCATCCCTGTCCGACATGGACCTGTGTGCATACGCCCGCAGTGCAGACACTGCTGACGAGGGAAACCTGCTGCCTGTGATCCATGAACCCCACTACTTTGCCCTGCTGAACCACCTCTAAACCCTCGAGACTGCGAATAAGCACCACCTGTGGAATAAGAGAACGACGGTCTAGGTGGTCTAAGAAACATGCGGGGCCTAGATCCTCCTTGGGACATCATAGGTGGTCCCATAGGTCTAGCCCTTTTGGACTGTCCCCTATCAAATTCATGTACCCTTCGTCTCTGTCTTTGATCTTCCATTTTCTGGGCGAAGGCTTGTATTCGAGCAATGTCCATGTCCCTATTCAAGGCTGCAATAGTACAATCTCTTACCAAGTATGGCTCTAGCCTGTCCACGTATCGATGGACCCTGTCTGTCATCGTAGCCACAATATTTGGCACATATCGAGCCAAGGAATTAAATTGCAAGCTATATTCTCTGACGCTCAAATTCCCTTGATGGAGATTTAGGAATTGATCCGCACGTGCCTCACGGATCTCATAGGGCAAGTAATGATCAAGGAAAGCCACTTTAAACTCTTTCCAAGTAGGTGGATCTGCACCAATGTCACGGGATTTCTTCCAATCCTCATACCATAATATTGCCTCTCCCTTCAACCTGTACGGAGCAAGTTCAACTGTCTCTACCCCTGTCACATGCATAACTTCCAATTCCCTCTGAATTTGATCCACGAAGTCCTGTGGATCTGCTTTTGGATCTTCCCCTGTGAATATAGGAGGGTCCAATTTCAAGAAATCCTGTGTTCTGCGACTTTCCATTCTAGCCGCATCATTATCATGTGCCATTGCACCAGCTCTTCCCTGGCTTTGTGCCGCCACTAACTGTGTCAACATCTGTACAACATTCCTAAGATCCTGATCTATGGCATTTGTCGGTGGTTCCACGGGCACTTCCCTTCTTCTCGGCTCTTCTGGAGCTGAAGAAGTAGAAGAAGCTCGCGTTGCGAACTCAGTTTCAGCCCCACCTTGATCAACTTGCTCAGGTGGGGGTCTACTTGTTCCTTCACCAGCAATTCTATCTATCAGCTTACTTTTACCTTTTCCTCTTCCTCTTCTAGTGTTCGGCATTTTGACTATACCAAAGAAAAATAATTACCAAGATCAGACACAGTGCAACTGACAACATTGGCTCTATTGCACGATCTAGAATGAAGGAAAGAAACAACATCCTAAATGTCCCATAGCCTCCTACTTATAAATGTGGTGCACAACACATCGATAAGTAGGACTCTACTCAGACACGGCTTTGTAGACATCCTTAGACCGACTTGCTCTGATACCACTTTTGTCACGCCCCGAATTCCATCGAGACATGATTGGCACCCGTAGCCGATAAGGCCCGAGAGAACCAACCTTTGCCTATGCTCAATCATATGCATATAATATTCATAACCACCATTGCATAATATTATGAAATACGAATAAAGGAGAACATGGGACATATTTAGGCATACATATGAAACTTGGCCGGTGAGGCCATCCAGTCAAAACAACATGTGTCTTTTACACTATTACACCCACATCGGTCTACAAAAGCCTCTAACAAGAGCATTGACCAAAATGAACCATAAGTCGGGATAAGTTCCCGCTTTATGCAACATGTACCATACCAAAACATATATACACTTTGACTCGGAGAAGCCCCGAATGAGCTGGAGCTCACCAAAGAACCGCTAACACTGGCAGTCTATTGAGGAGGCCTACTGGGACCTGCGCCTGCAGCAAGTAAGGTAAATTCCCCGAGAGGGGTCAGTACGAAATAAGGACTGAGTATGCAAGGCTCATATGAAAATGTACAACACATGAATATTTCAATGAACTCAAAACATATGAATAATCAATGTGAATAAGTCACCATGTTACGCTTTGGAAACCATGTGGATTGCTTTCATTATTTTCATTACTTTCTTTATCTCAATGCTCACATGTCATTACATATCACAATGTACCCGAGCCCCGACTGATCAGTGGGTCTTTCATATCATATCATTGTGTAGGGATCGAGTCGAGCTAGGCTTATGCCCCTAGACTTGCCACCCATACATCAATGCATCGGGATCGAGTCGAGCTAGGCTTACGCCCCTAGACTTGCCACCCATAAATCCAAACCTCGGGATCGAGTCGAGCTAGGCTTACGCCCCTAGACTTGCCACCCGTACTTGATCATTGACCACATTTGCATTACTTTGTTCATTACTTTGAGATTGATACTTTGATAGTCATAACATCACTTTGGAACTTTGGAACACAACATTGTTGGAAACTTTGAATCATTGACCAATAAGTGAAGGACATGTGAATAAATATCAATGAAAAATACAACATTACTAGCACCATGATACCATTGGAACCATTGGACAATAATCCATGAACAAGAGACACAAGTATAGTCACTATTGAAATATTGGAACATAACCTTATTTGAGCTTTTGGAACATTAACCATGAATATGAGAAATGGGATTCACAATTGTTCAATGAGTAGGAAATATATGACAATGACCATGGCTAAGTGCATATGGGATACCTTAGTACATTTCGGAATAGAACTAGAGAAATGTCAATGTGAACACTATTGGTCGTAGAAAGATACGGACAAAGTAACCTTACATACCTTGGATTCATAATACGAATAGACAACCTTCGATGCGTATACAATGATCCCTCTCCTTCACTCTACAACATACATACATAACGAATTCACGTTAACCACGAATTACTTTACAAATGCATACAATGTCAATGAATTACATGTTTGCCTTTAAACATGTCATTTTCCTTCGACAAAACTATTGATATACCATTCTTCCAAAAATTCCATAAAATTCCCAACATTGACCAATACATGAAAATCAATACATTTCACCACAATACTTCTCCTTTACACTTTCTTATCCATAACACATCACAAATAATCCTTCAAAGCACCTTAATTCAACTCATAACACATATCGGCCAAAATCCCATAATTTCCACTTTTAGCCAAGAACAAATTTAATGCCAAAAATAACACCATACATGTTCATATTTTGTCCATACCATGCTTTTTCATCAAAGGCACAAGGCCTAATTCAAGTTCAAATTACCAAGATGACACATCTTTCATCAAAGGCAAAAATACACTATTCATCACCTTGCCAACCCAACTAGCATAATATACATAATCTCTCATGCATATAATATGTTAATCCATGAGATTAAACACTTACCAAATCTTGGAATATGTTGATCTTGTCCAAATATGCCTTAGGATTTATTTGCTTTAGGGTTTGGAAGAGTAAAGAAATGTTTGTGAAAAATATCCAAAAGGCATGAGAGGCTTTGATGATAAAAATCTGATCTTGGGGCCTTTATATAGACCCCAAGTCAAGATTAGCCTTTTATTTGGCATTTAATATGGTCAAAGTGGAAGAATGGATCTTTTTGCCCTTTGGGCCAATTCTTTCATTTCCATTTTGGGCCTAACTTTGGGCCCAAGAACTCATATCCATGCAACCCATCCAATTTCATGTATTAATCACAATATCTCTCATGTTTACATAATTACCTAATGTCACGACAATATTCTTTTAAACAATTCTCATTCGTCCTTTCGATCGCAAAAATTGGAATTCTAGTCGCCCTTGGTTTCATTGGACATTTTGGATCACTAGTCACATTTCATGATTTGATCATGTAGGAGTATGTAGGAGTATATTGAAGTGTTTGAATCTTTAACAATGCTCAAATAACTCCAAAAAACCAAAAGAAACCATCTAGAAATCGTCGTAGAATTGCGTTACGAAACGAGTCCGGGAAGGGCATAATGTTGTGCCTTGCGCCACACCCCTGAAACAGGGTAGTGGCGCAAGAATGCAGCCTTCTCTGAAGTTTTGGGCTGCAGGTGGCTTGCGCCACCCCCCTAAAACAGGGTAGTGGCGCAAGTTTTAGCAAAGTGCTAAAATTTTCAGCCACTTATCCAATGTTTACGTATCGTCCAATCCCTTATCAAAACACTATAAAATACTTACTTCGTGATCTTAACCATCAATTAAACATGACTTAAAGTCACCAAATGAGGTTAGAATGTATACGGGGTATCACCCAAATGCTCCACGAAATCACAAAACACCTCCTACGAAGGTCGAATCGCACATGTTAAGTCCGATATCAAATGTTTCACCAATGACACTATAAAACACATATGCATGGCATCTCAACACCTATGTAGGTATGATCCAAGGTATCAAGTGAGGTTATAAAGTACGGGGTATTACAGGCAAGGAATGGTCTTCCCAATATGATGGGAACCTCAAAATCAACTTCACAATCTAGGATTACAAAGTCAGCCGAAAATATAAAAATTGCAACTTTTACCAAAATATCATACAAAATGCCCACCAGTTTTTTCACAGTCCTATATGCCATGAGAAGTCTCATAGAGGTTGGTTTTGGTGCTCCCAACCCCAACTGCTTGAAAACGTCTAACGACATTAAGTTAATGCTAGCACCCAAATCACAAAGTGCTTTAGCAAAATTGCAAGACCCAATAGTACAAGGAATTATGAAAGCTCCTGGGTCCTCCTTCTTTTCAACTAGGGAATGCGAAGAAACTGCACTAAAATTATGTAAGTTATCTGTCGGCTCAAAACTGACAGTTCTCTTTTTCGTCACCAAGTCTTTCATGAACTTTACATAACCTGGCATCTGCTCCAATGCCTCAACAAGAGGGATGTTCACCGACAGTTCTTTCAATATTGTAATAAACTTTTGATATTTGCCTTCCTCAACCTTTGAGGAAAGGGAGGAGGAGGTCGTGGGATGGTTTTCAGCATTTGTGGGACCTCCTTTTCTTGCCTCTTTTTAGATTTTGCCTTTTTGCCAGTATCATGAGGGTTTTGAACTGTTAAACCTTTTAATTATCCAGCTCTATCTCAGTTTCTACATCAACTATCATCGGCTCATTGGTTTTACTACTATCCACAGGTATAGATGGATCTGTTGTGCATTTCCCGCTTCTAGTAGTAATGGCCAGACAATGACTATCATTCTTCGAATTCTGGACGGTGTTGCTTGGAAGGGTACCTGGACGACGTTAGTTTAATGTCATTGATATCTTCCTGAATTGTGCTCCAACTGTTTAATAGCAGTCAAATGGAATTCTACTTTCAGACTTATTCCCGAGATGTCTGATCTAATCTCCTTCAGGCAATGTTCTTGGCTCTCTGACCCTTTCACCAGTTTATTGAGAAGGTCTTCCATTCTTGAATTTCCAGAGTCAGCATCACGATTTCCTGATCGAACATATACGTCACTCATCTCTTTATAATTATTCTTCCACTTCCAATCACCGTCACGATCTCGTTCTCGATCTCTATATCCCGACTTGTTGTAATTGTCTCTATAGTAGTTCCGACTTTGATTCCCTTGCCTCAAGTTCCAAGAGTCTTGATTAGACCCTTGACCCTTGGCTCGAAAACCTGCCACTTCTCGATCCAGGTACTTAGCCTCCTCATCAGATTCACTATCATCATGCGTAGGTGTTTTGCCTTGTGCACCTATGGCATGCACCTTCTCAGCATCTATGGCCGCAATTTATTTAGCCAATAAACCAATTTCTGTCCTTAGTTGTACGACCTCTTGAGCTACAGATTCGTCCAAAGCCCGTTGTGCTGATGAGGCTCTAATAGCATATGTTCCAGCAGGCATTTCTTCCTTCTGAGTGTGCCATCCTCGGTTGGTCTTGGTGATACGATCTAATATCTCTGAAGCTTGTTCCCATCTCAGACTCATTAATGCTCCACCAGTGATAGTATCTGCTACAACCTTCGCATTGGCATTTAAAGCCCTGTAGAAGATTTCAAGTAAATTCCTACCACTCATCCTATGATTTGGAATATTCTGTAGCTTCTTCTTGAACCTTAGACATGTCTCGTAAAGTTCTTCAGAATATAGTTATATGAAGTTGTAAATTTCATCCTTCAACCGTAGCATCTTGGAAGGTGGAAAAAATCTTTCCAGAAATTGATTTCGTAACTCTTGCCAATTAGTGATGGAACCTCGTGGTAATTCTGCCAACCACAAAGTCGCTTCTTCTGTTAGAGAGAATGGAAACAATCTCAACCGAATGGCCTCTTAGTTAACTCTAGGCAAATTATATGAAGTGCAGACCCCCAAAAAATTCATCATGTGCATGTTTGCATCTTCAGAAGGAAGACCGGCGAACACACCCCTCAAGTTTTGCAGGTGAATCATGGCATTTGTAATGTCAAACTTAGTGCCCTGAGGTAACTCAGGTGGAACAATGACACCAATCTCTATCGGCTCAAAATAGGCTACATCTTCTTCCTCAGGATCATCATAAACTGGTACATGCAGTCTTTGAGGTGATTGGTGAGTTCTCAATCTTTTTTGTCTCTCCTTAGCTTCATCCAGTCGTTGGGCTTCTTCTTGCATAGCTCGATTATCTCCCTTTGCTTGCCTAAGAGCAGCTTGTCTAGCTTGCTCTTCCCGTGTCAGTCGAGCAGTAGTTTGGTCTGCTGTTTCATGACCAACTGACTGAATTGGTTAGTTATGAATGTCTCCCATGGCGGCAGGATCCTGAACTCCGTCGGTATTCACCATTCTTCTATTAGCTCTCAGAGTCTTTTCTATTTCAAGATCAAGTGGAATTAGGGGATTGCCTTGACTCCTAGTATTGGCCATACACCGGCGTGTGCCCTTTTAAAAATATAAGAAAATAAAACCAATCAACTCCAATAAGCAAAATACTAAATTCCATAACCGTATTCCCGGGGAACGGCACCAAAATTTGATGTAGCCCAAAATACACCTCCAGAAAAGTATAACGCGTTCGCTGTATCAAATATAGAACCCAACTAGGTTGGGGTCGATCCCACAGGGAATAGGTCGAATTTATGTAGAATGCTAGTCTGAGTGACTGGTGAGTAAGTAAAACTGGGGGGGAGGGGGGTTTGTGAATAAATAGTAATAGTAACAATTTCTGAATATAGAATTTGTAGACAATATGAGAAATACACTAGGACTGTGGTCCCCAATGATTCCTTAACTCCATTGGTTTCTTCTGCTAGCAAAACTGTCCCGCTATGTTGCATGCAAAATCTGATAAGCTATTTTCATCTAAACGTTTCTCGACCTTGGTTAGGTGAATTTCACTCTTCTCCTCTTGGTCTCCGAGTGTTGCACTACTAACCCTTGTCCTGGATCTCAGATAACTATCCATGTTACGGCTCAAGTTATTAGATGAAGGTTGATAGCTTCAAATATCTGTTGTTATTCCCTTTTCCCAATCTCTACCTCTCTCTCGAGTAAGTCTAGAATACAGATGAGTTTCTAACATTTGCAACAGCTAGAAGATTAATTATAATGAAGGTAATAACAATACATGCATTCACAATGGTTTAGAGTTGCTTTGCACTTAATCGGTTTTGTTAATTCCTCATGGTTCCCACAACCCTAGTTAATGAGTTTAGCTACTCATGATTGCAAGAACACAATAAGCATTCGAAGATGAAGACATAATTCTAAACTCACAATAAAGAAGAAACTCTGAAATCTCAATTATGAATAAAACCCTGGAATTGATGTTCCAAGATTACAAAATCCAACAATGTGTTTATGAACACAAAATAATGAAAAACTATCTCAAAACAATGTAATGACTACCTCCTGAACATAGGACAACAAAGGGGTATTTATAGATATAAGACGAATCCTATCCTAATCAAAATAGGAAAACAGATTCGGCAACCTTCCAAGGTATCGTGACTTGGTGTCGTAGAACTAAGTCACATCACGTGGGTCCAGTCGTGGAAATAAAACACATTGAACATTCTCTGAAGTTGACTCACGACATGTGAGTCCTGTCGTGAGTCACCTTTCTGGTGCAGATCCTGGTTCTTTCGTCTTCAGATACTTTGTTCTCGAGCGTGATTCTTCCTTTTTGTCCATTTTGCCTCCAAAACCTATTCTCCTTCAATATAGAATCGAAAACACATCATACCAATCAAACACACCCAAGTTATTGCATGCTTTCATTGTTTTAAGCATCAAAAGTGTCATGAAACCATGACACATCACGTTCGCGAAGAAGGGACCCCTGGCAGTATTTAATGCTGCCAAACTTGATTTTCTCTTAATTTTCTAAAGTTCCTAGTCCATAAGAACCATAGAAAGAGTGTGGAGAGTATTAACTGATCATGGGGTATTCGTGGTGAGTTGGAGACATTAGTGTGGTCATTTCCTCTTCAATATTTCCGTAAAATTCTTGATTAATTCTCCATTTTAAACTTAAATCCCTCATCATTTGTGGGCTGATTTGAGGGTACATTTGTGCTCGTATTTCACTCATTATTGAGGATAAATGATCCTTGATCCTAGAGGGATCTTTTGACTATCTCAAAATTATGATTCCATAAGTGGGCCCCACATGGAATTTTTAGCTCGATTTTAGACAGAGTATTTATATGCAATATGGATATTGTTATTCTCTTATTAATGTGTAGATCATTGTTTTGGTATCGTGGCATCATTCTAAGGCTTCTCGAAAGGGAAAATCTCCAATTTAGTAAACTTTCTCGGGCATTCTTTGGCATCCAGGTAGGCTAGGCTTACCTTCCTCATAGATTGAGCTTTATTATGGTATTAGTATACTATTATGCTAGATTTGGGTGTGAATTTACGGGTTGGTTGCATGTTTAGTGGAATTTGGAATAATTGGTTGATTAGAAAATCGTTTTAGGTAGAAATTAACCTATTCACTGTTTCCTTGAATTTAGTTGTTGACATAGGGTCTATTTAGACACCATTAAAACCTTGTAAGGGAACTTGGAGGCCTTAGTCTAGTTTTAGGTAGAAATTACCTTAGAATGGACTTTCAGGGTTGGTAGCGGGCCCCATCGGCCCTCCTTTAGGTCGAATATCCTAATTAGCTCCTTGTAGACCTAGTAGGCCTTATTTCATAACTTTGCTTATATTCTTGAGCCTTAGGTTTATTTGGGTATTTTCCTAATTCGTGGGTAGTTAATTCGATTCAAGCCCAGCATCTATGATATGGCTATGGTGTTGAGAACCTGGTTTGATTTCAGCTCTTTATGGTTCACTTATGATATTGCGAATCCAGTTTGAGTCTAATATTGCATAGTACGAATGGATTCATGGATATAGGATCAATAGTTGGTTACTTTATGCTTAAGTGTCTATAAATCTCCTCTTAATTGTATCCATCACGCTTATGGTGGCTCGTTGAGTTATTCTTCTTTTGTTTGTGACTTTTGGGCTTATGGGAGCCCAGTTAGGTTGTAGTTAGATTGCTTTCTTTCGATATTATGTATACTGGTATTTATCATCTATCAACTAGTGCATTATCTCAGGTTTGCCCCTTATTTCTTGACTTAGTTTACATTCTCGCATTCTATTATGCTTTTAATATGATTTAGCTCAGTCGACCGATAATACCTACTGAGCACTCGTTGTTTTGGTACGCATACTACCCTTCCGTATCCTTTTTTGATGCAGATTTGAGTACTAGCTTTCGTCGCTGATATTCCATCCAGTTTGCTTATAGGATCCGGAGATAGGGTGAGCATTCAGAGCTGAAGGTGATCCCTTCTCATTTCTTAATTTTGGATAGTCTTTACATTCGAGACTATCTGTATATTGATACTAGCAGTACTCTTATTCTTTTGATTAGTGGCTCTTGTATCGGCCTTACCAGGTCATGGGATGCTTCTTTTGTTCTTTCTCTTTTCCATTTTGCATTTTATGATTGTATTCGTATTTATATTTTCTAGAATCTTATCGTATGCTTATTTTCCAATATTTACTTTACCTTCCGTCACTTATCCCATTACTTGTCATTTCGGGCCACAATTCGATTTACCTACTAGCAAGTTATAGCAGGTGTCATCATAACTCCAAAAATGGGTCATGACAAATTGGTATCAGATCCTAGGTTCACTGGTATTATTGGTATAACGGAAAGTGTCTAGTAGAGTCCCGCGGATCAGAACGATGAAGTCTGTATCTTATCTTTGGGAGGCTATAGGACATTCTTAGGATAACATCACTTCCTTTATTAATTTCATGCATTGACTCTGTGTTGGTTTCTAGGGTTCTTATTATTTCAGTCTTTCACAGATGGTCAGGACGTGATTTACGATGATCGATGATGAAGACCCCGAGTTCGTTACTAGGGCACCTATTAAAGCCTGTAGCCAACCCAGAAGGCGCGGCCAGGCTAGAGCTGCAAACCCAGCTAGGGGTCAGGATAGGGAGCCTTTACTAGATCTAGTTATCATCCTTGAGGTAGAGGTAGATCCACAGGTTTCGCCACTCTAGCCATTGGTGGGCCAGGGGTAGCCCAAGCTCCATCGGGGTTTATTTCTTCTTTATTTCTCAAAGATGCCTTGGTCCAGTTATTGGAATTAGTTGGTGGTGCACCGTCTGATGGTGCACAGTCTGTGGATCAGAGTGGTATAGATACAGAGGAGAAGCATGTAGTTATGGCTCCCAGAGTTGAGATCCCTCCAGCACCGACAGTTGCTTAGCTGGTAGCCTCCCAGCCTGTTATGTCTGTAGAAGAGCATAAGATATTGGGTAGATTTCTAATATTGACTCCACATAGGTTTACAGGGGCTCCAACCAAGGATGTATTTGAGTTCTTGACTACTTGCGAAGATAGGATCCATAATTTAGGCCTAGTTGGGGCTCATGGGATTGACTACACCACTTTTTAGTTGGACTCGGCAGCTAGACATTGGTGGAGATATTGATTCCAGGCTAGTTGGATCTCCTCCTATGACATGGGCTCAGTTCTCCGTGGCTTTTTTGGAGAAGTATATGCCTCGCAGTCTTCGTGAGCGCATGAGAGATTAGTTCACCGATTTACAGTAAGGTTCTATATTAATGATTGAGTATGAGTCGCAGTTCCACGAGTTGGACAGATATGCTGCTATGATCTTACCTACTGAGTATGAGCAAATTCGGTGTTATGTTAGAAGACTGAGACTTTCTCTTTACATGGCTACTCAGAGTTTGGTTGTTGCTGGCAGGTCTTTTATTGAGGTTTTTTATTATGCCCAGACTATAGAAGAGATGCATCACAAGGCCCAAGGGAGCAGCGATGAGCAACCACGTCATTAGGGCAGTTTCAGTGAGAGCCATAGTGGCTCGCAGTTTAGAGTCAGAGGTTCTAAGAGTAGGTACCCTCCACGTCAGTCTTATCAGCACCAGGGTCAGTCTAGTTGACCCATTCAGGCAGCACTTCAAATTATTAATGAAGCTCAGTACAGCTACAATGATTACCATGGCCGAGCAGTGGCTAGTCTTTGAGAGGTGGATATTTTGGGTCTTCTAGCTAAGGTGGTTTTTTGGGGTTAGCCGGATCTTTTGGTTAGGGCGGAGTGTCCGGGACTTACTATAGTTGTGGGGTTGTTGATTATTACTCTCGACAGTGTTCCCAGTATGGGATAATTCAGCCTGCAGTGTAGAGTGTTCAGCCAATCAGATCAGTGCCACCTCCAACTAGAGGTAGTGCTCAAGGTTATAGGGGTTAGTCCCCAAGGTCCTCGAGGAGGTTCTCAGGCAGGTAGGACACATGGTCGGTTGGACGCCTAGCCAGGTGGCGAGCGAGGTTATTTATATGTTGTACCTGGTAGACCAGAGCCAAAGTCTTCGGATAATGTTATTATAGGTACAATTTTAGTGTGTCATCGGCCATCTATTGCTTTATTTGATTCGAGATCCACTTATTCGTACGTTTTTGCTTATTATGCACCACGTTTAGAGTTGTCTTGGGAGACTTTATCGGTGCTATTGTGAATATCTACTCCTATGGGTGATTTTTTAGTAGTGGATGATTTATAGATCATATGTTGTGACCGTTCGAGAGTTTGATACTCAGGTTAATTTTATTATGTTAGATATGGTGGATTTTGATGTGATTTTGGGCATGGATTGGTTATCCCCTTATCATACTATCTTGGATTGTTTAGCCAAGACCGTTACCTTAGCCATGCCTGGCATATCCTTAGTTGTGTGGTAGGGGTTCTTTTAGCCACGCACCGATGGGGATTATTTCTTATGTTTGGGCTAGGAGATTGGTGTCGAGGGGTTACAAGTCTTATCTTGCTTATGTTTATGATGTTAGTACTGAGAGTCCCTCACTTGATTCTGTTCCTATTGTTTGTGAGTTTTTTTATGTTTTCCCTACCAACCTGTTTGGCCTTCCTCCTGAGAGTGATATTGAGTTTGCTATTGATCTTGAGTCAGGCACCCGACCTATTTCTATGGCTTCTTACCGTATGGCTTCTGTCGAGCTTAAGGAACTGAATTCTCAGCTTCAGGATCATTTGGGTAAGGTTTTTATTAGGTTGAGTGTATCTCCTTGGGGTACTCCTGTCTTGTTCGTGAAGAAAAGGGATGGTTTCATGCGTTTGTGTATTGACTACAGCCAGCTGAATAAGGTGACCATGAAGAATAAGTATCCTATACCACACATTAATGATTTATTTGACCAGCTTAGGGTGCGACAGTGTTCTCTAAGATTGACTTGAGATCTTGTTACCATCAGTTGAGGATTTGGGCTGAGGATATCCCTAAGACAGCCTTTAGGACTCGCTATGGCCATTATGAGTTCCTGATGATGTCTTTTGGGTTGACCAATGCCCCAACAACGTTCATGGATTTAATGAACTGAGTTTTTAGGTCCTATTTATACTTTTTTTGTGATTTTTTTCATTGATGATATCCTTGTGTATTCAAGGAGCAGTGAGGAGCACGAGCACCATTTCAGGATTGTGCTCTAGACTTTGAGAGATTGTAGGCTTTTTGCCAAATTCTCAAAGTACGATTTTTGGCTTGATTTTATTACATTCCTAGGATATGTAGTGTCTAAGGATGAGATTATAGTTAATCCGGCAAAGATTGAGGCTATTCATGATTAGGCCACCAGACCTACATCTCCGACTGAGGTTTATAGCTTTATTGATTTGGCAGGTTACTATAGGCGGTTTGGTGAGGGATTTGCTTCTATTGTAGCACCTATGACGAGATTGACTAAGAAGGAGGTCCTATTTTAGTGGTCTGAGGAGTGTGAGTCGGGCTTTTTGAAGCTCAAGAGCTTGCTCAATTCAGCTCGTATTTTGACTCTTCCTGTCGAGGGTAAGGGGTTTACAGTTTGTTGTGATACTTCTGGTGTTGGTTTGGGTTGTGTTTTGATGAAGCAAGGTCGAGTTATTGCTTATGCATTGAGGAAGCTGAAGGTCCATGAGTGCAACTACCCCACCTATGACTTGGAGTTGGCGGCTGTAGTTTTTGTACTTAAGATTTGGAGGTATTACTTAGATGGTGTTTGTTGCGAGATCTACACTGATCATTGTAGTCTTCAATACATTATGAATCAGAGGGAGCTTAATTCAAGACAGCGCAAATGGATTGAGTTACTGAAGGACTATGATATCCCTATTTTATTCCATCCGAGCAAGGCGAATGTGGTAGCAGACGCCTTGAGCCTGAAGGCGGTGAGTATGGGTAGCTTGGCTTCTATTTCAGTTTTGGAGCGGTCGTTGGCTTTGAACATTCAGGTCTTAGCCAACTTGATGGTTCGACTTGATATTTCAGACTCCAGGAGGATACTTTCTAGTGTTAAGGCTAGATCTACCTTATTTGAGAAGATTCGGAGTCGCCACTTTGAGGATAGTAGACTTTATGGCATTCGTGATCAGGTGCTGAGAGGTGAGTCCAGTTGGACTGCCGTAGATTCTGAGTGTATTCTAAGGTTTGATGGCCGCATTTGCATTCCTAAGGTTGGAGACTTGATTCAGCTGATATTGCGGAAGGCGCAAAGCTCTAGATATTGTATTAACCCTAGGACAACTAAGATGTATAAAGATTTGAGGCAACATTACTGGTGGAGTGTCATAAAGAGAGATATAGCAGACTTTGTAGCCCATTGCCTATGTTTTCAGCAGGTAAAGGTCGAGTATTAGAGACAGGGCAGATTACTTTAGAGGTACCCATTCCTGAGTAGAAGTGGGAGCACATTACTATGGACTTTGTGATTAGTTTCCTCGTACTTCCCATAGTTCCGCTAGTATTTGGGTCATAGTAGATCGGTTGACCAAATTGGATTATTTCATCCCGATTTAGATTTCCTTTAGTACAGAGAGGTTAGCCTGTATCTATGTTTGTGAGATAGTTCGCCTTCATGGAGTGCTAGTGTCCATTATTTCATACAGAGGCTCTGTGTTCACTTCTAGCTTCTGGAGGACTTTTTGGGAGGAGTTGTGTACTCAGGTTGATCTTAGCACCACATTCCATCCCCAGACTAACGGTCAGTCAGAGTGGACTATTCAGATTCTTGAGAATATGATCCGCGAGTACGTTATGGACTTTGGAGGTCAGTGGGAGCAGCACTTAGCCTTAGCAGAGTTCGCTTATAATAATAGCTACCATTCGAGTATTAAGATGGCACCATTTGAGACTTTATATGGTAGGCATTATCGATATCCGATAGGTTGGTTTGAGAGCTTCAAGGTTAGGCCCCATGGTACGAACCTGCTTCACGAGTCGTTGGATAGGGTGCTGGTGATTAAGGATGGGTTGAGGGAAGCTCTTAGAGTAGGCAGAAGAGTTACACTAATTGTAGACTTCGTGCCTTGAAGTTTGGAGTTAGTAATCGAGTCTTCCTTCGAGTATCGCTTATGAAGGGCGTGATGAGGTTTGGGCGGAGGGGCAAGCTCAGCCCCAGGTACATTAGGCCATTCGAGATACTTCAGACAGTTAAAGAGGTAGCTTATGAGTTGGCCTTACCCCCTAAATTTTGCAGTTGTTTACCCAGTTTTCCATGTCTGTATGTTGTGGCCTTACACCCCTGATGAGTCTCATGTGCTTCGGTGGGACTCAATTCAGTTAGACAAGAGGTTAACCTTCGTGGAGGAGCCAGTTTCCATACTGGCCAGGGATGTCAGGCGGTTGTGCTCTAGAGAGATTCTAGTAGTTAAGGATCAGTGGAGACACTGCCCAGTTGAGGAGGATACCTGGGAGATTGAGAGTGAGATACAGAACCAGTATCCCCACCTGTTTGAGCCTTCAGGTACATCTTGACCCTTTACTTTCACGGACGAAAGTCCTTTTAGTAGTGGATGTTGTAATGACCCTCCAGATTGTCTTCTACATTTCTGCATTATTTCTATGTTTAGATCTTTCCCATAGATGACCCAAGTCATTTATGACTTGTTGGAGCTGACATTTCTGTTACCGGGCAGTTCGTTTGGTTTTTAGAGTCAATTCTCTATTTTGAAGTCTTCGCTGTTCAGATTTGGGTATCGGGCCTAAACTTTAGGTAAACGGCCTCGTATGCCAATTCTAAAGGTTTCATCAGCTTCAAAACGTTGATTTTAGGCTTGGGGGACCTTTGGTTTGGGTCCCAAGGCTTTTGGACTCATTTTGGGCTATTGGGTGGAAATTGGACAAAACAGCCATTGGGTGTGCGACCCACATTTCATCGAAACGACCTTGGATAGAAATATGGATGGTGCAGTTGATTTAGGAATGTCGAATTTTATCGGGTAACATAGTTTGTTTTCATTCACGGAATTTCAAATGAATCCCGAGGGTTCAATTGGTGTTTGACACTTGGCCAAAACTACTGGTGCAGCTTCAGCTGGTGCAGGCTAAAAATGGCCTTTGCATTTGCGAGGGCTTGTCTGCGTTCACGAAGGCCAAGGAAATAACCTACTGCGATCGCGATACAATCTCCACATTTGCAAAGGTCAAGAATATTGGCCATCGCGTTCGCGAGCTCAACTCCGCATTTGTGAAGGTTAGGCGAGGTTGAGGGTCGAGTTCGCGAAGAAGGGACCCCTGGCAGTATTTAATGCTGCCAAACCCAATTTTCTCTCCATTTTCTTAAGTCCCTAGACCTTGAAACACCTCGAAAGAGTATGGAGAGTGGTAATTGATCATTGGGTGTGCGTGGTGAGTTGGAGACGTTAGACTGGTCATTTCCTCTTCAATATTTTCGTAAGTTTCCATTAAATTCTTGATTAATTCTCTATTTTAAACATAAATCCCTCATCTTTGGTGGTCTGATTTGAGGGTGAATTTGTGCTCGGATTTCACTCATTATTGAGGATAAATAATCCTTGAGCCTTGAGGGACGTTTTGACTATTTCAAAGTTATGATTTTATAAGAGGGCCCCACATGGGATTTTTAGCTCGATTTTGGACCCGGAGCATTTATATGCAATATGGGTATTTTTATTCTCTTATTAATATGTATATCATTGGTTTGATAGTGTTGCATCGTGCGGAGGCTTCTCGAAAGGAAAAATCTCCAATTTAGTGGACTTTCTCGGGCATTCTTCGGCGTCCAGGTAGGCTAGGCATACCTTCCTCATAGATTGAGATTTATTATGGTATTAGTAAACTATTATGCTAGATTTGGGTTGGAATTTACAGCTTATTTTCATGTTTAGTGGAATTTGAAATAATTAGTCGATTAGAAAATTATTTTAGGTAGAAATTGACCCATTTAGTGAATTTAGTTGTTGACTTAGGGTCTATTAGACACCATTAACACCTTGTAAGGGAACTTGGAGACCTTAGTCTAGTTTTGGGTAGAAATTACCTTAGAATGGACTTTTGGGGTTAGTAGCAGGCCCCGCCGACCCTCTTTTAGGTCGAATATCCTAATTAGATCCTTGTAGACCTAGTAGTCCTTCTTTAGTAACTTTTACTTATATTCTTGAGCCTTAGGTTGATTTGGGAATTTTCCTAATTCATGGATAGATTTTGACATTGTGTAATTACTTTAAAGACCGGTTCGAGTCCGACATTTACTATTCACTTATGCTACTACCTTATCGGTTCGAGTCCGGCATTTACTATTCACTTATGATACTACCTTACCGGTTCGAGTCCAACATCTATAATATGCCTATGGTGTTGAGAACCCGATTTGATTTCGGCATTTTATGGTTCACTTATGATATTATGAATTCAGTTCGAATCTGGTAATGCGTAGTACGAATGGATTCACGGATATGGGATCAATGGTTGGTTACTTTATGCTTTAGTGTCTAGAGTTCTCCTCTTGATTGTATCCATCAGGCTTATGGGGACTAGTTGGGTTAATCTTCTCTTGTTTTTGCCTTTTGGGCTTATGGGGGCCTAGGTAGGTTGTAGCTAGATTGCTTTCTTTCGATATTATGTATACTGGTATTTATCATCTGTCAGCTGGAGCATTATCTCAGGTTTGTCCCTTATTCCTTAACTTAGTTTACATTTTCGCATTCTATTATGCTTTTATTATGATTTAGCTCAATCGGCCGATGATGCCTACTGAGTACCCATTGTTTTGGTACTCACACTACACTTCTGCATCCTTTTCTGATGAGATTCGAGTACTAGCTGCCATCGTTGATATTCCATCTAGTTTGCTTACAGGATTCGGAGATAGGGTGAGCTTTCAGAGCTAGAGTTGATCCCCTCTCCTTTCTTGATTTTGGACAGTCTTTACATTCGAGACTATCTGTATATTGATACTAGCAGTACTCTTATTCTTTTGATTAGTGGCTCTTGTACCGGCCTTACCAGGTCGTAGGATGCTTCTTTTGTTCTTCCTCTTTTCCATTTGGCATTTTATGCCTATATTCATATTTATACTGCCTATAATCTTAGCGTATGCTTATTTTTCGGTATTTACTTTACCTTTCGTCACTTAGCCCATTACTTGTTGTTCCGGGCTATGGTTTGGCTTACCTACTGGAGGGTTATATTAGGTATCATCATGACTCCGAAAATGGGTCGTGATAAAATGTCTCTGAACTAACCCTCGAGATTCATTCAGGACGCCACAGAACTAAACCATATATGCTACTAGGCTATTTTCGATGTTCCAGACTCAATGGCAACGTCAGATTTTTTAAAAGAAGTCATTTTCAACAAATTGACTCCCGGGACTCCACTTAGGCATTTTCACTAGTTTTTCGAATGAAGGGTCGAAATGCAAAATAAAGGTTCCGAACCCAAACCAACCTCGCTACTAACCTAAAATCAACGTTCTGGATCTAACGGAACTTTCCAAATCGTCATCCGGCGCTCAAAACACAAAATGTTGACTGAAGTCAAACTAGTGGCTTTTAAATCCTCTAAGAGTCTCAAACTCTCCCAAGTGATTTCCGAACGCATCGGGAACCGTGTCAACCATCCTCACAACTCATGATCAGCATATAACAACTACGGGGAAAGGCAAAATTGTCAAAACACATATAAAGGAAAAATTTCACATATCAAGTTTTTACATTATCCCCATTAAAACACTAGTTCGTCCTTGAACTAAAAGAAAATAAAGTACTTGAAGCGGTAAAAAGCTGGGGGTATCTACGCCTCATATCGGACTCGACCTCCCAAGTAGCCTCTTCAATAGGGTGATGTCTCTACTGGACCTTTACTGAATCAATACACTTAGACCTCAACTTCCTAGTCTGTCTGTCTAAGATAGCAATAGGCTCCTCCTCAAAGGACAAATCGGGGTTTAACACAACAGAATCCCATCGAATCACATGGGCATTATCTGGACGGTACCTCTTCAACATGGAAACATGAAAAACAGGATGAACAACCTATAGATGTGGAGGTAAAGCTAGTCTATATGCCATATCACCATACTTTTCATAGATCTCAAAAGGGCCAATGAAACTCGAACTAAACTTCCCTTTCTTCCCGAACCTCATCACACCCTTTATGGGTGAAACTTTCAACAGAACTCGATCTTCAATAATAAATAATACATCACGAGTTCGACGGTCGGCATAACTCTTCTGCCTACTCTGGGCAGCCAATAGCCTCCACTGAATTTGCCTCACTCGATCCATCGAATCCCTCAACAAATATATACCCCAAGGCCTCATCTCAAATGAGTCAAACCAACCCACGGGGGATCTACACCTCCGCCCATATAAAGCCTCAAAAACGCCATTTGAATACTGGAATGGTAACTATTGTTGTAGGCGAACTCCGCTAGAGGCAAGTATTGGTCCCAATGAGCTTCAAAGTCCATGACACATGCTCATAGAATGTCCTCTAGTACCTGAATGGTCCTCTCATACTGACCATCCGTCTGAAGGTGAAAAGTTGTGCTCAAATCAAGCTGAGTACCCAACTCACTCTAAATAGTACTCCAAAAACCCAAGGTAAACACCGTACCTCTATGGGATACAATGGAAACAGGGACACCACGCAATCAAACAATCTCCCTAATATAGATCTTAGCCAACAGCTCTGTATTATAACTCGTCCTCATAGGAATGAAATGCACTAATTTGGTCAATCAATCCATAATCCCCTAAATAGAGTCAAACTTCCCCAAAGTTGGGGGTAGGCCAGCTACGAAATCTATGTTGATCTGCTCCCACTTTCCCTCGAGAATGGGCATCCTCTGCATCAAACCACCTGGTCGTTGATGCTCATACTTCACCTATTGGCAATTCAAACACTTAGCCACAAACTCCACAATATCTTTCTTCATACCACTCCACCAATAATGTTGTTTTAGATCATGATATATTTTGGTTGCCCCTGGGTGAATGGAATATCTAGAATAATGAGCCTCCTCCAAGATCAATCTATCCCATCCACCAACTCTCGACACACAAACTCGGCCACTAATCCTCATAACATCATTAGAATCAAGAGATGCCGCCTTAGCCTCGCCTCTCAACACCTTATCACGAATCACCCTCAACATATCATCATCAAATTGATGAGCCTAAATCTGCTCCAACAAGGAAGATTTGGCCTCAACAAAGTCTAACATATGCCCATGTGACAAAATATCAAGCCTAATCAACTGATTAGCTAAAGACTAAACCTCCAAGGCCAAAGATCGCTCCTGAGTCAAGAGATGAGTTAAACTCCCCATACTAGTCAACTTTCGGCTCAAGGCATCTGCAACTACATTTGCCTTGCCCAGGTGATAAAGAATTGTAAAATCATAATTCTTAAGCAACTCAAGACAACGTCGTTGTCTCATATTAAGATTCCGCTAGGTGAAGAAGTACTGAAGGCTACGAGGATTGGAGAAAATCTCACAATGGACTCTATAAAGGTAATGTTGCCACAACTTTAATATAAAAACAACCGCGGCCAACTCCAAATCATGGGTAGGGTAATTCTTCTCATAGGGCTTCAACTGACGAGAAGCATAAGCAATCACCTTACCCTTCTACATCAACACAACACCCAATCCAAATCTAGAAGCATTATAAAATATGGTAAATCACACGCCCTCTTTGGGTAAATTCAAGATAGGAGCCAAAGTCAAAAACTCCTTGAGCTTTTGAAAGCTCTCCTCACAAGCATCCGACCACTGAAAGGTAATCTTCTTCTGAGTAAACTTGATCAAAAGAGTTGTAATAGAAGAGAAACCCTCCAATAAGTGCTAATAATAACCCGCTAAACTCATGAAACTCCGAATCTCGATGGGACTAGTAAGCCTAGCCCAATCGCGAATGGCTGCTATTTTGGCCGGATCAACCATAATGCCATTCTTGGTCACCACATGACCCAAGAAAGCAATAGAATCCAACCAGAACTCACACTTGGAGAACTTAGCATATAACTTCTCATCACGCAATCTCTAAAGTACAATTCTCAAGTATCTCACATGATCGGCCTTATTGTTGGAATAAACCAAGATATCATCTATAAATACAATCATAAAAGAGTCGAGATATGATCAAAATACGCAGTTCATCAACTCCATAAACGCTGCTAGGGCATTGGTCGACCCAAATGACATGACCAAAAAGTCATAATGACCGTATCGAGTCTGAAAAGCAGTCTTCAAAACATCCAAAGTTCTAATCCTTAACGGGTGATACCAGGACCTCAAGTCAATCCTAGAAAATACCAAAGCACCCTGAAGCTGGTCAAATAAATCATCAATGCAAGGAAGAGGATACTTATTCTTGACGGTCACTTTGTTCAACTGTCAATAATCAATACACATGTGCATAGAATCAACCTTCTTCTTCACAAATAAGATAGGAGCACCCCAAGGGGATACACTAGGTCTAATAAAACCCTTACTCAATAAATCCTGCAACTGCACCTTTAATTCCTTCAGCTCAGTCGGGTCTATCCTATAGAAAGGAATAGAATTGAGCTTGGTACCCGGCACAACATCGATAGCAAAGACAATGTCCTGGTCCGGAGGCACACCAGGTAAGTCCATAGAAAACACGTCCTAAAATTCCCTAACAACTCGAACTGAATCTAAGGGAGCCAGTGAAGCAACACTAGCATCACAAATGAAATCCAAGAAGGATCAACATCCTTCTTCTAACATGCGACGATCACGTAGAAAAGGTATAACTACCTTTGAACCTAAATTAAGAGTACCCTTCCAAGACAACCTTGGCATGCTTGGAGTAGCTAAGGTCACAGTCTTGGCATAACAATCCAAAATATCATGATAGGGAGATAACCAATCCATACCTAAGATAACATCAAAATCAACCATATCCAGGATAATCAAGTCCACCCAAGTGTCATGCCCCGCAAAGGTTACTATACATGATCAGTACACCTGATCCACAACTAAAGAATCTCCTACTAGGTAGAAATATGAAGAGGCACAACAAGGGACTCATATGCAGCATCAAAACCAGTAGCAAAATATGTATACATATAGGAGAATATAGACCCAGGGTCAAATAACATAGAAGAAGAACGACATCAAACTAGGACGATACCTGTAATAACTGCATCAGAGGCCTTTACCTCATGTCTCCCAGGTATAGCATAACACTATCCATGTATACTCCAGGACTGAACAACCCCGCATCTACCACCTCAGTCTCCCCTAACTCTAATTCGAGCACCTTTAGTACCACCCCTGCCACTCTGGTAACCACCTCTGACTGCGGATATAGGATTCGAGCAAAGCTAAAGCTGAGAACCCTGCTAGGTAGGACCAAATACATGTTGAGGACAGTCTTTCGCCAAGTGACCAACCTCAAGACATACAGAACACCCTATACTGCTTGACTCAATCTATGGAGGCCCCGAAGGACTAAGACGACCGCTCTGGCCCAATGAACTGAAACTAGAACCTCCACCCACATGACCTGATACCTGTCTACCTGGAGCCGTACAAACCAAAGGCATATCACCTGATCCTTGTAAAGCTTTCTGGACCATCTTACCACCATAACCACGGGAACCTCGACTAGAGAAATCTCTACCCCGGGATGCATGTTCACTAAACTCACCCTGTCGGTGCATTTTCTTGATGCCTGCCTGAGCAGCCTGGGTAATTTACTCAATCAACATAACATGCTCTGTACTCAGAAAAGAACTTCTTGAAACTACCATCTAAGTTGTAGCTAACTGATAAGGACCCTCTAATCCCTTGACAAACTTTCTAATCCTCTCTGACTTAGTGGAGAAGCTGGCGGTGGAATATCTAGATAAATCATGAAAGCATGCCTCATACTCAGTAATAGTTATAGAGCCCTGCTCTAGGTGATCAAACTCATCTCTCATCTAATTCCTCAATCTGTAAGGCATGAATCTCTCTAGAAAAGCCTCAGAAAACTGGGTCCATGACATAACAGGCAAACCCAATGGTGTACAACTAGAAAGAGACCTCTACCACCGTTTGTCCACATCGATCAACTGATAAGTCGTATAAGCCACACCGTGAGACTCAAGGGATCTAAGGCTATGCAACCTCTCCTGAAAGTCAGTCAAAAACTCATATGCGTCCTCTCCAATCACACCACTAAACTTGGGAGGAGCCAAGCGAATAAACCTCTCGAAACTCTTCTGATCATCAGAAGACATCACAGGACCCAAAACAACAAAAGCAACAGTAAGTCTAGTAAGCAGTGAATCAATATGTAGGGGTACCACAGAAGATGGTTATACCCATAAAGTCAGAATACCATAAGAAAAAGTTGATACTGACGGTGGAACACCACTCAAATTTTGAGAAAAACTCGGTACACTAAAAGGAACACCATCTAAATGGCTCAAGAGACGAATCAATAGACCCTATAGTACTGGGGTGTCAACCGAACCCTGTAGGACCTGAGCTGGCCTTACACCTCCTGACTAATAATCATCCTCAGCATACTTAACCTCAGGCTCAGGAGAGGCCTCCCTAGCATTTCCTCTGACTGGGGAAGCTCCTCTTACCCGTTCTCTACCTCTAGGTTGGCCACAACCTCTACCTCGCCCCCTGACTGGGGAACCAAAGTTGGGTATCGAATCCACATACCTAGCATCATTGGACCTAGTCCTATCCATCTGCGTAGAAAAGAGTGGAATGTAAGTTTAGAACATAGGGTGTGAATAACCCGCATAATAAGAAATCAAATTTGAGAAGTTTTTCCTAAAGATATCTTATAGCCTTTTAAAGATAGATACGGGTGTCTATGTACTGATACGTGAGACTCTACTAGATATTCTGCTCTTATACTTACAAGACCGGTGAACCTAGCGCTCTGATACCAATTTTTCATGACCCAAAATTTGAGGTCGTGATAGCACATACAGAGATTCAGTTCTGGTAGGTAAGCCAATTACCGAAAAAGAAAAGGAAACCCAAAATGTAGACTAAACAAAATAGATGAGACTTTAGAAGGAAGTCAAGCCAATACATATATAAATATAGCGAAAGTCTAAAATAAAACATACATAGAACCCCTAAAATCTAATGCCATAAGTGCAAAAACATCTAAGACATAACCGAATATCTGAATACATAACTCCATCTCTGAAAATGAGTAAAGACAAGATAAGGATAAGAAGAGGCCCAAAAATCAGCTCTGAGCTCTAAAGCGCGCCAGTACCTCGAATGTCAACTCAAAGTGGCATGAATCAACTGTTGCATCTCGAACTCAAGCTAGGACCTGCTCCAAAAAGGCACAGTAGGGGTGCGTACGGTCCACTTGTACTCAGTAGGTATCATAGACCTACTAAGAAAAGAAGAAAATAATGCAAGTAAAAGATACTATGAGCACGTCACCTGCAAATAGAAAAGTTCCCAAATAGTAGCTTACACCGTCTCCACTAACAGTTCTAAATTATAAGATCGATACAGAAATAGCAAAACACAAAAACATATATGGAAACTAAGTACACATTAAGGGTGCATAAAGAAACACGGAAAGTACATATGCAATGCAATGAAATGATTATGAAATCATGATGAATGATTGAAAGCCATCGCATGACTTTCTGTATACACCAACCGAGCCTCAGTGCTCCCAAGATAGGACCCATAGGGGGTTCGCAACCCATATACTACCTCAAATCTCAACATCCCTCTCCGACTAGTGTTCTCGGATCAAGGGTTTTATAAAGTGTCACATTTACCTCTCTGACTATTGTTCACGGATCAAGAGATTTATAAAAATGTCTCATCTTATTTTGAATCAGTGTTTCTCAATGGTACCAACGTCTCATGAATATGTATATATGAAATAAGGATGAGATGCTCACAACCAAACAACACGGAGATAGAAATCCATTCAATACATGTTTAAGTGATATCCGAATCAACTCAATGTGTCAATAATTCATGATATAAGTTCTCGCTTTGCACCACTAGAATAAATAGGCCTGTAAGACATCAATAATATCATTTTAACCCCGTACTCGGGTATTTTCATCATGATTGAGACAAACATGCTCAAAAAGGCCTATAATATCCATTCAATCCCCCACACGGGCATCACATTAATAATGATGGCATAAAATACACAAGTAAGGCCTATATTATCAAATAAAGCACCCGCACGGGCAACGCGCAATATATGATAACCCAAGTCAACAATAAGAATATAAGCCCCCCACACGGACACACAATAAAATAATAATCTTGAAATAATACTCCCAAGGCTAATCTTCCCAAACCCATGACATGCTTTACTTGTTTATTAACTACTCAACCCAGTCTGAAGAAATTTAAGTCATAACCTACCTCGTAGTGACGAAAATCCAAGCCTAGAACCTTCAACACGAAGCCTTCCCCTTTGGAATGGCCTCATAATGAGCTAAAATATTCAAATATAGAATCTACGTGTTAAAAGAAAGTTAATGATACTCATATCGATTATATTTAAGATTGGTCCAAAATGGATTCGAAAAATGGGTTCGAAAATGAAAGGGGTAAAACCAAAATTTTGTTTTAGAAACATGTTCCCAAGATTGTAGGAGTCTACAGTTAAAAATCCATGCAAAAACGAGTTAAAATAGAGGTTCAAATCAAAGAAAAATTATTTTAAAGCTTTACCAACAAGAACCCCAAAAATCCATTTTGAAATCAAGATTAAAGAGTGTTTTTGATGATATAATCAATGGAATTTAATGAAAGCAAGAGTTTGGAGCTTACCCAAGCACAAATGGTGAAGAAAACCCTCAAAATAGCCTTTTCTCGAAGCTCTTAGGTCTAAAAATGGTGAAAATCGCAAAAATAGAGTATTTATACTGTTTTGTGAATAGTACCTCACAAACGCGGTCAACCCTTCGCGTTCGCAAGGGTCAATACTGACCAAGCCAATAAGTTGGCCTTTGCATTCGCAAAGGCTGGTGTCCCGGACCTATTGCATTCGCAACGATCCGGTTGCGTTTACGACAAAGGAAAAAGCCCGACCCGGTCCAACTACTCCTTACGATCGCATCTCCCCCCTCGCACTCGCTATGAAGGATGATATCCTTCTCTGCGTTCATGAAGAAGGAAATTTGCTTGCACCAGATATCAGAAATTGCCGAGTTTTTACAAGTTGAAATGTCTCCGAACAGACCCTCAGGATTCATTCGGGACCCTACAGAACTAAACCATATATGCTACTAGGCTATTTTCGATGTTCCGAACTCAATGAAAATGTTGGATTTTTAAAAAGAAGTCATTTTCAACAAATTGACCCCTGAGACCCCACTTAGGCATTTTTACTAGTTTTTCGAATGAAGGGTTGAAATGCAAAATAAAGGTTCCAAACCCTAACCAACCTCCCTGATAACCCAAAATCAATGTTCCGAATCTAATGGAACTGTCTAAATCATTTTTCGGCACTCAAAACACAAAATACTGACCGAAGTCAAACTAGTGGCTTTTAAAGCCTCTAAGAGTTTCAAACTCTCCCAAGTCATTTTTGAATGCATCGAGAACCGTGTCAAACCATCTCCACACCTCATGATCAGCATGTAACAAATACGGAAAAGGGCAAAATAGTCAAAACATGTAAAAAGAAAAAAATTCACATATCAGGTTTTTACACATATACTTGTCACCATGAACAAACAGTAGATCATGACCAAACGAAAAGTTTATCACAGTATAAAACGAGGAGAATACAACAAGACTTAACTTACAAAGCTATGTCCACAAAGGCGTTGAATGTACCAGTTAAAAGTTTGGATGATTACTCAACTTTGAGTAATTGGCTATTATAGTCACTCAACTTTATTTTGTCTTCCAAAAGTCACTCAACTTTGGTTAGTTGGCCACCATAACCACTCAACTTTGTCTTGTCTTCCAAAATCACTTAACTTTGCCTAATTAACTTTATCTAATAACGTGACATGTAATTTTTAAAAAATATTTTTAAAAATATTAAATCAATATTAAAATTTATTTAGGATCCAATTATTAAACCGACAATAATTCCTTCTCTTTAATAGGTTGTCATTAACTATCTCTAATTTTAAAAAAGTTTAGAAAGAACCACGAAGGTGATTTTAACAAATTATTTCTTAATTAATATCTTTAATTAAAAAAGTTCATATATTTTGAAATGAAGGAAGTAATATTTAATCGAACATTTGGTTTAAAATGTTAATTTAATATCATAATAATAGTGATAAAAATATAATAGTAGTTGTTAAAATTCAAATAAATTAATAGAAAATTAGTTTATCAAATATCAAACTTATTTAAAATATATAAATATTTATTTTTCAAAGTCAATTTACTTTATTTAAAATTTCTACTTTCTCTTGTCTATTTTACTCATCGTGTTTTTCTTCTTCTTTATTCACATGACTCTTAAAATAATTAACTAAAAAGATAATTTAATTAAATAACTAATGTTAATTTTTAATCTCAATGTAATAATTAGTCTTTTATATTTTTTGAATAAGAATAATGATAAAAATTATTATTTAATTATATTTTAATTTTAAAAATAATGATTATTTTTAATAAACACGATAACTTAAACATAGTCGAGGGGGTACCGAATATTGTACTTAACGCTTACTTAAATACTCTAGTACTCGAAAAAAGGGGAAGAGATCTATTCACCAGTACTAGCTAGTAGGGGTGAACAAAATCAAACTGAAAATCGAACCAAACCGCAAACTGAGTCAAACCGGAAAAAAAACCCGACTAATGATTTGTTTAACTTGGTTTGGTTTTGAAAAAAAAACCGACTATAATTGGTTTGGTTTGGTTTTAACTAAAAAAAGTCAAACCAACCCGAACCAACCCAATATTACATTTATACAATTTTTTAAAATATTTAATACATAAAAATATTTACTATGATGTAATTTATAAATATTTCTTAAACTTTTTCATTGTTTTTATCGTTTAACATATTATTTCAAGTTTAAACTTAGAATTTTGAATGGTCCAATAAGTTTTATATCTTATAGATATTAGTAACTCAAATAAAGCCCAAATCAATACTAATGCTAACAAAAATATTCAATTAAAACACTAGGAATGATAATAATGTTGGATATCTTTTTTTTAGTTTTGCATAAATGCATAACCTAAATTTATTTTTCTATTTAATATTTAGTTAGGTAACTAATACTTACTAGACTTATTTTAGCATGACTTAATATTTTTAAATTATGATTATTTTTATTATAACTTATTAATATGCAATATTTATTTTATACTATTTTATTTTATTTTTTTATTAAATATTTTATAGTCATAACTCATTGAATATTTTGTGTTATTTTCTTAAGGAAAACCTAAGATAGTTGTATTTTGCGAGGACTAAAGAAATATTTGAAGCACAAGTTAATTATATATTTGTATGAAGACTTTAACGGAAAAAACCTAAAAAAACCCAAAAAAATTCGAGAAAACTGAAAAATCCGAAAAAACCTGAGGTTGAATAACCTGAATTTTATTGATTTGGTTTGGTATATAGATTTAAAAATCCGACACAAATGGTTTGGTTTGGTATTTAAAAAATTCGAACCAACCCGATCATGTACACCCCTACTAGCTAGCACTCTCTTTCAGCTAAATATAATTTTTGATATCTATTTAATAAATAAGTGGTTCTAAATAAATTTTAATATTGATTTAATATTTTAAATATTTTTAAAAGTATTACATATTCCACGTCATTAATAGGTACCGATAATTATATTTATCCCTAAAATGACTATGAAAGTTAATGATGCAAAGTTAAGTGACTTTTGGAAGACAAAATAAAGTTGAGTGATTATGGTGGTCAATTAATCAAAGTTGAGTGACTATGGTTGCCATTTAGCCATAGTTGAGTGACCATTGTCACGACCCAAACCCACGTGAGTGCACCCACACTAACTCCCGGGGGGAGAACCATCTAACCCCAAATATGCAAATCCAACACTTAGCCAAAAATAAGGCAACTAGTTGTTTTGCATTAAATAAGATAAGTCATCAACGATCTAATGCTAATCCAGCAGAAATAATCAGCACCTAAACAATCCCTTAGAATCTGAAAGTCATCGTACCAAAACTACTACAATGTCAATAAACGGGCTCAACCCAAAACAACTAAAATGTCTAAGTCCAAAACAATGAACCAGAAACTGAATGAAGAACTTATTTAGGCCCAGAAGATGTAGCTCACCCTTGAGTTTGAATGTTATCCACTCTACAACTGAGGTCTTGAAACAGTTTCCAAAAAATGCTTTGCACTCAATAAAAAGAAAAGCACGTATAGTATCAGTACATAAGAAATAATAGTGTACTGGTAGGGTCATCGGCCAATCCAAAATGAGAAATATGAACAAGTGACCATAACTTAGTAAAGTAAGAACAACCATGAACACCTACCATGTAACCTTACTTCAAGTTCATAACACTTAACCTTATTCAACATCATTAGGGAATTTAATCAATACAAGTCAACATGAATAACAAGTCAAGTCAAGACCATGACTACCAACAAGGCTCCAAGTCAACAATCATTTATCAAGCAATTATATCAATCATGTCTCACTTACACAAGTAAATAGACAATATAGAGTTTTGCCAATCTTACAATTAAATCTATACCACTCAAGGATCCATTCCAACAACAACCATGGCAACAATCACGAATCCCGGTTTACATAAAGAAACCAATTACCACAAGTAAGCATACAAACCTGATTCACTCAAGGAATCAATATAATAAGTCAACACTTAAGCCAGGTTCACTCAAGGAAGCAACCTAACAAGTAAACACATAATCATCGGTTCAGTCAAGTAACCATCACACTCACCTATACCTTGTACATACATGCTAAGGGTTTTATGATCGCCCACTAGCCATGAACTACAGGGGATGAGCTCTTGTCCATGTACCAAATCACAGACATCAAGTGTCTGCCAACCTTATATCAATCAATCCAGTGAAGATGTCCAACTACGGGTACATCCCACAATAATGACAGATATCACACCAATCACAACCACAATGATAATAGAACAACACTTGTAAAAAACAACAAGCTTTTCATATAAGTTTATTGCATGCGATTAACACTTAGGATATCAAACAGTCATTCACTTTCCTTGAATATGCATTGTAACAAGCAATACGAAGGAATAGTTAACATGCACATATAAAACAAGTTGGGTTTCAACTATATTAAATCATAACCAATCTCAATCCAAGCCTGAAATGCTCTAGCGAACTTGAGTCTTTCCTTTTCTTGCAACCTCGGCTAGATTGTGGTCTAAAAATAGGAATATAACATGTAATCAACCAAATGACCTACAATATCGAGGATTATAACCTAATCCCAAATCCCAAGGCCAATTTCATGATCATTCCTTTCATTCTAGGGTTTTTCTACCATAATTCCACCTTAATCCTATCAATTCATGGTTACAATAGTGAATTATCAACATGCAAGAGTAAATTAACAATCTTTAACCAAAACCCAAGGGTTTTCTACCCAATTCACTTAATTGCACTAGAAAATCAGCTAGGTTAAGTCAAATCATCCCCAAAAACTCAAAAACTAACCATTTCTAGTAGTTTACAATCAAACTATGAGTTAACGGAAGGAATTACTTACTTTTATGAAGAATTTGGATGAAAACTGAGTGGAATTCCCCCAAAATTGCCCTTACCCTTCCCAATATGAGTTTTGAAATAATAAAATATTTTGGGTATTTTATGCATAAATCTGTGTATATCCCGCTATAGTGGCCCTATCCATCTATAGTAGCCTCGTTATAGAGGAATACGCCCGCTATGACAGGATTGACCAATGATAACTCCCGCTATAGCATCATCATCATAGCAGCCTTCCACCCACTATAACGGGTGTGGAGAGGCAGAAACTCGGGATTGCTCCCATTTTTGCCTTTTTCACAACGCACCTTCAAACTATGACATTTCGGACTAATTCTTTTACGTCAGGTTCGATATCAGGAGTTTTACTTACCCGAATTCACTTCCGAAAAATCCTACGGATTCCTTATCTTCTTAGCTAACATAAAAATATGCTAAATCTTTCCATATTTACCTAATTTATTCCCAGATTTCCCTAGATCATACGTCACTCGAATTTCGTCCAAGACTAGACTAGCCTGAAATTTCTAACTCCCAATTCGGGAAAAATCTTAACCCAAATTTTGTACGTTAGACTTACCCGTAATGACGAAAAAGGTCGTTAAATCATCCAAGCTTTTAACTCTCGAATGAACTCAAGTTGATTACCTTTCTAACAAGTTGGCATGATCAATATCTAGCTCCATCATGAGAGAGAGCATTACAAGAAAGAACCTAGACCTACTCCTTAATTAACAGTGTACAATAGCCCATATGTGTTGGTGTATATTTTAATTTTAAATTAAAATATTAATGTGCACATGTTAGTCGTATAAATTGGCAAGAAGGTGGTCATTATTCTTGGTGTAATTTGTGTATGATAAGAAATACATTGAGTTTATATTATTGAGGTTAGTATAGTGAAAAAGGGAGTTGAAACAAGGAAAATATTTGTCTTTCTTTGAGTTTTGGACTCTTCAACTAATCCGAAGTTACTTGAGTTATATAACGTTGTTGGATTGTTGTATTCTGGAGGAGACAAGTCAATAGTGATACTGTTGAATTTGTGTAGTTTATGTCGTTGTGGGCTTGAATCTCCTTAAAGAGAGCGAGATATTTGTGCCTCAGCTTGAAGATATTTTATTTATTTTTGTTCATTTTATTTTCATTTATAATTAGTATAATTTATAGTATATTACACCAACCATACGTAAATAGCATACATGTAGGATTCTTCTTTGACTCTTTCATTAATTAGACTCAATGTACATGAATTTATATCTTGTACTTCTTGCATTAAAAAAAATAATACTTCTTGCATGAATATACAAGGAAATTACTTCACTTTATCTGTAACTTACAGAATATTACACGAAAGAAAGAAATGAAAAATGCATTTTACTTGATTATTTTCCCAACCTATTGGGTGGTTAAAGAGTATATACCGTCAGACATCTCTATAATTTCACCTCATTATAATGGTGTTTTACTATAGTGGTCTGATTTTTTTCTGAAACCAATTTTTTAGTTATATTTTACTTTTCTATAACGACATTCTATCTATAACAGTAATGACATTTATTATAGTGGTACACTCTTTATAAAATTACCTCTTTATAACAGTATACTCAAATATTATGTAATAATATTTTGTAAGAAATATATAATGTACAAAATAAAATACCAAAATATTCATGGTAATTATCAGTAATGCCATGCACACAGTATATTTCAAGTACGAATATCTAATTTAAAGGGAAAAAATTATTTAAATGGTGCACATTAGTTTATTTCATTACTTCACTGGTAAAAAGCTACTTGTTTTATATTCATGCTCTTTCTAATTTTGCACACTTTTGTTTATAACAACTAAATGAGATCTGAACCTCAAATATTAGTATACATATATAACAACACCTCTCTATAGTAGCTATGAAATTTTCGGACAAACATTGTAACTATAGAGAGTTTTGACTGTACACCTATTCTAAACAAGGGTAAAAATCGATATCTCTATTTTCTTTTTTTTTCTTCCATCTTTTTAAACGTGTGAAAGTATAAAAAAGAAAAAAGAGTGCATACATTAGCAAACACATGGCTAATAACAATGGAGTTTTGAGACTTCAAATAGTAATGAAATCTTCTTTTTGGATTCAACTGAATCAGTAATTTTTGCTCAAACAAGATATTTGTATTTAAAAAATTCATTAAATATGTACAAAAATTAACTTAATATCTTTTAAGGAGACTATTCTTCATTCATTCTATCATCTCGATATTAATACGTCTTCCATGTGGGAAATTTCCAAGAATTAAAGCTACTCGTTTTAGAAAAAAAAAAAAATTCGGGCCATGTGGGCTCCAAAAAACTTACAAACTGGAGAAGACCAAAAATCAACCAAGTCATTACATTCATTGTTCTCAACTATAATTTTAGATTACAAAGTATAAGTGGTGAAGATGTCATGTGCAATTAATGGCCACTTGTCTAAGTTGTCTTCAATTGAAGTTTACCTTACCTTTCTAATGAATATTCTTCTACCACATTTGTATTTTTCAAATATCTACACTGTCTGAAGATAAAAGTGTAACAAATAACTCACGGCTCAAGAAGCCAATATACATTATTAGCTCTATATATATTGTACAAGTACACAGAGAGGTAATATAACACAACTCAACTATAAGACTCCTACTAGTACTGGACTAGGAATATTGGACTAGGAGTCCTTATATGCTCCCTCAATTTGGAAAAGATGAAATTACAGACAAATTGTCACGTAAAAAGCAAAAACGAAATGAGGGTAAACCCTTCGTAAAGACGTCAGCTAACTGTAAGCGAGATGGTACATATTGGACAACAAGATCTCCTTGAGCTACTTTGTCACAAACATAATGAAAATCAACATCAGACATGTATGTTGAGCTAACATTGTCACATAGAACTCGAACCGGTTCACGAAGATAAAGACCAAGTTCATGAAGAAGATGACGAATCCAAGAAGTTTCAGCTATAGTATAAGCAATAGCCCTGTACTCAGCCTCTGTAGACAATCTTGAGACTTTCGGTTGTTTCTTTGCATGCCAAGAAATTAGATTGAAAACCAAGAACACAGGAAACCAGTAGTAGAACGTCGACTATCAGAACAGTCAGCCCAATCAGCATCAGAGTAAGCAACCACCATTAAAATAGATGTAGAGGCACGCAAGAACAATCCATACTTAACAGTACCCTGTAAGTACCTAAAAATGCGCTGCACGCCATGCCAATAAGTAGTACGAGGGGCATGCATGAATTGAGAAACAACATTTACAGCATAAGAAATATCTGGACGAGTCATAGTCAAATATTGAAGAGCACCCACCATGCTCCTATATTCAAAAGAACAATAGGATAGAAAGGAATTTGGATTATCAATGGGCGTATTACTGGACGTCTGATACCATATAACAAATAACTCACGGTTAAAAGAGACAATATACATTATCACCTCTATATATATTGTACAAGTACACAAAGACGTAATATAACACAACTCAATAATAAGACTCCTACTAATATTGGACTAGGAGTCCTAATAAAAAGAACATAAAGGTACCTAAAGTTAATGTAAAAGAACAGATTTGATTTTGCTTTGGTTTTTGAAGAATTCGAGTCACTTTAATTTCGAGAATGCAGCTTCTTATGTTTGTACGTAACATAGTGTTGATGCAGTAGTTTCTAGGTGCACAATGTGTCCTAAAGTACTAACAACATACTATGCATCATAACTAAAACACCTTTGTTCTGTACCAATCACCAGTCTGATTTCTCTAAAGGAAAATCGAGGAGGCTTAAAGATGAAATACTGTAATGACGAGCCAAAGAATAATGTCTGGACAGGGAAGTTCAGACATTTTTTAGAGAAAAATAAGAAATGATTGGCACTTCATCACCGGCCTAATAAAGAAACACAGGAATGTTCCAGACTAGTCTTCCAAATCATCAACACGTCATTTCTAATTTCTTTATCACTGTGTTGGGTACGTGGTTCTATATGGAGTTCAGGGCCGGTTTCAGCATGAAGCCAAGGCTTTAGGCTCCCAATTTTTAGGGGGCCCATTTTTAGTAATTATAGTTTTGTAGATTTTGTCCATTAGAAAATATTGAGTACTTTTAAATATTTTTTCTATCTCACCTTAATGTCGTTTCAAGACTAAATTGACAATTGTCTCCAACTTTACCTTTAACAATAAAGAAGATTTCTTTTTAATACTGTCCAATAGTTTTAAAAAGCATTAATAAATAGGAATAACTTAGTAAACTATACCTTGTATTTATTATTTTGCTTAATGAACGTGAAAGGAATTAAAATAACTGTTAAAGTGGGACGGAGGGGAGTAGAAAGGTAAGAAATATTTTAATAAGATAAAAAGATTTTATTATTTTTCAAATGCATATATTGTCTATAGAGTTCCTATAATAATCCTTAGCCGAAAGAAGTTTTTAAAATTAAAATTGATAAAATCTTACTTAAAATCAACGTCTCAAGAGAAATTGAATGAATTAGGTATATTATCAATTGCAAATTAAAGGAATCATGTCAAGTAGATCATTATAAAATAATTTTATTCATAATTTTGCATGTCAAGAACTTTTAAAAATAGACTTCAAATAATATACGTATATATAAAAAAAATTCATGAGAACAAATTAAGGCCTCATTTTGAAATTTCGTTTTAGGCCACCAGGTATATTGAGCCGCCCCTGATGGAGTTCCATTGTTTCGAGTTTGATCTCCAGGATCTGAAGCACTAGTAGGTGATCCGAAGTACTAAAAGCCCTCGGATATGTTCCAACATGATAGCTATTAAAATCTGACATTAGTCGAACAGAAGGTGGAAGATTAGCAAGAGGCGGACCTTGAGCTAATTTTACTAACTGCCCATTGTTAAATTTCCAGGCTCGGCATGGCCGCGAAAAGGACTCAGTTTTGGACAACCTTCAAGTCAGATGATAAGCATAGTGAGTCAGTATAATGGAGAATCCAGTGGATGCATTAGAGATTACAGAGCATTGAAGTTACAGATCCATGCAAGGCAAAAGTGTAGGAATAAACAAAATCCATTTATTAATCATTTAATTAACTCTGCCTCAATCACAAACTAGTTGGGATCGAATGAAATTTTTTTTTTATAATAGATGGTGGTTAGATTTTGATATAATATGTTGAAATTTATCCAGAAGTCAAAAATTTCACTAAGATTGTTCAATGGTTAACATATATGATACTTGACCCATACACAATATAATTTCGGTGAAAGATGTTCAACTGATCACCTTTGAGCCTATGTGGCTTCGCATGCGGGACCATCTCATCTAAAAATTTAATCTAACCACCTTTAGCTTATCTGGCTTCGCCTCTGTGACCATCTTAGCAAAAGTTTAATATTTTAGATTGAACAAACTTTATTTAGAGTGTGGTTGGTATGAAGGAAAACATTTTCTGGAAAATGTTTTCCAATTTTATTATGGTTGGTTGGCTTAAAAGTCTTGGAAAATATTTTTCAGATGAACTTATTTTCCTCAAATTTAAGGAAAATGACTTCCATTCAAAACTAAGGAAAACATTTTTTAAAACTCTCTTTCAACCTCGCACCTCAACTTTCCACACTAATCCAAGTCTCGGGTACCTATTCCCGACACTAACCTGGGATCCGACTCCCGACCCTGACTACTGATTCTTGACTAGAGACCCAACTCCCGACCTCGATTCGAGACCCAACTTCCAATCCTGACACCCGACTCATGACCATAGACCGGGCTCTCAACCCTAATCCAAGACACAAGACTTGGGATCCGACCTCAACTCGTGACCCGATTGCCAAACCTGACTTGAGTTCGGATGCCTGACTTTGAATTGGGACCCAGGACTCGACCCGAACCTGAACTCAATCCGAGAAAAACTCCTGACACCAACTTGGGATTCAACATCGAGATGGGAATCAGAGTCTGATCTCGACTTGACTCGCCACCACCGACACCGACTCTCACTCCGACCCCGACTCAGGACCCGTTTTCATGGCCCAACCATGACTCAAGTACTGATACAAATGTCGAGGTTAGGTCCTAGGTTCGGAGTCTGGTGTTGGGATCGAGAGTCTGGAATCGCATCGAGTGTCGGGTCTCGAATAGGGGGTCGGGGTCGGGGTCGGGTCTCGAGGTTGGGGTCTGGTCTCAGGTCAGGTGTCAGGTGTCAGGGTTAGGTCTCGGGCGTAGTGTCGGGGTCGGGTCCTGAGTCAGGAATTAGGTCGGGTGTCAGGGTCGAGTCTCGGGCTTGGTTTCAGGGTCGGGAGTCGATCTTAGGGTTGGGTCTCGAGGCGGAGTCTCGAATAGGGTATTAGGGTCAGGTTCCAAATTAGGAGTTGGGAGTTGGGAGTCGGGGTCGGGTCTCAGGTCGAGGTCGGGGTCGGGGTCGGGGTCGAGTCTCGGGTCGGCTGTCAAGGTCGGGTCCCGAATCGGGTGTCGAGGCTGAGTCTCAGGTCGGGTATCAGGGTCGAGTCTAGGGCTTGATGTCTGAGTCGGGTCTCGGGTCAGGTGCCGGGGTTCGATTCCGGGTTAGGAATCTAGAGTCGCATCGGGTGTCCGATCGTAGTTCGTTTGTCGGGGTTGGGGTTAGGTATCGGTTCGGGAGTCAGGGTCGGGTGTCGGGGTGGGGTCCTGGGTTGATTTTTGGTTTAGGAATTTGGAGTCGCATCATATGTCGGGTCTCGAATCGGGTGTCGAGGTTGGGTCTCGGTGTCGAGTGTCAGGGTTGGGTCTCGAGTCAGGTTTCAGGGTGGGGTCTCAGGTTGGAGTCAGGGTCGGGGTTTGGTCCCAATTTTTAGGTGTCAGTGTCAGGTCTCGGATCCTTCGTCAGGGTTTGTTTCCAGGTCAGAAACTATTTTTTTAAAAGTATTATTTTTACTCTCTAATTAAACATTAAAAAAAAATTAAAAAAATATTTTTCATTCACCAACCAAACACTAGAAATATTTTCTACTCACCAATTTGTATTCATATAGTTAATTCCTCTTAACAATTTTTTTTTAAAAAAAAAAAAAGATTCTTCTGCTTCAAGATTTTCAACAGGATTAATTTGGTTTTAGTTATTCAGTTATATTTTTAAGTTCCACCATTTTGCAACATTAATATTAAGAGGGAATGGTGAGATTTATTGCAACTAGCTAGAATTTCTGAAAACAGAATCATGCACAAATTAAGTGCTAAAACCCAAAAAAAAGAATACAATCTTTACTTGAATCCAACAATTTAGCGAACATTTGCAACAAACAAGTGATTTGGAACAAGAGATTCCGAGAACATGCTCAGCATGCAAGAAGTTGAATCTTGATCTTCTGTAGATCCCTACAACATCTTTCATGTTTGTCCTTCTTGCCGGAGATTCAACACAGCAATCCAATGCAACTTTCATGATTGATGCCACAACATCCAACTCCTTCTGTAAGCGATTATCCGTTGGTGTTACCAAGTTGACATCTACAACCTCCATTACTGCCTCTGGGAGTGAATAACTCACCCATTGCTTCAAGCTAAGATCTTCCTCAAACTCATTAGGCTATCTCCTTGTAAACGTTTCCAGCAACATGATCCCGTAACTGTAGACATCACATTTTGTTGAAACCAATCCATCCAGTCCAAACTCTACAGTCAAACAATTAATTTTAAGGATGCAATATAAACTTTCTTAACGGAAAAAAACGAAGAGAAAAAAATCAATGTTCAAATTAGGAAAACTAAGAGACGTACCCGGTGCAATATAATCCAATGTTGCAAAGGTTTTTGTGTATAATTCACTCTCATCTTCACCAATCCATTTGAAATACCAAAGTCGCTTAGGTGGGAAACCATTTCCTCATCCAACAAGACGTTAATAGGCTTCAGGTCACAGTGAATCACAGGCAACGAGCACCCATGATGGAGATATTCCAACGCACATGCCACATCTATCATAATGCTTAGTCTCTGCCTGATGTCGAGGAAGTAGTTGTGCGAATACAAATACTTCTCAAGACTTCCATTAGACATATACTCGAGCACTAAAGCCTTAAAATCAAGATTAGAACAACTAGTGATGGCTTTAACAAGATTCCTATGACGAAGGCCACGCAAAACTTCACATTCTGTATCAAAACTCTTGAATGTCTCTTCCAATTGCAGATTACTTCTGAGACTGCCTTTGTAAACGGAGCCAAAACTTCCAGAACCAATCAGATTATTCTCGCTAAACGCATCAGTTGCTTGAAGCAGTTCATAATATGAAATTCTTTCTCTTGTTATGGTAGACAATGAATCAGCTTGTTGAGGAGCTCTTTTACCTGTTCTATACCTTATCCATAGGAACACAAAGGTCATAGGAACAAATACAAGTTCAATTCCCAGCAAAAGAAAAAGAACTACCAATTTTTTCCTATTTGATCTGTGCTTTGACGAAGTGGGGAACGACGGGACACTAAATCTTGAAGAACCACACAATGCTTCATTGTAGATAAAAAAAAAAAACTAACTCGAGAGGTTCTTGAAAGGACCCCCCGAGGGTACTTCACCTACAATTTGTTGTCAGAAACATTGAAATACTTGAGGTATTGAAGTTCCTCCAAAGACTTGGGAATGGTTCTCGATATATTATTATGAGAAATGTCTAGGAATTATAAACCTACCATGATGCTCATTGAGACAGGTATAGATCCTTGTAACTTGTTGTGTCTCAAAGAAAGGTATGCCAAATTTTGCAATCCTTCAATTTCTCTTGGAATTCCATTTGAGAATTGATTCATCGACAGATCCATCTGTGTCACAGCCTTTAGATTTCCAATTTCTGGAGGTAAAGAACCATCCATGTTGTTTGACGATAAGTCAAGAACCATTAGATCCTTAAGATTCCATAAGCTTGCTGGTATATTGGAACTCAATTTATTGGAACCCAGATGTATCTCTCTAAGGGAAGTAACATTTCCTAAACAACAACAACATACCCAGTATATTCCCACCACGTGAGGTCTGGGGGGAGGAGGGGGGGTAAGTGTACGCAGTCCATACCACTACCTCAAAAGTGAGATAAAGAGGTTGTTTCCGAAAGACCCCCGTCTCAAGAAACAATAGTGTAGAAAAGAAATAGTAAGTGACAAGATACGAAATGTGAAATCAGAAATAGTAAGTGACAAGATACGAAATGTGAAATCACACCTAATAATAATATAAACAGGACCAACCAAGTAATCCAACAAATAATAACACACTATGAAGTAATACAAATACTCTAGCTACAAGCACTACTAATGCAAAAAAATTCTCCTATCTACTAACACTGACGCCCCTTCCCTACTAACCTTCTACCCTAATCCGCCTCCTTCACACCTTCCTATCTAGGGCCATATTTTTGGTAAGCTGCAACTGCTCCATATCATGTCTAATCACCTCCCTCCAATACTTCTTCGGTCTACCCCTCCCTCGCCTGAATCCATCCCTACTCCCTAGCCAACATCTCGCACCTCCGCACTGGGGCCTCCGTTCCCCTCCTCAACACATGCCCGAACCATCTCAACCTCACTTCCCGCATCTTGTCTTCCACCGACGCTACTCCCACTTTATCTCGTATAACCTCATTCTTAATCCTATCCTTCCTAGTATACCCACATATCCACCTTAACATCCTCATCTCCGTCACCTTCATCTTTTGGATGTGAGCTTTCTTGACTGGCCAACACTCCGCTTCATATAACATAGTCGGTCTAACCACTACTCTGTAGAACTTGCCTTTGAGTTTAGGCGGCACCTTCTTATCACACAAGATTCCATACGCGAGCCTCCATTTCAACCATCCTACCCCAATCCAATGAGTGACATCCCCATCAATCTTTCCACTCCCCTGAATCGTAGACCCAAGATACTTGAAAATATCTCTCTTCCAGATGGCCTGAGTATCAATCTTTATAACCACCTCAGCCTCATGCGCCGCCTCGCTGAACTTACACCCCAAGTATTTTGTCTTGGACCTACTCAACCTAAATCCCTTAGACTCGAGGGTCTTCCTCCACACCTCCAACTTATCATTAACTCCACTGCGGGTCTCATCAATCAAAACTACATCATCCGCAAAAAGCATACACCAAAGCACCTCACCTTGAATTTGCAAAGTTAAAACATCCATCACCAAAGCAAATAAAAATGGGCTAAGAGTCGATCCTTGATACAACCCCATCAAGACAGGAAAGTTCTCAAAGTCCCCTCCCACCGTCCTAACCCGAGTCTTAGCTCCGTCATACATATCCTTAATCGCCCTAGCATACACCATCGGAACACCTCTAGCCTCCAAGCACCTCCATAAAACCTCCCTGGGGACTCTATCATAAGCATTCTCCAGGTCGATGAACACCATGTGCAAGTCCTTCTTCCTCTCCCTATATTGCTCCACTAGTCCCCTTATGAGGTGGATGGCCTCAGTAGTTGAGCGTCCCGGCATAAATTCGAACTGATTCTCAGAAATAGGCACAATCTTACGTAAACTCAACTCTACCACCCTCTCCCAAACCTTCATAGTGTGGCTCAACAACTTGATACCCCTATAATTGTTGTAGTCTTGAATGTCACCCTTATTCTTATACAAAGGAATCATCGTACTCCATCTCCAAGCTTCCGGCATCCTTGTCATTCTAAAAATGGTATTAAATAACCTAGTCAACAACTCCAACCCTGCCCCTCCCGTGCACTTCCAAAAATCCACCGAGATCTCGTCTGGCCCCGTCGCTCTACCTCTATGCATCCTACGAATAGCACCCTTAACCTCCTCTACCTTAATCCGCCTACAATAGCCGTACTCGCGAAGCCTCTCAGATTGCTCCAAATCCCCCAACACAATGTTAGTATACCTTCCTTCATTCAAGAGCTTATGAAAGTACGACTGCCATCTTCTCCTAATAAGAACCTCCTCCACTAAAAAATTTCCATCTGCATCCTTAATACACTTCACTCGGTCAAGGTCCCGATCCCTCGACTCCCTAACCTTGGCTAGCCGATACAACTTTTTATCACCACTTTTACCCTCTAACGCCTTGTATAAGCTTTCAAAAGCCGCATTCCTAGCTGTAGAAACAGCCAACTTAGCCTCTTTCTTAGCAATCTTATACTCCTCCCTATTCTTCTGCTTCTCTTCCTCATCCCTACTCTTGACCAATTTCGTGTACGCATTCTTCTTCACTTCCACCTTCCCTTTAACCTCTCCATTCCACCACCAGTCCTCTCGGTAGTTGCCCGAATGACCTTTTGAGACACCCAACACTTCTCTAGCCGTCTCCCTGATGTCACTGGCAGTCTTATCCCACATACTATCCGCGTCCCCTTTACTCTCCCAAGCTCTTCTCGCACTCAACTTCTCCCCTATCTCAAGCGCACTGTCCATAGTCAGGCTACCCCATCTAATCCTCGGCCTATCCTCCACACCCCTTCTCCTCCTCTCCTTCTTGATCTTCAAGTCCATCACCAAAAGCCTATGTTGGGTCGACAGACTCTCACTAGGTATGACCTTACAATTACTACAAAGACCCCTATCACCCTTCCTAAGGAGCAAAAAGTCTATTTGGGTCTTGGCCACTGAACTACCGAAGGTAACCAAGTGCACCTCCTTCTTCGGGAAGTACGAATTAGCTACCAGCAACCCAAAAGCCCGAGCAAAATCCAAAAGGGCGACTCCTCCTTCGTTCCTTACACCGAACCCAAATCCTCCATGCACATAAACATAACCGCTCGAAGAAGACCCTATGTGACCATTGAAGTCCCCTCCTATGAACAACTTCTCATTGTTAGGAACACCCCTCACCACCCCATCCAAAGTCTCCCAGAAACTCCTCTTCTCATCCTGATCCAAGCCTACATGCGGGGCATACACACTAATAATGGTCAAAGAAGACCCCTCCATAACTAATTTAATCGTCATCAATCTATCGTTGACCCTTCTAACCTCTATTATGTGCTCCCTAAGCTCATCATCTACTAGGATACCTACTCCATTCCTATTCCTCACGCTTCCTGAGTACCACAGCTTATAACCGTCTACTACCCTCGCCTTAGTACCCACCCATTTGGTTTCTTGAAGACACGCTATACTTATTCGCCTCTTCTTAAGAATTTTCACCAGCTCTACGGACTTCTCCGATAAAGACCCTATGTTCCACGACCCTATTCTCAACCTAGGGGCTCCCTTAACCCACTTACCCCCTACCCCCTGCCCCGGCCCCCGACCCCCCACCTAACTCCGCCCGAAGACATGACCCTACACCATCACCATCAACCCCCGCCACCAAACACCGCACCAGCTAAAATCACGACCACCCTAAGAATAAACCTAAGATCAATACCAAGTACAATTGAACAAATATAACCTGTCACTACTAACTACTAATAAGTAATCAAAAAGCAAACCAGTAGATTGTCAAGAATAAGCAGGAAAATCAGCCAGTAAACCTAAAGAAAATGGGCCAAAACCCGAATATTAATCACTACTGGCGGTAGTTACCTCCACCAAATACGAAAGTTATACAACGGCTAAAAGAGATGGAGCGTGTGCACCTGATCTACGTTTGGACTGGTTACTTGCTCAAGGTGTCTAATTTCGGCAATTTGGTGTAGAAATTGGTCTCCGAAATTTGTTGTCGGGGCTGCTGCACGTCAGTCTAACTGTTGACTGGGGGGACACCGGATCTGAGCGGGCCTGTAAAAAAAAAAAAAAAAAAAGCACAACAAAACACAAGAATGTTGTTTTCGGCGAAATTTTCTGTCAACTTCGCTGGAAAAAGCAAGACCCGATAAGAAAATCTGGGTCGCCAGAAAAGGGGGTCGCCGGACTAGTCCAGGTCTGGCCGATGCAGATCCGGGTCGCCGGAGCAAATCTGGTCGGAGTAGATCTGAGTCGCCGGAGAAGATCTGGGTCACCGGAGCTGGAATCGGAGTGTCGAGCGGTTGGGTAAGGACTCGCCGGAGCCGATCTGGCGTGTGTCAAGACTTGCTGGAGCAGATAGCCGGAGCAGATCTGGCGTGCTGCCTGCTGATCGCCGGAAATAGTGGGTTGATACTAATGCTACCGTTAGTTGATTTTGACCCAAATAAATGCACCCAAACCCTGCAACTTACAAAGATTATCACCAATGAATCCTGTAAGTTTGTTGTTATTCAAGTTGAAGCGCTGAAGGTTTCTCAAATTGCCTATTGAGTTGGGAAGCGATCCAACCTAGTTGTTTCCAGAAAGACCAAGGAATAATAAGTTGCTTAAGTTCCCAACTTCATGTGGAATTCGCCCTTTAATTTTACAACTGTTGGCGTAAAATTTTATAGGAGACATGGAAAGATTCCCTGGCAATACTAGAAGCACGCCATTTAGAGGGCTGAAAGATAGAGAAAGAATTGTTAAATTTCTGCAATTGGTTAAGGAAGTCAGGAAGCTTAATGATGAGTCACTGGTTAGATTGTTTCTCCCCAACTTTAGGCATTGTAGATGAGTCAAATATCCAAGAGAATTCAAAATCAAGCCAGTGAGCTTGTTGTTTGAAAGCTCAAGAAGAGTAAGTTTGGAATAGTTGGAGATAGAATGAGGTATAGTCCCTACAAGATTGATTAAAGAAAACAGATAAAGCTCTTCAATGTTGGGTAAGCCCCTACATATGTTGGGTGGGAAGGTTCCTGATAGATCATTGTTTGTAAGTTCAATAGTTATCAGCCCTGATATGTTGAAGATCTCCACTGGAAGTGAACCACTAAAGTTATTTATCCCAAGAAGAAGTTTCTCCAATTTAACGAGATTTCTTATTTCTTTCGGTATTTCACCTGGAAACACATGAAGAATGAATAAATACTAGTGAGTTAGGCTAGTAAGGTTTTTTTTTTCCAACAGTTAAACTAGCTAGTTCGATATAGTATATAAGTTGTATTTTTTTTTTATCAATTTGACTATGTACCACTAAACATATTTCTGTTAAGATATAAAAATTGCATCTTGGTTAAGTTGCCAATCTCCTGTGGTAAGAATCCACAAAGATTGTTCCTCGACAATGACAAAGTTTGCAGCGACGAGATATTGAATATGGAGATTGGGACAGAGCCGTTAAGCTTGATTCTCTCCATGCCTAATATCACCAAATTAACAGGATTTCCAATTTCTTGTGGAATTATCCTGCAGTTAATGTGTTAGAAAATAAAATTCTGAAGTAACTAAATACATTAGTACTAGCATTCATAAGATAAAACATACCAGTGAAATGGTTAGATCCGAGATACAATCGCTGCAAGTTACTTAATCTTCCAATTTCACTATGTATTGGTCCATCAAATTCATTTTTTGATAAAGACAATCTTTGAAGTTGTGAACAATTTGACAAGCTTGTAGGCATATGACCATGAAGTTTGTTTGTGGATAGATAAAGCCCTTTGAGTATTGGGAGACGGTTATATAAACCATTGGGAAGATCTCCTGATAAGCTATTGCCTATAAATGCAATGACTTCGATTCTAGAAATATTGAAAATTGTGAATGGTATACAACCCATAAGTTGATTATGTTGTATGGACAACCAGTTCATAATGTGAATATTACCGATATCTTATGGAATAGAACCTATGAGTTTGTTTCCAGTCAAATCTAAAACCCTCAAGTTTTCAAGACTTCCAATCACGTTTGAGATTTGACCTTCTATGGAATTGAATTTCAGGTTCAAAGTTTCAAGTTTGGAAATCATAGAAAATGAGGTAGGGATGGAACCAGTGAAACTATTACTTTCAAGATTTAGAAATTGAAGTTGGTGTAAAAACCCAAATCAAGAAGGAACCTCCCCTCTGAATTTATTGAAACTTAAATCAAGAAACTTAAGCCGACGAAAGTGTGCCATTTCTTGAGGCAAAATTCCCCGGAAATTGTTGCTTCCCAAGTCAGGAGAAATAAGAAATGTGAGGTTTCCAAAATTTTGTGAAATTTTACCCGTAAGAGCCATGTTAGAAAGATTCAAGACTTTACTCGGTGACTAGAACCACAAGAGACTCCAGCCCAATGACAAACAGAAGTAGCGGGAGACCAACTTTCATTCAAGAAGTGAAAGGGGTCTATGATTTGGGATTTCAAAGAAAGAAGGGCCAATTGATCGGTGGTAATGTTGGTTTTGGTCATGGCTAAACTTGTCGTAACATAGTGAAGCAATAAGTGTTAAGAGAAAAAGAGTGAAGGCTTTCTCCATTAGCGCAAAGATTAGTAGAAAAATGGTATGGCAATGAAATTTCCCTTTTGGTCTTCATGATTTTTAAAACATCTTTTTAGGAGATTTTTCATTCAAATCTCTATCAAGGAAAGAGAAGTAAATTAATTTTCTTTACCACCAAATCAATCAAGTCTTGAAGGTCATAGTTAAATACTCCCTCCGTTTCACAATAAGTAAGTTGTTGACATAATGCAAACCTATTAAAGAAAGAAAATTAAGACATAAATTAGACATTACTTTACACTTTGGACCTTTTTAATTAATTGTCAAACTACTCTTGAAAATTCAAACAATAAGTAAATAGGAGCAACTAAGTTTCTTGAATTCATCACATGGAAAATCCAAATGAAGGGTAAAAATGAAAAAAAAATTCCAACATTACTCTTGAAGATTGAACAATTAACTTATCATGAAAAATGTCTCAACAATTAACTTATTATGAAACGGAGGGAGTATAAATATTAAGACTTGCATTTATTAACTTACTACTCTCTCCGTCTTAAAGTAAGTGTCATCTTAATAAAAGAAAATTGTACCAAAATTATTGTTACCTAAGAAATTCAAGACAAAAATTTGTATGTTTTTCAACTATACTCTTATACTTCATCTTCTGAACAGTGTTCAATTTTTAATAAACATTTATTAAATATGGGTGATTTAGTAAATTACACATCTTATTTTTTTATTTCTTAAAAGAACGTGATTTTTGCTAAGGTAACACTTTTTTGGGACGGAGGGAGTAGTATATAAAATAAGGTCGGTAATATGAATAGGCCAGTAGGAAATCAATATATAATAATAAAGGAGAATGTAGGAGAGGTGATGTGGCACCTCTCTATGACCTCCATTCCCATTTTTCTTTTTTCTCCTTTTTTTGAATTGTTTCCTCATTCTTTTCATTATTTAATTAATTTAAATAATTGTAATAAAATTCTATCATATTATATTTATCACATCTAATTATATCTCATGAGTTACAAAAAACCCTCCAACTATTTGCATTCCCTACTTAAATAATATGTCTCCTCACCTCCCTTCTATCTAATTTTTATAATCTAACCAATCTATAAATAACAATCTCATATGGATTTGTTGGATACTCATTTTCATTTTCTCCAAATCTTAAGAAATAGAATTGTCGTGTTGAGATCAATGGTGAAAGCACTTGCACTTCTTCATACATCTGCTCATATAGTCGTTTTCAGCATCAAGAAAATAGATGTATTTTCAAGGAAAAATTGCAAGTTTCATTCATCATATTGTAGCTTGAAGGCTTTTTGCAAAGTCCAAAACATTGTGAACATCTTTTGGTTCTTGAAATCATATTCCACATCAACACATTGGAAGTTATAGATTCCACACTCAAGAAGTTGTTTCCCTTCTCTTTTTCTTTTTCCCAACATCTTCGGTTTAATTTAATTTAGTTTTATAGTCCAATTGTTAGAACTCTTAAAGTTCTTTATTTTGTTTCTTTCGTATGTGTTCCATGTGAGTTATGATTCTTAAAATATGAGGAATATTCATTTAGAATATTAAGGACCATATTTATTGTTTTTCTCATTTTTTTTTCTCTTATCATTGTGGCTTGGAACATCTCTTTAGTCAAGAATAATATTTATATTCTCTTTTTTTTGTCTTTTTTTTTTTAATTTGTTGCTATATTATTGTAATAAAAATCATAATTATCAGTCAACTTTTTCTTTCCCTCCCTAATATTTATTTATTAAATATATTTTAACAATTTATTTATGTGTTCTTTAATAGATAGAATTTTACCCGTCCCCTACTAGTTTTCCACTTATTAGAGGCAAATGATTTTGCTAAATGAACTTTGTTAATTTTCGTTATTTTGTTCTTTTTTTCTTTCATATATAATTTATTAATCTTTGTTATTTTGTTCAACTCTATATTTGAAACATATTATAAAAGTAGTCAAAAAAAAGTGTCAGCCAAAAAACATAATTATCTTTTTTTTATTAGTCTTTTTTAATTACTTTTAACTTTCTTTTTTAGGAAAAAATTAAATGTAATATTCATAATGAATGTTATGAATAAAAGTGTATCGAAAATGGTTTTAAAATTACAATCTGGAATGACTGAATGAAACAGTTACAATAACAAGTGTCTTTTCTCATTTTTTTCCTTTTACGTGCCAAGAATGAGTGTTAACCTTTCATATTCACTGTGTTTTTTCTTTATTTTTCCCTTTTGTGCATGTTCTATTATGTAAAGTGTAAAGGCAATGTCACTGTAACTCTCTTAAGTCTTAATTAACAACGTCTCTCCCTAATATCGTAACACTACATTCACTTTTGCTTCTATATCTTACATCGGCCTTGGCCACGTAATTCATGTATGGGGCAACTTCATGTTAATTAGTGAAAAGATCAAACTTAAATATAAACTTGGTGGAGGTGAATGAAAAGTAGGAGGAAGATAAATAAATATGACAAGAGTGCAACTTAGAAAGAGGAAAAGGAAGAAAATTAAATATAGGAAAAAGAGGGACTTTAAGGAACGAAAATTAAATAATGTTAATGAGCATGAGAAAAATAAAATTTACAAAGGAGAAAACTGAAAGAAATAGAAGGCAAAAAGGAGGAATTCTAGAAACACAAATAAATACTATATAGTAGTAATAAGTTAGTATATTTAATTTTTGCATATTCTATCACAGCAATAAATAAGACATAAATTTATAAATATTTAAATTGAAGTGTTGAACTATTTAACAAAAAAAGAAAAAATGGTGGGAATAGCTAAAAGAAGAAAATAATGGAGATATAATATAAATGATTAGTGATTACTGAATGACTAAATTAATGATAATGACTTTTGGTTATCTAAACCAAAAAATTTATAGATAATTAAGAGAATGTAATTAAGGGAATTTATGTGAATCACCCCAAATTTTTGAGCTTTTTCTTATTGTTTAATTTGTATAATATGTTTAAGAAGAACTCAAAAAATAACTCATTTAATAAAAGAAGAAACTGACCTTTAAAGTGAATTAACTAAATTAAATATGGCAACTACATTTACTATTATTTTCATTGCCCATTACTATTCTAATGTTACTTTTCTTTTCATGCCTCTTCATATTCCATGTCTGAAAGTGTTTCTATATAAATTTGGACATAATTAGATAGGTAATTTTTTATTCACTTTTCAAAATCATACATTTTGCAGAAATAATTTATATATATAGTCAAGCTAGAAATAAATCACGTGATTTGACACCTCGTTTAAACAACCATTGCTATTTATTTTTTTGTCAATTAAATTGACATTTTGCTCTTATATTTCACTCAAAATATTTTCTAAAAAATAAAATCACTTTATCAGTAAATACTACATAAAATAATCAATGCTCCATTGGGCATCATAACTTCTACTTACAATAATATTTAATGTGTGTTAATCCTTTATAATTGCACTAATAATTAATTATCATGCCTCTTAATATTCTTTGTTAAGCACTAGCTACACACACACATATATATATATTCTAATTTGTATATTTTAACATACTTTTCGTTGGTTTTTGGAAATAGGAAATTAAAAATGAAGAGTTGAAGTTGTTCTTCCTATCATATAATAAGGTAATTTTCAAAGAAACAATCTCAGGTATATCTATTAAGCATAAACTTTTTATTTAACGAACATCTAAATTTGTCGTTAGAACAAGGCTTTTCTTGTACATCAAGTGTTTTATGTTCTTTTGTTATACATTTTATATTACTTCTTTATCTTAATAACTTCTCATATATCGCTTTCCATTTGAGAGTTAAACTAAATGAATTTTTCATCACACTAAATAATGATTACAATTTATAGTACTTTTCAAGCTATTGTGCATACTCTTCTTTCTTTTGTCGATTTTGTTAATTATTATATTATGTCATACAACGACGGTAAGTAGTTGATCAATGTAATCGATTCTTGAATAATATGCATATCTTACTTTTGAGTATTATAGTTTAAAACAACAAGTCAAGATTAAATAGTTTAACTTATGCTAAAAGTATTATTTGGTTATGTATTTAGTAAAATTAAAAAATCATTGAAATATACAGGTGGAATTCGTCGAAGAAGAGTGATTCAACTCCTATAATCACTTAATACTCTCCGATGTAAGCGTTGCATGAAGAAAAAGACAAGATATATGTATTGCAATAACCTCATTTACGAATTGAGGTGAATCTTTTTATGTGTAAATATTCTAAAAAGGTGAATCAAATATAATTCGAATGAAAGTTTAGATCATAATAGATGTCGTATATGAAATTGAATTTTTTATAATTTCACAAATACGTTATAATAGAAACGACAATTATCTATAAAACTAATTATTAATACATTTTTCATGACCGTGCGAAGCGCGGCCTGATTCCCAAGTAAATCAATAATTGTTGTATAGTTTTTACCTACCACTGTTAATACTCGAGTCACAACTCAGGCGGCTGTTACCTCTATTAAATAATAAATCAATAATTGTTGTTTACCTACCATTGTCAATACTTAATTCACAACTCAGATTATAAGTCAATTAGCCAATAGGAATGAAACAATAACAACTACTCTTAGTTATGATAAAGCAATAATTTACTAAAATTCTCCGCCATGACAAGCAAAAAATGATTTTCATTATTAGTAGCGGATGCAATGGAGAGATATCGAATTTATTTGAATTCAGTACTTTTAATGTGGAGTATAGTAGTTATGATAATGCAATAATTTACTAAAATTCTCCGCCATGACAAGGAAAAAATGATTTTCATTATTAGTAGCGGATGCAATAGGGAGATATCGAGTTTATTTCAATCCAGCACTTTTAATGTGGAGTATAAATTTATATTAAAAATTTATTAAAATTGCAACAAAAAGTAAGTTTGAACTCATAATTTTACAAATACAATAAGTTCAATACAAAAACCTTTAACGACTAAATCCACAAAATTTTAGGCTCGAATACACCTATGTCGTTAATGTTATTATATATAAAAAGAATAAAAGTGAAAGGCGCATGGGTTGATGCTATTTCTTTCTATGAGTTAGCAGGTGAGAAGGATAAACCTACTCCCGTGGATAAGGACAATTTTGACTAAAAACTCAAAAGTTATCTAGTGTTATAAAATAATATATTTATGGTGGATGTCCATAACTCTTAAGAATTAAGTCACTCCATCCATCTTCTCCATGATGTGTAGTTAATCCTCCATTACTCCACATACCCTTATGGATTTAACTCTCAAACTCTTTAACCTCACCCATAATCTTCTTGTTTAATGTTATGTTATGATCAACCTTTTGTATGCCTCTATGAAGACTATAAATAGAGGCCTAAGGGTTCATATTGTAGACACTTGAAACATTTGTACACTTGATATTTAGAAGAATGAAAAACTCTCATCTCTTGTCTTCTTTCTATATTTCTTGTTTACTTTATTATTGTTCATATTATTGATCTTTTAGATTAGTTTTAAAATACGTTATTAGCACGAAACTCTAATATCATTTTGGTTCTTCCGAATTGAACTCCTCAAGTCTGTTCAAGTTCGAGCTTCTGGTAAGTATTGGTAAGATTCATTTCTAACTATCAATTGAAGTCAATTTTAAACAAAAAGTTATCTGCTTGGCAGAATGACAATTTGAAGTTGTTTGCCCATATTACTTTAATGCAAATTAGTATGCATATACATATATATATATATATATATACAGTGGCGGACCCAGAATTTTACTCAAGTGGGTTCAATTAGTAAATATGGATAGATGATAATAGCGAATAATGCAAGTAGCATCGAGCAAAATAAACATTTGCCCACTGATTTATTATTTGGTTTTTTGTTTGTTAATAATGTAACCTAAAAACAAAGATTCTTTTTTTAAAAAAATAAAACTCTCAACATTTTTTTGTTAACAAAGTTGAGAAAAAGATTGTAGTAGTCCATAATAGAAGTTGTAGTATCACTTTTGTGGTTTCTTGTTTTTCGATTTCTGGTACTATCTGTTGTTTTGTGTAGTTTGATTATACTATTATCTTCTTGTAGTATTATAATCTACTATCTGTTATTTTTTTGTCACTGTTTGTTGTTTCTTGTATTTTCATTACTTCTTTCTTTGGACTGTTATTGTTTTGAGCCGAAGGTCTATTAGAAACATCCTCTCTACCTCAATGGTAGAGGTAAGGTCAGGGAATACTCTACCCTCCCTAGACCTCATATTGTGGAACTACACTGGGTATATTGTTGTTGTTGAGGGAAAAAAAAAAAAACTTACAAAGAATCTATTTACATTTATTTTAAATAAATTAAAGCAAATTTAAAAAAATATATAATTTCAAAGAAAAATAATTGCACGTTAGAGAGTACCAAAATTCAATTAATAAAAAGTTAAACGTATTTTGAGTTAAGTAGATTTTAGATTTTTGTTGAATCTGAGTAAGAAAACAAAAAGTACAAGGTGATAGATAGAAAAATAAGAAAGATAATGTTAAGGTAATAAATTTACTAAGTAGCATATATGGTTGGCCAATTCCTTTTAGATTTTTTCGGTAACATGATTAGTCAATTGACTAAACCAAGAACAGCAAAAAAACAAAATGAAACGTTGTTACCGAGAATCGAACTTGCATAGTCCTTGCGAATTGAACCCCCTTGACCGCTGCTTCACCAACAACACTTTGTTCATTGTGGGTTCAAAATGCTTGTCATATTAAAAATTCATAATATTTTTCCTTATATAAACAACAATTTTTTCCACGAAGCGGGTTCATTTGAACCCACTTGTAACCACGTGGGTCCGCCCCTGTATATATATATATATATATATATATATATATATATTGAAAAACAAATTATCTTTTAATTTTATCATGCTATCATAATATAGTATATATGTTTGCTAACATTAGTGATAAGATACAACAAACAGCAGCTTAAACTTTGTATTTGTTAAATATTTTAATAAGACCACGAGTTTGGGTTATTGTTAATGTGCAATTCGATTGGATTATTTAATTGCATTACTATTTTGAGATTATCATATTCTAATTCAATTGTTTCTATGAGTAACTTTTATCATATTGGATTTGTCGAAATTTGAGTTCGTGACGATGCATTGAAATCCCAACACTCTAAAAAAAAAAAAAAAGGCAAGATATTGGGTTAAAGCTTCGGTGCATCATGATGATAGGATATTGGGTTGGATCCCAACTAATAATGATCTAAAGTGCCTTAATATTGGTAAGACGTTGGGTTCATGTCTCAACGCAATATATTCATGATAATGATGACCATAGCCAAATAATGGACTTTTGATGAAAAGTCATGGAACTCGCCCAATTGATTTGCTCCATTCTCTTATGTAAATATGGTAGCAGTATATAATATGTCTGAAAGAAGACAAGTTGTTGAACATATGAATATGGGCGTGGAAGGATAAAGTAATAATATGTCATCATTGTGGTAATAATAAAAGGAAGAACATTGTGGGTTCTCAAAATGGTCCTTCAAAAGTGAAGATAATCGTTTGCCATCAATTTGGTATAAAAAGGTCATTGGGCACACGATTATTGTGCGACCTAATTTGATAAGTTTTATAAATCCTTCATCAAAATAAAGAAATATAAAGTGATGGTACACTTGATCTTTCAAAGTAATGTTGAGATTGGTCATATAAATATGACAAATGTCTAGGCACGACAATGAGCTTATAAAATGAATTATGAAACACATATGATTATAGTCCATTTCTTGAAGAGAATGTGACTTGTGATAAGCATTGTAAATGCTAGATCATTCTTGAAAATGAATGTGTCAATGTGTGATAAATATTGTGAATAAGAATGTGATCATGAGTTGGATAAATACCACAATTCACCTCTACGGGAGATTTGAGTCTTTGATTATCAACGCTAAAAGCAAGAAACAAGTCTTGTCAAACATGATATGATATGTTTTATTATGAACTGTCGAATGGCAAAAGAAAGAAATAATTCTTTCATATAAAGGTTGTGACCATAACCAAAAATGAATGTTATTGTGTGGCTACACAAATTTGCCATTGGTTGGGTATATATAATTTTCTTCTTAAAAGGAGGTTTTCACCACAGATGTGGTGTTTTAGAATATGAGGTAGTATACAAGTATTTGATAGCTTTGAAAAAGCTAATGTGTTACTACACGGAAGAATAATGTGTTACTACACGAAAGAATGAAATTGTTCATGATATTGGGATTGTAGTAAGTCTCCATAAGAAATTTTTTGAGTTTCAAGGGATTTACAAGAAGAAAAATTATTATTATTTTGAGACTATAAATTATGGGAAGATTTTATATCATCATTACTACAATCGAAATGGGTTATAAATATTTATGTAAAAGATTACCCATTTTTTCCTCCTGTTTATTGATATAAATATAGGCATGGTGATAGAATCACATGCGGTAGTAAACTAAAAGTTTACAGGAAATATATAAGTTGACATGACCGGTTGACCATTTGGGTTCAAATGTGATGCAAAAAAAATAATTGAGAATTCATGTGGTTATGCATTGAAAAAATAAAAGATTCTTCAAGAATTTTGTTGTGTTGCTTGTTCTCTCGATAAAATATTATACCAGCTAAGGTTGGGATTGTATCCCCTAAAATTTTGGAACTTATAACAAGGTGAACATGGGTCCATTCACCTACCATGTGGACCTATGAAATGAGATGCATCTATGGTTGGTCACACGCGTTTTATTATGAACTTGCATTTTGATTTTTGCAATGTTGTTTGCTCAATTTGTTAAATTAAGAGCATGGTTCCAAACTATAAAACTTAATGCTGGTTGGCTTAGTAGAAATTGTGTGCCTCCAATTATAGTTGAATCATTGATTATGAGAACTAATCTCCCAAAAACAAATTTTGGTATGAGACGTGTTTATTTAAAATGTAATAACATTTGTACGCATCAAGCCAACAAGGCTCCCCTATATGGTTGGTTCAAGGTCAGGAACCAAATTAAATCCATCTAAAAGTTTGAATGTGCGACATCTGATTTAATTGCCCCACCACGCACAAAGATGGATCCCCAAATAAGGTTGGGGTAAATGTTAGATTTTCTAACATTAGGGGGAGATATGAGTAACAGCTGAAATGGGTGGAATGAATTATCTAGATCCTCATAAAAAAAAAGTGAACGTGAAGTTCAAGAGATAATTCATTTGCAAAATGTTGCAAACTATTGCCAAACGTATTTACTGACCATATGTTATAATTCAGCTGTAAATGCTCCAAAGTAAAAGTCCTTGAAGGACAGTGTCTATGACATACCTGAAGTGTGATAGACCAATCGGTTCCAAACGTAACTCCTTGAAGAAGGAGAGGAGCAAATGATCAAGATGATCATGATAATGAGGCAAGTGTTTTAAAAAAGCACCATGACGTAACACTTCATAAAACCTTGGCAAAGGTTCAGGTACCTGAAAATGAAAAAGAAGAGATCGATCTCGATATGTTATGTCGTAATGGAACCGATATCAAATAACCATCGACGATATTTTTGGTATAATGTAGAGCTCAACATTATAAATGGGGATGAGGATCTTGAATTCAAATCTATCAAACAGTGTGGACAAATAAATGATTGGACAAATAAAATACGTAATTTCAAGTATATTTTATTTCACTTGAAAAGTGATGTTTTGAAATTAGTCCATAAACTAAGGTATAATGCCAGTGGGGTACAAATAGGTAATTATGCGAAAAGTAAAATCGTAAGATATAAAGTACGACTTGTGCCTTGAGGCATAAAGGTTATTCGTAAAAGTCCTGGCATTATTGTTTGGAGATGTGTTCTCCTGCGGTAGATGCAATAATGTTTCTTTAAATCTGGCAATGAATGAAAAACCTTGAATGCGTATCATGAATGACTGTCATGTCTAGCTAGACGGTAAAGGTTTTATGAAAACTAGCTAGACGGTAAAGGTTATATGAAAACTAGCTAGACGGTAAATGTTAGATGAAAATCCTTGAAGGATTTAAAAATGTTAAAAGCGATTCCATTGAAATAGTACCCCAATGATTGTAACATCGCTTAATATAAAGAAAGATCTATTTCGATCTCACGAAAATGGTTAGAAAGTACCATGTATTTGTGCAATTGATGCACTTATATATCCTGATATTTTTATACATGAGATAATAATTTTTATTAATGTGCAGGAAAGACATAATGTCACTTTTATGTGAATTTGAGTGAAATCGAATATTATTGACATGAATTTATTATTTCTAACAAATATTGTCAAAGGATTATTGGTTATGCAAATGCAGGAAGATTATTTGATCTATAGTCAATTTTAATATCATGCAAATGAAAGTATCAACAACTTGATTGTTGCTACAAACAAGTTCAATGAGCAAGTGGTTTGCGACGATGAGGTCACCAATAAAGTGATTGTCAAGAATGTATTTGGCTGAGTTCAAAAGCTTAACATATCCAAGGAATTACAAGACAAATTATATATCAGGATGAGTTCAAGAATACAACATCGTCATGAATGTGATTTAATCACAAAGACACTGTCAATATCAATACTGACATATAAGATTGAGACCCGTCGTCTTCGAGAAGAGAAATGATGTTTGCATCAGAGGGAGTAAAATACGCACTGCACTCTTTTTCCCTTGGCCTAGGTTTTGTCCCAATGGATTTTCCTGGTAAGGTTTTTAACGAGGCAGCAAACAACGCGTATTATAAGATATGTGTACTCTTTTTCCTTCACTAGAATTTTTTTTTCCCACAGGGTTTTTTCCTAGTAAGGTTTTAACGAGGCACATTATCTATGGACATCCAAGGGGGAGTGTTATAAAATAATATATTTATGGTGGATGTCCATAACTCTTAAGAATTAAGTCACTCCATCCATCTTCTCCATGATGTGTAGTTAATCCTCCATTACTCCACATACCATTATGGATTTAACTCTCAAACCCTTAACCTCCCCCATAATCTTCTTGTTTAATGTTATGTTATGATCAACCTTTTGTATGTCTCTATGAAGACTATAAATAGAGGCCTAAGGTTCATATTGTAGACACTTGAAACATTAGTACACTTGATAATTAGAAGAATGAAAAACTCTCATCTCTTGTCTTCTCTCTATATTTCTTGTTTACTTTATTATTGTTCATACTATTGATCTTTTAGATTAGTTTTAAAATATCTAGACTAATAGCGAGAATTATTTGATGATTAGTAATACTAATTTAGTATGGTTTAAAATTGATTCTAATTCTAGTACTAATTTAGTATGGTTTAAAATTGATTCTAATTCTAGTTACTTTTTAACTAATAAGATAGTGTGAAAAATGTTTACACTCTCGATCAAGATAATGCAATTAGCAGTTATTTTACTCGGAAAACATACAAAATAATTTAAATATAGCTCTTGCTATACTTTCGGATCAAATATACCCCTCCCGTTATACTTTAGATCCAAATATACTCCCCTTCAGGTATATTTTCTGAGATTTAAGTTAAATGTGGAAATATTGGACCTAGTGATGCAACTGATCAAGAGAGAAGACAGAAGATCACTAGTTTAGCTTCTACTGTGGCTGAAGTCAACCAACAAATCTCTAATTGTATGGTGAAAATATGCTAATCAGAACTGTAAATATGATTAGCATATTTTATAGATGATTATAACATGCTAATCAGAACTGTAAACTCGCTTTTTAGATAAAATAAGCACTTTCGGGAAAAAATGAGCTTGGTCAAACAGGCTATTAGCCCAACATGCGAATTCCACTTCTCTTCCTACGGTTTGTTATGCAAGCCTTCTGTTAATTTTGCTTAAATCACTGCTCAGAAGTAGATTTCTAGTAATGTAATCCTCATGTACTATTTTGGTTTAAATCTTGTTTCCATTTGACCTGCAGTTGTACAATGAATGTGTATAATGGATATACAATGTAACTAGGCCTCCCCCCTTAATGGGATGATGCAACAACTGCATTAATGTAAGATATCGATTTGAGCTTTAGCTGAGAATTGTCTGTAGCCTTGCGACTTAAAACGATTCTCTCAACAATAGTATATAAAGGATGAGGATTTCGAAACAGGGATTCGGTCCCTCCTCAGTATGAAGAAGGGTGGGCTCCAGAGAGGATTGTGCCGACCAAACACCCATTGATCTAGGATTCTGATTGAGCTTTAGCGAGCATCGTCTGTAGTGTTGCAACTGAATCAACTGTGGATTTCAGTAGCCAACTGATTCCTACTTTCACACGGTGCTCATCAGTTGGTAATCTGATCAAATAAGCTATTTTTCTTGCTGCAATAAGCACCAATTAAAATATGAGAAAACGCAGAATATGTGTGTGTGTGTGTGTGTGTGTGTGTGAGAGAGAGAGAGAGAGAGAGAGAGGGGACGGGAATAGACTGATGGGAAATGTGAATAGTACCAGTATGACCAACAAAACCCTCCAAGGTCAGCCCATCAGTAAAACTTGGTGAAACAGCAGCATCATACCTCCCAAGTGTCATCATCTCGCCTAAATTTTGATACCTGCAGCATAATGGCATAGTTTTAATCAAGAAAATAAACTTTTCTTCATAATCACCCTGGAAACTCGAATAATTGCAAATGGATTTGAAATTGTCAATAATTCTCCTTGGTAGTTCAACTTCCACCTATTAGTATTAGTGGTAGAGGCATTGATTATCTAGTTTTTCACAAGCAGAGGTGTTCAACAAGAACATCACTAAGTAAGAGGGGCTGGCATTGTGAATGTGTGCAAGTTGGAGTGTTAATTTAGGTATTAAACCAAAAACAAAACTAGGAAACCTAACATCTATTCTCCAAATTAAGGAAACTAAAACCATGTAACAAAAGGTCACTCAACAAATAATAGACAAAACCAGAATGCAAATCGATGTATCAGATACGGACAAACCTAAAAGGCAACAATGGACGGTCATTAATTGCGGCCCACAAATTCCAACCAGCAAAATCTGCCTGCTGGAAAGCAACCTGTGACACAAACCACAGAAAATCAGTACAGAAAGAGCATGCGTCTCAATCATAGTGGTTCTCATATATTTCTTTCATCAACTACCTGTGCAGTAGCCGGAAGCAATTTCCCATTTTTGTCCCTTAATGTAGAAGAATCACCAACAGCAAATATACGAGGATGACCCTTGACACGGAGAGTTTCATCAGTTTCTGCTTGTCCTCTAGCATTCAGAGGAATATCGTAAGGTTTATCACTAGGTTCCAACTGAGAAAGTAGTGGTTTAGATCCGATAGTCCATAAAACTATATCTGCCCTTATAATCTGACCCTGCAAGCCCCTTTCAGCAGGTTGCAATTCAAGTATAATACTTTCAGAATGATCAGCTGCTGAGTCCATAGTTTCTGATTCAGCACCAGAGGTCTGAGATTCGACTCCTTTTGTTATGCACCGGACAAAATAACCAAGTATGAGTTGAACTTTCCTGGATGAAAGTACCTGAAAGAAGACTGCTTATGTTCAAATGCAAGGGACACAACAGACAGTAGATCATGACCAAACAAGAAGTTTATCACTGTGTAAAACGAGGAGAATACAACAAGACTTAACTTACAAAAGCAATGTCCACAAAAGCGTTAAATGGAGCTCGAGTTGATTACCTTTCTAACAAGATTGCATGATCAATATCTAGCTCCATCTTGAGAGGGGGCATTACAAGAATGAACCTAGACTACTCCTTAACAGCGTACAATAGACCATATGTAAATAGCATATTTGTAGGATTCTTCTTTTGATTCTTTCCTTAATTAGACTCAATGTACATGTATTTATATCTTGTACTTCTTGCAATAATATACAAGGAAATTGCTTCGTCGTATCTATAACTTACAGAATATTACACTGAAGAAAGAAATGAAGAATGCATTTTACTTGATTATTTTCCCAACCTATTGGGTGGTTAAATAGTACATACACCTATTCTAAACAGGAAAGAAATCAAGGACATATTTTCCTAATTGATTCCAACTAATACACACAATATGCTTAACATATTAAATGTTGTAATCGGTGATTCAAATTTTTGCTGAAAGATAAAGGAAGAATAAAGAGCGGAAAAACCATGACACTAAAGCATTGATGAAATGATGGCAACTCAATGATATAAATTGCTTACTTTTAGTGCTGCTTCCCTATTTCCTGCTGGAGCATTTGACAATATTGTCTTTTCAACATTAATTGCTTGTACAATTCCCTTTTCTTGCAACCTTTCCGATATTGTGGCAGCTAACTCAACTCCGCCATAACCACATCCAACCACTGCTACTCGTATTGCAGAGTCCTTACCGAAGTTCTTGCGCTCTAATTCCCTTAGCTTTTTATCAACCCTCTGCACAAAAAATACAGAGCTAGAAACACTTCAAATTTGCACAAGAGCCAAATATCACAATTTGAGTTAACTTTAAAATGGTAAAATGTAACCTTATTCAATCAAGTACTGACATGAGCATCCTCTAGGGTATAAAATGGCAAGGCAAAATCTGCAGCGCCTGGAACAATATCAAGTTTGGCCTCGGCTCCTATAGCAAGGACCAACCTGGCAGCCCAAAGATTTAAGAAAAAGTCCTTCATATCAGCATACCTTTTTTAAGGGCTAGTGTATCACCCAATCCACAAATGAAGATGTCAAACTAACTAATTTCCGGTGTGAATTCAACATAAAATTTTCATTTTTTTGGAAATAAAATTTACATATATATAAACTATATAAAAAGTACTCCCGCAGTCCTAATTTATGTGGCACACTTTCCTTTTTAGCATGATCCAAAATGAGTTTCAATAATTAGAAACAACTTAACTTTAAATTTCCCCTTTTACCCCTAATGAAATGATTTATAGCCACATCAATGTGTAAGGTTTGTTTTAGACCACAAATTTTAAAAGTCTTCCTTTCTTTCTTAAACTTGTGTCTAGTCAATTGGTGCCACATAAATTGGGATGGAGGGAGTACTATAAGTCATAACAGTTCACAATTCAAAATATTTAAAAAGCGTTTGATAAAACCATGGTCAAAGAAAGCATCATTGACTCTCCAAATGATAACTAGAGCACATAAGAACATAGGGAGTTGTAAAATGTAGACATTCATTAAGAAGAAAAATATTACTTCCTCATTACAAACTTAATAAAATCTGTTTGATGTGGAAATTTAATCAAATTGAAGTGTTGAATTCACTCCATCTAACTTTAGAGTTCTCTGATATTGGCAACAAGTGAGGAAGACGTGGCACATCATACAAAGAACAAATCATTTGAGAAAGCCAACAGAGAAAGGAAACCTATATAGCATGTTTCGGCATCTTACTATCTATTATGCATGATTTAGTATATTTTTTACCAAGATGCATGATTTGGTATCATAAGCAATCCTTATGACTTTCAAGCCAAGGGGAAGTCTTCAAGAAAAACAACTCTAGCACTAAGTTTCTCCAATATCCAACAGTTGACGGGGAAATTAGAACATTCCAGTCATGTCTTGTTCATAAGGAAACTAAGGGGACATTTGGTTTATATACAAGTTCTACACGAATTAGTAGAACGGGAATTATAATGCAGGGAATGTAGTGCAGATTTAATTTTTTCATTAGATGTTTGGTTTGCAGCATTAAAAAATAATATACAATGTATAATATTAAATGTCTATAATTTTTAAACACAATAGATGTATGGTTCTTATTCCCACTTGTGGGATTACATTGAGTATATTGTTATTGTTGCTGTAGAGTATGTTTATTGTTAAGTTTTAGTTGCTTTAATCCCTGTATTACCCATATTCTTATCCCATACTCTATCCTGCATATAATACATAGATTCCAGCATAATTGATATAAGTATTATTTTTTAGAAAAGAGAAGTAGAAACCTTCAGCGATGCAGATTCATGTTGATTAAATCTCCTTATCTAACCAACCAAATGAGCTGTAAGAACTTGGGAGATGCAAAAAATTTAATGCAAAATCACTGACCTGACAGCTTTCGGGTGGAGTAAGAAGAGATTATCTATAACATGTTGTGAAATCCAACACGTTAACATGATTAATAGTGATAATATCCACTATGTTGTGAAATCCAACAGGTTAAAATGATTTATAGTGATAATATCCACTATGATTTAATTTCATCTCAAGACAGAATTAGTTAATTAAAGGCACTACAAATTTCTAGCTTTTGGACTTTGAGAAGGCAATGCCGAGGTAACCTTGCCTTAGACACAGGAAAAGGCATCCAATTCATATCTTTTTATGATATAGTATGTCAAGAAAAAGAGCTTCCATCTTAAACGCAATTTAAGGTTACTTTAATACATAATCAAGTGAGGATAGAGTACAGATGAGCACACCAGTCATATTCTATGAGTAGACCGCTTTCGAGTTGAACAGTCCCTGCTATAGGTGCATTAGTCCCTAAATGGTCGCATGGATATAAGCATTTCACCCGGTCCTTGAAAAACCGCACACCAGTATTCGCAAGCAAGTCTGAGAACTGTGGAGCAATTTCCCATGCTTCAACTTCTGCATTTGAAATGCTTTATTTAGAAGCTATAACATTGACAAGAACCAAACATAAGCAATAAAATAAAAGTCAAGAACAGTTACATTGAACAGGAAGTAGGTAGCATACCTCCAGAGAGAAGTTCATACAACATTGGCTTAAATACGAAACGTTCAGATTGATCGATGAGGACTACCTGAATTATTTTATGAGACACATTCTCAGTGAACTAACAAGTGAAGGTAAATGTTCATATCTTCATATTCTCTTCCTGCTAATCTCTACCCATAATAAGAGTTGCATGATTAATAGAAAAAACAAAAAAAAATGAACATAAGTGAGTTAACTAAGCTTTAGGAGAGAAAGACCAACTCCTTGCACTGTAAGCCTAGAGGAGAACATCGACTCTAGAGTCTAGACGGACGTCGTGTCAAATCTTGTTCCTTCTCTGTTCTGTTCTTACCGCAACATAATTTCTTGGATTATTTCTTTTACTAGATGAATAAGGAGCCTATATTAGAATGTAGAAAGACCAACACAAGCAAATACAACCTCAATCATGAATAAAGTAGGCAAGAAAACAGAAAGAAGAGAAATAGAAAGAAATGGGAGGATACTTCACTCATCCGTTCATCAGCAGAATTTCTGAAATTTAGTGCTTCCACCACCTAATGAAAAGTAGACCCTAAATACATGTCCACATTAAAGCATCAATCCTTTTTTTCCAGAAAATCTCCTTTTGTAGCAGATAGTCCCCAAAACTCCAAATGTACTACCTCCATCCCATATAAATGACCTAATCTGATTAGTGCGGAGATTACGAGAAGAAAGTTTGAATAAATTATTACTGTAACACCCCCAAAGTTCTTTCATGATCCTAGTAGTTTCTCATGATCATAAACCTGTTAAATGAAGTTATTTGACCCTTAGAAAGGTTAGAAATCAGTTGAGGAGTGTTTCGATGTTTAGGTGAGAGTTTTAGACGATAAAAAAGTCGCTCGTGCGTCATGTTTTAGGTCCCATGCGTTGGGATCCACGACACGTTTCAGAAGCAGCCCTGCAGGGCAAAACTCCCGCAGCCTGGCGCGTTGGCAGCGTGTCACGCTAGCTGCCTGGTGTGCCCAGCAGCGTGCCACGCCTGACCCTGCCCAAATGCGAAATTTTTCCTTTTTCTTCCATTTTTATGAGGTGTTTTGGTCCTTTTACCTCCAAATAACCCCTAGACCCGACTTTTAACCCCTAAAAATGTCCCACGCTTAGAAAATCTCACAAGTTCTCTCATTCATCTCCTCTCTAAGTTCAAGAACACATAAAGGGTTTCTTCAAGGGTTTCAACTTCAAGTTCAAGCTCTTCTTCCAAGGTTTTCATCTCTCGGGTATGTAAGATTTCAATGAGGATTTCCTTTCATCCTCATGTCCAAAATTTCAGAAATAGATTTCAGATTTCATGATGTTAAAGTTAGGGTTTTACCCCAAGTTTGCAGATTTCCTAAATTTCAGTTTTTAATTGATTTCAATAGTCCTTAATATAGCATAGCTATAGTAAACTCCCCAGATCAGAAAACTTAATCTACTTTAAGAATGATTATTTTCAGAAAGTCAGTTCAGATTATGATTTAGTTATTTAGCTATTCAACTTTTCAGAAACAGTTTCAGTTACTCAGATTTTAGCTACTCAGTCCCCAGTTTTCAGTACATTTTCAAAGTAAGATTTATGGCTCCAGACCACCAGGTTTCTACAAGTGTTTTAAAACAAGTGCATACTATTTTTCTAATTCTCAGTCCCAGTTATTCAGTCTTTTGTTTCAGACATTTAGTTTTAGTGCATGTCCCAGCTTTTCAGTTAAAAGATCTTATTTTTACACTATCAGTTTGTTGAAGAACCTTAAATGACTATTGCTTTCGTTGCAGTTTAGATTTCTCTTCATTTACTTCTATACTTGATCATGCTCAGCTTTACAGTCTTTTAGATATATATTGTAGTTATTTCCGTCCATATCTTACATATTCAGTACCTTCCCTGTACTGACCGCATACTTTTCTCTGCGCTGCTCCTTTCATTGATGTAGATTTAGCGCCCAATCTCCAGCTTATGGTTAGACTGTTGCAGTTTCTATATTCAGCCGCGGTGAGTCCTCCTTGTATACAGGAACTTGGAGCTACTGTATTTTATCATTAGAAATGTAGCCCATGATTTAGCTTCCGCATCAGTATTATTTGCATCATGTTGTGCTTCGGTTATGCCATACCTAGGATCCGTTCGGATCATATGTGACAGCTAGTTCACTGTTGCCTCTCGGGTGTAGACTCAGGTCGTGACAATGAGTTAATCAGCAAACGCTCATGATAATAGTTTGAAATGTGAAATGGTTGAACAATGAAAAAATGATCCACCAAACTTAAGTATATAAGATAATATATACTAGCATCAGTTCACATCATTTTCAATTTTTTAAGGGAAAAAAAGTTTTTCATCTAAGGAGAAATCCGAAGTATTTTAATGCAATAAAACAGAGAAACACAAGTGATTGGAACACATGGGGTATCTCATCGCACTGTATTCATTAACTTTTCATTTCCCCATGACTTGTCTATTAGCAGAAATGAGTGTCTACGTATCTTTCCTGAAGCAGCAACATCTAACTTTAGGAAGTCTTGATTAATAGGTAAGTGATGCACATTAACATCAAATTCAAAGAGATCATCACAAATGGAAGAGACCAAGGGAACACCACAAGTTGTGGAGACTAGAAAACAAAGGGAGGACCGACAACCACAAGGAAATTCTGCAAATATCATACCCCAGAATCATGAGAAGAATCCATGATAATATAAGAGAGTTAAGTAAAATCACAAGTATAAATTACAGTTAGATCACGATGAAAATGGGTTTCCAGGGAAACAGACTTTTCTGTAAGATAAGAGCTCAGAAATAGGACTATGTTGAGGCAGAGATCAAGGAGATAAACATTTACCAATTTCTAATAATTTGCCATAAGTGTGATATGGGGTTAAAAGAAAAAGGTAAGAACATGGTGGTTCTGATCCCAATAGTGTAACCTTAGCCGGTATCATATTCGGGGATGAGGCATTAACACTTTTAAAACAAAAGAATTACCATAGTCCACAGGAGGCTATGCAATGGCAATCTCATGAAATATCACATCGATTATGAGAATAAAAATTTAAATTTGTGTTTTTTCTTTCTTAAAGTTCTAAACTTTCCCTGATACTTGCTTGCAATTATGTGACACTGACTTATCATAAAAAAAATTACATAACACTATTGTATCTACTTTTGTTGATTAGCTGATGAACAGGACCAAATTGGAAAATAATTTGACGATGTAGGACATTACGAGATATTATATCTTTGAAATATTAGGGATCAAAGTGATATTCAGCGAGTAATATACACAACAACAATAACATACCCAATGAATCGCATTAGTGGGGTCTGGGGAAGATAGATAGAGTGTATGCAGACCTTACCCCTACCTTGTGCAGGTAGAATAGCAAGTAATATATATTAAAACATTATGCATCAGGTAGGCCAAGTCCCATCCGAAGTTTTACAGAATTGGAGCTTTAAAGCCAAAATTACCTGTGGTTTCTTGTCATCAGGCCAAACAAGTGACTCTAACCTCAGTGCTGTATAAAGACCTCCAAACCCACCACCTACTATGCAGATCCTTGGCCTCTGCATCCATGAAAATTCTGGATTACCAAATTGCTTGTATCTGTAAATCCCTAGACTGAAAATTTGTGTAATAAACTAAGCAACACGGTGGCCAACCCCAAGCAGAAGAGAACAGAACTTAGTAAACAATTTATCTGATATCCTTCTGATAGGACTGGAGTGGGAGAATAGATATAAGTTTTGCGCATAATTCAACAAATTGTATAATAGTATTTGGAGTCCAAATATGTTACAGCCTGGTTTCAACTTGGACAAGCCCATTGGACTTACTGAGTTAAGAGTCACTGCCAAAATATTTGGCGCAAAACATATCACTGTAACATAAGGATACACCGTCGAATATAATCTTTCTACTGCTTTCAGATTATCAGAGTAAACGCTTACATGAGAAGGCAAACTTCTACACACACACCGAAATAGTCCAGGAGGGGAAGCACATATAGATAAAAGTTGTGATATATCCACATTTCAACCAAGACTTTATCCCTGATAAAGAAATATACATATATACAAAAATAATGAAGTATGTTTCCAGACAAGACTTACCATGTGCTTTATACAAGCATAGCGTAAAATCTGCACAGAATATAATTCTTACAACAAAACCATGAAAGTCATATCAAAGGATGCTCTCTCTGACCACGATTTTTTGAATATGTAAATTTTGTTCAAAAAAAAATGAAAATTTTATGTACGAATTCACACCGAAAAAATTCCTCACTTCGAATCAGGTCACATAAAGTGGAATGGAGGGTGTATACATTTCGCCAATCATATAAAATATATATAACATCTTCAATAGTATTTACTCCAGACAAGTATCCTTCGTTTTTTTAATGAGATAAAGTAATGGTTGATTAGTTACCATGACATTTTCTGGTTGAATAAGTTACCATGAACATTATTACAATCATAAGAGACATTTTGTCCACCAAAATGCCGTAAAATGTGATCCATGGGTGTCCCCTAACTTTCTCTTCCTCCAACCATTTCCTTCAATAAGTTGATAGATGCAAAGACTTTGTTCATTCTTTATTCTCTAGGAAATATTTAGTTAAAATAATATTTTTTGAAAGAGAAAAGCACAAAAGGAAAAAGACCAGGCCCATAGGCCATAGGGCACTTTTTGAAAAGCAAAGAGCATGCTTCTTCGAAATTAATCACACAATTCACAGGAAAATATGTTTTGGCATTTACCATATAAGATTTAAATTATAATTATCGATTCCACCATCCAAGATACAATAATGACAAAATTAAATAAATAGCTCAAATTAAACATTATTTGAACATTTTCTCAATGAGGCAATAGAAGAAAATTTCAAGGTAAACTTTCTTTTCACTTTTTAATGATTCAACCACAAAAAGAAATTAGTTTGCAGCATTTTAAATTTTATATTAAACCACTTCATGAACAGTGCTAAAATAGTACGATAGAAGCCAAGAATTAGGAATAGTAGAATAAAAGGATTTGTATACTAAGATAGTGGAAGTGAAGCCCAATCAGAGGTAGTAGAATAAAAGGACTTGTATACTACTCCGTATATGAAGAAGAAAGACTAATCATTTGAAGAAAAAATAACAAACAAGAAAGAGGAAACCTAAAATAAACAAAGAAACAGAAGCAACAGAAGAGGTGTTGTTCAATCCCCTAACATTCCAGATATTGGAAGGCAAACATTATTTGCCTCCAAGAAACCAAACTGGAGGGGGACATAACAGGGTTAGTTATGCAGATATGGGGGTTTGACAAAAGTGGCATGTTTGGAGGCCACTGGTACAAGAGCAGGGATTATGTTGTTGTGGGACAGCAGGGTATGGAAGGGGGAAGTTTTGGAGATAGGGGCATACACTCTAACTTGCAAGTTTGAAGCAATTCTACAAAACTTCAATTGCCACATCACAGGGGGTCTATGCACCTAATAATTATGTAGAGAGAAGATTGTTATGGGAAGAGATAGGCTCTGTTAGAGGCTTAATGGAGGGACCTTGAGTTTTTTGCGGAGACTTTAATGTTTCCAGATTCATCTCAGAGAAAAAGAATTGTATTAGAAGAACAAAAGGAATGAGGGAGTTTTCAGATTTCACTGAGGATATGAACCTCATAGATTTACAACTGGAGGATGCAAACTTCACTTGGTTCAAAGGTGATAATCAAGACATAACATCAAAAATAGACAGAATCATGTTCTCTGACGAATGGGATGAATGTTTTAGCAACTTGAAACAATTCCCTCTACAAAGATTAATGTCTGACCATTCTCCAATTGCCCTTCAAGGTGGAGACTGGAATAGGAGCAAAAGTTACTTCAAGTTTGAAAGTTGGTGGTTAAACACTGAAGGTTTCATTGATAGAGTCAAGGAATGGTGGACCTCTTTTAGCTTCTATGGAAGTCCAGATTTATCTTAGCTTCCAAGCTAAAAGCTCTGAAAAATAAGCTGAAGGAATGGAGTAGAAGTGAACATGGGAATCTGGGCAAGCAAAGAAAGAATTTGCTCGGCAAGCTGGCAGAACTGGAAGCTATAGGGGTTAACAAGACACTGACAGAAGGAGAATCAGACACAAAAGCTACATTACTACTGGAGTATGAGAAGCTTGTTAAAAATGAGATCTCTTGGAAACAAAGATCCAGATCCTTGTGGTTAAAAGAAGGGGACAAGTACACCAACTTCTTCCACAGAATGGAAAATGCAGATAAGAGATATAATAATATTGACCAATAGCTTATTCATGGGGAACTAACTAATGACCCTGCCAGAATTCAAGGAGGGATAGTGGATTTCTACCAGCAGCTATATTCAGAAATGAGCAGTGGAGACCAGTGTTATCAAAAGTGAAAAGCGCAAAAAAGCT